>OX454415.1:100981927-102286291 GCA_949715475.1 Microchrysa polita | reverse complement strand
CCAATACCCCAATATCCCAATGTCCCAATGTCCCATTGTCCCAATATCCTGATGTCCCAATGCCCCAATATCCCGATGTCCCAATGCCCCAATATGCCGATGTCCCCACGTCCCTGTTTCCCCATTGTGCCTAATGCTCCAATGTCCTTATGTCCCAAGACCCTAATGTCCCAATTTCCTAATATCCCACTACCCCAAGATCCTAGTCTCCCAGTCTCCCGGTGTCCCAATATCCAAATGTCCCAATGCCGCAGTGTGTTTTAAAAAATGGTCAATGCGATGAGACGATAGACGCAATTGTTGGAAATCTTTTGTTAACTTTACCTATTAATTTACCGTTATTCCATCCACTTATCTAAATGGAAGACATTGATTCTTTAGAAGGACCACCAGAGGATCATTCGTTCCAAATTTCATAAAAATCCCATCACGAAGAGAGACAGTAGAAGCAAGTCTTTCTGCAACTGTAGACTTCATTCTGAAATTGGGTTACTCGCTTAAGTCTGTGAGGGTGAAAATTTCACCGTTTATTCCATATATCTTACCCGTTATTGTGCCGATCGAAAATTTTATTTGGAAAGGCACTAGAACAAGATATGTGGAATATTTTGGTAAAAAAAATTTTTTGGGGGCTGTTACCTGGAAGGCTGTAGCCTGGTCAAACAAAAAAGCAAGTTGTCTCCGGTAATCATAGACTTGTTCGCTTTCGTTTTTCTTTTTCCTTTGGCGGGCGAGACGCTCTCGCGTCTCTTGATATTGAAATCTTCAATATCTATTAGGTGTACTTACAACTTATTTCAGTCCGTTTTCAAAAGATTGCTCTAGGTTAACTACGACAGATGATTTTTGCTGTATCGTGAAGTGTCGCATGTAATAGAAACGAGTCCATAATCATTCACCATGACAATGATCTGCCTCATGTTTCTGTTCCAGTTAAACTTTTTGTTGGAAAACAGCGGTTGGCACGTTCTGGCTCATCCGCTTTATAGCCCAGATCTTGCCTTTTGTGACTACCTTTTGTTTCGATTAATCCAGAACGCGTTGGCTGGAATACGTTTCACTTCGAAACAGGGTATCAAAAAATGGCTCAATTCATTGTTGACATTCAAAAGATGAACGCTTCTTCCTCTACGGAATCAATTACCAGAAAGATGGACAAAAGTAGTGGCTAGCGATGGAGAATACCTTCAATACTGTATTACTTCGTTTTATCATTCAAATAAATGCATTTTTCAAGAAAAAACGGATTTGAATTCAGTCTCAAGTTGCCTCGCTGGATTCCTAGCCAATATAAGCTCTCCACTTTCCGGGCAATATCGTTTACTACTGGGTGACTTCAATGCACACCACAATTTCTGGCATTTTAACCTCAAGAACGATACGAGAGGAAATTACATCGCAAGCCAAATGGTTGAATTCGTCTTCGGCCCACTAAATGACACGCAAACCCGAGTTGCAGAATCATGCTCCAGCTCACCTGACATTTCTGTTGCCAGTCCTGGGCTCATCCATAGCACTATGTGGGAACCATTCCTCACCTTTTCGTGCGGAATATACTCACACCGAGAAGAAAACGTACACAAACTACTATAGAGCCGACTGCGACAGTTCTAGAGAGTACACAAACGAGGCCTTTTCTTCTGTACCACCTCCTGCTGATGTACGCTTAGCCGAAAAACATTTGAGACGGATTATACAAACTGCAGGCAAAAGATTCATCCCGCATCGCGGTAATGAAACCACATTTTCCATCGTCCGCGGTAAAATTGGCACGATTTCAGTATCTGCAGCGCCAAGTTTTGCTACTTTTACTTTCGACGAAGGTTTACCGCTACATCCACAACATGAAGGATGACTTCAGTTGATGTGACAAAATCGGCAACTGAAAACACTTGATTGTGAGTCAATCATATGACAGATTGTATGAAAAATTGCATGGCAATATGTTCCACACGTCCAATAAAAAAATTGGATAGGATGGCCACATACACCATCCAATTTATCTGACGATCAAAAAGATTGTACAATCGATTGGACAGTCTATGGCGAGCATAAGAGCACTTTCTAACCCCGGAAAACCGAAAGAAAAGCTAGCAATCAAATTCAGTGGTAAGATCTATAACAACCACGAGAAATGCGCTCATAAATTTAATCGACAATTCTTCAAACATCCCGACATCGATAAGCTCAAGTGTGTTATTACCATAGCAATCACATAGTCGACCAGCATCTTCATGTCAGCATCAATGAAGTCGTTCTAGACATTAAACACGATAATGCCAAAGCGTTTAGTCCAGACGGTATAGCTATTATGATCATGCTCAAACAATTCGACTCGTCGGCCATTGAGTATATCACTGCTACGATAAATCTATCATTGACATCTTTCATCATACCTGAGTTCTGGAAAAAAAAAACTGCATCACTGCGATACCCAAACTAGATGAAGACTATAACTCTAGTAGAATCGTAAAGAAAGAAAAAGAAGAAGAAGGAGAATCGTACCGTCCCATAACGCTTCTGTCTCCTGTGGCTAAAGTACCAACAGCACTTATGGTGCACATCAACCTTGCCAATCCCCAACACGGTTTCCGTAAAATGTATTGTACCAGCACCAGATAGTTCTTCAAGACAGCCTTAGCAAATAATTAATTAACTGGTAAGATCACCCAGTTCAAACCGCAACTTTTTAACAGTAAAGGATTCAATTCAATATAATAGCATTCACCGTAGCGAAACCTTGATAATTTGTTCCATAATTTTAGTAGATTGATTGGTCTCCATTGATCCATTATTAAAGGTGCGCTCCTATTCGGGTTATAACGATGACGCATATTTATTTCCGATATCGCAAAATAACTTCTAACTAATTCAACCACCACTTAAACTGAAATTTAGACTGATTGTAGTTATTTCAATTTAACATAGGCTGCTACAAACACTTGGTTTAAGCGCTTTTTATGCAATTTGTGGTAAAAATTACTTTAAAATTTCTTGTGGAAAACGTGAAATTTCCGATAACGATAAAAAAACTGCATTAGTAGACGAACAGAACTCTTAATCGCCAAAATTATTTCCGGATTTTCTCAAATGGTTTACATGGTTTGGTAATACATTCTCCATGAAGAAAAAATGTGAATATTCTCCAAATATCTCTGGTTCCTATTAACCCCTTGTGGCGCATAGGGCATCAACTACGCCTACTTTCCGCCTCGTTCTAATCAGTGCCATCGTCTTTAGGTTTGACCATCTCTTTAATGAAGCAGCCTCGCTATCAACCGATCTTCTCCACGTGTTGCATTGGCTCCTTGTGGGTTCCAATCTAGCAATATTCGGCCCTTTTGGAGGGTATGACCTATCCATTGCCACTTTCGCCTTTTGACAGAAGTGCCTATCCTTCCAGACCTGTGACACCATCATCATTCGATATAATCTCCGGCCAGCTGATTTGTAGGATGCGCGGTAGACACTGGTTTGCGAAAGTTTGCAAACTTTGTTGTTATCTCTTTGGTCACCTTCCACATAGAACAGCCATATACAATCACTGTTTTCACAATTGCATCGAAGATTCGGGCTTTGATGCGCCTGGAAATGTTGTTTTTTGCCAGAAGGGAGTCAAAGTGAAAAAGGCTGCCCTAGCCTTATTGCCATTTGCTGTGACTATGCTTCCGAGGTAGCAGAATTCGTCAACCTTTTCTACTGCCCGACCCGAAACACAAATTCCGCTTTGTCCCCTGAATCAGAGCTCAAGTACTTGGTATTGGCAGCGTTTATCTTGAGCCCAGCATTAAGAGTTTCGCAATGCAGAGCATCGGCCATTTAAGCTACATCCTCATTTTTATTTGATAGAAGATAAATATCGTCAGCATATAGTCCAGGTGTTGCAGGTGATCAAACATTTTCCATCTGATACGCCCTCACTAGTACATCCTTACTGGCTATGAGAAAAAGAATAGGTGACAAAATGCAGCTTTGTGTCAATCCGCTGTGCACCTCAAAAGGATCTGAAAGCTTATCCTTGTGTAAAACGTGACATTGGGCTCCCTGATAGGATTCCTTGATGATAGAAATTATTTTAGTTAGTATGCCCCTCCTTCCAAGACATTTCCAGATATACCCCCGGGCCACACTATCGAACGCCTTCTCGAAATAAATGAAAATGAGGTGTAATTGGGATCTCCATTAGGCGGATTGATTAATAATAACTCGGAGATTGTTTATATGGTCGCTACATGAAAAACCCTCGCGAAATGAAGCATGTTCATCACATAAAGTGCGATCAACTGCATCCTTGAACCGGTTTAAAATAATTTTAGTCATCAGCTTGGAAACAGCTGGAAGTAGGCAAATCCCACGGCAATTATTACAATCCTTAAGGTTTCCCATTGCAAATAGCAGTAACTAAAAAGAATCTCTCCCGCCTAATAGGAGCCTCTGAAACCGAGGGTCAAATTGTAGCAACTTATAAAAAAGTAGACCAGATCCAATCCATCTACATCCCCTAAAAAACTTGAAATTTTATATTTCGGGTTTCGCGTGTACAAAATTATAGGGCGTATACTTAATAGAACTCGGCGGTCTCCTTTCTTGGTTAAGCTTGATACCTCCTTCTCTTCTCTGACACAAATTTGATACTATCAGCGCCTAAGTCCTCTGCCACCCTGTATACCACCTTCAGTCAGGAATATAACAGATGACTATCCATTCGAATTGGCGACATTGAGATATCAATAATAAGTTACCCCAAAATACTTCGTGTTACCAGTTATAACTCCGGTAGGCGGTAGTACATAGGGCACAGGCAAGAAGACATTGTTGGGTACTTACAAAGCCGTTGGTAGTGACTTAGTTAATTATGCAGCCTCCTCCTAAACGAATGTGACACAAAATTGAGACATACAAACTTGCCAAAACGCAGCACTACGCATCGCCACCGGCTGTGATCTAATAACTTATCAAGACCATCTTCATCAGGGGACCAAAATGACCTTGTTTGATGCTACCGTATTAATCACCCGAACAACCATCTCATGGACAAGACACCTCCTCCGCGTCGGATCATATGCTCGATTAAAGACAACGAACGGGAAGTCTAGGAGTATACGAACGTTCCCTTCGATAACTCCGACTACAAGGCGACTATAGCAATATCGGTGGCCCTACTGGCGACCATTTCCGATGGCAGCCCCGCTGGAATTTCAAGCCTCTTCGGGGCAGACCACACCCGTTTTTCAACGAGAAACGGCCAAGAGTTGCCACAAAACCCCTCCATGGCAAGAGCTGTGAAGGTTCGATGCAGGAGGGTTGTGTATGTCTGTGTATGTGTGTGGAAGTGTTCTATGTGTTTTTTCGTCAAATTGGGAACATTTAATCTCAGCGCAGTTGCTCTCAATTCTATTAATCCGCGCCGGCATCGAAACTAATCCAGGTCCTGAAATTTACATCTGTTGTGTATGCAACCGACGTATCTTCGGCAATGCCAGGTCTTTGAGATGTACCTGCTGTAGAGAATGGTGTCATTTTTATTGCTCAGGCTTAAAAAAATGAGTCAGTATAATAAGTTGTCTTTTGTTGCTCCTGGGTGTCTGAATGCGGGTCGGCCCCCAGCCACCCCAGGCCGTCGCTGGTGCCTGCCATAGTTCTCCTGACATAACTATTGTAAGCGCCAGTTTGATAAGTGAAACCCGCTGGGAAACAACTAACTCCCTCCAATCCAATCACCTCCCCATACTTATTAATATTGATAAACCAGCTGAACTGACGACGTCAGAACGGCGCACAGTGCGTCGTTCCATAGGCAAAAATAAAAAAATTGACTATTTTTCCCCGGAATCAAAGTTAGCCAATATCAAAGAGAACATGTTGGAGTATCCGAATATGTAAAAAAAAATTTTTTATTTTTTCGTGTTTTTAGTAATTTTATGGACTAAAGTTGAAAAATATAAAAAAATTAAAAAAAATAGGTGGTACTTTAACTTGGATTTCCGATCTTTTCGCAAGTTTTTGGCAACCATAATGATATTTCTTAGAATAAGTATGTTCCACTAAAACTCTTCAGATAATTTTTTTTTCTAAAAATCTTTTAATTGAATAAAAAATGTAAAAAAACCATTAAAATATGAAAAAAAACTTTAAATTGAGATTTAAAAAAAACGTCACAAAACGTTTTGGGTGGTTGATATTTTCCGAAAGATACAAGTGTCTACTTTAATTTAAACTAGTATTGGTTTGCCTTTTTTTGCCTTTTTTTACGCAATTGGCATTTTTACTGAACTAGTTCCTTGAAAAATGGCAACTGGGCTATTTCTAAAGTCACTTAAAGTGATAAGTTTACCATAATATTAAGCTTTTGCACACCTTTGCGATAGAGGAGATAATAAATTTCAAGCACGAACAAAAAACATATTATAAATAATTTTAATTAATTAATTAAATCAAAAATTCAATTAATTCAAAAATACCTAAAAAATATAAATATAAATACATAATGCATATGGGTTTCTATGGAATTTGATTTCTAAAGTCCAGTGTAAACCATATCATGTAAAAAATATTTATAATAATCTAATAATAAATTGTTATTAATTGAAAAAATCGTTAAAAATCTATAAAATACGAACAAACTTTCAAAGTGAGATTTAAAAAATACGCATCGAAAGATTTAGAGTAGCTACAATTATTTTTGCTTTTTTAATGTAATTTGTATTTTTATTCAGCCAAATTTATTAAAATTTTTCGATAATTTTAAGGGTACTGGCGAGTGGTCAAAGCATCAATAAAGAAAAAATTGGGGACCTTCTAGGTCACACCAAAGGATTATATTTAGAATTATACCCGTGTTCAATAGTTTGCTCAAGATTCTAGTGCAAGGAGTTGAGGTAATTGATTCTTTCCATTTGCCAATTGGAAATTTATCTGAGGATGCCTAGGAGGCACTGCATAAGTAAGTTACAAGGAATCGATTGTCTCAAACTTGTAAGTTTTCCAGAACCAGTTCCAATAAGGATTTAATGCGAATGCTCCTCTTAACCTCGGTCCCTTTCCTAGCGTCCCTGCGGACTCCAAAAATTAAGAAACAACATCATATAGACGCAGAAGTCAATTCATATATAAACCAATTAGATTATACTTCCCATTGCCAATTTTGATGTTAGTTTGCTGGATTTAGAAAGCAACGATGAGTCAGAATAAATTATAAGCATGTATTTTGTTAACATAATTGTTACTCTATAAAAAAAAATAAAAAACGAAAAAAAAAATGTTTTATCGAAACACAACTTCGGAGGATGCGTATCACTGAATTATTTAATTTTTTGAACCACTATATCTCCAAATCGCAAAACTCCGTTTCTTTGAAATTTATATATTTTAAATAGTGACACTTGAGCAATGTCAGAGTGACAAAATATTAAGTTTAAATTTGGGTTCTTGAAAGATATTAGGCATTTTATAAAGCCCCCAAAAATGGGTAAAATTCATAGATTTCTCTCTTAAATATCTCAGAGCTCAGTTGCTCCCGGATAATAATTTTTTTACCAACTAATGTTTATTCTTTACTTTAAATAATAGTCAAGTTTCAAGAAAATTGGTTAACCGGTTACCAAGTTACGATTTTTTATATTATAGCCTATCTCTATACCATTTATCTTCCTCACATTTTTATCAATATCTCGAAAATCCATTATTTATTCATCTTGAATTTTATACAGAATTGAGAACCTAACTAGCTAAACACATCCACCAAATTTCATAAAAATCGGTAAACGCGTTCTCAAGATATTGATTTTTGACCACCCACTCCATACATTCGACGCACTGTGCGGCGTACGTTTATCAATCACAAAAAGGCAAATTGGGACGGTTTCACTACGTTCACTACGACGAAGTTCGCTGCGCTACCTATTCCAACAAACACCAGGGATGCCGAAAAGAATATAAGGAACGTCATTGTCAAAGCGGCGGCTCGCTTCATTCCGGCAGGACGTATCCCCAAAGTTCGGCCATATTTCCCAACTACTGCCGCAATGTTAGCCGACGAACGTCACAACTTAAGACGCGCAAATCCGGCAGACCCCAGAATTAAGGAGGTAAACTCCGAAATAAATCGACAAGTCAACACATACAAGAAAGAAAAATGGAACGAGCATCTTGAAAGCTGCGACCTCTCGAAAGGTATCAGCAAACTTCGGGCTATAGTCAGCGCCCTGTCACATCCAACCAAAGACAAGGGTAGTGTAGCCATCAGATTCGGCAAGAAAACCACCGCAGATTAACTTTGTGCGAGCTTGTTCAATAAACAGTTTATTAAACACCCCAAGACCAAGTCGCTCAACTGGAAAATAAAAAGCAGGATGCGCAACCGAACGGTTGACATTATTCCCACCTATACAGCGGACCAAGTTTCAGCTGCGATCAAGAACGCTAAAAACTCTAAGGCCATTGGACCAGATGGCATTTCAATGGCCATGCTAAAAGATCTAGATCTTCCAGCCATCGAATACCTCACGATGGCTTTCAACTTGTCGATATCCCCGCTTGTCATCCCTGAATTTTGGAAAAAGGGTCGAGTTACCCCCCTTCTAAAACCCGGCAAAAGCGCGGAACTCGCCGATTCCTACCGTCCAATCACGATTTTATCACCCGTTGCAAAGACGCTCGAAGCACTCATCCACCCCACCCTTGTATCACATGCTGAGCTAGCTTCTCACCGGCATGGCTTCAGGAAGATGCATAGTACTACAATAGCTCTGGATCTGATCACCCATCACATCCATAATGGCCTCAACCAGAAACAGCCCTGTGACAGAACTGTCCTAGTGGTGCTTGACCTGTCGAAAGCCTTCGACACGCTGTTGGCAGACCTTCTTAATATGCATGTTCCTGCACAAGAGGTTAGATGGATTGCCAACTGTCTGCTTGGGAGGCAATCCTATACCGAGTTTCGTGGCAGCTGTTCAAAGCATAGGAAAATTAAGCAGGGAGTTCCACAGGGTAGCGTACTCTCTCCTACATTGTTCAGCATACCTGTAGAGCCGTCCAACACCCCCGGAAGGTATCGAATTAATTTCCTATGCGGACGATTGCACCGTACTCACGACGGGGAATGATTTAAATGGTATGTGTGCCCGATTAAATGACTATATTGAGGAACTGGTGATGAAGGCGAAAAACCAGGTAGAAACAACGTCCTAAAGGCGGCCGGGAGTTCCTGGGGCAAGGACAAGGAAACTATGTTGGTCACCTACAAAGCGATAGGTAGAACAATTCCCAGCTACGCAGCACCGGTGTGGTCACAAACCGTTAGTGAAACAAACTGGAACAAGATCCAGACATGCCAAAACGCTGCTTTACGTATCGCTACAGGTTGTCACCTAATATCGTCCCAGGATCATCTTCATCAAGAAACCAGCATATTACCAATACGTGATCACAATCTTCTCCTGTCTTTACAATATCTGGTCGGTTGGTATCGAGAGAATCACCCAAACCATCATCTCATGGACAATACTTCCCCTCCACAACATGTCAGGAGTGGAATCAGAGATCTGGAGAGAGATTCCAGGGATACAAACGGGTACCTCCCGGTATATTTGATGACACAGCATACCATGCGGCCATCGCAGATATTCACATAACCGTTGTGAATCGGTCAATATGAATAGAGTCCTCTCAGAGCCCCCACCACCTATATCACATGAGGAGACTAGGCTCCCGAGAGCCACACGAGCGACACTAGCCCAGCTTAGGTCGGGTTCGTGCCTCAATTCATACTTATCTCGAATAGACCCGGACATTCAGAACATTTGTCCGAGCTGCGGTGGTGCGCCCCATGATGTGGACCACCTGTTCCGATGCCCCGCTGCACCCACTAACCTCACTCCGAGGGCGTTATGGGACAACCCTATTGCAGCTGCTACGTTCTTGTCGCTTGAGACAATAGGCGAGAACGACGACGAAACATAGAATACTTCCACAGACATGCACAGCGGTTCACGCCTTTCTGCACCGCTACTACAACAACAACATAGCAATATCGCTCAGATCCATGATCTAGTGCGAGAGTAGGCAAATGGTTTCAACGTAAGCTAGGTGTTGCAAGTGAGACATCAGGGTCCCATATCCCAATGCACAGGTAATTTTCAGAGTAGAGTTGAATGGCACCTCCGTGACTCCATTGTCCGATTTCGAACGTCCTTATATGTGTTCTGTTTCTATAGGGACTCAACTATGTGTGGTTTGATCGAAATTGGCCCATAAATAAAATATGCTTTCTGAGAAGAATATATTTTAAAGGCTACGTTTTCATGGAAGCTTTTCACCTACAACGTATCAGAGATCATTCAACCCAAAATTTCAGCCAAATCACGACACATTACGAGCGTATGCACAATCGAGTTTTATATACAAAATAAGATTATATGACAAGTCGAGCGTACAGAGGAACGCCTTTCATTTATAACGCTTTAAGTTAGACCAATCCAAAAATAGACTTACTATATTTCTGATTTCGATAAAGGGGTACTCAATGGCAAATCTACTGATTTATCATTTCTACAGAGCTCGCAACCAAAAACTTAGAATTGCAATGGTTAAAGATACAAAAACTGAATTTATCAGCTCTAACTCCGTTACAGTAATATCAAATTAACAAAAATTAAATAAACAGGCGCGACATTCCAACATTGGACTAAGGCCGCAGATGACAACCAATTTCCAAGATCTTAACTGAAAGAAAAAATACCTGATAGGAAATGCCTTCGATTAGCCCTTTGATATGATAATATGTTTGATAATCGATGATTAATCAAACAATTTACTTTTGTATTGCACTTATTCCGGGACACGCTGTTGACTTGGCGCTATACACTTTAAAACTATTCGCAGCAAATAGCATCTCCATTTTATGCATTTCAATCAAATTTCATGTCGATCGGTTGAGCCGTTCGCGAGTTAATTAGTGACAAAAAAACAGACAAGCAGACGGACGCCAATCGATTTTATAAGGATTTTTTTTTAATCTAACACGCTAAAAATGAATCTTTAGTCTTTGAATTTTAAAAAAATAGCAACTTATACTTTAATTTACAGTTCGCATGTTCTAACTGAAGACACGCTTGAACGGGAGGTACGCGATGGCAAACTCTATACACGGAGACTTTTGTCAAAGACAAATCATCTCCCGAAATGGGGCGAAAGATTTTACAATGCAAAATCAGTGAAAATCATCGAAGACTCTGTGCTTGATCTGAAGACTCGAACATTGGTCACATACACTAGAAATATCGGCTTCAAACGTATTATGGTGTGTATTGAAAGTGTTTTATTTTCTAAACTATTTTTTTAATGGCCACCTTTTCCATAGAGCGTTAGCGAAAAAGTAGAGTACAAAGAGAGAGAAGACGGTAAGACTATAGCAATCCGATCAGCCTGTATAGGTTCACATGTATTTGGTTTTTCGAGAGCCATCCGAGCATTCGGTGTTGAACGATTCAAAACAAATTGCCAGAAAGCGGTAAGATTTTCCCCCAAATTCGTTGCGTATTATTTTGAATAATTGGTGATTTTTTTTTAACAGACATCAGGATTCAACTTTATCCTTTGCAAAATGTTTCCTCAACATTCCATCGATCTTCAACAACACAATCAAGCGAAAGCCACGACAACGGTTAAAGATGCTGCCAAAACCACCTACAATAAAGTCAAATCACAAGCGAGTAAAATTTATGATGCATATTCGGTGAAAAATTAAAATTACATTCAGCGCGGAATTGACAATCTTGTAGGTGTGTTGTCTGTCCCGGTCTCTTATTTAGCTTGCTAGCAACGTAAAACATTCAACTTTTAAAGATGGTGCAATGGTTCTTGTTTGAACTCGAAATGTGGTCGAAGATTCGTATCTCGTAAACAGACAATATTTTTTTTTTTCAATTATGAAGATTTGAACAAAATACATAACAATAATTAATAGAACCGATAATCTGTCCGAATTTTGTTGATATAATAATTAATGTGACACTTTTGAACTCAATTGTCAATTATTACATGCAAAAATTGATAATTACCTTAGTGAAGCTTGAACAATCATTTCCTATATGTTTTGTGTTGTCTTTGATGCCACACTCTCATTCCAAATGTGTTAAGGAATCGTTTCTCCTTTCCAAACATGTAATAGCTACAATTGTATTCAAAATGTTTTCAGTCCAATAAAAATGTTTCAGGTTAGAAATGTATTCTATTATTACGGCGCTTATATTTAAGATGATGAATTTGTAGCAGTGGAAATAAATTTAATACATAGGGGTATTCATATGCAAATAACCACCAATAAATTATTAAATGCACGCATGAATACCTCTACGTTTGTAAATTACAAATTGATATTTTTGTTTTATCCAATAAAATATTAAATATGTTACGTTCAGCAGACGAGTTTTTATCTTTTGGATTTCTAACAAAAAAAATTCATCGCAAACTTATCGTTCTTCGTACTTGATTGTATTGTATTGTTTCATTTAACTTATTTGGTTTCCATTTTTTTCAAAAATTTAATCAACGTTATAAAAACAATTTGTTTCAGATAAACTTTTAAACGAACTGCGACCAGGGCCTCAGGCCTTAGCCCGTGAGAGTAACTTCCGAAATGTGATGGCTTGAGCGCAGACCATGCTAACTTAACACTTTTTTAACGGATGTTACTTCCGAATTGGTGAAACCTAGAGCCTTGAAATTTTCAGCAAATATGGAAAGAACGCCGGCCGGGGCGTTTTGTGATAAAAAATACTGGCAGCTCCTGGGAGAATGATAGCGAAACCATGCTGGACACTTACCGAGCGGTGTATCCAGCAGCGATTCATTATACTGCTGCAGTTTGCGATACCAACTGGAACAAAGAGTGCTGCTCTACGCATCACTTCAGGATGCCTTCCTGATGTCTGTCTAAGGCCATTCACATCAGGAGACCTTGTTTATGCTAATACGCGATCACAATATCTGATCGGTTATCACTGAAGGGATCGTCTCAATAATCACCTCATGGAATTCTGATAATAATAAAAAGTAAATAACAGGCTAATACCGTCTCACAGGTCAGAGTGCAGAACCGACTCACTGACCTATTTGAAACTCGTACTGGACTCAAGCAGGTCGATGGGCTGGCGCCGACGCTCTTCAACCTTGCTTTGGAGTATGTAATTCGAGCCATGAATTTGGACAGCAGCGGAACGCTACTCATCAAGTCGACTCAATTAGTAGCGTACGCCGACGACATGAACATCATGTCTCGAAGATTATGTGATGCAGAAAGCCTTCTGCATAACCTCAATAACGCCGCAAAGGAAGTTGGACTACATATCAACGAAAGCAAAACAAAGGCCATGATGCAATCGAAAACAAGGACGCCAGCAAATTCAAGCATCACAATGGGGGACCTTAATATCGAGTATGTAGACAACTTCAACTATCTGGGTTGTAACTTATCAAAGAATGCCAACGAAACAGACGAAATTAAGCGACGGATGCAACTAGCCAATAAAACATATTGCGAAACTTGCGCACAGGAACACAAAGCTCCGCGTGTACAAAATGATCATCCGACCCGTGCTATGTTATGGCTGCGAAACATGGCCCCTTACCCAAGCCTCCGAAATTTTGCTAGACCGATTCGAACGAAAGGTCCTTCGGCGAATTTTCGGGGCCGTTCGCGAGCGAGATCAATGGCGTATCCGGTACAACCATGAGTTGTATCAATTGTACGATGAATTGGAAGTGTCAAAAATCGTGAAGCTTCAACGTTTGCAATGGGCGGGACATGTACAACGGATGGACGATAATCGCATGCCAAAGAAAGTTATGAACGCACAACGAATTGACGGAGCGAGGTTGCGTGGACGACCGAGAACTCGCTGGGAGAACTCCGAAACTGGAGGACAAGGTCACGTAACCGTGACAATTGGAGGTCAACGATTCAGGCGGCCAAGGCCCGACGTCGGGCTATCGTGCCACATTGATGATGATGATGAACTAACAGGCGCGACGGTCCAACCATGGACTAAGACCGCAGATGTGTTAGTGACATTCAATTTCAAAGGTTTTAACTGCTTTTTTGTTGAGGTGCTGAGATCAACAGCATGCTCAAAAAATGATTTTAGTTATCCACCGTCCATAGTGGGACAGCACAAGTATGCAGACTCCAGCAGAGTTGCGGCACACAGAGTGTTATTATTATCCATTTATCCCCATAAATGGGTACTCGTTTAACATCTGAGTGAGATCATAGTCCGCCACATGGCTCGTGAGTTCGAAAAACATCATAAACTGAATTCGTTCAAAGTGAGTCTCGAACCCATGACCCTGTGCACCGAAGCTGTGCGTACTAACCACTAAACCATAAAGGCAGATGGGGGCTCCGGTCCCGAAGAGTTACCTAATATGTTTGTTAAGTCTTTGTCTTCCTCTATAAGTGTTCCATGTCCATATTGTTTAAAATAAGCATCAACAGCGGCGTTTTCCCTAAATCCTGTAAAGCAGCTAATATCCTGCCAATTCCCAAAATTTCAATATTGCGTTTTCGTTAAAGGTTAAAGGTCATCCTGCTTGCACTAATCTAATGACTTTTACTAACACTGTGGCACGAGCCTTGGACAATCAGTGTCAAGTCGACGTTAGGGGATCAGAATGGCAAACATGTTTGCAGAACATACGCAACTGTTCCGTTTCGTAACCCCACCCAATGTGAACCATTTATTTCAATGCCCAGCTGCGCCCAGAGAGATATAGAAATGAAATGTCATTACATCTCTATATTAATGTGGAAAACTCCTATCGCATCAGCAGCGTTTTTATCTTATCCCGACGAGAACCACGGCGAACCATAAAGTAGATCCGCAAATGTGCACATGGGTTGCACGCCTTTCTGCACCTCTCTCTCTCTGGTTCCTTTTAACCCCTAGTGCATTGACTACGCCTCTTTTCCACCTCTGCCTATTTGCAGCCATCGCCTTTAGCTGGTCCCACGATTTGCCTATAGATTTTCCCTCTGCCTCTACAGATCTTCTCCATGTATTTTTGGCTCTTCCCACACGACGCCTTCCATCGGTTCCCTGAGAATTCCCTGAGGATTCCAATCTAGAGCCTGTTTTGCAATGTTTTTTGGCTCTTTTCGAAGTGTGTGACCTATCCACTGCCACTTCCGCCTTTTGATGTCGATGCCTATCCTATTTTGGCCAGTAATTTGGAGAAGGTCCTCGTTATAGATTACCTCAGGCCAGCGAATTTGTAGGATGCGTCAAAGGCACTGATTCACGAAAGTTTGTAGTTTGGTTGTAATATCACTGGTCACCTTCCAAGTGGAACACCCATATAAAAGCACGGATTTTACATTGCTTTCGAAGATCCGGAGTTTGGTATTTCTGGAGATGTTTTTGTTTTGCCAGAAAGGAGTCAAACTGAAAAATACTGCTCGGGCTTTATTTATGCGCGACTCTACATCAGCATCAGCCCCACCATCCGCTGCTACTACGCTCCCAAGGTAAGTAAAGTTCTCGACTTTTTCTATCGGCTGTTCGGAGATAGAAATGTTTCTTTGCCTTTCTGATGTCAAGCTCAAATATTTAGTCTTAGCAGCATTAATTTTTAAAGCAGCACTACGACTCTCACGATGCAAAGCATCCGTCATTTGAGACAGATGATCTGCTGTGTTTGAAAGAAGGCAAATGTCGTCGGCATAGTCCAGGTGCTGAAGGTGATCAAATAATTTCCACCTGATACCCTTACTTTTATGGTCGCTTAGAGCGTCGCAGATTACGTCGTTGATGGTAATAAGGAACAGTATTGGTGATAAAATACAGCCTTGTTTAACTCCATTATTCACCTCAAAAGGACTAGACAATTCGCCCTTGTGCTAGACGTGACATTGGGCTCCGTTATAGGACTCCTTTATGATGGCAATAAGTTTCTCTGGTATGCCTCTCCTACGTAAGGCTGTCCAGATATAAGCCCGGTCAACGCTCTCAAACGCCTTCTCGAAGTCAATGAACAATAGATGTAACGGGGATCTCCATTCAGCGGATTGTTCAATTATGATTCGGAGGGTGTTGATATGGTCGCTACATGAAAAACCCTCACGAAAACCAGCCTGTTCATTGCTCAAAGTGCGATCGATCGTTTTCTTGATCCGGTCTAAGATTATTTTGGCCATCAGTTTAGAGACTGCAGGGAGGAGACAGATTCCACGCCAATTATTACAATCCTTGGGACTTTTTTGGGGATTTTAATAAGTACGCCCTTTTTCTATTCTGAGGGAAAGTCTCAGTTGTCCAACACTCTTGGATCAGGGGAAGAAGAATATCCGCTGTAGCGTTGATGTCCGCCTTCAAAAATTCCATCGGGATACCGTCTGCCCCCGGGGCCTTACCCGCTTCCAGTGATTGAAGAGCCTTAGTTATTTCCAGCTTGGATGGTACGCCGGTGTTAATTCTGCCCACTTGCGGAAGAATTACTGCCTCCGGTGGAGATGGGCTTGAAGGGTTAAAGTTGTTATTAAGAACCTCCATGAAGTGCTCTCTCCATCGGCGCAGTTATTGTTCATCTGTGACCAGCAGAGACCCGTCTTTATCCTTTACAGGATGCTCATTGGTGAAAGATTTGCCAGTCAGTGGCTTTATGAGTTTGTAAAGGGTTCCACTGTCACCACGGTAAGCCGCATCTTCTGCCTCCAAAGCTAACGCGTTGATATTCTTGCGTTTATCACGTCTAACGTCCTCTGCACTGTTTTTTGAAGAGAACTGTACTCGGTCCTCAGTTGTTCCTTAACTGAATTATCAGTAGCCGAGTTTATTTGTTCTTTAATTCTCTTCCGTGCAGTTATCAGAGACCATGTATCATCACTGATAAATGGTATTCTACCTCGCTGTAGTCTGCCCACAAATGTTTCGCCACACGATAGAAAAGCTTCCTTCACAATGGTCCATCTATCATCAATAGAAGAAGCATCTGGTGTTTGTGCATTAGCTACCTCGCGCAATGCGCTAGAAACTGCGCGTATTGATGATGGTTCTTTAAGCTTTTGCACATTGAATCGTGGCAATACACGCTCGTTTTGTGTGCGACGAATAGCAGCGGTCCGCAAGCGAGTTTTTGCGATGAAAAGTTGGTGATCGCTGCCTACATCAGCACCACGCTTAGCCGTGACGTCCATGAGACAATTCCTCCATGTTTTGGATATGGCTATATGATCAATCTGGTTCTCTGTTCGGCCATCTGGAGATATCCAGGTTGCTAAATGGCAAGGTTTGTGTTTGAACAGGGTGCCGCCAATGACAAGCTGACAAGAGTTGCAGAACTCTACGAACAACTCGCCATTGTCGTTCCTAACACCCAGACCGTGATTGCCCATTAGATGTTCCAATCCAACATTGTCAGACCCAATTTTAGCGTTGACATCCCCCATAATAAGTTTTTTGTCACCTCTGGGAGCCTTGTCAAAGGTGTCGCCAAGCAGGTGGTAAAAGGCGTCTTTAGCATGCTGGTCGGCTGACTCAGTTGGGGCGTAGCACTGAATTATAGTAATGTTCCTTACTCTGGACTTGAATCTGGCAGTTATTATTCGGTCCGAAATAAGCCTCCAATCTAAAAGAGATTGGCGAGCTTCCTTGTTCAAAAGGATGCTGACTCCAGCCATTCTGGGTGAGGCTTCAAGTTCACTACCAGAGTAAAGCAGCACAGTTTGGGAACTAGGTGATAAGGTCGTTCCCGATCCGTTCCATCTTGTTTCGCTCAGTCCTAATATCGAAATTCTATATGCGGTCATTTCCCGTTCGACTTCCGTGAGTCTTGTACTACTGCACTCGCCCCACATCGTTCGAACGTTCCAAAAACCAATCGTAGTCCGTTGTTTGTAGCCAAAGGTCGTTGCCGGTAAATCAGTCCGTGGTATCCGAGGCTCGTTCAATGTTTCGAGTGTAGTTTAGTTTCAGGTATGCAAGTTACAAGCCTACACACCCTATCCCTTAAGTCGCCTTCTACGACAAGCCGGGAACGCTTTGGTATAATTCTAACCCCAACACCACAGGGGTCAATTTATATTAAGCTTCGCACATATCCACACAATTTAGCACAAACAACGTCGCGCGCAATTGTGGTGATTTGTACGAAACCCAGGAGAGTTTTATTCTCCCCTGCCCCATTAGTCGCCTTCTACGACACGCCGGAGGAAGCGGAGGCATAATTCTTGACCCATGCCATAGGGCACCTGCACCTCTAAAAGATGAAAATGTATTCTAGGAACACACACAAGCGGAGAATGCATGGATTTTTGGTGTGTGTGCGACCTAGCAACTCCAAAACAATCTGCAACTTTTAAAAAACAATTTTATTCTTTAAATGAATATTAATGGGAAAATTCCTAAATTTAGCACTTCTGGCTAATAAATTATCCTATCTAATTCTAGCTTGCGATGATTTGTTAAGCGGTTTGGGACAATACATATATTGGCGCATTGCATACTTTTCAAAATACTCGGACAAATATACGCGTAGCTGCTTTGATTCAGTATTTACGCTCGCAAGTGTACCCCAGCTAGACAATTGTCTCCGATACCCAACGGAATCGATAAGTCCTCGATTATATATCGATAGCTGCCATCGATATGTCTCCAATAACCTACTGAATCGATCCAGTTTCGATTATTTACGTCCAATTGTCTCCGATACACAACAGAATCGAAATGTCTTCGATCCCAAATCGAAGACCTACATTCAGTTGTCTTCGATATCATTGTCATCAAAGAGTAATCGATCCGAAAACTATGACTTTTTATCCATTTGTCATAGACACCATCTAATCGAAATGTCTTCGATCACATATCGATGACTTTCATCTAAATGTCTCTGAATTAAATTGAAATTGTCAAAAAATAAAACAACTAATTTATTCTCGTAATTAGTAATCCTAGATAGCTTAGGTGTAGGACGTAGGACTACGAAACTATAGGTGCCCGGTTCAATTCCCAGTAGAAGCAAAATGTAAAAAGGTTAAAGTTTAAATAAGGTAAAAAAAATAAGTATAAAATAGATAAAAAAAATTAAAAAAAAGGAAAAAAATAAAAAATAATAATTTTTCACCACGGTCATTGTTTCTCCATAAATTTTTCATAGTCCGTAGTGGTCGATTCTACATCAACGACAGTCTTCGGAATAAGATCGATTCCAGTTCTCACTTTCGGTATCGAAAAAACGGCCAAGCCCATACAAATGTCTCCATAGTTTGATCGAGAAAGTCATCGATTCCTTAATAGAAGGCGTTCGATTCTTTATCGATGAATTGTCGATTCTGTTCTAGCTTAATAAAAAAATTGAACGTCACTTCCTGCTATGTGGATTCATGTTTTTAGAAAGTCTACTATAATGTTCCTAAACCAATGTTGATGAAACATGCTACCCAAATCATATGCATCTTATTATGATTTGAATGACAGAAAACAGCTGATCAATTTATAACCGACTGGGAAAGCGAGCGAATTTCTTTATAGAATGCCGGAAGATGCAGAAGATCCTGTTGAGACCATGCTAAAACGAACAGGTTGTATAAACCTTCACTACCAAGTTCAGGTAAGATTGTTGATCTAGAAATGCTATTTCCATGCTTAGAATCTCAAAATACTGTATTTCGCACTTGTTTTTGATGGTTCTGTGAGTCACCCTTATCTGAGTTTAGGTTTGCATTAATAATGCTGATAACCTTTTCAATCTGATTCCTTTCTCGCAAAACCCCAACTTATGAAATGTCAATCTTAGGGCTCCATGACAGTCATATTTCTAGTCATATCATTAATCCTACTCGATTCATTCGGTAAATTTTTTACACATGCACTAAAAGAAATCGAGTAGGCTTAGGGGATATGATAATAGTATCTATTATCATACATATATGACCAAGATGTGACTGTGTAAGAGAGCCCTTAGAATCATCGAAAGCAATGTGAAATTTGAACTTATAGGTATTCCCGTATGGGAACAGTGGGGAACACATTTCTGCAACATGTACAACGGCGTTATTGTATTCCAGAAAAGTTTCTTGGAGTATTCGCGGGTAGGTTTCGAAGTAAAAAGAAGAGAATTACAATAATACAGTGTTTGCTCCTATCGGACCTGATACCGTAGTGCAGTTAAAACACATTAAATGTGACATTGCAATGGTGATGGAGGACTTGAATGCAAAGGTTGGTGCCGATAACGATAGACTGCGGCACGTGATGGGGACACACGGGACAAGTAACCGGAAAGATAACGGTTAGAGATTGAACGAATTGTTTAATTTTCACCACCACCGAATTATTCGTAAAATTAGCTGGACCTCTTTTGATCGGCACCGAACTGAGAATCAAAACCATCATTTTGCCATAAGCAGTAGATTTAGAAGTAGCCTTCTGGACGTTCGTCATAAGGAGGGCGCTGACGTGGGTATGGAAAGGGATCACCATTTCATGGTTGCTATTGTCCGACTGCGAATTGCAGCTGTGGAACAACAATTTTGTGACCATCTTGCGCAGAAAGCAGCTGAGATTATTAGTCTCCCGGTTAGTGACTTAAATGTACACTGGGACGCCACTAAAAATGCAAGGTCTTCGATGTCGGACACAACATGTTGTAGTAGCGGTGCAGAAAGGCGTGAACGGCTGTGGAAGTGTTCTATGTTTCGTCGTCGTGGGGTGTGTTACCTTCCGTTGTGATAGAAACCTTGATCTTCTAGGACTATCTACTGGTGGCGGATCTCTAATTGCTGTTCGTGATCATATTCAAAGCATACTTATCTCTGCTTCTCATTCTCAACCTTATGATTGCGTAATCGTAAAAATTCATTCTATTTCTACTCCGCTATTAGTTGCCTGTGTGTATGTTCCTTGTAACTCTGCTTTAGATGTTTATTAGAGTCTCTTCAATCACTTATCTGATACCTTTTACGTTTGTTTCCCTAATTCATACATAATAGTTTGCGGGGACTTTAATCTCCCTAGTATGAAATGGCCTACTAGTCCTGGTCTCCCTTTAGAATCTACTTCCTTGGCTCTTTCTAGGTCTCTGACAGCCTTTATGCAATCTTGTGACCTTCTCCAATTCAATGTCAACTTCAACTTCATGGGTCGTATCCTCGACCTTGAGTTTAGTTACATTCCTTTGGGTGGATTCTCGTCATCCATGCGTACACCAGGATACGTTCCTTGTGATCCTTATCATCCTGCTATTGTCAATGAGATTAGCATTAACCTATCACCTTATCCTACAAAGGTTATGCGTCGTAGGTTTAATTTCAGGAAAGCAAATTATGTAGCTATTAACGAGAAATTGAATCTTATCAATTGGTACTTCATCTTAAAAGATCTTGATTGCGTAACTGCTGTAGCTACTTTTTATGCTATTCTACACAACATCATATATGAGTACGTCCCAATCTCTAGTTTAAAGCTTCGTAAAGGTCCGATTTGGTTTACACCCCAGATTCGCAACTTGATTCTAAAGAAAAAGCGTCTTCACGCTCGATTAAAACGTTATGGACGCCAATCCGACCGAATAACGTTCCGTTGCCTTAGATCCAGGATCAAAAGGCTAATTTCACTTGCACGGTCTGTTTATATTAAGACTGTTGAGGACAGTCTGAGGAACAATAAGAGTAAAATTTTTTGGTCCTATGTAAAAAACCTGAGATCCTCTTCAAATCAACCTTCCATACTTTCGATCAACAATATTAGTGCAGACAATCCTCCTGAAATGTGTGAGCTTTTTGCTACATTTTTCGCAAGTACATTTAAAACATCATCCTTAACTTGTCCTCCTGTTGTACCTCAAGAAATGCACAATTTACACTTACCACCCCTCATTTTACCGTCATACGTTGAATGCTTATATCCTCAATTAAAACCAATTCTTCTTCTGGACCTGATGGAATCCCAAATTCGTTTTTAAAAGAAACAAACTTTTCCATATCTAAACCTCTTGCAATTTTATTTACTAAGAGCCTGCATGAAGGTGTTTTCCCAATTCAGTGGAAATCGTCGTATGTGGTTCCCATTCCGAAAAAGGGCGATCCTGGCTCTGTGTCTAACTATAGACCTATCTCTCTTCTGTCATCCTTATTGTTTATAACTACATTCATGAACATTTTAGTTATCTTATAAAGGATGAACAACATGGGTTCTCCAAAAACAAATCCGTTGTGACCAACTTAGTTGAACTTGTTAATTTTGTAACAAAATCTTTCAATAAGCACTTTGACGTGCATGTAATTTATACTGACTTCGCAAAAGCATTTGACACCGTTAATCACCAAATTCTTCTTAATAAATTAATTGCAATGGGATTTCCTTCATATCTTATTGTATGGCTCTTCTCTTATCTTAATGATCGCTCTTCTAGAGTTGTTTTCCAAAATTTTACCTCTTCCGAATTTTGTCCATCATCGGGTGTGCCACACGGATCCATTTCCTTATTTTTTTACTTTTCTTAAACGATCTACCATCTTGTCTTAACTGTCACTCTCTCTTTTACGCCGATGATAGCAAACTTTTTTCAACTGTCTCATCTATTTCTGATTGTATAGCTTTGCAATCCGATTTAGATTGCTTTACGTCTTGGTGTGTCTCAAATGAGTTGGATCTTAATGTTTCTAAATGCTCCGTTATGGTGTATTCATTAAAATCTACTCCTTTCTCTTTTCAGTACCAAATAAACTCTATTCATCTCCAATGTGTTTCTACGATTACTGATCTAGGGGTTATTTTTGATTCTAAATTACGTTTTATTGATCACTACTCGTCGATTATTAGCAAATCGTCGAAACTAGCTAGGTTCGTTTTACGATGCTCCTCTAGTTTTCAATCTATTAATACTTGTGTGAATTTATTTGTGACGCTAGTACGCAGCATATTAGAATTCGCCTCCGTAGTTTGGTCTCCATATTCTTCTGTGATGCTTTAGAAAAAGTTCAGAGAAAGTTCTCTAGAACCTTAATGTTCAAATATAACTTTGCTTATAGGCCTTATCAAGATCGACTAAATTTCCTAAACCTACCATCACTAAACAAAAGAAGAGACTGTCTTGACCAGTGTTTCCTCTACAGGTTATGCAAGGGTCTTACTAATTCATCTCTGGTAGAAGATATAAAATATCGGGTTCCGTCTTACAACACTCGATCCGTTGCCATTTTTAACCCTCCACAATCTTCACTTTCTATATATAAAAATTCTCCGTTACTTAGAGCTATGAGAAACTATGACCGATTGGAGATTGGTTCGTTACCTTCTTCTTATTACTCTTTTAAAAAAATCGTACTACAAAAACTTTAATTGTTTTTCATTTAACTTTTTAAATTTTCACTTAACTTTGTTTTTTTTTTCTTAAAAATTTTTTTTTTACTTTCTTTTCTTTTCTTTTTAGTATCATCTTTATTAGTTTGTTATTTCTTTATATTTTTTATCCTTACTTTAATTCTTTACATTACATGTCTTATGAAATTATTCCCGTTTTTGTAATACTTACGAATTAAATAAATAAAATAAATAAATAAACATCCCGTAAAGGGATAAGCCTAGTACTGACTTCGAGAGTGAAATTTATCGCCGCTGCGATTTTTTCAATGAAAATGTTTTCTTACTGTCGTGGAATGTGTGGGGAATGCTGGGGAATTCCATACGCTACAATCCGAAAACAGTTCCATAATTTTTCTCGGCCATTTTATGTATTTTTTCCGATTCCCAGTTTATTTCATCGTGAAATGTCAAATGACAAATACATAAAATGGCCGAGTAGAATTATGGAACCGGTCTCGGATTGTAGCTTATGGAATTCCCCAACGTTTGTGACATATTCCACAACAGTAAGTATCCATTTTTATTGATAAAATCCCTGGGCGAAAAATTTCACTCTCGATCTTAATTCAGCCCTTAAGGATGGAAAACCACTTATCCAGGACGAAAACCAGATGAGGCGTTGAAAGAGCAGTTCGCTGTGGTTTTAAACCATATGACAAATAGCGATGTTCCCACACCTGCGGATACGATAGCTGCCCATCGAAACATAAATATACGGTCAACTGCTCAACTTGACCCGAAATAGTCTATGTAATTATTGCACAAAACCGTAGTAAAGTTTTTTCGAACTTTACCAAGCAGCGCTATGCGATGGCCTAAAGAGGCCGACAAGGGGGTCGCCCTAAAATCACTTTGCCCAGATCTGAGGATGAAGAATGTGCGTCATTAAGATCTGGGGTTAATTGCGATACCTGGCCAGAAACCGTACGCGATGGCGAGAAGGTTTAGTCGCGGCACTATGCCCCCAAGGGTGTTAGTCTCTTCCAGAAGCTCGGGCTGAGGTTGAACGAAATTCTGAAACCGGTTGATGGCGATGGATGCTAACAGAGAGAAGTGCAAAAGAGGCATAAGCATAACTTAGCTTAGTATGCCTAACGCCATACTAAGGGTTAAAACGTTGAAAGGAATCAGAATAAAGGTATCGCTTTTTCTAAAAGTAGATTTGAATCACTTTGTTCCTGGTTCATACATTATTTTTGACAATGTAAAATGATAATTTGCATTAATAAAAAAAAATCTTTTCAGGAGTGCATAGCCGAAACACAAGACTGGCGCAAGTGCCAGGAACAAGTGCAAAATTTTAAGAAATGTATGCAGGACTACACCGATAAGCAGCGCGAAAAGTACAAAAATCACTAATGAAATGAGCCAACTATTCCGACGTATATTTTCATCGATCACATCCGATCCTATTAAAATGGTACTAATTGTTCGTGGAGATTTAAAAATGGGACGTGGAAAAACCGCAGCTCAGTGTGCACACGCTTCAATACTTTGCTACGAAGAAAGCCATCGCCAGAAACCTCAACTATTAAAGAAATGGTGTAGTACTGGTCAGCCTAAAATCGTGTTGAAGGCGGACAACTTGACTGAAATTGAAAATATTTACCAAAATGCGTGCGAGGCGAATATAATTGCGGCATTGGTGCGGGATGCCGGACGTACCCAATTGGCGGCAGGAACAGTCACTGTTTTAGGGATCGGACCAGACCTTGTTGAAAATATCGATAGGATAACAAAACATTTAAAGCTTTTGTAGATATTCTTTATTGCTTAATAAAATATAGATATAAAAAATATATTTAACAGATTTTACTATCTTATTGCCACAATAGCGTAACACCTAGGGGATTTCACTGGATCGAAAAGTCGAATAAGAAAGCTTTTGTGAATTCCATTCTCTTGCAGGAAAAGAAGCCGATCCAGTAGTATAAGTGTTTCTATAATCTGAGCGTACGTCATCCTGATCAAATAATACAGGCTAATTAAGTCTTCCATTTTGGCATATTTCTCCAAAATTCCATCCACGTAGCTGTCCTCAACTTTATCTAACTCCAAGCCACATTTCGATGCACACTGCTTCATATATTCCTTGAAATTCGAAAATTTCTTAACTTTTCCAATACGCGGGGTTTCGGCCAATTCTGGAAACTTTTCTTGAAGTATAACTTCAAGAACTGCTCGATAGTAGAGCGACTGAGTATTTAACTCCGATTTCATTTGTGTTCTATGAATTGACTGAGACGCAAGCATTCTTGCATTGCGACCAAGTTTTATTTGTCTCTCTTTTAGCATTCCGCTAATCGGGAAACCATCAATGTTGCCTTTTTTGATGATGTCAGCATCAAAATTACCATTATCGCAGTAAGCCTCCGAAAGCAGATGATAGCAACAACCAATATTGCATAATAGTTGAATGTGCGAATTGCAAGCGAATGTTTCTATACATGTCGGCGATAAGTTTCCACAAGTATGCAGTCCGGTCAGACCCATTGTGAAATCCGTGGTGACATCAAAGTTTGTTTTTATTAGTTGTTCGAAATTTGTCTCCTTTGTGATAAAATTATTTATGCATTTGTAGGTTGATGGAGTTGGATTTGAGTCTAATTCAGCACGATCTGTGTTTCTTTTGGGTTTCTTGAATCGCGGAGGAGGTGCTAGTCCATTGTTGATCATTTCGGTTCGTTGTTTAAGTCCATCCCAGGCACGCTGGAAAATAGCACAAATATATTTAGGTGGATATATTTTTTCTGAAATATTAAGTATTTGGTATTTCGACCTTCTTACTCTTTTAACGATGCAGAAAGGCAGACAACCGCTGTGCAGTCTTATGGTTCGTCGTGGCTCTCGTCTGTAAAATCTAGGGACAAGAACGCTGCTGGTGCAAAAGGGTTTTCCCGTAGTAATATATACGTGAAAGAAAGGTCTGCGGGCGCACGTCCACATCATGAGACGGGCTAACGCAGTTCGGACAGATGTTTTGAGTCCGGGTATATTCGAGATAAGCATAAATTTATGCGCGAACAAAATCCCGACCGCAGTAGATGTTGTCCTGGTGGTTTAAGGGAGCCTAGTCTGCTCAGGCGAAATAGATGTTGGCAGCACTGAGAGGACTCTATTCACACCTAGTCTCGAGATAGACCGATCCATTTCCTTAGTGTGAATCGCTGCGATGGCGGCTATATTTGTCTCATCAGCGAAGGGGTATGTATCTATACATGACGAAGGGGTATGTACCCCTTGTATCCTTGATCCATGCTCCCAAGATCACAAAGCGCACCTCTGACTTTACCTGGGCAAGGAATTCGGTCCATGAGATGATTATTAGATAGATGATGATACTGTTTTGATAATAGAACATTGTAATCGCGGTTTGGCGTAAATTGGGTCTTCTGATGTAAATGGCCCAGGACAGACATCAGAAGACATTTTGTAGCGATGCGTACAATAAATGCCATGAATTCGGGTTAACATCTGTGACTACCGTTAAGGTTTTACCAGACGGCCCTCGTCTAGGACGTTCGGATTGATTTTGTGCCGCCCGCTCCCCGAACAGTGTGAGGTAACAGTTGTTCTTCCCAAGATTTAAAAGACTTTGCGTTTATATACTGCTAGAAGCGAAGCCTTTCCACCACCTCTGCCGTTCTATGGGTCCCGGTTGTAGCGCAACTCCATGCCGTTGTTAAACCGCAGCCTGCACGATACTCCCGTCTTGGGTGCCTACCTGATGGGAATTACCGCCCATCGGTGCCCCTTGGCTCTAATTTCAACAATCCATGCTAACAGATATGGGACCTCTGCTCCGGATTCGCAGTGGACCTCCGCCACTGCTGCAGTGCGGCCGCCTTGCACACCCACTGGTGACCTAACTCTTCGGAGAGTGCGATAGTCAATTCCCGAAGGCCCCACTGGAATCAACGCAACGTTTTTGATCCCCCTGCTCATACCGGCGTAAAGCCGAAGTTAGGCAGAACACTGAATCCGTGACCTGTGATGAGGAATCCTAGGCATCTCACCAACCTGCCTAACGTACTTATAGGTAGTTCTCCCATAAGACGCTGTTTCCCACCTAGATTGCCATCTAGACAGGACACACTCCTCTAGGAGGCCAAAGATTTCTCGCCGGGATCTCTCAGAGACACTCTCGGGGGATAACGAAAGCCCTCTTCGTATATAAAACGCCGTTCAACATTGTAAAATCTCCCTGTCAAGAGGTGGGGCACCAATGGGGACGTACACGGTAGATACCGTCTTACACACTCGGAGACATTTAGCTATGGAGACACGTAGACACGTTTCGCAAATCTCCCTACCGCCAACGGTAAGGACTGCGCACCTACCCAAGCCCCAATCCTTCCTAACTATACGTGTCAACTACATAGATATATCTGCGAATTTTTGGTAACAGCTGTGAAGTGGAACCTAAAGTTCATAATCTCCCCCATAGTTATGCCCAAATACTTAACCTGGAGAGCTTCGTATCTGAGCCTTACTTCCCCCATCTTTACCACTGGAGGTCGACTGTGATCGAAACTGTCCTTGAGCAACATTGTCACCGTCTTAGAGGACAAAACTTCAACCCCTATCTGGTATCCCCATTGATGGACAACGTCCATGTATGACGATCACAGACGTTCTAGCGCAGCACACGAGTTACTCTCCACAAGGATGAGTAAATCATCGGCATAAGTGCAGCACTTGTACAACCGGTGAAGTGACTTCAGCCATGACTAGGTTCCAAACGAATGGGCCTAGGATGGAGCCTTGCGGACAACCACGCGATGCATGTTTTCGTTTCGGAGAAGTAGCTCCTCCAAAGAGACAACTCCGGACAGCCAACTGCCTCGAGCTTGGTAGGACCGCATCCCACAAAAAGTTATCAAATGCACATTTAAGGTCAATGAAGAGTCCACGTATTCACACGAACTGCGGGATACTGACTCCTGACATCAAGCCTCTCCTTTGCGTACAGTAGCATTTTGACATACATATTTGAATTTCGTTCTACTTGGTCTAAACTGGAGCTGGCGCTGCTCGACCAACCGCTCGGTACGTGGCCAGCATTATTAATACGGTCCGTGGCTCACTTGGTTGAATCGCACTCTACGATGCTAGTAATCCAGAAGTCCGGAGATCGAATCTAGGCGTGGTCCAAAATTGCCGTATATGTGCGGATAGGAAATATATAGTGCTTGCAACATTATATACACTCCGAAATTATATGCAATGAAACGTTCACTCGAAATATCCTATAAACGGCTGAGTGAACGCACCCATGCCCACAAGGGGTTACGCGGTAAAGAGAAGAAGCTGCCATTTAGAGCCTTAAGAGTTTGTTCCTACTGCGCATTTTATGACAAACCGCCGCGGCATGAAGGGCTAAAGAAAATGGAGTCCAGATCTACGCCTAAAATTATCGGGTTATTCACAATAGGGACTGCCGACCAGCTACGTAGGCGGATGCTGCCTTTAATCAGTGAGTTGCAAACTTGGAGTATAAGTATGCAGAAGAAATGCCCATATATTCCCAGGGTAGCTTGGCGACAGAAGTCCTATACAAGCGCAACTGCAAACACACTGCGTCGCATCACCCGCAGATCAACAATCGTAAAGAAGGATCGTGTAAAACCGGTTTTGGTTCAATGGTTTGTTTACGTTATCGAGCTAAATGTTTACATTTAATGAGCCAGCTTGTCACACGTCTCATTCAGCGATCGAAAAAGGACTTCTCTTAGGCAGTTTTTCATTTCCTTGCATACTCTCTCTTCTGAGGTTGCAAAGCTCTCTGGTCCGTTAATTCGTTAACTTTGCCCACATGAACGATATCGAGTCGAGAGAAAGTATGCAGGAGCGTTCGTAAACGCACATTTTTTTAAGGTTGCACCATTCCCGAGCGCACGCGATGAAGTTCCCGCCAGGGAACGAAAAGTGAGTGCATCTAAAAAAAAAACCTCGTGTCATTCCACTGTGGCGAAGCGTAGCAGCTATACGCGTGTATACAATTGATTTTCGCTGTAAACACTCCATCTCTCCCCACCCGATTTAACTTCTTCTTCTTTATGGCACGATACCCCGACGTCGGGCCTTGACCGCCTGGATTGAAGACCTCCAATTGTCGCGGTCACGCGACCTTGTCCTCCAGTTTCGAAAGCCTAGCATCTGGTGGGCGTCCTCACATACGGAATGCTCCCATCGGGCTCTCGGTCGTCCACGCAATCTGGCTCCGTCCACTCGTTGCGCGTTCATCACCTTTTTGGGCATGCAATCGTCGTTCATCCTTTGTACATGTCCCGCCCATTGCAGTCGCTGCAATTTCACGATTTTCGACACATGTAGCTCATCATACAGCTGATACAACTCAAGGTTGTACCGGATGCGCCATTCACCTCGTTCACGAATGGCCCCGAAGATTCTTCGGAGAACCTTTCGCTCGAATGTGTCCAACAGGTGTTCAGAGTTTTGGGTTAGGGTCCATGCCTCGCAGCCATAGCATAGCACAGGTCGGATTATGGTTTCATACACGTGGAGCTTCGTGTTCCTGTGCATTCATAATTGGGAGGACCGAAAAATAACACTTATTAGCTAGTTGTATCCGTCGCTTTATCTCATCTGTTTCGTTAGCGTCCTTTGACAAATTGCAACCCAGGTAAGTGAAGTTGTCCACATACTCTATATTGAAGTCCCCACTGTGATGCTTGAATTTACTGGCGTTCTTTTTTTTTGATTGAATCATGACCTTGGTTTTAGATTCGTTGATATGTAGCCCAACTTCTTTGGCGGCGTTATTGAGATTATGCAGAAGGCTTTCTGCATCACCCCATCTTCGAGACATGATGTTGATGTCGTCGGCGTACGCTACCTGTTGAGTCGACTTAATGAGTAGCGTTCCACTGCTGTCCAAATTCATGGCTCGAATTACATGCTCCAGAGCCAAGTTGAAGAGCGTCGGCGCCAGCCCGTCGCCTTGCTTGAGTCCAGTACGAGTTTCAAATATAGTGAGTCTGTTCTGAACTCTGACCTGCGAGACGGTATTAGTCATCGTCATCCTTATGAGTCGCACTAGCTTAGCCGGTATTCCAAAATGCAGCAAAATGTTGTACAGTACGCTTCGATCGATACTGTCGTATGCCTGCTTGAAGTCAACAAATATTTGGTATACGTCGATGTTGTATTCCCAGCACTTCTGGAGTAAAAGCTTCACTGTAAAAAGCTGATCTGTCGTCGAGCGACCAGGTCTAAAGCCGCCTTGGTACTCGCCAATGATTCCCTCTGCGTACGGATTAATTCTATTTTCTAGAATCTTAGATAAAATCTTATAAGTCGTACAAACTAATGAGATGCCTCTGTAGTTCTCACATTTTACCTTATCCCCTTTTTTGTGGATTGGGCAAATTATACTTTTGCGCCAATCTTCCGGGACTATTTCGTCGTTCCATATTTGAACGATAAGTGTGTGTATAGCCTTAACAAGGCTTTCCCCACCATGCTTCAGCAGCTCAGCTGGAATCTCGTCAGCGCCCGGGGCTTTATTATGTTTCAGTGATTGCATGACGAGATCAACTTCTTCTATTGTTGGGGGTTGAACGGGAGGGCCTGTTTCAGCCGTCAGCTCCAGCGCTTCTTGTGTGGGGTTGTTCGGTTGAACATTAAGGAGCTCTTCAAAATGTGAGGCCCAGCGTTTATCAACGCTATCGGTGTCGCTAATTATATTGCCATCCTTATCCTTACAGAGGCTGGTCCTGGGTTGGTATCCACTTTTAATTGAATTAATTAGCTTGTACGCTTGTCTACTGTTCCTACTAGGTAGTCTTTGGTTTATTTGCACCAACTGCTCGTCAAGATGCTTACGTTTCTTACGTCCAATTAACCTATTCGAAAATCGTCGAAGCTCGTCATAATCTGTTTTTTTTTTTTGTTGGCTCTAGTTGTTTCGCATCTACCGCATTTTGACATTCCTCGTCAAACCAATCATTTCGGGCTCGCCGGGCTTTGTATCCCACAACCTCCTCTGCGACCCCTTTTAAGGTGTCTTTGAGTGTATCCCAGATCTCAAGGGCGCCTTTGTTGCTGATGTTATTTAGCAAGAGCGTCAGCTTCTCCTCAAGGGCAGTCGTATAAGTAACCACCGTGGCATCATCCAACAATTTGTCAACCGCAAAAAATTTTTGCCGGGTTGAACCTCGAATGATGCACCGAAGAAATTCTGCACCTATAAGTCGCCTTCACCATATAGTGATCAGAGTCAATATTTGCTCCACGATAGGACCGAACATCCATCATGCTCGATGCCCATCTCTTGCAGGCAAGGACGTGGTCAATTTGGTTGGACGGTATGTTGATCTGGAGATCTCCAGGTCTGTCTGTGAATACGACGATGCGGAAAACACGTTGAGCTAATGACCATGCTTCTGCTGGTCGCGAAGTCTATTAGTCGTTGGCCGTTGTCGTTACATTCTTCATGGAGGCTGTAACCTCCAGTAATCCCTCTATGTCAACTTTCGTTTCCGACTTTGGCGTTGAAGTCCCCCAGCAGCAATTTGACATCGTTTGATTGAAGTGAATCGAAGAGGTTTTCTAGGCGGTGGTAGAACTCGTCTTTGGCCGCGTCTTCACTGACTTCGGTCGGGGCATGCGCGTTTATGAGCCAGAGATTGAAGAACCGAGTTTTAATGCGAATCGCACACAGCAGCTCGTTTATGGGTTTGAAGTCGATAACATGCGGCTTAAGTTGATTATTTCCAATAAACGCCAATCCAAACTCCCTGTGGCCCGAAGGTTTTCCACTTGTGAAAATTGTGTACGAATTTCGGTCGTCAATCTCGCTACTAAGCCATTTTGTTTCCTGGAGTGCAACTATGCTCAGCGTATATTTTTCAACCTGATCCAAGAGGGCCCTTAAGGCGCCTGCCCTATTCAGGGAGCGTACATTCCAGGTTCCGAAAGAGTAATCCGTTGTTCGTTTGCGAGGTCGTCGTTGAGTTGTATCCGTCCAATCCGAGGATTTCGTTCAAGGTTTCTTGACGTCGAATTTTTTACAAGGATGAGTTGTCGGCCCATCGGTTAACCATGATAGTATTCGTAAACGAAAGAGGTCCATCATGGAGGGGCCTCGGAGGTGCTGCTTCGGTGATTGACTATTCGGTTTTTGTCACCCTATTACGTTTAGTAACCTGAAACGCTGAAGTTGTTAATATAGCACTCAGGCGCAGCGGTTACACGGATAATGCGGGAAAGTAACGCCCCGTAGAGAAACATAGGAATTGGCCGGAGCCGTTGAAAAGGATATAGGAATCGGCCGGGGCCTTTCAACCTTTATCCTTCCCCTTACAGGATTTAACTTACTGGAATGCAAAATGTCCATATGTCCAAATTACTACATACTTCGCTGTACTTGTCTGTGACCCGAAACGAGCTGCGTCGATTATTTTTTTTTCAATTTTTTTTTCAATTCAATATTATTTTATTTTACTCCCCCCTATATGAGCTAATCGTTTGTGTGGAGGAGGGAGGATATATAAGTTTACAAAATTCTTTCGAAGGAGATCCACATCGAGGTCAGTTTGTCAGCTCCTGGCCGTTCTAACGAAAGGTTTACTCCGTACCGAAGGAGCACAAACATCTATGGATTCTAGGATTCGAATTCTCCGATAATTCAGAGATAAAGTTTCGTCTCTACCCAATAAGCTACTGCTCATATTTTATAAATCGCGCGGACCAGTAGTAGTACTTCGCAAGTGGCCGAATGTGGGGAACTTAAAAAAACCTCTTGAGGGACTTTCAGTTTAGACGACAAATAGTGCAACGAACCATACATGCCTACTTTCAAGGTTGGCTACATATGAAGACGGGTCTATGGTTACTGGGTACATGGCGACTGGTGCTTACCTCCAACTTTTTCATACGATTCTGCGCTCCTTCTGTATTAATGGGACTCGCGTCAATCCCCAAAACTTTTAAGTTATATTGCAGTGCCAATCTGGATGACAAATATCCTTTTCCATCGCCAGCATCCAATACATAAAATGCATCAGTTTTCGCCACATTTTTAGCATGAGATGCTAAAGAAGCCACTAACTTGGAAGTAACGTCCACCTGGAAATCAACATTGGTCAAATTTAATCGGACAAAACAAATCGGATTTTCAAACCTCATGATTTTTCTTTTCATTCATAAACTCCTTTATATTAACATCAGCGTAGTCGGGTTTTACAATTCCAAGTGAATCAAATAATTCCTCTTGATTCGTAAGAACGCCTTCCAATGCCTCCAAACGATAGTTATTGGCCTGGGTAATAATCCTATTTAAATTTGGAAAAGCCCTTGTTTCTCCGGAACCGAAAAACAGTTTTATTCCATTTTGAATGTCGTCGCCGCTTGTAATCTCATTTCGAACTTCAGCGGGAATGTATTTCTCCCACAAATTGCCGGTTATGAACTCCACCATGTGGCAATTGACAAATGCAAGTGCTGGTGTTAGATATGCCAGGATCCGATCCACATGCTGTATTGTTGTTTGGATGTTCATTCTGAACGATTTTAAAAGGACAAGTCAACGACCTTCTCAGCACTACCACTGGCACCACCACTCGAATCCTTTAACCTAAGAACCGCCCTCACTCGTTTGAATTGTGTTCGAATATTTGTCACTTCAGCTAAAATATCCACGTTTGGATCGTTACTTCTGGGGAATCGGTCAATAGACTGCTTCAGATTCTCGAGAAGAGATTTCACATGCTTCGATTGTTGGGTTCCTAAATAGAACAGAACAGTCCCGTAGTACTCGCCAAATTCTGTTCCCAATTCATGACCTTTGCCGTAGCCCAATTGATATCCTTCCAAACTGCCTTCAGCTAATCCTTTCGCGTAGCCTTCGTTGTAACCTTCTTTCGCCAATGATTCTTCCGTCAGTAAAATTTGATCGAAGGCATCGTTGACGTCCCTTTCTGCTGATACCATTTTAAAAACTATTTTTTTGACAGAAAACAGATGGTCACATTACCACTACCTCGTTTTATAGTATGTATCTCTTTATCTCTTCAACATGTTGCCGTTGCGCATCTCGGAAACTTTATGGTATAGTTGAAAGGAATTTAGCGTTCAACTGTTCATCAGCCGATTCAATGCATTCGAATTCAATTAAAAAATGTGCGTACTGCGTGCCAAAATTTGGAAATGCGGAATGGTGGAATGTTTTGTTCCTTTCCCAGAGGAATAGATCGGTGTATGTATGTAAATACAGATTAAATAATTTATTTGAGACTGCGTTTCAAACCCAACCATATTAAAATCATAAGGTAAGTTAGCATGCCTAGGTGTATTTCTATCATAAATTAAGTAATTGGAATAGAGATGGAACTCCATATAAAATTGAAATCTACTGAAAAACATTTTACCTTTGAGTGTGTGCTTTAAGTAACGTGTACATACATGAAGATATCTTCCTAATCGATACGTTACTTACAGCACACACTCAAAGGTAAAATGTTTTTTCAGTAGATTTAAATTTTATATGGAGTTGCATCTCTTTTCTATAATGCTTGAAATAGATATGATGCAGCGAAGAAGCGGCCGTTGCTGTTGAACAGCAACAGCATGCTGCATGACGTCACCCATTTAAATGCAATGGTGCTGCTTGGCTGCTTTCGCGGCTGTTTTGCTGCATCATATCTATTCAAGCATAAGTGCATGGTGTTCCTTGGTCCAGAATAGGACATGGTACGATAACGTTCGATAAAATATTACTCAAGAGATATCCTGAATAAATTTAACTGCTAAAATTTAAAATTTGTATAGACAATTATGTTGTACTGAATTATGTGCTGGTTGAAAAAAGTTTTTATTCCCCTGTTTAACTGAAGGTATCATTGCATTCAACTCGCCGTATTGCAGCTGTTGTTGTGTATACGATGTACATAGATGCATATCCGTCTTCCTTTGGGGGCAATACCATAAAGTAAGAAATTGGAATAGAGATGGAACTCCATATAACATTAAAACCTACTGAACAACATTTTACTTTTGAGTGTGTGCTGTATGTAACGTGTACATACAGGAAGATCAACTCCACACGTGTTTTCATTTTGAGGCAGTATGTACTGCTCAGATGAATACACCGTGAGCTAGATCGACCAGGTACTGATCTGCAAGAGAAGGGCTTCTAATGGCTTAGATGTTCGATCCTTTCGAGCAGCCAACTGCGACTCCGATCACTATTTGGTGAAGACGACCTACAGGAGCAGAATCTCTTCGGTGCACCTAACGGGAATCAACCCTGCCAAGATCTTCGAGGTTGACAATTTGATTGATGATGCCACGGCGGCTGCGTATACTACAACAGCACTAGAGGAAAAACTGTCGCACATGCTTGATAACATCAACAATTTAGGCATCCATGAGTTCTGGGAGGAGCTTAAAGACAGAATCATAGGAGTTGCAGAAGTGGTTGTTGTTGTTGTTGTTGTTGTTGCAGAAGTGGTCGTGGGCTATAAAGGCCGGCGCAGACGAACAGACTGGTTCGACGACGAATGCAGGGTCTCGATTGAGGCGAAAAATGAAGCCTATCGCCAATACACACAACGCGCATCCCGAACCAAAAAAGAAAGATACAACGAACTTCAGCGAGTATCTAATAAGTTAATTAGACGTAAGAAACGCAAACATTTTGACGAGCAGTTACAGCAAATAAACCAAAGATTAGCCAGTAAGAACATTAGACAGGCGTACGTACTTATAAATAATGTCAAGAACGGATATCAACCCAGAACAAGCCTATGTAAGGACAAGGATGGTAACATCATCAGCGACATCGAAAGCGTAAACAAACGATGGGCCTCGCATTTTGAAGAGCGCCTCAATGTACCATCATCATCCCGCACGGAGCCAGTTCTTGAGCAGTTAGCCGAACCAGGCCCTCCCGTTCAACCCCCAACAGTAGAAGAGGTGAGTCTCGCCATACAGTCGCTCCAACGTAATAAAGCGCCCGGGGTTGACAAGATACCAGCAGAACTACTGAAGCACGGTGGAACGTGCCTGACCAACGCTATACATTATGCTACTGCTGAAAATATGGAATGATGAGGTAATCCCCGAAGATTGGCGCAACTTCTTCCATGTGGTATTCCACGTGGGCCGGCTAAGTCAAATCGCTTGATGCGACATTTAGTGGAAGAAGCACCGCTGCGCCTGAGTGCTGTATTAACATCTTCAGCGTCTCAGGTTACTTAACGTGATAGGTGCCAGGAAACGTTTAAGTCAACCACCAAAGCAGCATCTTCGAGACATCCCTATGATGGCCTTTAGTCAACGATTAAACCCTATCATGGTTTAGCGATGTGCCGACAACGCATCCTAAGAAAAAACTTCAAGTCAAGAAACCTGAAACAAAAGCCTCGGATTGGACGGATACAAAACAACGACGACCCCGCAAACGAACAACGGATTACTCTTTCGGATCCTGGAATGAATAGACTGAATAGGTAGAAAAATACAAGCTGAGCATAGTTGCAATCCAGGAAACAAAATGGCTCAAAGGCGATAGATTAGCCACCGCAATTCGCACACTATTTTCACGAGTGGTAAAGAGGAGGACAACAAGGAGTTTGGAGTAGCTTTCATCGTGAGTAAGCAGCTCAAGGTTCACGTTATCGGCTTCAAACCCATAAACGAGCGGCTATGTGCGATCCGAATCACAACCTATTTCGCTAATCTCTGGCTTATCAATGTGCATGCCCCTACAGAATTAAAAGAAGACGCAAAAAAGAACGAGCTATACAACCACCTAGAGACACTCTTCGACTCACTTCCATCAAACGAGGTTAGGCTGCTGCTGGGAGAAAGTCGCCAAAGTCGGAAACGAAAGACGGCATAGGGGAATTACTGGAGGTCACAGCCTCCACGATGAAGGCAAAAACAACGGCCAGCGACTTATCGATTTCGCGAGCGGAACTTGGTCAGAAGCTCTACATTTTTCCCTCATCGACTCATCCATAAGCAGACCTGGGACAAGATCCCAGCAGAACTGCTGCAGCCCGGTGGAACGTGCCTAACCAACGTTATTCAGGTGGCAGAAAATATGGAACGACGAAGTAAATCACGAAGATTAGCGCAAAAGCATGATCTGCCCGATCCACAAAAAAGGTGACAAGCTGTACGACTTATAAGATTTTATCAAAAATTCTAGAAAAGAGAATTAATCCGTACGCAGAAGAAATCTTTGGCGAATATAAAGGTGGCTTCAGACCTGGTCATTCAACGGCCTATCAGCTTTTTACCGTGAAGCTATTACTCCAGAAGTGCTTACCGTGAAGCTATTACTCCAGAAGTGCTGGGAATATAACATCGAGCCATGAATATGGACAGCAGCGGAACGTACGTACGTCGACGATATCAACATCATGTCTCGAAGATCGGATGATGCAAAAAACCTTCTGCATAATCTCAATAACACCGCAAAAGAGTTGGACTACATATCATCGAAACCAAAACAAAGGCCATGATGCAATATCAAAGACAAGGACGCCAGTAAATTCAAACATCACAATTGGGGACCTCAATATCGATTATGTAGACAACTTCAACTACCTGGGTTGTAACTTAGCAAAGGACGCCAACGAAACCGACTAAATTAAGCGACGTATGCAACTAGCCAATAAGACGTATTTCTCGGTCCTCCCAATTATTAATTCGAAGCATGCGCACATGAACACGAAGCTCCGCGTGTATAAAACGATCGTCCGTCCTGTGCTATGCTATGGCTGCGAAACATGGACTCTGACCCAAGCCTCCAAAACTTTGCAACAGATTCGAACGAAAGGTCATTCGGCGAATTTCCGAGGCCGTTCGCGAGCGAGATCAATGGCGCATCCGCTACAACCACGAGCTGTATCAAATGCACGAGAGCTGGAAGTATCGAAAATCGTAAAGCTTCAACGTTTGCAATGGGCGGGACGTGTACAACGAATAGATGATACTCGCATGCCAAAGAAGTTGATGAACGCACAACGAATTGACGGAGCGAGGGTGCGTGTCCGACCAAGAGTTCGCTGGGAGAACTCTGTAGGTGAGGCGGCCCACCAGCTGCTGGGCTTCCGAAACTGGAGCACAAGGTCACGTAACCGCGATAATTGATTCACGAATGGCTCAAACAATCGACATGCATAATCATAATTTATAGGAATGTGTACAATAATTACTGTCTTTGGCACGAATACAGCAGCATGGCAGCAAAAGTCATGACGTCATCCATTTTAAATACATTGAGCCGCTGCTCCTGTTGCTGCAACATATCTATCTCCAGCATATTTCAATCAGCAGGCAGATAACAGGGTGTCCTCGAAGAGGTGAAACAATTCAACTTTTTATACACGTCGCTCGTAGTGTGAAAGGGTATATTAACTTTGTCATAAAGTTTGAAGCGCATCTCCGACCATATAAAAAGTATATATAATTGATCAGTATGACGAGGGGAGTCGATTGGGCGATGTCCGTCTGTCTGTCCGTCTTTTGCATCGCATTTTCCTCGGCCGCTATAAAGGTCACGGGGCTGAAATTTTGCACACATGCTTATTTATGTTGCAGGCTAAAATCGGACAATGGGATCATGGGCTGTCATAAAACCCAACCCCCCAAATTGAGTTCTAATAAGAAAAAGTCATAGGTACGCCCTTGAAATTATTAGCCCAAGGAGAGTGAAAATCCATTCACTCTCCTTGGGCTGGCAAGCTGGCAGCATTTAATTTTTTTATGTGGATTATTACCCAAAAAGGATAATGTGTTACAAGTATTACATACGCATTATAATTCTAATAAAACATATTTACATTGAGCTTGTTAAGATTATATGAAGGGTCAAGTTACGTCGTTAGTGGGAGTCGCCAACTAGGGGATAGGGGAGTTTTCAGATTTCGTGTCATGCGCTCTCAACCGAAAGCACCACCCCATCATTATCATTCGTCATTTGCCGTTCTTTGAAGGGTATAAATTGACTGGCTGATGCTCCATGCCCCACTAAGGGTTACAGTATTCGGAGAGAGAAAGACAACATAAAATCCTCAATTGGAATTAATTCAGAATAGGACTGTTTCGTTAATGTACTCCCTATTTGTACTTTATTTTTATTCCCGCATAATTAGCGCATAAAACTCTGTTTTGAAACTACAAATTCCATGAAGGTTAACATATATGATGAAGGTTGGATGATACATTTAAGTATGGAGAGTTGCCTTAAACTAGCTAGAGTCATTTATGACAGCATCCCTATTTTCGCCTCCGTTGTATCTTAGTGTCTCTCTCCTCCACATTTGCACAGCTTCAGCAATACAGATTGTAAGGGATGCCCAGCCAGATGCAGAAAGGTGTGCATCTATGTGGATTCAAGTTATAGTTAGTCATCATTCCATTGAAACAAATGACCCACATCATGAGGCACACAGTTTGGGCAGATGTTTTGGATGATCGGATCAATGCAAGAAAGGTAGGAATTTAGGCGCGACCAAGGTTGAACTAATGTCACTCTCGTGGCTCTCGGGAGTAGACGAACCCTGACCTATTTCTCCTAGACAATCTGCTGTAACGCGCGATCCAACATTCAAGGCTTAAGTCGAGAGGTCGGATGTAGTCCAAGGAAGATTTCAGCGCGCTCTAGAGGTACGCACTTTTTGTGGCTTCATAGTGAACATTTAGGATACTATCCAGGTAGCTAATCATCGCCTGCTTTGTTTGTGCGCATGATAATCGGTGAAATGTTATGCTGTATATAATATAACACCTTGATACGTATTGGAGAAAAGTATTCCCCGCTATTTCACATAACGTAAAAAAACATCACTTCTACTGAAACCGAAAACATAAAGGTGTAAATCTCTGTGCATATTTTGGGACTACGGCGTCGAACTACATATATTATCATTCGCATTCCAAGAACACGTCAATGGTTACCTCTGCGGTAAATTAATTTTTCTTCGGACAATTTTAATACATATACAATAAAACGCTGTGAATGGACATCCTATTTGGCATAAAATACATAGGGTGTGTTTATTTAAAAGAAGATATCAAAATGTTAATAAATTACATAAAAGCTATACTTTAAAAGTCAATATTAAAAGCAGTCAAAATATTCGACTTATGGTGTCCCTAACGTACGTATTTACAATTTCATTACGAAAGGAATTGTTGAATCCTACGCATAGACAAAAATCACTTAATTGATAACTCTTTTAACATATCAAACATTTGATTAATTGTATGCTCCAATTTCCTGAGTCGAGCTTCTTGCTCTTGTAATTTTTGTTGTTTTTGATTGACTTTTTCTCGATTTTCAATAACAGCCAAAGCAGCCTTAACAGTTCGCTTCTCCATTTCTGAACACGAACCAGTAATGCAAAGACAACAGCAAGGCAGCGCTCGTACAGGACCTTGAAGCATTCTTTTATGTTGATCTATTTCTTCGTGGAATTTATAAAAGGAATTTCCGTTTGATTTTAACAAAGCCACATCTTCATCAACTGTCTTGGATGACGGTATTAAAATCCGATTTCGATTATTGGGCGTAATTGCAATAAATTTGCCATTTATGTAATGCGGGGAGAGGCTAACAAGTCTCTTACAAATTGTTCGGAAAGGTCTGTGCTTAACAAAAAAGCTGGTGGTACTGTTGTGACCTGAAATTACTCCTTCGTAACTGCTCAGCAGATTGGTTCGGCAAATGCATCCATTCAGCTCAGCTTGTTGTTTAATTGCCTGGAAATAAAATGTTTATAATGGATTCTAATATTGACGGAATGAAACGAGTGTTGACTTACCTGTGTATCACTGACAGCCAAACCGTTCAAGAGATTGAACAAAACGATCGCCATGAAAAATACAAACAGCAAGAAAACAAAATAGCTGGCAAATGAATGGAATTTTATATCGCCCGCGTCAAATTCACCTGTCAGCATAACAATGGTTTTTATAATCGCCGTGAAGGGATTGACGAATTTGTTAAGTTCTCCTTCCTCTTCAGCACCAGCCTCAGTTACGGCATCAACTGGTACTTCACCACGACCGAAAAGGACATAGAAGCATAGACTGAACGTAATCACGAATATCGAATACAATGCAAAGCTCTTTATGAAACTCGTTGAAACAGCTTGCAACATCAGCATATGCGTTGAAATTGATAAAACTGGTAACGATCCGACTAGCAGGCACAACTCCACCGATGCCAGGAGAATTGTAAAGACTGCAATCACTCGATGTGTTTCATTTTCATAGTTTGGACTACTCAAGGAGATTATCGTAAATATGATTAATATTATCTCCATATAATTGACGGCTGATCTCAGAAACAGTCTTGGCGATATAAGGAATTGGATAAATTCCCTTATAATCATATAAATGAGTCCTAAAAATGATAGTATACGGAAAGTCGATAGGACTGCTATATCAGTTGCCTGATTAAAGTTCAGTACGATGTAGGTAACAAGGCAAAGACAGAATAGTGAATACAGCAAAAAGTTCAAATAGAAGATCATCGACAATCGGTGCCATTTGAGGAACATAAAGCTTGTAATCAACGGATGCTTAAGCAGATGTTTCAACTCTTTTGAATCCGCCATATACTTTATGGGTAACATTTCTTCTTGCACTACATGAGTCGATTGTCTCTCGTTTACGGGTGGAATCAAGTTCGATAGATTAACAATAATTTCGAAGTCATCATCACCTGGCTTGTGATTGTTAGTCGTAATGCAAGTATCGAAGAATTCTTCCAATAACTCTGGATTTATATCATCAATCGGAAGACGGTTAAACGCATTCTGTCCACCAATATAAGCTCCACGTTTGAATAGTTCACGAATGGCGACATCATTTTTATACTTGACCGCGTAGTGTAGAGGCGTTGATCCTGACGCATCCGGGACATTAATATCTATTTTATCGGAGTTGAGTAGAAGAAAGAAACAACTATAATAGTCGGAAAATCCATTATGGGATTTCAAGTCCAGTTTCTTTATAACGGTTATTAACAAATTATCGACATTTTTCATCTTCAAATCATCCTGATCTAGCAAACTTTGGAGAGCTTTACTATTTCCATATACGCATGCCACTTCAATCGGAGAGCTACTTTTGTCTTTGTGATTAACATTTACGCCTGTCTTCAAAATAATTTCAACAGCCTTCTGGAGACCTTTCTTTATTGCCTCGACTAGTAAGCTGATACTGTTCTCTTGTATAGCATTTTGCTGATTGTCTCTTTCCGACATATTCAGATGATATTGGTTAAAATTATTAACGAATTTTTCTTCATTTCCATTTCGCAGAAAGCTGAGAAGCGTATCGTATGTGATATTCGCTCCAATCTCATGTGGCAGGTGCAGCTCTGGAAATCGGCTCGATAGCTTCTCTCGAGCTTCACCGTCTCGAAAACTATCTAAATCCAGGTCGGCATTATCCAACAGGTATTGTATGAGATCTCTTTTTTGTTCATCCGAAATTTTATTGGTCTTTAACAAGTGCAGAACTGGTGTACGTTCTCCTTGGTCTGGGATGTTGGGATTTGCGCCATAACTTATTAGATGTCTCATGCAAAGAAAGACGGTGTCGTAATTGTCATCGTTGGTAGTTTTTGCCAAGAAATTCAACGGTGTCAGATTGGAATATTTGAAGTCCACGTTCACAGCTTTGGTACTTAGAACGGCCTGTATGATTGCAGGATCTCGCGATTCAGCCGCAAAATTGATGGGTTGTTTGTTGACCAATCGATTCGTCTGGAAAAAGAAATGGGAAATTATGAATTAGAATCACGCTATTGTTAAAAGCTTAGCTTATTGTGTACCGACGACGCGACGTTTCTAAATATATTAAATTCGTATTGAGGTGTCCGTCTGTCTCTCTGTCCGTCTGTTTCTACGCAAACTGGCCCCTCAGTTGAAGCTATCGGGCTCAAATTTGGTATACAAACTCCTTTCTTTTGTACGCAGCATATATTAGTCTAGTACAGATAGCTCAAAACCCAAACATCCAAAAGAAAAATAAATTTTGGATGCCAAATTGTTGAATACACTGCCCAATATACGCAATAAAAAGTTACACCAATTTGCGCCATGGGTTAAGGGGGGAGGGGGTCCCAAAGGGGTGAAAATTTACTTTTTTACAAATAACTGGAAAATTATGAATCTGACCTTAAAATCTTCTGAGGACGAAACAAACTACACAAAATTGCCTTTGTAATGATATATAAGACTCTAGACGTTTTTTCGGAAAATTATACCCTAGACCCAAAAGTATTATAGAGAATTTACATTTTTTGAGTTTTACATTTCGGACTGTAACTCTTGATAGAAAAAACCTAGGGTGACGAAATCTTGTTCATTCTATTACAAACAAAATTTATTTGGTTTGTATCAAAAATGGAGGTGCTCAGACCATTGACGCCTCCCTCACTCCTCCTAACATTTTTCAAAAAGGCATGCCTGTAGCTTCTTTTCAAATTGAGCCAGGCAGATAAAATTTGGTGAGGTGCCTAATCTAAGCCCCATTATGCTCCTCACTAAAAATTGTTACCATCCGATCAAAACTAAGGGTACTCCCCATACAAAGTAAACCAAAATTCTAAAAAAAATCACATTTTTTCACTTCTAAATTCTATCTAAAATGAAAAAATAAAATTTATTTCTTAGAACGTCAATATAACAGTTAATTGTAGTCTTGTTAATGTATATTCAAAAGTTTGTACCAGAGCGTGCCTTACAAGTACCAAAATTGTGGTTTGAAGGTTGCTAGTACACGTTACTCGATTTATTCGGAACTAGCCTTTGAACTAGTACCAATGACTTTCAAACACAATTTGTTGATACTTGTAGTGTACGCTTTGATGCAAAATTTTGAAAATACATTCAGAGGACTACAATTAACTGTTATAATGACGTTCTAAGAGATAAATTTTATTTTTCCGTTTTAGATAGAATTTAGAAATGAAAAAATGTGAAATTTGTTAGAATTTTCGTTCACTTTGTATGGGGGGTACCCTTAGTTTTGATCGGATGGTAATAATTTTTGGTGGGGAGCATAATGGAGCTTAGACTAGGCACCCCACCAAATTTGATCTGCCTCGCGCAGTTTAAAAAGAAGCTACAGGCATGCCTTTTTGAAAAATGTTAAGAGGAGTGAGGGGGCGTCAATGGTCGGAGCACTCCAATTTTTGATACGAATCAAATAAATTTTGTTATCAATATATGGACAAGATCTTATGACAGTAGGTCTATTCTATCAAGGGTTACAGTGCAAAATGTAAAACTCGAAAAATTCAAATTCACTATAATACTTTTGGGTCTAGGGTATAATTTTTTGAGAAAATGTCTAGAGTGTTACATATCATTACATATCATAATTTTATGTTGTTTGTTTTGTCCTCAGCTCATTTTAAGGTCAGACTCATAGTTTTCCAGATATTTGCAAGAAACTGAATTTTCACCCCTTTGCCACCCCCTCCCCCCTTAACCCATGGCGCAAATAAGTGTAACTTTTTACTGCGTATATTAGGCAGCGTATTCAACAATTTGGCGTCAAAAATTTCTTTTCTTTTTGGATGTTTAGGTTTGGGGCTATTTTGAACCAATTGTACTGGACTAATATGTCAGAATGAGCGGAACTGACCATGGTCATTTGGCTGCCATAGAAAGAAACAATCTAAAATTAAGTTTTTTTTCTGAGGAAACTTTTCTCTTTATTAACCTATCTTAACCAAACTTCATCCAAATGTGTTCCTAGTAAAGGCTTAACCCATATCCAGGAGCAGATGGAATGGGGACGTGTCAGAGGGCTGTGGAATTATTAGTAGCACGTAACGGAAGCTTTCGGAAAACGATTCGAAATGTCAAATTTCACAGAAATCAAAGTCAGTTTATCTGTCATACTTACAATGGCCGTGTTTTTTAATTAGCTAACCTACACTATCCGGGGTAATTTTCATACAAACGCTAACCTGTGACTTTATTCAGGTTAGAAATTATATTGCTATCCAGATTTAATGAGCTTTCCAAAACTCGCCTAAATGTATGCAATCCCAATTATTTTCTAGTACGTTTTCCAATGACTAGTAAAAATTAAATTTTGAAATGAAAAGCTCTAAGGTATAGTTTACATGCAACACACAAGTGTGTGCAAAAAATATAGTTTTTGTTTGTAAATTCATGTTAAAAATGTTGTTCGTCGAATTCTTATTCTAACAAAATTATGATTCCTACAAAAAAATATGTTTTCATTAAAAAAAATTGCATGTTAACTTTTGCGTTTGTAAAGTGAAAACGGGGCTTTAATATTTTTGAGCAATGTTTTGAAATTAATGGCAATGCCTACGTGACAATTTGAAATTTAACCTGGATGCTACCCTCGATAGTTTTTTTGCGCGTCTGGGTTAGCAAACCTGCCCCCGATGTAAAAAACACGGCCCATAATGTTATTGCTAACCTTTTTTATTTTATATCTTTTGTACATAAACTAAAGTACATACAATTCTGAAAATACTTAAAAAACACTCGACTACTTCCAATTTGCTTTTCCTTTTGAATTTAACATTTGACGTTTCGGAACGGAGCGTATATGACCATCTAATAAATGTCACGCGACGGAAAGGAACGGCACGTAACGTAAACGTTCTGGTTTGCCCTTTAATTGTATTCAAATGTGAAGGATATTCAAATTTCGGTCGCGCTCGAAGGGAAAGTAAGGGTTGAACCCTGTATTATTGGTTTTACGCAAGGAACGTCGCTGAATATGTCATCTGACAGTAATCAAAAACAGCAGTGAGCCAGACTACAACCTTGTCGCAATTTTATCTTTGTGAAAGGTGTTGCTTTGGGACAGGGATTCCTTAGTTTGAAGTTATGGAAGTTATTGTCTCTCCTTCATAAACTTGTTCCCAGTCAACGCCACACCTTTTTACAATTGAAATTGGAATTCCAAAAATTCGAGAGACATGTATGATGGAGCTATGATTAAAGTTATATGCCCAGCCGGTGAAACTCGACGTGGACTTAAGGCCAGAGGCAGACCGAAGAATACGTGAACTTGTCAAATTAAATAGCAATAACAGCGCATTGCGGCGATGACACAGTCGAGGAGAGCTGCTTATAAAAACTGTCTGAGACATTACCGTCAGAATGGACGAAGTGCCTTCACCGCACGGCAGGCCGAGCAACATAACGTCGTAGAGCAGAACAGAGGGGCAAAAAAGAAAAATTCACTCAAAGAACATTGGTTTGAATTACATAGGTTCAAAGTACACAACCAAGGGTCCGATTTTTTTTATTGTGAACAGAAATTCCATCGAATGCTCTTATTTTACCCTGTGATTGTTGCTAGTCGAGACAATAGTTCTTACAAATGAAAATTAACCAAAGATAAACCTCATCTGTCTGGCATAATGTAGATTGTAGAGGGGCGTAAGCCCGAAAGGATTCGCAGCACTGAAGCCTATTGTGCTATCGCCCTAGTCGCGGATGGGCAGGACTATGCCTGACGATCAAGGTTGATCGTGCTGAGAATGGAGTTGAGATCGATGTCGAAGCTACGTCGTCGGTGTCTGGAAAGGCCACTCCGAAGTGTGACCGGCGCTGGTCCAGTACATCGCACTCGCATAGGACGTGGAAAAGGGTTTCGTCGTCTTCATCGCAGAATCGACAGCTCGCGTCTTGCACAATCGTTATTGTGCGTAAATGTGATTTCAGACAGGAGGGACCAGTGAGAATGCCACAGATGATGCGTATTTTAGCTCTGCTTAGCTGCAGCAGCTCAGCCGTTCTTCTGTGGGAATACCCTGCTATAAACATTTTCGATTGTCTGAGCCCAGGTAGTTTATCTCAGTGCTCAGTAGCCTTCAGTCGTTCTTGGTCTTTGCAAGTTCTCTTTACTATACATGAAGAGATGCTGCAGAAGGGTTCAGGTTCGCAGAAGGGGAATGATGCAGCTATGCGTGCCAGCTCATCAGCCTGTTCGTTCCTTCGATGCCCATGTAACCTGGAACCCAGAAAAGTATTAGGCTGTTATATTCGCCTAGTTTGTTCAACGACTTCAGGCAACAAAATGCATCAAATCGAAAATTTTACGCTGTTTTATCTGTCGGTCAGCCTGATTTACCTAAAATCGATCAATTTTTCAGTTCACACAGAAAATAACAAAATAGAAAAATTTATGGAACTCATAGTAACCCCATTGCATCAGTTAGTCCAAAGTGGCTGTTTCATTCGAATTGTTTCAAATGCCAAATAATTGCTATATCTCCCCATACATAGAGATGCTTTCCGCTAGAAAATCATGCAGTTTGTAAACGTGAATAGAAATCCGGAAAGACATTTTATGTCAAATGAAGAGACAATTCAATTACCATTTTATTATTCCGAATGCAGCATTCATAAACGCAAATATTTATCAGATTGAAACGGGATAATTTTCCTATGTGAAGCCTGTCAATGTGTGGGCACCTGATCTGAAGCAATTTTAGTTCATTTACGCGACTTTTATAGTACAAATACGCATTGTTTTATCAAGAACTCAACATTTTCTGATATATTAGAGAATTTAGGTTTATTTGCCACATATTCCCGAGTTAATTTAATTCAGAAAATGTAAGATTTGAATAATAATAAAAAAATACATTTGAAGCAATTTTAGTGCCGATGACTAAATGATTGCATTAGTATGAGACATATTGGGACATTTTATTTACAACAATGGCTGTGTTTTTTAAACAGCTAACCTACACTATACGGGGTAATTTTCATACAACCTGTGACTTTATTCTGGTTAGAAATTATATTGCTATTCAGTTTTATTGAGCTTTCCAAAACTCGCCTATAAATGTATGCAATCCCAATTGTTTTCTAGTACGCTTAAATTAACTAGCTTACATTAAATTTTAAAATGAAAAGTTCTAAGGTATAGTTTACATGCACACACAAATGTGTGCAAAATAAATAAATAGTTTTTGTTTGTCAATTCATGTTAAAAAATGTTGTTCATCGAATTCTTATTCTAACAAAATTATGATTCATACATAAAAATATGTTTTCATTAAAAAAAATTACATTTCAACTTTTGCGTTTGTAAAGCGAAAATATTTATGAGCAATGTTTTGAAATTAAGGGTTGAATTAAGATCGATAGTGAAATTCTTCCCGCTGCGATTTTATTAATATGCATACTTACTGTCGTGGAATATGTCACAAACGGTGGGGAATTCCATAAGCTACAATCCGAGACCGGTTCTATAATTCTCCTCGGCCATTTTATGTATTATTTTTCGATTCCCCGGTCATTTGACATTTCACGATGAAATAACCGCGGAATCGGAAAAAATACATAAAATGGCCGAGAAAAGTTACGGAACTGTTTTCGGATTGTAGCTTATGGAACTCCCCAGCATTCCCCACATATTCCACGACAGTAAGAATACATTTTCATTGAAAAAATAGCAGCGGACAAAAATTTCACTCCCGATGTCAGTCCTAGGCTTTAATGGCAATGCCTACGTGACAATTTGAAATTTAACCTGGATGCTACCCTCGATAGTTTTTTTTGCGCGTCTGGGTCAGCAAACCTGACCCCGATTTGAAAAAAACACGACCAATACGAATTACTGTACTAGACAATTTTAATTTAATTTTGTAAATAAAATAAAATAAATAAAATAAAAAAGATTCCGAAATATGTGATAGAGAAATATGTATGTAGAATGAATCGTGCATTTTTTTCATCTGGTTTATTTTTAGTTTCGGCAATTTTCATTCCTTTTTAATACTGACTTCAACTCACATTGATGTACATATTTTCGCATTCGGTTCCTATACGTATATTCCACCTTTTTAGACAAAGTATCAGGAAATTTAATATCGTTGGTGTTGATTAGAAAGTCATAATCACATTGGTGTTAAAAAAAAGTTAAGGCGCGTTCGTTCGGACGGCATCCAACTTGTTTCATCCAACTTTTCCCACCAGCTTTTCACAAGTTGGAAGGCTGTTCACACGTACGATATTCAACTCCAACAAATCCTATCAAACTTGTTGACCGTGTGGACACAAGTTGGAAGTTGAAGCGGTCGTAAAACGTTATCAACTTTTGCAATACGCATTAGTACAGGAAAAATATTTTTGTTGTGTCGTTCATTTCTCTTCATTTGTAAAGCATTGAAGGTAACATTTCCGTATATATATGAGAAATATATATTTTACGATGAGATTACCAGGGCCATCCATGTAACCCTTGCAATAAATTTCAGCCTACGCCTTTGTGTTTTTATTTAGTATGTGTGAATTGCGATATTGTGAAAAAGTAGTGCCATTTTTATGCCCACTCTGGATTAACGCATAGAATGTGTTTGCATGGTTTCTGGAACTACACAAGGATCGCTTACTCCCCATTCACTCCGGCTGCTATTTTCCCAAAAGCGCCGCTTTTTGGCCTTATATTAGGATTTTTTGCAATAACGTTGCTTTTAATGAATGACAGTGGCCCTAGAAGGTGATAAACGCACGCTCGCTGTGAGTTTTCAGTAGTTAAGGGTTTTGATTGCCGTGCTCTGTGGCCGTGATCGTTCGGTAGCCACTCTGTGATATAGAGATTCATAGAGAAACCAGTTTTCAAACTCTGTATGGTCTGTCGCACGTTTATTATTCAGAAGAAAATAAGAAATATTCTTATGGTAGAATTATATAGTACTAGAAATGCGACTAGGAAGTATACTAGTGGCTGCCAATGCCAACCGTATCACACTCCGAATTTAGTGTCGTTGACGACTACCGTGTGTAGTCGTCAACGCACCATGCTCCCCAAAGACTTAAAGTAACAAGAGAAGAGAGAGAAGGATTTTGGATTGGGAACACTGCAAACCATGAGACGGTAACCTTAGCATTAAACGTGAACCGCTTTCCCCAATACAAGATTTTATGTTTGGGAGCCCAAAACAGTCATACGACACCACGTTATCAAAGTACGAGCATGCGGTACGACTATGTAGCTCAGTTCTACACTAATTACGCCGGTATGAATGGGGCAACATTTTTTCGCACACTAAACAAGACGGTGTCTTCTGAAATGCAGCATCGAATCGAGCCAATAAATGACTGCTACATTTCCCCGTAATAGTTATTCCATTCCCAAAGAAAATATTCGTGGACCGTCTCCTCCGAATGTTCAAAAAAGTGCACCAAAGAAGTTTTCAGCCCACGGAATCTGTCTTGTTCTGCTTCTGGGCCGATTTACCTTGGACCTCCACTATTTCGACTGTTTTTTTTTTGTGGCTGGTTCCAAGTGGTGGATGCATCATTGGTGGTCACACAATCTCATTTGTTGTTTACAGTTAGGAAACGCAACAACCTTCGCGCAAACAGCTTTTTCATGTCCTAATGATCGTGCCCGATGTTTCGTTCATATATCTGCCCCTGACCTCTCCTATTTGGTCACATTCAATTTGTTGATCAGCGACCACGAGATCATGACCTGTGCCGATCATTTCCACATTTGCAGTCGATCTGGATGTGGCTAGTTGTGGATCCTTAGTCGGCCACTGAACTCGCTCAACCAGAAACTGATAACAGAAAACAAAGCTCTGAAGCTGTTATGGAGTTTCTGCAAAATATCACGGATCTTCGTCGTACGGCGTGTTTCGCCATACATTCATTCATTCTGGCAAAAGAGGCTGGCTGGTTTCACAAAAGTATGCCAGTATAGCCAGCTTGGTTTTGATGCTAAGATGTGTAATGGCTTTGTAAGATTTTGGAAATACTACGAATAAACACATTTTGCCTGCTTGATTCGACGATCGATGGCCTGTCCCAAATTTTCGCGCCTTCATACGTTTCTTTATACCAACAAGTTTTTCAAGGATATGTGGTTGAACAGGTACAATTTTTTTTCATACATAACTATCAAATCTTAAATTACATACATACATTGAAAATGTTAACCTGATCTGATTGGTTGTAATAAAAATAATATAGTCACTAAGTCATTTCAAATAGAAGAACGAAAGCTAATTTTCTGTGGTTTAATTCTATTATGTGTGGCACAAAACATTACAAGTCTCTTCATTTAGTACACATGAAATAAACCTTTCAACAAAACATTAATTTATTTCCATGTTTTCTTCTCAACCCATTATTATCTCTTTGCCCACCAATAAATCTTGAATGCGTATCAAAAAACCATGTACAAATGTACAAAATCAGTCTATTCATAAAATATGGTGTTATACGAGTACTCACATAATCACATTTACATCCTCTTCTGATACATTCCTCCACAAATTCGACACACCCATACGTTTGCAATGCTTTTTCGAAAATACTTGAATGGGTGTTCTCATCCACTCGAGTTGGATCGGCATCCATTTCAAGAGCCACCTTAAACTCTTGAAAATTTTTGTTGTGCAAAGCCTTCGCTAAAGTCGACTGAAAAAATAAAGAAGAAAAAGTCATGATATATCGAGAAAATATCAATTACACGGGTCAACTATGAAATCTATTACCTGTGGATCTTGTAAGCAGTTATCGAATGGAGACATGTCGATTTCGTATCTTTTAGCCATCAGTCGAGAAGATTAGATCATTTGTAGTGTGTGAAGTCTAAGAACGGGCAAACAAAATCTAGAACGAAAGAAATAGATCTTGAGTAGAAAAAAATTGTTAAAAAATAAGCATAACAAATTAACATTATATTTTGGTTTATCTGAGTTGTTCTAATTTGCGAAACCAAATCGAAACATAAATGATCACTAAGCGATTATTCCTCTTTAAAGTTTGCGTCGTCTCTATACGAACACACACCTTAAGTCCTGGAGCATTGTTTATTAGGTTGTGGAATACTCTTATATTCTGCGGTTCTCTGCACTAAAAATCAAACGTTATTCTTTTATTTTTTGAGAATTATTTATTTATCAACCAACCGTTAATAGCATAATGGACGTTTTATCGAATGTTGGCTTATTGATCACTCTCCCCTGAAATCCAATCCAAAAAACAATCCTAATGACATACGTTTGTCAAGAGCGCACTATACTCGCCAAGGGGAATGCAGAATAACATGCATGTATCATGTTGTCATTAGACTCGTAGACTAAGGTGACAAGACTCCCGAGGGTCCAATGCTGTACACATTGCGGGCACATTTCAGGCACACCCTCAATCGTACTATTTCTCACCCTTGCAGAGTCCTTCAGTATGCATTTCCGTATAGAGGTTCATAGAGGAATCGGATGGAGTAGAGATTTTTCCATTGTTTTGTGAAAAATTATCAATTGAAATTCTTACCTATGGTCAGTGCGGTGTTTTATACAAATCTGTCAAATTTAAAAAATTTTCGCTTTGAGCTATGGACAATTTCCGATTAGAAATCACAAAAGTGCGATTCCGAACGCGAATGGGTAGGACCATGAAGTTTGGAGGGAATGTGGGCACCAAATAGCTTTACAAACTACAATTGTGCCAATTTAGAAAGATTGGTCAATGTTTTCCCGAATTATCGAAAATTAACGATTGACAAACATGCAAGTGCGATTATCTAGCTTAATATCGATCGCACAGGAGTCAAACTTAACACCTTAAATTGCATCTTTGGACGGTTGTAACTTCTGAACCTTGACAGCTAAAGCCTTGAAATTTTCACCAAATATGCAGTTTGCTCCATTCATGCAGTGTGCTCCACAAGTCTACTAAATTGAAAATTTGTTGCACACATTTTATGGAAAATTTTCAATTAGAAAAGACAAACTGTCGAACGCTGATAGGTAGGACTTTAAAGTATAGAGGATATGTGAGCGCCAAGTAGCTCTACAAGTGTGTTAAACTTGAGAACGATCGACCAAAGATTTCACTTGTTATCGAAAATAAACGCTTGTCAAGTGAAAGTGCGATTATCTGGCTAAAAACACCGTTAAAACCTTAATGAGGAGCTTATGTAGTAATTCAGGTTTCTTCGTGTGGCATTAGGAATGCTGTACATTTTGCTGTACGTTTACTAATGCTGTACGACATGTGAAAATGCTGTACTGTACAGCAAAATGCTACATCTGGTCAGCTTATTGTAGACTATAACTAAGAAAGTTGTTATCGTATTTCCCAATAAATTACTCACAAACGTCCAGGATCGATGTAGAGGAAAGTTAAAAGCTCCAAGCTCACATGTACCTACATGATGTATTCTCGTGTATGGTCCAAATTGCCAATAATAACCAATATTATATTATTCAGCAAAATCGTATGTTGGTTGGCTCTATGGGGATTGTGTTCTGTTTGAATACCCTTCGCTTTCTAAGTGAAAATGGTATATTAACTTTCTGTCGATTGTAACGCATTGAAGGAAGCATCTCAGACTATATAAAAAGTATAATTGATCAGTATGGGCCATATCTGTCCGTCTGTTTTTGCAGTCGAGGGTGCCTCAAACATCACTTAAATCCAGAATTAATATGTTCAATATTCAATTTTTAACGTTCAGTTGATATTTTCCATGCACCAACCATTTTCCCTTCAAATGTTGTGAACATTATATCCCGCAAGGATCGAAAATATGGGTCTTATGGGAAACTTCCACAACAAAACCTATCTTGGAGTTCCATAAATTGAAAATTATTCAATGATTTTTCTCTAGATTTTTATTTCTTAGCGAAGCCTGGAGAGAAAATGCGTTCACTTTCGAACGAGGTCGGAAAAATATCTGGCACAAAATCAGTCACATTTTTTTCGGAAATTTATCATCTCTCCGGTAAAAGTGGCAGACACTGCATTGAACATTTGAAATTTATTTTTTTCCTGTTATCAGCCTTTTTACTTGGGGAACGAAAAAGTAATAAATGTTAACGGTAGTTTTGCAAAATTAAAAAAGATACAGAGTTTAGGGGGGTCGCGAGCTACTTGATCAGTGTTTTTCGAACTTTTTGAGCCCTGTCAATCTGTAAATCAATTTCGTCCGGTAATCTTACTATAGTTAGCGTCTCGATTTTTCTTTCTAAGGCGATGCTTCCGCGTCTCTTGATATTTAGTGTGAGCAGCCATCCGACAATATGCCTGCGAATATGCGGTGTGAAGCGTTGACGGTAGATGATTTCGACCCACGGCTGTGCCACCCACAAGGGATCAATGAGTTAGAGTAACATAGAAAGTAACAAATTTCTCACATAATTTCCATGAATTCCTACAGAGACATGTGCGAATCAACCCCTGTTACTTATTTGAAGAATAGAATATACCACGGCCGGTGTGGCTTTTGGTTACTGTGCTAGTCTCTTATTGAAAGCTACAAATTAATATCAATCAACGAAATATCTTAGTTTGCATCTACATCCTCTTTAGTTAATTGAATTTTCTGCGATAAATTGTCCAGAAAAGCATACATTCTTCTTCACGGTATTTTTCTTTGAAATTTTATTAGCTAATATGTATGTTGGAACTACAGTGTAACCTCTATAATTTCAACCTTCGATAATTGCAATACTCGATATTTGCAACTACATATAAATTTATTCTCATTGCAGACTCTAAATATGCAACGCTAATTGCAATTTTAGAGTCGAAATATTTGCAATGAAAATGTTTCCCATTGTATACTCTATAAATTTGCAACGACTGTTGCGATTTTAGAGTCATTCTTTAATTTTAAGATGTTCATGCTCTTTCCCGGAAATAAAAAAACCGTTTTTATTATTAACTGAAAGAAACAAGTTTGCCTAGCGGGGCACTCTTAATTTTCAATTTGGCTTCCTCTGTATTTTTTATATATAAGTACTTTATTTGCAAAAAAAACAGCTTCAGAACTTCTTTTCGAATAAATGCATCTTTCGCCTATTTTTATTGTTGTTTTTCTGTACAAAAAACCGACCCTAAAATTGCAAAATTTCGGAAATTGCAACTACTCTGTGCGTTAATTAGTTGCAATTATCGAGGTTATACTGTATTCTAGAACTGGAGGCACAATATTCATATCAACAGTTGATAATTGCGACAAAAACTCGAGCGCACTCTGAAAATATCTTTTCAAATAAGATGACGATACAATATGTTCGGTATAGCTAGCGATTTTGTATGTTTTCTTTGTTGAACTATTGCGATAAACAGCCGGATTTAATAACGTCTCTCGTGTATGCATACAAATCATGTAAGCACTAACAAATCTTCTTCCATAGAGTCTTGGTGGGCTTGGGTCTCCAATCTATGCACACACAACATCGGATAATAGTCCAGACGGCGCAGTACAATTATATTTTTGGATACACATGGAGTGTACGTTAATTTTTAATTGCCGCGTCTTTGTTTGCGGTTAATCTGGAACTTCCCGACAGTTCATATTTTACAATTTCGCTAGCTCAGCTTTTACTCAAATAAATTTATTGCTTGATGTATACAACGTCGACAATTATTTACAGAATCAGTTTCCATATACCATAAATTAAAATCATTAAATTCGGCACTGGAGCAGTTAAAGACAATATTTAGTATAGTAAGTCACTGAATTTCGGATGACGAACACATAACATTGAAAATATTTATATTCAGTACAAGTTTTAACCCTAGAGTGGGCACGCTATCAGCCCAAAAAACCTTAATATATCGCAAAATAATTCTTCATTAAGTTTGCGCTTTTCAGTAGCTGCACCTATTTTCATTCAGTTCAGCACTTGTGCCGAAAGGAAAGGCTGTACGTCGTCAGTGGGCGGAGTGCTGCTAGAGAAGGAGATTGTTACCACCAGGTGTCGCCAGGCGGCATTTTGCTCATCGCGCGCCTTCTCACGTAAGTAAAAATATCACATATGTATAAAAAAAACATATTTTTTGCAAAGTTGAAATATCGGCTATGTTTTACGGTGCATTTATTGCAGAAACTATAAAAACGCTGTTAATTTCCATTTTTATGAGTATTACTTCCGATAATGTAGAATATAATGCGTTGCGTTTTACAAAATCTCTTATAAACCAAAGTACACAGAGAAAAAAAATTAGAATGGTTATCTAAAGAAATAGTCGAATTCATCTAAAGTTCGCGTTGATTTTCAGCTTATGATTCTATGTAGTTGAAACAGTTACGAAGATATGGATAATTTTTCTATTCGTCATTAGTTGAAACATCTACTATATTTGCAAATTCAATTAATTCATTTGTAAAGACAGCTATTCATTATCTATAAATTGTTAAATGTTGGATAGCTAAATTGTGTTGAAGAAAAAAGAACGATTGTTTGTAGTTAAATTTTATATTTGAATAGTACAATCAACAACTTTTGTGGAAGAATTGACTAAACTTTTTCTTCTAATCTTGCGTGGTTAAATGAACGAATTTAATAGTATTTTCAGCTACGAAGATTAGAGAAATCAGCTATTTCTTTGGTAAAACTATCTAAATTTAAGTCAATTACTTCACTTTAGATAAAAAGTCTAAACCATTTTTTTCAGTGTACCCAAAACAGATTTCAATAAATATGTTAATTTGCCATTGCTTATTTGTGTTTTACTTAAATCCTGAGAAAATAAATTAATTCAATTGCTTTATTCCTACTTAAAATGGTCACTGAAAAGGAGAGGTAAAATGCTCCCCACGCGCCCACTGACGTTTCTCGGAAAGACGCGCCCACTCTAGGGTTAAATAGCTGCTTTATTTCTTAAATATGAAGTAATTTGAACTAAGCAGAATCATACGCACAAGGGCAATATGTAGTAAAGAAACACTCCCTTAGTTTAACATACATTTTTGGAACAATTGAAACTACAGTATAACCTCGATAATTGCAACTAATTAATGCACAGAGCAGTTGCAATTTCCGAAATTTTGCAATTTTCGAGTCGGTTTTTTGTACAGAAAAACAACAATAAAAATAGGCAAGGTACGAGCGTAGCGAACGGTGAGCCGACACAATGTGTTTTCAAATATTCCAAGGATCAGAATCGTCTTCAAAGGTCGATCTTAAAAATTCGAAAAGCTCTATTTCGGTCAGTCACTGTTTAGAAGTTTTTTTTTGCAAATAAAGTACATATATAAAAAATGCAGACGAAGCCAAATTGAAAGTAATAGGTGCCGCTATGCAAACTTGTTTCTTTCAGTTAATATTTAAAACGGTTTTCTATTTCCGGGTAAAGACCATGAACATCTTAAAATTAAAGAATGACTCTAAAATTGCAACAGTCGTTGCATATTTAGAGTCTACAATGAGAAACATTTTCTTTGCAAAAATATCGACTCTAAAATTGCAATTAGGCTTGCATATTTAGAGTCTGCAATGAGAATAAATTTATAGTTGCAAATATCGAGTATTGCAATTACCGAAGGTTGTAATTATAGGGGTTACACTGTATTACATAAACTAATCCTTTGCTAATCTTAAAACCACCATACCGCTGAGCAATTGTAATATCAGCAACCACAGCCCATTTTTCTCATTCAAGGTCCCAAGAATACACTATTCAGGTTTGATTGTTGTATAGTACACATTATATTAACTCTCTAAGGACACTGTAATCCATAGTAATCGCAATGTTAATTGCCATGCTCAAAAGGACTTACCGTATGAGCCTCGTGATCTCATATGAGTGCCGGTATCCTGGAGACATACCGAGATACGAGTATACGTACTAATAACATAAAGGGATTTCGTTGTATAAAGTCGTTAATGTTTGTACGAGTATGAAATGAAACGAAAATACATACTCAGAATAGCAATGGCACCCATGTTTAATGTCTAACGGAAAATCTTCCTAAACATGAGGCAAAGAAACTCAGCTACGATCGGAAGTTAGGGATGTCACTGATGTTAGCTAATAGGATCTCAAGGCAAGCGAATATGTATGTTTATGTAAGATGAAGATACCAAGAAAACTTATGGCCGGTATACTTTTGTAAAAGTTTTACGAGTACATTTCATGCGACTGCTATAGAAATACTAAATGCCTCATTGAAATGCAAAGGTACTAAAAGCTTCTTCCATATTTACATAGACAAGATTTAGCTGGAGACACCGAATTGTCACGTACATCGCACAAAGATCTATGCGATTTATATTATTAAAAATTAAACATAAACATTTGGATGCTATGAACAATCATACCAATTAAAACCGTACACCTGTTAAGCATCCCAAAAAGCGAGATATGATTTGATCTAGCCGCATATATGCATGCTGGAGAAAACATTCATGATCTGAGGAGATTTGAAGTAAAGCAATACAGGGTATTTCTTTTGCCGTGATAGAACTTTAAATAGAAATAACGCACGGAGGAACGTCCTTAATGCATACGAAACGACATTTATTAGAAAGAGGAGCTTTTGCCATTTATTGTTGATCATGATTTTTGAACAGGTGCAGCCACGGATTGCTGCTACATAACTTTATTTGGAGGTCAACTTTTGAAAAAAAATTTTTACATGAAACTGCGGAATCTTGATCTTTCAAGTACTCGGGTGATTTCAGATTATCCTTAAACCATTGTCGAAGAACAATAACAGTTGAAAATATCAGGTTAGAACACCTTATAGTGCGTTGGTGTGATTTAATTCCTATGACTTCCAGAATAATTATGGTTACAATATTGCAGCCAGCTGCGTGAGCAGTGTAAACTTTATTATTTACCTTTCTTGATTATTAATTGAAAGCCTTTGATACTGTGAACATAATGTTTCTAACAAAACGGTTTAAATATCGACACAGCACGTGACACATCCATTTTATTGAAAAGAAGCCCACCTATTTCCAAGGAATGTAATTTCGTGTGCATTATGGGCGTTCCGCCGGGCTTTATCAGTTTGAAGTTCTATCACGGAAAAAGAAACACCCTGTATATACATTTTTGGGCACACTCTTTCTTTATGAGAATTATATTTTGTACATTAAAATTCATATAGTAATTTCAAAAGAAATAATGTAGTTTTCAATCTAGATCCTATTAGAAATCCACCCTAGATGACAAACATTACACCGAACACACGAGACTCAAAATATTCAATTTTTGTAGGGGATCAATGTGTCAGCTATGTACGAGTAACTGCTAGAATTTGATATTTTCGCAACGTTTTGTCAAAAAATATTACTAGTTATAGCTTTAAGTGCCTGCATCGTGTGTGGGTGTTCTGCATCATTCTTTTTCCAACCATCATTTTTATAGCCGGATTCACAATTGTGATCCTGTCAGTTAGGCGTACTGAAAAAATTACATCTCACCAAATCAAACTATACAGGGTGTCCGAAAACTGCCGCAAAAAAGCACCGGATTATGATTTCTCAATTGATTTCCAGCAAAAAAGTTGTACGGAACATACTCCCTATTCTTAACCCTTTAGCTGCCACAGGCATTAGAAGATTTTTTCAAATTTGTGTGATTTGACCCAAAAACAATCTATTTTTTCATCTCAATTTTCTCTGCCAAGGAGAGGGGCTTGTACGATTCTTTTACAAATTGGCGCATAGCACCGCCGTCTCTATATTAAGGCCGCAATGTAGAAATCTTTCGCCTACTGTTTGCACTGTTTTGTTCTTACTTTTAATGACGTCATATGCTTGTTGTTGTTGTTTGTTCGTGTAAATCCAAAACTTAGTAGGCAAACTATGACGGCATGGAACGGCTGAGTTACGGCCTTGATGTATCTAGATGGCGTTGCGCATAGTCTTACGATCATATCTTGCTTGCATAATTTTTTTCTAGATCAATTATTTCTAACAGTTTTAATACCTTAAGTGCAGAAAACTTGGGGTAATTTTGGCTCGATTTCAACATAATTTGAATAATTGACCAATTGCAAATCTTTACGGGCAGTGTGAATTGAATTGTATTGAATTCGAGCTAAAATTAACCCTAGTTTTCTACACTTAACGTATAAAAACTGTTAGAAATAATGGAGCTAAAATAAATGATGTAAGAAAGATATTATTGCAAGACTATACGCCAATTTTTAAATGAATCGTACAAGCACCTCACCTTGGCAGAAGTTGGAGAAAATTGAGATGGAAAAATATATTGTAAAAAAAATAAAAACACAAATTTAATTTTGAAGCTCTGTAAAAACTGGCTAGTTTTGTTTTATAGGTAAATTTGTTGGCTGTAATAATCATTTTGTTTCACTATTCTAGCTGGTCTAGCTTTGGAGCTACTGAGCTTTAAGTCGGGCATGAAAATGATTTTTTCAATAATATTCAAATGCCTGTTGCAGCTAAACGGTTAAGAATATAAGAATAGGGGGTATGTTCCGTACAACTTTTCTCCTGCAAATCAACTAAGGAATCATAATCCGGTGCGTTTATGTGGCAGTTTCCGGACACCCTGTATATTTTGATTTACATGATGACATTGACGATGAATTTCTTACAGCGAAATCCTTCATTAAAACCCTTTATTAAATTAAATTAAATTGCATATGGTTGAATGGAATAAATTGGATGCATTTCAATTTTTTGAATTGCATGTGAATTCAATAATAATATATACGATTTAATAGCAATTTTAATCAGTTTTAACCTTAAATAATTTAAGGTGTTCTGCAGCTTGCCAGCTATATATGCAGAAGCCGCCTCTGTAGTTTTGTAGAGGAGCTAGGGATCATTTGCTTAGACATACTCCACCTTCCATAAATTTCAAGTACATATATGTATCCACTATACATTTACCAGTTGAAAGTTATTGTCGAATTAAGGAGGTGTCATTTCTATAGAAGGTTAATATGTATCAAGCATTTCCCATACATTTGTCGCTACGCATAAATTTCTAATATATAGCTATGTAAATCAAGACCATCTACTATTTTATTTTTATATTCTGTAAGTGCACCTTATAAATTAAAAAAAATATAGAACTAATAACTGCCATCTTTTATTTCAAGCTTAAGCCAATAAAGTTTTGCGGTGAAACCAGTCCCATATTCAGAGCGGTCGAGTGCACAGGGTTCAAGTTACCCATATAGTAATGTAAACTACAATTTTATTATTATACAAACACAAATGACGTGGTTGGGTTGGGCGGCTTTTGTGTCTCTATGTTGTATTACGTAAACAGCACCACATATACTGCTTCTTCTTTCAAAGGAAATCTGATTCAAAATATGAACTCGTAAGTAGTCAAGAGATGTCATGTGCTTATGTGGACAATATTCAAGTGGTAATTTCAAAGAATTGAAATTGAATGCGAGGAATGTTTGAAGTGTCAATGTACCTATAGTATGCACCCAGTTTATTATTGGAATGGAATTACATATTAGCCGTTAAAAATCAAAATTGGAAATCGAAGATCGGAAATATCTAGATGAACAGCAGCCAACAAACATAACTAACCCCCAAAAAACTGGTTCGAAGCCCTTATGCACAATGTTAACCAGATTCCCCAGCTATAATAAACAGGGTGTCCGGAAACTGCCGCATAAACGCACCGGATTATGATTCCTCAGTTGATTTCCAGCAAAAAAGTTGTACGGAACATACCCCCTCAGCTTAACTCTTAAGCTGCCACAGGCATTTAAAGATTTTTGAAAAAATCATATTCTTGCACGACTTAAAGCCTAATATATCCAAAGCTAGACCAGCTAGAATACTGAAATAAAATGATTATTACAGCACACAAATTTACCTATAAAATAAAACTTACCACACTAAAATCGGATAAGAGGTTTGGTTTTTACAGTGCTTCAAAATCAAATTTGCGTGATTTGACCTAAAAAAAATATTTTTTCCATCTCAATTTTCTCCAACTTCTGCAAAGGTGAGGAGCTTGTACGATTCTTTTAAAAATTGGTGCATTTATTTCACTATTCTAGCTGGTCTAGCTTTGGAGATATTAGGGTTTAAGTGGCGCAAGAAAATGATTTTTTCAAAAATCTTTAAATGCCTGTGGCAGCTAAAGGGTTAAGCTGAGGGGGTATGTTCCGTACAACTTTTTTGCTGGAAATCACATGAGGAATCACAATCCGGTGCGTTTATGCGGCAGTTTCCGTTCACACTGTATAGTATATATAGGTAGTATTGATCGTTTTGGGCCTTGTTTCGATTTACAGCATATTTTTTTCGGGATTCCCTAATTTTAAATGCAAGGCAAATAAATTGGGAAAATACTTGTTTAGTGTTGCAAATACAAAAACATACAAGTAAATATTCAATTTAAAAAATGGAAAACACTAACAACAGGAAACGGAAGGCGGCCACCTTAGAAACTAAACTGAATGTTTTGCGACTATTGGAAGCTGGAATAAAAAATCGGCGATTTCAGTTTCAGCTTCATGCAGTGCCAAAATAACTCGGTGAAAGAAGCACAATTGGAACAAATAGAGAAAATATTGGGTTTATTCGACTATGATTCAACATTGGGTTTATGATTGCGAATAAGAATCGACAAAATATACCCAAGAACCAGATGATAAAATCCCAAAAAAAGCCGGAGTATTTTAACAAATTTAAGAAACGCCGTAATTTGCTTTTGCACAATCTCAAAAAAGCGATTAGGCTAGTGCCGATTCAATTGCAGCATATGGTTAGGTTACCCGGCAATATTGAAAAGTATATGCAATAGAAAACGAACGATATTGCCCCGAACAGGTATTTAAGGTAGATGAAACTGTGTTATATTGGAAGCTGATACCGAAAAACACTTCAAAGGACAAAATAACGAATTATGTGCTTCCTTCGCATGGTCGTAATGCGGCAGTAGCTTTTAAATAAAACCTCTATTAGTTTATAAAATATATCAGAAAATATGAGAGCGCTCAGGGGTGTAGACATATCAAGTTACCAGGCATTTCCAAAAGTAGCAAGAAGGCCTTTTAAACAAATTTATGCAAGAAGTTTTTGCTTTTTCTGGAAACGCCTCAGGGCATTCCGTTTACATTTCGGAAATATATGTGGAAATGCTGAAGTGAAATACCATGGAAAATCACTGCTATTATTCAGCCCATGGACCAGGGAATAATAGCGAATTGCAAAGCTTATTATCTACAGAGAACTTTCCATCAGATTTATCAATGGAAGGTATTAAACAATTTAAAAATCTGGGAAAAGCACAACATCAAGTGATGTATGTACCATAAAAATATAAGCGAATCTTGGAAAGGGGTATAAATTCACAAATATGAACAGAGCATGGAAATTCATATAGCCTGAATGTGTAAAAAAACGGATGTCCAAACTGATACCTTCCCAGATATTTGTCAAACAATCTTAAGTGCAGCAACAATGAATGGTTTTGGCGACTAAGCCGAGGGCGATATAATAGATTTATTAAAAAATACCGGCGTACAGAGGGCTGCGCCCGCAATACGAGGGTTTTTTAGATTTTGAATACATATATAGTGAATCATTTTGCACATATATTTTATAGGTAATAAATAAGAATTATGCACAATGTTAATGAAATGCTTCTCGTAAATCTGTAACACTTTTTAATTAGCCCAATCCAAAAATAGATTTACCATATATTATGGCTCCACATATTAACTGGATTTATTAGCTGTAACGCCGTTACTATTACTCCAAACTGGAAAAAAGCGACTGATATGAAATGTACCCATCGAGTTCTTTGATTTGATAAAAACTAAAAAATTCAAATTTTCAAATCTCCGGGACACCCTTTTTGCTTTGTCCTACCAACGTCTAAGTATTTCGTGCTAAAGACTGTTACGATTCTACACATTCCAACCAAATTTCATTACGATCGGTTAGTGAACAAATTTGTAAATATCCGGGACACCCTGTTATCTTGGTCCTACCAATTTTTAAGTATTTCATGCCAAAGACTGTTACTATTCTACACATTCCTACCAAATTTCATGATGATCCGTTAAGCCGTTCGCGAGTTATTTAGTGAACAAATTTTCAAATGTCCGGGACACCCTGTAATTTTTGTTCTACCAACTTTTAAGTATTTCGTGCCAAAGACTGTTACCATTCTACACATTCCTACCAAATTTCATGACGATCCGTTAAGCCGTTCGCGAGTTATTTAGTGAACAAATTTTCAAATGTCCGGGACACCCTGTAATTTTTGTTCTACCAACTTTTAAGTATTTCGTGCCAAAGACTGTTACCATTCTACACATTCCTACCAAATTTCATGACGATCCGTTAAGCCTTTCGCGAGTTATTTAGTGAACAAATTTTCAAATGTCCGGGACACCCTGTAATTTTTGTTCTACCAACTTTTAAGTATTTCGTGCCAAAGACTGTTACCATTCTACACATCCCTACCAAATTTTATGACGATCGGTTAAGCCGTTCGCGAGTTATTTAGTGAACAGACGGACGGACAGACGGACAGACGGACAGACGGACAGACGGACGGACAAAATCGATTTCATAAGGGTTTTTTTGAAAAATCTAAAAAACCCTAAAAACCGAAAATAGATGCAAAAATTGCCATGGGCAAGCAATGCTTTTAATTTTGGACATAAGTTCGGAGTCCATTGTCGCAATTTAAATTGTTTGAACATTTGTTTGTAAGTGCAGCCCATATTTTGGAATTACGGGAATTTTTAGGAAGTATTATTTAAATTTCATGATTTTCCCATCCTGAATTTCGTCCGTCATCATGGCTTCAGTGGTGCGTCGAGCAGCAAAATTGATATTGATATTACTGGACCGAAATCCGCATTTTTTTTTTTTTTCAAAAATCATTCAAAGACAATAGCTGATGTGGTTCACATCAGCCACATCAAGCCCCCAGCTTGGGAATCACTGATGTACACTCTTTGAACTGCTAGATTCTTCATGCATATAGCAAGCATACATTGCTAAAAAGAGAAGAACCGTGCTGAATTAGAAGCATCTATTTTGATTTGATCGCCGGAGGCTTGTAGCCTCTGGTGTCCAATGTGTATGTATTTACAAGCTTTGCAGGTTACTGACATAAGTCTTCATATCGAATACGAAAAGGGTATCTAACTATAGTGTTGTTTAAAATTGTTGCTTATTTATCTATAAACATTTTTCAATTTTATATGTAATATCAAAATTCCTATAAATGAGTATCACAATGCAATGTATGTACGCAAAAACGAAAGTCAGCTTCAATACAATTTATCGGAGTTACACTGTATTTGCTTCAGTGACAACTAAGTACATATTTCCATTAAATTCAAATGTTGAAAACTTGATTGCAACAGGTTACTCTCATCAAAATGGAATTTCAATTTACTGCCACTTCCTTTGAGAAAAAAAATTATGGTGAAATTGCTGTGGCCAACATCTAGGATGACGGTTATCTATGACCCTCCTGTGTACTGATTGAGGAGGATCTATTTTGTGGTGAGTCGGGCGACACCTCAATCGCTCCGCCGAAGGATTGCAGAGATATCGAAGGATTACCCAAGTAGTACGAAGTTGATTGTGAAATTGATGTGACTAACATTCAGGCAATATGCACTATATGTACGCAAAAACGTAGTCACCTTGAATACATATTATCGGAGTATGACTGTATAATGGAGCCCTTACCCAGCAAACAATTTCTATCGTTTGCGATTCGAATTCAATTCGCCTGCTAGAAAACATTTCTCGAATTTCATATCGAATTCTAATTAAAGGCGTCACTCCCTTCGGGAAGGGATAGTGACCGATATTAATTCGCCAGAAAGATAATTTGGCAATACTAGGCAAATACATAGAAAATGTGAAAAAAAAAAACAAAAATATTTTTTTTTATTTTCCCTTTTTTTTATTTTTTTATTCCTTTTTATGCTAACTTTTTTTTACCTTTTTTATATTTTACCTTTTTACACTTTGCTTCCGGGAATCGAACCGGGTACCTATCGTTTCGTAGTCCTACTTCCTACACCTGAGCTAGGATTACAAATCATGGGAATAAATTATCCGTTTTATTTTTTGACAATTTCATAATTCGCTCGTTATAAAGAATAACTATTTTGTCATTCATTCAATAATTAGACGATATTTCGCTAAAAGGGGTCATATTCCTGACATATTGATGACGAAAAAGCAATTTTTCGTCGGAGAGATAAGTTTACGATAAATTTTTCAACTGAATGCTATCGTTTTCGTATCATTTTTGTGATTTTTCAACAAAAACGATCAAATTGTTTGCTGGGTACACTATGTTTCCAGTGGCGTATTTATAGGGGGGGCACAGGGGGCACGTGCCCCCCCTGTGAGCACATCAAACTTTTTTCACACCATACTAAAAATTGCAGTACCAAATGTTCCCTCTTTATTTTGAGCGTTTCTATTACTAAACTTTGTAACTCTTTTTCGAAACAGATCTCCTCGTTGATGAACCCTTTCCGTTTTTCGAACGGGTTGAGTTCATTTTCATAGACGCGTGGTTTCAAGAACAAGAACTCTCAGAGAATAAGTACAAGCTATGATTATGTCGAGTAACGAGGTGGTCATGAAACGTTGCCCAATCTCGACATGAATCTGTTCGTAAACAAGGACTGCTGTTGAAAGTCTCGTCATGTGTGAAGTGACCGAGTGACCCCATCTTATGTTGATATAAGTTGAGGAGATGTTGTTGCGGTATCGATGTCTTGGAAGCCGCTGAATTGATAAATATTTGAAACAATCGGTCTGATTTTTCGATCGGGCTTGTGTATTTTAATTTGGTCGTAAATTCGTGTTGGGCTGCTGTAAAGGTCTTTAAACCAGATGCTTCTCTTTCTGTTAAAATGCTAAAAATTGAAGTGTTTTGGTGGGAAAGCATTTTTAGCATACATTTTCGAATTCCTACGGTTCGGTGTCTGTGGTGCCCTGTCTGGGGTACTTTCTTCAATGCTTCAATTTTCACGAATTAAAAAACCTCATCGTAGCCATTCCTTCTCATTTATATTTTGCAATTGATTTGTTAAAGCATGTTGCTTCAGCTTACCATCTAGGACTCGTTTTAAAAGGTATTGCAGATACTATAGATTTGAAGCTAGTGTAGTACATATGGAAATAACAAACAATCATACTTTCCTGCTTACTTTTGTTGCTTCATTTTAATTAATAGATTGCGACGGATAGTTCCTACACGGCTGAACATTTTTGGTGTAATTTTTATAAAAAAATATATTCATACATTTCCATGTAAAAACTTTATCAAAAGTATAATTGAACTATATTAAAAGTATAAGTATTCTTGATAAAAATTTTACTCTTCCATAGTATAAAATTGATAAGCAAATTTATACAAACCGCACCAAAAAATAAAAAATTGTAATACGAGTGCAGTCGGCTTCGAATCCACAATTCCGTGATTTGTAGGCAAGCGCGCTGTTCACTGAACCAGATAGACTACAAATCAATAGATTTCCAGGTTGAGTGGGTTTCTTGCGTTGATAGTGTAGATTTGATAACATAGTAGGATTGATTCTACCCTTTTATGTTATAACAACATTCAATGCAATTTATTCTATCCCGAACGGTGTAAAAAGTATAATATTAAAAGGGTATTTGGATAGTTTTATTCTGTAGCGGTTATAATTAATACAATTTTTGAATAAACTAAACTTATAAGTTGAAAAGGGTCAAACTTTATTCAAGTTTTGGAATAGGAGTTACACTATTTTATTTATAAAATTTACTCCCGGTTTACACTAAAATTTACAACCGTTTAGTATTCTGGATTGTACTTGTAAAATATTATTCGGCACTTGTTACGATTTTACGGAATCTGTTACTAGATTTTTGACAAGACATACAAAGGCCTCTTTTTCAGTAAATCCTAGTTTTGCATTCAAATTCGCTTAAACTTGCCATGGAATTGAAGACCACAATGTCAGCCAAAATTTGTTGTATCAGCTTTTCATCTGTGTTTCTTTCAAAAGTAAGCAGAACCACTTTTTGGCGGAATTTGGCAGAATTTCGGACGATGTATAAAATTTCTCTTCCAAAGAAAAGTGTTCCGTCTGGAAACCGTTTTGTCATATGAAAATAGTCTCTTTGGTCATTGCATTAATTCCATAGCCAATTAAGTACATACATATTCGTAAAATTCCTTTTCGGCTTCAGGCTCCTTCGAACTACACTACGCAAACTTTTTTAAGTTTGGTTCAGGAAATGCCAAAAGCAGTTAATGAGTGTTATTCTAAGATCTGTCAGGAAAACTTAACTTTTGGTGTAATAAACCTGAAATGCAAAGGACTCTGTGGCCCGTATTTATAAAGGATGCCGAAATTAAAATAAATGTCATTTTCCATACTTTTTCATAGAAATCACTTATATTCACGAGTCAATGCATCCTTGATTTAAGGAGAAACTCAAGGAGACCTTGCAATTTTCGATAGCAACCTCACTTGAAGTCAAGGTAGCTTAGCTACCTACCTACCTTGAAATATTATATTTCAAGTCTATTGAAAACTTAAGGTCTTCTTGAGTTTCGCCTTAAATCAAGGATCAAGGATCCACGATCCCTCAGTCTTTCCAATGTTTTTCCTATGTAGCTGCTCTCGGGTATCCCCACACCAAAACTTTATGTAACAAATTAGCCCCGTACTCTGTGCCCCCCCTTTTGAGAATTTTCTAAATACGCCACTGTATGTTTCATCCAGTGACAACTAAATACATATTTCAATTAAATTCAAATGTTGTCGATGAAAACGTGATTGCAACAGGCGACATGAAATATAGTTTACGAATTACGACCGACTCCCATACCTAGCAAGAATACACACAAAATTTCATAAAAATCGGTCCTCCCGTTTCGGAGGAGTTTGGAAACAAACTTGTTGAGTTATCCTCAAAAAGTTTTTATATAACAAATTTTTATATACATACTTAAGATGACTCATATAAATTTATCATAATACAATTAAACATACATAATGTTATGTGTGTGTATATATCATAGAATAGTACGATTACAAAGTTACATCCATCCACAGTAACCGTAATTTATGTACATAATTCAAACCTTCGAACAAACTCCTAATGTCAAGTGTTGGATGTATACGGGAGAACTAGGACTTACTGCGTCTATACTATAGAGAAAACGTATTAAAAAAATCTGCATGGTCTCACGAAAAAAAAATAAAACAAAAAACATTCACGACTTTCATGTTTCTCTGGACTTCTAATATTCACTGAAAAGAGCCATCGATCACCATTTGATATACGTGTAACATTTACTGTGCTGTGCACTAGTGTATTCCGAACGTTCGAAAGATAAATCTATTAGATCAGATTCAGATTTATTATAGCTAAATGGTTTTTAAAATTGACCATAGTGTTTTCATCATTGTTTCAATACAATAGTAACCACTTAAAACCCAATAGGATCACATAAAAAAAGTTTCCCATGTTAGCAAAAGATAGTTAATATCTTTATCAATGCGATGAACCTAATTAGTGGTTTGAGATAAACCACATACCTTGTGATATTTAGACCTACAATACAATACAAACTCAGTACGAGTTGTTATATAGTTGATACTTTCGATCGAGTATAACTATCGTAATGAATGGAATTGAAAGCGAAATAGCCAGATACATACATATATATATTATATATATATATATATGTAAAAAACAATAGATTGGCTAAACAAGAACATGGCATATGTATCTGAACCGTTCGATCGACCTATCCAGCTTTTGCAATAAATTTGAATAAGTTGTGGCTGGAAGCCATACAATCCGTGCAGCTAATTGTATATGATCTCAAATACACCTGCTTCTTTATTCTATTAATGATTAGATTACTATTCATTTTTATGAATTCTAAGAGTTGTATTGCCCATGGTGTGAATTTTTGGACAATATTATGTTATGTATTATTGAAACACTTGTATGGAAATTCTATAAGAACTATTTAAGCAGTTATTATGTCTGTAGGATTTAAATCCATTGCGAGCTGAAACAGATGCTAATGTAGTTCGCGAAGAGAAGATGAACAATGGTACTGTGAACATTAAAAACAATAAACGTTTTTTTTCTCGTAGGTATTGTTTTTGATTTAGCAGCTGTACAATAAAGTTAATTCAAATTCAGAAAAAATTGAATATTGCAGGAAATATCAAACGGGCTAGGTACATGTAAGTGTGAGACTGTCATCCTTAAGCCGGCCCCACACAGACCGGAGTGTGGCAAACACCGCGCAAAAGACCGGTCCAAGAATGATACCTTGGATTCGCTCAACCACACTGCTGCACGACTTTCGTATCAATCTTTGCACGGGGTTTACCACACTCCGGTCGGTGTGGGGCCGGCTTTACACTTGGTGTTGTGTTGCTACTGCAGTTTCGAAGAACTTCTTTTCCCCAATTTTGTTTTTGTGTGAAGATGTATCATTCTTGAATAACCAAATTTTAATTTAAACGCACAGAGTCCAATATTGAAAAAAGAACTTTCAAAATAAAACTTTGATAAAACTATTTTCCGGACGTGGATGTGAAGTGGCGGCCAATTTGGTTGTTTGCAGGACCGCATGTACCCTCTTTGGCGCCCCTGGGCAGTAATCACATTACCGTCTTCCGTTATTAGCTAGTCGTTTCATATGGAAAGCTTAACGAGAGTATTAAATATTCATGAAGCTTATTCGAAAAAAAAGACGTTTCACCACATTTTTTGAAAAAACATTCCAGCTGTATAACAAACTAATTTCTGAATAAATCAAGTTTGTATAGGTACATGTAATTAGTAATCTTCTTCCTTGCCTCCTTATACCGCTCCATGGCGTTGCGTCAATCAGACTACGGTGTAGGCACATCGCCCGTTCTGGCGGTAATGTCACAGCTTATTTTTACACGCAGCTCTATGTTCGATCGTGTCATCGCTGAGAACAATGCGTTGTCGTGGCATGTAATTAATAATCTCACAAAAACAACTCTGTTGTAAAAAGTTTCCGCCAAAGAAAAAGTTGTCAGCCGCAAAACGGATTGATATAATACAATCCCGCCAACATGCTCGCAAGGATATGCATTCAAAAGTGATTGAATTAGTTAATAGTTTCCACCAAAACAGCGTGGTACGTTATGCGTCAGAATTTGTGAAATAATTTCCGCCGCGATAGACCACGCTGAATTTGCCAATTCGTGTGGAGTCTGTGTTGTGTGTACCGCGTAACGCACCCGCGCTGGTTTGGTGGAAGCTAATTTCTTTCAACGCTTATTGGCGGGGAGCTGACGAGGGTGCTATTTGCTGCTATGCTCTTTTCTTGATCAGTTTTAATCTCTAATCATCCAGCCTTGTAAATAAAATGTGTTTTACAATTTTTTTTTTGCTTTCCTTTGTATAGACAACTTTTCCCTTTTTTATACAATAAAGTTCTTTCGTAATTTTCATAAGATTGGTTTTATCCTGCAATTACCCCTATGAAAGCTCCCCGCCAAACAGCATTGCAAGAAATTAGCTTCCACCAAACCAGCGCGGGTGCGTTACGCGGTACACACAACACAGACTCCACACGAATTGGCAAATTCAGCGTGGTCTATCGAGGCGGAAATTATTTCACAAATTCTGACGCATAACGCACCACGCTGTTTTGATGGAAACTATTAACTAATTCAATCACTTTTGAATGCATATCCTTGCGAGCATGTTGGCGGGATTGTATTATACAGGGCCGGCCCTAGGGGTGGGCGAACTGGGCGGTCGCCCAGGGCCACCACTTTCGAAGGCCCACCACTCTTAAAGAACCTTTACTTTCCAGGGGCCACCACTCGGAAACGGCGTCAGTACCAAGGGGCCTCAGCGCAACACCCTTTTCAAATATGGATATGATTTTATTGTGATTTATGAGTCAATTTTTTTAAAAACGCTTTTAATTTCAATAGAAATGCTTCCACCAAAACGAGTTCGACTAAATCAAGAATCGGTTGCTTTAAAAAGAAGGTGAGAGCGGAAGCATTTATAGGCACACCAAAAAGGCGTTTCGTAGTTAAAGAGAAAGAGAATATATCTCCGTCTAGTAATCCTCAGCAGCCAGGTTCAAGTTTTATCGCAGATGTAACAGAGTAACTACAATACCAATGAAAAAGCACATCATTTTTCTGAAGATTTTGACGAATGGGGAAGGTGCAAATCGCCTATGGTTAGTGTACTCAAAATCAAATAACGTCCTTTTTTGCTTTTGTTGTTAAGGAAGAAAATCCCAATTGATAAGCAAAGCCAGCAATTAATTGATCAAGAAAGAACGCACTAGAGAAATTAAACGAATTAATTTCGTTGCGAAATTCTTGGCTCAACGAAATCTAGCATTCCGTGGTAGCGTTGATCGGCTATTTCAACCAAATAATGGCAATTTCCTGGGGTTAATAGAAATTCTTGGTGAATACGATCTTACGTTACAAAAACATCTCCGGCGAATTGAGAGTGACGAAATCCATGATCATTATTTAGGGAAACGCATTCAAAATGAAATAGTCAAACTAATGGGAGATGAAGTGCTGGCGTTCTTGGAATCTTACAAAGAAACTGGTTTCGAATTGGCCCAGAATGCTGCCAAACTATTAGACGAGGAGCTGGAAATGACGGCCGAAGAAATGATTTTTCCTGCAGCAAGCACCATGAGAAGATGCAAAGCTAAAAACAATTTTCGCATGAAGCTGACGATGACTCTTTAACGGGTTTACAATGGAAATTTGAAGTGAATTTTTTTCAACGTTTTATTAGATCAAAAACTCGCTGAAAATTTTAATCAGTTAAAAGTCCACACACACACACACCGCGAAGAAGGCGATATCAACGGATTTTCCACTTGAATGACCCAGGGCCAGAGGCAGACCGATAAACACGTCGAAGCGTCAAAAGAAAAAGCCTGAACAAAGCATCGATTTCGGTGATGACACAATCCAGTTGCAGGATAGATAGCTTGCCTACACTAAACCTGAGGTTATAACATCCAAATAGGCACCATGATAACACCACAGGTCACAGTACTACTGATTGGTATACTAACGTAATGAAGAAAAAACAAAACCTGGATCAAATTATCGAATTATGGCATTCGGATCTTTGAATATACACTTCCTTGTCAAGACCAAGTCGAAAGCTGAAGTAGTTGCTGATGGGTGAGCCCAAAAAACAAATTGGCTTAAAATCGATATTAGAGACTAGAAATTGCCTGCTTTTTTATAAGTACATTATGCACCCCTTGGCCCCAAGGAGTTTGAAGTAGTGTTTAGCGCGAACGTTGTCAACGTCTAGCATAAAATATTGGAACTCTATTTGTCAAGTCGGTCAAGCAACGTACTATTACGATATCAACATTGTGAATACAATTATTGGAGAATAATAATTCAGGCCATCTACATCAACGAAAAAAAGTAATTAAAAATGAAAAATGTAAAAAAAATTTTCTTTAAAATCAATTTTTATTTGAATGTTGATAGGGGCCACCATCGCCGATTTGGCCCAGGGCCACCAAAATGCTAAGGCCGGCCCTGGTATTATATCAATCCTTTTTGCGGCTGACAACTTTTTCTTTGGCGGAAACTTTTTACAACAGAGTTGTTTTTGTGAGATATCATATTTTTTTGCAGTTTTCAATTGACAAAATCAACTTAACATAACAATAAATGAATGCGTTTATTTTCTTGAAATGAAGACGATATTCACTGCCCTTTTATCACGACCATGTTTGAGTACATAATAACAATAATAACCCTCTTGGTAACCTTTGTAACCTTAGCGTACTTCGTAACCTGAGGTGTGTGTGTTTTGCGAACCTCTACCGTTTGCTGGAAGCTTTAGGATCATCGGGATGTTATTTGTTCATTCAATATTATAGTAATATGTACGTACTCGTATAAGAGACGTACCAAAACTGGATCTTTGAGCCCTTGCCGCCGCTCTTGCAGACGCTTTACAACCGTAAATTTGCAAAATGCTTCCTTTAAAACATATAAAAAGATTTAAGCGAGAAACTCTATGTATTTTTTCACATTTTCCGCTGTATCTTTTTTTCTACTCCACGGATCGGAGCAAACGATAGCCTATGCACACCTTCACGACAGGCTCTATCAATGGGAAAAGAGACCAAATCCCGAGATGCCCTCTGCAAGGCTGTAGCCCTGTCAATGAACGACAAGAACAACAAGAACAACGAGAACAAGATTTTCGAAAAAATGCGATTTTAAAACTCTTATATCTCTAGTGTTTTTCATCGTATCTTCTTAAAATTTTCTACACTTCGTAAGACGACGCGAACGACAACCTTTACCGAATTTGAACACTCAGGACCAACCAGAGTCCGAGCTACAGAGGTCCGAAAACCCGTACTTGTTCCGTCGTGTAAACATAGTCTTAGTCGCTTCTCACTTTTGATTTGTTCAAATTTCTTCGTTTTTCTTTGGCTAGATAAATCAATAAAAGTGTTCGGGGATGTGTTTTTTGTGTAGGGTGAGGATGAGGATGGGGCCATTCTGTTATTGTGTAGTATTAGTTTTCATCCTTTTTGCTGTCGAGACACACACTTATATTCCCTGTGACTATTTAATTTAATTTTGCAAAACCAAACTGAAAATTGATCATTCCTCCATTGCCGTTGTAAATTGGATAATAAATAATAAGAATGAACAAATGAAATTTTCTTTTATCGGGCACATGTCAAATATTGAAAAAATCAGTATCAGTTTTCCCGAAATGCATAAATGAACAACAAGTCTCAAGGACCCTAAGCTAGGCCAATAGTCACAAGCTTCCAAAATGAAGATTGAAAACAATTTTTGCGATCTCTAGAAATCAATGTTAATTTCTTCTTCTTCTTTCTAGAAGGCAAGAATTCTATTCCAAAATTCACTGTTTGCGTGGGTCTAAAGTTCGCAAATATACCGATTAGGCATACTCCACAAAAATTATCGTGTTTAGTGTTTATTATTTGAGTACAAATTCTACACCGTTAGCGAGAACTGTTTCGTTATAGTCTCAACTGATTTATTTTGTTAAGGTTTGATGCGTTAGAACAGACGTGTCAAACTCGCGGCCGACTTCCTTATGTTATGCGATCCGCAAGCCGAAAAGGTAATTTAGCTCTATTCAAAAATATCATAAAAAATTGTATAGAACATTAACAATCAATCTTTGTCAAAACTACATATACACTGCGCGACAAATGCTTAGGTTCACACATATTTCCTTCCAGGAAACGGTAAAAAAAAGTTTACCGGGTCAAGAAATGTTATTTTCGAACCTATTAAATATCACAAATAAAATGGATGGACTGAGGCCCTACAGGACATTCTCCTTAAATTACAGTAATTGATTTCATTCAAAGAGTCTTTTTCCACTGCGACAATTGCTTAGGTTCAGGTTAGATTTTACCGTTATAATTAATGTTTTCGCTGAAAAATATTTCAGAAAAGTGTCAAGCAGGAGAAATACAAAAAAAAACAAGAGAATTTTTGGTTATTTAATAGTGTGTATTTCCGCCATTTTTATTTATAATTTTATAAAGCCTTCAAGGTAGGGAATTGTGTAAAGAATGCAGCACGGATAGCGGTATTTTAGACCGAGCTGTCTTAATTCCATAAATTAACTCTTCTTTAGGGTTTTACTGTTTACCACTACTGTAAACCTCCCGAACAAGCCACCCCCAAATGTTTTCTAATGTGTTAATGTCAGGGGAGTTGGGCACCCGGTCTAACAAAGTCACATTTTCCTCCAAAATAAACGATTTAACTACCCTCGCTGTATGAATTGGGGCAAGATCATGTTGCAATATCCAAGGGTCGCCTTCGTCCATGACATTTATCCTAGGGATATCCTCTTCTAAGAGCGGTTTATAAGATGAACTCGTTTGGCGACCTCGTAGGATGACCAAGACGATAGTTCCATGATATGATATGGCTCTCCATACCATAACGGAACCTATTCGGGAGTGATGGCGTGACGGGTACATAGGTTCCTTCCTAATATCATGATAATAGTAAGAGAACCCATCTGGACCGTCCACACAAAACCGTTTTTCATCCGTAAATATTACCTCTCCATTGCGATGTCCAGTTCATGAATCTTGAGGCGAATTCCAGGCGCTGTAGGCGATGCTGCGGGGTTAAGGCTGTTTTTTTCTTTAACCATAAACGTTTCAAACAAGAAGAAGATCTAATAACTCGTTGGATGGTCCTCACAATTGTTGATAACCCCAAATTCTCCCCATGCTTACGCTCAGTAAGGGACGAATTCGAAGCTTATCTTAAGAGACGTCGCCGTAATGCACCGGAAATCGTTTTTTTCTGCCTCCTGCGTATCGTCGGCCATAATTTTCACTATCTCGTATAAAATTACTTGCAACGTTCGAGCTCCGCTGAATCCATATTGCCATTTGTCCGTTTGAATATCCTTCTTGCTTTAGTGTGGAAATTGTCGCCTTTTCCTCGGCAGAAAGTTGCTTTCCTTTTGACATTATCCACTATACGACTCACAGAGTATAACGCGAAAAAAATGTTTACAGAAACACTTCTCACCAGGACGAGATAACTCTTTAAAGTAAGTGAACCTATACAATTGTCGCAGTGTAAATTGCGATTTTCATTTTAAAAAATTCCGTTAGCTATGCGAGTTGCTTGATAGAGTTGCAATATTTATTAAAATAACCGTTAAGTGAGAGAGCATTATTTAAAAATTTTAAAGGAAAATATCCATGAACCTAAGCATTTGTCGCGCAGTGTACATATGTATAGGTGTATTTCCGTGAATTTGACTGACTAAAAACAGCTGGAATTGTGGGTTCATGATATTTTATTTGTCGGCTATGCCTACTTCAAACATACAAAATTGTGGTATACTGTTTTGCGTACGGCAGGCAAGGGAATATTTCGTAGAAAATGTCAAAGCCTATTCGTCCTATCGTAATATTTTGAACGATATGCTAAAACTCTCTATTAATTTTCTGTCGAGAAAAAGTGATCACAAATTCTCAAAATTCAGTTGCTAATTTGTCCTGGGGGTCTTTAACTATCAAATGGCAGGCTTGTAGGATTGACAATTGTATACGAAGTCTAGGTTGTCTATGTATTCCGGGTACAATTTACTAAGTTTGGTCGCAAAGTGTTCCTGAAACCAATTCGTAGTTTTAAAAATAACGTCAGGACTCTCCCAATAAAATATTCACTGCGTATTTCTAATTTTGGTTCAAACTAAACGTTTAGACATATCATACATTCTATATACCTACATAGTTCAAGTTGCGAATTTTTCTGCGCTATATTTTTGCCTTCAGATTTCAGTATCATAAGCACTTTTTAGCGGCATAAACTCTTTTTAGGAATTTAAATAATGTTAATACCAGGGATGCATTTCGACGTTATCTCCCATACTGGTGCTGTCCAAAATTTGACGGTAACTATCGAAGATAAAATTCCCTGAAATCAGGATGTCTGTTAAGCATTACACGGCACTCGTGTAAAATAAATCATCTCTTTTGAGTGATTCATTGGAAACGGTTTTTGAAATGTTGAGTTGCAATTTAAAAAATGGTGAACGGTACAATTTATTATTTTTATTTACCGGGATCCAGGACGTTGCAGACCATCCAGCACATCAAAGTCAAAATTGACTAGGAAAGCAGCTTGGTCGGTGGCGCACTAATTTTTTAAATTTATATTTTGCGGCCTGCTCATACTTATAATGGCTGTAAGTGAGTTTGACACCCCTGCATTAGTCCAACATTTTGAACATTTCGTAAATTGAGTGGTACTCTACGCAACACAACAGTCTACACCAAAGACTATCCTGTGATGAGCACATAATGGTGGGTCAGAAAATCACAAAAATTAAAAACAAAATTAGATTTCTTACTTCTACCCCTTTAATATACCCCAAGTGTCTATCTATATCAAATCCAGTGGTCGATTAATAGGCTGGGTAGACTGAAGCTTTGATTGGATAACTTTAGGGCGGCAGAGGAAGCAAAAATTATACCGATTTTAGTACTCTTGGCTCAATTCTTCTTTTACGCAACCATGTTGAACAATTTTGGAATTAAGGATCAATCGATAAATCGTCGGATTTTCAAAATAAACGAGCTTAGATTTTAGATGTAGGTACGGCAGCAAAATATGAAAGCCTACTGGCGTCAACTATTTAAATCATATGTAGAGTTTATTTTTTTGTGTAAAAGGCATCCTTAGATCTCGAAGTAAATATTTAAGAGAACCTGTTAGTGTTATCAATGAAAGGTATGAAATATTCAGAAACATCAAACGCCCATCAAAGTTTGCCGCCCCGGGCAGTTGCCCATATGGGAAATCCGGCCCTTGTTGTTTGCAATTACAATGCCAATTTTTTGGCGAGCTGCCAACTGCCAATAAAAGCAGCTTTATGATAATTACACCATTGGGTCTTCTTGACACCGAGTACCTTAGACTTTGGATGACAGAGTCTGAAATCAGAAATCAAAAATTCAATTAATGAATGAACGCTAAGCCCAAGATCACAATAACTTTTAGACGAAATGTTATTAAACACAAATCAGCTTACATGGATGACTAATTAAATTATAACGAAAGTCGCGATAATGTAGGCGCTCCCACATAGAACATGCATATACGAGTAGCTTAAAAGCAACTGGAAAATGCCGCACGGATTAAAATTGGAATTTATCTGCGTTAATACTGTATAGCTGTATCAAGTAACTACACAAAAATTAATATTGGTAAATACAGCCAAATTTTTAAGCAAACTCAAGGAATCTTCATTGGTAAATATCGAAAAAGCAAAGAAATAATTTCCACAATATTTTGAAGCTATTAAGCCATTAAGCCATTATCGTAATTGAAACAATCTTCACCAAATAGCTTACGTATGTATAAGTGCTGGGGAATGACGAGCAACGAAAACCGTCATGGATCCGCTTATATTTTTTAACGTTTTACAAATATGTAGTATAAGTACTTATATTATACATAACATTCTGAGCCGCTTACACATATCAATTTATATGTATTTTAAGTGGCATTTATTCGTGTGTATGTGGATGTGTTATGAGTCAATATACCCTATCGCCTATCGGTAATTTCACTTACAAGGTTATTTGTAATTCAACTATTCAACGTATTCTATCCACTACATTTAAATAGCGTCAAAATGCAACGAAATGAAGGCATAAGTTAAATGAATAACCCACTACCCTCCCTACACAATAAACAGTGCCAAATTGTGTTCATTTCATTGGTAAACACTTCAGTGACGAATGCAGAAATCAAAATCAAGGCGATAACTATAGCTATATAAAAATTAAAATAACACGTAAATTTCGTGAGAATGTAATCATGGTCCAATTTAAACCATTCTGTGAAAATTAGTTAATATTCTAAAGCGCTGTTTTCACGATGGATTTGTCGTCCAACTTTTGAGCATTCAAACAAGTTGGACACCAAATCCATCGTGTAAACAGAAGTTGGACAACAAGTTTGAAGTGGAACGAGCATTCAAACAAATCCACCGTGAAAACAGAAGTTGGACAACTTCTTTGAGATGCATTGATTATAGTCCAATCGAAATATAAATATACTTTCTAATAATAAAGAATTAATGCGCCTGATTACCAATATCTGTGCGCTATCATCCAATTCTGGCGTTCCGTTGTCTTTTTGGGGCACGCTGTATACTCATTCGGGCATGTTTCCTTCAATGTTTAAAATATTCACGAAAAAATAAAAGAAAAAACAAATATATTTTTCCTGTACTAATACGTATTGCAAAAACTGATAACGTTTTACGACCGCTCCAACTTTCAACTACTGTTTACACGGCCAACAAGTTGGATAGGATTTGTTTGAGAGAATATCGTACGTGTAAACAGCCTTCCAACTTGGATAAGTTTGTGGGAAAAGTTGGATGCAAACAAGTTTGATGCCATCTAAAAGCGCCTTAAAGCCTCCAAATAACAATGGGCTACGTTTTCGTTTCACATTTCCGCCGAAACTTAAATGAGTACCATAAAATGACCAACGCATTTGGACACTTGCTGTGCTCTACAAAAGGTGATGTCAATTTGAACCACTTTTTAGTTACTGTTTGTATTATGGGAAAATTAGCAAGTTACTCATAGTTAGTACATAATGGAAATGATAACATGGTCTGTTGGTGATGCTGATGACTTCAGATAGCTTGAATTAAATATGTAAATTTTTCAAAAAACTTACGTTTTTGGTGTTTTTTCGTATGGATTTTATTTAAGGTGTATCATGAACGATTTTTGAGTTCTTCAAAAACGATCTTTTTAGTCGGTTTGGTGTAGGGATTAGCACGCTAACTTTCGAAGCACAGGGTCGTAGGTTCGAAACTACTGTATTCAATTAATGGTTGTCAATGGGGATACTTGACTCGTTAGACCATGCTCTTGATTTCAACATATCTCAGCAAAAATTCATCAAGATACATACATCAGATGCCACTACGCTAACGCATCTGCGGCCATAGTCAATGTTAGCCTGTCGCACCATTTATTTTTATACCCGTCACTATGTGAATGGTATATTAACTTTGTCATGAAGTTTGCAACGCACAGAAGGAAGCACCTCCGACTATATAAAGTATATATATTATTGATCAGTGTCATGAGAGAAATCGATTGAGCGATGTCCGTCTGTCTGGCTGTCCGTCTGTTTCAATACAAACTAGTCCCTCAGTTTTGAAGCTATCGGGCTGAAATTTTGTATACAAGTTTCTTTTAAGTGTACGCTGTATATATGTCGGAACGAATGGAATCGCACCATGGCGTCATGGGGCTGCCATAGAAACCCCAAATCAAAAATTAGGTTATTCTGAGAAAAACTTTTTTTCTTTATTAACTAATTTTAACCAAACTTTACCCAAATGTGCTCCTAGTAAAGCCCCAAAACATATCTAGGAACAGATGAAATCGGAACACTACGTCATAGAGCTGTCGTACAAACCAACCCCTGGAAGTTAACCAAATTTCCCCAAATGTGCTTCTAGTAAAGCCTCAAAACATAACTAGGAATGCATGGAATCGGAATATTACGTCATAGAGATGTCATACAAACCAACCTCCAAATATTAGGTTCTTGTAAGAAAGACTTTTTCTTGTTGAATCTTAACTAAAATTCACCCCAAAGTGTTCCTGGATTAGCCTCTACGCATCCAGGAACAGATGGAATCCAAACACGTCATAGGACTGTGGTAAAAATTGTTAACACAAAAGAAGCTTAAGTTTCATTCATTCATTAAGCCCGAAATTAGCATCGATCTCGTTAAATAGAATTTTGATTGTACAAAATTGGCGACATGAGGAAAGTTGAAAAGTTTGTGTGATTTATATGCCTGAAGTGCGAAACAGAACGCTTCCATTCCGGAGTGCTCTAGTACAATTTTGCTTCCGTACCGAGCCGTGCCATATCTGCAGTTACATACAACTTCATTGGACAGGTGTTCGGCACACAACGGCACGGAAGCATTCTGGCTATTCAGTCGTAGCGTAACGGGAGGTATCGTAAGCTATCTGGTTCGCCCTTTAGCCTAATGCCCTAATCGTACATTACACCGCTGAAACCGGAGTCTCAAAAAATAAACAAGCTCGCAGTCTCCAGGATCTTTGGAATTTGAAACTAAAATATGCCCATGCGTATGGTATCATGTGACTATACTCATCATACTATCCTAAATAGTTTAAAAGGCACCCGGGTCCACCATCTATTTAGGGGCATCATCCAATTGGGCTATAAAAATATTTCAGTGAAACTTAATCAACCAATTACTAAAGCACTAATAAGTGGCTATTTTCTGCTATATTTACTGTTACTCCGGTTCAAGTTGCGGTTACTTTAGCAGGATGTACACAGTTTTCCTAAACGCACAATAGCTGCGTTTTTTTCGATTAGGTGCAGGACAGCACAACTTCCATACAAATTTAACAGAAGTATTGTTATATATCAGTGATTCCCAAACTGGGGGGAGGGCGTGACGATCAGGAAAGGGGGACACGGGCGCGAATCTAATATTGGGTGCGGTTCTGAAACGTACCGGTCGGGTACCGGTCGACAACATGTTCTGTTCTCTTTCAAATCTACGGATCAGAAACTTCTCCTTACAAACAGATCCCCTTAGCGCCACCATGCGAAGTATAGTTTGATTGATTGACAGAAATTTACAATCTGCCGTGGAGCCGTGGATTTCCGCCCTCATTTATTTATTAAACAATTTATAATCAAAGTAAAATGTATTTGCATCTCGTTTAAAACTGGAAATTTTAATTTTCGAGCAAAACGTATCAGCTGTGATGTGTCAATTGTCACATTTGCCACTTTCCGAGAGATGGCGGTGAGACGACCAAATGTGATCCGGATCTATGTGTTTCCAAAACAAAATAGGGAACGGTTGGGAAAACGCGACACGTTATGGGAACGTTGTGTTTCAGAACCTTAGCCATTGATGACATTATTAAATTATGTTTTGCTTGCCATTAATTAATTATGATTTCCTTGCGAACTTCTTTCGAAATACACCAGGAGTAATCCGTTGTTGCAAAGTGTTTCAAAATGGCAAAAATTGTATTTTCGTCGATTAATTCGAATACATATTAGGTCGAGAAAAAAATCACTTGATATGGCTGATATGAACCGCATCAGCCAGCTATAGTGAATGATTTTTGATAAAAAAAAAGATTACGGATTTTGGTCGCTCCAGTAATATCAATATCAATTTTTTCTGTTCGACGCATCGCTGAAGCCATGATGACGGTCGAACTCACGACGAAATTCAGGATACAGAAATCATGAAATTTAAGTATAATACTTCCTAAAAATTCCAGTAGTTCAAAATGTGGGGTGCACTAACAAACAAATGTTCAAACAATTTAAATTGCGACAATGGATTTCGAACTTATGTCCAAAATTAAAAGTATTCCTTGCCCTGCCCTGGGCGTCTATTTTTGGGTTTTGGCCAACATTATCTCGGGATCAGCAGATCTCGCAAGGGGGCACGAACTGAAAAAGATTGGGAACCACTGTTCTATATAAAAAAAAACAACTACTACTTGTATGGAAGAGCATCCCGCATATCACTCAATTCAAATATGTACATTACATACTTATGTATGTAGATATCATTGAGTGCGTGGTCAGATATTTCATCGGAAGTCAAGGTCAAAATAAAGCCTTGATTTGTAATATATATACATATCCATATACAGTGTCTTCCCACATTTTATGTCTGCAAATAGAAAGACAATTTAGGCGTGGGTACGAATCTGAGCCAAAATATTGGGCTTCGTGTGGGTTATACATGTAAGTAACATGACAAACTGAACGTTTCGTAGCTTTATAACTATGATTTTTGCGAGTAGCTGCCCTCATCCTTTTGGAACTGGTACTAAAAGAGCGAGAGGACATTCCGGCTTTATAATCCGGGAGGAATTTGTCTCAACACTGAACATCCTCCATAAATACTGTTAGTGACCAGTTTATAATAGGGCAACATTTTGAGTCCCACATGAATGTAGCGTTAAGATGAACGGGAAGAAGTTGTCCCCTTGCTTCCACAGTTAAAGCGAAACAGCCGTTTCAGATTGTAAGAAAACGACCGTACGGGTAAACTTGCACGACAAAAACCGAACGTAAGATCATTTCACACTATTCACTCAAAACACGGACGGACGAATAATAATAATGAAGCAAATGTGTCCATGCCACGCTTCAAAGTTAGTGTCGAATGACAATGAAGTGTCGAGTCGACAAGATCAAAATGAAAGTAAAACGAGACCGAGTTCTAATCGTGCGAATAGCATGATGAGTACCCTATACATACCCATGTACAGACCTAGAAGGCACGCAAAACCCAAAATATTCATTTTCATATTTTTTGTGGGGGAGGGAGGGGTAGATGGGTCGGACCTGACACATCTTTATTACCTTGTCAAGGCATCCAACGGCTACCATTTGATACTAATTTGAAGTTTTTCGTTACATTCTATCAAAAGATATGGCTGAATATAACTTTGTAGGCGAAGTAGGGGTAGGGGCAGTCGGACCTACTCCACTTTCCACCAACTCAAAGTATATGTCAGAATGAGACATTGATCAAAATTTCAAGTCGATAGCGATATCCTACCGAAAGTTATGGCTGAATTAAAATATCAAGGAGGGGTAGTTTGTATGGGAGGTAGGGGAACCCGTGGTCCGATTTGGCCCATTTTCAATACCGTCCAAGATTTTAGCAAAACAAACATTTGACCAAAATTTCAAACCGCTAGCTTCATTATTTCGGGAGTTATCGTGCTAACAGACAGACACACGGACAGACAGACAGACAGACATGGCTTATTCGATTCAGGGACCGACCCTGATCATTTATATATATACTTTGCATTCCTCCGGTGGCTCCTTTGAGGTGTTACATAATATCGGCGTAACAAAAATAAAATACCCTATACCATCTTATGAGTATAGGGTATAACAACTCTTCGCATTATGGATTTATTATCTTCACAGGAAAAACGTCAACGATCGGGAGATGCTATCGTATGTCCGGTTGTAATTCGTTCGTACAATTCATACGAAAGAAAAACAATCGTATCACGATTAGTTTCTTTCGTACGACGCGTTCTTAGACAGCAAAAAATCCGGTGTGAATTTAACTCCGAAAATTGTCGAATAGGGTCCCTCCGTTTGGATAAAATATTGTTTTATCCAAATGGATGAACACAAAAGTGTACTTCCAATTACACCAAAAGGAGTAATACTCGATATTTTTGGGATAAAAATAAAACACAAGTTTCACAGAACATTTAACTCATAAATGAGTTTTGTATAACTAGCATTTACCTCTCTATAGGTGTTGGCGACATTTCATTTACCTCTTTACGCTCTAAAAATGCATAATAAATTACCTGCCTACAGTGGGATTCGATCCAGCGGCCCTATGATTTGAAGACTAACGCCCTACCTACTACACCACACAGACTATACGGGATGACGTTCGTAATTTGCACCATATATTACGTGCGGAATTAACTCCATTTTAAGTAAATTTTAACACCATATAAACAAAAACTGATATAATTTCGAATAAAAGTTATTATTTATCCAAATGAATTTTATTTTGAGTGTTTTATCCTAATGGAAAAATGGAAAATGTTATACTCGGGACGGAGTGAAATAAATGTATTTAACTCCATAGGTATAAAAAAATTAAACCTTTTTGGATAAATTTTGGTTCACACCGCCTATTTTTTTGCTGTGTACAATGTGAAATGCAGAATGCTTGTCTACCGGACACTATAAAAGCTCTCGCCGTACGTTTGTTAGCCGTCCGGTTTCGTCTTACAATGTGAAACGGCCCAAAGAGTTTACGTAGCAGAAAAAACAGCAACAAATGCTGGAAATCGATATGATGCAGCAACGATAATCCATTGGGCCGCTGCTGCTGCATTATATCTATTTGATATGGCTGATATGAACCGCATCAGCCAGCTATAGTGAATGATTTTTGATAAAAAAAAAGATTACGGATTTTGGTCGCTCCAGTAATATCAATATCAATTTTTTCTGTTCGACGCATCGCTGAAGCCATGATGACGGTCGAACTCACGACGAAATTCAGGATACAGAAATCATGAAATTTAAGTATAATACTTCCTAAAAATTCCAGTAGTTCAAAATGTGGGGTGCACTAACAAACAAATGTTCAAACAATTTAAATTGCGACAATGGATTTCGAACTTATGTCCAAAATTAAAAGTATTCCTTGCCCTGCCCTGGGCGTCTATTTTTGGGTTTTGGCCAACATTATCTCGGGATCAGCAGATCTCGCAAGGGGGCACGAACTGAAAAAGATTGGGAACCACTGTTCTATATAAAAAAAAACAACTACTACTTGTATGGAAGAGCATCCCGCATATCACTCAATTCAAATATGTACATTACATACTTATGTATGTAGATATCATTGAGTGCGTGGTCAGATATTTCATCGGAAGTCAAGGTCAAAATAAAGCCTTGATTTGTAATATATATACATATCCATATACAGTGTCTTCCCACATTTTATGTCTGCAAATAGAAAGACAATTTAGGCGTGGGTACGAATCTGAGCCAAAATATTGGGCTTCGTGTGGGTTATACATGTAAGTAACATGACAAACTGAACGTTTCGTAGCTTTATAACTATGATTTTTGCGAGTAGCTGCCCTCATCCTTTTGGAACTGGTACTAAAAGAGCGAGAGGACATTCCGGCTTTATAATCCGGGAGGAATTTGTCTCAACACTGAACATCCTCCATAAATACTGTTAGTGACCAGTTTATAATAGGGCAACATTTTGAGTCCCACATGAATGTAGCGTTAAGATGAACGGGAAGAAGTTGTCCCCTTGCTTCCACAGTTAAAGCGAAACAGCCGTTTCAGATTGTAAGAAAACGACCGTACGGGTAAACTTGCACGACAAAAACCGAACGTACGATCATTTCACACTATTCACTCAAAACACGGACGGACGAATAATAATAATGAAGCAAATGTGTCCATGCCACGCTTCAAAGTTAGTGTCGAATGACAATGAAGTGTCGAGTCGACAAGATCAAAATGAAAGTAAAACGAGACCGAGTTCTAATCGTGCGAATAGCATGATGAGTACCCTATACATACCCATGTACAGACCTAGAAGGCACGCAAAACCCAAAATATTCATTTTCATATTTTTTGTGGGGGAGGGAGGGGTAGATGGGTCGGACCTGACACATCTTTATTACCTTGTCAAGGCATCCAACGGCTACCATTTGATACTAATTTGAAGTTTTTCGTTACATTCTATCAAAAGATATGGCTGAATATAACTTTGTAGGCAAAGTAGGGGTAGGGGCAGTCGGACCTACTCCACTTTCCACCAACTCAAAGTATATGTCAGAATGAGACATTGATCAAAATTTCAAGTCGATAGCGATATCCTACCGAAAGTTATGGCTGAATTAAAATATCAAGGAGGGGTAGTTTGTATGGGAGGTAGGGGAACCCGTGGTCCGATTTGGCCCATTTTCAATACCGTCCAAGATTTTAGCAAAACAAACATTTGACCAAAATTTCAAACCGCTAGCTTCATTATTTCGGGAGTTATCGTGCTAACAGACAGACACACGGACAGACAGACAGACAGACATGGCTTATTCGATTCAGGGACCGACCCTGATCATTTATATATATACTTTGCATTCCTCCGGTGGCTCCTTTGAGGTGTTACATAATATCGGCGTAACAAAAATAAAATACCCTATACCATCTTATGAGTATAGGGTATAACAACTCTTCGCATTATGGATTTATTATCTTCACAGGAAAAACGTCAACGATCGGGAGATGCTATCGTATGTCCGGTTGTAATTCGTTCGTACAATTCATACGAAAGAAAAACAATCGTATCACGATTAGTTTCTTTCGTACGACGCGTTCTTAGACAGCAAAAAATCCGGTGTGAATTTAACTCCGAAAATTGTCGAATAGGGTCCCTCCGTTTGGATAAAATATTGTTTTATCCAAATGGATGAACACAAAAGTGTACTTCCAATTACACCAAAAGGAGTAATACTCGATATTTTTGGGATAAAAATAAAACACAAGTTTCACAGAACATTTAACTCATAAATGAGTTTTGTATAACTAGCATTTACCTCTCTATAGGTGTTGGCGACATTTCATTTACCTCTTTACGCTCTAAAAATGCATAATAAATTACCTGCCTACAGTGGGATTCGATCCAGCGGCCCTATGATTTGAAGACTAACGCCCTACCTACTACACCACACAGACTATACGGGATGACGTTCGTAATTTGCACCATATATTACGTGCGGAATTAACTCCATTTTAAGTAAATTTTAACACCATATAAACAAAAACTGATATAATTTCGAATAAAAGTTATTATTTATCCAAATGAATTTTATTTTGAGTGTTTTATCCTAATGGAAAAATGGAAAATGTTATACTCGGGACGGAGTGAAATAAATGTATTTAACTCCATAGGTATAAAAAAATTAAACCTTTTTGGATAAATTTTGGTTCACACCGCCTATTTTTTTGCTGTGTACAATGTGAAATGCAGAATGCTTGTCTACCGGACACTATAAAAGCTCTCGCCGTACGTTTGTTAGCCGTCCGGTTTCGTCTTACAATGTGAAACGGCCCAAAGAGTTTACGTAGCAGAAAAAACAGCAACAAATGCTGGAAATCGATATGATGCAGCAACGATAATCCATTGGGCCGCTGCTGCTGCATTATATCTATTTCCAGCATTATTATTTTATTTCTCATTCTCATTTTTAATGATAATGACTTGCGCCCTTGTGCGTTGTGCGTATCTGCAAGGAAGGTAATTGCGATAGGCCTCTGCAACCAAGGTTTGGGCGAGCCTCTGTTGAGCCCTACGCGATTTGCATATTGCGCCCCTTGGTTGTGGGGAGGGTATGGTAGTTATGTTTCAGTTCGTACCTATGATTTGTATTCCCGCCCTAATTATTTTCCATTCGTTTTCACATAATAGTCTAAGAAAAATGGCATATTTGGTCGGCAAAAATCCTACATCGGAATTTTTTTTGGATTATGGTTGGGAATGGTCCCCAGATTATGGCATTAAAAGTCCCAACCGATCGGGGGTCCGCAACCTTAAAAAAAGGGGGAAAGAGGGGAAGCATTTTTTCGGTTTTTTGCGATTATTTCAAAAACAGTAAGAGATACAGACAAATGGTCTGAGGACGAAAAGAACTACATAAAATTATCTTTGCAATGATATATAACACATTAGAGTTTGAATATTTCGGCGTTAGAATAGAACATAAATTAGAATATTTTCATTTTAGACCTTTTTTAAAAGCTCCATAATTTTTGAAAGAACGCTAGTTCAGCCGTAAAATTTTGTATAAGTATTCACAACAAGTTTAAGATAATTTTAACGTAAACATTGAGTCGCTCCGGTCAAGGACCTCCATTATCCCCTCATTTAAATTTTCAAAACGGCATATCCATAACTCCCTCCAAAATTGGAGCAGAGTGCTAAATTTTGGTTTGTTGCGATTGGAGGTCATAGTCAACCCACCAAAAATCAGCTCATTCGGATAAAAACTGAGGGTATCTCCCATACAATATTTATAAATCCTTTATTGATTGAAATATGGTTAACGGTTTTAATAATATTTCCTCTAAATTTATCAAAGTGTTAACAGTGGCTAAATTTTATTGCTGGTATGATTCAGCTAGAAAATAAATTTTGATTTAATAACTTGAAAGACCCGCTTTGTGGGTCACTTGGTTGAGTCGCACTCTACGATGCTAGTAATCTAGAGGTCCGGAGATCGAATCTCGGCGTGGTCCAAAATTTCCTTACATGTGAATGGAAATAATATAGTAAAAACATTATATTTATACACTCCGAAATCATATGGAATGTAATGTTGATTCGAATTTGCCTATAAATGGCTTAGGTAACGCACCATGGCCTCACAAGGGGCTATACGGTACTGAGAAGAAAAAGAACTTGAAAGACACTGAAATATGAGACCCGCTCCTTACAAGGTCCTTAACCCTGGAAGGTCATGCTTATTTTTAGTACGGAAAGATCATGCTTTGCCGATTCGACGCTCAACTTTGACGCTTCATACAAATCACCCTTTCTCAAAATATTTATAAAATTTGACAGATTTTCAATCGTTAGTTTATTTAAAATGAAAAGACATCGATTTTGAGTAGCTTTGTAAGGAAATTGATTTACAAATGAAATTTTCTTAATTCAATGTTATTTGGCCCGAAATATAAATAAAAACTTACATTGATATAATTAAAAAAATGTGCTCGAATCATAAAACACATATTCTAAACGTACTAGGAAATTGGGTTTCATGAATGAGAAGCTCATACAAGAGGCACAGCGATCCATTTTGGGGTCCCAACACGGACAACCAGCCATAAGAAATACTGGAGTTCTAAAAGTTACACAAAGTTCATCCTTCGTCGCTTCGACCACACCAATTTCCAAAAATCCAACTTACCCTGCTTAATTCGTCTAGCCGCAATGTACCCGGCAAGTACATCGGCACGGTAAGTGCTGTACGAAAACTCTGCTCCAAATAATGAGAATCGTCACGAAAAATGGGATAAATTTGATGATGTGTAGTCGATTCGACGAAGCATGACCTTCCAGGGCTAACAAAGCAAAGCTGTATACCATTTGTCACCCTTTCAGATGAAAATAAGTTGAATTCCACTAACGTCCCGAAGGGGCCTAACGGTTGAAATTGTGTAGTCCAACTCAGAAGCCATGAAATGGAACAGGAAATATGGGATCCACGCAGCCACAGTAGCACACTTACAAGTGAAATGTGTTTGCTGGTACGCAGCATCCGTCAGTTACGAGAGGCCACTCGCTGTCTTCTTTTTGTATGCGCCTCCTGACTGCAAACTGTCCCGATCATGGCTTCTCCGGCAGCTCTTGGAGTGGTAAAAAAGGAAAATTTATGAAAATGTTGTATAGTGCAGCGATTATTTTTACCACATCGATAAGGATTTTTTCACCATCTTCATCGACCAGAGGGGGGCGACCGCCCCTCCCTGCCCCCCTGGCTACGCCCATGAATTGGTGCACAAATAATAAAAAAATCTTTAAAAAACCTAATTTGACCCAGTGCTCTAATTTCGGTGATTCAAACATACAAACAGGCTGCAGCAATAATAAGAACGTGTGCAAAATTGCAGGTTGCTATCTTTAATAACCGCCCAGTAAAATGCATCGCAACAGACAGACAAAAGGACATCGCCCAACCGACACACCACGCCATACTGATCATATATATGTGACTTTTAATAGAAGATTCCTTTAATGCGTGACAAACAACTTCACTCATGGAGCGAAAGGTATAAAAATTTAAATAAATTATTCTGCGTATGATATTGGATAAAATAAAATTCAAATGAATTTTATTTTGAGTGTTTTATCCTAATGGAAAAATGGAAAATGTTATACTCGGGACGGAGTGAAATAAATGTATTTAACTCCATAGGTATAAAAAAATTAAACCTTTTTGGATAAATTTTGGTTCACACCGCCTATTTTTTTGCTGTGTACAATGTGAAATGCAGAATGCTTGTCTACCGGACACTATAAAAGCTCTCGCCGTACGTTTGTTAGCCGTCCGGTTTCGTCTTACAATGTGAAACGGCCCAAAGAGTTTACGTAGCAGAAAAAACAGCAACAAATGCTGGAAATCGATATGATGCAGCAACGATAATCCATTGGGCCGCTGCTGCTGCATTATATCTATTTCCAGCATTATTATTTTATTTCTCATTCTCATTTTTAATGATAATGACTTGCGCCCTTGTGCGTTGTGCGTATCTGCAAGGAAGGTAATTGCGATAGGCCTCTGCAACCAAGGTTTGGGCGAGCCTCTGTTGAGCCCTACGCGATTTGCATATTGCGCCCCTTGGTTGTGGGGAGGGTATGGTAGTTATGTTTCAGTTCGTACCTATGATTTGTATTCCCGCCCTAATTATTTTCCATTCGTTTTCACATAATAGTCTAAGAAAAATGGCATATTTGGTCGGCAAAAATCCTACATCGGAATTTTTTTTGGATTATGGTTGGGAATGGTCCCCAGATTATGGCATTAAAAGTCCCAACCGATCGGGGGTCCGCAACCTTAAAAAAAGGGGGAAAGAGGGGAAGCATTTTTTCGGTTTTTTGCGATTATTTCAAAAACAGTAAGAGATACAGACAAATGGTCTGAGGACGAAAAGAACTACATAAAATTATCTTTGCAATGATATATAACACATTAGAGTTTGAATATTTCGGCGTTAGAATAGAACATAAATTAGAATATTTTCATTTTAGACCTTTTTTAAAAGCTCCATAATTTTTGAAAGAACGCTAGTTCAGCCGTAAAATTTTGTATAAGTATTCACAACAAGTTTAAGATAATTTTAACGTAAACATTGAGTCGCTCCGGTCAAGGACCTCCATTATCCCCTCATTTAAATTTTCAAAACGGCATATCCATAACTCCCTCCAAAATTGGAGCAGAGTGCTAAATTTTGGTTTGTTGCGATTGGAGGTCATAGTCAACCCACCAAAAATCAGCTCATTCGGATAAAAACTGAGGGTATCTCCCATACAATATTTATAAATCCTTTATTGATTGAAATATGGTTAACGGTTTTAATAATATTTCCTCTAAATTTTATTGCTGGTATGATTCTGCTAGAAAATAAATTTTGATTTAATAACTTGAAAGACCCGCTTTGTGGGTCACTTGGTTGAGTCGCACTCTACGATGCTAGTAATCTAGAGGTCCGGAGATCGAATCTCGGCGTGGTCCAAAATTTCCTTACATGTGAATGGAAATAATATAGTAAAAACATTATATTTATACACTCCGAAATGATATGGAATGTAATGTTGATTCGAATTTGCCTATAAATGGCTTAGGTAACGCACCATGGCCTCACAAGGGGCTATACGGTACTGAGAAGAAAAAGAACTTGAAAGACACTGAAATATGAGACCCGCTCCTTACAAGGTCCTTAACCCTGGAAGGTCATGCTTATTTTTAGTACGGAAAGATCATGCTTTGCCGATTCGACGCTCAACTTTGACGCTTCATACAAATCACCCTTTCTCAAAATATTTATAAAATTTGACAGATTTTCAATCGTTAGTTTATTTAAAATGAAAAGACATCGATTTTGAGTAGCTTTGTAAGGAAATTGATTTACAAATGAAATTTTCTTAATTCAATGTTATTTGGCCCGAAATATAAATAAAAACTTACATTGATATAATTAAAAAAATGTGCTCGAATCATAAAACACATATTCTAAACGTACTAGGAAATTGGGTTTCATGAATGAGAAGCTCATACAAGAGGCACAGCGATCCATTTTGGGGTCCCAACACGGACAACCAGCCATAAGAAATACTGGAGTTCTAAAAGTTACACAAAGTTCATCCTTCGTCGCTTCGACCACACCAATTTCCAAAAATCCAACTTACCCTGCTTAATTCGTCTAGCCGCAATGTACCCGGCAAGTACATCGGCACGGTAAGTGCTGTACGAAAACTCTGCTCCAAATAATGAGAATCGTCACGAAAAATGGGATAAATTTGATGATGTGTAGTCGATTCGACGAAGCATGACCTTCCAGGGCTAACAAAGCAAAGCTGTATACCATTTGTCACCCTTTCAGATGAAAATAAGTTGAATTCCACTAACGTCCCGAAGGGGCCTAACGGTTGAAATTGTGTAGTCCAACTCAGAAGCCATGAAATGGAACAGGAAATATGGGATCCACGCAGCCACAGTAGCACACTTACAAGTGAAATGTGTTTGCTGGTACGCAGCATCCGTCAGTTACGAGAGGCCACTCGCTGTCTTCTTTTTGTATGCGCCTCCTGACTGCAAACTGTCCCGATCATGGCTTCTCCGGCAGCTCTTGGAGTGGTAAAAAAGGAAAATTTATGAAAATGTTGTATAGTGCAGCGATTATTTTTACCACATCGATAAGGATTTTTTCACCATCTTCATCGACCAGAGGGGGGCGACCGCCCCTCCCTGCCCCCCTGGCTACGCCCATGAATTGGTGCACAAATAATAAAAAAATCTTTAAAAAACCTAATTTGACCCAGTGCTCTAATTTCGGTGATTCAAACATACAAACAGGCTGCAGCAATAATAAGAACGTGTGCAAAATTGCAGGTTGCTATCTTTAATAACCGCCCAGTAAAATGCATCGCAACAGACAGACAAAAGGACATCGCCCAACCGACACACCACGCCATACTGATCATATATATGTGACTTTTAATAGAAGATTCCTTTAATGCGTGACAAACAACTTCACTCATGGAGCGAAAGGTATAAAAATTTAAATAAATTATTCTGCGTATGATATTGGATAAAATAAAATTCAATTTAAAAACTTCGCTTCATTCAAAATGACCACTTCCTCAAATTTTAAATGTGAAAATAGCGGGTAATGGCTCCATGTAATTGTTTTTCAAATATCAATACCAATTGTTAAATATTCGTGAAAACCGAAAAGTTTTTGCATTTATCTCTACCTTGAAAGGTATGTTTTTGACACTTTGATCTCTTGTTGAATAAATGTGCGCTTTCAATGCAATAGAGGCATGCCTTTTTGGCTCCAGAACACATTCCACAAAGATGGCATCGCACCATTGCTAACTGAATACTTTTAAATTCTAACGAACGCATCTATATACAGGGCGTCCTATAAGTCAACGTCAATCCAGAAGTGGCCGCTACGAAAAAAAAATATAAAAAAAAAATCAGTCACCTATTTTCAGTTATTCGCAATCAAAAGATAGTTAAAAAAAATGCACGCCTTGTTGTAATTGTTTAGGTACTGTAACTGTAAATCTTAATATTTATGATATTTTCTTTTTGCACAATATCGGCAACAAAATGGATTCAATTGGATTCAAACCCGAAAAGTAAATGTTTTGTTTTCGAGAGAAATTTGACCTTCTTTGTGAAACCGAGAGATAAAAATCGTTGATTCATTTAAGTTCAAATAACTGTACGTTAAAAAAATTGTACCAAAGCTTTGTGGCAAATAATTTTAAAAGTTTGTTTTTTTCCTTTTCCTTTTTGGTCTCGAATTTTTATTTTTTCTTCCCGTATACGTATATCGACTGGCTGGTCTAGCGATTAGTATGCGCACCTTCGGTACACAGAGTCAAGAGTTCGAATCTCACCGTGGTTCATGGTGTTTCTAGAACTCACGAGCTTGTGACGGACTATGATCTCACTCAGATGTTAAACGAGTACCCATTTATGGGGATCTATCCCCCATAAATGGGTACTCTTTTGATTGCGAATAACTGTGAAAATAGGTGACTGATTTTTTTTTATATATTTTTCGTAGCGGCCACTTCTGGATTGACGTTGACTTATAGGACGCCCTGTATATAGATAGTATAACACTGCTGAGCGTGATGCTGATCTCATTACCTCAACAAAAAAGCAGATAAGATCTTGGAAATAGGATGTCACTAACACATCTTGCGGCCTTAGTCCAATGTTGGATTGTCGCGCCTGTTATTTATTTATTTTATACGTATATCGACAGCCAATTACTGTCACAAAACGGGGACCAAAAACAAAAAAACAACCCACATTTTAGAATGGCCAACGCAAACAAGCCGACGATACTCCATAATTTTAAGTGTGCGCATTTTGTCTAGGTTCACTAACGGTATCATATTTGCTTCATTATTCCTAATTCCAGTCAGAATATTTTTTCAAAGACCAGATTCCATGGTATTTTAACCTAAATAATTGCAATACACAAAATGTATATGCCTCTGGAGGTCCAGACAATTAGCCCTGGCCATATAAAATCCAATCAATAAATCAACACGATGCGGTTCGTTAATTTTCTACGATAAATTCAATCAGCCTTCGCCCTTCGAAAGTGTATGCATAGTTTTATACATAGAATCTGCGATTACTGTTTTTATAAATATAATTTTTGGTTACTAAGTTGCCTTAACTCCTTGGGGTGCGGTTAGTATTATTTAGTGCATAGAAATCAATTTGCCAATCTTATTGCATTACAGTTTCTGTATTACGGGAAGTACAGCCTTCATTTCCTCGTTTACGAAATAAACACTTGAGTTTTTTTTTACCCGTATAGGCTTCAAGTACAATTCAAAAATATTACTGTTACATGCATGCATGCTATGTATCTACTCATTTCCCGTTCCTGAAGGCTCGAGATTTCCAGAGGTCTCTCGGTTTATTAATAAACAAATTGTAAAATCAACTCTGCGTATACCTCTAAAAGGATTTTTAGAAGGAACACTGTGGGTCACTTGGTTCCAGAAATTTGTCGACTATAATTTATAGCATTCAAAATGTTATATTTTAAGAGTAGCCAATCATTGTCTCCCGGGATTCGAGTTTTTCTCTCTTTTTCAGGATCTTCAAAAGCAACATTACATCTATGCTTTTATTCATGGATATAACATCCGAACTCGCAAACTTCGTGAAAAAGCGCCTATGGCGCATCCTTAAGGTACGTTGTGCTCGACACGACTGCATCGGCTCTAGTGACAGCGACTCGCTCATTTCATATAAAAACTCATTTTTCTCTCATTCTAAAAACGAGTTTTTATATGAAATGAGCGAGTCGCTGTCGCTAGAGCCGATGCAGTCGTGTCGTGCACAACGTACCTTTAATTCGTTTGTCGGAAGCAATATCCAATCACAATCTTCTCGATCATTGACCAAAATAGGATACACACTGACATCAAAAGGCGGGTTTAGTATTATAAATTTTAGAATGGTTAGAAAAAACATAATATAATCAAAAAGGCTCTCGGAATTATTACAACATGTAGTGTCGAACGTGTATAGGATTAGTGAACTATCGAAAAAACTCATGGTGCATCTACAAAGAATTATAGAAGCTTTTTAGATTTAATGGTGAAATTATCAAGAAAATCGTTTGAGTTTTTATTAAGTACATACATATATATCTCCGTATGAGTGTTTCTCCTAGACAGTCTCCTCCTTTTCTTCTCTTGCTAGATATAACAAGGGATCACTTGGTAGAGTAAAGGAATCAATCTCAAAAGGAAAAACCTTGTATAGTAAGTAAAGTGGGGTCAACCGTCTGGGAATTCCTATCCGTACAGAGGAAAGCTCTAAGCAATCTGAAATACTCAACATAAAGAAAGATGTATGTATGTATTGGTTATTGAGTATAGTCAATACATACAATTAAAAAACTTTTTTGATCGTCCTTTCGGACAGTTGCTTCATTGTTACAGTAGGGATTCTGGAACGGTTTTGCAAACAATGCATAGAGAATTATTTAATCTAAGAGACATTGTTTAGAATATTAATGAGCTATCAGGATAATAAAAGTTTGCTGCTCTAGCTTCATATCGATTTACTTTCATATGTATACTTATAATCGCATAAAAGCTTAAAGGTACGTTGTGCTAGACGCGGCCGCACGACTGCGACTCGCTCATTCCATATAAAAACTCGTTTCTCTCTCATTTTAAAAACGAGTTTTTATATGGAATGAGCGAGTCGCAGTCGTGCGGCCGCGTCTAGCACAACGTACCTTAAGTTTGATTGTAATATTCATTTGAAAATTTAAAAAGTAATCCCATAGTAATGCATCATCATTGAGTCACCAATCAATGCTGGCTACTTGAATCAGTATTAGTCGAGACGGTCGCTTCCTCCGCAAACAGCATTGTCATCCCGATATAAAGTAAATATAATTAGTGTATACCTTTTAGCTATTTTATAAATAATAACGGCAAATAATATCCAAAATGCTTTTGTTGCATGTCTCCGTCCAAACATAGGGATAGCTTGACCACGGATGACGATCGTTATTATGCTACTCACGATTGTTCAATTTTCATTTCCTCTTTTTTGTACCAACGAGATGTGTGCTGTTCCTCTTCCATATATGACTTTCAATGCTAAAATTGGAAGAACGACGAGGCGGCTTAATCTGCAGATGTCGACAGAATGTGTATGTTTGTGCGGTTTCAGCCTTTTTTGGGGCGAGTAATTTCCATTCAACAGTATAGAGACGACGATGTCATGAAAATTATAATATTTGAACTTAATATACATACGTATACAGCTATATGAACTGTACGAACAATTTCATGATGAATTTGAATTAATTACAATCAACGACACTATTCAGATGATGTCCGCATGTTATGGACCGTTGCTTACATCATATTATAATAGAACGCAACCTTTTTTATATTGAACAACACAGATAAAATCACTATATGGCTTGCCACAAACACTATAAATACTATTTATATTTTTTCTCTTTTTTTTGCAAAAAAAAACTGCACTTGTTGCACCTACCGAAATTAGTATGCAAATGCACTATCCACTTTACTTGAAATCGACGGCGACGATGATATTGTACAGGTTTTGCATATGTTAACAGTTTCTTTTTATTTTTCAATTCCACACAAACCGCGAAATTGCAAGTGCAATATAATCTCCTGAACGAATATACAAAGATCTATCTATACAAATCTACCCGTACTGGTGCCTACGCGATAAGGCAACTTAGCAGATACTACCAGCGCGCTGACCGTTCATTTACAGACTGTAGATCGCTTGAATGAAACTACAGAAGACTGGCTAGCTTCCGAACGCAGCGTTACAAGAAGCAAGTGAATTCACTGGAGAAGGTCGTCTCCGTCTGTATGGTCTGTGGGACGTATGTAGTTTGTATTACATACATGCTTAAGTCTGCAAAGTGCAGAAGTCTAGAGATCGCTAGGCGTGTGTGGGCTTGTACTATGTGTGTTCTCTGTTTAAATTGACTGTAAGCGCTGCATTCATATGTAATAATAATAAAGAATGACGCTTTGCAGACTCCATCATTGGACGCTAATTTAGCCAATAAGAATGACCATATGTTTTGGTTATACATATTTGTTGCTTATTCAGATGCAGATGAGATGATAGTGGGTGAGTTATATACTCGAACATGAGTGATTCAAACATTGAGATTTGCATTATGCATCCCACATTTTAGTTGTATTAGTTGTAAAGTCATAGAAAATTGGACGAGTATTGGATTTTGTTAGCACTTATCACCGAAATACGATTGATCATACAGTAGACACTCACTTACATTAACGCTCACTTATATTTACATCCTTTTATATTAACACCCGGACTTTGCAAATTAGGCACTTTTATTCTCTGGACAAAAAAATATAAAAATTTAAGACTGAGAATTACCACGATTTTTACGCGTTTCTTACAGAATAGCACAAGGAAAGCTAAGGATTTTAAAAGCGTCGTAAAAAATGTATGCTACAATTTTTTGGCCATACTAAAACACAGCACAATTTAGATGACGTGCTTCAAAAAAAAATTGTGCAACAGAATCCGTTTTCCTCACTAAACTTTAAGAGCCGTTTTCGGTAATTTTCTTACACTTTGAGCAGCGATCAACTTTGATTTGTCCGTTGCCTGAACGAATGCGACCCTGTCGAAAAGAAATTTTCGGAGTATGATATTGAGGCACTGTGGTTTCATTTTGCTGAAACCGCCTTGTTCGAACTTTTTTCGGTTAACGCAATATGGTTTTACGCGAAGGAACAGATGAATTCCGAAGAATATTTAAGAGACTACAAAACTCTCACTATAAACGAGTTTATTACGCTTTAACGTTCTATTCATATTAACAACCCCCCTGCAGGATATTGTTAATATGTATAAGTGAGTGTCTACTGTATATGGAGAAATAAGATCAGTTTTAAATTAGTTTGTATATATTTGTATTATACGTAGTAGAATCCAAAATTGTTGAGAAAAATACACTTACAGTTATCCGATTGAATTCATTTTACCGCTATTCGATAGAACAACTCTTCGGTCATAACAGGACTAAACATGAGTTCAATTGTGCAATCAAGGGCCCGGCTAGGTAATTATTTGTGTCGCATTCTGATTTCGTATTTGAAATGGAGCAGATCAAGTACCGCGCGGTCATTGAATTCTTTTTTTTGAAAGGATACACGGCGTCCCAGATTCGCGATGAACTCATATCCGTGTACGGCAACTCTTCACCATCCCAGGCGACTATTTACCGGTGGATTATGGAAATCAAGCGAGGAAGGACGAATGTTTTTGATGAACCCCGCACCGGACGCCCAATAACTGAGACCACCGAAGAAAACGTCCAATTAGTCGAAGAAATTGTATTGAGTGATCGGCGGCTAAAGTTATCAGAGATTGCAGAAAGGACAAGTCTATCAAAAACCACCGTCGAAAGAATTATTACCGACCATTTGGGGATGAGGAAGATCTCGGCAAGATGGATCCCGAACCTCCTCTCAGCAGATCAAATGAAGCAGCGGATGAAATGTTCGAAAGACTTTTTGGAGCTGTGTCGCGCCGACTCGGATGCAATTATGTATCAACAGAATTGTGACAGGAGACGAAACCATGGTCCTTTACTATGATCCCACGACCAAAAGGGAGTCCACGGAATGGAGGAGGCCTTATGAGGAGCGCCCCAAGAAGGCGAAGGTGCAGCAGAGCCGGAAAAAGATTATGGCCACCATCTTCTGGGATTCCAGGGGAATTATAATGATTGACTTCAAGGAAGAGGGCACATCAGTAACAGGGAAATATTATGCAGATCTTTTGACCTAATTGAGGGCCAACATCATGGAGAAACGGTATGGAAAACTGGCGAAAGGGGTGCTGCTTCTTCACGACAATGCACCAGTTCACACCGCCGCGGTGGCCAAGGCTGGTGTGGTCAAATGCGACTTTGAAGAAATTGAACACCTCCCGTACAGCCCAGTCCTGGCCCTAAGTGACTACTTCCTGTTCCCAAAATTAAAAAAGGACCTCCGAGGACGAAAATTTGAGACTGAGAAGGAACTGAAAGATGCTGTTTTGGACCATTTTCAAGACAAACCCGCGGGCTACTTTTTGAAAGGGATGCAGGATCTTATTAAACGATCTCATCGTTGTATTGAAGTAAAGGGGAGTTACATTGAAAAATAAAACTTAAATGGATTCAATCGGATAACTGGAAGTGTGTTTTTCTCAACAATTTTGGATTCTACTACATAGCAGCGGACAATATAAATCTTTAAAAGCGTAGAGGAATTAGGGGCACCGAACATCTCCTTTTGCATCTTATTTTTATACCCAGTGGCGCAACCAGAAGCTTGTCCTGGAGGGGGCTATGGCCATCTATTATATTATTTTCGAAACGTGAAATCCTCCGCAACTTCAATCTCAATGAACATGAAAACTTCAAAATCCTAGTTGATAGTCGATGTGTGAGAAACTCTCTTGAATATTTGGAACTCGAGGTAAAAATTATTATTGAAACAGGCCAGGTGATTGTTTTTCTCAAGAATGTATTTTGAAGACATTTTCTTGTTTGGAAAAAATTTACCTCATAGACCTAATATTAATATTCTCCATTTTTGCACAAAGATGTTTGAAAAATTCTGATAAGGATATTACAACTTGCACTACACTAGTATCTTGAATTAAAAAAAGAATTCTAAGTTTCTAAGAAATACATAAAATACATATAATTACAAAATTAAAACAAGGAGAAATGACCATTACTTCTGCAGGCCGATTTTGTATATTATTGCTTCAAAAAAAAACTTGGCAGTCCTCCATATTAGCGCACAATAAGACTCCGGCCTCTAAGTAGGGAGGGTGAATCTGCTTCCCTTGGAGAGCAATGGTGGACGAAATGACTGTTTTCGGGTCCGAAATTTCGCACCTAATTGGCAATGAGCGAGAGGCCCAGTATAGTGCTCTCCAGATGTCCTACTAACGACGCAAACCAATTTTTAAAGTTGATAATGATGGCCCAGCTTTGATCAGTGGAGAAAAATTGAGTCAAAAGTATGTCCCTCTCTGAAGTTGGACAAATAACCATAATAGAGTTTAGCTCTAGATCGGCTTGGGACTAGTTTTGATTCAACCGCGAAATCACAATAGAAATAAAAAAATTAGATCGGGAATGCCTTTTGTTGAAATATCAGGGAAATTGGAAATGTTCGAGATTGGCTGTTAATTCCTTAAAAATGTCTGGTTGACCAGTGAAAATAGAGAAAAACTACACAATTCACTGATTTGGTCATGCTAAGCAAGTCTATAACCGCTCTGGGCTCCCTATGGCCAATGTGAATATTTCGGTGCCCGCCCTTGTTGGAGAGTATATTTCTTTTTTTTTATAAAACGATGCATAAAGTTTACCAAACGATAAATTTATCGATTTATATATAACTCACTTTCAATGAGAAATCATGTTTTCCTGCGGTTAGGACACGCTTTTATTCTCTAATCTCGGGTAATTTAGTGGATCAATTTTCATGGTTTTACGATTCGATTAAAACTATTCACTACATCGGGAATAGTAAACACATATCGATTGTGCATTAGTTTTGAGTTCAGCCATTACTTATGCTGATGGACTGTTTCGACAGTCAATTTATTAAAATAAAAAAACAACAGGCGCGACAGTCTAAATTGGACTAAGTGTCCAAGATATTAGCTGCTTTTTTTGTTGAGGTGTTGAGACCAAAAAACATCGGATCGACAAACATCATAAACTGACTTGGTTCACGGTGAGTCTCGAACCCACGACCCTGTGTACCGAAGGTGTGCGCACAACACCAACCAGACTACTCTCAATTTATTAATAGCACCAAAAAGGAAGAACCTACTCCTCCTCTGCCATAGACCAACCCAAAATTAGGCTCTTCCAAGAAAAACTTTTTTCTTTATGAACCAATCTTCACCAAACTTCATTCAAGTGCCTCAAAGCGTGTCCCGGAACGGAAGGAATCGGGACAATAGGGCTGTAATACAAACTAAACTCTTGAAAATTAGGTTCTTCTAAGAAAAACTTTTTTCTATATGAACCGATCTTAACCAAAACATCCACGAACAGATGGAATCGGAACACGTCATAGGGCTGCGGTAGAAAAATGTGGCAGGTATTCAAATTTCGCCCGCGCCCGAAATTAGCCTCGGTCTCGTTATATACATATAAGACTCCTCTACTGTGCTTGTATTCGTAATACATCTCCTCCCAAACTACTGAACTGATTTGGCTGAAATTTGGCGTGAAGAAATTCTAATATAGCGGAATGGTTTTAGATGTTGTTAATCAGGGGCTACCGTTTAAAGCCAACTATTTATGAACCAATTTGGACCAAACAAAAATGTGTCCCCACTGAAAAAAAAAACATCATTTACTAACGAATGAGATCGGATCATGGGGATACCATAGAAACCCCATCCCGAAAGTTGGTTCTGTTTTTTTCGTAGACCAATGTGGATGCATGCATGCTAATTCTATATCAAGAGACGTGGTAGCGTCTCGCTCCCCAAAAAGAAAATTTAGATGCAATCAAGTAAGATTACATAACGGAACATAGTCTCGCAATTGATTCTAGAAAACTTTCATACAAAAATGTTGTTTACCAAAATATTCAGTACATCAACCTTTAGTGCATATGAATTTTTTTTCTGACAGACAGACCAGTAACCTAATTTCAAACTAAAAGTGTGAACGAAATAATGCCTTTCCATTGCCTACCAAAGAACATTGAAAGATTGTCCCGTACATTCAGGCTTCTCCATTGGATTTACCCAAAATGCGAAAGTCGATTTGAGCATGGCGGATTCAAGTGATATCAATTCTTTTTTTGCAGCTGATGAATTTTTCTTTTGCGGAAAACTCGTTTTTTGTGAGAGCGTTCTCAAAACATAATATCGTACATCTGGGAGAAGAACGACGCAACTGCAAATTTGTTGACTTGCCAGAAATTGCAATTGAAAATTAAACCGCGTATTGATGGGGGGAGGGAATTCGCATTTTACGTTGTGTTTGTGTTATTACTGTATTTTAACATATATTTTGAATCAAAATTATTTTTAATGAAAATATAGACAATTTCAGAACTAGAAAAATTGCAATTTTTGGACTTATGCTTGAATTAGAATGAATGCAGCAACAGCAGCACCGGCCCAATGCAACGTGACGTCACAAATTTAGGAGTTGGAGGCATTGATGCCTCGAACTGCGAACGGGTTTTTAAATATCTACACCACCGAACTAGATGGTATCCCTGCCTAATTTTATCGGGGGGTATTTTTGAACTTTTAGGGATTATTTTCAAAACAGCAAACGATGCAGAAAAGTAATCTGAGTACGAAAAAACTACATAAAATTCCCTTTGCTATGATATATAATGCCTTAGACCTTTCTTCGGAAAGTTACGCACTGGAATAGACACTTTGAATGCGATATACTCCTATTGTTGATCCGATTGAGCTGATTTATGGTGGGTGATATAAGGGAACCATACGAAATCCCCAATCACAAAATCCCCAAACGTAGAAAAATCCCCAAAATCAAAATCCCCAAAATCAAAATCCCCATATTCAAAGGCCCCATAATCATAATACCCATTTACAAAATCCCCATAATCATAATACCCATATACAAAATCCCCAATCATAAAATCCCCAAGCACCCGAAATATGCTGGTAAATGGTAGATGGATGGTAGTAAAAAATGGTAGATGGCTGGTAGATGGTAAATGGTTGATGAAATACTGTAAATTGTTGATGGTTGATGGTAGATGGAAGGTGTTAAATGGTAGATGGTAAATTGCACTAGGAGGGTCGTAAATATAACATCGACGTATACCAAATATTTGTCGACTTCAAGCAGGCATACGACAGTATCGATCGAAGTGTACTGTACAACATTCTGCTGCATTTTGGTATACCGGCTAAGCTAGTGCGACTCATAAGGATGACGATGACTAATACCGTCTCGCAGGTCAGAGTTCAGAACAGACTCACTGACCTATTTGAAACTCCTACTGGACTCAAGCAAGGCGACGGGCTGGCGCCGACGCTCTTCAACCTGGCTCTGGAGTATGTGATTCGAGCCATGAATTTGGACAGCAGCGGAACGCTACTCATTAAATCGACTCAACTAGTAGCCTACGCCGACGACATCAACATCATGTCTCGAAGATTGCGTGATGCAGAAAGCCTTCTGCATAATCTCAATAACGCCGCCAAAGAAGTTGGGCTACATATCAACGAGTCTAAAACCAAGGTCATGATGCAATCAAAAACTAGAACGCCAGTAAATTCAAGCATCACAGTGGGGGACCTCAATATAGAATATGTAGACAACTTCACTTACCTGGGTTGCAATTTGTCAAAAGACGCCAACGAAACAGATGAGATAAAGCGACGGATACAACTAGCTAATAAGTGTTACTTTGCGGTCCTCCAAATTATGAATTCGAAGCTGGTGCACAGGAACACGAAGCTCCACGTGTATAAAACCATCATCCGACCTGTGCTATGCTATGGCTGCGAGGCATGGACCCTAACCCAAAACTCTGAACACCTGTTGGACACATTCGAGCGGAAGGTTCTCCGAAGAATCTTCGGGGCCGTTCGTGAACGAGGTGAATGGCGCATCCGATACAACCTTGAGTTGTATCAGCTGTATGATGAGCTACAGGTGTCGAAGATCGTAAAATTGCAGCGATTGCAATGGGCGGGTCATGTACAAAGAATGAACGACGATCGCATGCCCAAAAAGGTGATGAACGCGCAACGAGTGGACGGAGCCAGATTGCGTGGACGACCGAGAGCCCGATGGGAGCATTCTGTATGTGAGGACGCCCACCAGATGCTAGGCTTTCGGAATTGGAGGACAAGGTCGCGTGACCGCGACAATTGGAGGTTTTCAATCCAGGCGGCCAAGGCCCGACGTCGGGCTATCGTGCCATAAAGAAGAAGAAGAAGGGTCGTAAATCGATACTAACTTTTTTTTTGATTAGCACAAACAAAATGTTCGAGTACATTATATTGAATAAACGTTTGCATATATCGTTCTAAACATATTAGGTTTTCTTTAACATCTTCGAGACATGTCCTCATCCGAAGGAATATTCGCGGAAAACTTGGTTGGCTTATTGTTGGAACCGATCGCATATTTAATCGGCTGCATATTATCTGATTTTGTTCTGTGTTACTTCAAAGAGTTTGCCGTTGATTAGCATATACAAGTTGACCACCCAAGGGCGGAAAATTTTTGGTCAAGATAGAAAGAGTGGTCAACTTACAGAAACTCGTTTAGCGTAATGTTGAATGTACAAGGGCGGAAAAAAGATGGTCAATTTAAAGAGGTGGTCATGTTACAGAGTGGTCAACTTAGGGAGGTTTCACTGTATATCAGTCCACGACGGTGATTTTTTTATTGCATAGTAGGACTATCACAATTACAATAGTCTAAAGCACCTACCATTTAGCATCTACCATCTACCATCTGCTATTTGCTATTTACCATCCACCATTTGCAATTTACAATCTACCATTTACCATCTGCCATCAACCATTTACAAGCTACCATCCGTCTACCATTAACCACCTACCATTTACCATCTACCATTTATCATCTGCCATTTAACATCTATCATTTACCATCTACAATAGCCTAAAGAAAATCTCCATGGGGAATGGAATGGGGAATTTCGTTTGGGGATTTTGGTTTTGGGTATTTTGATTTCGGGGATATAATGGTGCTCTCAAATGACATCTTTGGGGGAGTTATGGACATGCCGTTTTCCAAATTCAAATGCAACTCAGTTTTTGCAAAAATCATTTTCAACTTAATATGAATACACGCACAACATTTCATGGCACAACTTGCGTTCCTTCCAGAGTTATGGAGCCTTTTAAAAGGGTCCAAAATGAAAATACTCTGTCTGTTTTTTCGTTCTCAGACTATTTTCTGTATCTTTTGCCGTTTTGGAAATACATACATAATCGCTAAAAACTTGCTGTTTTTTCTATCGATCAAGACTCTTTTCCCAAAAATCAGAGGGCCGTCCCCAACAACCCTGCAAAAATCCAGAGATACATTATTTGTGCCACTCGATGTCCATGTTCTGGTTTATTTTTCTTCGACTATTATAATTACAACATGAATGATGCCGCCAAATGTAACGCTGTAGATAAAAGTAGGATCTCTGGGCCAGTCCAGATGACAATGGTTCTCTCCTTGACGCTGACATTAACCCTTAAGCCAACAATATATTTTAGGTTTCCTTATCCTAATACTATCTTAAGATACGCTTACTCTACTTACTCTACAGAGGATACGTGGTTAATAATTCGCACTGAATATTGCGATGGATTTCAATCGTTCGTATCGCAATGCAATATATGTACTTTACTTTTGACGACCTTCGTGGATTTCATACCACATGCTGTCCAGCGCAACGATTTTTTTTTTGAGAAATTTTCAAAGAAAACCACTTCATAATTCCCTGTGCATGTCATCTCTCTTGATTATCTCATTATGCAAGTAAGATACCAATTAATATTCTGAAAATATACAGATTCTCGGAGAAAAAATTTCGACGAGTAAAAATGATAGGAGGTTAACACCCGACTTAATAACGGTGAAGAATGATAGCAAAAAAAAAGAAGAAACAAGTGGATTTTATCTGACTTTTACTTCATAAAAAGTATAATACAAAAAAAATAAATACTTCAAACAGAAACTTGCTAACTAATTAATTTTTAATTTTGGTATTTTCACTGAGGTCTTTTGATAACACACAACACGCCACAGTAACATCCATGATGACAAAAATCCAATGCAGACGGCATTGTAAACCCAGTTTCCATAAATCTGCAAATAAAATAGAAAAATTAAAGACAATCAGCTATATAATTTTTAGGAATAAGCTTACAATTGAATCAACGACTGAATAAGTTATTGCATCCACGGTTGCTCCAACTGCCCTTTTTGCAACGTCCCAAACTCCAAGCTCGGGGAATGCACCTAACGTTAGTATCAAAACAATTATATACGATACCGTCAGAGGATGCAGTAGAAGCACGTAAAGCCTGTTGAATCTGTGTAATAATGCAAAGATTTTAGTGCTGGCTTTATATTTTCATATCGGTATGTACTATACCTTTTCACGAATCCGTTATGATTTCTATCTAATAAAATAGCTGCCGGTGCAATAATTGTGGCGAGTAAGAAGCCAAGTGCAAAGTTCAATAACCCTACGACGACAAGCACACTTGCAGTTTCAAGTAAAATCACTATATGTAAGAGCTGTGACAAAAAATAAATATGTACACTTAATAGACAACAAATCTATCAGAATGAATTTACCTCAATTCCATCATGGTTAAATCTCACAAAAAATGGAGCAATACAGGCGACTAAAGAGAAGAATACAGCCATTCCTGCAATAAACTGTTCCGAGCTAATTCCCCACGTTGCGAAAAACTCGTTCAAAAATCGATTTTCAGGCAATGCGGAAACAACGAAGCCAATTACATGGGCTATAAGAAATACCTTCAGCACTCTCGCGTACTGCAAGTCCATTTCGACTTTGACGTTTGCTTGTTCAGTGGTTTCCAGATCACCTTTATTCGCATCGGTTTTCTTTTCCGTTTCCTGTTCCTCGGTATTCAGGCCAAGCCAAAGGAAAAAAGCTTTAATATATAACGGTCCAGCCATCAAAAGCAGACATGGTATGAAATCACCAATAGATACGAAACGATCATTTGAAACCAAAATGTAGAAGAAGAAACTTTGATGAAAGCGTTCCAGAAGATTGTTTAAGCTTCGCGATACACCCTCTATAACTTTGAGCAATGGTAGAACGGCCGCTCCACGGCTTTGATAGTCCGATTTTGGCTTTCGCACTGCCTCTATGGTTAGCGCTTCGACGCGATAACGATGGAATAGTCCATGGTTGCCAGTTGGTACGCCATTCGCCTGAGCAATCAACATCGAAAGCATAGCCTTTACGTTTTCTGCGACGGCGTCCTTATTTCGGGAACGCTTTTTGGGACTGCTCTGCTGATATCCGCATGGTTCGCGAACTGGCAATTCTCGTGCTGCTATTCTTTGTATTAGATTGAACATATCGAGATTGGGAAGTTGTCCATTTAGTCCTTCGATTTTTACTTTTAAGTAGTCTGAAAATATGTAAAATGGATAAGACAATTATATATAATTGTAATTGTATAATGGCGGAGCAATCACTTTCACTAAAATGAATGCGCTATACGCGCCAATTGCGGTCGAGATATTGTTGCCTTGAGATGCCCCTAGACTAATTTGGTAAAGCGCGTATTGTACAGAGAAAATCCAACTATGTAGTTCCGAAAATGCACATGGGAAATCATTTAACACATGAATATCCGAAAACTTTAGCGCGACAGAGCATAAAGCCAAATCAAAGAGATATTTGTTGGGTTCATGCAAACAGGCAGCAAAACCAACTTAGAATAGTCATAGGCAAATCGGTGCTAGCATTGACGTGTTAATGTACCTTATCGGGGAGCACGCTGGGAAGGTTGGTTTTATGTAAAAGAATCTCTGCAGAAGCCGCTGGAATTAGGGGAGAGGAAGTGAATGTTCTATTGCAGTTTATCAGGTTTAGCGGAGAAAATAATATACCGGGTTGGTCAAAATTAATCAATCTATCGGAAGATGTTATAGTTTTTACAAATCGGGTCGTACGAGAATCATATTTGATATTTGTGAGGATTGGACAGCTACAGAATACAAACAAGCAAGCTATACATAAGAATATCGTGGAAACCACGGATATCGTGTTACGCTTGGACGATTTGGCTCGCCGGATTTAACCATCACAAGTTTGTTTTTTTTGCCTACTCCGAATCATCCTATGGGAATGCAGCAATGCATTTTTATTCATCAAAGTCTAGATAAACTAAGACCTTGAGGAGAATATTCGGGACGATTGCGAACAGTTATCGCCGGAAATCATGCGGAATGTCATGCCATAAAACGACCACAAATGTGTATCAACCGATTGCTATGTTTCCCACCACAGAAAAAATCTAAAGGCCTAAATAAAGATTTTCAGCACTCGGGATGTTTTAGGATTTTATTCTGCGAGGTATCAGGAAGGACCCAAATATGGTCCATGTTTGTAGTGGTTTTTCGTAGAGTTATAGCTGGGGCTAGCAATTTTTGCTATTTACAGCATTATGTTCTGCTTTATTACTTCGGGAGATGTTTGGGTATAGTACACACGAACCCATTCACTACTTTCCATAAACATTATCATTAATATAAAATCTAAACTATCAAATTTTGAGAGCATATCCTTCTTGTTGAAACAACTATAGTTGGTCGCAGCTCAGTCGAATTCTATGTAGAATATGTGCTTCGCACTCTATTTAGTCTTCAAATATTGCCCGTATCGATCATCCCCATGAAAAATTGGGTCAAGTAGTGGTCGACATTTCCGTGTTTTATGTTTTTCGTGTTTTAGTAATGTCTAGTTACGTATCTAACGCTATTACCACTCTGCCTTGTGGATTGCAATCTTTATTTCCTATACATATTCTAAAGCTCCATGTTTTTCGTTGGAACGACCACTATAACACAATCTGCTTGTCAGAACCATTCAAACGTTAATTGTGGTATGGTACACTCAATGCTAAGGTCCGGTAGGCCGAACTGATTTTCTAGACATTAACCCATTAGTGCCCAGAACTTTTTTTTCGAATTTTAACTTGAAAATTGGAACATATGGTCCCTAAACCAACAGAAACAATATTTGTTCCACAAGATTAAATTTTTTTTCGTTAAGGTGGCGTTTTGAGGTGGCAACTTTAGTTGCCAGTGGGCAGTTATCACTACAAAAATAAAAGAAACATCATTTTTGTTAATCATTTTTCACAAATTTATTTGGAATGGAATTCTTCGAAACATTTGTCTGGGTGAAGAGAAACAGTACATTATTTACAAATAAATGTTGTTCGCCGCCCGCATTGCTTACATCGACAGTATTTTGATGGTCCTTTGGCTATGATGTGATCCTTTTTGTCGACTCTAAGGTGATTGAGTAAGGTATTTTCGGATGCAGATGATAGTCCTGCCTTGTTTGATGGCGTTCCGTACGACTTTAACAAATACATAGAACATTGCCTTCTAAACTCTAGATGGGTAATCGCGTGACACATCTTTCGATAAAGCAGCCATCCTTTCACGCAGCATATATCCACAGCCCACGCAAAAAATGGCCACCACCACTTTTTATTCCTAATAGTTATGCAATAATTGGCCAAAAATTGGTCACACAAGTCAACTCCTCCCATATATTTGTTATAGCAGGTAACTGGAAAAGGTATGTCCACATCGATACGCGTTTTCTGCTGTCGGGAATATCGAGTAATCTTTCGAATGGGTTCTAGAGCTACGCAGTTAGTAAGAATAGTCACAACTGCGTTGTCTACCCATCTTACGGCCAGAAGATTTTCGGTAGCGGTCATCTCGAATGCTCCCCTAGGCGCTTTGGAAAATTCTTTTTTATTTAAAGCTTCATTTCCTTGGTAACCCTATTCTCCCGAAGAGTCCCAGTACCGCCAATACCTTGTTTCTGCAGCTCTTCAAGCAAGGAAACACTTGTGAACAAGTTGTCGAAGAACAATTGGGTTCCAGATGGAAGTTTGCAATAGGAAACTAAGCCCAACACCACATCCCCGCCTTGCCCCAAACCGTTAGTGGCTATTTTTGTAGAGGCCCCACAGTAAGGCTCAGCATGAAGCATATAGCCGTTGTGATCCGTGAGGCACCACAGTTTGAAGCCGAACCGTATTGGTTTCCCTCTGACAAACTGCTTGGATCCATGCTTTCCATAATATGGAATCATACTTTCATCGACACTCAATTGTCCGCTATGCGAAATGTTTTTAAAATTCTTGTTAAGAGCATCAAATAATGGCCGTACTTTGTACATTCGATCATTAGGATCTATGTTCGTGTTGTCAGCACAATGTAAGTACTTTAAAATGTCTTCAAATTGATTTCGCCTCATAGAATTGGAAACAATAGGACAGGCACAATCCTCATCGGGTTTCCAGTACATACGCTTCGAGGGAAGCGTATGATAACCACTAAAAAGCAGTATTCCAATGAAAACTTTAAAATTTTCATTGTTGAGCGAAAAAGTATGGTTTCCTTTTTGCTGGGCGTATATGTTGGTTTGAGCCACTATGATTTCAATCAAGTCCTCGCTAAAAAATAAAGAAACGCGTCCACTGGATGTTTGATTTGCTCTTGATGTTCTCCTGGAGCTTCGCAGTTGGCTTCAAACGATGGTATGGTGAATGTGGGTGAACTTTTAGTCCACTTCAACTTACGGACCCGCTGCTTTTATGTCTTCGGCTGACCTTCACTAACATTTTCTTCTTCACGAACGGTAGCTATTTCCACATTGGTGCTTAAGATTCTTCGTGGTAGCCTAGCCAGATTTCCCAATACTTCGTCATCTGATGCATCAGAATCTACATCTGTATCCTGATCCACGGTTTCCAAAGGAGGAATTATGGTGATACTACCAAAAGAATCCCCGGTATCAGAAGCCTCTAATTCATTCAGAATTTCATCAAGCGTCAAACCAGCTCGTCTGCGTGACCTAAAGTTAACATTTTTTAATAAATTGTAACGAACGAGGAACACTTAACACCAATTTTGTAGAGTTGGTAATATTTATGTGCTCTATTACTTTACTTGTGTGTATACCAACAACTCCACACACGCAAGTAACAAGAAAAACGAGTAACGTAATATGCACGGTATGTGCCCACTGGCAACTAAAGTTACCACTGACATTTGACAATCTACTGCAGCGACCCTGTAATTTTTTTCAATAAATAAATAATTTCACCACACACTCACATTACACTTAATACTAAAACACCATAGATCACATAAATATTACCAACTGGACTTTTTCAACTTACATTATTGAACAACTACCTCCGCCGAAATTCGTTTAAAAAATGTCTATCAAAATCAATCAGTTACTTCGCCTGCACGAAATGTGCAAACATAACGGAATAAGTTAAACTAGATCAAACAAGTTGTCATCTCTTCGGTACTAGATATAGAGAAATAATCATATTTTCGTGTTTTTTTTTTTAATTATAGTACAAAATATAGTGCAGGGTCAGCTGGCAACTTAAGTTGCCCCTGGGCACTAATGGGTTAACAGCAAATTACCTAGCCTGGAGAGGAATACAATAGGATAGATGTAATCACCTAACCAAACAAAAGCCTGCTGTTAGCTTTTTAGTCACCTATACTGAGCATTTCTCTCCGCGCCAGTTTTCTGAATCGCCTTTTGGAAATGAGTCAGTTGCCAAATGAGGGTCTCCGGTAGACCGCGTCCGTCGCAACTCAATTTATAAAAACGATCCTCAATTATTTTTCTGTGGGTTTGAAGAAGTAGATTGACCGATAAGAGTTTGGCCGATTTACTTGAGAAGCTAACTGCATTTTCCATGGTTTCGACAATGCTTTTTCAGTATGGCATCGAATAGAAAACTGAAATTTAGAGCATCGTTAGAATGGCAACATTCAGCCCTTTGTTGGATACCGGATTTGGTCCCAGAGCTTGATCATCGTTCAATAAAGATGGCGTTTGCCAAAGTAAATTTCTCTGTTGGAGAGAACAGTAACGAAACATCACTGCTTCACTCGGTAAAGAATCCTTTATTTAAATACTTCTAATAATTTCCGATTTTCCTCTGTATATGAATACAGGACCTTAGAGCTTTGAACTTTCCGCTTTTAGATTGATCTTGGACCTAACGTAAAGAATGATCTGGAATCTTTCCTAAGAATCTTTTTCACATCTTACGGCATTGTTCCTTGACATTGCATACCAAAAATGAGGCAAAAACTAAAAGTCTAATAGTCCTGACACACCTAAACGAGTTTACGAACGAATGCAGTTTATGAGTCTAGAACGAGTTTATATGCGGTTTATAACGAGGTTATGAGCCGTTTGGAGTTTATGAAAGCTCTCATAACCACGTTGTAACCCGCAATATGACGGAGCTTTTGATTTCAAACCTCGATTATAACCATCATAAAGCTCATTTTGTTTGAAATTCGTTCGTAGTTGGCGGGTCATGCCTAAAAAGTTGTTGATGTTCATACATCATTATGTCAAATTATCATATGTTGTTGGTTTAAGTTTGGCATATTTGTATAAATTCTATAGATACGTACTAATGTACATACCCACATGCACTAAAATAGGTAAGTAGAAAAACAACTACGATTTGATAGTTTAATTAATTCTGATTATAATTTTCCTTAATTAGATTATTGCTCCATCCATTCTGACTGAAGAAGACAGAAATTTAAACAAGAAACCCCGCAGATAATGTAATATTGTGTTACCCTTTACATAGGGTATAGGATGAATCTAAACAGCGGAAACCGGGAGCAGAAGTTTATTGATCATATTTCAAGAAAGCCAAGAAAAAGAAACACTTTAATTTCAAAGTTTTTTTTTTATGTTCGTAAATAAAAATCATACGGCGGACTTTGGATGAATTATGTTTCGTTATTTTCACTGTCTCATCTCTTCTCTTTAATTGTATGAGTGCATATTGTCATTCAGTGTGTTCAATTCCGTATAGGTATAAAAGATGGATGGATCTGTTCCAGTCTAGCTCCTGCTTTACCACTAAGTTTACACATTTACTCTTCGTTTGCTTGGTCGCTTGCTGCCTCTTCTTACAGTCAGTACCAATTCCTATATTTGAGTTATTTTTAAAAAATGTGCAAATATGTACGACGTCCAGACCTTAAATTTCAATGTTTTTATTTAAAGTGTCACATATTCAAAGCTCAATGAGTTTATCCTGACATTCATAACCCGCATTCGACTAGTGTGTCATGCTATTCGAGTTTATGAAGCTCGGAGCTTTTAGCGGTTTATGAAACGAGGTTATCCCCTAGTGTGTCAGGACTATAAATTTCCATATAAACACCTATTTTCCCCTAGTTTTTCGTTCATAAGTCAGGAAAATTTAGGGCGGAATTCATAGTCCTCACTTATACTTAAGGGAAGCCTTAAGGGACAGACGCTATTCATAGTCACTCAATAAGCAAACGCTTAAGGGTTTCCTAAAGGGTTCCCTTATTCGTTAAGGTTCATATCTACTAAATTTTGAATTTTTATCTACTTGATTTTTTTTTATATTTTCTTTGTCACTTTCAATAGATATGGCAAATACGTGAATCGTTTATTTAATGAGGCAACGCCCTAATAAGTGATGTTTATGAATACGAAGCTCCCTTAAGGGCTCACTTATATAGAGAAAGCCCTTATTCCTTAAGGGAATGCTTATTACTTAAGTGGGGACTATAAATTCCGCCCTTAAATTTAAAAATTAAAGTGATTTTTTTGATAAATCTCTCTAATAATAGTCCGCATAATTTTTGTTTCTGCGAGATCGTGGATAAACATATAAAGACCCCTCCCCATACAAAAGAGATTTTCCACCCAATTCCGCAAATACGCGGCAAATTCATTGATTTAATTGGATTACACTTCTGTCAAATAAGCCAATACACGGGAGGATTTTTTCAATTAAATCCATGTATTCACTGTGTACCTGTGTGCCCGAATCATCTTGCAAAAATCCACCGATATAGGATTTTTGCCGACATATCGTATTTTTATTTGATCAATACTCAACAACTCATTCTCGTACTCGAATTCAATCGAGTACAGAACATGACAGAACAACTTGCATACAAATTTTCAGTTGATGTTCTGTATAGAAATATAATTCTTTTCAAATGTGTATGAAACTTGTGCTGCCTTGTCCTGCACTAAATCCACTCACTCTACCGAATGCTACCACTACATTGCATTAACACCGATTACGACTAATGAGTTCAACGAACGCATGGCAACCTGTTCCGCAACCTAAAGAAATTTCAATATGAGTTTTCGCAGGCGCAGATACCGCGTGATATACTTTGCGTAAGCCACTTCGATCCATGGCATGGGTCAGCGGGAGAAGAAACACTCATGAAGTCGTCAAATGCACGAAAACCTGCTCTGGCAGAAAATCTTAATATATCAATACAAATGAAACTTTATGTTGTTTGCTTCGTCCTCAGGACATTTTGCGTCAGAATCATAATTTTCCAGATATGTATTTGCAAAAATTCAGTTTCACCCAAAACTTCACTCTTTTTGAGCCATGATTTCAGTATCTGTGGCGCCAAGTTTTGTCGATAGCATTTCATTAATATTAGCCTGAACTTAAAATCGAGTCTGCAAACCTTTTTCACGAAACGTCACAATGTCAAAGCACAGAATCAGAAGTATACAGAAAGTTCAGCTCCATACATCGAAGTGTCCTAAGTAAAATTTCGACCTGGACGCACGGTGGGTCCATAAGAGAAAATATTTAGATGCCTTAAGCGAAGAGAACGTTCCTTCTCAATGTAGATACACTTTTGCTTGTTACTCTTCTTTTCATGCGCTACTTCGATAGATATTGTGTGAACGAAAAAAACTTATGCGTGTACATGAATGTGAATGCGATAGAGATAGCGCGACGACGACGGCCGCGTCGATATTCGTATTGTGTAATTAGCGATGGATAAGGATAGATTGGCGGGTGCGGGTGTATGAATTGGCGAGGACGATACGTGATGTGTTGATATATGGTGCGGCGATAGTGCCGCGGTGACGGAACATTGATGGGTGCATGAAATGAAATGTGTGAATTCCCATTCAGATACATACATATGACCCATATCTCCGGCGCGACGCGCGGCGGCGAAGGATAGTTAAGATGCGTAAGTTATGTTTGCATATGAATTGGGAAAAAATAATGAATAGGCGGCAAATTTGTCCAAAAGATGCTGTTGTTCAGCTAGAAGTGCCGCAGTGGGATAGTAATGCGATATTTTAAAAACTGTAGGTTTTCTCAGCGTATTCAAGTGGTTGTTTAAAAAAAAACTTACGATCATTATATCATAAAAAAACACTGAAAATTTAGGGACTGAAGAAATTATTTTTTTTTTACATTTATGTGGTTTTAACAAAAAAATATTTATTTTTGCTCTAATTAATTTTTTATAGGTATGTTATATACATATGTACATTTGCATATATTATACAAAAACTAATAAATTTATAGAAATATGTGGTATATATGTAATGGTTATCCACGGTTAGAAGTTGCAAAAAGAAAGATATAAAAAAATCATATGAGCGTTATACGAAATTCAAGAGTGCCAGTGAATCTAATACCTTTTTTTTATAAATATTACACCTTCTTACTGGACAAAATTCTTCTATCATAACTTCATAACATAAGTAGTGAATGAATTTTTTATACGAAAAGCAAACAATAAATATTTTACTATCATCTACGTACCATTCGAAAATTATTATAAAACAGGATCCATTTCTTAAGAATTGAACCAGATATGTAGGAACGTGCGCTGAGCTAATACATATAAAAATCATACGGGATTTATATTTATACATGAGACTCGTGGATTTATTTTTTTACATAATTTATTGAGTGAATATGTAGATTAAAAAATTTGAAAAAGTTATTTACTAAGGTCAACGTCAAGGTGCACAATATGGTTGTGATAAAAAAATTAACAAATATTTACATGCTTTTTATAAATAGGCTGCTATTTAATTATAGTCAAATGAAAAACGAATTACATATTATATATGTATGCAAAAATTATTTAGCTTTTCTGTGATTTCTTCTGACAGTGCTTTAAGAATTATACATGAAAATATTAGCTATTTACATATCCACAAAAATTATAATAAATAAATGAAATTCATACCTAGATTTGGAATAGCACATTCAAACTTAAAGAGTGTCGAAGAGCAGGAGAAGGCACATTAAAAGTGACATTCAAAAGTGACAAAAAGCGTGCGTTTTGGGAAAATATTTGTAGGCGTGTCCTTGTTCGAAGTACACATTCCAAATTATATTTTGGATCAACTGCGCTTCCATATAAGTATGTCTGGCAATTATTATAATTCCACTTGTACCCTATTAGGAATTACAGTTCTAATTTAAATTCAAAAACTCAAAAAACTGAAATATTTTTTTGATTTAGGCTATAATTTACAAGGAAAGCGTCTATTATTGTTTATTATTAGAAAAAAAATGTTATATTGCTTATTTCATTCTTTGAGCATTTTGTCATAGGGCTTATAGTTTTCGAGATATATGTACATACTTGCGAAAAACTTGAATTTCTCTCTTCACTACCCTCCTCCTCTTTTTTGATGTTTTGGGCGTTGTTCTGTTCTCATAAATTATATTAAATTAAAAAGCCGGTTAGTTCAGGGTAATAGCGTTTTCTGAACGGAACATTTGTGGTAAAGCCAATTTTTTATATGTTTTGTAGGATGATCCCCTAACGCTAAATCCAAGCTTTCGTCCTCGAGGACCCTTTGCGCGCGGAGCTATGTGCAAAAAACCGTTATAATTTGGCACTTTTTTGATTTTTTTCCTTAACTTTTTTGCTGAGCCTTTTACATAAAATATATGCATGACAAAATCAAAGAAGAGAAAATTTGAAACAATTTTGCTGTATAAAATTTTTCGCTACCGAGAATGTACATATGTATAAGATATGCGCTTAATGTAGTATGAAGCGCACAATGCAATCGCAAAAGATAAAGTATCTGCAAGCCAGTGACAAAAATCTTGGAGCATTTTCATACATTTTTTGTGACTATTTGTTATACATTATCTGGATACCTATTAAAGATAGAAAAAAATCGAGTGAGGAACAGTTAAAGGAAATTATCTTTTCTTTACGCTTGGTTTACTAATATTTTTCCAAAAAGGTCACTGGAAAAAATCAGACTAAAAACTGAAAAAAGTGCCAAATTGTAACGGTTTTTTGCAATTAGCTCGGCGCGCACAGGGTCCTCGAGGTCGAAAGCTTGGATTTAGCGTTAGGGGATCATCCTACAAAACATATAAAAAATTGGCTTTACCACAAATGTTCCGTTCAGAAAACGCTATTACCCTGAACTAACCGGCTTTTTAATTTAATATAATTTATGAGAACAGAACAACGCCCAAAACATCAAAAAAGAGGAGGAGGGTAGTGAAGAGAGAAATTCAAGTTTTTCGCAAGTATGTACATATATCTCGAAAACTATAAGCCCTATGACAAAATGCTCAAAGAATGAAATAAGCAATATAACATTTTTTTTCTAATAATAAACAATAATAGACGCTTTCCTTGTAAATTATAGCCTAAATCAAAAAAATATTTCAGTTTTTTGAGTTTTTGAATTTAAATTAGAACTGTAATTCCTAATAGGGTACAAGTGGAATTATAATAATTGCCAGACATACTTATATGGAAGCGCAGTTGATCCAAAATATAATTTGGAATGTGTACTTCGAACAAGGACACGCCTACAAATATTTTCCCAAAACGCACGCTTTTTGTCACTTTTGAATGTCACTTTTAATGTGCCTTCTCCTGCTCTTCGACACTCTTTAAGTTTGAATGTGCTATTCCAAATCTAGGTATGAATTTCATTTATTTATTATAATTTTTGTGGATATGTAAATAGCTAATATTTTCATGTATAATTCTTAAAGCACTGTCAGAAGAAATCACAGAAAAGCTAAATAATTTTTGCATACATATATAATATGTAATTCGTTTTTCATTTGACTATAATTAAATAGCAGCCTATTTATAAAAAGCATGTAAATATTTGTTAATTTTTTTATCACAACCATATTGTGCACCTTGACGTTGACCTTAGTAAATAACTTTTTCAAATTTTTTAATCTACATATTCACTCAATAAATTATGTAAAAAAATAAATCCACGAGTCTCATGTATAAATATAAATCCCGTATGATTTTTATATGTATTAGCTCAGCGCACGTTCCTACATATCTGGTTCAATTCTTAAGAAATGGATCCTGTTTTATAATAATTTTCGAATGGTACGTAGATGATAGTAAAATATTTATTGTTTGCTTTTCGTATAAAAAATTCATTCACTACTTATGTTATGAAGTTATGATAGAAGAATTTTGTCCAGTAAGAAGGTGTAATATTTATAAAAAAAAGGTATTAGATTCACTGGCACTCTTGAATTTCGTATAACGCTCATATGATTTTTTTATATCTTTCTTTTTGCAACTTCTAACCGTGGATAACCATTACATATATACCACATATTTCTATAAATTTATTAGTTTTTGTATAATATATGCAAATGTACATATGTATATAACATACCTATAAAAAATTAATTAGAGCAAAAATAAATATTTTTTTGTTAAAACCACATAAATGTAAAAAAAAAATAATTTCTTCAGTCCCTAAATTTTCAGTGTTTTTTTATGATATAATGATCGTAAGTTTTTTTTTAAACTGCGGCACTTCTAGCTGAACAATAGCATCTTTTGGACAAATTTGCCGCCTATTCATTATTTTTTCCCAATTCATATGCAAACATAACTTACGCATCTTAACTATCCTTCGCCGCCGCGCGTCGCGCCGGAGATATGGGTCATATGTATGTATCTGAATGGGAATTCACACATTTCATTTCATGCACCCATCAATGTTCCGTCACCGCGGCACTATCGCCGCACCATATATCAACACATCACGTATCGTCCTCGCCAATTCATACACCCGCACCCGCCAATCTATCCTTATCCATCGCTAATTACACAATACGAATATCGACGCGGCCGTCGTCGTCGCGCTATCTCTATCGCATTCACATTCATGTACACGCATAAGTTTTTTTCGTTCACACAATATCTATCGAAGTAGCGCATGAAAAGAAGAGTAACAAGCAAAAGTGTATCTACATTGAGAAGGAACGTTCTCTTCGCTTAAGACATCTAAATATTTTCTCTTATGGACCCACCGTGCGTCCAGGTCGAAATTTTACTTAGGACACTTCGATGTATGGAGCTGAAACTTCTGTTTACTTCTGATTCTGTGGTCAAAGTTTAACATTTATATGGCGTAGTTCAGTCTTTAATTGGAAATTGGTGGCATTTTTGCCTCAGTTTGATGTGAATCAATAGCAGAGCACTGAAAATAGCTTTTAACTGGCCTCTTTGCCTATCAAATTTTACAATTTTTATATATACACTTGCGAGCAAAGAAATCGACCCACCCCAAACGCTGTGCTTTGAAACACAAGAACTCAAAAACTGAAATTGGAAGGGAAAAAGTTTTAACACAGTTTAATAATCCAAAAAGACATAAATGTTCGATGGGATTTAGGTCAGGGATTCTTGCTGTCCACTCCATCACTGAGATTCCTGCTTCGTTTAGAACGGAAGCATTTGGGGTGGGTCGATTTGTTGCTCCCAAGTGCATATATATATATCTTGTCATTTCATATTACCAACATCTTGCCCAATTGGTAAAAGTTATTATAGTCTAGTAACACTGATTAAAATTAAATCGCAAAATTGATTTCATGAAACACTTTCCCCAATCGGTAAATCGAAAATATCCCCCTTCTCTTATCAAAGTACTGAGCTTGCTTCATAGAAAAGTCAAACATTGACATTGAATATCTAGCTAGAGAATCGATACGATTTCGCAAAAAAAGGAGTGCAGATCCGATCGTTTCAGACCAACTTTACTGAAATGCCATCATCAAAATTTGCCGGCACAGATATTGAATTCTCCCCCATATTTTACTAGTAATATTCTAAATATGATAAAAATTTACATCCTGCGGCGCACTAAAGCCTAAAGACAGTTTTATTTGGCCCAGGCCCGGTTTAGAGTTTGACACCCTTGCTCTATAATAGGATATCGCCTCTCTAATATCCCTCTAAATCGATTTATCGAGAGAAGTCGGCTAGATCAGTTTATCTAACCATTAGTGTACAATAGAGCAGCGGTTGCAGTGCCATGTGCATCAAACAGCCAAAAAAAAATACGTACAAATACACGCGATTATAGGTTGTCCGTAAGTGTAAATTTTCAAAAACTCACCGGCATCAAAGTCTTGTATTTCCAGATTTAAAGCTGCCTGAAGCGCTCCGGCACGACCTTTTAGATTTCCGGCTTTCAAAACCGAGTTCTCTTCCAAATCACCCTTATAATATGCCTCTAGCCAAGCATGCATTCCAAGTTGCTCCTTATCCGTTACAAGAAATATTAGATCCTTGGCCCAATAATTTTTCTCTAAAATAAATTTACAATTTATGCCCCAACTCTATTAAAAAAAATTGCCTACTTCTTGTGAACTCAGCGAATGCTAGCATCAGCGGTACACTAGCTGTTATATCGGGATGTACTGAATCTGGTGGCCGGTACGGAGCCGAGAAGACAATGCCTTCGGTTGATCCAATTCGTGGGGCTCTGAGAATACCGTAAATGTTCTTTCCATGAAACACACGGCCGGATCCAAGGGGATAATTCAACGTGAAATTATGGGTGTGCACTTCCAATCCGATCTGTTGCATTTTAGCTGAAATCCAATTATAGGGTATGCCACTTCTATAAGTTTCTCGCTCCCGGTTCAATTCATCAAGATAATTTTGGGCTATCCGAGCGGACTCAACTTTAATCTCAGAGTAGACAAGACCTGCAATTTTAGATGTAAGTCGGACGCAAATGGGAACAGGGTAAATTGATGTAACTATACCTGGTGATAGGGCGTTTTCTGATAAATACGTTGCATGATTAAATTGAGAATGGCCCAAACAACAGAACCACAATGCTCCGGCCAAGTAGAAAAGGGCGCAAATCTTTCGGTTGTGCTTAATGAAATTGCGCCCTAGTTGGTTACGCTGATTCAGCGATGCATCCGTAAGGATCCCCATAATGGATTACAGACAAAAACGTACGTTCTTATTTCGGCAATCTCAGACCAGACAGGCAGATTGTTTATCAATCCAAATTGAAAGTTGAAAGATGAAATGCTTTACTGACAGCTGACACCGGCTAGGGATGAGAATTAATAATCGGTTTTTTCAATAACCGGTATTTTAGATTTAAAAACAATTTTTTTTCGGTACTATTTTTACCCGGTTTTTAAAATGAAATAACCGGTGATTACTTTTATTTTAAAATGACGAAATTACCTGTCAAAATCAGCGAAGCTTCCTCTAGCTAGTAGGGTTGCCCGCTGTTGAGACACGCGCCGTTTCCGACGCCGCCTTAAGCCCCGGATAGAGTTCGAGCGGAATGAAAATGAAACGGTAATGAACCGGCATAAAAACCGTGGTGACGGTAATGAACCGGCATAAAAACCGTGGTGAATTTAAAATTTTAGCTTCGAAAATTGATACAAAGGCGTTTTACGTCCTAAATCATCTTAAAAATAACTAAAAAAATAATTTCTCCCTTGTCCGAATGCATTTTCAACGTGAAAATGAGTCGACTCTGTAGCATATTCTCCGTCGGGCGTGGTGAGTTTTGCAAACGTCAAACCGATTGACTGTCCACGACGAGTTCATCGCGGAAATTATCTAATGACCGGGGAATCGAAAAATAACACATAAAATGGCAGAGACAAATTGTGAAACCATTCTCGGATTTTAGTTTATGGAATTACCCATCATTTACCACATATTCCACGACAGTAAGTATGCATTTTCATTGAGAAAATCGCCGCGGACAAAAATTTCATTTTCATTCCGCCCGATGTCTATTCAGGGCTTTAGGTAATTCGTCCTAGGACGCTACCGGCTGTTCTACTAAACTACGCGCTCTACCTAAATTTCCCGCCTTGAAAATATCCCACGACCGAAGTGTAATGTCAAGAAAAGTTCCCTCGTCTCGTCCATTTTGACTTTTGTACGCCAGAAAGCTGGTTCAGCGCTGATCAATTTTCTGAAATTTCGTTGATTATCTCGACCAGGAATTCTGCAAAATAACATGGTAAGGATCATGGTGCGACAACAAACGTGATAAAAGCGAATTAAACGTGAAATATACGATTTTTACGCGGATCGTGTGTCCCACGTGGATTCACTGTGTTGCACAGAGTTCTAACCTCGAAATTGTCTTTACAGGCTGCTGTAGGAAAGGACATTGAAAAGCCCCAAGCGGATTCATCTACCACCCATCGTATCCGCATTACATTGACCTCCAGGAACGTTCGTTCTTTGGAAAATGTCTGCCGCGACTTGATCCAGGGTGCCAAGACCCAAAAGTTGCAAGTTAAGGTGAGCAAAAATTACATTTCAGAGTATAAAAACAGCCACGCATTTACCTGGAGGGATTGTGTCCCCCCGACACTTTCCCTAGTTACAATAGATGCAAAATCAATGTCCAGGACAATAGCCTATTTGCTTTGTTTATTCGAATACAAATGCAAATTAATTTCCGGTCAACAAGTTGCTCCGAATCTTGTCTTCCGCATCGTCTATGGCAATTTTTTCTAATGTGTTACCTTTCATCATTACAGGGGCCAGTTCGCATGCCGACAAAAACCCTCCGCATCACAACCCGTAAAACACCTTGTGGTGAAGGTTCAAAGACTTGGGATCGATTCCAGGTGAGTTTCAATCGTTAAATTACTTCCTAGGTGAAGTTGCAAATACTCGTTGGGCAATTGGAGCTTGAATGCTAATATAATCCTCTTGTGGACTACTTTGGTAGACTACAATTGCCCAGAGAAAACGAATCTCGATCATAGAACCAGCTGACGTATTCCAAAGTCAGAAGGACTCCATGAGATTTGACAATATTCTTTATAAAATGTTATTTGTTGCTGAACTTCTACAAGAATGTAATGAGCCTAATTTTCTTTACAGATGAGAATTCATAAGCGTATCATCGATTTGCATTCGCCATCTGAAATCGTCAAGAAGATCACATCGATCAATATTGAACCTGGTGTAGAGGTCGAAGTCACCATTGCTGCTTAAGGAGCAAGTTCCAAGAACTACCAACATGTTTAACAGAACTTGAAATAAATTGCGCTCCTGGGGAGCGAATTTTATATGAAAATAAAAGTGTTTCGATGTATTCCCTGTCGATTTAGTTGAAGATGTAAGATGTCGAGCTAGCCCAGGTCATGGTGCTCTTCTATAAAACAAAAGAGTGCAGTTAGGCGACAATCCGGGTTTTTGAAAGGTTTATGTATTGCCTTTTCTACTCCATACGAAAAAAAACCGTACGAGCGAACTTTAAAACAATAAACAGCATGGATGATCGTACGTAAAATGTGAAATCCACACATTGCTCCAGGTGGTCCGCCGAGACCCTGGAGAGTGCTTTAAAAAATTATAGAACCGGTAAGCTAGTACAGTAAGACTCAGTCAAAGCTCAAGCCTTGGATTATGTAATGAGAATGACTCGGTAGCCAGTCTTTCACTTATGACCACCGAAGTACAAGCATAGAGTTGGAACTCCATACAAAATTAAAATCGGCTGAAAAACATTTTGTTTTTGAGTGTGTACTGTAAGTAACGTGTACATACAGGAAGATACTGAATAATCGAAGCCTTCCCCTGAGCATCATTTAAATCCATAAGAATGAATAGGCTAACTAGCTTAACGATTCGATCTCTTTCTTAAATGTAAAAAAAAAATCTTCTAAATAGTCCACTCTCCCGCTACAGACACACAAATTGACCGTTTTCAGTACTGGGTCGAGATGGGTGGAGTCTCCATCTAAAACTGGCAATGCCCCGTGAACAAGCACTTCATGTTGTAGCGATTCAAGAATTTTTTTTTCTCATGAATCGAAGGGGGTCTTGGCCCGGTTTGTTTTTTTTACATAATTTTCCATAATACGTTAATATAACGAATATGATCTTGATCCTCGTATTGAGTAAAAAAAAAACAAACTATCAATATTTTTCGTCTCCAAGTGGATCTACACGCAAGTGTACATAAAAAAATGAATGCAAAATGTCGTATTGTTCACGAAATGGTCGTGTAAATTTTCGTCTACATTAGAGTTACCGTGTAATATTATTTCCCTGACCACAAATGGATTGTCATCAAATCATACTATTTTACGTACAATAAATCGATTATCGACAATTTAAGAACGCTTTTCTATATAACAACTACTCTAAATAACACTTTTCAATTGAAATTTTTAAGATTATGCACACTACGCTATTGTACATATCGAAATTGTAACACCGAGCATCCATTGTTTTTAAACGAAAATGGCACCGGGGCTTGGTTTGTGTCATTTTCGTTTCGTTTTCGGCGTTACCATTTCGGTATGTAAAATAGCGTAGTGCGCATAATGTTATTTAGAGTGGTAGTTATATAGAAAAGCATTCTTAAATTGTGAATCGATTTATTGTACGTAAAGAAGTATGATTTGATGTTATGTGTTGACGACAATCCATTTGCGGTCAGGGAATTGATATTACACGGCAACTCTAAATGTCGACGAACATTTACACACTAATGCAAAAGTTAACGCACACGACTGCAATTAACGTTTTCGGCCACGCATTAACTTAAAAGTAAAACTTTATGACTCTGGTAAACAAAAATTAGCTATAGCTATCTTTCTCAATACAATGGGTAGTTTAATGGAAATTCTATTCGTCTCACATTATTTATTTGTAGTGGTTCCCCTCTGGCAACATTATTTTGTTCTAAGTTCCTGATCTTTGTATATCTCATCTGTTGTACAAGAGCGCAATTCATGGACTTATGGCTTCAGTGACACGATCGCCAAATATTGCAGTTCAAGTCTCTCAGCATCCTAATCTAACCACAGGCAGATGAACTTACGAAAAGGGCTCAGTTTCAGAGAGTGGTACTATCGACGGTTTTCGTTATACTTAGGGATAATTAGTACATATCAGCAAAGGCAATCCGTCCGTCGTCGACGAAATTTATATTAGGGATGTAACGGATGTGGTTTAGCGGATGCGGATGCGGATCAATGAAATTGTAAATTTGCGGATGCGGATGTCATAAAATTTGCAAATGCGGATGCGGATGCGGATTAGTTAAAAAATATATGAAATGAATTTTACTAATACCGAAAATCAGATACTATTCAGTTTTCAGGAATATTCGACATGTTAGAAGTAAAAGTACAATGAAGGGCCAGCTTAGCAAAATGTGCAATCCTTTTGAGTGCTGGACAAAGTCATTAGCTTCATTAAAATGCAGTGTTCATTAATTTTTTTTTATTTTGGCCCTTTTTTAAATAAGCTCCGTAACTTTTTAAAGAATGCTATTTGAGCCGTAAAATTTTGTATACGTATTCACAATAAGTTCAAGATAATTTTAAGGTAAACATTGAGTCGCTCCGGTCAAGGACACCCATTATCCCCCCATTTGTATTTGTCAAAACGGCATGTCCATAACTCCCCCCAAAATTGAAGCAGAGTGCTAAATTTTGGTTTGTTGCGATTGGTGGTCATAGTCACCCCACCCACCAAAAATTAGCTCATTCGGATAAAAAACTGAGGGTATCTCCCATACAAAGTGACCCATTGTTCTACGTACTACTCATTTTATAATCTGTAGACAAAGTTGTCTTTGGTCACTAATAATTTGATGTAGTTTTTTTCGTCCTCAGGCCATTTTTCTGTATATCTTGCCGTTTTTGAAATAATCGCAAAAAACCGAAAAAATGCCCCCTTTTCACCCCTTTTTTTAAGGTTACACACCCCCACTCGGTTGGGACTTTTAATGCCATAATCTGGGGACCATCCCCAAACATAATCAAAAAGAAATTTCCGATGTAGGATTTTTGCCGTTCGATGGCCATATTTTGGCCCAATTTTCTTAGACTAATATCTACATGCATTAGATTTGGTCTCTTGCAATCAATTCTCTATTCTATGAGTGGTTTAAAATGTAGATGATTAGATGGGAAATTTGATATTTATTGATATCCGCATACAAAAATGCGGATTGCGGATGCGGATGTCAACATGAGGATGCGGATGCGGATGTAGAATTTGATGCGGATTATCCGCAGTTGCGGTGCGGATATCCGCAACATCCCTAATTTATATGTATACACAGTCGATCATAATTAAGTGCGAGATTACAAATTGTAGGGGTGTGACCTTATCAGGCAATACATTGACTGCCTTTCCCGAATTTTCGAAACGGCAAAATATTGCTAGTAGTGCCTTTCAGTAACGCTCAGCCAAAAGCGTAGGGAGGACGTTTTTAACAACTACCAAACATTACAAATCTTTCCTATTCAAAAATTCTCACGAAAAAGGCAAAAGTTGTAAACTCCATTAGTTCCCTTCGCAGCCTATAAGCTCTAAGGCTTTCTGTCGTTTTTTAGTTAAGTATCGGCGCAAGTAAAAAAAGGGAGGACTAGTGTCGCTATTCGTATATCGTTGGCATCCTCTCTTCCAGTTCGAGACCTAGGAAGATTGCCACCTCAATCTCAATGGGATTTTCCCATAACGCGATGGGTGTTAGGTGCGTTGGTGCGGCTGCACAGTGGAAAAGATGATCCACGTTGTGCGGGCTGACTCCACATGCTAAGCAAATGACTGTGATAGTGCATCGATGCGAGACCAAAATGAGTTTAGTCTGGAGCACCATACAGAGCGAAGCTGATCCAAGGTGGTACTTGTGGCTGTTGTTCGTCACTAGAGATGTCAGGTGGTCGAATGCGTACGACCCGATTTTCCGACAGACAATTCGTGGCTTTGATTACCTCACTAGTATGCAATGGCTTTAGAGCCGCCTTGTAAATGTTGGTGTTATCGAGGAGAACTCTTTTGAATCTTTGGACTTCTATTTCCTTGTCCCTAACCGAACGTCTTACGTGACGTGGCGGTAGGGTTTTGTCCATAAGATTGTGGTTTGGGTGTTCACTACGATAGCAACCAACAAGATATTGCTTAGCGATGAACTCATTATGACTTTTCAGATTTAGCAGCTTTGTCTCTTGGTGAATGAGATGTCATGCGTACACATTCAGTAATTGTACGCATCGCTGCATTCCATCCATTGGGAGTCGCTGAGATTGTTCGTTCATATAGGTGCTGCATAATTTATCGCAGAGCGACCGATGGCTTTATATGTGGTAAGTAACGTCTCCTTTTCTGTTCCCCATTTGCTGTCAGCAAGAGATTTCCGAATCTTGTTTCTGGTTTTCATTTTGTCACATATGTTGCTGGCGTGGCTGTTAAAATGCCATTGTGACACCGAGGATTTTGGGGTGACGAACAGTGGGGACTACGGTGTTGTTTACTTTAATGTCTGTAAGTTTTATTCGAGGTTGTACGTGGTAAAAAGCGTGGCCGAGGATTTGGTCGCTGATAGCTTCAGGTGCTCGCTGTTGAGGTCTTCCAAGCAACCATTTATTCGCGCATGTCATAAATATCGTTGCCGGATGCCATGACGGTACAGTCGTCAGCGTAGGATATTATGTCGATTCCTTCGGCTGAGATGGGAAGCCCTGACATGTAGAGGTTAAACAAGGTGGGGTATAAGACTCCACCTTGTGGTACTCCTTGTTTGATCCTTGTTAGTTTAGATTTCCCATTTCTAAACTCTGTGCTGGATTAACGTCCGGCAAGGTAGTTTGCAACCCATTCAACTATGTGACGGGGTGGATGTGCTATGAAGATCCGCAGTAAAAGCGAGTGATTCACCGTATCAAACGCTTTTGATAGATCTAATGCAACTAGGCTAGGATGGTGCGCTTAAACGGCTTAGGCTGGTGAATCCCGTTAAAGACATGATTCGGTCTAATGCAGTGGTGGTTCTATGTATTTTCCTAAAGCCGTGTTGGTGATTGGCGAGTTGTATGTGCGTAGCAAGAGTTTTATGGTTCAGCGATTCCAATATCTTTGCCACAGCAGATAAAAGCGTGTTGTTTACCAGGTTTCGGTAATGGAATGATGCGGCCCCTCTTCTAAATCTCTGGTATGATGAATGTTCGAAGCGAACGGTTTATCGTGGTAGTGATATACTCTATGGCCGGTGTGTGAGGTTTTTGAGCATTATCATTGCTATATCGTCCGTTTTTGAGTTTTTTAGCGTTCTTTATTGGCATTGGCGACTTTTATAGTGGTGATTTGAAGATGTTCCTCTACCGTGGTGTTTCGGATGGCTCGTGTGATTTTGCGCTTGAGCCTATCCTTGGGTGGATGCTCGACGAACTGCTTGTCAGTGGCGGCTCGTGAAGTACAGAGCCGGGTGGGCAGATTTACCATCAGGGGCCTGTTGCACAAAAAACTACAAGTGAAAATTAGAGGGGATTCACACTATGGACAGGATTTACTAAAACCACTAAATTAATCGAGTCGACACCCGCCTACTAGATTAAATCCTATGTCATTAAATTCTAAATGCATCGTAGAATGTACTTGCATTATTCAAATTGCAGTACAATATGGTACAACTGTCCACTAAATCTAGGATTTAGTAAATCTTGTCGATAGTCTGAATCGCCCCTTACTAGTGAATTTACTAATAACTTGTAATTTCTGTTGCACAATCAGAAACTACAAGTACTAATAATATTAGTTAAATTCCTTATATTATCTACTGAAAATACTAGTTTCTGTTGCATAGTTGAATGTTATTTACTTGCGATTACAAAAATATTGGTAAAAAGTAACACTATTTGAGCCGCTCATCTCAAAACCCACCAAAAAGTATTTTTTTCTGGGAACTTTTGTACAATCGACTAATATTATTAGTCAAATTTACAAATTTATTAGTTCTAATAATATTAGAACTAATAATTTCTGTTGCACAATGCACTAATAATATTAGTAAAATTTTACAAGTACTTTGTATGGAAAATATTAGTCGACACGGCTGAGCGGTAAGTTTTTCACTTTTGCGGCACAAATGTTCAATAAAGGCACCATTTTCTTAAAACTACACAATGCACTTTCACACGCGACATACGAAACTTTGCAAAAAACACGAAATCGTCGAAAAAATGCAAATTATTTCTCGGAAAATCACAGTCGATTGTGCAACAGAAACTAATATTATTAGTGGATAATACAAGCAAATTCACTAATATTATTAGTAATTGTAGTTTTAGATTGTGCAACAGAAATTACAAGTTATTAGGAAATTACTATAGTAACAAAATAACAAACAAATAAGATCATTGAAATTCATCAAAGGAGAATAAATCTAGTATGTGTCGACTAGTATTTTTCATACAAAGTATACTAATAATATTAGTGCATTTAGACCAAGCAATGAAAGCCTAAAAAGGGGGTGTAGAGAACATCGAAGGGGGTGACGATTTTTTTCTTCGGTATTTTATCAGGAGTAGTTAGGAGGTAAAGGTACTAATTTTCCTCGGTGCTGAGGGGTGCGCTAACGCGGGGAGAGGGGGTTAAAGGTGCAATTTTGTGCAATTTTTGGTGTTTTGGGCTATATCTCGAAAACGGTGAGTCGCACAGAAAAAAGTTGTGAGTAAGCATTAAAGCTTTCTAAATATCCTATTTATTTGCCCATACTTACATATGCAAAACTCCTAACGGTTCTTCAGATATTGTTCAATAAAAGTAAAAAAAAAAAAAAATTTGCATTCTATTGACTCTGGTGTCTATCCGATCTGTTTTCAAAAAACTTTTGTATGGTAAAGTTAGTAAGTGGTAAATTTTCCTTAATTTGATATACTTCTTCTTGGCTTATCTCCTATCATTCGAGAGTTAAGAGAGTCTCAACGAAGTAATATTCTATACTCATCAGAATGAAGACAACCATTATGAAAAACGGCAGGGGGGGACGGTTTTTTATTTCATGGATCCATAATGGGCGGTTCGGATTAAGACATACTACAAGCTCGCGGTCATGAGGTGTGCGCTAACGTGGGGAGGGGGGGCTAAAGGATTCATTTTTGCAGGTTGTCGACTTAATCTTGGAAATATCTCGGAAGCGGTGAGTCGTCCTGAGAGTATTTGTATGGCAGTACTAAAGCCCATTAAATTTCCAAAAACTTATTTGAACACTCGAATGCCGAATTCCTAACGGTTCCCCCGATACAGGTGATTGAAACCCGAAAATTGTTAAAAAATCGTTATTTTGTTTATTTTTTTGGCTCTGGTGTCTCTCGCGATTGTTTTTCGGAAAACTGTTTCACGACCGATTTGTACGATGTTTAATTGGCTTTCATTTGATGTGCTCCCCGTTGTCCTGTCTTCAATCAGTCAAAAGCTTAGGAGTTAAAACCGAGCTTCCGAATTCAATTTTCTCTATTTTCAAGGATAAAGACAAACATTGTGAAAAAACGGCAGTGGGGGGACGGTTTTTTATTTCATGGATCCATAATGGGCGGTTCGGAGGAAAACATACTAAAAGCACGCGGTCATGGGGAGTGCGCTAACGTTAGGAGAGCGGGTTCAAATATCTCATTCTTGTGCTTATTAGCTCTATTCCCGCTATATCTCCGAAACCGCGAACTCTACGAAAAAAATATCTGAGCAAGAATGAAAGCTTACACAATTTCCTATAAAGTTCATCTTACATGCATAGGTCGAATTCCTAACAGTTATCCAGATATAGCTAATTTAAAAATCAGAAATTTCACATAGAAAACATCAACACAGCCTACATGCATATAGCCAATCTATAGATACATGTATACCAATTATGTTGTGTGGATGTTTTCTATGTGAAATTTCTGATTTTTAAATTAGCTATATCTGGATAACTGTTAGGAATTCGACCTATGCATGTAAGATGAACTTTATAGGAAGTTGTGTAAGCTTTCATTCTTGTTCAGACATTTTTTTTCGTAGAGTTCGCGGTTTCGGAGATATAGCGGGAATAGAGCTAATAAGCACAAGAATGAGATATTTGAACCCGCTCTCCCAACGTTAGCGCACTCCCCATGACCGCGTGCTTTTAGTATGTTTTCCTCCGAACCGCCCATTATGGATCCATGAAATAAAAAACCGTCCCCCCACTGCCGTTTTTTCACAATGTTTGTCTTTATCCTTGAAAAAAGAGAAAATTTAATTCGGAAGCTCGGTTTTAACTCCTAAGCTTTTGATTAATTGAAGACAGGACAACGGGGAGCACATCAAATGAAAGCCAATTTAACATCGTACAAATCAGTCGTGAAACAGTTTTCCGAAAAACAATCGCGAGAGACACCAGAGCCAAAAAAATAAACAAAATAACGATTTTTTAACAATTTTCGGGTTTCAATCACCTGTATCGGGGGAACCGTTAGGAATTCGGCATTCGAGTGTTCAAACAAGTTTTTGGAAATTTAATGGGCTTTAGTACTGCCATACAAATACTCTCAGGACGACTCACCGCTTCCGAGATATTTCCAAGATTAAGTCGACAACCTGCAAAAATGAATCCTTTAGCCCCCCTCCCCACGTTAGCGCACACCTCATGACCGCGAGCTTGTAGTATGTCTTACTGCGAACCGCCCATTATGGATCCATGAAATAAAAAACCATCCCCCAACTGCCGTTTTTTCACAATGGTTGTCTTCATTCTGATGAGTATAGAATATTACTTCGTTGAGACTCTCTTAACTCTCGAATGATAGGAGACAAGCCAAAAAGAAGTATATCAAATTAAGGAAAATTTACCACTTACTAACTTTACCATACAAAAGTTTTTTGAAAAACAAATCGGATAGACACCAGAGTCAATAGAATGCAAAAAAAATTTTTTTTTACTTTTATTGAACAATATCGGAAGAACCGTTAGGAGTTTTGCATATGGAAGTATTAGCAAATAAATAGGATATTTAGAAAACTTTAATGCTTACTCACAACTTTTTTCTGTGCGACTCACCATTTTCGAGATATAGCCCAAAACACCAAAAATTGCACAAAATTGCACCTTTAACCCCCTCTCCCCGCGTTAGCGCACCTCTCAGCTCCGAGTAAAATTAGTACCTTTACCTCCTAACTACTCCTGACAAAATACCGAAGAAAAAAATCGTCACCCCCTTCGATGTTCTCTATAATGTCTTGTTTGATTGGCCTAATTGTGCAACAGAAATTATTAGTATGTACTAATATTACTAGGACTTGTAACTTGTAAGTTCAACTAGTAATATTAGTCCATTGTGCAATAGGCCCCAGGAAAGAATACTATACATGAATATCCACACTGTTTTTTAATGCGTTAAAATTGTGCTCTTTGTTAGTCAGTCCATTTTTATGTTTTTAAGCCTGTTGTATCTACGTATGTATTAGGTGAATAGAGTTTTTTTTTTACAAATCAGTTATGCTCAATCGCACTATGAAAATGCATACAGATAGCTACAGTTCGGAATCCTACATTACATAAATTTTTTTTGGCAGAGAACGGTCGCAATGTGGAAAAATAATCCAGTATTTACATTTCAAAGGGACCAGCAATAGTCGCGAAAATATTTCAAGAACATTATATTCAATAAGTAAATATTAAGCACTGCTCATTTTGATGGTAATTCAAATTTGGATACCTCTTTCTTTTTTTTCATTTGAGGCTAGAAAAGGCAACCCAAACGGATCACCTAATGATTAATTGTAATGATATATTAAATTATGATGAGACATTATGTCCGAAAGTTTGTTTACTTAAAATTATTTTTTTTAAAAGCAATGCCAACATTCTTTCGCACAATAACAGGACATACCTACAAATCTTCCTGAATAAATAATTTATCAAAGACAATTCCTGTAAATTTATATGGACTTTCAAGCTGCTATGTATTTCTACAATTATGCAAATAAAATGCACTGCCCAGCAAGAGCTAGCGGGGAGGGTTTAGATTCCTATTGCCATGGGAGGAAAAAGGTGTGACGAATAGAAGTGGGATTTTTTTCTATATCATGCACATGCAATAACATAACAACAACAAAATCATTTTTTTAAGTACATACAAACTAAATTTAAAACTTCCAGATCATATAGAGGAGAAAATATAAATAGGTACATATCTATATCAAGCAAAATACATATTAGATCAAATAAATAAGATTTTAATATTAATCCCATCACCAAAATAAATATTTTATAATAGTAATTAATAACACTAAAATGTAGGGAATCAGAGAAAAGCGATTAGGGTTTTCAAAAACATACGTAACAAATAAAAAATAAAAAACGGCCGTTGATAACGTTATCATGCACTACTGCTCAGTGGCGTGCAGTGAAATTTATAAATAGGGATGCGGTGGAGAACAAGTAACACAAATACATATATGTACATAAATTCATATATTTTTTTTTTAAATGTCGTCTTTTGACACACGAAAGTAATTAGAAACGCGAATGCGAATTTCATTGACGATTCTCAAGCATCCGAAAACCCAAGAGGAGGAATATAATACGTAATAAAATGCGTATTAGCTTTTCTTTTGAATAATAATCACTCGTTGCGTAATCGCAGAAATAAATAAAAAAGAAAATGGTTCTCTAGGTAAATTTTATATATGCGTAAAATCTGGCGAATATCTACAAGAAAAATTTGCCCGTACTTTATTTCAATATAATTTTATATGGTTCTAAAAAAGGCACCCTTTCGATAACAAGAAACATTGCATAATTAACCCATTTGGTACCGGTACTGGAAACCATTTTTTTTAGAGAAAATTGTTGTTTAGAAAGCTCTTCTAATCCTAGAAATGCGTACAAAAAAACAAAGTTAATAATATACTGCTACATTACATACCTAATTTTCAGAGTGAAGCATCCAATCCAATTTTACGATATTCATCACCAAACCCTGAACGTTCGTTATGAATGATGACGATGAATAATCAAGAAATCACTCACAGATGCGTTCAATCAATTTCACCACGAGTGATTCGCTTCAGGATACTTACTTCTCCTTTTTGTACTTGCTTGCTTTCGTTCTCCATTCCAAGATATTAGATGAGCTTCACTCATTAGCTTGCTCTTCTTTTTGTTCCCCATTCATGCCTGCATACACTGCACAGCACAACTTGTAGAATTTGACTTCGATGCGTTTCGTGTACGGGACTGGTTTGCGCATCCCCAATGGTACAAAGATTACTCAATGAGCATGTGTCGTGTCAAGTGAAATTTTGCTCGATTGGATGCACGTCTGAGTGAAAGTTTTTTACCGCATCCAGTAGAAAATTAATCAACTCACAGAAGTAGTACATATATGTATTACTATATCGATATGCGTGTAGAATTTAAGGGCTGTCGTTTAATCGACTATTATTGGATATTTTTACACTATCCGGGTTAAATTTGTGTAGTTCCGTGTATGTACACTATAATACATACGTATGGCGTAGTTTTTAGGACATATGTAATTAGATACATATTCTTTAACTTTAAGTGAATAAATATTATTATGTATTAGAAAATTTTAGGGGATGCGGCGCATCCACCGCATCTATGGACTGCACGCCACTGCTACTGCTACAAGTACGAGTATAACGCCTCCAAACCACTTCAAAAAAGAAAGAAAATCTGACAAACATACACGCACAAATTAAATACTCTACAATGCACCATGCACAATTTAAATGCGAAACGGCCTAATTGTTGTATCCATGCACTACGCGTACGCGCTATGCTACGAGTATCTAACTACTAGAACAGCTCCACGGGCCACGCGCTCGCGAACGTTGCACAAGTTCATGGATACCTACTAGCAGGCTTGCCAGATGCCGCGATTTTTCGCGAATTGGGCTACTTTTTTTCAATTTTGCGACAGAAAATTTGATTTTGCGATGGGCGCCTTCCGTGGGCTACTTCTGAAGCTGAAATTGCGACTATTGCGATTTTCAAATACGCAAATATTGCGATTTTTTCAAAATCACTTTTTACAAAGTTCAAGATATTAAATACGTATTGTGAACCCTCCCCATCCGAATTTAACGAATTACATGTCATTCACGATCATAACTTCACAGTAGGATTAACAGCTGAGTGATATGATCCTGCTTGAATTGCCATATAGCGAAATTTTCACCAGGTTTCATGCTTCCGTCTTCTTTTCAGTACCGTATAGCCCCATGTGGGGCCATGGTGCGTTAAATCAGCCGTCTATAGGCAACTTCGAGTCAACGTTACATTGCATATCATTTCGGAGTGTATATAATGTTGCAAGCACTATATATTTCCTATCCGCACATGTACGCAAATTTTTGCCACGCCAAGATTCGATCTCTGGACCTCTAGATTACTAGTATCGTAGAGTGCGACTCAACCAAGTGAGCCACGGAGCGTGAATGCTTCCGTCGCCGTAAGTAAATTTTTAAACTGTCCAACCTTGTGATTATCACATCATTTTAATAATTTTAAAAATTTATATCTTCGTGATTTTACTGGGATCGTCATAGCGTAAGCACAGGTAAATAAGTCCAATCATGAATACAAATCGTTTTATTTGTAATTTGTTGTCAGACAAAATAAGGGATAAGGGAACTGTTTCCAGCATTTTTTAAATTAATTTTCATGCTCCAAAACGAGTATCTAGCTGGATGCTACCGGCATCTATTATTTTGATTCTTAGGCCGACTGCACATGACGCAACTTTTCTGATAATCATGTTTCAAACCCGCATGAAACTTATTGATTTGTAACCTTTCCCATGCATGCCAGAGGATGAACTAATTGCAAACGGGTGTGAAACTACCTTCCAATGCGTACTTAATTTGTTTTCCCATTTCTGCATATGACGAAAGACACAAATCAAAAAGTTTCATACGGGTTTGAAACGTGATTCTCATAAAAGTTGCATCGTGTGCAGTCGGCCTAAGAACGAAACTAATTGATATTTTGTGTTTTTTTTTTTGCGAAGATTTTTCTGGGACCCTTACTCTGTTCTAGAATTTTTTAATTATCAGATTTGCTGTGTACATAAAATCTGCTTTGATAGGGCACTCCATTTGATACAGGCAATCCACGTGCCAAGAAAATTTCATTGTTTTTTGTTTTTATACCCTTCGCTCATAGAGTGAAAGGGTGAAGGGTATTCAAATTTCGGCTGCGCTCGAAATTAGCCTGGTTCTCGTTTTTTCAATTCTGTCTGGTGAAAATTATTTGAAACAAATTCATTTTCGGAGTCAGGGAACACTATAGATTTTAATAAATGAAAAATAGACGTATGCTATTTATTTCTATTTAAAATCTCAATTGATCCAGCCGTAGCATCCAGATAAGTACTTGTTTGCCGTTTTTGCATCTAATTTGCCGGGACCACCACGCGTATTTTCTCTCGTGTATGGAAGTGTTTTTGTTTTTCTTATTGGAATATACACTGAGCATAAATGAAACCGGGCCACACGGTAAGCGCGAACTCTAATCAAAACAGGCGAATCGTTTGTAATGTGAGTTAACGGTATTTCAGATAAAAATCATAGTCATTTGAATTGCCATTAAATGCACTTTCTGTAGATATAACTTTCATAGTTGTAAGTTTCATACTTTTTGAGAAAATTGAATTTGAGTCGAAAGTGGCGAGTGCCCCGATTTTTGTGAAGCCGAGTGTAGATTATCTTAGTGACAACCAATTTATGCATCCACGTGAGCTTTTTTGCTCCGCATTTACACCATGTGTATGTTGCGCGATTTTGGGCTACTTTTTTAGCTCAAACTTGCGATTTGAGTTTTTCAAAATCTGGCAAGCCTGCCTACTAGTGTGTAGTAAAGGGCATGCCCTTAAGTGAAGTTCAGATACTTTCAATGCGCATGCGTTGAACGTTTAAGAAAATTCATCGTGTCTCTATGTGCTATGGAATAGCTATAGAATAGATTGATGGTACATGTGGGCAGAAAGGCATTCTGCCCCAGGTTGAGATGATGATGTTGATATGATGAGCAGATACATGACGGAAGTATGAATGGGCGCAATGCAATGTACATGCGTTGACCGTATAAGAAGATTCATCGTGTCTCTGTCTCTATGTGCTATGGAATAGCTATAAAATAGATTGATAGTACATGTGGGCAGAAAGACATTCTGCCCCAGGTTGAGATGATGATGTTGATATGATGAGCAGATACATGAAGGAAGTATGAATGGGCGCAATGCAAAGTACATAATGGTTGGTGATTCACGCGTGCGCTTCTTATAATTATTCAACTGATATCAATATGAGCTTTTGCTTATGTAGAGGAGAGGAGTTTTTTATATTGGCAATTTAATAGTGATTAAGTACTAATGAATGGCTATTGTCATTTTAAGGAAAGTTACGTTACGTTAAGTTAGATATGAATGTAGGTACCGAAGTGAGTCAATTCTAAGAAATAATTTTTATTTTATTTTTATTTTTAGCTAGCATTTTGTAGGGTGGGCAGTGCCCTACCTGCCCACTTAGACCGGCCGCCCATGCTGCTTGTTGAATTGATTGGCGCATTTCTTGTGGTCGCTCACGTTAGAGTTGCCAAACTTGATAGCGACCCTTGCTTGGGTTTTAGTGGGGTTTGATAGGCCTCTTACTGTATTCCATAGTTTGCTCACACCTGTTGTGGTATTAAGATTTTGGAGGTGCGAGTAACATTTCTCTCCGGTGGTCCTTGACTTACTTAACGATGGCTGCCACCAATGCGTGGATCACTTGGGTCTGCACTCCTTAGCTGATCCCTGTCCCTGGTTTTAGCTAATTTTGCCGCAGATGTTGGGAATGAACTTCGGTCGGACACTAGTGGCGCATGACGCCCGCCTGACATCCTTGACTAGTAGTATCTACTGCCAGTATCTTCATGGTTTGTGTGTACGTCTCACATCAGAGAATGTCCTTGGAAACCGAGCCAGTGCCTTTGTAGACAAGCAAGTTAGGCTAAAGAAAGGGATGCAGAACGTGCCACACACGTTCTAGGCACTAAATTTAAAAAACAAACCAACCCTCCTAGACGTGTGTTGAAGTCTCGTCGTCTCCTATTGTGCGAAACAAGAATGGCCTGCAAGAAGTTCACGAATGATTCATACTTTGCTTCTGCTTAGTTGAAACACCCGGATATAGTTTGGATTGCCTAAGCCCAGGCAAGCTGTCCTAGTGCTTAGCTGCTTTAAACGTGTCTTTAATTTATTTGCCTCTTTATTATCTAGATACAGCTGCCGCAAAAGGGTTCTGGTCCAGAAAGTGGATTGCTGTGGCTATGTGTGTCAAATCATCAGCTTGTTGGTTCCCTGTATGGAGAAGCAGTTTGACGTGACTGCCACAAGAGGCTGCCAGCAACCAGTCACTTTCGACTTGGGGGTGATAGTGATTGGTGACAGCCTTGAACTCCTCGTCGGGTTTAAGTTGGTGTTCTGTTTCATTTTCAACATTTTGTAGACGATCTGTAGATAGTACTCGTATAATGATTACGATACACAGATACAAATCCACTTTTGTATCTGGCGGGATTTTCTCAAATATCATTCATTTGAAATAAATCAAATCATAAATATCATGTAAAAGGGTAGCAAATTCAAAAACATGTAATATGCTAAAATCGCTCTGTTGCAAGTTCGATAATAAATTCGAACGACTAGATAACCGGGATCCTATCATAAAAGAATGTAATTCAAGGGCATTCGAATCAGAAAATGCAGAAGTCGTTTCGTCCACTGTTATGCTGCTTTCATTGTGTTTGAAGCGTGAGTGATCTTCGCTTAATCGGAGCCACGCCACGTCAGAATTCCAACTGCAAAAGATAATGTTGGAAGAATAATTTTTGCGTTCGTGCAACATAACGTGTATCCATTTTCAGCATCGCACACACCAATCTATACTTATAATCTATTAGACACAATACAACATTTTGTCTTACAAATGTTCGTTTAATATACGAAAAGATAAAATATTTATTAGCAATATTATCAATAAGAGCCATACTATCAGTGTTTCTTTTGCAAATACAAAGTCGAAATTAATTGAAGTATCGCCCAGGGGGGCGGACTGCGTTACCAATTCGAAGGATCGAAGAAGAAATTTAATTAAATATGATAATAGCATTTATATGCACGGATAAAAAATTATATCGCTATGATTTAAAACACCGAAACACTTTTGCAAGACAAATTCCACACGCGATCCTTCCCAGTCGAATTTTATATTGCTCTCAAATCAATCGAGACAATATTCGAAACACCAAAAAAGATCGCACACACTATGTAAACGTGGCAGCTCGTAGGCAGACTACTCAATGACCGTGACCTCTTCTTTGACCAAAAATTCAACAATTTCTTCCTCCACGTCTTCTGTGTCTAGGGTGTCTGTGTCGAAGTCTGTAAAATACGACAAAAAATTATTAAAGCAACAATTCGAAAATGAATAACAAGTAACTTACGATTTCTCAATTGCAGACGTCTGCTCTTCTGTTCGGTCCATTCGGCTATTCTCTTGTTACGGTACTCCATGAATTGAGCTCGCAATTGCGCACGTTTTTCCAGCAATTCCTTCGATGCTCGTGTCGTGCGCATACGATCCTTGCTTTCGAACTGTGGATAGTATTTCTTCAAGTTCTTCTTGATTTCCTTCTGTTGGGCTTCGGACAGCAATGATTGTGGTCTTGGACGCCACAGAAATTGAACGAAATTTTTCAATGCAGTTCGTCTCAAAAGTCGACCTTGGAACGAGTACATATTGTATCCAGTGTCCTCCTTTACTTTCCAAAGTGATACGCCCGTGACGACGTAACGTCCGGTTGGATCCCACTCAACTTCACAGGCACGATAATGATCGGCCGTGCTCATGACAACGAAATCATTGTTCGTGTCGACGAACTCAAAGGTGCCCATGGTCAAATTGCCCATCACGAGAAACTGTCCGCGTGGAGACCAGAACAAATGCGTGCATACTTTCTTCTCCAACTTTTTCACTAAGCTTGGCTTCTGTCCCTTCTTCACTTCGTAGAAACTCACATTGGCATTGTTCGTTTCGCCGTGGATAATGCCAAACTTGGAGCCAACTGGCTCCCAGGCAAATGCCAAAATCAAATCCTTAATTTCCACCGAATCAACTGGAATGTCCTTTTCGCGCATATGGAAAATCTCGAAATTGTAGAACATTCCCAAGAATTTCACATCAGCATCCTTCTTATCCTTTTTGGACTTGGAGAAACGGTCGACTTTCACGCACAAATAGTCGCCAGATTGTTGCCAGTGAATCTTACAATCGGCCACGTTGAAAAGATTCTTGTTTCGAATTTCTCTCTTTTTCGGGATATCCATCAACGTTACGCGAGCCGGTACCTCAGTTTGTTCGGCTACCCAATAGGCAATAATGTTATCAGTTGGCGACCAGCTAAAACCGCGAATTCCCGGGATCTTGATAGATTTCATGTCAAGTAGATAAAAGCTGGGCGTTTCGTACACTTGAATCGAATTCTCGCACATTCGGGCAACAAACTTGTCATCGTGCGACCAGCGGAACATTGACATACTAGCACTGTTGTCCGAGACAAAACTACGTTTCTCCTGTCCACTACGAATGTCCCAAATGATGATTTTTCGGCCGGTTGGCGTCGGGGCATAGGTAACCAAATAGTTTTCGCAGGGTGAAAACTCAACGTATTGTGTACCGGGATGCGGGAATTTGTTGATCTTACCGAAGCTGGTGCCGCCCCAAATGGCAACACCCGGCTTGTGGAAGGTTACAATGTACGTGCCAAGTGGTGACCACTTGACGAAAGTGTCGGTGAAACGCTAAAGGAATGGAAAAAAGCATTTGATTAATACTGTAATAATAAAAAGCAACGTTATTGGCTCACCTCTCTGGTTTCTAAGTCAACTGGTTCGGGCACATTATTCTGCCAGAATTGCACTTGAACCGAATTTGGACCGGTCTCGGCAGCTACGCAGTATTGATCGTAGGCATCAGGCTCCGTAAGGAAATTGTACAAATCTTCTTGAATTTTGTACGGTTGGGGAGTTGGTGGTTCCCATTTTTCCGGGATGTTTTCATATCTGTAAAAAAGAATCATAGATGGACTTTAGTATATTGATGACAAGGCAATACCTAATTTATGTTAACGACCACGCAGTTCCGAGACCGACTCACACATGTGAATATGTGACATACATATATATATGTATATATATATATATATGACCCACATCATGAGGAGCGCTAGCGTAGTTTGGACAAATGTTTTGGATGTCTGGGTTTATGGGAGAAAGGTACGAATTGAGGCGCGAACAAAAGCCTGAACGAAGTCGAGCTAATGTAGCTTTGGTGGCTCTCAGGAGTCTATTCTCCCCAGGCGAAATTGGTGGTGGACGCACTGAGAGGACTCTATTCGCACTAAAACTCGCGATAGACCGACTCACGCAGTGTGAATCGCAGCTCGGTATGCATCTTCATGGTAAGGGTCTCGCTTGTATCCCTGGACCTGCAGGTCTCGTAAGCCATGCCTGACATGTCGTGGTCGAGGAATTCGGTTCATGAGATTGTGGTCGGGATGATCCTCACGGTAGCAACCAACGAGATACTATTTTGCGAGTAGGAGATTGTGATTACGTATTTGCATCAATTATTGTCTCTCGTGATGTAAGTGATCCTGGGCAGTCATCAGGAGGCCACCTGTGGATGTGCGTACTCGACCCATGACTATGCTAGAACCCCATCAGCATGGATTCAGGAAAATGCATAGTACCACCACTGCCCTCGATGCGATCAATACACGCACGTGGCGGGCTAAACCAGCGACGCCCTTGCCACAAATCTGTTCTTGTGGCAATTGATCTATCAAATACTTCTCGCGAACCTGCTGAATATGCATATTCCTGCAAAAGAGATCCGTTGGATTACCAACTATCTGGATGGTCGGCACTCCTTCACTGAGTTTCGAGGCAAACGTTCTAAGCTGAGGAAAATCAAATTAGGAGTTCCACAGGGTGGAGTGATGCGGCTTCGGCAATGACGTTCCTTATATTCTTTTCGGCCTCCCTTACGTTTGGAGGAAACCCCCCAGTTAGCATGTTTATACCCGTCACTATGTGAAAGGGTCTATTAACTTTGTCATAAAGTTTGCAACGCACAGAAGGAATCATCTCCGACTATATAAAGTATATTATTGATCAGTGTGACGAGAGAAATCGATTAAGCTATGTCCGTCTGTTGCAACGCAAACTAATCCCTCAGTTTTGAAGCTATCGGGCTGAAATTTGGTATTCAAGTTTATTTTTAGTGTACGCTGTATATATATCGGAACGAATGAAATCGGACCATGGGGTTATGGGGCTGCCATACAATATAAAACCAACCGCAGAGAATTAGGTTCTTCTAAGAAAAACTTTTCTCTTTATGTACCAATCTCAACCAAACTTCATCCAAAAGTGTTCCTAGTAAAGCCTAAAAACATATCTAGGAACGGATGGAATCGGAACATTACCTCATAGGGCTGCCATACAAACTAACTTCTGAAAATTAAGTACTGCTAAGAAAAACTTTTTCCTTTTGAATCCGACCTTAACCAAACTTTACCCAAATGTGTTCCTAACAAAGCCTCAAAACATATCTAGGAACCGATGAAATCGGAACACTAAGTCATAGGGCTGTCATACAAACAAACCCCTGGAAATTAGGTTCTTCTAAGAAAAACTTTTTTCTTTGTGAACCCATCTTAACCAAACTTCACCCAAATGTGTTCCTGGTGAAGCCTTAAAATATATCTAGTAATGGACGAAATCGGAGCTTTATGTAATAGGGCTGTCATACAAACCAACCCCCAAATACATATGTACAGTAGATATCGTTTATAACGACATCGAAGGGACCGACTATTTCACGTCGTTATAGCCGATCATCGTTATATCCGCTCATATCGTTTATAACCACCACTGTCATTATATACGATCATATTTTTTATAGCGTCCTGTCATCGTAATAAGCGGTCATTGCAATGTAAAGTCAAAACCCGTTTAAGACCACGAACTTACGGTGGTATACGACAAGGGTATACGTCCTTGTGTGACACAAAAATGAATGGAATTGCTTCTGAATTTTGTTTAAATTATTTCTCGGAAATAATAATTACAGGAATGAAGGAATTACAGCAAAATGAAATGAAATGAATGAAAATATCAATAATTTGAATTATTTCAAATGATTAATATTTGTAAAAATCCCGCCAAATTCAAAAGCAGATATCTATGTGTCAGAGTCGTTCGGAACAGCTGGGCCGACTGATCAAGCCACCCACTTCGGGGAGTTGGGTGCGAGATGTCACGACGGTGAAAGGCGGGATTTTGGATGTTGGCGGACGAAAAAAAAATAAAAAAAAATTATATTTGAGCCCTGAAGGGAGGAAAAACACTCCCTGAGTCGGCAGCAAGGACGCACAGCTAAGTTTTTTGTGAAAGGTTTTTTCTGGCATATGCATGTTCATATTTCGTGATATTTGCCCGTCTCCAATTTGTAATTTGTGCCCTACAATTGAGTGTAGAAAATATGGCCTTAAATGAGTAGTCTCCCGACATAAACTACTCCCCGCCCCCATTCCAGGGGAGAATTTTGATCGAAAAGGGAGGCGCACTACATTTCTTTGATTGGCCCCGGGCGTCTCAGGACGGGCTTAATTTCGCAATTGTGTGGGTTTAGAACGGGCGAGATCCGACGCCATCCGGGTCTACAGAGCATCCAAAAGATGGCACCAGTGCTGGCTACAATTCGGGTTAGTTTTCCCCATTTTAACGCCTTGTGTGTATCGTCTATTTCAGGCATGCGATATCCCTTTTTGTAAAAGGACAGGCGCAACGAGCGTCAAAGACCCCGGCCGGCAGATTCTCCCGCTACTAAGCTACAGCAAGTGCGTGCCGCTGCTCGCTCGTTGAGGAGCCCTATCGTCTTTGCCTAACCTGCCCGGTTAGAGAAGTATTGGCTCCGCCCCATGGGCATCTTGGCAATGTCCTTTCCTTACATAATCGTTAATCTTTTGAACAAATCAACAAATTCTCAATTAGAACTTGATTTTTTCGTCAATAAAACCTGAAGCAGGACCTGTATTTGTTGTAGTCTCTACAGGGTTGCACACGGGAACCAGACGGTTCTTAAAATGTTGTAAAAATTAAAGAAATTGAAGTTTCAGAATGTTTTTTTAAGAATGCCAAAGAATTTTGCACTTTTTCATCATTAAACTTTTAGAGTAATTTACGGCAACTTCACTCTACTTTTCACAGCAGATAAACTTAATTTCTTCGGTTGACTCCTTTATTTTTCTAAAATGGTTTCTTTTAATAAATTCTTGATTTCAAGGGCTTATAAGAATAAAGCCAGAGCTAGTAAATCAGGAAGCCAACTGGAACGTCGTCGAATCTTGTATCTCGATATGTCCGTGTCGCAAAGCAATTCGCAGAAAACAAATTTCGATGCGCTTATTGTGTAGAGTAATAACTGCTCCCCTATCTTAAACGATCGTTGGAAGCGAATTGATGTGGATCCGCTAAATAAAGTTTTAGGGCATATTCCGAAAACGATGTGATGAATACGGGCACGATTTTTTGGCGTGCTGTTTTTCACGAGGGGATTTGTCTCAAATCCTCTACTGTGTTGATTGTTTTATTGCAAACGACATTTCGTAACATGAATTTTCGATTTTTTACGACGTTTTAACAACCTTCAGTAGTGTTTGCGATGTCGTGTCATTCCGGCCTTCCAAAAACAAGAATTTTGGAACTTTTCTTTACATACGGATGAGTGAATTTTCATACTGAATTTAATTTTCAACTCAAACTTGATCTTTGCATGCCGAAAAAGCAATCATTTCGCATAAAAAAAATGACATGTGACGAGCGTTCGTTGTTATATATACGATCATTTTGCCTCTCGAGTCGGAAAAATTCAGTCGTTATAACCGGTCAGTCGTTATAGCGATGGTCGCTATATCCATCAAAAATTGTACCGAATGAGCCTCTTAGATCTCGGGACTTGGAATTTCCGTCGTTATAGCCGATGCGTCGTTATAGCCAATGTCGTTATAAACGATATCTACTGTATATGGTTCCTATAAGAGAAACTTTTTTTCTTTTTGAATATTAACCAAAATTCACCCTGGACTAGCCTCAACGCATCTAGGAACAGATAGAATCGGAACTGTTAACACAAAAGAAGCTTAAGTTTCATTTAAATGTGACGGGTATTCAAATTTCGGCCGCGCCCGAAATTAGCCTCGGTCTCGTTGTTGTTGATAAACGTACGCCGTTCTGATTTCGTCAGCTCGGCTGGTTTATGTGTTTATGATGACGAAAAGGAAATGATTTAGTAGTATCCAAACGGGTTTGACTTATCACACTGGCACTCGCATAGTTATTTCAGGAACTAAAGCAGATGCCAGCGATGAGTACAGACGGATGCCATTATAGATCAACTGCAGAATAGTGAGTGGAATGACAACTGCTGCAGGCGGTGCAGGTGTCAAACTGGAAGGATTAGGCTTAGTTGTGTACGGAGTAGATTCCGAAATTGTTGAGAAAAACACACTTCCAGTTATCCGATTGAATTCATTTTTTTATTTTTCAATGTAACTCCCCTTTACTTCAATATAACGATGAGATCGTTTAATAAGATCCTGCATCCCTTTCAAAAAGTAGTCCGCGGGTTTGTCTTGAAAATGGTTCAAAATAGCATCTTTCAGTTCCTTCTCAGTCTCAAATTTTCGTCCTCGGAGGTCCTTTTTTAATTTTGGGAACAGGAAGTAGTCACTTGGGGCCAGGTCTGTACAGGGGGTATTCAATTTCTTCAAAGCTGCATTTGACCACAGCAGCCCCGGCCACCGCGGCGGTGTGAACTGGTGCATTATCGTGAAGAAGCAGCACCCCTTTCGCCAGTTTTCCATACCGTTTCTCCACGATGTTGGCATAATATTTCCCTGTTACTGATGTGCCCTCTTCCTTGAAGTCCATCAATATAATTCCCTTGGAATCCCAGGAGATGGTGGCAATAATCTTTTTCCGGCTCTGCTGCACCTTCGCCTTCTTGAGGCGCTGCTCATAAGGCCTCCTCCATTCCATGGACTCCCTTTTGGTCGTGGGATCATAGTAAAGGACCATGGTTTCGTCTCCTGTCACAATTCTGTTGATAATTGCATCCGAGTCGGCGCGACACAGCTCCAAAAAGTCTTTCGAACATTTCATCCGCTGTTTGATTTGATCTGCTGAGAGGAGTTTCGGGATCCATCTTGCCGAGATCGTCCTCATCCCCAAATGGTTGGTAATAATTCTTTCGACGGTGGTTTTTGATAGACTTGTCCTTTCTGCAATCTCTGATAACTTTAGCCGCCGATCACCCAATACAACTTCCTCGACTAATTGGACGTTTTCTTCGGTGGTCTCAGTTATTGGGCGTCCGGTGCGGGGTTCATCAAAAACATTCGTCCTTCCTCGCTTGAATTCCAAAATCCACCGGTAAATAGTCGCCTGGGATGGTGAAGAGTTGCCGTACACGGATATGAGTTCATCTCGAATCTGGGACGCCGTGTATCCTTTCAAAAAAAAGGAATTCAATTACCGCGCGGTACTTGATCTGCTCCATTTCAAATACGAAATCAGAATGCGACACAAATAATTACCTAGCCGGGCCTTTGATTGCACAATTGAACTCATGTTTAGTCCTGTTATGACCGAAGAGTTGTTCTATCGAATAGCGGTAAAATGAATTCAATCGGATAACTGTAAGTGTATTTTTCTCAACAATTTTGGATTCTACTACGTAGTTGGAGGGTGCGATGGGTCCCTTCCAGCAGAAATTGGCATACGGCAAAATTACCAATAGGACCACCAACGCTAGTATTTTGTCGCTAGGCCCCTAAATCGTTGTGGAGACTAACCGCTACGGGGCAGATAAACAGTGCATTCACGAGTTTTGACCGGCTGCAGAGCGCGGACGCATTCTAATGTACATATTTGCATTGCTGAGTCTTTGTGTAAAAAATCATTAATTCAAAACATTGTACACATTTGAGTATACGCAGGCGCTCAGAGTTTGCGGATGTATTGATCAGTAGACGCGACCAGCTTTAAAGCTGTCTAGTGTTAATTTATTTGCTAAATTTTTACAAGAAATTCAGCAATGCAAAGAGCTTTATGGAACTAGGGAGTTGCTCACAGGTGCTGGATACACCGATCTGCTATACGGTTGAAAATGTAAATCGCGTCACAAAAAAATTCTAGCACAAAAATTTGCGAATTAGATACTTTTCGCAAAGCTGTTGTGAGCAATACTTATTAACATAACTGCGGCTAACGTGTCACTTACTTTTGAAAGTCCGTAAATAAATTTACTTGGAACGTGTGCGACTTGTCCAGGCGATGGTTGTTCAACGACTTGACGGCCTCTTCGGCTTGGGCCGAGTTCTTGTATTCCAAGAAGGCGTAACCTTTAGTCGTTTCCTCCTCGTCGAGCGGATAGTAGACATTCACGATTTTCCCGAAATTCGAGAAGAGCTTCTCGATGACGGTCTTCAGCTTTTCCTGCCGGGCTGGTCCGACTTTGGGTATGTTGTCGACCACAACGACATTTTCAACACCATCCGTTTCGCAAGGTTTTTGCTTCAAAATATCGGCGAGCAGTTCTGAAATAAAATGTATCAGAATGTATCAAACACGGTCCAGAAAGGACGGCTCGATCGATAGGTTATGTTCCAACGAAATGCAAGCCATGCTGGCACTCAAGCGGCGACAGACAACCGAAACTCACCTTCGTCCGTTACATCATCCACAAAACCTTCGGGATCCTCGAAATTGGGTTCCTCGCCATATTCTCCTTCCGTATCGTCGCCACTATACTCCTCGCTTTTCTTTTTCGCCATTTTCACAGGTTTTTATTCGCGAATAATGCACGCAGTCACTTCGCACCCCGCGCCGGAAAGAATTCACAATGGTTTTTGACGACACAACGTCATGATTTCTTGTCGAGTGGCTAGGTTGGCTGCGATGCTTAAATGTCAAATAATTTGGAGTGACTTTTGTGCGTAAGCGTTGGTAGCTTGCTAGAATTGCCAAGGAGCTGGCCTGGACAATTTTTGTATTTTCCTTGAATCGATGTTTGCAAAAAAATCAATGACAAGAACGGTTTTCAGTCTGAAGATAATCACTTTTTCTGATCGGAAACAAAGCTGTAAAAATTAACAGAATAATGTTCGCCTCCATTCATAATGTTTCAAGGCAACTTGAATGTTCATTCATAAAACCCCTCTAGTTCAACAGCCGTCGTTCGATTCCGATTCATTCGCCTTTCCCGTCAACGGGAACCCGAACAAGATTCATTGAAGAATTTTTTGCGAGGGAGCTTGCGCGCACCGTCCCCCCAAAACGCTACTGCGACCCCTTCATATTCAACTTCATCCGAATCTTGTGAAGAAAATTTTCAGATTTCGCGCAGAAAATCGTGACACGGACGGAGTGGCAGAAACGGGATACAGTGCAAAGGCAAACTCGTCGGTAATATCGGTGTAGTGCGCGGCGACGACATTGGGGAATTGTGAAAAACGACCAACCAACTGGCTTTTCACGGCGGAAATGTCGTCGCTGCTGGAAAAATGAAAAGAAATGTTGTTGGTCGATCGTGCCGTGAATGTTGTGCCGTTCGATCAAAATCCGCGTCGAAGACGCAGCACGCTATAAAACGTGCTGAAAAGTCGTCTGCGAAAAAGTGAAAAGAAAAGAACGCGAGACACCATCGTTCGTTCTGTGACAACGCCAAGAAAAAGTGAAAAATCGCACAAAGCAAAAGCCCAGTGAGTGAGAATTACGTGTGAAAAGTAAAAGTGCTGGTGTCCGTTTTCTGTGCAATTTTGCGGTCGGTTGGTCGGTCGGTTACTTGAAATTGATGGTTACGGGTTGCGGAACAGAAGTTTTTTTTTCTTGTGGAGTATGGTTGTATGGGCTTTGTATTGCCCTCATCGATAGAATCCTTCGTGATCAGTCTGTGTGTTAGGACGACGCGACAGCCTGCTTGAAAATCAGGCACTAGTCGTTTATTAGCGCTCCGCCACCATTGAAACCACAAAAAGAGCACACAGGGCGTTTAGTCCTGTAAAGGAGGAAGGCAAGAACACAACGGAAAGTCAGCGAGGAATATTGAAGAGAACGATCGAGTCTACGGCGACGACAAGTACATCAACGGAAAATTTGCTAGCTGATGTCTTTATGCTTTAAAAATGGTGAAATCGGTCGTCCAACGCCACAAAATTAGGATATATGTGATTACAAATCATGACAGAGGGACATGAAAGGTGAGTACCAGTGATACAGTTAATCCTGTCGTAATTTCTCATTTACAAATGTCTTCTTCCTATAATTATCCTTTCTATACAAAATCATGATCATTGCAGCCCTATCCACTAGGGCTAGGGAAAACGCATTTCTAAAGGCAGGTGTACACTCTCTGCCACCATATCGACTCAACAGTACACCCCCTATGGAGGAGTCGAACAAAGAGCATACGATCCGCACATTCAATTTTTAGTTCGTTAGAAACAAGTGTCGACTCAGTACTCGCTTATTGGCTGCTGGGAGTCTTCCATTCATCGGCACCTTCTATAAAATCATTTACACCCTACGCCCCCAACCCCCCGTCTGCCTGCTGTCGTTTGATTCTTGCCAAGCGCTTTACCTTTGACATTAGCTCGTTCTGTTTTTGGCATTTTTATTGCATTCAATTTGCATTTGCTCTGCTAAGAGTGCTAAAGGATCCGCGTATTGTTATGCTGTGTGGATTTTTCATAAATCAGGCATGTAAATACTGAGAGAGCGAGAGGCGAGAGCACGAAGGGGACCGTATAGCTTGGCACAACAAATACAAAAGAATCGATGAAAGCATCTCTGGAAGCATAGAGCAGACGGGACACAGAGCATTTCTCCCAAATGAAAATGAGCTAGTGCGACGCTCCTCTTTTTTCCTAGCGCTCCTTATCCTTAATCACCTTCACTTTCGTATGGAAAACAACCATTTGCGACCATGACGGCGACAACATCTTTCTCCCAATTCCGCAGAAAGAGTCTTCCGTCAGGAGTGCTCCTCTCATTTGTTGCTGTGATTTCGATCTCTCGACTTGTTTTTGTACGTGGTGAAATGTGTGGGCAACCCCCTTCACTTATCTCCTTTTTGCAATCAACTCAGCTTCCCGATGAATAGGATGATTTGACGATGTGTGAGCGCACGTATATATATTTGTCAGCCTGTAGAACGGATGTTGCGTCCTCATCCCCCCATTCACAAGCTCATACCTACGTCCACGAAAACGAACTTTATCTCATGACATGATACAGTGGCTGTGAGCATGAACGTAGTGCGATGCGAGCACATTCGTCTGCTTTTGTATTTACAAGAGAAAGAAGCCATCTCCCACCGTAGTCATCATCGTCGTCCTCATTTCTTGGATGAAAACTCGGAAAATTTCTACTCGACTCTAGTGTTTGTGTACATGAATTTTGTGTTTTGCTTGATAATACCCGAGACATGCGTCAGAAATCAGATGAAAATATGGGCGCAGAATGGCGCAACATGCTCTCAGTCTGAATGAATACTTCTGGAATGCGTTTCAATTTTATTTCAAAGGACAGGAATATTTGTCTTTGTATTAAAGTGTTTAAAAAAAATGTTTTAATTTATATGCATTTATTTGGATTGCCATCCAATGATGTTCTAATCAATGTACAAGTCTATTTTTATTTTATTTTGTGTTTTCGATTGGTAAATTTTTTTATAATGTAACAACAATACATATTGTTATAAAAACGTTCAATTCCAGAATTAGTCAAGCAAAAAATCGACATTCAAGTAGCTCGCAACCCATTTATGTTTTTATTTTTTTTTATTTGTGCAAAACTACCCCTAATATTTATTGCTTCTCTATTCCTCTTGTAAATTGACTAATAACAGGGAAAAAATGAAATTTAAGTGTTCAAACGCAGATTCTGCCACTTTATCGGAGAGATGATAAACTTGGGAAAAAATGCTACTGTTTACTTTTGACAGATAATTGTCCGCATATCGAGCTGGAAATACATACCTGGTGCTTTTCTATTCAGGCCTTCTTAAGAAATACAAAAAAATGCCAAGTAAAAATATGGAACCATTTTCAGACGGCAGTTTATGGAGTTCCGACGATAGTAAGTAACTATGAATTTTCATTTAAAAATTGTAGAGGAAGACTTTACATCCAGGCTTTAAGACTAAAACGCGGTAATTTTTATAAAATAATATATTCATACATTTCCATCTAAAAATTTTATCAAAATGATATTCGCTGATATAGTAAAATGTGTAATTGAACTATATCAAAAGTGTAAGTATTCCTGATAAAAATTCTACTCTTCATTAGTGTTAAGATAAGCAGCTTTATAGAAAAATGCAGTAGGCTTCGAATCCACAATCCTGTGATTTGTAGTCAAGCGGGCTACCTATTGCACCAAACAGACTACAAACCAATAGATTTCTAAGGTGAATATGGGTATCTTGCGTTGATAGTGTGAATTATAAAATCCACACACATATGATGGATTTTACTCATTAATGTTATAGCAACATTCAATGCTATACATTCTACAATGTAAATTGTAATTGTAAAATTTATTGTTCTTCGCAAGATATTTTCCTGGTAGTTAAATTTCTTCTTCTTCCTTTTCTCGTTCTTTATACCCCTCCATGGTTTCGCGTTGCTCGACCTGCGGTGTAGGCATATCGCCCGTTTTGGCGGTAATATCTCAGCATATTTCTACAGGCAGCTCTATCTTGGATCGTGTCATCGCCGAGACCAATGCGTTGCTGTTGCTTTTTCATTTGACATATCCAGACAGCCTGGCAGTTAAATGTATACCATGAAAACGGTATTTGAATAATTTCACTCTGTATCGGATATAATAAATATCCTTTTGTAGTTGAAAATCGATGAGTTATGTCATATAGAGCGATGAAAAATATTTAAAAAAAAAATCCTAAAATACGGAACAAATTAAAGTTAAATAATATACATACTAATAATATAATTTAATATGATTCGAAAATTGAAGAAACTGTTTTAAAATTTAAGTAGTATTTTATTTAACAAAAAGCTGGATTTTATTCTAAAAATATTTAAACAGAGAATTCAATGAGATATTCATACAAAGTAGCAAACGGGTAATAAGTTGAGGCATGTTCCATCATTTTTACTAACGCTGAATTGTACCTGCGCAGCAAATATTTAAGCCATGCTTGCTGTATTCTTATTCTCCAAAAAGTTGCTATATCGATAATTTTCAGAGCAAAAACGTTTTTTTTCGGATCAGCTACGCATTTCTTTCTAACAACGACATCATAGTGATGCATGCATTTGCGCCTTTTATGCAAAAAAGGTCAAAATACCTTATTTTGCTGATTTGTTCAAAGTGAACCATTAAACGAACATCAAATCTCGGAGGTCCAAACGAATAGTTTTGAGCTCCAAAACTTTGTCGTTAGAAAACCACTGGCGCTGCTGCTTTATTTCATGGAATATTATCTTATGATGCTAGTAAGTTGCTAGCAAACCTAGTTATCGGACGTATTTACCCGGCTGAAAGAAGTCATCCAGGCGATCCTATTCTGACTATGCGTAATGTAATTGTGGTAGGAGCTGGAAATTCCACAAAACCCTCAAAATAAGTCGAAAACGATGAAAAACCTGCGTTCGAAAGTGGTCGATTGACTTTTCTCTGAATTTCTGAAGTTCTGGACAAAAGGACGATGGCCTACTAAATGTTACTTACAAGTTATGTGAATGTTGATGGTTGCCGCCCAGCCCTAGGCTTTCCTGTCAAAAATTCGTCAAATATAATCTCTAGTAGATTGACTTTTGTGCAATCCGCGAAATCTAATCATAATATGATATGAATAAATAATGGTCCAAATCGTAAGGACACAATAGGTGTTGGGCACTGCTTTTTCATTTTTGAGTCTATTTTTGTGCCAAAAAATGGCAATTACACCTAAATTCCTTACAAAAATTACCATTCTTCCTAATACAGAAAGAGTACAAAATTCTTGAATTTCCTTGAACAATAATAGAATACATTGGACATAAAACAATATTAAATGTCTTCAAAATATAATCGGTTTTAGTAGGGCATTTACATAATGTTGCAGATATGCAACAAACACAATTAGTTCAAAAAATCATTCGATATCCATACATTTTGAAAAATTCCTTCGGAAAAAGAAGATGACACTTTTATCTAACGTTTTCTATATCCTCACAGGATTTTTTGAAAAATTATAGGGATAACTATTCAAAAGAAAATTGCATAACTGTGCAAAATGTTGTTTTAATGATCTACAAATACAAATAAATTATTGCAAATTTATGTCCAAATGCAAGAAATATTTACAAAGAAAAATCAAAACTACTTCTCACTTATTGCCGAACGAGAATAAGGCGTTTTAAAGCAACAAATTCTAATAGGATACTTTCTAGGAACGATTTTCCGTTATGTTGCAGATATGCGACACTACGCCGTAAAGGGATATCATTTTTGAATAAACTAAAATTATAAATTGAAAGGGGTTATAATTTATTTCAATATTCAAATAAATAAATAGGATGCATACTCCAGCGAGTTGCGGCACACAGAGTGCATTTCGAGCCGGTTTCGAACTAGTATTACATGGCGCGCTGCAATTCTCATCAGATGCCTCTACGTATGCAGCGCGTCATGTAATACCAGGAGAGGCATTACCGGACTCAACCAGGCAAAGGTGTACGATCCTCTTATATAGGACACGAAATACACCCTGGTATCGAATCATTTTTAAATGGGGCTAGGCAATGGCTAGCCACCGATTCGATACGGCCGCGTTTCTGAACTATGTGTCAGAGAACGGGTTTAAACAAAGCAACAAAAACATTGTTGTTGGACGGTGGATGTTGTATGCTCAAAAAATGATTTGAGTTATCCACCGTCCAGTTTGCCCATAGTGGGACAGCACAATAGTATGCATACTCCAGCGAGTTGCGGCACACAGAGTGCATTTCGAGCCGGTTTCGAACTAGTATTACATGGCGCGCTGCAATTCTCATCAGATGCCTCTACGTGTGCCGCAACTCGCTGGAGTATGCATACTATTGTGCTGTCCCACTATGGGCAAACTGGACGGTGGATAACTCAAATCATTTTTTGAGCATACAACATCCACCGTCCAACAACAATGTTTTTGTTGCTTTGTTTAAACCCGTTCTCTGACACATAGTTCAGAAACGCGGCCGTATCGAATCGGTGGCTAGCCATTGCCTAGCCCCATTTAAAAATGATTCGATACCAGGGTGTATTTCGTGTCCTATATAAGAGGATCGTACACCTTTGCCTGGTTGAGTCCGGTAATGCCTCTCCTGGTATTACATGACGCGCTGCATACGTAGAGGCATCTGATGAGAATTGCAGCGCGCCATGTAATACTAGTTCGAAACCGGCTCGAAATGCACTCTGTGTGCCGCAACTCGCTGGAGTATGCATACTATTGTGCTGTCCCACTATGGGCAAACTGGACGGTGGATAACTCAAATCATTTTTTGAGCATACAACATCCACCGTCCAACAACAATGTTTTTGTTGCTTTGTTTAAATAAATAGGAGCTGTTACACTATTTGATTTATAAAATTGATTCTCGGCTTACACCTAAATTTCCAACAGTGTACTCTACCATTTACTCGACTCATATAAACCGCGCTTAACAGCGGTACTACGTTTCGAATATGTCTCTGAGATGTCGGTTTGTCTATCGCTTTATTCTGCAGGGGAACCAGAATCAATTTTCTTGAATTCTATGAATTCCCAGATAAAACTGACCGACCAGCAATCTTTGCATACATTTTTTCTGAGATCCAACCTGGTCCGTTAGGTGTGACGACCATGATTCAATATGCAACCCTATAGCTACGAGCTACAAAAAGGGAGAATGAAAAATCAAGTAAATCCCGCGATCTTCGGAGTTCACTGCTTACATGTATCGAGGACTTCGTTGGATGTGTTGTGTCGCCCCTATCCATCCACCTATCCAAAACATCAATTTAACCATTTTCAACATATTTATCTAGAAATTCGTTATTAGGACCGATAATGCATATTCTGTCTAAATTATCGTGTTTGAGTAATAGATTAGAGAGAGATATTTTGCGACCTCCTCGAAAACTCACAGCGACCCCCAGGAGGTCGCGAATCACCGCTTGGGAAACGATGGTTTGTAGGTTTTATTTTAAGTTTTATTGATTACGGACTTGTAAATATTCTATCTTTCTTCTTCTTCTATATATACAGGGTGTCCCCAAACTGCCGCATAAACGCACTGGATTGTGATTCCTCATGTGATTTCCAGCAAAAAAGTTGTACGGAACATATCCCCGATTCTTAACCACACAATCATTTGAAAATTAAAAAAAAAAAACTTTTTCTTGTACAACTTGAACCTCAATATCTCTAAAGCCTGACTAGCTAAAATAGAGAAATAAGATGATTACATACACTGCTCGTCATCAGATTAGCACACCCCTTCCCATGAATAGTTTCGGCTGATTTCCAATCAAACTAAAAGAGCTAAAACTTCAAAATTATAACTGTTAATAGTCTATTCAATTCTAAATTAATTAAAACAAAAAGTATTGGCTTTTCCTTTTTTAATATTGTTTTATAATTGTTTTTCAAAAAAGAACACACAAAATAGCCTTTTAAAATTTGTCATCAGCATAGATATTTTCTTTTTTGTCTATCTTCCACAATTAAAGACGTAGGAACCCTAATTTTTTGTGGTTGTTTGAGTAAGATATTAACTTTAATATGAATAAGAGAAAATCATTATCTGCGGAAGAGGGATCAAAATTTAAGGCTTACAAGGAGTCAAGGCGGTCAAGAAGTGAAATTTCGAGAAAAAATTGAAAAAAGTCGCTTAGTTGAATCCGAACCGTGTGCAATATGTAGCGTTAAGGTAAAAATAATAGAGGCCATAAAAATTGAGTACTTGTCAATCCTTATGAAATAGTAATTTTGAGAGAGGCATCGAGCCCTCATGACTCGGTCGCAAGGCTTAGGGTAAATTTTCACATCAAGGCGAGCCTATTGTTCAAATAGTGATACAAAAATGCTCCACATCTAAAGAAACTAAAACAAAAGGAAAATGCGCTTAAATTAAACTCGAGAGCACTTGACATGTAATAAAGAATGGCGCTATGTTGTCTTTTCGAATAAAAAGAAGTATTATCTCAGAGTATCACTTGGCCCTCGAGACCATTACACAATCTGTCCGACAATGAATGCGATCCTAATGGTGTCCTTCCTATGAAAGATCCTGGAAGTAGACATTATAACTGTGTTACTCCTCTAAAGTGAACTTCTTTTTATCCGAAAAGATAACATACCGCCATTCTTTGTTCCATATCAAATGTTCTCATGATTAATTTTAACGTATTTTCCTTCGGGAAAAGTTAAGTTGGATTTTATTCTTTAGTTTTAGTTCCTTGAAATGTGGAGTTTTATTATCACTGTTTGAACAAAAGATAGGCTCGCCTTAATGTCAAAATTTACCCTAATCCTTGCGACCGAGTCATGAGGGCCAGATGTTTCTCTCTAAATTACTCTCTCATAAGGATTGACATGTACTCAATTCTTATCGCCTCTATTATTTTTACCTTAACGCTACTTATTACACATGAATTCGGATTCAACTTACCAACTTTTATTAATTTTTTCTCGAAATTTCACTTTTTGACCGCCTTGACTCCTTGTATGCCTTCCGCAGATAATGATTTTTCCTTATTCATATTAAAGTCAATATCTTACTGAAACAACCACAAAAAATTGGGGGTCCTACGTCTTTAATTGTGGAAAATAGACAAAAAAGAAATTGCATGTGCTATCCTGATGACAAATTTTAAATGGCTATTTTGTGTGTTATTTTTCGAAAAATTATTATAAATCAATATTAAAAAATGTGAACACAATTCTTTTTGTGTTAATTAACTCAGAATTGAATAGACTATTAACAGTTATAATTTTGAAATTTTAGCTCTTTTAGTTTGGTTGGAAATCAACCGAAACTATTCATGCGAAGGGGTGTGCTAATCTGATGACAAGCACTGTATTACATCCAACCAACACCTAAAAAATAAAACTAACCACACTAAAATCGGATAAGAGGTTTTTACAGAGCGTCAAAGTTAAGGTTAAGGTAAGGTACTTAAGGCATTAAAATTGTTAGAAATAATGAAGTTAGAATGAAATGATGTAAGAGGGATATGATCGGGAGATTATGCGCCAATTTTTAAAAGAATCGTACAAGCACGTCACCTTGGCAGAAGTTGGAGAAAATTGAGATGAAAAAATAGATTTTTTTTGGGGTCAAATCACAAACATTTGACTTTGAAGCTCCGTAAAAACCAAACCTCTTATCTGCTTTAGTGTGGCTGTAATAATTAACTTATTTCGCTTTTTTACCTAATCAATCTTTGGAGATATTGAGGTTTAAGTCGTAAAAAAAAATGTTTTTCTTAAAAATTGTCAAATGCTTGTGGCAACTAAAGGGTTAAGAATTGGGAGTATGTTCCGTACAACTTTTTTGCTGGAAATCACAGTACATTGCGTTTATGCGACAATTTCCGGACACCCTGTATATTAAAATTGAACGTGATTTCTTTGTCAAAGTAGGTACTAACATCGTTAGTTCACGTGAAATCCATGCAAATACATTTATCTTACATTAGCGACGTTTTTTTCGTATCGCGTGTAAGTCTGACTCGAAAAAAACGATCGCGGGTAACATCCCGGTTAAGACCAAACAGCTGACATTTGACAGTTTTTGTGCATCTTTGACTCGCTTTCGTCGGCTTATTTTTTAGATGTGGTGGATTTTATCACAAAAGATGATTATTTCTTTGCAAAATCTTATCTCGTGATTAGAAAAACTCTCACATTTGCTTTGAAAAAACAAATTCCCTCATATTTCCCCTATGCGTCCGCCATCTACATTTGAGCTCTATCCCGTGTAGGGTAGTTGCACGGGTTAACTTTACCTGGGTAAGTGTCATTTTTTTATATGAAGTTCTACCCAAACCTGCACGGGATAAACACAATAAAACGTCCCTATTGAGTGAATAAAAAGCAAGTCTCCACGGCACCGTTTTCACGGGAGACATATATGCAAGTTTTTCGCTTGGTGAACTCAGTACATATCTTCAGGCATAAACTGGAAAACGCTGGGACTGATTTTGATGATTTTTTTTTACAGAATGGGGGTTTAGTATTTAATCACTAAATTTTAAACGAAGTTTTTGGGGTCTTGATTTACAATATTAATTTAGTTAGATCCTTATAGACCACAACACTCGCAATGAAATAAGCGAAAAAGTTCGAATTAAAAACACTAATTTTTCACTTATTTCAAAATTTTATTCGTATGCATTTCGGCTCCAACTATGGGGTAGCCATCATCAGCACATACTTAATGACAATTGTTGTATTACATGTTATGAATGCTGTTCATGTAAAATACATACATAATGATGTTAATTTATATCACAGGGTGGTTAAAAAAATTTAAGAAGTAAAAGTTTAAATAAGGAAACGAAATAAAAGGAATATAAAGCAAAAATAAATGAAAACAATATACTAAAACAAGAAAACAGATAAATTAAATAAATACTACGTTACGAAACGGAATAAAGTAAACAAATTAAAATAAATTAAAATAAATTATATTGCAAAGTTGGGCAGGTACAGGATAAAATGATGATTTTTGGTTCCTCGTTTCATTTGATCAGGTTGAACAGTGGAGAATCGATGTCGCCGTTACACAAATTCATTAAATTGTCAGAATTTTTTATATATAGGGATTCGTAAGCATCTAGTTTTTTTGGATCGGAAACTTTCTTCAAAATTTTTACACTTTCCTCAAAAGATTTTATTTTATGTACCTCAGTGTGATCCAGATTATATACGTGTGATGCAATGGCTGAGCGTACGTCCTTATTACGTATACTTCTCATGTGCTCAGAAAAACGAACATGAACAGCTCGTTTAGTTTGCCCAATGTATCGTTCATTGCATGACGAGCATTGGATCTCGTAAATACCACTGCGCTCTTTGACCGGGATCTCATCTTTAGTTGAACCCAAAAGAGAGCATAATTTATTTGGATTCGAGTTTACAAGTTTTAAGTTCACTTTGTCAAAATTATCTCTCAGTTTGTTTGTGATGTTCGGTACATAAGTTATAGCAACACGACGTTCGTTTTGATTACATTGTTTCTTGTTTTGTATGAATAATGTAGATCTTTTCTCTTTCCTTATTTTGTTGCTCGTTTTCTTAATTAAATTGTCAACTAACGATTTCTTGAAACCATTAACGTCGGCTATTGTGGTTATATTCACTCATATATTCAGAAGTGGACAGTGGATTTTTTTTGTTAAACTGTCTTGCGTTGGAGAAGGTTTAAAGCAGGGATTTGGAGCGACACTTTTTTTCGCTCCGCTCCGCTCCCGCTCCGACCGATTTGAAACCGCTCCGCTCCGACTAAAATTTTTTCGCTCCGCTCCGCTCCACGCTCCGCTCCATTACAAACATACAACAAAACTTCATTGTTTTTAGTGAATATTTATAATTTTGCGCGAATTCATCAATTCAACTTATATCTTCTTACGTATTATAGAATATGGCTTAAAAGGTGCGTTTTATTCGATCAAGTACAGAACAGGATTTCGTACAAATTTGAACATAGAATTGAGTTGTTCTAGATAGGGTGTCCGGAAACTAAACTGTCGCATAAGCGCACCGAAATATGATTATTAATGTCATTTCCAGCAAAATAGGTGCACCGGGAATATCCTGAATTCTTAACTCCTTAGCTACCAAAAGCATTTAAAGATTTTACAAAAATGCGACCACTAAGACCTCCGTCGGAAAAAAAATTTATATGAAGTAAGATCACAAAATTTTGTCTTTGAAGCTTTTTTACACAGCTTAAACTGCTTATCCGATTTTTATTGGGTTTATTCTTAGGAAAAATGGTTGGCCACGACCGAAAGAAAATATGTAAGTAAGTATTATATTTTTGAAAAATCTTTAAATGTCTGTGGTAGCTGAAGAACTAATAATTCGGGCTTTTTTTATACTCCTTTTTGCTGGAAATATCACCAGGAATCATATTTGGGTGCCTTTATGCGATAGTTTTCGGACATCCCGTATAGAACGAGATCTGTTAAATTGTTATGGAAGCTGTCCTGTACTCCATTCAATAAAATGCACCTAATAACTAATTTAAATTAAAACGGGCGTTTCATTCAGCGAGTACAGGACAGGACTTTTCTGTCATGGATGATCTTGAATTTTTTAATAATGAAAAGTGATGATTATGATGACTAAACGCAAAACCTCTTTTATCACAATGAATTTCACAATAATCCGAAATTTTGCAAGTCTCTCAACGAATTCTTCGCCTTTAAATCGTCCAAAATCATCAAATAGCTCCATAAAATGAATAATTTCGTCGAAAAAATTCAATTTTTTATCTCGGAATTTTCTTGATTTTTTACTTCGGAGCGGAGCGGAGTGGAGCGACTTTCAAAGCAAAAATCGCTCCGCTCCAGCCTGCCGAAAACCGCTCCACGCTCCGCTCTTTCGCTCCGAAATTTAAGGTCGCTCCGCTCCGCTCCATCGCTCCGCTCCGCTCCGCTCCAAATCCCTGGTTTAAAGCCCGAGAAAAGTTGGACGATCTTGGCGGCAAACTTTTGCAAACAGTAATACTTTTACAAGTTATTGGGCACGTAACGATAAGTTGCCAACTTGTGAAATTGCTATGGATGTTTGGTAGTTAACGTTCGACGATCTTAGTCGTCCAACTTATCGTTACATTGGATTTTGTAACGCATTGAAATATATATATAAAATATAAAAAGTATACATACATACATATATCATATGATATGGCTTGTGGAGTCGATTTGATGTCCGTCTGTCTGTTGCGACGTGTTCTACTCGGCGTCGGCGGGTATTGAAGCTAGCCAGCTGAAATTTTGCACACGTGCTTATTATTGTTGCAGGCTGTGTATATGCTTGAATCACCGAAATTGGATCAACAACATGGATTGGATTGGATCACAACAAAAAAATGTAAAAACGAATGGAATTGTACTATGGGACCATGCCCCCGCTTCCCCCATTTATCGACGCCACGGGACTTATGTGAAAACGGAAAGAAAAGAATGGAGGGAGGGAGTTAAGCATTAGTAATAGGTACTCCCGAAAAAACTTTTAGCCCGAGGAGAGTGAAGAGTATCTAAACGCCGGCCGCGGTCAATATCCACACTTGTGACCACTGAAGAAAAAGTATGCATCATTGTGCTCTTCAAACCACCGAAAAGACGCAATTTGAATTTGTATATGACCCAGTTTTTTACGGCCCACCGAGAATATCGGCAATATTCATACCTTTGAGCTAGAATTGCTAGAATGCCTTAAGTACAAGGAAAATGCAAAACATTTACTTTTTCAGTGATTTGGAGTTATTCGCAAGCAATTGCAGACGGACCTGGTAGATGATATAAGCTGGATTGTCTTGTTTCTCTTATGCCACGGGACGGGCACATAATAGTTGGAATGCTCCCAGCAGGACAATTTGGGTGGTTCAATGGAGCTGCGGAGGAACAACGTAAGAGTAGATGCAAGTCTGCTTCCCACGCTGATTAGCTAGAACCATCCTCTAAAACAACACGGAAAGGTGGCCCCGATGGGTACATTTTACGGTTGTTGTTGTAGCGATTCAAATTTTTTTTTCTCTTGAATCGAAGGGGGTCTTGGCAGCTCTTGGCCGTTTTAACAACGGGTAGCTCCGGGACGATTTACATAGAAGAACCGGCTGCCGTAGGAGCATTTTATGGACAACACAAACATCCATGGCCACTGAGCTACCGAATGCCCCTACATTTTACGGTGACGAAAGAGGTCTTTAGGCTAGGCCGACGTAACGGCATGCGAAAGCTTTTCCATCTCTATAAAGCAAAAAGAAACCTATATCTGTAAATAGGTCAATAAGAAGATTAGGCATAGTAAAAGAGCTCTCTCAGTGATCCCACCTCCACGAGTGATCCCGAATCAACAATTCTTGAATCCTGCACATTCTAGCTTCTGGCAAAAATGGGTTTCGAGATTTTCTAAGTTATTGTACATGGACAACGGACAATTTGAGTAACAACTCCATCCAATTGGTAAAATGTTTACCTTTATCGGGCTTTTTGTGAAAGTCAACGATTGTCACTACTTGTGCCGTTGTATTAAAACCCTTGCTACACCCCTACTAATTTAATGAAAAATTTGAATTTCAGTTTCGGAAATAACATACTTGTATGTATGTACATATGTATATGTATATTTACATAAAATTTCAAATAAACTGACATTTTTGCGGTTTCAAATAATGAGGTTGCTGCCAAAATACAGATATTAAATATTTAAAATTTATTTTTCATTAAAATTTCAAATAAAAATTTGTTAGCCGGTACTTCCAACCAACTGTCAAATCTGCAAAGTTGACAAAAGTTTCTTCACCGTGTCGGTTTTCCAATAGCCGATACAGACTATTAACAAATCCTGTACTCGATTAAAATTAATCCAGTAAAAACTTGGAGATAGAATCGTATGTCACTAAATTCTAAATGCATCGTCACTGAAAAAAAGGTGCCCCTAAATCAATGAAATTACACCGATATCCACCAGTCTAATGAATCTGTTTTTATCAAAACAACGAACAAAAAGTTCATTAAAATTATGAACAAATTCATAAAATTAACAACATATTCATTGATATAATTACTGAGTTAATCAATCTTTAAAAAAACTGCCGCAGGCCGGCATCCAGCTTCATAAGTGTTGACGACCTTTATTTTACCTGTGCTCTGAAAAGTCATCAAAAATTACTACCTACCTACCGTGGAAATCGATCCCGGGACCCTAAGATTTTAAGACATGCGCCCTACCTACCTACACCACCTACGAAGGTTTATAAAATACACTTAAAGCGATAGTGACATCAATATGTACTATGAACGATGTCATGTAATTCGAGCATCTGGATAGCTGCGACCTTTCACAAGGTGTCAGCAAACTATGGGCTACGGTCCGCGCCCTCTGTCTCACCCAGCCAAAGACAAGCGCAGTGTAGCCATCAGATTCGGCAAGAAAACCACCGCAAATCCAAAACTCTGCGCGAGCTTGTTCAATAAGCAATTTATTGAACACCCCAAGACCAAGATGCCCAACTGCAAGATAAAAAGAAGGATTCGGAACCAAACGGTTGACATCATCCCTACCTACACAGCGGACCAAGTTTCAGCAGCAATCAAGAATGCGAAAAAATCAAAGGCCATTGGACTAGATGGCATTTCAATGGTCACGCTGAAACACCTAGATCTTCCGGCCATCGAATATCTAACGATGGCTTTCAACTTGTCGATATCTACGGTTGTCATCCCTGAATTCTGGAAAAAGGGACCTTCTCAAACCCGGTAAAAGCGCGAAACTCGCCGAATCCTACCGTCTAATCACAATTTTATCACCCGTTGCAAAGACGCTCGAAGCACTCATCCACCCCACCCTTGCTGAGCTAGCTTCTCACTATCATGGCTTCAGAAAGATGCATAGCACCACAAAATCCCTGGATATGATCACGCATCACATCCAAAATGGCCTCAACCAGAAACAGCCCTGTGACAGAACCGTCCTAGTGGCCCTTGACCTGTCGAAAGCCTTCGACACGGTCATTCACTCTACGTTGTTGGCCGATCTCCTAAATATGCATATTCCTGCACAAGAGGTCAGGTGGATTGCCAACTATCTAGCTGGGAGGCAATCCTTCACAGAGTTTCGGGGCAGTTGTTCAAAGCCTAGGAAAATTAAGCAGGGAGCAGGGTAGCGTACTCTCTTCTACATTGTTTAACATCTACCTGTCGAGCCTTCCAACACCATCGGAAGGTATCGAACTAATTTCCTATGCAGACGATTGCACCGTACTCACCTCGGGGAATGATTTAAATGGCAGGTGTGCTCGACTGAATGACTATACATATTGAGAAACTGGTGGAGTTCTTCAATATCCGCAACCCAGTCATTTCGCCGTCTAAATGTACTGCAACTCTTCTCACCACCTGGACGCAGAAATTTTCGGAGGTGCTTGGGATCCGTACTGGTAAGCATGCTGAAGACGTTGTTCCTACTGATACCAACCCAAAGATCCTTGATGTCTATCTGGATACCATGATGAAGTCGAAAGATCACGTCGAGGACGTAGTCGACAGAATGCACAGTAGAAACAACGCCCTAAAGGCACTAGCCGGGAGTTCCTGGGGCAAGGACAAAGAAACTATGTTGGTCACCTACAAAGCGAAAGTTATGCAACACCGGTCACAAACCGTTTGTGACGCTGCACCCACTAACCTCACTCCGAGGGCATTATGGTACAACCCTATTGCAGCTGCTACGTTCTTGTCGCTTGAGACAATAGGTGAGAACGACGACAAAACTTAGAGCACATCCACAGACATGCACAGCGACTCACACCCTTCTGCACCGCTACAACAACAACAACATGACATGTATTTAATGAACAATAACATCAAATTTTGTTTTATTTACTTACTATCGGGGCTAATGTATGGGTTCATAGCGGGAATGTACAATGTATAAGATTGTACTGGAAGTTCATTGTGTTCATTAACGCTTTTTATTAAGTTGAAATTTTGTTTTCATTATACTAACGACCGGTGTTTTATAAAATAGATGAACTCTGTATTATTTTAAGGAAGATAAGGTTTATTTACTATGAATTAATTCATCATGGTAATGAAAATAAGTTTATACTTCTAGTTCATTAATATTATGATGCTTTTTTTTTTTAGTGTAGAATGTACTTCTCTCTTGATTGCCCTTACTCCTAGTGGAGCATGGTGCGTTGACGACTACCGTCTGTAGTCGTCAAAACGATTCAAAGAAAACTGAATTCGGAGTGTGATGCGGTTGTCAGCCATACCACTTCCTAGCCGCATTCTTCTTCTCAGTACCGTGTAGCCTCATGTGGGGCCATGGTCCGTTAACTCAGCCGTTTATAGGCAATTTCGAGTCAACGTTACATTGCATATCATTTCGGAATGTATATAATGTTGCAAGCACTATATATTTCCTATTCGCACATGTACGGACATTATGGACCACGCCGATATTCGATCTCCGGGCCTCTAGATTACTAGCATCGGAGAGTGCGACTCAACCAAGTGAGCCACAGAGCGTGTTTATTATTCTACGATAAGAATATTTCTTATCATCTTCTGAATAATAAACTTGCGACGGGTCATGCCGAGTTTAGAAACTCGTTGCTCTATAAAGTTCTATATCACAGATCACGGCCACAGAGCACGAGAATGTACTTGCGTTATTAAAACTGCAAATCGATACCTTAGAGCCCAATATTGGTGAGTCCATTTTTCAACATTTGATTTTGAAACCTCGTTCCCATCTCAAATAGCTAGTTTCTTGCAAATATTTTTTAGCTTTTCAAGCAGTTTACACTGTCAAAAGAATAATGATATTAAAATCTGGCAAGCAATCGTCATAATGTCGAAGAAAAATCAAGAGAAAGAGACTTAGCACAATTGAGCACTTCGTTTTAGGCCAACCATGGACTTGACGGAAGAATGTTTATTCGTATTGTCGTTACAATATTGTAAAATTTGAATATACAATATTGTAGAATATTGTTCCCACCAGTTCGTATCCATGAAACAAATGTGTTTCATCAGTTTATGCTTTTCGAAATTGGTAATGACAGTGAGATGACCAGAAGATGATCTGGTCAAGACAAGATATTGACCTTTCTATCCTACTACTGTCATTGAACAGGAAACCCGTTTGTAGTGTGATGGGGGTTATAACAGCGGCCGAAATTTTTTCAACATTAAGATTTTCCTAGGAGTTGAAATTGTTGCGCGAAAATATTCGTAGGCAAAATTTCGGTGCACAGGGTCATGAGTTCCAGACTCACCGTGAATGAATTCAGTTTATGGTGTTTTTCGAACTCACGCCCCTTGTGACGAACTATGATCTCACTCAGATGTTAAACAAGTACCCATTTATGGGGATAAATAACATTGCTGAGCTGTTAGCAGGTAGAATCTTGGGAATTGGATATCACTAACACATCTGCGGCCTTAGTCCAATTTTGGACTGTCGCGCCTGTTTTTAGAGCTCAATTTTAGGCAAGGACAGCCGATGATGATTTTCTGCACCATTTAACGAAAATTGGCCCCTGAACGTGTTAAGACTTTTACTGGTGATTCTGATTATATTCAACTGGCCTCCGATTCTGCTTTTCAGACCGTAGCTGGTAGCTCGTCTATATTCAGTGCTAGTTTTGGCTTTTGGACTGCATATTCCACTTGCGAGATAAATGTCCGTTTTAAATTCTCGCTTTGCTTGGTTCTACAGAATCGCATCTCCTGCCGAAACATACCGAGAGGGCTCTTATCTCACATCCACAGCATCCATAGGAAGAAACATTATATGCAAAATGCTTTTCATCTTCCTTAAAATAGGAGCCCAAGCTCTTAAGCTATTTTTCCTCTTCCAAATAGGAACCCAAGCGCTTCAGATGCTCTTCTATCCTATTGCATCCTACTTCCGATGGTAGTATTTTGCTCATTCGACTTTATTTGCCGGGACGCCGTGGAACTTGTATGATGAAGTCTCGAAATTTAAGTACTCTCGCACAAAATCAACGATCTGAGCGTTATAGCTCTGGATCTTGAGAAGGAGTCCAATGCAGTTGGGTTAAACAAAAAAATCAAACAAAAGGTGGTATCAAGAGCATTCCATAGCCAAGGGCTTTCGGTGGGTTGTCCAAAATTTTGCAAACCAGATTAAGGGAGCAGTTGCAAAGCTATGTTACTACAGAAAAGCAGCAAACAATCGTCAAGACTTAGATCTTTGCTAAGCTAGCGAATTAAATCGCAATCGAAAGTGGCAGTGGATCATTCGTTACGTACCTACAATACTAGTCGATGCAAACAGGCCGAAAAAAATTCACGCTGGATCTCTGAATGAATAGTGTTCGACTGAAAAACTGTGGTCAAATTAGGAGACATTGCGAGAAACCGTATACGTTAAGGGACGTAAGTGCAGTCGATACTCTATTTTCCACAAGTGCTTAAGGCACCCTATATAGTATTAATGAATATTTTTTCGCACTTTGTATTGCAACTTATATTAAATAGCAAAAAATAAGTAATTTTTCCAGACATTTAATGTTCATGTTTTAGGGTTTTCAAGACTTGTTCACGTTTCAGAGTAGTCTGGGCTCACATAAAATATTTCACAAGTCTACTATAGACATTAAGAAGGGCCATCCATAGCGCTCAGGATTGCTGTAAATTTGAACGAAATATGTAGAATAGAATTAGGTATGTCCATATGTATTTATGTTGATTACTTTGTAAGGTAGAAGAACGGTTTGTAATAAATTGATATGGAAATGTTACATATGTGATTTTTAGAACATGTAAACTGATGGACCCAAGGCCAGAGGCAGACCGAAGAACACCTGGATGTGTCAAATGAAAAAGCAATAACATACAACGCATTGGTCTCGGCGATGACACGATCCAAGATAGAGCTGTCTGTAGAAATATGCTGAGATATTACCGCCAAAACGGGCGATGTGCCTACACCGCAGGTCGAGCAACGCGAAACCATGGAGCGGTATAAAGAACGAGGCAAGGAAGAAGAAGAAAAAAAGTGAACTGCAACCAAAAATGCCAAAAAGCGAATCGGAAAAAAATGATCTATAATAGATTTTTTTCTTTCGCAGTATTATTAATATTCAATTCAATACAACAAAAAATTCCCCGGTGGGGGCGACCCCCTCCCCCCCCTGGCTACGTCCATGGCATTATCCATTATCCATTGGATCTCTCAAACAAGCTGTTTGAGCTTGATGCATCCACCGCCCAACAACAATACTTTGAAGTTGACAGTTGAAAGTACCGTTATGAAATTTGTGTTTGAAGTTTCAGTAAAAAATAAATTTTAAAATTTCTCTAAGTTTGAATATCTCGGCAGCACCGTTATTATTTTGAATGTGAAAAAGTCAGTTTATGTGAAATTGTATGTAGTCTCAGAAACTGAAGTAAGATTGTGCATTAACTGGTTAGGGGAGTATTAAATTTTAATATTACGGAACAAGCCGTAAGTTTTGTTGACTTCCACATAAAACATGATAACCCGATAACGGTACAATTTTTGCCAATTCTATTGATGGCGTTGTTACCAAACAAATTATTCTATCGACCCTTACAGTAACCCCATTTTTGTCTCTCAAGAAATTAGATGAGATGAAAGCTCCGTCTTTGATCAAATAAATCGAAAGTCAGACTACTTATGAAAGTACAATAATACTTTTAGTAATAACATGAGAAAATGGTTACGCAATTAAAATAATACACTTGCATAACGATATCTTGATAAACGTAAGGTCATATATATCCCTAATTATATATGGGCAGTAAGGCCAATAATATCCCAAGGTTACTTACACGCATTGAAAAACACACTTTATCACTGCCATTGAATATACCAAAAATAACACACGTGTCCATGTCCAACCTGCCAAAATTACGGTAGTGGACGGAAATAGAATTTTGCCTTTTCATAACCTTCAACATACCTAGCCTGAAGGACTCTACTGTTTGGTTAATATCGACTACTGGCTAAACTAATTCATTTGGTTATAGCATGCGAACCCCGTATGACAAACTAAAACGCCTCCTTATATAAATTGCCTGTTTTCCATGACCCGATTTTCAAGCCCATCTCATTCTGAAATATCCATCAAGCATTGCATCATACAGTTTTAGGTTTAATCATACGTCGCCGTTCATGATGCCGCAACCGATATCATTCATACGCCTGTTGTGAATGAAATTAACGCATAGCTGGTCAAATCAAGGATAAAAACTACAATAAGGGGGAAATTCAGTCATAGGTGCAGTTTTGCCCCACATAGCAAGGAGGTGCATACAAATGTTCTGTATTTCCTAGCGAAACTATCTCCTTGAAAAGACACAATGAAAACACTTCTTCGTTTTGAACCACATTCTGAGCCAAGCTATATATACTGAACAAATCTGTATATATTATGTATACTTTTATCCGTAATTCGAGGATGCATTATATTGAATTCCATATATATACATACAAGACGCTAGTGTAGGAGAGAGCGCAGACCAATATTCTGTTTTTTTTTTCAATGAAAATTTGAACCCAATAAATCCAAATTTTCACTTGATTATGTATGGAAGTCAATTTCTTTGGCTTACACATTGAACGTATACCCTTTTTAATTGACCAATGTCGATTTTGATTTGAGGATTGTTAACGAAGTTCTAAGCCTATAGACGTTACCTAGGTAAAATTCATTCAGCTATGGTATACAATCATGCAATATTAAAAACGAATACATACAAACCTTGAAAGTATTCAATTTGGAGAGGCAGAAAGAGTGTTAATAGTGTTCATTGCGCATGACCCGAAAATATATGGCCATGTCCTACACAACAGAAATCCTGTGCAATCCTAAAAATGGATCAACAAAGGAGAATATCGTCTCCTCCATACAAATACACATATACGAGTACATGGGAAAATAGACATGAACTAGTCGATAGTCGCTTCCATTTGCATGGGTGTAGCTTTCCATGTGGCTCTAAGTTCTTGTTCGTTTTAATCAATGAATCGTCTCCATTCATTCTGCGAATGGTCTTCGCATATAACCGGGTGTAAGTAGCATATTACATTGCAAATATGCCACAAAATGAAAGTGTTGGCTTCGAGCGTCCTTCTTGAAGGTTGAGAATTGCAAACAAAGAGGTATACATCGAAGTGTGCATGCTGTCTGGAAAATTGTCAAGTATGCTGAAATGCCAATGTTGTGTATTGCATTATCGCAATAGATGATAAGAATAGAATATCCTTTACTGGAAATATTTTCAAGAAACCAAAAGAGTCATGTTGGCATACTTTGAAAATGATTGTATGTACAATAGATGAAAAATCGGAGTATGTGCTGAGCTACTCCAGTTTTTCAACGTTGGGACTCAGTCGAAAAAAAAATTCACATAATTAAACACTGAAAAATAAACTTACATGTACCTACGTGTAACAATTATAGTCAATACATTGGCTAAGTTAACGCATCATACCCCAAAAATGGGTTGCGGTAACTAGAGAGACGAAGAGACTAAAAACGATAAAAATCTAGGCTCTCTAGTCTAAGAATTATTGAGGTCATAGAATTTTTGAACATCTAGGCACGCGGGAGCGACCCGCCCGCCAAAGAAAAACGAAGAAATTTGAACAAATCCAAAGTGATAAGCTACGACGGAACAAGTACGTGTTTTGGACCTCCGTAGCTCGGACCCTAGTTGGTCCTGAGTGTTCAAATTTGGTAGAGGTTGCCGCTCGCGCCTTATGAAGTGTAGATAATTTCCAGAAGATACGATGGAAAATCGCATTTTTTTGAAAATCTATATAGTTCTCGTAGTTCTTGTTGTTCATTGACAGGGCTACAGCGTAGTAGAGAGCATCTCGGGACTTGATCTTTATTCTCATGGATAAAGTCTGTCCTGTCCTCTTGTTCAAAATAGCCCCAAACCCAAACATACAAAAGAAAAAGAAATTTTTGATGCCCAACTGTTGAATACAGTGCCCAATATACGCAGTAAAAAGTTACACCAATTTGCGCCATGGGTTAAGGGGGGAGGGGTGGTAAAAGAGTAAAAATTTAGTTTTTTGCAAATATGTCCTGAGGACGAAACAAACTACACAAAATTGCCTTTGTAATGATATATAACACTCTACACATTTTCTCAGAAAATTATACCCTAGACCAGTCATTCTCAAACTTATTTTGACCGCGGACCCCTTCACACATGAGAAGCCTGTTCAGGGACCCCCAACTGAATTCGAGTCTTGACCCTTAGTCAGGGATGACAAATTCAAACAAGGAATGAAATGCCATTTTCAGTATTTTTTCATCAAAATAATTTATTTTTACGAATATTTTAGTTCCAGTATAAATCATTTGTGTAAAAAATATGATTGATGCTTGGCGGAAGAAAGAAAGAAGAAAAGTAATGAATGCATCCTTGACTTGAGTCTTGAGGCGACCTTAAGTCATTGCAACCCTAACTCAAGGAGACCTTTAGTGAAGGAATTGGTGGATTCTGTATTATTTATAATTTTTCACTCAAACTAGCTTCAACTAACGTCAGACATTCACACACCAGCTTTGTTTTCGAAAATTGAACACGAAAAATAGTAATTTGAATTGAAGTGAAATATAAAAACTCAAGGTAGGTGACTAGCTACCTTGACTTCAAGTGAGTGAGAAATTTCAAGGTTTCCTTGAAATCAAAGTTTACTTGATGTCAAGGAAGGTTCATAAATTCGAGGTTGCCTTAACTGAAATACATTTTTTAGAAAACGGAAAACAATTTCCAGTTTATCTTCCGTAAAGGATGGACTATAATTTTAAACAAAAATAATTTATATTTGAGCTAAAATGCTAGTAAAAACAAATTATTTGAAAAAGAAAGTACTGAAAAGTACATTTCATTCCTTGAGTCAAAGTATCCTTGATCTTGTATCCTTAAGATATGTTTGTAAATACGGGTCTCATCATATCCAAAAATATAAAAAAAAGTTGCATCATAACCACCACTGAACAAGTGGGATGGGTGCACTTGATGGGATGATATGAGTTTGTTGATGTCGGGTTCTATGTTTGTCAGTAAAAGCCTAAGCACTTATTTCTAATCGGTTTCTTTTTTAGTTATAAGCCTCATAATGGCGTTAAAACCGCGTTCAACTAAATACGATTATGGAAAAGCGATTAAAAGGGCCTCAACCGTGGCCCACAATTCAGGATACGGACTTGGTATGGTTTTTTGAAGCCAAAATTGCTGATACCCTTCCTCGCATTTAGGTTTCAACTCTTCATTCGTTGACAACAATAAGTTGCTCCTGCTTGGAAATGTCTCCTTCTGGCTATATGAAAACGGATTCAACACCCAATCAAATTTGCCTGAGAGCATTCGCCTCTCCCTATGTTCTGCTTGAACAATACAAGCTTCGTCACAAACGCGGATATAATCAACTTTTAGTTTGAATTAAATTTAACATATCACCCTGAAGTTGTAAATTGATTTCATTAAATTTACCGCATATTCGATCATGTAAGCTATGTCTACTTTACAACTTATTAATTTGAGTCTTAAGTCATTATCGACTCCTTTTAAAAATTCCAATTCGGGAATCATATAGTAAATAAAACCGATCGAAACCTGCGCTTTTAGAAAGCCATGGGACTTCAGTGTGAAGTAGCAATTTATTATATTCTTCGTAATTTTTAAGACAGAGCCGAGAAAACAATATCTCATTTAACGCACTTTTTTTGATTTTGCTAACTGCTTTGATTACGTATGTCAAAGAGTCGTGTAGCAGTTGACTCCGGTTTTTGGATATACATACTAAGTGCTGTCGATGTACGACACTATGCACCGCTAAGTGACAGACAGAATATTAAAAAGAGGTATATTTTTTGAATCAAACAAATTTCTAAATTCGTTATATTTATATTAGGTGTGTTTTGTTGGTTATCCCGTGTATGTTTGGGTAACGAAACTCCATATATATATTCGTTCACAGAAATGATGTCGATGCACCTGATCGATTCTGATTTCGCCTCAACGTCTTGTCGCGTCTTTCTGCTTTTCAAAATGCGAACGTGTGATGGAGCTTAGAATCCGGCCGGGTGACATAGTAGAGAAAGCTTTGACAGTTCAATGAGGCAATGATTTGCGAAATTCTATAATTTCAATGAATTTGAATCTGCCGTTGGCATATTCTGAACGAAATTTCATGTTTTTTCCTCCAGGTTATCGATTTCTGATAATGTTACTGTTAATAGCATATTATCGCATATTATATAAAATGCATGCCCTAGACCCAAAAGTATTATAGTGAATTTACAATTTTTGAGTTTTAAATTTCGCACTGTAACTCTTGTTAGAACAGACTTAAGGTCATAAGATCTTGTCCATTTATTGCTAACAAAATTTGTTTTGATGTGTACCAAAAATTGAAGTGCTCCGACCATTGACGCCCGCCTCACTCCTCCTTACATTTTCCAAAAGGCATGCCTGTAGCATCTTTTCAAATTGAGCCAGGCAGATAAAATTCGGTGGGGTGACCAGTCCAAGCCCCATTATGCTCCCCACCAAAAATTATTACCATTCAATCAAAACTAAGGGTACCCCCATGCAAAGTGAACCAAAATTCTAACAAATTTCACATTTTTTCACGTCTAAACTCTATATAAAATGTAAAAATAAAATTTATCTCTTAGAACGTCATTATAACAGTTAATTGTAGTCTTCTGAAATTGAATAATTTTTGGTGGCGAGCACAATGGGGCTCAAATTTTATCTGCCTGGCTCAATTTGAAAAGATGCTACAGGCATGCCTTTTTGGAAAATGTTAGGAAAAGTGAGGGGGGCGTCAATGGTCGGAGCACTTCAATTTTTGGTGCATATCAAATAAATTTTGTTAGCAATAAATGGACAGGGCCTTATGACCCTAGGTCTATTCTATCAAGAGTTACAGTGCGAAATTTAAAACTCAAAAATTGTAAATTCACTGTAATACTTTTGGGTTTAGGGTATAATATTCTGAGAAAATGTGTAGAGTGTTATACGTCATTAAAAGGTAATTTTGTGTAGTTTGTTTCGTCCTCAGGACATTTTAAGTTCAGACTCGTAGTTTTCCAGATATTTGCAAAAAAAATAAATGTTCACCCCTTTGCCATCCCCTCCCCCCTTAACACATGGTGCAAATTGGTGTAACTTTTTACTGCGTATAATGGGCAGTGTATTCAACAATTTGGCATCATCAATTTCTTTTTCTTTTGGATGTTTGGGTTTTGTGCTATCTGTACTATATACTAATAGTTTTGTCATTTGCTATTTGTATTAGAGATGAGCATCGAAAGAAAAACATCGATGGTTACCATTGAAAAAACATCGATACGAAACCATCGATGATATGAAAACATCGAACCAAAAACATCGATGTTTTGGGTTTTTTGAGTACCCAAAAAAAATAATCACTTTAATATCAAAAATTAAGCTGATTGAATAGATATATGGTTTAGTTTATGATTTTCATTCATTGCCTCTACCACCCACCAGAACGCAACTCTTCTCCTTGCGTTTTTTGCATAATACGCATTCGTATCGTACCCACAATCCATTGCATAGAGCAGATATGTCAAACTCGCAGCCCGCGGCCAGGTCGAATGCTTGAAATACATTTCACGCTGACGCCTGCCGTCCATTACCTGCTTCGAGCGGCGCGGCGCTCCCGCGTTTAAAGCTTTTCCGAATTTTAATGGCGTAACCAAGCAAAATATGGCGTAACTATGCAAAATAAACAAAAATTCCATTCAATACAATGGAAAAGCTTTCTGAATATTGTGTGTGCTTATACCTTTTACTAGTAAAAGCTTTTTTTCGCACATTTTGTGAAAGCTTTGCCGCTGGAGCGCCGCGCCGCTCAAGTTTACGCTTGCAGTGGAAGAGAGCCCTGAAGCAGCAGCATCGCGAAATGTCAAGCGCAATGCATCTGGCATTACTGACAAAAATGCTGAGCAGAAAGCTTGGTATTCAGCATATTTGTCAGCTATAAAATTCTGCGTATGCTTCTGCCGCTGCGCGATATGTATTTCAAGCATACAAACTTTATTAAAAAAAAAAGTGTGGCACCACAAATTCGAGATGTTGAACTCATTTCCACAATGTACTAAAACTCGTCAAGAAGTCGGTGGCTAAGGCACGCTTAAAAAATCGCCGATGATTATTTGAGTTAAATTTGTTCAAGTCATCCTTTTTTGTGGAGGAAAATATTAAGCCTTTTTGTGAAATTGTTTTGTCCCTAAATTCGGTCCAGATTTATGTTAGTATGTATTAGGCAAACTTGCTAGCTATCCGCCACGTTGCACTATAATGCTTGAAATACATATCACGCAGTAGCAGTGCAATCAGCATCGCGAAATGTCAAGCGCAATGCATTTTACATTGCTGACAAAAATGCCAGGCAGAAAGCTCGGCATTCACCATATTTGTCAGCTATGAAATTCTGCCTGCTTCAAGCATGACTCGCGGTCGCATCCTTCAGGTTATTGGAGAGGAACATCTTGGGCTGAGAGATTATTTGAGGGACAAAGTTCTAAATCCCCGAAATCGTATATTTAGTGAGGAATGGATGTGGATGTGAAATGTCCACAAATAATGTTGCCGTTTTAACTTCTTATCTAAGGTTCTCAATTTATTTGAAGAACATTTTCAAAAGATGTAATTTCTATAGGACGTAATCTAGGAAGCTACTGACTTAGATTAATAGTCACGCATCTTAAAGGAAATATTCTGGGATTAAATTACAAATATACATAGGTTTCAATACGCGTTTTAATTTTTTTTTTATTTTGGGGCCCGCTTAAACCTTAAGACACTGATATTTGGTCCATGCCAGGCTTTAAGTTTGACACCCCTGGCATAGAGCAATCAGCGGTACCGCGCGGGAATCTGACCGTGTGACCATGACCACGACTTGGAAAAGTACGCGACGAAATTTCAGTGGGCCAGCTGTTCCACTTTCTCCATAGTCTCTGAACACTGAGGGAGAAAGCACGATAATCGGATATCCTTCGCCGTCCGTCGTACATTGCATCTTGACGAGTGACAGTGGAAATTGTGCCTTACCGGGCGTATAAAGAAAGACACTCCTTTTTGTGTGTACAGTGTTCACGACAGATCGATTGCATGTTGTAAGTTACGATGGATTTACATTTTTCTCTGATTGGGCTGTCTCACGGTATTCACATACACTTATAAAGACAAAGTTGAGTTGTAAAAAAAATATGTTGAGGAAAGAAACATCGATAGTTGAAAACTATCGATGGTGAAAACCATCGACCATCGAAACGCAAACCATCGATGGTGAAAAACATCGACGCAAAACCATCGATGGTAAAAACATCGACCATCGGACCAAAAACATCGATGTTCGATGCTCATCCCTAATTTGTATATGTACTCCAAAGTTTTCAATTCTAAAGCGTTTGAAAGAATAGTGACAAGGGGTCAAAGTGCTACCGCACCGCGCAGATTTGGTGAAAGCTATTAACTAATTCAATCAATTTTAAATATGTGTATCTTTGAGACAAGATGCGAGTATTTTGGCGGGATTGTATTTATATCAATCCTTTTTTGCGGTTGACGACTTTCTTTTGCGGAAACATTTTTTCCGTGTATCTTTTCATTGAATATGAGAGGGCTAGATCCACAACCACAATTGAGTCTCCTTCGCGTGTTCTTCTTTGGACAACGCACAGTGGGCTTCCTTTGGAGTTCTAAAACACTTTGTGATGTGTGAGTGAACCTCCACTTGGAAGAAGATACCTGAGAATAATATCGTTCCCTGGGTACAGCCTTAAACGTGAATAAATCAGTATCTCCCCATTCCTCAAGGCTCGCGACTATCAACCGAAATTTTTCTGACCATTAAATGGTCAGACTTCCGTGCATGCTAATAAGCTTTTAGTGAATTGAACTATCAGCGCAGAAAAGAGGTGCCACGCATCTACATAGGTATCCCTCATGTGACGTGTCCGTAAAATCCAGGAAGGGGTTTATTTCAGAAATCTGTGTGAAGGATTGGTAAGCCAGGTTGAACTTTGGGTTTCTGATTGCCTTAACCTCTTTAACCAAACATTACTCTGACGAAACAGGCTCTCTAATTGAAGCTCAGATGTTCATTTCATTCATTCGGATCCTCAGGAGAAATTACTCCATCTAACCTCTCCACTCCTTTCGGCATTTCATTGTCCGTTTGAACAATGTGACCTTCAGTGCTGGATTAGCTATTGGAGTTAACTTCTCCACGTTTTGGACGTTTTATTGTTTGTTCCTATCGTGTATTTTATCCGCATATTAAGCCCCGCTTTCAGAGATTAACCCCTCTGACCACTGCGAATCTTTTCTGTGTTCAGGAATGTCTTTTTTCATTTTTGATATATGAAACAGCAAGTTTGGATTCCCCGTTTCAAAGCACCGCCAATGATGAAGATCTCGACTTCCAAGGCTGTAGTCGAACGGTGCATGTTCCTCCATGCTGGTGAGGTTCTAGCTTCGCACGCGTAACAAGAGTGGAGTGGGTAAATGCCTTCAAGGTCTTTGCGACAAGTGAAAGTATGTATGATATGTAGATAGGCCGATTCTGCGAGATTCGTATTTTTCGTCTTTGAGACGGACAACGATCGATCCAGTTTTACAGATTACAGGAATGGCAAGCGTAGAGAGACGAAAGTTAAATACAGCAATGGCTGGAAGATTAAGATGTTTGAGCTTGACTATCGAAATGCCTTGGAATTTTTAGCTTTTTCAACCTGATGCGCGGAATACACATGTTGTTACGCCTGCAAATCTTCCTATTAATTTTACGTTTGACCCCATCGAATTCGGGATTTTCAATGAATTGCACATAGAAAGGGTTTGCTAAGGTGTTGTTCGCCTAACTTTATGGATATACATATTATCTTTATCATTCCATGGGTTGGATAAGGCGCGATGTGGGCTAAATCAACCACGTGCATGTCAAAAGACAAACATGGTAGCAATTGACCTATCAAACGCATTTGATACGATAAATCATCCAGTGCTACTGGCTGAGCTATTGAATATATGAATATATTCCTGCAGAACAGATTAGTTGGATTGCCAACTATCTGCCAGGCAGTCCTTCACAAAGTTCCGTGGCAAACGTTCTAAGATGAGGGAAATCAAACAATGTGTTGCACTATGTGAAATGACCTTGTTTAAGGCATATGACCGGACTTCCTACACCGCGGGATAATATCGGTGTGACTTCCTATGCTGACAATTGTGCCGTTATGATCACGAGGGAAATCAAGGAAGAAATGCGCCACCAATGAATCTGTATCTTGCTCACTTATTTGAATTTTTCGTGATTAAGACGTTTTGTCTTACTATCTCTTTGTCTAAATCTGTGGAGACTTTTTTTGGACGAAGGTTTTTTATTGGACGGGTGGGGATTCATACTCGCAATTATATGGCCTTCCTACTGTGCATAATCCGAAAATTCTTAGTGTTTACCTTTATACAATCTGCTTACAATAAAATGCGCAGTACGAAATAAGATCTTAAAGGAATCACCGGGAGATGGTAGTTCCTGGGGCAAAAATAAGGAAACTTCACATGTATGTGAAACAAATATTGTAAAAAATCCAAGTTTGTCAGCATACTGGTCTACGCACCGCTACTAGATGCCTATTGATGACTTCGCAGAATCATTTGCATCAAGGAACAAAGATGTTGAAAATACTTTACCATCATCGTCTGCTATCCAACCAATATCTTTGGTTGCTACTGAAGAGACCATCCGAGTAACCATCTCATGGATCAAGATCCTCCCCTTCAACATTACATTCACGACGCAAACAAACATAACTATGCGAATTAAACATCTTACAGCACGATCTGCGTTTTATAATCCAGGATGTTGATACAAGCACTTCTGATTAAACTCTTCAAATGTCCCCAGTATAAAACGCATCCTCATTTGTGAGACGGAAACAATTTGAAGCGAAAATATGTGTCTCCAACGAATCATTGGAACATTACGCTATCAGCTCAGTAAGGAGAATTTTCTATGTCTTCTTATCGACACTAGCGACACTTATCTTACAGTCCGCCATATAGCGGACACATAGTGGGAAATATCGGAAACACAAAAGTTCTCCCTATGAGAACGGATAGCAGAACAAGCCGAATCTTTTTTTTATCATTTGCAGGGTGGGAACAAGAACCTGCATCCTACTTACCCACATGCAGTTATGTCGGACTTTCACCGACTAAAACCCGACTCCTTCCCCTGCCGAATCATGGTATTACTTCGCAGGAGTAGCTTCGGTTATTAATTGTTTTGCCAACCATCCCTACTTGCAGACTTCCCTCCTGCTTCTGCTATTGTGAGATCTTTGAAGCAATTGAACGCGCTTGAGGGCTTTATGTTTTTTTTTCCAAACACTTGTCAAACTGATTTGGCCACACTGTAAATCTGAGCAAAATTTGGGGCAAATATTTTTTTAAATCACACATTTAATTTGAAACATTGATCAACTAGAGATCAGGATAATTTGATATTGAGAAATATGGAAAACAACCAATGCAGAAGGGTTAAAAAATTATCTCCTTTTACATTTATACTATAATTTTTTTAGTAGCATTTTTGCTCAGTCCAATTTCTCTATCGACCCTGCTAATATTGCCCGAATAATACGGGATAATAATATGTATAGAAAAGACAAATCAAGTTGTCACATTGTTTTGAATTGCATACTACTTTTTATGACCGACTCAATATTGAAATTCTCTATTGATAAAGATTAAATAACGCTTAAGACTCACGAAGCGAAAGCTCAAAGCTCTTGCATGCGTACGTATTAATGTGAGAAGGACAAATTGAGCATTAATAAACTACCGTTCTGAGTAGACACAAGATATTAATAGTGTTCCGCACATTTTACACAATTAGAAGGTAAGCTACGAAAAGCTGAACGCCTTAGCTATGGAATGCGTCCCTTCATCACTATACTTGGAAGAGGTCGATAGGGGCGGCAAAATGTGAATAGCCTACTGGCGGCGAATGTGTAAACTGCCAATGTCTGAGGAATTAAAAAAACTAAGTGTCTATCATCTTCAATTCTTTTTCGAACTCCTACACTCTGGAGGAATAATTTAGCTTGAATCAATTTAAATATCGCCGGTACCAACCATGACCCCTAAGAAGTTGGGTTAAATTGTGTTTTTCTGTGATCCATAAAGGGTGTTAAATTTTAATAAACATAAACATTAACATGATCGCAGATGTGGTTCTACCGAGTGAAATAAACACATATTACACTCGAAATACTGGTTCACCTCGCCCGTTTTCCAGTTTATCCAGGGTTGTGTTAAAGAGTTTGGTTTTTATTAAACGATTAACGATGGGTTTGCTTTTGACGCTTGAATTGTTGTTTGTTAACTTTTGGAAGTATAATCAATACAAGGCTGGGGTGCTCTAGTGCTAATTGCATTTCCCGCGTAAAACATTTTCAGTGGGCCCATGGAAGCATCATGAACACGATAATCGAGATCAAAATATCCGACTTACAATTATCCCCACACAAGCGAAGGGCGCAATATGCAAGCTGCGCCTGTGGCGCATCAGAAGCTCGTGTCGTCCCTGAACACTCCCATGTGAAGGTTTCTACTTCATAGCATTCCTAGTTGCTGATCTAACCTTACAGGTTCTTTTGCATCGCAAAGAATTGTTTAGCTCAGCTCTTCAATGCGATCTTCAGACGTGCGAAAGCCGACTTCAACGACACACTCATTTGGTACGACAGATTTATTGACCGGCCCAGCATGTCCAACATCGATTCTACCTTTAATGAAGAACTACAAGAATCCGTTTTTTTTTTCATTGAGTTCAACATATTTACCGAAACGTTACACAATTTTATCAAAACTATTGAATAATGATTAATGCTGTCTATTTTTTATATTGCAGTGACTTCCTAGTAAGAGTACGTGCACAGGTTATGACGCGGGACGAAAGCACAGAGGGATGGCTTCCATTGGCTGGGGGCGGTCTAGCAAATGTCTCAATACGGCGGCGTGCTAGACTGCCCACAGGCAACGGCGAGCATGAATACATCATCTACGGTCAACGGATATCCGATCAAAATGTAAGCGAATCTAATAAATTTTTCAAAATCATAGAAATCTAGAAATATTATATAACCACTTAATTGCAGGTCATACTAAGTTGTGTCATAAATAGTGACCTGAAATATTACAAAGTAATGCCGACGTTTCATCATTGGCATGCTGGCAAACAACGCAATGGTCTAACATTTCAAACGGCCGCCGATGCGCGAGCCTTTGATAAAGGAGTTGTGAGAGCGTACAATGAACTCATTGATGGTAATTATTGGAGAAGACATTACAATAAATGACAATATGTTTTTTTTTTGTTTTTATATGACGTTGTTACTAGTATGCGTTTAGTGTGTGCTATTTTATGTTTTTATTATTCTCATTCAATTTTTAAGAACATATTTAACTTATCGGTAGATATAGTTGAATTCATATACATTATGTAATACGAACAATATTGCGCAATACAGTTATGACCGTACACCACTTGTCTCAAGGTTAATCTGGGGTAAAATAATTATGTACATACTTTCATTGGAAAAGAAAATTCTGAATTGACATTTTAGTACGATAAAATAGAGAGTTTTAGCTTATCGTTTGAAATAAAACGACATAATTTGACATTCCATATAAAAATTCGCTTGGTTACCGTATACGAAGCAATATATCGTAATTTTGCATGTCCTAAGTAGGCATAGGTGTCAAATCACGACGAATTATTTCGCCAATTTCGACTGTTTCCAGAGCATGAAATATACGGAAATACACACATGCCTACTTGGGACATGCAAAATGAAGATATATTGTTCCGTATACGGTAAGCAAGCGAATTTTTATATGGAATGTCAAATTATGTCGTTTTATTTCAAACGATAAGCTAAAACTCTCTAATATTTCGAAAGGAAATTAAATTTTGCATGCTAATTTTATTTCCTTAAGTACTACTTCTCTGCATTTTATTCTGTAGTGCTAATTTGTTTCCTATTTCATTACAAAGTTATCGAGAGATGTAGAACTGTGCTAATTTCAATCAATGAAGCTTTCAGCTAGAATGGCGTACGGTTGTAAGAATGTTAGGCGTATTTCATTCTATAATTTCGACACATTTAAATTGTTTGCACTTACTATGGGTTGCTTTTTAATCTCGTTTTTTCATATCACATAAGAATGAAACTGTGTTTTACAATTTTCTTTTACTTTTAATAAAAAAATCTAATTGATTTGATTTTATTTTATTCAAAATATGCACGCATTGTGGGTAAAAACAAAATTTTGTCACTGACCAGAAGTAACACGATTACAAAATACTTAAAATACATATACATATGTACATACATATTGACTTCACCTGCTTAAATTCCTGTTGTGGTAGCAACAGTAACTGCAGCTTTGGGGAAATGAGATCGACTTTTAAAAAAGCCCATTCTCACTTTGTATAGTTCACATCCGTCACGTCAAACCTTCCAAAAGATGGCATTTCATTTTTGATTATTATTTACGAAGATCCGAAGCTTTAACGGCACATTGAACAAAGCTTTGTGATCCATATGATGAATTTGACTATTTGTAAATACATTTTCCGCCTCGCAATCTAAAATTCGATACAAATAAAACTTCTAGTACTTTTGTTGTTTCTTATGCATTACCTTGTGTTATTCTCGTAATTTTACATGCAATATTATTGTATTTTTCGTTTTAATTGAATCTGTAAATTTATTTTCTCAAATCTAAATCATATGCTCTTCTTTATTTTGCCTCATATACAATTGGACATCCTAACAAAAACCTATTGAAATTCGGTAAGTGTAAAAAAAAACTGAGATTTGTGGTGAACGAATATGAAGAATGATATACAAACGAAAAAATATGCGTATAAGCGTTATACAATTATTTTGAGTGCGATTGAATTCTACTATTGATTATATATTTTTTTATTTATAAAAATATAAAGAATTTATATTATTTTTCCAAACCGTGGCCAATTTTTTACATAATTATAATTTTCCTATTCTAGGAATGGCTGAAAATAATGCTTGGCCTCGACCAGTTAAGAAATACGATTCAGTTGGAGAAGATGATGTATTCATGGTAAGCATAAATTTATTCATGATACTCGAATACACATATGTACATAGTATAAAGTCTATTTTCTAGACTTTGCCTTGTCTGGATTAGATTGGGATGCTCGTGAGCCCAAAGGGGGTTCGCCGCACCGAAGCCAATGGGCCTATTGTACTTGCCTAGCCTAGCAAAGTGTAATTAGTCATATGCTAGTTATACAGGCTTTCACCGAATCTATGACCTCAGTGCTCTCAAAAGTAGATTTATATTGATTATGAACTAGACCAAGAAATAATATGCTCTTAGTATAGTGATTTAAGCTGAAAAAATGATGAAACCCAAACATCCAAAAAAAGAGCTGACTTTTGATGCCAAATTGTTCTATGGCCTGACCGCATTACGCAGTAAAAAGTTAGACTTTTTTGCGCGTCACATTTGGGGGGAGGGGGTGGCAAAGGGGTGAAATTATGATTTTTCGCCAATATCTTGTTAACTGTAATATTTACAGCAAAATGTTCTGAGGACGATTTAAACTACACAAAATTTCCTTTCTAATGATATATTTTATCATATACCTTCTCTTGGCAGATTATATACTAGACCTTAAAACATTTGGTGTAATTTAGATTTTTTGATAGTTACATTTGGCGCTCTAGCTCCTGAAGTAATTAAATTGGAGCCGTGGTAATTGGGATAATATATATTACTTCGATAGGATTAAAACAAAGGGTACCTCCCATACAAAATGACCGGAAAATTGTCTACGAGCAAAACTTTAATTTTGGTTGACTTGTTCCCTTATTTCTTAATAAACTAGTGGCATTGAATTTGAATAATTTGTATGGGAGGTACCCTTTGTTTTAATCAGATCGAAGTAATATTTGGTGGAGGGTCTAATGGGACTCAGCCTTAACGTTTAGCAAAACTTTTACCGCCTGCTGTGATTCGGCGAAAAGTTACAGGCATGTCTTTTTTTAAAATGTTAATAGGGAGTATAGAGGAATGCTTTGTCGGGGCAGCCTGAGTCTCCGTGTGGGACAGCTATATATTGTTAGGAATAGTTATCCCAATTACCACGGCTCCAATTTAATTACTTCAGGAGCTAGAGCGCCAAATGTAACTATCAAAAAATCTAAATTACACCAAATGTTTTAAGGTCTAGTATATAATCTGCCAAGAGAAGGTATATGATATAATATATCATTAGAAAGGAAATTTTGTGTAGTTTAAATCGTCCTCAGAACATTTTGCTGTAAATATTACAGTTAACAAAATATAGGCGAAAAATCATCATTTCACCCCTTTGCCACCCCCTCCCCCCCAAATGTGACGCGAAAAAAGAGTCTAACTTTTTACTGCGTAATGCGGTCAGGCCATAGAACAATTTGGCATCAAAAGTCAGCTCTTTTTTTGGATGTTTGGGTCTAGAGCTAAAGTCACTATACTATCTCTCTCTCCAGTGGTTCTTGTTGTAGCGATTCAAGAAAATTGTTCGATGGGCAGGGGCAAAACAAGGAGTAGCTTCGGGACGCATTTATATCTTAGAACAGACTGTATTATGAACACTTTTATAAAGACAACAAAAACATGGTCACAGTGGGATTCGAGAGTCTAAGCTCCGGTAATTCTGAGATAGGGTGTCGCCTCTACCCACTGAGCTACTAAATTCCTGCTCGAGCCATGGCAAGACGTCCGCCTGTTTGATAGTCTGCTATGCATTTTGATGATGTGATGAGGCATACAGTAATCTGCTGCAAATGTATAAAATCGCGCGTAAACTGCTGAAACTTGATACATATTAAGAAGAGCAAACGAGCTTGCTTTAGTCAACTCTGATATGATGCTGATACAAATCCGTAGGGGGATGGCATATAGGATGGTAATGAAGAAAGTATGACATACAGCTCCATTATTCAAATGTCCAGTATTGTTCGAAAAATGGCCACAACTCTTTTCCCTCCACACGAGTTGGAGCCCGGAGACCGAAGCACCGTGTCAACGGTGCTCTCACAGAGAGCGAAGTACCAAGCGTACAGGTTGAAATACTGTAAGTCACCAAGTCCCGATGACATTCCAAATCAAGCTAAAAAAAAAACAACTAAACAATGACGGGGAAATTTATTGAAGTTTTTGAAACCTGCTTAGCGTAGCAAATCTTTCCCAAGCAGTGGAAAACAAACAAACCGGCTGGGGAGCCCTACTTGTCTATTTGATACCACTGGAAAACTTAATGGACGGATTATTTTCAACCGACTATCAGTGGTAGTCGAAGAAGAAGGAAACTCTCAAACCGAGAGCACGATGAGCACGCTCAACAGTAGACGCAGAGACGCAGTCACATTGGTAACAATTTTAGCAGCTTACTTTCTCTCTCTTGCAAAGGTACATGTTGTGGGATGGTCATAAAATCTAAGTCTATCGTTAGGTGCTTGGGAGGTATGATTGGCTTGTGGCGGGGTTTCGGGGAGTCCTTAAAGTACGTATGCGAGAAGGTAGCGCCCAAATATAGGGGCTCCCAGGGTTGTAACATATATTTTATTATATGATTCGCCTATTTGGGCCGATGCCCTACAGTACTCCTGTTATGCTAAACCGATCAACTCGATTTATAGAAGATGAGCACTAAGGCTATGCTGTGCTTATCGGACTATTTCGGATGAAGCTTATGTATGCGCTGATGTTGTAGCTGGAATAATGGAGATACTCGTGAACCAACCTAACATGTTGTACTGCGAGTGCAAATAGGAAACAATTGACAATTCTATAAATTGGAAAAGTTTCGAGAGATCGGAGTCCCTGAGAGTGGAGATGAAGCTTCGACTGGCCGATGGACGCACACTTTAATCCCCAACACAAGAAGTAGGTAAACAGAAATCATGAAGAAGTAAATAATTTACCCAATACGGGTCACGGAGGATGCCGGCAGTATTTCAACTGGATGATTCGCCTGAGTGCCCCAGTCGTAGGGGGGTGGTGGCTGGTGGAGTATGCGAGTCACGTGGTTTTCAACTGCCCGAGGTTTGCAGCTGCGCGAATTGGATTCGGCAACAACATAAGCCTCGACAATTTGGTAGGATTAATGCTCAAATCCAATGAGAATTGGTGGGCAGTGAACAGAGCGGTCTGTGAAATTCACAGGGAGCTGCATAAGGAGGAAGCTAGGCATAAGTCGGTAAACCATGGTAATGGCTAATTAGACACAGCCGTCCCTGCCGAAGGTTTGTTTAGCAGGGACCCCACGGCATGAAAGAGCTGTTTCGGGGTTAGTCAATAAGAACCATGATCAACTCCTACAGACATCTATATCACAAGATTCGCCTCATAACTCTCTAAACTAAAAAAGGCAAGCTGTTATTGAAATGTATTACTATCAGCTGCACATTGCCATAGGAATTTATTCAAACTGCGCTGACAGGGGAATCACCGAGCGGCGCGGCGTAGTATGGAAATTAAGTGTTTGGGTGGTTTCACATTGCAAGACGAAACCGGACGGCTAATAAACAGACGGCGAGTTTTTGTAGTGGCCAGCAGACAAGCATTGCTCATTTCACATTGCAAGAAAGCGTCTTACGAAAGAAAAAAATCGTGACACGATTGTTTTTCTTTCGTAAGAATCGTACGATCGATTCGTAAGAATTGTACGACCGATAAGACGATTGCATCTACCGATAGTTCAGGCGTTCTGCGACGACAATTAGCGCGTGTTTTACTTGCATTTTAATCTTATCGACTCGTCACTTCATTGCACACTAACTTTGGAGCGTGCATGGCAGCATTTATACATACTTGCTGTGTGATTATTGTTCGCCCGTCCTTGTTTTGATAGGATAGTGTGAAATAAACGTACGTTTGGTTCTTGTCGTGCAAGCTTACCCGTACAGTCGTTTTCTTACAATCTGAAACGGCCCTTTGACTTCTCTTAAACGTTTTGAGATGGCAAAACGTAAAAGAGGATATAAACGTGTGTCGTTACTGGTATCAGAATAATATTAATGATAAATTCACCGTGTGCTAGTAGATGCCGTTTTATCTTAAATGGATGATGTAAAAATTTGGTCGCAATTGAGTTATTTTGTAAAGTATATTTAGGGCGGAATTCATAGTCCCCACTTAAGTAATAAGGATTCCCTTAAGGAATAAGGGATTTCTCTATATAAGTGAGCCCTTAAGGGAGCTTCGTATTCATAGACATGACTTATTAGGGCGTTGCCTCATTAAATAAACGATTCACTTATTTTCGATATCTATTGAAAGTGACAAATAAAATATAAAAAATATCAAGTAGTTAAAAATTCAAAATTTTTAAAAAAATTTCAAAGTGTTTGAATGAGGATATGTCAACAAATATATGAGTTCATATGAGGTTACTAGATATGAACCTTAACGAATAAGGGAACCCTTTAGGAAACCCTTTAGCGTTTGCTTATTGAGTGACTATGAATAGCGTCAGTCCCTTAAGGATTCCCTTAAGTATAAGTGAGGACTATGAATTCCGCCCTTAATGTACATTTTGGCATGGCATTTACACATTAGTTTGACTGGCAAATTAATAAATAGTAGTGAATAAGTATATATCTATATAATTTATATGTACGATTCGCAAAATTCCATAACAATATTATTATTACATATGTACTTTCGGTTCCTCTTACTACATATTCAAATTGTGCTATTGACGATAATATCCAAATTATAAGAAAGTCATAATTTCTCTTCTTTTATATTTTCAGACGCTCGATCTCCCTCGCTCTGATTTATCAGATGAACACAAATCTAGTCCCGAAGGAAGTGGAAGCCAAAGTAATATCTTGCAGACTTACACAATTTCCGCGAATATTGTAAGACTCAAATATTTCGTCTTATTTTCTTTGCAGAAAGTGGAGATAAGCCAAGCATTCACTACATATCGTGTGATAAACCACCCTTGCCACCATCTACAACTCTGGCTACTGAACAGACAACAATAGCTCCGGGAGACAATTACTCCTACGTTCAACTAACCGCAGTAATAATTTGATATTAATGTCAGACAAGATTCCTAACTATTTTTAAATTTTCCAACAACAGGTACATGATTACAATTATCCAGTGGTCGATGAACCGGTGAGCACCGTAATAACAAGTGCACGTCGCGATTCGACGAGTAGTTTAAAGAAACGTGCCGCAATTGATGTAGCCGGTGGCTTATTAAAAGAGCATCCGGGTCTATTAAAAAATCGTATACGGTGTCGATTCTGTCATGAATTATATACAGAGGAGTGGAATAAGAAGGGCGCATGCGAATTTGCTCCCGATTATTTTAGGAGTGGCTTAGAATGCATATCGGGTATGGGATGTGCACGATGTATGCTGTATCATTGTATGAGCGATGCTGAGGGTGAGACACCGTCTCATCCATGCGAATGTTCGAATGAAGGAGGATGTACGAAAAGGTGACATTGTTTGGCTATATGCATTTTAACCCAAATGTAATTGTTCCCAAACCCTTTTTCCAGGTGGATTGGTTTGGCATTACTTTCGCTAGTCGTTCCGTGCTTATGGTGTTATCCTCCCTTGCGTGCATGCCATTTAGTTGGTGTCTCGTGTGGTATCTGTGGTGGGAAGCATAAACCGCAAGTTTGACAATTAGCCGAACCGCGCAACTTCCAAGATTTTGATAAAATCGTTTTTTGATAACGAGTCGAATTTTCGATTAATTTTCACGGTAAGTAAAATCTGTATCTATCTTTATTTCGCATCAAAATGTTTGTTGCCCAACTACTCCGAAACGGCTCGACCGATTTTTTCTTAAATTTATTGAGCTAGGAATGGGAATAGGTCGTAAATTATATTTCATACCCCTAAGTGTCCTTCATCCTCTTTTTTTTATCATGAATTTAGTATGTTTCAAGTAATTTAACAGCTGCTCATACATTTGCGAGCACAAGACGGGTCAGCTTGTTTAAAATACAAATTGCGTTCTTATGATTAAGTTGAGAACCATTCAATATGGAGACTATTTTAACTGTGGTTTTAAATCAGATAGGAAACACAACGCATATCTGCATTTAAATGCAAGCATAAGCAATAAGGATTCTTACCAAGTGGCTATGGTACCTGACGTTTGTATTTTTGTAGGAATCAAATCCGTTACCCTTGCGTTCCTACTGCGACCGGGTCTATGTCCCGGAACGACCCATGCCCAAGGCATGGCCAAGAGTCGCAAAGACCCCCTTCGACGCAAGAAGGGGTCGGATACTTTGTATCATCATTCATTCACCATTTTTTTCTTTTGTGGAGCAGTTCTGCTCCTCATTCTGCTAATACGTGCCGGCATTGAGACGAATCCTGGTCCATGGATGTGCTCGGTTTGCGTCAACAGAATTTGGTCCAATGTCCAATCGTCAGTTCAGTGCACATGCTGCGGACAATGGGTCCACCTCAAGAACTGCTCGGGACTCACAAACACCAATCAATGGTCAACATCTTACAGAGCGATCAGGTGTGTGCGTTCCTACTGCGACCGGGTCTATGTCCCGGAACGACCCATGCCCAAGGCATGGCCAAGAGTCGCAAAGACCCCCTTCGACGCAAGAAGGGGTCGGATACTTTGTATCATCATTCATTCACCATTTTTTTCTTTTGTGGAGCAGTTCTGCTCCTCATTCTGCTAATACGTGCCGGCATTGAGACGAATCCTGGTCCATGGATGTGCTCGGTTTGCGTCAACAGAATTTGGTCCAATGTCCAATCGTCAGTTCAGTGCACATGCTGCGGACAATGGGTCCACCTCAAGAACTGCTCGGGACTCACAAACACCAATCAATGGTCAACATCTTACAGAGCGATCAGGTGTGGAAACAGAAGGCAAAACTCATCCAATCACCAGCCGCCTAACCAAGGTTCCCAACCATCATCACCTTCCACCCCAGCAAATGCTGTGAGGCCCGCTCCACCCAATTTGACCCCAGCTCCACGGATCGTCGATGCAAATTACACCAGCACGAGGATAGTCCAACTAAACTGTAATGGACTCCAGCACAAAATCGCTGAACTAACAGCACTCATGGACAGACACCACATCCAAATAGCGGCAGTACATGAAACCAAACTCAACTCTAGTCACTCACTCAGGTCATACGGGAACTACAATGTCATCAGACAAGACCGAGATAGGAACGCAGGAGGAGGTTTGGCTTTCCTCATCCACAATAATTTGCCATACAGCGTAGTCGATGTCACTTCCGCCGATGACACCTTGGAGCAGCAAGCGATAATCGGAAACAGGAAACATTGACTTTGAAATCTACAACATATATATTCCACCTGTCTCCAGCTGTCCCACAGGTTACAAAGTCAATATCAGCCCTCTATTAAACGGACAATATCGCCTCCTGCTTGGTGATTTCAACGCACACCACGATTTATGGCATTCCAACCTCCAAAACGACACCAGAGGTAACATCATCGCCGACCAACTGGATGATTCGGATTTCTGCCCTTTAAATGACGATAAACCGACCCGTATCACTGGATTCTGCACAAGTTCACCTGACATTTCCATCGCCAGCCCTGGAATTATTAATGACATCTCATGGGAACCAATCCTCACAACATCATTTGATCACCTGCTAATTATTCTGACTCTCGATATGCCGTCGAAATTCATCCATCCCGATAAGAAAACGTTCACCAACTTCAACAAAGCTGACTGGGACAGCTTTAAAATCTTCACCAACGAGGCTTTTGCTAGTCTCACCGCCCCAAGTGATGTACGTATGGCTGCAAAACAAATTAGACGAATTATGCTCACTGCAGCTAAGAGATACATTCCAGCAGGCCGCATTCCCACCCTAAAACCCAACTTCCCAACATCTGCGGCTAAATTGGCAAAAACTAGGGTTCAACTCAGAAGTGCAGACCCAAGTGACCCACGGATAAACGACCTCAATGACATCATAGTCAAACAGGTCAACGACCACAGGAGAGGCATATGGCAATCACATCTCAGAAAACTAAATTCAAACACTGGTGTGAGCAAACTCTGGAGCACGGTTAGAAACCTATCCAACCCCACTAAAACTCAAGGGAGGGTTTCTATCAAGTTTGGTAACTCAACCGTGAGCGACGATAATAAATGCGCAAACCTATTCAACAAACAATTCGTCGAACACCCAACTAAGGATAAACTCAAGCGCAAAATCACACGAGACATCCGAAACAAAGTTGATGAACATCTCCAAATCACCTCTACAGAAGTTGCAATGGCCATAAAGAATGCCAAAAATTCAAAAGCACTTGGTCCAGACGGTATAGCAATGATCATGCTCAAACACCTCGACACACCGGCCATAGAGTATATCACTGCCACGATGAAACTTTCGTTACGAACATTCATCATACCAGAAATTTGGAAGAGAGGCCGTATCATACCGTTACCCAAACCTGGTAAACAACACTCCTTAGGAGAATCCTACCGACCAATCACGCTTTTATCCCCTGTGGCGAAAATATTGGAATCGCTGATACACAAGACTCTTGCGACGCACATACAACTCGCTAATCACCAACACGGCTTCCGAAAAATGCACAGCACCACCACTGTACTAGACCGAATCATGTCTAAGGTCTTCAATGGGATCAACCAACCCCCGCCGTTTAAGCGTACCATTCTTGTGGCTTTAGATCTGTCGAAAGCGTTTGATACGGTGAACCACTCGCTCCTACTGACGAATCTCCGCAATTCATCCACACCGCCGCATATAGTCAAATGGATCGCAAACTACCTTGCCGGACTTCAATCCAGCACCGAGTTTAGAAATGGGAAATCTAAACTAAGAAGGATAAAACAAGGCGTACCACAAGGCGGGGTACTTTCCCCCACCTTGTTCAACCTATACATGTCAGGGCTTCCCACCCCACCCGAAGGAATAGACATTGTATCCTATGCTGACGACTGCACCATAATGACATCTGGCAACGACATTCCCGACATGTGCGATCTCATCAACGGTTACTTTGAAGAGCTGAACCTTTTCTTCAACAACAAGAACCTAATGCTATCAGCGCCCAAATCTTCGGCCACCCTCTTTACCACATCTAACAAAGAATTCAACCAACGGCTTAACATCACAGTAAATGACACTGAAGTTCCCACTATCCGCCACCCCAAAATTCTTGGCGTCACAATTGATAATCACGGCCTATTCAACACCCAAGCCGACAACATTAGTGACAAAATGAAGGGCAGAAACAAGATCCTATCAACGACGCGAACTGTCGTTTCTGCGAGGCAGAAGATGAAATTGCTTCGCACCTTCTTAGTGAATGTGAGAGACTGGCTATGTGCCGTCTGTTTTCGCATTGCGTTCCCCCTAGAAGAGGATATCGCCTCTCTTAAAATAGGCCGTCGTGCTCTGAGGCCGTGATCGTTCGGTTGCCACTCTGAGATATAGAGATTCATAGAGAAACGAGTTTCCAATCTCGGCATAACCCACAAGTTTATTATTCCGAAGATGATAAGAAATATACTTATCGTAGAATAATAAACTAACAATGCAGCTAGGAAGCGGTATGGCTGACAACCTTATCACACTCCGAATTCAGTTTTCTTTGGATCGTTGTCGACTACAAACGGTAGTCGTCAACGCACCATGCTCCACTAGGAGTTAGGGTAAAACAAGACAGTTTTATCGACAGAATTAGGTCAGATGAGCGAATCAACAGTAAGGGCAATAGCACAATAGACCAGCTTTCGCAGTGCCTATGGCATACAACAGTCAATGCCCTTCCCTAATTTTAATCTTCTAACACTGTATCCATAAGATCACAATACAACAAAATTGTTTCTCTGGAAAAACGTTCATTTATACTGACTACTTTTCGAGTAAAAGTTCATTAAAATATTTTTTCTTTCATTTCGATTTAGAGTCAAGCGAAAATTTCATGCCTTCAATTTACTTTCAGACCATTTACCTCAATCATCGCATGTCTAAGACGAACGACCATTGACGCAGCACATTAAACAAAGACAAAATATGGATACCCAACAACTGAAGAAAAAAAATGATACCTCCATCGATCAGACGAAAATAATTGAAAAACCCATCTTTTAATAAAGAATGATGAACGCTATTTGAAATAAAAATTTTCATCCAAGAAATGTTTCAGTAACATTTCAATCGAAGACAATATCAAATGGGAAATCATTATAACGAAAGAAATAATAATCTGTTATTATTAACAACGGAGACGGACAATTATTTAATTTATGCACAAAACTGAACTGTGTTATGTTTTCTTATAAAAGCTAAACAAATTAAAATTATTTGCTTCAAAAGCTGTTTACATTATGTTCATCATAAATGCGAAAAGTACATATTTCTGTTAATTGTTTATGTAAATTAGACTTTATTAACTTGCTTTCCTGGCTTAATTTCAATAGATTTTGATGAAACCGATTGCAAGCCAGCCAATTGCAAAATTCACAATTAAACTCTATTAACAGAGAGAAAAAGATAGCTGTTAATGCTGCTGCAGACAGAAAGTGATTTGCGTCCGCGTGCAAGGTAAGTTAATGTATCGCAGATCGCCACGATCTCGTGCGATAAATTAACTTACCTTGCATGCGGACACAGATCGCTTTGTGTCTGCAGCAGCCTTTTTAGTGTTAACGATTTTACGTATGCTGTGAAATGTCCAACATTTTTATAGTTTATTCCCTGCTATCTCCGTGTTTCATAACAACCTGTCAGCGAGTTGTAAACAATAATTGAAATTGGACTTATATACATTATAACCGATAAAACCAAATACTAATATTGTGAATACCAAGTATTGTACACCTGCAAAAGCAATGTTACAAGATCGGATTTCTAATATCGGTTGTAACAATTAGAAGAAAATAATAGTCTTTCATGTGAATCTTTAACCGAAATAATATTCACATCGATATTTACAGTGTCGACGTAGATACAGATAAGAAAACATTTTTTTTATTCATATTTGCACTTATTTAAACTAATGTTGAAATCCAGTATAGCTGAAGATACGTCTTCTATCTTAACGGATTTCAGTCATGTATGTTTCGTCTTTCAAACACAATGTCGAAAAATAACTATAGACGTGGAGATCTGGTCGTTGAAAAGTGGATTTATATGTATTTAATTTGTCAACGGTTTGGAAAAAATCCCGATTGATTTTCCTTAGGGCTCATGGAAGGTCAATACCAATTTTTTCCGTGATTTGTGTTTCTATAAGTTTTTTTGTATACATTTTTTATGTATTGTGCCACACTGATTTTAGTAAATATTTTTTTTTTCTAGCAAAGTAAATTCATTCGGTTGATTCTTCTGCCTATACAATAGGTAATTAAACGAAGAGTCAATGGAATGGATTGTGCATTTGTTTGTGAAATGTTTGTATACCTTATTTTACTAGAAATAATCAAGTGTATATTTGTCAAATAATTTGAAAATAATTTTACCACATTAGAAATGTACAAAACTGTGCACCGCCACATGACACGCTACACACATCTCCATGTATATAATTATGTGTACTCAAATAATAAATAAACGTGAATATCTTTTTTTAACAAAAGTATTGATTTTTTTCTAAGAAAAACAAAATAAACAAAAACTAATCTTATTATATTCTTAAATTAATATGTCACATCTATGATAAATAATTTAAAAATAAATATAAAAAACAAATATATCGAAACGGAAACGTTACACCATGACCCATAAAAATGCGGCATCATTACCATATAAATATATATATTAACAACTTAATTGTTTATTTAATAAATTATCGCATAAAGAAATGTCGTCATTTTTCGCTCATAGTGACGTTTTCGATGGCGCGAGAATTAGAATTTTCGCTGCAGCTATTTCAAAGTAATTATGTATTAAATATAAATTTAATGTGTTAACATTAAGAGGATTATATATAAAACAAAAAAGAAAACCAATGTTCAAATGAATTACAGAAAGGAAAGTAACGAGCAAAAGAAAGCATAGTAAACTTATTGTCGTAACAATCAAAACATGAAGTAATTACAATAAAACCAAGTTATAAAAAACATGCAAGATTGAAAAAGTCTGTTTCTTAATAAGTCTTTACAGCATTTAGTAATACAGTGGCGCATTATATGTCACCACAAATTGTTTGTATTTCTATCGCTGCACTATATCTCTCAGTGTACGCCTGACATGTCGTGGTGGTGGATATCAAATAACGCGATAAGAATAATCCTAATCGAGTTAAATCACGCGATTTATTGAAAATCGAAAATATTTTTTCGTCGAAAAGAAATATCTAACGCAAGAACTTACCCTCGGATGGTTCAGATAATTTTTACATACGTAAATGGCTGGATGGGGTCTTTTGCAGACCTCAAATCAAAAATCTTCCTAAAAGTTTAGTTTGAGCTTTCAGAATACTTTCTTCTTAACTGAAGCTTAGTGTGGGGTCTTTGGGAATAAAAAAACCTCTTCGCATAATTTTGCCCACTCTGGGGCGATGGGATATCCTGCGTAAAACGGGCCTTTTTGCCCCTAGAAAAAGGTTTTCAGAAGAAATATTTTTTAGGAATGGACTCTTTTATTTGAATACTTGTACAAGTATGCAGCAAAATAGTAGTAACTCGATATACCCAAAACATTTCCTACTAAATACAAAAAACCATTCATGAATTGATAACTTCATTTAAAACTCATATAGACTAATGGCATAATTATCAAACAAATTTTTAAAATGAATGAAAGTCTGGTAATAAATTAGTTTTGAGTATATTTGGAAAACTCCCTATTTTAAAACACATATTTCCATAAATATAGTCTAATTACACAGTCTTAATCGTACTCGATCACTTTTTCTGTAATTTTTGAAAAATGTCTGTGACTCTTTACTGTCAGGATGGCTAAAGGAGGTATTACACTATCAAATAAAATTTGACCAATGACGCAAAAAGTTTGTATCACTAGTGTAATAGCAAAATAAATGACCAAAAATTAACGACCATCGTGGTCATTCATTTCTGGTGAAACATATGACCTTAGTGTAATAATAAAACACAACTTTGGTCAAATTTATTTTGCGGTTTTTGGTCGTAACGCACGTCGCATCAATAATTTTCTCGACTTTTTCCGGTTCTAAAAGTTCTTTTTTTCTCAACAACTTAGAACCTCTTTTCAATAATAAGTGCAATTACAATTAGTAATTAGAATCCACGAATTATAAATGAATTAACATTTTTTCCAGAGGAAAGGAAGCACATCTTTCCCATTAAAAAATGTGGGAAAATTTAAAGAAGAATGAAAGATATTGATTTATTTGTAAATTTGGTTTAACCTTTAGGTAACTGTTAGATATTGTATCTTTGCTAGCAGATATTCGCAATAAATCGAGAACGTAGATATGAAGCTATCGCTGTCGTTGGCACTCTTAATGTAACGATAAACCTGTTCCCGTGCTCCAATTATTTCGCTCAGTATGGTAGCTTTTTTAATGGTCGAATGGACTCACAATAATATTATGACTTGAAACTAGTCGCGATCCAGCATACATATGTGTATATTAGTGTTGCACGGAACCGTGGAACCGGACCCGGGTACCCGGTTCCATAAGAGAAGCGCCCCGACCGGTTCCAAATAGAACCGAGCACCGGTTCCGAATAGAAGCGAGCGCCGGTTCCAAATAAAACCGAGCACCGGTTCCAAATAGAAACTAGCGCCGGTTCCAAGAGAACCGAGTGCGGTTCCACAGAATCGTTATTCGGTTCTGATGGAACCGATTTTCAGTTCTTGCGGAAAGGGGTTCAATAAATACAAAGCATATTATTATATTTATTAAATTATAAATTAATTGATATGCTTTATCCTAAAAACTGTATAGAAATATTTTAATCAAGGAAGTGTACATTCGATAACAAACGTTTTTCAAATTGAATTACTCCAAACATTTATTATTTTTATTCTTTTGTGTGTGGAATTATTCAACACATAGAATGCATTGTTTTTACACCCTTTAATAGTTGAAATAGATTGGCTGCGTCAGCATCAGCATCGGCAGAGGCATCGGCATAAGCAGAAAAATTTAAATTTAGAACACACGCATTTGCCTTTGATGACCCACATTGACAGCAGCGGCAGAAGCATCGGCAGAAACATTTTTCTGCTTCTGCCGCTGCTGTCATTGTGGGTCATCAAAGGCAAATGCGTGTGTTCTAAATTGAAATTTTTCTGCTTATGCCGATGCCTCTGCCGATGCTGATGCTGACGCAGACAATCTATTTCAACCATAAGTATTAAACGAACTTTTATACAGTTGCATTATATAAATTCTATACAATATTTTGCATGGACCTATATGTATATATTTTTTTATCAAATTTACTCCTAAATTTCCAACAGTGAGGTCCAGGCAGAAGGGTTAAAAGGAAAAAAATACCTAAAGGGCGAAAAACGCTCATTAGGCCCACAAAAAGGCGTGTCGGGTCCAGCATTTTGAAATGGCGGTGAAACTATTCGCTCAATCGCGAAAGACATCCCCTAATCGTGAATTTAGTTCATAGTTCATTAAGAACTAAAGAAAACCAGACGGAAGTACCATACATATAGTCCATAATGAGACCCTCAATGATAACTGACAATCACATTATCAATATGGCGAAAAAAAGGTCCCCTGCCATTATCGATATTTATCGCGGGAAGTATTGGAAATATTTCATTTCTCCGAAAAGTGAATGGAAGACTACAATAAGTAATGTAATTTTGGTGAATAGATTCGAAGTTTCCTTTGTAAAAAATATGGACGGTGCGATCAGTTATTGAGAGAGATACTCCTCCTTGGTCGAGATCAAACAAAGAAAAATACAGAATATTTTGTTTTAGCGATGATATGATATGATAAAGGACCCCTTTCCTAATATTCCTTGTCTCACAGAAAAATAAATTTTATCAACGCTATATCAAAGCATTTTTTTTAACGGGGCCAAAATATCATGGTCAATGTTTTTTTTCATAGTTTGGTGTCATTCAAATGCATCTAGTAACCGTTACGGTGAGATATATCCAGTAAATGTTTGTTAAGATGGTTCGCATTATGCTAACGAATCTATACTAGGTAGGAGGCCATTTCAGCAGGATAATAACCTTATCCACACCTCATCAGATGGTGAAGCATTAGCTTCATTAAAATGAAGTATCATTTTTTGCTTGATGAAGTCGTTTACCAAACTTTAATTCAATCAAAATTTTGTAAAGAATTAATTCAAAGAATTGGAAAAAGGTAGGCCACAATAAGGACACAATCATTGGGTTTTCTTGAACTAACTTAGTATACGGTACCATTTGGACCATTCCGCCAGTAGCTCAACAAGAACGAATTTTTTCTGGAGAATAATGGTCAATATGTCGAGAAATATTAAAAGAAACGAAATTCTCGACGAATTGGAGCTGGAGAAGATTGATTTAAAACTTGTTTGAATTGAATTAGTTAAAATGTAATTATTATTTTGTCCCTCCTTTTTTAGTTTTATTTTAAATGGTTAATGTATATATTATTTAATTCCTCTCCAATAAGGGAACTAAATATCATCAAACGATTTTTATTGACTTTAATAACCACTGTGGAGAAAAAATTATTTGGGTGTATGTACTTATTTTTTTGTCCATATGTGTACATGTTGCATTCAACAAAAAAAAATAATAGTGTTTTACTCTTGAATAGATCATAATTACAATTATTGTAAGATTGTTTTTTATTTATTTTTCAAGTTAAATAGTAATCAACACTGCTGAACGTCCTGTTGATCTCAACACCCAAAAAAAGGAGTTGAGATCTAACCATCCTTTGGGACATTTACTGGCGAAGAGAAGAGAGGTAAGAAAGACTTCTTCGGAGGATGTCGCTAGGGTGAAGCGTCACATAGAGAGAGAGAGAGTCCAATTAATATAGCATTATACAGTGCGTACTCGATGATCCGAAGCCTCGAATTTCCAGTAATCCGGATCACCTCAAAGATTGCATTGTACACTCTGTAGTCCGAATTTCAAGAGCTTCTCTAATCCGAATCTCACTTTTTCTCATTATAACAGTGATATTATCGTCCGAAATAAAACAACATTTTTCTTTGTTCTTGGAAACAACAAAATCTAGAAGCAAGCCCAAAATTTTTTTAACATCATGATTTTCTAAGCAGTTGAAATTTCGGTCGCAGAAATATTGTTACCAAATTTTAGAGTAGCCTGGCTTGTGGTTGGATTGGTGCAGAGGGTCATGCATTCCAGACTCACCGTGAACGAATTCATTTTATGGTGTTTTTCGAACTCACGACCTACGTGACGGACTATGATGTCGCTCAGATTGTAAACAAGTATCCATTTATGGGGATAAATAACATTGCTGGGCGTGCTGTTGATCTCAACACCTCAACAAAACAGCAGTTTAGATCTTGGAAATTGGATGTCACTCACACATTTGCGGCCCTTTACTGGTGGACTGCCACGCATGTTATTTCTTTTTTTTTCGCTAATTTTACAGTAAAATTGTTAAAATGGAGATGAGAATGATTTTCTTCTGCATTCTGATTACATTCAACTGGCCTCCAATATTTGCCTTTTAGAGCGTAGTTTGTCTATTTTCAGTGCATTTTTTGTATCTCGGACTGCATATTCCACTTGCGAAATCAGTTTGTTTCGTCTGTCACTTCTTCTCAGCAAAGTAGCATCGTCAGAATATTTATAAATCCTTTATTGATTGAAATATGGTTAACGGTTTTAATATGATTTCCTCTAAATTTATCAAAGTATTAACAGTGGCTAAATTTTATTGCTGATATGATTCAGCTAGAAAATAAATTTTGATTAAATAACTTGAAAAACCCGCTCTGTGGCTCACTTGGCTGAGTCGCACTCTACGATGCTAGTAATCTAGAGGTCCGGAGATCGAATCTCGGCGTGGTCCAAAATTTCCGTACATGTGAAATATATAGTGCTTACAACATTATATTTATACACTCCGAAATGATATGCAATGTAATGTTGATTGCCTATGAACGGCTGAGTTAACGCCCCATGGCCTCACAAGGGGCTATACGGTACTGAGAAGAAAAAGAAGAACTTTAAAGACACTGAAATATGAGACCCGTTCCTTACAAGGTCCTTAACCCTGGCTTATTTTTAGTACGGAAAGGTCATGCTTCGTCGATTCGACGACCCTCAACTTTGACGCTTCATACAAATCACCCTTTCTCAAAATATTTATAAAATTTGACAGATTTTCAATCGTTAGTTTATTTAGAATGGAAAAAAAATTCAATGTCATTTTGCCCGAAATATAAAACACTAAATTTAAAAATGAGATAAATAAAAACTTAACGTTGATATAATTTAAAATATGTGCTCTAAACGTACTAGGAAATTGGGTTTAATGAATGAGAAGCTCATGTATATACAAGAGGCACAGCGATCCATTTTAGGGTCCCAACACGGGTTTTCTTTCACTTCACCTATTGCGGTTCTTACAGTGGATTGTAGAATTATTTACAGTAAATTTTGGAATATCTTCACCCCGAGTTCCCTTGATTAATTCTGATTCTATGTACGATGTCTGATTTTGACATTGAGTGCCTTGGAGCCGATTTTTATGAGTTCGAAATGCAATCTTCCTAAAATGAGGAAGAATTTTGAGCCATTTTTGTCCTAGTAAATATTTTTTCCATAATTTTTGAAAAAATAGGTCCCACATCTCAAAAATAAACATATTTGTTATGAGCTAGTTGTATGGACACAGACTTATCGTCGAATCGACAACCAGCCATAAGAAATACTGGAGTTCTAAAAGTTACACAAAATTCATCCTTCGTCGTTTCGACGACACCAATTTCCAAAAATCCAACTTACCCTGCTTACTTCGTCTAGCCGCAATGTACCCGGCAAGTACATCGGCACGGTAAGTGCTGTACGAAAACTCAGCTCCAAATAATGAGAATTGACACGAAAAATGGGATAAATTTAATGATGCATAGTCGATTCAACGACGCATGACCTTCCGGGGCTAACAAAGCAAAGCTGTATACCATTTGTCACCCTTTCAAATGAAAATAAGTTGAATTCCACTAATTTCCCGACCTAACGGTTGAAATTGTGTAGTCCAAATCAGAAGCCATGAAATGAAACAGGAGATATGGGATCCACGCAGCCACAGTAGCACACTCACAAGTGAAATGTGTGTGCTGGTACGCAGCCTCCGTCAGTTACGAGAGGCCACTCGCTGTCATCTATTTGTATGCGCCTCCTGACTGCAAACTGTCCCGATCATGGCTTCTCTGGCAGCACTTGCAGTTAAAAAAGGCATCTGCTGCGCCAGCGACCGCCCCTCCCTGCCCCCCCTGGCTACGCTCATGAATGCACCGTCTGTATGAAGAAGAGTGTCAAAAAGACAACGTTTCTGCTATAAGTAGTAGCCAGTATAGACACATTTTCTGTACAGAATATAATTTATCCTTCCTTCGTTCCTAAAAAGAACCAGTGCCTAAAATTTCATCTTTGTAATGAAATTGTGCCCGCTTACAACTCCCATGAAGGTATAAGTGCTGCAAAAAACAGGGATTTACTGGACTTCTGCAACGAAGGGGTTGTTCTGGAAGAAGTGGTGCAATGGTACAGCAGTATACCGGTTGCAAACGAGAATAGTGAAAGCGAAGGGGAAGATTAAGATTTTCTTTTTTTTTCTATTAATTTTTAATAAAAAATGTTTGTTTACTACTGGTTTAATATTTCTGTGTATTGAAAATCTTACAATAATTATAATCTTTTAAAAAATAAAACCTTATTAAGTATTTTTGGGAAAATTGTTTTTAGTGGATAACAAAAGTTTTGGGAAGTAAAAAATATAAAATCTGAAATGTTAAGAAAATTTTCGTTTACCTAATTTTGTTGTGCAACATATTGGAAACACAAAAGCTATCTTCATGAGAACGAATAGCGAAAAATGCCACGTTTGTAAACAAAGATTTTTTCTAGCACATTCCGCCAATATTTACCGATTTCCCATTTAAATTTGACCTCACCTACATTCCGAAAGTACAGTACAAATGTCTTTTCTGGATGATTTGATACATAGACTAGGTACTTCCACACAAAAGTCTTGCGAGGTAAAAATGACTAAGTGCGAAAATTGAAAATTTACCCATCTGTCATCATCAATGTGGCACGATAGCCCGACGTCGGGCCTTGGCCGCCTGAATCGTTGTCCTCCAATTGTCGCGGTTACGTGACCTCGTCCTCCAGTTTCGGAAGCCCAGCAGCTGGTGGGCGTCTTCACCTACGGAGTTCTCCCAGCGAGCTCTCGGTCGTCCACGCAACCTCGCTCCGTCAATTCGTTGTGCGTTCATCACTTTCTTTGGCATGCGATTATCGTCCATCCGTTGTACATGCCCCGCCCATTGCAAACGTTGAAGCTTCACGATTTTCGATACTTCCAGCTCATCGTACAATTGATACAACTCATGGTTGTACCGGATACGCCATTGGTCTCGCTCGCGAACGGCCCCGAAAATTCGCCGAAGGACCTTTCGTTCGAATCGGTCTAGCAAAATTTCGGAGGCTTGGGTGAGGGTCCATGTTTCGCAGCCATAACATAGCACGGGTCGGATGATCGTTTTGTACACGCGGAGCTTCGTGTTCCTGTGCGCAAGTTTCGAATTAATTATAGGGAGGACCGAGAAATATGTCTTATTGGCTAGTTGTATCCGTCGCTTAATTTCGTCGGTTTCGTTGGCGTCCTTTGATAAGTTACAACCCAGATAGTTGAAGTTGTCTACATACTCGATATTAAGGTCCCCCACTGTGATGCTTGAATTTGCTGGCGTCCTTGTTTTCGATTGCATCATGGCCTTTGTTTTGCTTTCGTTGATATGTAGTCCAACTTCCTTTGCGGCGTTATTGAGGTTATGCAGAAGGCTTTCTGCATCACCCAACCTTCGAGACATGATGTTGATATCGTCGGCGTACGCTACTAATTGAGTCGACTTGATGAGTAGCGATCCGCTGCTGTCCATATTCATGGCTCGAATTACATACTCCAAAGCAAGGTTGAAGAGCGTCGGCGCCAGCCCGTCGCCCTGCTTGAGTCCAGTACGAGTTTCAAATAGGTCAGTGAGTCGATTCTGCACTCTGACCTGCGAGACGGTATTAGTCATCGTCATCCTTGTGAGTCGCACTAACTTTGCCGGTATACCAAAATTCAGCATAATGTTGTACAGTACACTTCGATCGATACTGTCGTATGCCTGCTTGAAGTCGACAAAGATTTGGTATACGTCGATGTTATATTCCCAGCACTTTTGGAGTAGTAGCTTCACTGTGAAAAGCTTATCGGTCGTTGATCGACCAGGTCTGAAGCCGCCTTGATACTCGCCAATGATTTGTTCTGCGTACGGATTGATTCTCTTTTCAAAAATTTTTGATAAAATCTTATAGGCTGTACAAACTAATGATATGCCTCTGTAATTCTCACACTTCAGCTTGTCACCCTTTTTGTGGATTGGGCAGATTATGCTTTTGCGCCAATCTTCGGGGATTTCCTCGTCGTTCCATATTTTCAGCAGTAGCACATGTATAGCGTTGGTCAGGCACGTTCCACCATGCTTCAGCAGTTCTGCTGGAATCTCGTCAGCGCCGGGCGCTTTATTATTTTGAAGCGACTGTATGGCAAGACTCACCTCCTCTACTGTTGGGGGTAGAACGGGAGGGCCTGGTTCGGCTAACTGCTCAAGAGCTGGCTCCGCGGGGGATGTTGAGGGTGCATTGAGGAGCCCTTCAAAATGCGAGGCCCATCGTTTGTTGACGCTTTCGATGTCGCTGATGATGTTACCATCCTTGTCCTTACATAGGCTTGTCCTGGGTTGATATCCGTTCTTAACATTATTTATGAGTTTGTACGCCTGTCTAATGTTCTTACTGGCTAATCTTTGGTTTATTTGCTGTAACTGCTCGTCAAAATGTTTGCGTTTCTTACGTCTAATTAACTTATTAGATACTCGCCGAAGCTCGTTATATCTTTCTTTCTTGGCTCGGGATGCGCGTTGTGTGTATTGGCGATAGGCTTCATTTTTTACCTCAATCGAGGCCCTGCATTCGTCGTCGAACCAGTCTGCTCGTCTGCGCCGGCCTTTATAGCCCACGACCTCTTCTGCGACCCCCTTGATGCTGTCTTTGAGCTCCTCCCAGAACTCATGGATGCCTAAATTGTTGATGTCATCAAGCATGGGCGACAGTTTTTCCTCTAGTGCTGTTGTATACGCAGCCGCCGTGGCATCATCAATCAAATTGTCAACCTCGAAGATCTTGGCAGGGTTGATTCTCGTTAGGTGCACCGAAGAGATTCTGCACCTGTAGGTTGTCTTCACCAAATAGTGATCGGTGTCGCAGTTTGCTCCTCGATAGGATCGAACATCTAGGACATTAGAAGCCCATCTCTTGCTGATCAGTACGTGGTCGATCTGGTTCACGGTGTATTCATCTGGAGACTTCCAGGTCTGCTTGTGGATTCGTCGATGAGGGAATCTATCTACCCATCTGTAGATAGCTTAAAATTCCAATAAAACTATAGATGTAGTGGTCTTCCGTTCTAAATGGAAATTCAATAGTCTTTTATTATGAATTTGCTAACCTCGATTTTTAAGACAGGATAATTTGTTTTTTTTTTTTGTTCTCCTGAACAATTTGAGAAATGTTAGTTGGTCTCTTTTACCTCTAAGCCGACGATATATACATATTTTATATGGTCAGAGATGCTTCCTTCAATGCGTTACAAACTTCATGGCAAGTTAATATACCCTTTCACTTCGAGCGATGGGTATAAAAAGCACGATACTAGAAGGCCGATGGGTTGCGACTATGAAGAAAAACTATTGTCGGGGCTCAAAACGAAACTGCCCATAGGTTAAATACACCAGAAAAAGATGCAATGTCAATGTTTTACATTGATAATAAGTGCCCCGTGCAGGTTTGGGTAACGAAACTTCATATAAAAAAAATGACAGGTGGGTCAGCTGGCCCTGTCAAAAACAACAATGCTGAATGGGGTCGCCAATGTGCTCAGATGTGCTACCTACAAGCCATCGAGGTAAGGTAATTGTGTTGTGCGTACGATGCACTATGTAAATACACAACACATTACGTCGAGTTGGTAAAATGATTAATTGTCCGTAACAAAACGGCGTCTGTTCCGCAAACACCTTTGAGTTTCACATTTCCGTTGTTCGCCATTTTACGGATCAGAAACAAGTCTGCTTCCATGCATCAATCAGGATACTTTATCTTCCTTAAATTTAGCGAGAACTGACCAGATATTTGCTTAACAAATCAAACAATCCAATTTAAAGTATTATCTATTATTAATAAAATCATTTCGTCATCAACACTATTCTGAATCCGAATATTCATTAAAACTTACTCTAATGAAATCTAAATTTACTTAAGTATGCTTCCGCAGTTATGTTGAAAATAAATATTGACTACTTATTACGCTCAAAGAACACTTCTGAGAATATGTCAAGAAATAAATTTAAATAGGGAGTATCGACAGTACGGCTGCCAAAAAGGGCAACATTTGAGATGATCTGATAGAACACAATATTACATCAGATTTTTAACGTCTACTATGTCGACCGCTTTTATTATACGGCCGACTGGACTGTCTGGATTTTGTGTAATGGTAACGTGAGCTACTCTGCAGTTTATTTGAAGATGATGATCCATCACCGGTGCCAGCCTTATTATATTGATATTTTTGTATTAATGGTATGTCGGATGTGGCTGTTCGATTGATTTCAAAGTCATCCTCTTTAGTTTCAAGCATTTTCAATTTTGCCTCGATCGCTTGAATGGCTACTTCCTTGCTAATATTTCGATCTTTTGACGAACCAGCCGCTAAAACTGGAATTTCGATTTTTGGCTTGGGTCGTTCTAGCTCATCCTGCAATGCAAAAAACGGTTGTGTTTGTGATATTTAGTCCAGAGAGATGGGATACTCGGTTACTTACATAGTTTATGTTTTTGGCTAAACGTACGACGACATGCTTACTTCCAACTAATGTTCCATTTAATTTTTCTTGTGCTATGGCGGAGTCTTTGGCCTGAAAAAAATATATGTACATATATTTTATATTTTTCTAAAAGCTCATTATTAATCACTGACATTCACATTAGGTTAGGTTAGGTACAGGGGCTGCTAGGTTTTTGCCCAGCGCACTTAGACCAATACTTGGTCCGTTGTGATACATCCGATAGAATCCAAGTCCTAGCCTCTTAAACTGAGAACCAGTCCGTGCTAACAATGTATTTGTTGAGAGGTAATGGGCTCACATCACGAAGATCGTCCGTATCATAGAAATACCTGGAACCAGGAAAACGCCTCCGTTTCTGGGCCAAAGCAGGACAGTGACAAAGTTGTGGGGAATTCGGAGTCTTCTAGTAAGCTCCCCAATAGGACAATGCCCCGTTATAACCCCCACCACATATCGAATATGCTTTCTGTCCAAAGACAATAGTATGGTTGAACAATATCTAGTTTTGGCCATATCATACTCGTCGTATCGCAAGTACAGCCATAGGTCCATCTTGCGTTGGTCCTGCAATCTATGCATCAATCAGCGGTTTTTATTACCACTGCACAATCGACAATAGGTGTTTTCATGTTGCAACGGCCGCCTTCAATGCTATTATCCTAATCTTCCCTTGACGGGATCAGGCTGCAATGGTCTCTTCCGAATAGGTATTTGGGAACAGTGTAGTCAGTTGCTGGGGGCAGGTTAAAGTTACGAAGAATCGTTGAGTGCCCATAGTCCAGCGCTCGCTACAGGTCAAGCCGTCTATGCCGCCATCCGTTTACGGACGACGACGTCCAGTAGCAGTAATCCCAGGACCATATCTAATCCGAATGAAGATGTTGTTCGAAAAGCTCCTGTTATGAGAAGAGAAGCCAACCTTTGCACTTTGACAAGCAAGTTCTCCATAAGCTAACTCCATAAAGTAAAATATACCGCACAATAGCAGTGTACATCCAATATACAACTTTTGGCTGCAAGCCCCACGTTTTGCCGATTGCTTTCCTGCACGAGTACACAGTAGGCACAGTAGCTTTGTTCACTCTTTCTTCGATGTTGGGCTTCCATTTTAGTTTCTTGTCTAAAATCAACCCAGAAATTTGACCATATCGGAAAACACAAGTTGAATGCCCCTAGTCTAGGCAAGTTAATAGTAGGAATCGTACGCCTTCTAGTAAAGAGGACCAAGTCTGTTTTCGTTGGGTTAATTCCCACGCCACTGAGCTAATCTCAGTCTGTTAGGATAGTTAGGGCGTTCTCCAATAACAATAAGAGTGTCCGGAAACTTGCTCCTAAAGGCGATAGCAACGGCATCAACATAAGCCGTGCCGTTGCATACGATTCGTTCCAAGTTCAAAAGCAATTGGTTAATCGCTATATTTCAAAGTAGAGGGGACAGGATACCTCCCCTATAATATTGATTAGCCGTTCTAGTAAGTTCAGCATGATCGATGAAAGACTAATGGGCCGAAGATCCTTTGGACTTGCATGCGAACTTCTACCTGTTTTGGGAATAAAAATGACTTTCACTTCTCTCCACAAGCGAGGTATGTGTACTAAATTCAGGCATGCTGTAAGAATGCGCTCTATCCAAGGATACGTCATGTCTACACACTTTTGCAAGTCCGAACGGAAAATACAATCAGGCCCAGCTGATTTAAAAGGACCAAAGCTTGTTATCGCTCACATTATCTTCTCACTGTTGAGAATAGAAGCAGTGCCGCATGACCCTGCGAGACTAAGGGGAGGTCAGGCAGAGCGACCAGGCAAGTCTGTATCGAGTAAATACTCGATAGTTTCGATACATGAAGACATGATCCGTCTTCTTTTTGGAGAAAGCTTGGCATATATGGCTTAGACGCTAAAAAACTTTCCTGAATCTAGATGTCTCAGAGGATCCTTCGATGGTTTCACAAAAACTTCTCCAAGCGCTGCGCTTCTTAGCTCTTTTTTTAAAGAAAATATTTTAGATGCTTCTTATAGGAGTGCCAGTCCGACTCGAACCTAGAGCCCTTAGCTTTATTGAAGCTTCTCCTACACGTAACTCTTAACTCAGAAATCTTAGAGTTTCTCCAGGGCAGTCGCAGTCTTCATCACCTCGGTAGAAGTTTACCATATAATCCATTTCTGATTCAGTGCTTGACATATTTGGAAGCAAGGGAAGCTCCGCTTAAAGGGACTACCGAAATCTAGGACAGTTTCTTTTCCTACGATTCACAGTGAGTGGAGCCACTTCAAATGCGCAGCAAGACTAAATTGTAGATACTTGTGATCAAAGGAGGAGCGCTCCGCCGACTGTGATTAAATCCATGGCATCCTCCGATGCTAGAGTGATGTCTTGCCTGTTTTTGTTAACGAAAGTTGACTCAGAAAATAAGGAGATTTGTTCCCAGAATGCATTCAAGAAGCAATTCACATCACTTCGGTCGTTTGTATCCATGCTGATCCAAACAACATGATGCGCATTTTACTCGGATTATACTAGTACCTGAAGAAGTTGCTGCCGCAATCCTTCCCTTAACTTAGGAGAAGGTAGGTTGCCGTCATGGGGCATATATGCCGAAGCAGCCCACAATACAAGGCAGACTTAGACAAGGTCCATATCACTAAAATTACACTTCAAACCCCTGACGAGATCATCCGCAACCCACGGTTCCTGAATTATCACGATGTTGTCTACACCCTGCGATAGACAAGTAATAGCAGCTGACGCTGGCTTTGCATGGTGAAGGTTAATCTGCAAGAACTTTTCCCAGTAAAGTGGATACTTCGAATGTCTCATCAAAAGCTCGATCACGAGTGGTGACTAGCTCTTTTCGGGTCCGCGATTACATCACCAAAGTTAATGTTTCCGCAAAGGACCCAGCAGCAGGACTCGCTTACGCTTGATCTTATGGGCAATCTGCTTGTTTGGCAGATTGCCCATAAGATAAACTTTGGTGCTGTAATCGCGGACCCGAAAAGCGCTATTCACTACTCGTGATCGAGCTTTTGATGAGACATTCGAAGTATCCACTTTACTGGGACCTGGCTTAAACAAAGCCCCAGAGTCGGATGGAGTCCTATGCGAGGAAGCTCTTGACGAGGCTTCTAAAGTGTGCCAGTCAACCGATGTAAGAACGCTCTTGTCAGAGCTATTTACATCATGGCTGCGGCACTGGGAGAGGATGGCATTGATATTGTCTCAAATGATTGAGGACTTATGGTGCATCGGCGATCTCTAAGGGATAGTGTCACAAAGATTTTCTTATGAGGGCCTATTTTTGGAGGTGAGGTCTGTGCGGCAACTTGTAGCCTTAAACTATCCCCTACACCAATATCACGGATCCTCAGCCCCGAATCCCAGCTGAATCGGTTCAGTACTTAAGGAGAAAACGGCGACAATAAATCTGTGTTAATTGATTTACTTACAGTTTTATAAGTAACAAACGCATAGCCGCGCGGTTGTCCCACTTGTGGGCCGCTTTTGTGAAAGAGCATGTCGAACTTCTCGATATTACCGCATTTTTGCACAATTTTCAGTAGTTGATACCGATAATGAAAAACAAGAAATAAGTAATTAGCGCTGCATGTCAAAAGTTGAATATAAAAAGAGATGTTCAAGCGTATCTACAGACTTTGCATAAATGGGTTAAATCGATATTAGATACTTACTCGGTGAGCCTAGTGTCCAAATTCCCGATCCAGAGTCGTCTTTCATCCAAACTGGACACCTAATGGATTAATGTAAATGACATAAAGATACATTATCTCATGCTGATATTATAGACTATTTGGTACTTACGTCGTTTGCCATTTCAGAACTCTTTCAAACCACTTCCTCCGTGCTCCGTAGTCCTTTTTTGGTTTGGTTGTTATGCCATAAAACTAAATGACAGTAGTACACTACTAACTAAAAGTGGTACGCTTGAATGTGACGTGAAGCTGGCTGCATATTGCTTTCCAAAACTAAGGAAATTGGCGTCAGTATTTAGCAAAAAATCCAAATATTGTCTTGACTTATAACAATTTTCACATAAATAAAGAACATACCTACAAAATCCCTAAAGTTTTAGAAATAAATATAAAAATAAGAAAAAAACTTTGCTTGTGACACTTGTCCCAAAAGTCATAAACAGAGGTGAGAAATTATGGCAGCATACCACAACCATGCGTACCAACTGCAATCCACTAATTTCCCAATTCGCATCAAATTGTGTCCTGTCATTTTCCCAAGTGCGGCGGATCGGCTTTGATTATTCGCAAATTTTAAAACGTATTTTCTGCACTAAAAAATTGAAGAAAAGATATTTTCACAATGCCCACCGGCGAGGTAAATGTCAGCAAAGTTATTGTTCACCCGCTTGTTCTTTTGAGCGTGGTTGATCATTTCAATCGTATGGGCAAAATTGGCAATCAAAAGCGGGTCGTCGGTGTTTTGTTGGGTTGTTGGCGATCCAAAGGAGTTTTAGACGTTTCAAATAGTTTCGCAGGTAAATTCTGAATTAAAATACTTATCAATTGTCGCCATATCAAATCTGCTAACAATCTTTTGCAGTTCCATTTGATGAAGATGACAAAGAGAAGTCAGTTTGGTTCCTCGACCATGACTATCTGGAGAACATGTACGGAATGTTTAAGAAAGTCAATGCCCGCGAACGAGTGGTTGGCTGGTACCATACCGGACCCAAACTGCATCAAAACGATATCGCCATCAATGAGTTAATTCGTCGATACTGTCCCAATTCGGTACTCGTCATAATCGATGCAAAGCCCAAAGATCTTGGTCTGCCTACGGAAGCATACATTGCTGTCGAAGAAGTGCACGACGATGGAACGCCGACGTCGAAAACGTTCGAGCACGTACCCAGCGAAATCGGGGCCGAAGAAGCGGAAGAAGTAGGTGTTGAGCATCTTTTGCGTGACATTAAAGATACCACTGTGGGTAGCTTATCACAAAAAATCACGAATCAATTGCAAGGTCTAAAAGGACTGCACGCTCAGTTGAAGGACATTAAGAACTATCTGCAAAAGGTGGGAAATGGTCAACTGCCCTTGAATCATCAAATCGTCTACCAGCTGCAGGACATTTTAAATCTTTTGCCTGATATCACAGATGAGAATTTCACCGACACAATGTACGTGAAAACCAATGATCAAATGCTCGTGGTTTATTTGGCGTCGATGGTTAGATCTATCATCGCCCTGCACAACTTGATCAACAATAAGTTGACAAATCGCGATGCAGAAGAGGGAAAGAAGGATGAAGGCAAAGATAAAAAGGATAAGGATAACAAAGATATCAAAGATAAAGATAGCAAGAAGGACGATAAAGAGGGGAAGAAGGACGAGAAGGCAGACAAGGGAAAAGATGAGAAGACGAGTAAAAAACAGAAGGAGTGATCGAAAGAATGAGTAAGGTACTGAGCGTCCGAGCGCCTTTTTTTGAATTGTACGTTAAGCATTTGGAAAAATTAAAACTCATTAAATACAAGAACGAATTTATTATATAAACATAGTTGAAGAATATAATTGTATATTTTACAGGGGCTTTTTTTAACCAAATTGATACAAAATCCAATATCTGTGGCATAAGATTTTGATGATGACATTTCATTAATAAGTAGGTTTTTTTTGAGTCATCCCGTGTAGTTTTGGGTAACTATAAAAAAACTGCCAGCTGTCATTTTTTATATGAAGTTTCGTTACCCAAACCTAGACAGGATAACCAAAAAAAAAACGCACTTAAAGTTAGTCTGATACGACTCAATCTGCAATCCTTTTTAGTGAAATCGTAACGGTTCTCTAGATATTCAATGTCAAAGTTTAACTTTTCTATGAGGCAAGTTCAGTACTTTTGATAGGAAAAAGGGGATAATTCCGCTTTACCGATTGGAGAAAGTAGGTGTGTCTTTTGGTTATCCCATGTAGGTTTGGGTAACGAAACTCTATAAAAAAAATTCCAGTTGATCCACCTGTCATTTTTTTATATGAAGTTTCGTTACCCAAACTCACGGGATAACCAAAAAACACACCTAATGTCTAATGCAATCAAATTTACGTTTTAATTTTAATCAGTCCTACTAGACTAGTATTTTACCAATTGGGAAAGATGTTGATAATATGAAATGTCAAAATATATTTGCGAACGAAAATTGTAAAATTTGATACAGGGAGGCCAATTACAAGTAAAATGTTATTTTCGGTATACTGCTATTCATTCACATCAAACTTAGGCATAAAACGCGAATTTCCAATTAAAGGCTGAACTACCCAATAGAAATGTCAAACTGACCTTGAATATCTGGAGAACCGTTACGCTTTCGCGGAAAAGGTTTACAAACTCGATCGTTTCAGGATAATATCAATGAAAAGGCACCAACAAATAATAACGGAAACAGATACTGAAATCGTACCGGATCGATGCCTAAAGGGGACGAAATAAATTTTAGTAAAAGGGTCTCACATATTGAGAGGGTAGGTACTAAAATGATGCCCACAAGAAGGAACTCTCTCACCTACGGTACCTAATACACATTTTTCTCTGGAAACTGAACTCAATAGAGCTACACACTTTAAAATAGGTGATGAATTAGCTATCAGGGTCTGTGGTAAATTTAAGCTCGCTCTTCCAGGAGGAAGAATTGCGTATTGAGCAACAATGCATGGTGCTGCTTTCGTATGCTGTCTTGCTGGTTTACGTCCTTTGTCCGGCAATACGTAGGAGAGGCGTACTACCGAAAATTATTGGTCGCAAAAGTTGCATTTTTCTTGAACTTTATGTATTTTGGGGTACTGAGCTCGAATCCCCCCTCCCAATTTCGTTGCGAAACAGGATTAAAATCACAAAAAAAAAACGTCAAAAAAATTACTATTTATTGTAGCCATACCGCTTAACGCATTTTGAAGATTAATGTCGCGTTGGACACGCAATCATGTTTTCTCTAAGATGTTCTAAAATGTTTTCGCAGATATGTACAGTTTCAGAGTCATAAGCCAAAAAACGGAAAAGGCATGTTCTGCTATCCGCTTTAATAGGGGGAACTTTTGTGTTTCCGATATTTTCCGCTATATGTCCGCTATATGGCGGACGGTAAGATAAGTGTCGCTAGTATCGATAACAAGAACAAGAAAGAACCAATACTTTTCGTGTAAAGTTTGCCGCGACCCAACCCGATTTGCCTTTACCGCAATGTAAATTTTCGATCTGAACAGGCCCATGAATTGTCGTTTCAGTATATGACCGGGCTCTGCTTCCGGGCTTGTATGAAGGTGGCTTTGGAACATTACGCTATCAGCTCTCGAAAGAATAATTTTCTTGTTCTTGTAATCGACGCTAGCGACACTTATCTTACCGTCCGCCATATAGCGGAAAATTTACATTGCGGTAAAGGCAAATCGGGTTGGGTCGCGGCAAACTTTACACGAAAAGTATTGGTTCCCGGTCGATTTTCGTCGCGAAAAGTGCAATGTGTCGTGAATTGAAGTGTCTATAATGCAGTGAAAGAAATAAATCCCGATAAAAAGTGAGTTTTCCACGTTTTTTCGCGGTTTTTATCAGAGCAGACACGGTTTTTTTACATGCACTGTGCTTGTGTTAGTGCATCGTGCAACGTATATACGACATATTCATAGGCTCGCTTTGTGTGCATGTATTGCTGCTTCCCGGCTTTCTGATATAGGTGGCTTTGCAACCATGGAATCGATTCTTCGCTGAGACTAGAGCGCTAATAACGTCGAGTATGTGCAACCTAAGGAAAAACAAAAAACATTCAACTTAAACGTCAAATTGATCAGCTGTTCATATTCGCGAACTCGTTGCGCGTCTTTAGTCACCTTTTTAGTGAAATAACGCATCCGCATACTTTCTGTGAAATTTTAAGAGATTTTATTTCAAAATCTGAAAATGCTGCGTTGTATTACGGTAAATGTCAATTATCATTACATTTGCAAACAAATTTTCAACTTACATAACCTTATTGCTTACTCATCGACAGAAAGTGCGCTTCAATTTGCGTATCCTGCCCCAGCGAAGTTTTGCTTCAAGTGGAGATAGTGGGCAATCAAAAGATGAACCAGAAAAAAAACTTCCTCCTATCATCGACTTTGAGGATCCCGAGCATTTGCCGTTACCAGTTTATCCGGATCGACCCAACGAATCTTTAGAGCACAGAAAGCAAAGGTGATACTGATGAGGTCCTTTCTATTGAAAATTTTTGACGAAATATTTTCTTAGACTCCTGTATCAGTCCCGTAAGCGTGGCATGTTGGAGAATGATCTTCTGTTGAGCACATTTGCTGCAAAATATCTTAAGTCTATGAATGAAGAACAGACTGCACAGTACGATAAGTTGATTAACGGCCCAACAAACGATTGGGATATTTACTATTGGGCGACAAATAATAAGCCCACACCTGAAGAGTATAATACTGAAATGATGAACTTGTTTAAAAAGCATGTAGCGAACTTAGAGAAAGAAGTCAGGCTTCGAATGCCAGATATTCATAACTAGAATTAAGCAAGTTTGTAAATAGAATAGAATTTGTTTTCCGTAGTTTTATTTTATTTTAACATCTTTCAAAGACCTTGTACAACGTCGGCAGATTAGTAAGTTCCGTGATACAGTCCTTCATGCGACGACTTGGAATGAGATATTGTCTGAATGCTGGATAGATCACATGTTCAATCAACCACTTCTGTTCTGTAGTATTTTCTCCATCAAGTGGCAGATACGAATAGAATGATGCAGTTTCCTGACAGAATGCTTCAAAGCATTCTTCCTCAGATTCCCAGTCAACTTCGGTCGCCAGCCGTAGTAAATATATGGGTAATCGATACATTGGAGGTTTGTGATTTTCAAGTAAAATGGGTAACGTTAACAAAGAACCATCGTCACTGATCGTCATGCCAAAATATTCGCGCATAATTGGTGCTTTCTCTATTAAGATTTCGGTTACGCGTTCGGCAAGTTCTTCGTGTGGACCATCCTCCGCAGTCCAGCCACTCTCCGCTGATCGTAAGGCAATTATCACTAATTGACTGATTTTCAACGGAGAATCGAATTTCAATCGTTCAAAATGTTCGAAATTGTAGATTAAAAGCTGATAGAAGAGGTCGTGACTGAAAGAAAAGAAAATAATGTCCACTTATGTTAGACGAGCTACGAAGCTATGTTGTATGACGAAGGGTTTATGTCAACAGATTCCATGCACAGGAAATACATATTTTATAACCAAGAGTAGAGTATAGACTTCTTCTTTTAGCGGTGCAGAAAGGTGTGAAACCTCTTATGCATCTATGTGGGTACGATTTATGGTTCGTCAATGTTTGTGTCCGTGAGGTCTAAGGACAAAAACATAGCTGCTGCGATAGGGTTTTCCCACACCGATATAGGGGTAACATCAGTGGGCGCAGCGGGGCATTGAAACAAATGACCCACATCATGAGGAGTACCATCGCAGTTTGGACAGATGTTTTGGATGTCCGCATTTATGCGAGAAAGGTACGAATTAAGGCGTGAACAAAAGTCCGACCGAAGTTGAGCTTGTGTTACTCTAGTGGTTCTCGGGAGCCTAATCTCCTCAGGCGAAATTGGTGGTGGGCGCTCTGAGAGAACTCTATTCGCACCGAAGCTCGCAATAGACCGACTCACTTCTTCAGTGTGGATCGCTGCGATGGCGGCTCGGTATGTAACTTCATCGTAAGGGTCCCGTTTGTATCCCTGAACCTCTCTTTCCAGGTCTCGTTAACCACGCCTGACATGTCGTGGTGGAGGGATTCGGTCCATGAGATGATTATTGGGATGATCCCCACGATAGCAACCAACAAGATACTGTTTTGAGAGTAGGAGATTGTGGTCACGTATTGGCATCAGTTTTGTGTCCTGAAGTAAGTGATCCTGGGCAGACATCAGAAGGCAACCTCTCGCGATCCGTAGAGCGGCATTTTGGCAGACCTGAACTTTGGACCAGTTTATGTCACATAAACTATGTGTCCAAACTGGGGCTGCATAATCAGCGGCCGCTCGACCCACCGCTTTATAAGTAGCTAGCTTGGTGTCTTTATTTTTGCCCCAGGTGCTACCAGCTAGAGCTTTTAGGATTTTATTCCTACTGCGCATTTTCTCACAAACCGAAGCTGCGTGATTCGCAGACGTCATCATGTTCTCTAGGTGAAGCCCGAGAATTTTAGGGTTTTTTACAGTAGGAACAGAATTGTTGCCAATAGGTATATCACGCCTTAATGCCTACCTCGTATAGACCCGAGCATGGTTGGTTGGTTGGTAAAAGTGGCGGCTTAGGCAGAGGCTAGCCAAAAGCCCAATTAGCGCATAAAGCGCCATTTTGAAACCACAAACTCCGTGAAGTTTCACTAGTATATATGATGAAGGTTAGGTAATGAATTTAGGAGTGGGGAGGTGCCTTTAACCAGCCAGTGTTATTTAGGAAATACAGCAGTTCCCCTAATTTCACATTAGCTGCATCCTCCAAGCTACCCAGAAAAGCCCTACTGAGCATTCTATACCGGGTTCTGACAAGACCCGGGCATTCACACAGAAAATGGAACAGGGTTTCCTTCACATTTACATTACCGCAGCTGCGGCAATGGGCGTTGTAGGGGATGCCCAGCCTGGTTGCGTGAAGCCCCATTGGCCAGTGCCCCGTGATAACAGCAGTAAGCTTGGCGATATCTCTACGCGGTTTAGTCAGAATTTCAGAAGTTCTTTTCCAGTCGTAGGAGGGCCACATCTTCCTTGATATAACGCAGGTCCTCAGATTTCACCAGTTGGAATTAGCAGCCCTTAAATAGTGGGTGGAGATCTTACTCTTAACAGCTGCCATCGGGACGCAAACACGCTCCGCATGAGAGTTGTCAAGAGTGGCACCCATTTTGGCTAGTTCGTCAGCCATCTCGTTACCCTCTATGTTCCTGTGTCCGGGTACCGAGAGAAGGGTGATTCTTTGTCGTGCGCCAAGGCTGGTTAATGCTTTCCCACATACTTCAACAACCTTGGAGGTAGTCTTCACCGATTGTAGAGCCATGATAGCAGCCTGACTATCTGAGCAGATGGCGATATTCTGGTTGTTTTGTATGTCCCTGAGAGCATGACATGCCTTCATGATTGCAAGCATTTCAGCTTGAAAAATGCTGGCATGATCAGGAAGACGGTAATATTCAGAAATACTTAGTGATCTGCAGAAGATTCCAGCACCCATGCCACAATCCATTTTAGACCCATCGGTGAAGAATGTGATGTCAAAATCCTTGACCACCTCACTCTCTTTCCATTCACCACTAGTTGGGAATCTGACATCAAAGTTCTTCCCAAAGCTCAGTTTGGGCACTTTGAGATCCGTTACAGCGTTTCGTACGTCCTGTGGTAGCTGGTTTAGAATATTGCTGTGGCCGTATGGCCTAGCACTCCAGCAACTTAACGCTTTGAGTCTGACTGCGCTACATGCTGCCAGTTGGTTAATAAACAGATCAATGGGTAGAAGATGCAGGATGACATTCAGAGCATCCCTCGGGCATGTTCGCATGCCCCCTGTGATGCTAAGGCAAGCCGATCTCTGCACTCTACCGAGTTTTGTTACATTGTAGCCTTTACTGAGCGCTGGCCACCAGACGAGTGACCCATATGTTAGGATAGGTCGTATCACCGCCGTGTACACCCAGAGTACCATGCTCGGCTTGAGACCCCATTTCTTACTTAATACTGTCTTGCAGGCGTAAAAAGAGATACAGGCTTTTTTAACGCGCTCCTCAATGTTCAACTTTCAGTTGAGCTTTGAGTCCAGAATAACGCCCAAATACTTCGAGCTGGGCGATAGTTGCAGTTGATGTCCATTTAGTTTTGGGAGTGAGAAAGGCGGTATTTTTGTTTTTGTAGTAAACAGCATCAGTTTTGTCTTCCCCGGGTTTACGCCCAGGCCACAGCTTGTGGCCCATTTACTGACAAAAACAAGGGCTCTTTCCATGATCTGACTAATCACGGAAAGACACATTCCTGATACTATAATCGCTACATCATCCGCATATGCAACCACCTTAATCATCTCCCTGTCAAGCCTGGCTAGGATCTTGTTAATAACTACTATCCACAGTAGTGGAGAGATGACACCACCCTGAGGTGTTCCTCTGCACACGAATTTAGTCAGATGACTACTTCCTAAGTCACCATGGATTACTCTGGTCGTTATTAGTGTCACTATCCACGACCCAAGCCGTGGCTCAACTCCTAAGTCTGAGAGGGCCTCATGAATAGATTCAATACGAACATTATTGAATGCACCCTCTATGTCTAAGAAAGCGGATAACGTGTATTGTTTGTACTCGAGGCTGTGTTCGATGATACGGACCACTTCGTGGAGAGCCGTTTCTGTGGACTTTCCCTTCACGTATGCGTGCTGGGACTTCGAAAGTGCTGAGTTCTCAAGACTTTGTCGGATGTGTAAGTCTATTAAGCGCTCTAACGATTTGAGTACGAAGGAGGATAAACTAATCGGCCTGAAATCCTTCGCGGTCTGATGCCCTCGTTTGCCTACGTTCGGTATGAAAACAACTCGAACCTGTCGCCACGACTGGGGGACGTTGTTGAGTAGCAGAAGGCTTCTGAAAAGTATCAGCAGCCATGGAACTACCAGATCCTGCGTTTTCTGAAGCATAATCGGTAGTATGCCATCTGGACCTGGCGATTTATAAGGGGAGAAGCTGTTGATTGCCCAGGTAATCTTCTCCTCAGTAATCATAGAGAAAACGAAGTCACTCTGCTGTTCATCTCCATTATTCAATCGTGGGCTCTGCGTGCCAATGCTCCTGCACCCAGGGAAATGCGTATTCATCAGGAGCTCAAGAGAATCACCACTTGATTCCGCCCAAGTGCCATCCTCTCTTTTTATTAAGGACGGACACGACCTTGCTTTGGACAAAATCTTGCTGATTCTAGCTGAGCCTTTGACGTTGTCCAGTGATTGGCGCAGATCGTCCCAAGCTTGTACCTTTGCGGTTCTAATAGCTTTTTTGTAAATTTTCAGACAACCCTTGTATGGCTGCTAGAACTTATATTTGTTGCAAATATTGAATATAACCCGGGTTAGCTTCCGTAACTCAGAAAGGTCCATTTTCCACCAGGGAGGAAGAACTTTCTTACTCCTTTTCACTGGACACGAACCCTTGAACGCTACTTCTAAAGATTTTTCCAATGACTTAACCTCCTTGTCCAGCTCCTCCACGGAGCTGATCGAGGGGTTTGTCACAGTTGAGAGTTTAGATCTACAAATCTGCCTGAACTTATTTCAGTTTGTCGCCTTAGGATTCCTGTAAGGTTGCGGCAACTCCCTGGAGACATTAATGTTAAAGAGTATCCAGTTATGGTCCGAGAAAGATCTCAGCTCTGATACTCTCCATTGTTTCACCTTAAATTTATCGTTGTCTGACAAAGCATATGCCTAAATTGCGCGCCTCACGATGTGGGTCATTTGTTTCAATGCCCAGTTGCGATTTTACCCCTTTATGACTATGGGAAAACTCTATCGCAGTAGCCACATTCCTGTCCACGGACCACGGACGAGAACGACGACGAACCATATATGCCAATCCTGACGGGAATTACAGCCCCTACAGAGGAAAGAATTGATGGTTCCATACAGCTGACTGCAACCAAACTAGTTTCTACGAAGCGCGAGAATATTGTTTCGCTCATCAATAGCCACTCACCTTAACTTCAATGTATTACACAAATACAATCGTGTCCCATACTGGAAAAGTGCATCAGTTCTGCTCACAACTCCCACGAATGTCAGCTCCTTTAAAATTTTCCTAAATTCTGAACTGCAAACTTTTTCCACGGCTTGTCTCATATTTAAAACGCTGGTCAGTTGTGTCTCTTTTCGAGGCGGTTTACCGGCAACTGGGGATTTCATTGTACTATTTGCGGCTGGCATTTTAGTCTCGTTAAACGATGTCAGAAAAGATGAACTTTCATTGACGGGCGAACTAACCACTTTCTTTTGTAAAACCTGACTGGAGAAAAACTTTTCTAGTTTCTGTTCTTTGTGATCAGTACGCACCATGTTATGCGCGTAGATTCTTTCATCTTTAGAAACTTCCGGCGCAACCCAAGCTCCGGGCAATTTCACTTCTCGATAGAATTTTCTAGTGCTATTGCTGGTCGAGAGCTTTTCATCAAAATGCGCTTTGATCTTATCAACAATTTCATGCTCGTTGAGAAAATGCACTTCATGTTTGGTCGGATGGACGTTAACATCAATGTTGACTGGATCGATTTCTAAGCTCATGTAAACAAATGGATGACCGTCTTTACCCATATATTCGCCATAAACGGAATCGACCGCTGACTTAATAGATTTCGATTCAACCAAACGATGATTAATGAATAGCAGCATTATTCCACGTTTTGCTGAATAATTTAAACTTGTGGCATGGCCTCGCATTTTAAATTGCAAGCCCTCGTCTTCAAGGGCTATTTCGAACAGTTCCTTAGCGATATCACCACCATATATCGTTTTGATATTATCAACGATAGTACTTTTCTCATTTGTACGTATTGCAGGATTCTCGTTGAATTTCTTCAACATGAAACCAACGTTCGCATTATGCACGGCATATTTACTGACAACATCGGATATGAGATGGAATTCGTCGCTGGGTGATTTTAAAATCTGCAGCCGTTGTGGAACGTTATAGAAAAGATCTTCCACGGTAATGGTAGTTCCTTGATTTCCGGCACAAGGTTTCGGTTGTCCCTTGAGTTTTCCGTCTTCATAAGATGCTCTGCAAAAGAATGTAAGTGTGATGTAGAACAATGACTATGATTAAGGGCTTATATCGACTTACTTAAAAGCACATTTTTCTAATCGTGTCTTGGTTTGTATAGTTAAATGTGCGACATGACTTATGCTAGCCAGTGCTTCTCCACGGAATCCATATGTAGCTATTGATGTTAGATCTTCGAATTTCTGTAGTTTAGAAGTTGTGAATCGTTCGCAAACAATTCCCAAATCATCTTTGCGTATTCCAGTGCCGTTATCTTGAATTTGCAGTTGTTTCAATCCGCCCGACTTAACGGTTACGTGAATGAAAGTTGATTTAGCGTCCAGACTGAAATATTGCTCTGTTATTAATAAGAATGTTATATAATAGCTGTTGGAAATTAGGGAAAGTACATAGAAAATTGGATGCGGTATGTTTAGTGCTGCCGTGGTCTTTGGCCGTAATTTTTCGGTCGCAACTTTGTTATATAGAGATTCATAGAGAAACGAGTTTTCAAACTCGGCATGACTCATCGCACGTTATTCAGAAGAAGATAAGAAATTTTCAGAAATAATAATAAACAATAAATTGCAACTATGTAGGAAGTGGTATGACTGACAACCGTATCACATTCCGAGTTCAGTTGCCGTTGAAACTGTGACGACTACACACAGTACTCGTCAACGCACCACGCTTCTCAAGTCTAATTTAATTAAATGTCGATTATTTCGTCCTTGGGACATTTTGCGATAGGACTAATAATTTTTCAGATATTTACGAAAAACTAAAATGTCCCCTCTTCGTCACCCCCTCCTCTCTTAATGTGACGCTCAAATTAGTGTAACTTTTTAGTGCGTATAGAGGGGAAGGTGTCCAACAATTGAACATTTTATCCGTAGTGTAGAGCATTGGCTGATATGAATTCCGGTTGCCAATTTCAAGCAAACAAAACTTCAATTAACTTTTGAAGAATCTATCGATTCGCTATACATTCGGTAGCTCAGTGGGTGGTAGACACACGACACTATATTTTTGATTTGCTGAGGCACGGGGTCGAGTTCATTCTGCCAATGAAGTTATAGAACTTATGTTGTCTTTATCGCTTACATCAGCCTAGCATGTAAATCGTAGCGGAGGAAGCCCGTTGTATCAAAGACTAAGCGCTGGCGATCCCTCTATATTCAGGAAAAAAAAAATTTAAGCCGCTGCGGCGAAAGCAGCACGAATGCATTTTCAATGGGTGACATCATTTTGCTGTGACGTCATTTTGCTGTTGAACATCAACAGCAAAATGACGTCACCGATTTATAATGCATTGGTGCTGCTTTCGCCGCTGTTTTGCTACATCTACATCATATCCATTTCTAGCATTACAGCTTTCCCATCTGGAACCTTAGATTGACAGAGGTGACGCGGCGATTAGCAAAGAAGGACGTGGACAAAAATCAAATTTTGATGCCGTATCTTATGTTAATACATACTACAGAACATTGAATAAACATTTTCAAAGATCAACGCGTTCATTCCATATAACATCCCCAGATCTGCATTGCTTGAATGGTTAACAGTCACCGGATTACCCATAAGGATACACATCTAGCCTTGTTTATCCGTGATTGTACATCAGGATCCGTGCCATAACTACGCTTCCGAAATAACAATAATAGTCAACATTTTCGACTGAAATGTTTACCAGGATATCTGCTCTAGTAGTTAGTTTAGGAGCAATTGATGTTCGCATTGAGTCAGTCTCCAGAATTTAAAGCTAATCAGACATTTCCCATCTGATACCTTAACTCTTATTCTTTTTGTTTATCTTCCTTTCTTCAATTGTCGCGGTTACGCGATCTTGTCCTCCAGTTTCCGAATCCCAGCAACTCAGGGGAATCCTCAGCTACTGATTGCTACCATCGAGCTCTCGGCCGTCCACGCAATGTGGATTCTTCCTTGAGGTTTGAGTTCATGCTTCGCAGCCATCGCGATTGTTTGATACACATGGAGCTGGTTCCTGCACACCAGCTTCGATTGCTTTATTATTTATTGGGTGTACCGAAAAATAACACTTAATAGCTTCGTCGCTTTATCTCATCTTATTTCGGTCCGTTTTATTGGTTTCAGTGCATGACAGAACAGCACATCTTCCATGCAAGTTTGACAGGAGTTGTGCTATAGTATAGTAACTGTCGAATTTGCAATTAAGGTGTGCTGTTCTGTCCTGTACTGGACGCAATAAAACAGACCTACAAAAATGGAAATGAATTGGAATTGCAGATGGCCATAAAACTTCTTTTCTTATTGGGATAAAGTCCCAATAATGTGTACGTGTGAAACTCCTTCACAGATGGGTTCCTCCCAACAATCAAATGGCACTAGTCCTGGACATAAATCCAATTCATATTTATTACTACTTATTATTTACCTGTTTTCAATCAATTCCTTCAAGGCATTGGCCGGCCTTTGAATGATTTCTCCTGCTGCTATTCTGTTAACAACTGCATCGTCCAATCTTCGAATTTCTACAGGATCCATGGATGCAAAGATGGTTATACATACAAATTTAAACTTTTACTGAAAAACAACTCGAAAACACCTTCAAATTGCCACCATCCCGCCAAATATGATATGATGAAATGTGAGTGCTCTGCGCAAAACCACCTTCACTAGAAGCCGGGAAGCAGCAATACCTGCACACAAAACGAGCCTATGAACATGTCGTATATACGTTGCACGATGCACTAACACAAGCACAGCGCATGTAAAAAAACCGTGTCTGCTCTGATAAAACTCGCGAAAACATGTGGAAAATTCACTTTTTGTCGGGATTTTGTTCTTTCACTGCATTCTAGACACTTTAATTCACGACACATTCCACTTTTCGCGACGAAAATCGACCGGGAACCAATACTTTTCGTGTAAAGTTTGTCGCGACCCAACCCGATTTGCCTTTACCGCAATGTAAATTTTCGATCTGAACAGGCCTATGATTTGGCGCTTAAGTATATGAACGTGTTCTGCTTCCGGGCTTTGTATAAAGATGGTTTTGGCTCTGCGGCTTTGCTGTTTTTGTTTACACGACAATATACAGCTGATCGTGACATTCATTGCGGAGGTTAGATAAAACACCTTCAAAATTAGTGCTATCCGGACTTGAGGCTCGGTTACAAATGGGGACTTTTCAAAGGATTCGAGGGATGACATCCCTGCTGGTGAAACAGACAAGAAACATCACAACCACGACTTGTAATCCTGCCATTGAATCAACCATGAATATTTTCGATCGCAATGCAAAACGTATGCAAAAAGAAAGAGCCTCTAAAAGGTAGGTGCATGCATATGATTCCTCAAACTTTTCGTCAATTTGTTTTTTTTTTTTTGTGTTAATTAGCCCTGATGTTGAACTGTTCGACTACATAAAGGACGAAGTAGGATATCGACTATCCGACCGAGTGTTTGACGTAAAGAGACAATTCAAAGTAGCTGCCGATATTGGTTGTAATCGCGGTTTCGTATCAAGACACATCATGGCAGATTCAGTGGAAAAGTTGATTTTATGTGATACTAGTCCTACGATGCTCCAACAAGCTAGCGCTACACCAGGTGTTCAAATCGAGAAGCGAATAATGGATGAAGAAAACCTTGAGGTGAGTATTTCTTTATTTTCGTCAAATGAACAACTAGAAATGTTTTCTGGTTACAGTTTGAAGAAAATTCACTTGATCTAGTCATATCCAGCCTTAGTTTGCACTGGGTAAACGACCTTCCAGGATGCTTTAGCTCTATAATGAGAAGCCTGAAACCCGATAGCGTATTCATGGCTGCTCTCTTTGGTGGTGAAACGCTTTACGAATTACGATCATCGCTACAGCTGGCCGAATTGGAAAGAAAAGGAGGAATTGCTCCTCATATATCGCCTTTTACTCAGGTGATAAATTGAAGTACATATGTTTCTCTATGATAATAATATGTAATATATGTCTTCATTGCAGATTAGAGATATTGGCTCGTTACTCAATAGAGCAGGTTTCACTATGCTAACGATTGATACCGATGAGATTGTAGTCGGATATCCTACAATGTTTGAATTGTTATGGGATTTGAAGGGTGAGTTCATTATCAGGCTGAAATACGCATTTTTTTATTACTGTTTTTTTTTTGTTTTAGGCATGGCTGAGAATAATGCTGCATTTAATAGACCACTTCATATTTGCCGAGAAACATTGCAAGCTGCGTCGGCAATTTATAAGGAATTATATGGAAAGGTAAGCAAAGGGTCTAATGTTAGACGTGGGCTTCGAGATCTTTAGAGAAAGAGGTTCGATGATGAGACATACAAAACCGTGATGGAAGCGATTCACACTGAGGAAGTGTGGTCCTACGGCAACTGCCTCTCCGGGGTGGAGCATTACATCTCGGCGCGGCTGCTCTCAATCTTACTAATTGTCGCCGGTGTTGAAACAAATCCAGGCCCAAGAGTATGGATTTGTAGTGTCTGCAACCATCGAATCGGTTCGAACGCCAGATCAGTGCAGTGTAATTGCTGTATGGAATGGGTTCACTTCAGGTGTTCGGGGTTACGTAGACACGGTCAACATTCCTTGGCGTATGTCACGGCAGGTTGTATAAATTCTGGGCAACCTAGGGCTACACCCAGCCCACCTCCTCCACTGCCTCCTACACCGCCCAACAATGCGATAAGGAATGCCAGATCCGGTCTTACGCCTGGCCCTCCTCCAGCGTCTATAGCGAATATGTTATATTGCGCAAAGATAGATCCTCACTTTGGGGGTGGACTTGCCTTCCTAATACAGAAGTCCGTACATTACTGTGCATTAGATGTAGTTGATGACGGTACGGCGGAAATACTAGCCATCTCAGTTCCATCAGGGAGTACTTATATCGAAATTTGTAATGTATATGTACCACCACAATCTAGCTGCCCTTCTGGCTATCATTTCGATATTGGTCCTCTCCTTCCCGGAGAGCACAGGGTCATCCTTGGCGACTTTAATGCGCACCATGCGCTCTGGCATTCGGACTTCAACAACAATGCCAGGTATAACTATCGCTGAATCACTTGACGCCTCAGAATTCAGTTCACACAATCAAGACTCGCCAACTCGAGTCATGGGCACTTGCAGTAGTTCTCCTGACATAACCATTATAAGTGCCAGCCTAATCGCTGCTACTCGATGGGAAGTACGTACTTCTTTCTTATAAAGATTGGGAGGTGATCAGATTTACCTCCCAATCTTTATAAGAATTGACAAACCATTTACCTCCCAATCTTTATAAGAATTGACAAACCAGCCAACCTGACTAAGTTTGAGAAGCGAACGTTTGTCAATCACAAGAAAGCTGATTGGGACGGTTTCAAAGCATACTCGTCGGCGAAGTTCATCGAGCTACCATCACCTGCCAATGTACATAAGGCCGAAAGAAATATTAGGAACGTCATTGCCAAAGCTGCGGCACGTTTTATTCCAGCAGGACGTATCCCGAAAATTCGGCCTAACTTCCCTTCCAGTGCCGCCAGATTAGCCAATGAACGTGATAACATCAGAAGCGCTCACCCTGCTGATCCCAGAATTCAGGAGCTTAACTTCGAATCGAAATCGACCGACAAGTTAACGACTATAGGAGGGCGAAATGGAATCAGCACCTCGATGACTGTAACCTTAATGAAGGTGTCAGCAAATTATGGTCTACTGTCCGCGCCCTTTCCAATCCTAGGAAAGAAAAGGGCAATAACGCCATTGAATTTGGCAGTACAAAAACCTGCAATCTTCTTCAGTGCGCGAGCCTGTTCAATAAACAATTTATTGAACATCCCAAGTCTTAAGCGCAAAATTAGAAGATGGATTCGCAGCTGGAATGTTGACACCATACCATCATTTACCGCGGACCAGGTTAAAAAAGTCATCGAGAATGCTAAAAACTCCAAAGCCCTCGAACCAGATGGCATTTCGATGACCATGTTGAAACATCTCGACCTTCCAGCCATTGAGTATCTCACGGCCGCCTTTAACTTGTCGATGTCCACACTTGCCATCCCTGAAATCTGGAAAACAGGTCGAATTGTTCCCTGTCTCAAGCCAGGGAAGAGCGCAAACCTCGGGGAATCCTACCGCCCCATTACGATACTTTCTCCTGTCGCAAAGACGCTGGAGGCCCTTATTCACCCCACTCTTGTTGCACATGCGAAGCTAGAACCTCACAGCATTCTTCAGGAAAATGCATAGTACCACCACTGCCCTCGATGCGATCACTACACGTATTCGTGATGGGCTAAATCAACGCCGTCGTTGTCACAGAACCATTCTGGTGGCAATTGATCTATCAAATGCTTTTGATAAGGTCAATCATTCAATGCTCGTAGCAAACCTGTTGAATATGCATCTTCCTGCATAAGAGATTCGTTGGATTGCCAATTATCTAGCTGGTCCTTCACCGAGTTTCGAGGCAAACCTTCTAAGCTTAGGAAAATCAAATAAGGTGTTCCACAGGGAGGGGTACTCTCCCCCACTCTGTTTAACATCTACATGTCCGGCCTTCCCACACCACCTGAAGGAATCGAGGTGATTTCCTATGCTGAAGATACTATACTATACTATGCACCGTACTCGCCACAGGGAACGATAAGGATGAAATGCGCCTCCAAATTAATCGCTATCTAGGACGATTACAGGCATTTTTCCTAAGCCGAAACCTCACCATCTCGCGTCCAAATTCTCTGCGACTTTTCTAACCATTTGGTGGGAGGACATCAGATGGGAGATGGATATACGTATTGGCAACAATTCTGTTCCTACTGTAAAAGACCCCAAAATTCTCGGGCTTCACCTAGAGAACATGGTGACGTCCGCGAATCATGCAGCTTCAGTTTGTGAAAAAATGCGCAGTAGGAATAACATCCTAAAAGCTCTAGCTGGCAGCAACTGGGGAAAAGATAAAGAAACCATGCTAGCTACTTATAAAGCGGTGGGTCGAGCGGCCGCTGATTATGCAGCCCCAGTTTGGACACATAGTCTATGTGACGCAAACTGGTCCAAAGTTCAAGTCTGGCAAAATGCCGCTCTACGCATCGCGACGGTTGCCTTCTGATGTCTGCCCAGGATCACTTAAATCAGGAGACGAAATTGATGCCAATACGTGACCACAATCTCCTACTCTCAAAACAGTATCTTGTTGGTTGCTATCGTGAGGATCATCCCAATAATCATGGACCGAATTCCTCCACCACGACATGTCAGGCGTTGTTTACGAGACCTTGAGAGAGAGGTTCAGGGATACAAACGGGACCCTTACGATGAAGTTACATACCGAGCCGCCATCGCAGCGATCCACACTGAAGAAGTGAATCGGTCTATTGCGAGCTTAGGTGCGAATAGAGTCCTCTCAGAGCGCCCACCACCAATTTCGCCTGAGGAGATTAGGCTCCCGAGAGCCACCAGAGTAACACTAGCTCAACTTCGGTCGGGCTTTTATTCACGCCTTAATTCGTACCTTTCTCGCATAAACCCGGGCGTCCAAAATATCTGTCCAAACTGTGATGGTACTCCTCATGATGTGGGTCATTTGTTTCAATGCCCCCACAGATCTTACCCCTATATCGCTGTGGGAAAACCCTATCGCAGCAGCCATGTTTTTGTCCTTAGACCTGACGAACACAAAAATTGACGAACCATAACTCGTACCCACATAGATGCACAGAGGTTTCACACCTTTCTGTACCGCTAAAATAAGAAGGAAGTGGATCAGTTTATCTGGAGATTGAGTGTGGATAAGTCCTCTCAGCGATGACACCACCTATTTCGCCTGAGGAGATTATGCTTCCCACAGTCAACAGCAACATTTTTCTCCCTAGATATTCGAACGGGAACCACGGCGAACCATACAACAGATCCACAAATACACAAAGCGTTTGCACGTCTTTCTGCACCGCTAAAAGAAGAAAATGTGTTTTGGAAGAAGGCTTTCGATTTTTTTTTGCATTCTCAGCATTCTCACCCACACTCTGTTTTACTCAGGCGGTTGAATAAGCTAGGCACTGATATCAATATAGTTCTTTCGATATACAATTTATATGCAACCAAGCCTTGATTTTATTTACAGGACGATGGAATAACCGCCACATTTCAAGTGATTTATTTAGTAGCATGGAAGCCTGGACCGAATCAACCCAAACCGCTTGAGCGAGGTAGTGGTGAATTTTCCTTGAAAGATTTGGGAAAAATTATAACCCAAGGTGGCAAACCGATCAAAGATAAACCAGCCAAGACTTCCGATGATAAATAATTTGTTTGTTGTATTACTGTGTAAGTTTAGAAAGTTTTTTTAATGTGGATATATGCAAGTTCAAATATGTAGCTAGCGTTTTGTTATTGAAAAAGAAAGCTGAATTGTAAAATATGAAGAGTTGTAACTGATTTTTCCCCCTTGGAGTGGTGTTGTTTTACCACGCTAAGATAGTGGTAGATCGTAAAATGATAGACAAGATTTTACCATTTCATTTTTCATAGATAGATCAAAAATAGACTGCGTCGTAGGTGCATCAATCTTCTGGCCATATCTGCATTTTTCGAAAAGCTTGCAATTATCAAGTTGTGTCTTTCACTCGGGAATATACTGAGACCACCACAACATCGCCTTCATCTCAAATAGTCAGGCCGCTGTCACTGCGCTGAAATCTGTAACAACTTTTTCCAAGTTTGTGGAGCAATGTAAGATCTTGGATTAGGCCAACAAATGGACGTTAAGGTCAACTTTCACATTATGGAAAAAATGGCAGACACTTCTTGCCACTCAAAAACACTCCTGAGCATGTAAACGAGGTGTTGCCGGAGTCCTTCAATTGCATGGTGTATCAGGTTTTCTGAGTATGAGTCTCCGAAGTTTATATGTAATCGAACTGAGATTGTTCAAAATCCCGCCCATACATAGTCCCGTTCTTTACAAAAAATTGCGCTTTATATTATTCCGGTACTACTAAATCACTAAGCTCAGTCATCAATTCTGAGCCCTAAATATTTTAAATTTTGCTACATTCCCATTATCTACTATCACACTTAAGGGAACACGTCGGTCTAGAAAACATACATACATACACTGCCTGGCAAAACTATTCTTCTTCTCTGTACCGTAACCCCTTGTGGGACATGGTGCGTTCACTCAGCCGTTTATAGGCTACTTCGAGTCAACGTTACATTGCATATAGAGGAGTGTATATAATGTTGCAAGCACTATATATTTCCTGGACCACGCCGAGATTCGATCTCCGGACCTCTAGATTACTAGCATCGTAGAGTGAGACTCAACCAAGTGAGCCACACAGCGTGGCATAACCATAGTTGTACCAAAAAACATACTGATACTCGAAAACTTAAAAAGGGGGCACAGTTAATAGACATACCATGAACTTAAGTGATATTTAAAAGATAAATAATTTCACACAAAGTTTCCTCTTATTTTGAACCGTTATTCGTCTATAAAAGAAAAACCGGCGAAATTCCTGTTTGTCTTAACTATAACCGCACTTGACATTAGAGTACGGCAAAAACTGAGTAAAAAGTGAAAATTGAGGATAATATTTAATAAATAACGGAAAAGATCTTTTTCGAATCAAATAGACTCTGAAGGATTATTTCGTTCAATTCGTTCAACACAAAAAAAAAACAAAACGATTTTCCAAGTTTTTTGGTTTATGACCTCTTAGAATGAATAACCGCTGCTTTTACATAAAAAAAATCGTTCAAATAGCAATTTTTTATTGTTTCGTAAAGGTTTACTGTCTAATTTGGGTCCGTAACGTTTGTAACATTGGAACCAACTTTAAGAACTACGACTAGTGGGACTTGATACAATCTCTTGCTACAAAATCCATTATGTGTCGTATCTCTTGTATAAAGCAATTTATCGTCAGAACAATCCTAAGAATTTTTTCCTGTGCTAGAAGTGGCGAAATCAACTGTTCCATAGGTAGACTAACCTGGCCAATACTTTAAGTGATGACTTGCCGGATTTTCATATATCTCAATATAAATTTTGGACAGCGTTCCTTAATATGTAGTACATATTCAATAGGTTTGTTTATCTATCTAAGAGGTGATGTAACCACTTCACATTCATTACAAACTTCTTCGGAATATCCTGACCATAAATTGACCAGGAGACACGATACATAACAGGTATTGTAGCAAGACTGCATCATCTTTCTCCTTGATTCAAATTAGATGGGAAACCTTTAAGAAAGATTATTACGTACAATTTTTACAACAAATACAATTTCAAACAGTTTTCTATGTAAAAATGCGATTATCGATACTAAGAGGTTAAAAAGACAAATATGTACTCGAAAACCCGTAAAAATTGTTTAATGAAAAATGACCAAAATATTCCCTCGGAGTCTATTTTATTCGCAAAATTTGTTTCTCCTTATTAATTTCCTAAATGACCGTTTTGTCGTCAGTTTTTGTCCTACTAATCGGTTTTTCATTTATAGAAGAACAACGATTGAAAATAAAAGGAAACTTTTTGGGCTATTCTCTCAAAACTGTGTTATGTTATCTTGTGCTTATTTACGCTGTTGGATGAAAGTGCGCAATGATTTTTTCAATCTAAGATGATGGCGTAAGCAAGCATAATATGGCGTAGTTATGCAAAATAAATAAAAATTCCATTCAATTCCATGGAAAAGCTTTTTTATTGTGTGTGTCTTCTCTATGCTATAAGACTAACCACCCAACAGGTACTGAATAAGAGCTATCAGAAACTCGGTCTGTCTTTTAAATATCACTTAAGTTTATAATGTGGAAAAAGTGTGCTCTCTTAAAATTTCCAAGGATCAGTCTGTTTTATGGTGCGGCTATTTATGACAGGCAGTGCTCAGAACCAGTTGCCAAAGACGACTTGTGCGATAATCGCTCAGCGATCGTATTTTATGAACCATTTCTAGGCTTTTGAATGTGGTCACAATCCACACAGGAGATATGAAAGTCTCGACTACCCAACGACCAGGGTTGTCAAATTAAATCGCCTATGGCCGTTGGGTCTCCGAGACTTAAGTATCCCCGTGTGAGGAAACCCTAACTTGCATTTACTTTCTAATCTGTTTACTTGTAAAACTATGTTTTAACGGTAAATGTGATGGCGATATTTAACATCCCAAACATTCGAGTCCATAAAATGGATTTTCATTTTGTCAAATTACCATACAAGGGCGCAATTGGATTTTAATCAAATAAAATCCATGTAAAATCCGGTAGACCGTAGATCTCTAGATAGATAGAAGCGTCCGAACCCATTGTAAGATTCTTCCTTCTGTCAAATTCATACATTTTCTTCGATTTTGACAGAACGAAAATCCAAAAAAATGGATTCGGACGCTGCGTGTGTGGGCGGCCATATAATCTTTCAAAAATCACACGAGCGATTTTTAAAAGAATACTTGCCTCCAATGATGGGGTACTTCCAATTAGTGGGGATATTAAATTGGTGGGATAATGATAGGGTTGCCAACCCTCCGGGTTTCGAAGGGTGTCTCCGGGTCTCCGGGTCAACAATAAAATCTCCGGGTTTGGCGTATAAACCTTTATACCTACAAATTATTAAAAATAAAAAATAAATAAAAAAAAAAAGAACGATCACAAGTTGAAGTTCGAATATGAACATAAAAGTACTGTACCACTGCACCATAATGCCTATATTCTAAGATGCATTATAGCTTCGCATATAGCACTCACTTTCCATGCATCATAGTTGCTACAATTTTCCATGCATCATTGCTGCTACAACTTTTCATGCATCATTGTTGCTACTCGCAACATCCATTCCAACTTTCCATGTTATCTTCTCTGGGATTGTTTCCGACGGTTGAGCTTGGAAATCATTCAGAGAACATATAGAGAAGGAAATGAAACGTGCGAAATTTTTGACTAGATTTTTAACAGATACTGTCAACTCACACCATCGACATAAAGGTAACGAGAGAGACATACAAAGAGGCAATGTAATGGAAGCCCTCTCATATTCTAGTTACACAGGTACGCTCTTGTGCTTTGATGTTTCAGCTCCTTTTTCCTTGTCTATATATTCCTAGGCCCGAATATTGGAATGTTTCAGCTGAACCGTTAATTTTCTTTCCAAGAAGTTTTTCTGTTAAGGAAATGAGATGTCTGACTCCGAAAATTTGAACTCATCGCAAAAAGAACCGCCAAAGAAAAAAAAATATTATTCGAAATTCGTCGACGACTGGCTGAACGCTAAAGAATACAAGGACTGGTTAAAGAAAAAAGACAATCAGACTGCCGAGTGCAAAGTTTGCAGCATAAAGTTTGCAGTGAAACACGATGGAAAAAAGGCCCTCAAAACTCACTTGAAAAGTTCCACACATACTAAATATTCGAAAGCCATTGTGTCGAATCAACTCGTTACTGCTTTTATGCCCGAAAGAAGTATGTCATTCTTCTATTTTTAACTGTATGTAAAACATAAAATACTGAAAAATTATGATACAGCAGACGCTCACAAATTAGAACCACTTGGTAAATCAGGTGGTTCTAATTTCTGGACGTCTTTTTTCTTCCTTATTTTATTGCGAATAGCACAACTATAATTCTAAATTCAATTATCGTTATAGTGGAATTAAAATCAAATTGTCTTCCCGTAATTTATAGTATCTTAGGACGATTTACTACAACAGTCGTGCTCTGTGGCCGTGATCGTTCGGTCGCCACTCTGTGAAATAGACACTCATAGAGAAACGAGTTTCCAAACTCGGCCCGACTCGTCGCAAGTTTATTATTCAGGAGAAGATGATAAGAAATATTAATTAATTAATAAGCTATCCATGTTAAATTTATTGATAGAACTAAAAACTCTAAATTTTACCTCGACAGTATTTTCAAAATAAGAACAATTATTTGAATGTTTTTACATAGTGAAGTTTAAACGCAAACTTTATAGGAAATTTAGGATTTTCAATTTTTTCAAATAATGTAACTAAAAAAACATTATTCATTCATTACTCGCTCAGAAATTAGAACTTGAGTTCTAATTTTAGAGCTTACAATTTTAACAACGCAACTACACGCTCTAAAATTAGAACCTCAAGTTCTAATTTCAGAGCGTGTAATGAATGAATAATGTTTTTTTAGTTACATTAATTGAAAAAACTGAAAATCCTAAATTTCCTATAAAGTTTGCGTTTTAACTTCACTATGTATAGACATTCAAATTCAGTACTTGTGTGAAGCTAAATTTTCTCTTGGATAAAAAGCTACAGTGTCAACTGAAATGTGGTCAAGAAAAGCGTTGTTTTTTTCTTACGGATAGACTGCATCCCGGAACAACTGATTCATATCCTCCCAACCATAACTTTTTCTAAACATTCTCATCGGAGTATTTCTGTAATCTTTTTTATACAGAGTCTGTCGTTTCTCGATCTCTTAGATAGATTTTTGGCAAAATTTCAGAGTTTGTAGCTCCAAATTTTGATGGCGCGGCATTTCACTAATGTTGGTCTGAAATGGACGAATCTGTTATTATTTTTTGCGAAAACTTAACGGTTCTCTAGTTATTAAGCGTTGAAGTTTAACTTTTCTAGATATATGTGAGAGTTCAGTATTGGAAATGAAAAATAAAGAGTGTTTCCCAGATCTATTTAGAAAAACTTTCATTCCAATAAACAATAAGCTCTGATTTTAATTGGCTTAAAAAATATTAAACTCAACAATTTTAACGCATTTATAAATTTTCACACTTTTTTCTTTTTAAGATAACTTTGTGAACTAACCTTATTTATATCTTAAATAAGTGTAAGTAAACATGTAAACAGGATATATGTAAACATGTAAATAGGTAAATATGTAAATATATAAATACATATGTAAATATGAAACAAAAATATAAAAATGTAAATATGTAAATACATAAATAAGTATGCAAACTGAAACTTTTCTGTTATGTAAATACGAGTATGTAATTGCAATAGCAACCTTTCTTCTTCCTTGCCTCGTTCTTTATACCGCTCCATGGCTTCGCGTTGCTCGACCCGCGGTGTAGGCACATCGCCCGTTTTGGCGATAATATCTCAGCAGTACGTGCAATAGCAACCAATATAGGCAAAAACCAAAATATGCAAAAACTACTGTACAAACAGCCCCCCCCCCCCTAACCTTTCACTAAATCTCCGGGTTTGGGTTGACTGGGAGTTGGCATCCCTAGATAATGATCGACGGGATTTTTAAAAACGGGAATATGATGGACGGGACATCGTAGCTAGCCCCCTTTTCCAGTCTAAGTATTGAACCAACCTTATAGAAAGTCAAACTTTGACATTGATAATAATCTAGAGAACCGTTACGATTTCGCGAAAAAATGATTGCAGTTTTTGTTATTCCAATATTAATGAAATGTCACCATCAAAATTGCGCCCCACGGACTGGTGATTGTTGTATCCGCATTTTCTTATGATGCATTGACGTACATTAGTGACAATAGATCTTGATTTGGTGGAAGTCAGCTTGTGCGGGGCTCACTGTGCAACTAGGAACTCTTCGATATATTTTTGGGAAACCTCTCCGAAATATTGTTTTGCGGATGTCCGTACCGTATGTAATTTCAAGTAGCCACAAAAAATATAACTTTCTTATAAGTGCCTCGAAAAATGTTTGAGACTAAATCTTCCGCAGCCACTAACGGACCACCTATTAAAATCATACGGTCTAAAAATACAGATTGATTTAATAATAATAAAATAAATTGGCAAATATTACTTGCATTATTTTGTGTTTGGGGGGCAAAAGACTACTCCATGTGTCCTCCGCGCGGGCGCCCCCTGGTAACGGTAGTGGGTAAAACCTCTAACGGCTAAGTCAAATCATCTGATGCGACATTTGGAAGAAGCACCGCTGCGCCTAAGTGCTGTATTTACATCTGCAGCGTCTCAGGTTACTTAACGTGATAGGTGACAGAAAACGTCTAACTCAACCACTAAGGCAGCATCTTCGAGGCATGCCCATGATGGCCTTTACTAAACGATTAAACCCTATCATGGTTTAGCGATGTGCCGACAATTCATCCTAAGAAAAACTTCAAGTCAAGAAACCTGAAACAAAAGCCTCGGATTGGACGGATACAAAACAACGACGACTCCGTAAACGAACAACTGATTACTCTTTCGGATCTTGGAATGAACGCTCCCTGAATAGACCGGGAGCCTTAAGGGCCCTCCTGGATCAGGTAGAACAATACAAGCTGAGCATAGTTGCAATCCAGAAAACTAAATGGCTCAAAAGCGAGATTGACGACCTCAATTCGCACACTATTTTTACGAGTGGTAAAGAGGAGGACAACAAGGAGTTTGGAGTAGCTTTCATCGTGAATAAGCAGCTCAAGGACCACGTTATCGGCTTCAAACCCATCAACGAGCGGCTATGTGCGATCCGCATTAAGACCCGTTTCGCTAATCTCTGGCTCATTAATGCGCATGCCCCTACAGAAGTAAAAGAAGACGCGATTAAGGACGAGTTCTACAACGACCTAGAAACACTCTTCGACTCACTTCCATCAAACGACGTCAAGCTGCTGCTAGGAGACTTTAACGCCAAAGTCGGAAACGAAAGCTGGCATAGGGGAACTACTACTACACGACGAAAACAACAACAACGGTCAGCGACTTCGCGAGCGGCAGAAACTTGGTCATAAGCTCTACATGCTTCCCTCATCGACGAATCCATAAGCAGACCTGGAAGTCTCCAGATGAATACACCGTGAACCAGATCGACCACGTACTGATCAGCAAGAGATGGGCTTCTAATGTCCTAGATGTTCGATCCTATCGAGGAGCCAACTGCGACACCGATCACTATTTGGTGAAGACGACCTACAGGTGCAGAATCTCTTCGGTGCACCTAACGAGAATCAACCCTGCCAAGATCTTCGAGGTTGACAATTTGATTGATGATGCCACGGCGGCTGCGTATACTACAGCCCTTGAGGAAAAACTGTCGCCCATGCTTGATAACATCAATAATCTAGGCATCCATGAGTTCTGGGAGGAGCACAAAAAAATCATCAAGGGGAAGAGAAGAAGAGGTCGTGGGCTACAAAGGCCGGCGCAGACGAGCAGACTGGTTCGACGACGAATGCAGAGCCTCGATTGAGGCGAAAAATGAAGCCTATCGCCAATACACACAACGCGCATCCCGAGCCAAGAAAGAAAGATATAACGAGCTTCGGCGAGTATCTAATAAGTTAATTAGACGTAAGAAACGCAAACATTTTGACGAGCAGTTGCAGCAAATAAACCAAAGATTAGCCAGTAAGAACACTAGACTGGCGTACAAACTTATAAATAATGTCAAGAACGGATATCAACCCAGGACAAGCCTATGTAAGGACAAAGAAGGTAACATCATCAGCGACATCGAAAGCGTCAACAAACGATGGCCCTCGCATTTTGAAGAGCTCCTCAATGCATCATCAACATCCCCCGCGGAGCTAGCTCTTGAGCAGTCAGCCGAACCAGGCCCTCCCGTTCTACTCCCAACAGCAGAGGAGGTGAGTCTTGCCATACAGTCGCTCCAAAATAATAAAGCGGCGCTGACGAGATCTCAGCAGAACTGCTGAAGCATGGTGGAACGTGCCTGACCAACGCTGTACATGTGCTACTGCTGAAAATATGGAACGACGAGGTAATCCCCGAAGATTGGCGCAAAAGCATAATCTGCCCAATCCACAAAAAGGGTGACAAGCTGAAGTGTGAGAATTACAGAGGCATATCATTAGTTTGTACGGCCTATAAGATTTTATCAAAAATTCTTGAAAAGAGAATCAATCCGTACTACCCCCAGCAGTAGAGGAGGTGAGTCTTGCCATACAGTCGCTCCAAAATAATAAAGCGCCCGGCGCTGACGAGATCCCAGCAGAACTGCTGAAGCATGGTGGAACGTGCCTGACCAACGCTGTACATGTGCTACTGCTGAAAATATGGAACGACGAGGTAATCCCCGAAGATTGGCGCAAAAGCATAATCTGCCCAATCCACAAAAAGGGTGACAAGCTGAAGTGTGAGAATTACAGAGGCATATCATTAGTTTGTACGGCCTATAAGATTTTATCAAAAATTCTTGAAAAGAGAATTAATCCGTACTACCCCCAACAGTAGAGGAGGTGAGTCTTGCCATACAGTCGCTCCAAAATAATAAAGCGCCCGGCGCTGACGAGATCCCAGTAGAACTGCTGAAGCATGGTGGAACGTGCCTGACCAACGCTGTACATGTGCTACTGCTGAAAATATGGAACGACGAGGTAATCCCCGAAGATTGGCGCAAAAGCATAATCTGCCCAATCCACAAAAATGGTGACAAGCTGAAGTGTGAGAATTACAGAGGCATATCATTAGTTTGTACGGCCTATAAGATTTTATCAACAATTCTTGAAAAGAGAATCAATCCGTACTACCCCCAACAGTAGAGGAGGTGAGTCTTGCCATACAGTCGCTCCAAAATAATAAAGCGCCCGGCGCTGACGAGATCCCAGCAGAACTGCTGAAGCATGGTGGAACGTGCCTGACCAACGCTGTACATGTGCTACTGCTGAAAATATGGAACGACGAGGTAATCCCCGAAGATTGGCGCAAAAGCATAATCTGCCCAATCCACAAAAAGGGTGACAAGCTGAAGTGTGAGAATTACAGAGGCATATCATTAGTTTGTACGGCCTATAAGATTTTATCAACAGTTCTTGAAAAGAGAATCAATCCGTACGCAGAACAAATCATTGGCGAGTATCAAGGCTGCTTCAGACCTGTTCGTTCAACGACCGATCAGCTTTACACAGTGAAGCTACTACTCCAAAAGTGCTGGGAATACAACATCGCCGTATACCAAATCTTTGTTGACTTCAAGCAGGCATACGACAGTATCGACCGAAGTGTACTGTACAACATTATGCTGAATTTTGGTATACCGGCAAAGTTAGTGCGACTCACAAGGATGACGATGACTAATACCGTCTCGCAGGTCAAAGTGCAGAACCGACTCACTGACCTATTTGAAACTCGTACTGGACTCAAGCAGGGCGACGCGCTGGCGCCGACGCTCTTCAACCTGGCTTTGGAGTATGTAATTCGAGCCATGAATATGGACAGCAGCTGAACGCTACTCATCAAGTCGACTCAATTAGTAGCGTACGCCGCCGATATAAACATCATGTCTCGAAGGTTGGGTGATGCAGAAAGCCTCCTGCATAATCTCAATAACGCCGCAAAGGAAGTTGGACTACATATCAACGAAAGCAAAACAAAGGCCATGATGCAATCGAAAACAAGGACGCCAGCAAATTCAAGCATCACAGTGGGGGACCTTAATATCGAGTATGTGGACAACTTCAACTATCTGGGTTGTAACTTATCAAAGGACGCCAACGAAACCGACGAAATTAAGCGACGGATACAACTAGCCAATAAGACATATTTCTCGGTCCTCCCTATAATTAATTCGAAACTTGCGCACAGGAACACGAAGCTCCGCGTGTACAAAACGATCATCCGACCCGTGCTATGTTATGGCTGCGAAACATGGACCCTTACCCAAGCCTCCGAAATTGTGGTAGACTGATTCGAACGAAAGGTCCTTCGGCGAATTTTCGGGGCCGTTCGCGAGCGAGACCAATGGCGTATCCGATACAACCATGAGTTGTATCAATTGTACGATGAGCTGGAAGTATCGAAAATCGTGAAGCTTCAACGTCTGCAATGGCGGGGCATGTACAACGGATGGACGACAATCGCATGCCAAAGAAAGTTATGAACGCACAACGAATTGACGGAGTGAGGTTGCGTGGACGACCGAGAGCTCGCTGGGAGAACTCCGTAGGTGAAGACGCCCACCAGCTGCTGGGCTTCCGAAACTGGAGGACAAGGTCACGCAACCGCGACAATTGGAGGTCAAAGATTCAGGCGGCCAAGGCCCGACGTCGGGCTATCGTGCCACATTGATGATGATGATTTTGTGTTTTGAAATAGCGCCTCAGGGCCATTTGATTCTATGAAGCCTTGGTTTAACTTTTTTCTCGGTCTAGGTGCCTCATGGAACGGCTTAAAATTACAGCTGAGTGTGTGCAGATAACAAGGGCCCATGCAACCTTTGCACGCTGAAATCTCATCAGATTTCATCTTTTCGTATTCATGCGAAGTGGTTTTTTCCATGCGTGTGCCCCCGCTTTACATGAAGGCACGAAGAGAGGAGTGAACGGGAAACACACACCACAACGATTCCCGTAGCAGCAAGTAGCCTATGTCGCCGCTAACTCACTGAAGAACATCTCCAGTTCTTAACTTTACATTTCGATGCAACGTAGACACTAAGCAAATACATACAGGAATGCCTGCCGACTCCTCTGGCAAGACTGCAGTATGGAGCCCAAGCATTGTTGGCCGTTGTGCTAGACTTGGCTTGGAGCCTGCCGCAATCTATATCGTGAATGCTGAAAATCAGATGGTCTGTTCACTTTGACTGGGACTCACTGTAACTTATTTATAAAAAAGATACAAATAATCTACTGTATTTTTGGAAAATATATAAATTTATTGTTTCAATTCCTGTGGAATTTTCGGATATCTGTATTTTTTTTCAAAAATTAATCACAAATCATTTTCTCTTTTCAATAAATTCGTTTGACATAATTGTATTGACCTTCAGTGCTCCATTTATGACTTAACCTGACCGGGAAACACCTTTTTCCATTTCATTGCCACAACTATTGCGACACCTACAAAAATCGTATATTTTACATAACGTTGAATTTTCGCACGCCTTTCAACCTTAATCGATTCGTCATAATTGATATAAAGCGGTGGGCGCTCAGGACTAAAAGATTGTAACTGTGAAATATGTATCGTTATTAAAGAATCGGTGAAAAAAATGTATGTATTTGTTTACTCACGTATTTGGTGGTTTCATACATATTTCGAATGGATTTTTTGTATTTTATTATGGACTCTTTATATTCGTCTATGAGTTTCAGCGTCACTGGCCCGAAACGTGAAGATTCCAAGTTTTGTTGAATATATTCCAAAGCTGCAGTGACTATTACGACATTTTTAAGCTGATTTGAAATGATCATCAAAATATCGTAAAATCTAAAAAACGCAAACAATCATGTGGGAATTTAAGACCTAAAGTTTTCAAGACTGTGCTACTCACGAATCTCGTTCTTTTCGTTTAACTCGAGAAATTGCGTTAACAGACCAATGCTGTAAATGGAATCTACAAAAGGGGGTAAAGGTTAGATTGTAAATACACAGCATGTCCTATAAGGCAGTATCACCTCAACAACCCTAGGAGAATTTTTTTCCGATGAAGCGGCAGTTCGATGCCGATTTTTCTTAATTGTTCATCAGTCATTGTAAGAAATTGTCTCAAATTAATTTTGTGCTGTGCAAAATTCTCTACAAATGGATGGAGTCCCATTTTCTTTAAAATCCGGTCAATGTCCGGAAAGTACTCAGGTACTTCGGTTTTCAGGAACAATTGTGGAATGTGATCGCTTAGTGAATTATATGCGAGGTAGTTTGTAGGAACCGTATATCTGTATTCCTCTGGTGGCAATATGTCGAGAATATCGTAGAATCCATGAAATTGTGCCACTTGGCGCGGGGTGTAACCCTTTCGGTTGGCCACATTCACATCGGCTCCGGAATTAACTAGAATCCGAACAATTTCCGGCTCGTTGTTTTCGATGGCATGAAGCAGACCTGTCCATCCTTGATTATCTCTGGCTTCAATGAATGCAGACCGTACCAGATACTCGACTACCTCCGTTTGTCCGTGAATGCAAGCGAATATCAATGGTGTAACACCGTGTTTATTTGAAATATTGACGGCAGCACCTTTTTCGACAAGAAGCTTTACAATTTCTTTAGCAACGGCTCCATCGGCTTTGCTTGAACAAGCGCTCATCAATGGAGTGATCGAATCTACTTGCCGGTTAAGCTCTGCACCATTTTCCAGTAGGTATTGGACAATTTCAAGGTGTCCATATTGACAGGCATGGTGCAGCAAAGTGTTGCCCCCTCGAAGTGGCATATCAATATCGGTGTTAGGCTGTGAAATATGCTTTTTTATAACATCAATGTCCCCACTGGATACGGCCTCAAATAAGTTCTGGTCGCTGTCCACCCTGACCATCGGCCGTGTGGGCTTGATAATCTGAAACGGCGTTTGTTGTAAGTAATAAGATTGTTTCTATATTTAATGCAAGCTTACATCATCACCAAAATAGAAACCATCATAATCATCATCGGAGTCTGAATCAGGAGGCCGGTATTTGTTCATTTTTAATTAAAACCAATAGAAACAGAATAGAAAACTAACCGTGGCTAACTGTTTACCTTTTAAGCATTCTCCAGAGCCAAACATATGATTGTCAATTTCTGCTGATATTGAAAGGGTGTGTGTATTTGATAGCGGTTTATGTTGAAACGGTTCGTTTAACGAGCATCTTGGAGATTTTTGAATTATTTTTTTTTCTGGTGCTTGAAACAGAAAGAAAGCAGCATGACTGGGGACGATTTTGTTGTCACATACTGTTGAAGTGCCACTCAAACACATAGATTGAAAAAGCCATTCAAAAACATTTTATGGCTGTGCACTTTTTCATGGAGTGTGTGAATGTGAACACATTGCGCGCCGCATATTCGAAAAACATAATACTCGACTCGACCCCGACCGATTGCATTACGATTCGAATTCATGAGTGAAATAGATTGGACGCGTCAGCAGAAGCATCGGCATCGCGAAACGTCAAGCCCAATGCATTTTACATTGGTGACAAAAATGTTGAGCAGAAGACTTGGCATTCAGCATATTTGTCAGCTATGAAATTCTGCCGATGCTGCTGCTGACGCGTGTAATATATTTCAACTATCATCTTGATGTCCGAATGGGCCTGTCTACACGGAAACAAGAACAAGATGAAAACCGGTTTTTTAGAAGAGATCGGTGAGGAGCAAGGCAAGGAGAAATTCAATTTTCAAATAAAAACCGGTTTTGTTCTCGCGTTTTTGTTCCCGTGTAGTTCCACTCAATGGACCTAAAGGGTTGTATTGGGTGCATACCAGTCTATACCAGTAGTAGTTTGGATGGATGGATATGGCGCTGAGATAGGTTGGGCTGGTTGCGCCCAATACTGCAGCCTGCGGGCTTATTGTATTTCCCATCTAAAAGTAGGTACTAACATCGTCAGTTCACGTGAAATCCATGCAAATACTGTCAAAATTGATAGACAAATGTTCACTCGTGTTCTGATTGATTGTCGATGACATCTTTTCATTGTGAAATAAAGTGCAACTGCATTATTTTCGCTGGCGAAATGTCAAAAACCGGTGTGGAGACTTTCATGTGAAGTGAGTACAACCAAGCGAATTCGATTTTACGATCACCAAAATTTTGACAGTATTTGCATGGATTTCACGTGAACTGACGATGTTAGTACCTACTTTTAAGGTATGTACTGAGTTCACCAGGCGAAAAACTTGCATATATGTCTCCAGTGAAAACGATGCCGTGGAGACTTGCTTTTTATTCACTCAATGTAGGATAAATGTTCACTCGCGTTTTGATTGATTGTCGATGACATCTTTTCACTGTGAAATAAAGTGCAATTGCATTATTTTCGCTGGCGAAATGTCAAAAACCCGTTTGAAGACTTTCATGTGAAGTGAGTACCACCAAGCGAATTCGATTTCACGATCATCAAAATTTTGACAGTTTTTGCATGGATTTCACGTGAACAGACGATGTTAGTACCTACTCTAAAGGTATATGTACTATGTTCACCGAGCGAAAAACTTGCATTTATGTCTCCCATGAAAAATTTGCCGTGGAGACTTGCTTTTTATTCACAAAATTTAATATAAATATGCAATCAGGGACTGACAGATTGCCTATGACACTTTTTTTCTGTGAAATAAAGTGCAACTGCATTGTTTTCGCCGGCGAAATGTCAAAAATCGGTGTGGAGACTTTCGTGTGAATTGAGTACCACAAAGGGAATTCGATTTCACGATCGTCAAAATTTTGACAGTATTTGCATGGATTTCACGTGAACTGACGATGTTAGTACCTACTTTAAGCGAGAAAATATCAGGTTATGAGCTCTGTCCTACGTAAAAGGCTAAGAAGAAAGGTAACCAGGTTTACTTTGGGTGCACCCATACTGGTAGCGTGAGCCCCAAAGAAGTTTTGTCTCCAGCTCATAAGAGCGGGACATTCGAAAATAACGTGCGAGGCTGATTCCTCATCTTCGTTGCAGAGGCGGCATAGTGGGTCTTGTGTGTAGATTAAGCTGACCAGACGTACAGCATTTTGCTGTACAGTACAGCATTTTGACCTGTCGTACAGCATTGGGAAATGTACAGCAAAATGTACAGCATTGGTGTAAAGTTTGAAACTTGTTCCTACCCCGTGCGATCGGTATTTAGCTGGATAATCGCACTTTTATGTTTGCCAATCTTTCGTTGTCGACAACCGTGAGCCTTTCCGGATCTCTCAAAAATTTGCAATTGTAGAGCCAGTTGGCGCTCATATTTCCTCCAAATTTTACGGTCCATCTATCCGCGTTCCAAAGCTACAACTGCCTAAATTGGAAATTCTTGAAAAATGTTAAAATTTGACGAACTTGTAGCGTACGGAACTGTCCATTTTGGTGTACACTACAAGGCTGTAGCCAGCGCCCGCTCTAAGGGGGGGGGGGCGAGCCGGGCGTTCGCCCGGGGCGCCAACTTTTAGGGGCGGCTTTTTGGCTAAAACACATATAAAAAAATCGAGAAGCCGAAAGGAAAAATTAATTATCATCTTCTATTTATTAGAAAAGAAACCATGAAAACTACAGATGAAATAAAAAGTAGAGGGGTTTTGGTTAACTAAAATTTCAAATCAATTTCTTCTTTAAGAAACGTGTTAATTTTGGAATTTATCAACTGTATCATTAGTTCTCTTCAAAAATTTGTGTTTTAAAGATACAAAGTTCTTGCTAAGCTTTGAAGATACACATTTGATACGAAGTACTGCATTGAGAATCTTAAAATGTTTAGTGAGATTTGCCTAAATTTTACGTCTGTGATTTTATCAAAGGTATCTGCTAATTAAGCTCTTTCCTCTTATTTAAAAAGAAACTTAGGACATTTAGAACGGCTCAACCGATTGTCATGAAATTTGGTAGGAATGTGTAGAATGGTTACAGTCTTTGGCACATATACCTTAGAAGTTGGTAGGAAGAAGATAACAGGGTGTCCCGAACGTTTGAAAAAAGTCGACTTTTTTAGTTTTTATCGGAGATTGACATATGGGTATTTAAATCAAAGGACTAAACGAGTACATCTCACATCAGTTAAAATTTTCCAGTTTCAAGTAACAGTAAAAAGTTATTGGCGTTCAAAGTTAAACTTCCATTTCGACCTCCGTTTTTCTAGACCGTTATAGGGATCGATATGAAACTTTGCACAAAGATTGGTCAGTATGGCTTTATATACGTTAAATATTAATACTGTTGACTTTTGCTAAGGAAAAGTAAATAACAGTAAATTTGTAAAATTTGAGTTTAATCGTGTGTAGGTTTCCAAATATGAAAATTCTGCTAGGGATTTTTAGAAAATTACATAGGGAATATGTCTACGAATTTTCATTCGAATATCTGTATCTAAACCGGATATATAGCCAAGTTAGTATTTAGTAAGGGCCTTTCACAACGCAAGGGAAGCCTCTTAAGCATTTCTTCAATGCATATCTTTTAACTTGATGAAACAATGAACATGAAATTTTGTGGATATGCATAGAATGGTAATAGTGTTTGCCACAAATATTTTTGAAGTTTGTAGGACCAAGTTAACAGGGTGTCCCTGAATAACTGCAAAAGTATACTTGTTCAATACTCATAGGAAAGCTTGCATGGGCTCTTATGTCAGGGGACACAATGGAATCATTTCATATAAGTTGCTTTTCCTTGATTAAAAATAGAGTAACAGTAGTTTTACAGCCAATAGTTCAGTTCATATATAAAGCCAAGCCGGCCTTACGTTTGCCTGAGTTTCTTTTTGATCAAAGGCCATCAGAAATCTTAAATCGAAAAATGCCTGTAGATTTGCCTACTTTTATACAAACTGGGTAAATAGTAAATCTATTTTTGGATTGGTCTAATTAAAGGTGGAACGCGTTTATTTACCCCAATCCAAAAATAGATTTACAGGAAGCATTCCATTAATGCTGTGCACAATTCTTATCTATTGGTTATAAAATATATGTACAAAAAATATTCACTATGCATCAAAATTCTAAAAAACCCTCGATTGCGGGCGCAGCCCTCTGTACGCCGGTATTTTTTAAAGTTGCGGACCCCAATCGGTTGGAACTTTTTATGCCATCATCTGGGGACTATCCCCAACCATAATCAAATCATTAAAAAATCAGCCACTGTACTCCATCCGATTCCTTTATCAACCTCTGTAGGAAAATGCATACTAAAGAAAGGACTCGGCATGTGTGTTGGATAAAGTATTTTCCCACATTTTTCCCTTACAGTCAATTTAAAACGGCATTAAGAGCCCAGGGCACAGGGAAAAATGTGTACTGTTCTCCAGAAACATTGCAACCAGGTTTAGATCGCAGATTTAGACCTCTAGCTTTCTTTCAGTGCCTTCTCTGAGTCCCGTCTCGCCATTCGCTTCGCTCAGAGTTCGCATAGTCTGTCGCGAATTAGTGAATTCGCCAACATTTTTGCGAGGCAGTGCTGTTGCGAAATAGGATAACCGCAGCGGGCGGTGAGCCAATGTATGGCAATTCGGTAAATTTAGATCACTGGTTCATACATTTACCCAGAGCGTATAGCTCGCCCTTCGATCCGATGAGACCTCGCCGTCTGCCGCGCTTTTCAGAATTCGCCAACATTTTTGATACGAAGCGCTGCTGGGAAATAGGATAAGGCGGACGCAGCGAGTGGAGAGTCTTCGGAAGGCAATTTGTAGAATTTAAGCCACTGGCCCTCTCAGATCATGTACTTCGCTATACCCTGCGCTCAGGCCTCTCACAGTCTGTCGCGCATCAGAGAATTTGCAACGTAGACCTCGGACCTGGAAGTATGATGCTTGAAATAGATTACACGCATCATCAGCAGCATCGGCATCGCGAAACGTCAAGCGCAATGCATTTTACATTGCTGACAAAAATGTTGAGCAGAAGACTTGGCATTCAGCATATTTGTCAGCTATGAAATTCTGCCAATGCTGCTGCTGATGCGCGTAATCTATTTCAACTATGACTGAAGATTTGCATGAGAACCGATTTCCGTAAGTATGTATGTACAGCATTGGGCCTTCGGGGATCTGGTCAGCTTAGTGTAGATCCCTATTGTATGCAGATGTTTCCGTAGGGTGCAATGACCGGTTATAAGGTCTGTGATTTTGAGGTCCAGTGGTGGCAGGTCTAGTAGTTTCTCTAGAGTTAAAGTTGATGCACTACGCATGGAGCCGGTTATGCTTGCGCAGGCCAGTCTGTACTGATCCCAACTTCGCTGCTGCTGTTTTTTGCTTGATTTTAGTCCACCAGACTATGGAGCCATAGGTCAGACGGGGTTTGACCACAGCTTCGTATATCCAGTGTATCATTCGTGGTTTTAACCCCCACGTTTTCCCTATTGCTCTTTAAGTTGCATATAGGGTCTGTTTGCCTTTTGCAATTGTGTTTTGCAGCTGCTTGTTCCACGTGAGTTTGTTATCAAGGGTGACTCCCAGATATTTCACCTCCGTGGTAAACTGCAGTTGTTGGTTGAATAATGGTTCAGCCCGTACAAGTTGTATTTGCGACTGAAGGTTATTAGTGTTATTTTGGCGGGATTGACCGATAGGCCTACCCTCCTACACCAATCCTCCACTTGGGTTAGAGCTTGTTGCATGAGTTCAGAAATAACTCCTGGAAATTTTCCCCTTATAAGGATGCTGATCATCGGTCATCGGTCATCGGCATATCCTAGGGTATAGACGCCAGTATTATTTAGCTGGACCAGTAAGCTGTCCACTACAAAGTTCCACAGGAGGGGTGAAAGTATACCCCCCTGTGGGCAACCTTTGAGGACAGCTGTATACATCGTTTCACCGAATAATTTTGCATGTACTTGTCGTCCTTGAAGCATTGATTTTATCCACCGATATAGGGTGTTTTGAACTCCTAACTTGAGGCGCCGTGTACAAGAGATTCAAAGGAAGTGTTGTCGAAGGCCCCCTCTATATCTAGGAAGGCCGCGAGCCCTATTTCTTTGATTTCTAATGTGGTCTCAATCTTCCCAACTAGATGGTGTAGTACTGATTCACATGATTTCCCTGTCTGATAAGCATGTTGGTTTGGGTGCAACGGGAAAAGCGACAGGCACCTTTCCCTGATATGTTTATCGACGAGCTTTTCCAATGACTTAAGTAGGAAGGAGGTTAGACTTGTTGTTCTATACGCCCCGGCTTTGCCAGAAATGCTACGTTTACCTGCTTCCAAGTGATTGGGATGTATCCTAAGGCTATGCTGGCTCTGAATAGTAAATAGTAAAAGCGGAGACAGGGTCGTAAGACCCTGCTGAAGCAGGGCTGGGTAGACACCGTCTGGTCCTGGTGATTTGTAGGGTTCGAAAGAGTTGATCGCCCATTCCACCCTATTTTAGGTTACTATTTGGTTCGCAATCCGCCAGTCGTCTTTGTTAGCCCTGAAAAAAGGGAGTTGTCATCCAACTGGTCTGTGCGCTCCGATGTTATGGTTGATCCAGGAAAGTGAGACCCTAGAAGGACTTCCAGGGTCTCCTTACCTGTTTTTGTTTCCATCGGAGTTTTTAAGTGTCCCGATGGGGATTGTTGGATCCTTGGCTAGAATCTTCTGGAGTCTCGCTCCTTCATGCAATTTTTCTATTTCTTCGCAGAACTTTCTCCAGGATTCCCTCTTGGCTTTCCTAATTTCTTTGCTATACTGGGTTAGGGTGCAGCGGTATGTGTCCCAATCCCCAGTTCTTTTGGCTACGTTGAAAAGCTTACGTGTCTTCTTACGCAGGATGTTCAGGTTCGAGTTCCACCATTTGCATTTCGCATTGGTGTGTCGTCTCGTTAACCTGCAACTCTCTTCGAAGGAAGTTGTTATTGCGGCTTGCAGTTGATCCGCTGCAGCCTCCACACAAAGTGTAGTTCTAACGTGTCTGGGAATTTCATTCAGATTGATGGCCAGGCGCTCTCTGTAGAGGTCCCAGTTTGTTTTTCTCGGATTTCGATACAATTCAGTTGGCTTATATACTTTTTCGATTTCCATACTTATGTATCTGTGGTCCGATAGCGATGGTTCGGGTAAAACACGCCAATGTCGGACTTTAGGGGATACGTTGAAGGTGGCTAAAGTAATATCAATGACCTCTCTTCGACGTGTTGTTACAAAAGTGGGCTCAGTTCCCTTATTTAGAATTTCAAGGTTTTCTTTGATTATAAAATCATAAAGATACTCACCCCTTTTGTTCGTATCGGAACTTCCCCACTCTGTATGGTGAGCGTTTGCGTCCGCTCCGATGATGAGCTGCGGTGTGTGTGTTCCGCTGCTAATTAACAGTTCCTCCAGCTCTTTAGGAGGTGGAGGCGTCTGTGAATCGTATGGGAAGTATGCGGCAGCTAGGATGAGCTCCCGATTACTACTCCCATTTATCTTCACCGCTACTAGGTCCCTGGAAATATGGTTGTATAGTGGCAGTATGTTAATGTTAGGCTTAGTATAGATGCAGGTCCTGGCGTTGCCAGAAGCTATATCGTATATTAACTTACCTCCGGTGGTTCCTAAGCCGGCTACTTTGCCCTTATACAGCCAAGGTTCTTGGATAAGGACTATATCCAGACCCTCGGCTGCGATGAGGCGGCTTAGTGCTGCGGTTGCAGCTTTATTGTGCTGAAGGTTGATTTGGACCACCTTCAGCATCATGAGGCCGCTTAGATATAGCCTTAAAGGTTATCTGGTTTAGGCCAAAGTAACCTATGTGGTCTCTGGCCTCCAGCGCCTTCCGGCTAGTTTCGTCGATCCAGGCGACCAGATTCAGTCCGGTTTTATCTTTCGTGGAAGCGACGACATTCCATTCCTCGGTGTTCAGCCCCTGGTTTTGGGTCTTGAGGAGCGTCAGGATCTGCTTCGGATCCTCCGTACCAACTACGTCCGTATTCAGTATCCGAAACATTATTTCGCTGGTTTTGGCCACTTCGCTCGCATCGCCCACGCGAAGGATTGTTCCCTCCCATGGGTTGATGAAAGGTATTGTGACCTTTTACCAGTGCTTGGCTTCCTGATTTGCGCAGGTTACGTAAAGGACGCCCTTGTCCGGGTAGCTATTGGTGAAGAGTGGGGCCTTGGATGGCTCACACTTGAAGACCTCTGTCACGATAGCCCGCTGAATGTCCTTTGCCTGCTCAGTGGTTAGTTTTTCAGCTGGGTAACTGTCCAGGACCACAGCCATTTTGAGGCAGCAGAGGGCTTCCTTAAAAGTACTCCCTGAGTAGTAGTTTAGTAACACAAAATTAGTTTAACGTAGTGTGACTAGAAAAGTGTTTTGATCCTATAAATAATCGTTAAAATATTTCCGGAAAGCTTCCCTAGTAACAATTTCATCCCTATAAAACTTCGTAATATATTCTCTTCTAACAATAATAGGGTATAACCACTGAATAATAGTCCAATAATGGGATTTGACGCCATTTCTAAATCCAATAGAACCTTTATTGTAGCATTAAATTATGCTTCAAAAAAGGCGGTCGTAATTTGCTTTAAATCATTATTTTCTGTCATTGGACGAATTTGCAGAAAAAAATAGAAAAACAAAACTTCCGCAGCAAGCATCGAACCCGTGTCTGTTGATTGCCCATCCTACACGCTACCACTCAGTCAACCTCACATATAGTCAGCATTGCTCGTAAACACTACAAATGGTTAGTTGCTTCTATAGAAATGCTTGACAATTCTTTATCGAATCTTCTGCAATGCACACTAAATCTATATATTTATCAATAAAATAAAGTCAATTTCTGCACAGAGATTTCACTAGGGATGTCAAAAACCGGCCCATATCCCATATTTTCGGTTTTTTTGCAAAGCCGGTTAGACCGTCCGGTTTTAACCGGGCTCAAAGTACCGGTTTTCGGTTAACCGGTTTTTCATTGAATTGCTTAGAATTTTAGCAAAATAATGCATACACACTCGTTAAGCTGATGTTCGTATAGAAATATGACTGTGTAATGGAGCCCTAAAAGAGAAACATGTTGAACAAAAAAGATAATCAAATAAAATTGTCAGAAGTATTCATAATGTTTCAAAAATAGTTAACTGAGTTTTATTGCTAGACAATGCATATAGTGCAGTCAAAATATCCCATTTCAGGCCTCCAAATAGAAAAAAATAGAGTAAGGCTATTTTTTGTAGTTTTTAGATCAGCGAGCTCCCAGGCATCTAAAACTCATTTTGCTAAAAAAAATTTTGATCGGAAAGGTTCCAAAAAGGACAAAAAGGAGACTCTTTAATCCTTGGCCGGAGGTCAGCATGTGGGGTATCAAATCAAAGGGGACGTCGAGTACATTACATATTCGGTGTTTGCTTCCTGTTTCAAGGACTTTCCACGGAATAAATCGAGATTAAATCGAAAATTTTTGTGTTTTCCGTGTATCTTGCCAAAGCCATAACTACGAGAATAATGCAAGTTATCACTACGTTTCTCAGTTTTCCGAATCTAGAATTGGTTAAGATTCTACCATTAAATTTGCTGACAAAAAAATTATCAGAAAGCTCTGAAAAAGGACATTAAAGGACACTAATTACAAACCTTGATTGAAAGTGAGCATGCGGGATGTCATGTCAAAGAGAACGTCGAATGCATTGCATATCCGGTGTTTGTTTCCTGTTTCAAGGACACTAAATAGAAAAATTCGGGCTAAAACGACAAATTACGGCTTTAGAAAGATACACATATACGAGAAACATCAAAATTGTCCATTGGATCCCAATTTTCTCCTGTGAAGGTCCTTGAAACAAGTAATAAACGCCAGATATGGAATGCCGCATGCCCACGTTCGATCAAAGTTTGTAATTAGTGTCCTTTTTGAGAGCTTTCCGATCATCTTTTTTTAGCAAATTTAATGGTATAATCTTTATCTATTATAGATTCTGAAAAGTGAGAAACGTAGTAGTCTAGGAGCCAGGTACCCAACTACCTTCCTCATAAGATAACCGGCTGAAAATGTATACATCACCGCTTCTGTGCAAAACTGCTGGTCAGCCCAGAATTTAGCGGTTCCTTGTTAGGGAAATTACGCAATATGTGTGCTAATTTTGAGGTTCAATCTTCCTCATAAGGTAACCGGCTGAATTTAAGTGCATGTGTTAGATCTCGACTTCCACATGCCGAAAGTGCCGGTCAGCCCAATTTTTAGCGGTTCCTTCACCTATGCTGACCGCCTCAAAGCTGCAAAAAAATGACCCTTACCTTCCTCATAAGGTAACCGGCTGAATTTATGTTCAAACGATAGATCTCGCTTAACCGTATCGAAACATAGTGGGCTGACCACTCTGAACCGGTTCCTTGACCGGTTTTAACCGGTTTGAAGTATTGAAAATACGCTCGTAAAAAATAGATTTTTGATCATACCTGATTAGGTAACCAGGCTGGATTTGTATTCAAATGGTAGATCTCAATTCGCCCCTGTCGAAAGTACTGGTCAGCCCAGACCAAACCGGTTCCTTGATGCATTTTTACCGATTCAAAATAAGCAAAAATACACCAAGTACACAATATAAAATACTTAATTTTGGGGGGATATGAAGCATTCATCCGATTAAATTTATGTTCGTATGATAGACCTCAATTCGCCTGTGTCGAGAGTACTGGTCAGCCCAGACCGAACCGGTTCCTTGACGCATTTTTACCGATTGAAAATAAGTAAAAATACACCAAGTGCACAATATAATCTACTTAATTTTGGGGAGATATGAAGTAATCACTCAATTAAATTTATGTTCGGATGACAGATCCTGATGTGCCAGTCTCGAAAGTGCCGGTCAGCCCAGACTAAACCAGTTCCTTAACGCATTTTTACCGATTCGAAATAGGCCAATTTACACCAAGTACACAATATAATCTACTTAATTTTGGGGGGATATTAAGTATTCACCCAATTAAATTTATGTTCGTATGACAGATCCTAATGCGCCAGTCTCGAAAGTACCGGTCAGCCCAGACAAAACCGGTTCCTTGACGCATTTTTACCGATTCAAAGTAGGCAAAAATTAAGTATGCATATAAATATATTTAATGTTTAAATCAAATTAAATTATTAAATAAACAATTAATTCAGTTTTATTGATTATATTACATATTTATCTTAAAGTGACTAATCACTGTCGGAGTCGGAGCTATAGATATTACTAGCAATATCGTCATTGTCGTCAATATCGTCGTGTGGCGTTGGTTCTACCATGTCTTCTATTTTCAAAGGGGTTTGTTCGCCGTCAAACCAATGGAGCTCCAGCCTTACCGAATCATTCGCAGTTGTGGTTTTCCATCCGTACCTTATAGGAGGTAAAACTGTACATGTTGCCTTTGTGGCATTTCGCCACATTGTTGAAACGTATATTGTCCTCAATATTTTTTGCTTCAATAATTTCCAGCAAGGAGGAATCAAAGTTGAATCAAAGCCCCTTATTTTTTAAAAAATTGCTCTGAATTTTTTTGCTAGCATACATTTTCTCAAAAATTTCTACGTGAGCGTTGTCTACGCTATCGCAATTTCTAACAGAGTACATTAACGCGGTAAACTCTTGAATGCCACTAATTTTGTCTTCATCATCCACGTCAGACTCGATCGAAAGTGAAAAAAAATATATTTTGAAATATAACATTATTTTCTAATATCTTACAGGGTCCGATTTTCCCCTTTCTATAGAATGCCGCAGTGTAGTGGCTACCTGTAAGGGCATGTAGTGCAGGCAAATCCTTACATAAATTTGGCCCAAGTACCTTTGATAGTTCGGTACAATTGATGCTTTCCATTTCATGTTTGCTAGCCCCAGCCATCCATATCTCTAAATAGGGGAAATTATGTTTATTACATAATGTAATAATTAAAATATCTGTGTCACTCGCTTTGATGAGAACTTTTGCGGTAGGGTTTTCTTCTGCAATTTTGGATGCATGGTAAATTATCCTTGTGTCTGCTTCTTCATGATAACATACATATCCACGTTTTTCTTTTCTCAACACCTTATTATTAAAACTCTATAAGAAAAGCATTTTTCATCTACGGTGAGAAGCACAATTTTATCTTTAAAGATAGGGACGACAGAGTCACTAGACCAGTGTGCAATGATGTTTTCAATCTAAGATGATGGTGTAACCAAGCAAAATATGGAATAACTATGCAAAATAAACAAAAATTCAATTCAGTTTAAAAGAAAAGCTTGTGTGTCTTCTAAATACGATAAGACTAACCATTCGACAAGAGTTTTGAGAAATTGCGCCTAAGTTTTTCCAAAATTACGCAGTTTGTATTGTGTACTTGGTGTATTTTCGCATATTTCGAATCGGTAAAAATGCGTCAAGGAACCGGTTTGGTCTGGGCTGACCGGTACTTTCGAGACTGGCGCATTAGGATCTGTCATACGAACATAAATTTAATTGGGTGAATACTTAATATCCCCCCAAAATTAAGTAGATTATATTGTGTACTTGGTGTAAATTGGCCTATTTCGAATCGGTAAAAATATGTTAAGGAACTGGTTTAGTCTGGGCTGACCGGCACTTTCGAGACTGGCGCATTAGGATCTGTCATACGAACATAAATTTAATTGGGTGGTTACTTCATATCCCCCCAAAATTAAGTAGATTATATTGTGCATTTGGTGTATTTTTACTTATTTTGAATCGGTAAAAATGCGTCAAGGAACCGGTTTGGTCTGGGCTGACCAGTACTCTCGACAGAGGCGAATTGAGGTCTATCATACGAACATAAATTTAATCGGGTGAATGCTTCATATCCCCCCAAAATTAAGTAGTTTATATTGTGTACTTGGTGTTTTTTTGCTTATTTTGAATCGGTAAAAATGCATCAAGGAACCGGTTTGGTCTGGGCTGACCAGTACTTTCGACAGGGGCGAATTGAGATCTACCATTTGAATACAAATCCAGCCTGGTTACCTAATCAGGTATGATCAAAAATCTATTTTTTACGAGCGTATTTTCAATACTTCAAACCGGTTAAAACCGGTCAAGGAACCGGTTCAGAGCGGTCAGCCCACTATGTTTCGATACGGTTAAGCGAGATCTATCGTTTGAACATACCTTATGAGGAAGGTAAGGGTCATTTTTTTGCAGCTTTGAGGCGGTCAGCATAGGTGAAGGAACCGCTAAAAATTGGGCTGACCGGCACTTTCGGCATGTGGAAGTCGAGATCTAACACATGCACTTAAATTCAGCCGGTTACCTTATGAGGAAGATTGAACCTCAAAATTAGCACACATATTGCGTAATTTCCCTAACAAGGAACCGCTATATTTTGGGCTGACCAGCAGTTTTGCACAGAAGCGGTGATGAACTACCACCTGTACACATTTTCAGCCGGTTACCTTATGAGGAAGGTAGTTGGGTACCTGGCTCCCGTACTATAGTGACAATTTGATTTACTCTCGTAATTAGGGCTTTGGAAAGATACACGGGAAACACAATAATTCTCCATTTAATCTCGATTTATTCCGTTGAGGGTCCTTGAAACATGGAACAAACACGGATATGTAATGTACTTGACGTCCCCTTTGATTTTTGATTTGATACCCCACATGCCGACCTCCGGTCAAGGATTGAAATGTATCCTTTTTTGTCCTCTTTGGGACCTTTCCGATCAAAATTTTTTTTAGCAAAATGAGTTTTAGATTCCTGGGAGCCCACTGATTCAAAAACCACAAGAATTAACCTTACTCTATTTTTTTCTATTTGAAATGCTAATATGACTGCACTAATAGATGATGTAGATTTTGAAGTCTTTGTGGACACGACGGATGTTGAAGTGGACGCGGATATCGATGTGGACGCGGATATCGATGTGGACGCGGACGTCGTAGCAACTGCCGATTCGTCTTCCTATAACAATGAACTCTAATGCCCGTATTTATGAACATTCCTTAACTCAAGGAGACTTTTTTGTCTCCTTTGACCAGGGTTGTGCTTTGTTCCTGATGTCACCGCCGCTATGCGAAAGTCCACAGGTCAAGGAGACCTTGGGTCAGGGATGCCGAAATTCAATAAATTAAATGTTATTTCCCATACTTTTTCATAGAAAAAAAGTCTCCTTGAGTTAAGGAATGTTCATAAATACGGGCCTAAGCTCTAAATGCACTGAGCGCCTTGGAATAATAGCACTAAGGAGAGTGTTCGGAAATACGAAATTTTTCATAGAAGACTAGCAATAGAATTACAGACTGACAAATCAAGAAAATATAAAGATTTTATGAATTTGGAAAGTTTTTTTTTCGGTTTTAACCGGATGGGCAAACAACCGTCCGGGTTAAAACCGGGAGGATGAAAAAACCGGTTAACCGTTTTGAAAGTACCGGTTTTCGGACTAACCGTCCGGTTTTTGACATCCCTAGATTTCACCTTAATTGGTTCCGAAGATAACAATGAGTGAGTAAGTGTGGGTTTCATGCAAGATTTCAAGGATTTCTATCGAAGAAATTATGTATTTGAGAGCATTTCATAAGTGTCAATTCATTAAAAAATCACTAAGTCCATCCTTCTATAAAACTACGGTGAACAATTTATTGGATGACCATACGAATGTCACACTATAAAAATGAAACCGACAGTGCTATAGAAAAATATAAGCATGTGTGTGAGTTAACTTAGAGAGACTATTGCATGTGTGTGCTGTATCATCCAATAAACACAAGAGTGGAGTATTTAAAGAAGTATCTTTTTAGGTTAACGTTTAGAGCCAGTTTTATCGGAATCTTATACCACCATCTTTACATTTATTTTATAATGATGATATAATGTTTCCGGAAAATGCTTTAAGGATGTGTTATCGGATCAAAATATTTCTTTAAGCGATGTCACACGATAAATTGATTTCGTGATACTATATGAATATGATTGCTACAGTGAGAAGTGCTTCTTTAAAGCAAACGAATTGTTGCTTGGGTTCTAACATCTTTATAGAATCAATTCACGATTATCCAATAATTATTAAATATTAGGTGTGTGTTTTTTTGGTTTTCCGTGTAGGTTTGAGTGACGAAACTTCATATAAAAAAAAATTACAGGTGGATCAGCTGGCATTTTTTTATATGGAGTTTCGTTACCCAAACCTACACGGGATAACCAAAAAACACACCTATTAGCACTAAAGACCTCAAATCAGTATGAATTCAAATATTGTGCTGTAACACCTCGATAACACTTTCTCTAAACGTTAACCTAAAAAGATACTCCATCAAATACTCCTTTGCAGTTATTGGATGACATAACACACACTGCAATAGTCTCTCTCTAAATTAACACACACCACCACTATTCTCCTTTAGCAGATAATCGGTTGTGTTATTTCATCTTAATAGTGTGACATTCGTATTGTCATCCGATAAATTGTTCATCGTAGTTTTATAGAAGGATGGACTTTGTGATTTTTTAAAGAATTGAAACTTATGAAGTCCTTTGGAATATCAAGTTTCTTCAATAGAATTGTTTGAAGTCTTGCATGAAAACAACGTTTCCTCACTCATTGTTATTTTCTGAACCAAATTAAGATTTAATCAACGCCATATAAAGTAGAAGGTTCATTGCAGAAGATTGGATAAAAAATTGTTAAGCATTTCTATACTGTTTACGAGCATTCTGTAGTGTTTACGAGTAATCTATACTATGACTGTATCTGAGGTTGGCCGAGTGGTTAGCGCGTAGGACTGGCAATTCGATAGTCATGGGTTCGATGCTAGCTGAGGGATTTTTTTTGCAAACGCGAGAAAATGACAGAAAATGATAATATAAGACACATGAGGTATGCCTTTTTCGAAGCAAATTTAGTACTACTCGTACAATAATGTTCTATTAGATTAAAAAACGGCGCCAAATGCCATTATTGGACTATTTTTCAGCGTTTATACCCTGTAAAGTGGCCCTATTATTGTTAGAAGAGAATATTGTATGAAGTATTATAGGGATAAAATTGTTACTTGGGCTATGCCGACTGAGTGAGATTGCATACATTTAGCCAACATTTCTAGAAATTTGAAAAGCTCATTAAAACTAAATGGATGCTATTCGGGTTGGAATTGCTAGCCTGAATGTGAGTCGGTTTAGCATTTGTATGAAAATTACACCGACATACTAAGTAACAATTTTATCCCTATAATACTCCATAGAATATTCGCTTCTCTCAATCATAGGGACACATGGAACTCAAGCAATACAACAATAGCAATAGCAACAACAACAGGTGCTAATGAACTCAATTGTGGAACTTAGGTTTCTGCAGTTCGGCCTGTCAATCTAGATGGTAGTACACATTTATCGGCAGCTTTATGTCGCACACACACGGAGAATCCATGGATGCCGAATTCAACGAAACTTTGTTAAAAAAATCACAAGCTCTCCTTTTTTTTATGGAGTTTCGTTCGATTCGGAATCCATTTTTATGAATTTTCGTTCTGTCAAATGAGACCTATTCCAGGAAAATTGGCAATTCACTTCGGAAAAATTAGGGGAAGCTGAATTTTTGCATGAGCTTTCCTTTTGAGATCCTAAACAAGGCCCCAAAAGTCTCCATCTGCACAACTGCCGCTAGAGGTGCTACAGATGGTCAAAAGACCCTCAAAAACAGTTTTTTTTCGAATATCTCGATAACGGTAATCTTTGCTGAAAAGTGGTGTATTGCGAATTTGTAGCTCTTGTGGTTTAATAATAACATGTCAAAAATCATTTTTTATTCCTAATGGTGCCAGGAGATCTAGCGGTATTTTTTACAAGTTTTCACGAAAATCTCTATAACGGTAACTCTGGCTAAATGATGTTGTATGGGTAATTTGTGGCAAATACGGTTCTGAAGAAAGTGGGCAAATTTCTCATCAATATGTACACCCTGAGGGTGCTATAGGGGTTCAAACCTTAGAAAACGAGAATTTTTGGGTTGTTCGTGAATGCCTCTGTAAAGGTGGTGTATGCTGTAAAGTCATCTATGACATATTTGTAGCTTCTGTGGCTGCAAATAAAATGCCAAAAGTCCCCATCGATTGCCCACCCACCGAAGTTATAAGGGGCAAAAAGTCAAAACGGTAATGTTCATTAAAAAGTGTTATATGACGAATTTTTAGCTTGTATAACGCCTAAATTAATACCAAAAATTTCAGATCGATACGTATAATCGTAAGGGCGCTATGAGGGTTCAAGCCATACAAAAACGCAATTTTTCGTTAATTTCATTAATATCTTAGTAACGGTAACTTATGCGTGGTCTGGAATGAATATGTTTCTTCAATATATCTAAATACAATCCCAAAACACCCGATCTGTACTTGTCCCCCAATGGGAGCTACGTGGGGTCCAACTTAAAAAAACGTTTTCCCGGGAGTTGAATAAGGGTATCATGTACTCGTAGCGTCTGGAAACAACCGCATAAACGCACCGAAAAATTATTCCTCAAGTGATTTCCAGCAAAAAAAAGTTTATTGGACACACCCCGATTCTTAACCCTTTAGCTGCCACAGGCATTTAATGATTTTTGAAAAAAATTTTCTTACGACTTAAACCTTAATATTTCCAAAACTATAGACTAGCAAGAATAGGAAAATAAGCTTAATATCACAGCCAACTAATTTACCTAAACAACAAAACTAACCGTATTGAAATCGGATGAGTGGTTTGGTTTTTACTGATCTGCCAAGTAAAATTTTTGTTATTTCACCCAAAAACAAATGATTTTTTCATCTCAATTTTCTCCAACGATTCTTTTAAAAATTGGCCCATAGTCTTACACTCATATGCTTCATATAGCGTTTTATTCTAGCTTCGGTAGTTCTAACATTTTTATTGCCTTAAATGCAGAAGACTAGGGTTAATTTTGGCTCGATTTTAGCATAATTTGTATAAATTTTCCCAAATTGCAGTACATTAGGCATTAGGGCAGTTTGAATAAATTTGAGATAAAAGCAGAAAACTAGGTTTTCTGCACTTAAAGCATTAAAACTATTAGAAAAAAATGAGCTAGAATAAATAAACTGACATGAGGAAAACACAATCGTAAAATTATGCGCAAATTTTTAGAACAATCGTACGAGCAACTCACCTTGGCAGAAGTTGGAGAAAATTGAGCTGAAAAAATAATTTGATTTCGGGTTAAATCTAATAAAAAAGAATTTAAAGCTCAGTAAAAACGAAACGACTTATCCGATTTTAGTGCGGTTAGTTTTTTTAATTAGGTAAATTTGTTGGCAGTGAGAATGATCTTATTTCGTTACTCTTGCTATACTAGTCTAGTTTAGGAGATATTAAGGCTTAAGTCGTGTAAGAAAATTAATTTTTTAAGAATATTCAGGAGATCTTCATATGTTTCGCCCCCATAACTTCCTTAGGTGAGAAATATGACCACTTTCTTCGAAACCGTATGGGCTACAAATTCGCCATATACAACATTTTTTGGCCGGAGTTACCGTTATAATGAATTTCCTGAAACTCTGTAAAACATACCGTTAGACAGCCGGCCACCGTTAGGAGTAGTCGAATCAAAATCTAACTTTCGCATTTTATTCACAAACAACTACAGCTATAAATTTTCCATACACCACTTTTAAGTACATAATTACCGTTATCGAGATATTCAGAAAACCCTGTTTTTGACCCTCTGTACAACCGCTAGCGGCACTCGTACAGACGGGGACTTTTGGGGTCTTGTGTTGGACCTTGAAAGGGACTAAGGGAGACATACAAAAATTCAGCTTTCCCCTAATTTTTCCGAAGTTTACCCAAATTTTTATGGATAACTACCGTACTTTTCAAAAAACACGTACAAATACACTCGACTATAGGAGGTTGAGTCGATACTTTTGTCCGTAAGTGTACGTTTCAAAATCGAGGTACTGAATCGGGGTGTACCTTACAAACTACAAATGTGCGCACATTGGGAGTTAGGAAGGGTTATTTTGGATTTTTTGTTGTTGTATAGGGAATCAAAATGATTCCAAAAGAGCATGGTTAAATGCAGCAATTATCGTTTTATATTTTACTAGGTTAATAACTTGAATTTCATTTTTGTATGAATTTACTCTGATAAATAATGTGTGAGTAAAATCTAACGTGGGAGTTTTCAGCTGTCTTTTCCTGCCTTCCTAGGGAACATGTAACAAAAACAAGCATTCCAATTTAAAGAAGGGTGCCAAGGATATTCTTCTTATTCATAAATCGCAGTCCGCGGCTATGGTTTGGGTAGGTACCATGAATGCGATGTAGTCGTCATCCATTTTGACTACAGTTTTCCTCGATTAGTTTTTTTATAATTTCCAGCTTTTTTCTTTTTTTTTAGTATATTTGTCAATTAGAGCTTGACGTGTGAGAATTTCTGTAATGTCCTGGGTAGCAATGCCAAATATTTGAAACCCATCCTACTTTTTACCGATCTGAGCAGCACAAGAGTACCTACACGTCATTGGCAGCAGTTGCTATAGGTGTTCGGCACATTAGTTTTTGGCGGACTTGTACGGTCACCATGCCACACCAGACCAGGACTTCATTACAATGGGATGCAAGAGAGGAGTGGATGAGTGCTTCGGCCAAATTTACAAATCGAATTGGCGAATTGTCTAAACACTAAGGCAATTTTTAAAACAAACTGACAAATTTACAGATTTTATAAGTCAAATCGCCTCCAAAACACAGGATGCACCACTGCACGCGGGTAGTCGAATTCGGAATCCATATCACGAACTATGGTCTCGTCTCGCTCAGTAGTTAAATGAATACCTATCCTTTGATGGGAACGAATAAGTCTGCAGAGGTGCTATGTTGATTTTTTCTATAATCACCTCACTTCTACAAAAAGATGTCAAAAACACATAATTTCCACTTTTTTCTTAGATCTATGTGTGTTGTCATTTGACATGTGTATAATAAAAAATATTATTTTCTTTTTAATATTATCTTTATTCAGATACCATCGCAACTTACAACTATTTCTTATATGCATGTATATAACTACATTTCTCAAAATATCAACATCGACACAAAAATATGTTTTTTTATTTAATAATTGTATGTATATACCATTGATTTGTTATATATTTCTGCTATGTATGTATATATATATATATATTTGTTAATTCATATGTAACATTTTATTAAATCATTTCTAGTGAATCATTTTATTAGGTACTTACGTTACTTGTTACTTATATATGGCTTTAGGTATCTTTAAATATGTTTTTATACTCATACTCGTACATGTCTAAAATTCTTACAAATAAACAACGCATACATACATTTATATAATACTTCCTTAATAACAAAAACGATTTGAGCTTAATTTAAATCACATTGTTAACAATTTATTTTGTATACAGGGTGTCCAGAAACTGCCGCATAAACGCACCGGATTGTGATTCCCCATGTGATTTCCAGCAAAAATGTTGTACGGAACATACCCCCTTAGCTTAACCCTTTAGCTGCCACAGGCATTTGAAGATTTTTGAAAAAATAGTTTTCTTGTACGACTAAAACTTCAATATCTCAAGAGCTAGACTAGCTAGAATAGCAAAATAAGATGATTATTACAGCCAACAAATTTACCTAAAAACTTAGTCGTACAAGAAAATAGTTTTTTTTTTCAAAAATCTTCAAATGCCTGTGGCAGCTAAAGGGTTAATCTAAGGGGGTATGTTCGTACAACTTTTTTGCTGGAAATCACATGAAGAATCACAATCCGGTGCGTTTATGCGGCAATTTCCGGACACCCTGTATAAGAAAGAGATACTAATGAATTAATTGACTTAATTTATTTTTAATTTCCGCTTACATTAACATTCTTTGGCCTATTGTTTCTTTTAATCAAATAGCAAGTACCGTATAATCTCACGGAATTTTTATGTCATAAATGAAATTGTTAAAAACGATTTATATAGTTTTCGAGAAAATCATATAAATCACATCCTCAAGTGCATATACATTATGAACAATATGGGAATCATCAAGAATTAATTATTATATTAAAATAATTAAAATCTATCGGAATCATAACAGGTTGTGCAATTTATACAATCCAGGAAGCCAATATAATAATAATATTAATGCAAAATAATACGCCGATTTTATTTATATGTAATATCCGAGTATTTTTCCCACTGCTAATGTGATATTAGTTGAATTTATTCTGTTCTATATAGAACAACTCGTATCAAACTTCATGTTCGAATTTGTGTAGAAGTTGTTCTGTCCTGTACTCGATAATAAAAGGCAGCTAACATCTAAAGTGCGTCATGAGGTAATGAAAATTAATTTTAAAAATATTGTCGTGTGTCAAGCCTCGAAATTTGTTATAAAGTAAAATATTGCGCTCATCTAATATTTTTAATAAAAAATATATCAATTTTTTTTACACAAAATCGGTACAATTTTCATCTCGTTGGCCATCTATTCCTGCTAATATGCATATATATGTAGTTTAGCATTCATCAGACCCATACATGAGTGCGGGAAGTCCAACTGTTTTGCCCTTTAGTTTTAGTGGCATCTTCTTGTCGCAGAAAACTAAAAAAAAAAATTTGCAAGCGCGAACGGGAGGTTGGCTCACGTAGTGAGCAGGGGGCGAAACCCCCTAGTTTTTTTAAAAATAAGAATTTTTATTAGTTGAGCGCAACTACGAAAACAAGCTGTCGAGTTTGAAATGACGAAATCAATTTTTTTTTGTGAAGATGAAAACACACCTCACCATCGAATTTTAGAGAGAAACTTTGACTCTGCAATCTTTATCCATCCATCACTTTCAGGCAACATTCGTGTTAAGTCCAATGAAGGTATCTTTCAAGTTCGTTGAGATCTGCAATAGAGTGCATACCTGTCTCAGCATCAGTTTCTTCTGGGACACAGGAATATTGCAAATAGAAGTTCAATCGCGAGAAAAAGTACTGCACTTGAAGGTCCTTGAGCAAAAAATGGAGCCGTTTTGAGCCACTTCTCTGAGTATTGAATGATGAAATGGACCTGGCTGTTGGATCAGAGGAAACAAGTGCGCGGTAAAAGCAGTTGAAAATAAGAAAAGGTGAAACTGTTATTGAACTGCGGTTGCTATTGCTATAGCGCTTTGATGAGGTCGAAGTAAAAATGTTTTTTTTTTTGTTAAGTAACTGCCAAAGCCCAGTCCGTTAAAATAGCTACCTGGATTGTCTGTCTGGTCTGTCTGTCAAGGCATCAAATCGAAAGCTATACATTTAGCTAAGAAAAGAGGAATAAACTGATAAACTCTTGAGTCTGGCTGATGAAACCGGTAGTCCATGGCCACCAAAAAGAAGATTTTATTACCATGTAAATTCTACTAGCTCTCCTGAAATATTACTAAAATTTTATTTTTTTTTGTCGACAAATTGAAAAATACTGGAACATGTCCCTATAATAGAGAAGATTCTGACGCTTACGTATTAGCTCACGGGCCACTAGTGAGTAAAATCGGTGAATGCTGGGCAATTGATCAGTTCAGGTTTCGGTTTTTTGAAAATTAATGTGCGGTTTGCCTTGAGGGATTAGTTAAAACCGCCCCACAAATTTGGCGCCCGCCTGGCTTGCTCCTCCCTAGAGCGGGCGCTGAATGCGATAAATGTTCTCATATAAATTGTGTGTGATAAATTTATTGTATTTGCTCGTAATGAGTGGTAAAAAATTAAGATTGTGAGGTTGTGTAATTTACAATTTTCCAAGCACATATAATGAACAGACTATTTATTATGCGCATACGATTTTGGTGTACAGTTAACGGTCTTTGATTTATTAATGAATGTGACCTGTCAAATGCATTTCTGAAACATTTGAAATTACATGAATTTTTTGCGGTCTTTTTTTGTCAACTTTCCTGAACCAACTGCAAGGAATCAAATTAACATAATAAAGTCTAAAAAAAATAAACAGTTTGATTAATACTGGAGTTATTAAAAAATACATGGGTTATCCCTCTTTTAAACTTTCGACATTTCAATTAAATAATATTGTATAATACCATAAAAACACATTTTTTCTGAATTATTACGTATGTACATAATAAAAATAGTATTTTTCATGAAATTAATTTCCTTCCTAGCTCAGTTTTGTCTTGAATTATTTACCCTGGCATTAACGCATGTGACACTGAATAGATTTTTAAGAGGCCAAAATTTCACTAAATTTGTTCAATTGAATATTTGGCCTTTTATTTGGCATTTTATCATGTATGTTTTATGAATATTCAATTTTATTGAATTGTTATTGACAATTACATTGTCTATACTAGCATATTTATAAGTATATCTATGTATGTAATTCGCAAACAACAGTTCTCGTTTAATAACTATAATTACTCTTTGCTACGTGTATATATTTATGTATAATGTAGGTACTCATGTAATTTAAGTGTTTCTTAAATTTCTTGTTTTAATTTATCTAATTATCTAATTATACTGGAAATAAAATTTGACGATTATCTCATATTCTACAAAATACATCGAAAAATTAAATTTGTTTCTAGTATAGTACACTCTAAAAAAAACTTCTTGTCTACGTTAACTTTGTTTCCATTTATTGGTGGTACATATGTATAACGATTTACCTTAACATACTTGTATGATAACATGCAGCCATTATTTTAAATAATATTTAGGAAAATATGTTGCAAGCTTTAATATCGGGGGCTGACTTTATACAATTATAAAAAAAGGGTATCATATGAGCAATGCCCTTAAATTTACTCGTAGAATGTAAGCTCGCAGCTCAATGGTGTTCATACACGTTATTCCATAATCCAAATTCATTCCAACCAGAAATCTTTCATGTCCCATATAATCTATTTCAACTGAGTGGGTATTTGATTCAATACAACTATCCGTTGGAATTATCAAAATACAGATAGAAATAAAAAAATAAATATGTATATGTACTAATTAACTGCATACTATTTCGTGGATTTATCATGTATGAACATCTTAAAAGTGAACATTATTTCATTCGTGGCACTACAAGACTAGACTTCGTGTCAAATATAAAATAACAAATAAAACGGATTCTTAAGAATAATATATGAACAGATTTCATTTTATCTGAATAGAAGCTCTGACACTACATAAGGCTCTGTTAACCACAAACTCTTATCGTTCGTTTCCTTTCGAATTTGGGCTAATTGTATTTTTAATATTCTTATCGGGTTGAATTTGAGATTCTGTTGTTATAGTAGATCCTACTGTGCTGGTACTATGTTCAGCGTTATTATTCGATAATCCACTACCGACAAATGTGCTCAGCGTTTGTCTTCGCCCGTTAATACTTGTTACCGTTGATGGGGTTACAATTGTGGTGGTTGACGTAACTATCGTTGGCGACGAAAGACACGACTCCTGGTGTCTAATTGTTGCAGTAACTTTTGTCGTTACCGATGCTAAACCAGCTGTGTTACTAGATGTGGCTGATACATTTGGCGATTTTTTATTTTGAAGACTACCTATACTGTCGTTGTGACGAACTTCAGGCCCAATCAAGGGCTGCTTGCTGGGACTTGAATCATCAGCGCTGCTTTTATACTTAGGTGTGCTGCTAGGTGTTGTGTACTTACCATTTTTCGATGATTTCAATATACTGGGGCCCGGATTTCGCGAAAATGTTGATTGTGAATCGTTTTGAGCAACGGTGACGACAACCATTGGAGCTAGTTCATAGTCCTGAAATAGTAAAAAAAATAATTCAGGAGACATTCATATGTAAGTTAACAAAGAATTTTATGCATAATAGCTGTGTTTCTTTGGCTTTAGAACAGGACAGGATACCCTAACTTTCCATACAAAATTTTCTTATGGGTAACCGTATATTAAGCCACATTTGTTCTAGATGTAAAGAAACATTGCTAATATTTTCTGAATTTATCATGAGTACCTGTTCATGATTTCTAGCACCTCCTGACAGGCGATGAGTCCTGGCCGATGAGGGTGCTAGAGCCCGTTCTCAGAGCTGCAGACCATTATCATGATAGCCAGGCACTCCATAAGCTTTACCATCATGCGTTGGTGAGTCGATTGACACTCCGTTGATCAGAATTCGGCTTGTGGCCACACTATCGTATCGATTATTTTCATCTGCGTGTTTATTAGTTGACGGAATGATGCAACATGGACGTCCAGCTGGTCCCCATTCCGCAGTTGGACGTAAAAGCGATCTAATTTTCTCTAGTAATGTTAAGTTTTTCGGTGCCTGAAGCACTTGCTGAGTGGCTGTTAGGAATATAACGAAAACAGGTAGTAGGCCAATTATCCATCCGACGCCATCAGCCCAAAGAGGATACACATAGTGACCATAGGATGCAGGCTGGTATTCAACCCAGTTGAAGAAGAGGATAAACTAAAAGAGACGGGAGACCTTAATAAGACAATCGTATCGTTGAAAAGGTTTAAGTTCTTATATACATTTGCAAAAAAAAAAACCTTAAAATCATTCAGTAATAATACTCACCAACAACGTTGCGGGCGTGATGAATCGCCACATTGTTGACCAAAAACAATTCCAGAATTTCGATCGTTTTCCTATCATTGATTGGATATCGTTCAAAAAACGTTGCGAACCATACAACCACGCAATCAGGATACATTCACTAATGGCAATGAGAAGTACCGACCAATTCGCCGCATATTTGTCCATAAGTTGCAACCAATACATTCCACTCTGCATGAAAAATAATACTGAAAATATGCACCCAACATTTTACATATGTACATGTGTAATATTTGCTTACATTTGTTGTAAATCCTAAGCCGCCAATGTAACCCAATATCGATACACTCAAAACCACCCAAACTTTATATTGTCTTAGTGCAGGAAATTTATCTAGAATTGCCGTGGTGACGGTCTCCATAAGCGCAAACTGCGAACATTCCGGATTTAATACGTGTACAATGATGTTGAACATGCAAAATGTTTTGTTCGAAACTTACTTGCGAGTCCAAGCCCAACGTGAGCAGCATAACGAAAAATAGAATAGACCATACAGGTGAGACCGGGAGACGGGTAACCACTTCCGGATAAACGATAAATGCTAAGCCAGCACCTTGATCAACCACCTTCTTCACCTCAACATCCAATTCGTGAGCCAGAAAACCGATAATTGAGAATATTACCAGTCCGGCAAAAAAGGAAGTTGCAATATTCGAAATGGCCACGATGAGCGAGTCTCTGTGAAGGGAAGAGCATAGTTAAGGGATATTAGGTACAGTATACACACACAGTACAGTATCTTACGGGATATACTTTTAACGATGTTACTTCAAAGTTTGATTGATTATTAGACGCAAATTACGAGGTATTGGTTTCAAGAGAACATTACGATAGCGACTCGGAACATTAGGCAATAAGCAGCCCAACTCAGTAGGGTGATGGGAAATGAACGTATTTTTAAAAGAGATTTTTATGCACAACATCATCATAAGTTAGGCATGTCACAATACGGTCCGTACGTAAATTGTTGTCGGTCGGCATCTTGCATTGTATTATCCAATTAGAGAGGAAGGTTCGCATGATGCTTTTACGGACGCTTTATTCAGCAGTCAGTCATACTCTCTCCCCTACCGCAGTCCCGTTACATTTGAATTTGAGTCTCCCTCGTTAATTTTTACTTAAACAACAGTTCAATCTAACCATAAGAATTACTATCAATTTACACATTACAGCTCTCGTGCTATATCGTCCTAATGTGCAAACGATTTTCAGTTATAATTCGGAGGACCAAAGGTGCAGCTGTTGTAGCAGTAAATTTCTGGATTGAAATATCCTTGTACTATTTTGGTTGGCGTAAATAAAGTAAAATTTTAGAAATGCTTTCAAGTTTTGTCAAGTATCTTCTTAACTAATTATATGACGTTGTGTTGCCGGATAGGTGATGATGCAACTTTTTGGTATTGTTAATTTGCTAATAATTTTAAATAATTTGCTACTGTAAAACGGAATAGAGGAAAAAATAATACATACATAGATTCCCTGAAGATAGGCTCAAAATTGACCGAAATATATCGGAAATGATAAAAAATTAAATCGTTTTCCTAGAAGCGTGTTCAGCGCCCGCTCTAGCACTTACGCCGCCCCAGGCGAAAGGACAAATTGGCGCCCCTTAGGTACTGTACCAGGCAGATTAATAGTAGATTAGATAGTGTATGTATGTCGTATGTCGTTGCTGTTGTTCTATAAGCTCTTCAAAATATTTATTATTCTTTTATAGGGTGATATTGGCAGCTCTTGGTCGTTGTAACACATCGGTTCCATGATGGCTGCCTTCGTAACATATCAACTCAAAAATATAGCCCTAGTGGGATTTGACCCAACGCTATAATAATTCAGAATAGAATGTCTCCTTATGCTTACTAAGATGCCCAGATAGAGATTGAAAATTATGCGAACAGTTTTTCAACTAAAACACTCAATAGATTTGAGAAAACTGCGCTCTCGAAAATGGTATGCCATAAAATGGTGCTCCTTTTCATCACTAACCTTCTCGAGTAGTTTTCGATAATTTCCTTACATGCTGCGGAGCTGATAAACTTCAATTATCCGGGTCTCTTCGTGGACGAGTTTCTTCAGCGGTTTTAACTTGGGTTGTTTATTTTCATAAATGCATCCTCTTGTGAATTGTTATAGAGAATAAGGTCAGAGCTAGTCAAATCGGGGCAACCTATAAAAATCCCGATATGATCATGTGTGGAAAAATATTAGAGAGGACTGCTATTGCGGCTCTAGAAATGTGTACTGTGGTTCTATTCCTTATCTTGCTGAAATCCAAACGAACTTGTTCGAAGTTTGCCCACTCAATGCTAATCAATGAATCCATCTGCAAGCAGATCGATTGATCGATTCAAGTTAAATTGCTGCTAAATGTAGAGGGAAGTCTTCTAGAATGACTGAAAAAATGTGATAAGGATAGTGTCTTTGGGAAAGAAATTTCCGACACGAGGACTTTAGGTTATAACGCCTTTATGTGCTGTGTCTTCCCATTTCATATGATTTCTCTGGTGATTCAATATTTATTTAGTTGACATGATTTTCAATCATTAAATAGACTAACCAAAAATATTAAGTCGGAACCACACTGATCGGAGTTTGCAAAACCGCGAGCAGAAGATCGAAGTTGTGGACAACACAAGACTGAAACATGGGCGTAGCCAGAGGGGGCAGGGAGGGATGCTCGCCCCTCCCCCTGGTTGATGATTTTGGGAAAAAAAGTTCTTACCGATCTAGTAAAAAAATCGCTGCACTTTACAATGCATGAAGGCGTAAAAATGCGAGTTTGATACCAAGCACTACGTAAAATTTTCCGCTGGAAAACTCAAATATTTGTAGTTTTCTGGCCCTTGATATCCGAAACTGGGATACCTACGTGTGAGCTTCATGAATCGATAACATAATTCGATCAGAAATCTTTCCGCTAGAGAGACTCTTTTCCTTTTGAGAATCCCATATTTTGATTCCATCTGAAAGGGATTTTAGTGACAAATGGTATACAGCTTTGCCTAGGGGCCTTGTAAAGAACGATTCTCATATTTCCGTGCCTTTTATTTTATTTCATCCAGATTCATTTTGTAGCTGACCAGCAATGAAATTTAGCAACTGTTAATATTTTGTTAAATTTAGAGTTTCCTCCAAATCAAATCAAAACCGTATACCGTATTTTTATCAAAAAAAGATTTAAAATTTTTACCCAGAAAAAGAACAGGGATAAACGACACAAACTGGTCTTTTGGTCTATTTCATTAAATTCGCAATTGGAATATGGAGTCCGAGAGACAAAAATAGCACTGAATACAGATAAACAGCTGACATTGGAGGCCAGAATGTAATCAGAATTACCATTAAAAGTCCAAACACGTTCACGTTAAATGGTGTAGAAAATCATTCTCAGCTGTCCTTTCTTAATTTTAGGCTCTACAATTTCAGATCCTAAGAAAATCATGACGTTGAAAAAATTTCAGGCTTGCCACTTTGCTAGCATCACAGACGCAAATTTAGGCAAATCTCACTAAAACATTTTAAGATTCTAATTTCAGTTCTTCGTGGGCTCTTCAAAGCCTAGCCAGGAATTTGCTTCTTTGAAACAAAACTTTAAAAACAGAACTAATAATACACTTGATAAATTAAAATATTAACGAGTTTCCTAAATAAGCAATTGATGTGCTTCTTTACTTAAACTTCACCTTTTTATGGTTTCCTTTCCACTAAATCGAAGTTTATATTGAATTTTTCCTTTTGGCTTTTTCGTCAAGTTTAACCGAAATGCCGCCCCTAAAATTTGGCGCCCCGGGCGACCGCCCGGCTTGCCCCCCCCCCCCCCCCCCCCCCCTTAGAGCGGGCGCTGAGCGGGTTTTAACTAAGGAAGCAATACAAAAAGTTACATCATCTTCTTAACTTTTTAACGCTAATGCTTGAAATACATATCGCGCAGAAGCAGAAGCATCGGCAGAATTTCATAGCTGACAAATATGCTGAATGCCCAGCATTTTTATCAGCAATGTAAAATGCATTGCGCTTGACATTTCGCGATGCTGATGCTGCTGCTGCTGCGTGATATGTATTTCAAGCATAAGGGCGCGCGCAGACTAAAGGTGTATTAGAGAGTAGCGTATAACCAGTCGCCCAATACAACGCCCACCTCGCTTCGCTCGCCATGATCAGCATGACAAGGGGAGTCGATTGGGCGATGTCCGTCTGTCCGTCTGTTGCTACGCGTTTTACTCGGCCAATTTAAATGCTATGAAGCTGAAATTTCGCATACTTGCTTCTTTTTACTGCAGGCAGTTGTATGTTTGATTCGCCATGGGGCTGCCATACCAACCCAGCTCCCCAAATTAGGTTCGTATAAGAAAAACAGCAGCTTAAGTCTTGTACCAAGTTCAAGTACCTTGGCTCGATGGTGAACAACGGAGCTACATGCGATGATGACATCAAACATCGCACAAAGGTTGGGTGGATGACGTGGCGAGAAAACTCTGGAGTTTTCTGCGATAAGAAAATGCCACTGAAGCTAAAGGGCAAGTTCTACAAAACGGTTGTACGTCCCGCACTCATGTATGGATCAGAATGCTGGACCATGTATGAAGGTTACGCGAAACAAATGACACCGACTGAAATGAAAATGTTACACTGACAAAAAAAAATTAGAATGGTTATCTAAAGAAATAGTCGAATTTATCTAAAGTTAGCGTTGATTTTCAGCTTATGATTCTATGTAGATGAAACAGCTACGAAGATATGGATAATTCTTCTATTCGTCATTAGTTGAAACATCTACTATATTTGCAAATTCAATTAATTCATTTGTAAAGACAGCTATTCATTATCTATAAATTGTTAAATGTTGAATAGGTAAATTGTGTTGAAGAAAAAAGAACGATTGTTTGTAGTTGAATTTTATATTTGAATAGTACAATCAACAACTTTTGTGGAAGAATTGACTAAACTTTTTCTTCTAATCTTGCGTGGTTAAATGAACGAATTTAATAGTATTTTCAGCTGCGAAGATTAGAGAAATCAGCTATTTCTTTGGTAAAACTATCTAAATTTAAGTCAACTACTTCACTTTAGATAAAAAGTCTAAACCATTTTTTTCGGTGTACGCATGTCAGCTGGTCTAACGAAAAGGGACCACATCAAGAGTAGCCAGTGGCGTGCACTCCATATATGCAAATAAGCAGTGCATACCCTTTCATTTAAAAACATTTTCTTCATACAAGTTCATGAAAATAATAACTGATTTCACTGTTAATTCTTTCCTCAATAAATGTACCAGCGCCATCTTTATATAAATAGTGTAGGTTCCACTGACCTCGTTTTTTCGCCGACACTAGAGTATGCTCGATAAGCACCGTTTCGCCGTGCTTGTAATCTTCATACGAATCGAAAAATTTCAACTGCAACAATGTTGCAGGTTTATATGGTGAAGAGAAGCACGCCTGCCTTGGCGTTGGCGAACAAAGTTGACGGACGAACGATGACTATAGCACAAGCGGCGAAAAATGTCGTGATAAGATTTGAGCAAAGGGAACCAAAGCGGAAATAAACAGTAGGTCCCAAAATGTGTCGTTCAATTTTGACAAAATGTTTCCTTTGTTTGTTTTTAATATTTAAACAATGTTGAAACAGGAATTTATTATTTTTTGAAAGAGAATGTACATATTTTACTAATCAGAAACAAATTATAATGGACATTTTTGTACGGGGTTGGTTGCATAGCTATGTATGCATTTTGTTAGTCACACTGTGTTATGTACATATTACAAAAGAAGGTTTGTATGCCTACAGTGTACACATTTGAGAAAATCAATAAATCTTACAATGCGAATGTTTGTATTTGTTTGATTGATTTAAATAATTTTCAAGCACTGTTTTGTTAACGTTACAAAGTTTTTTTTTTATTATACTTATTTTAGTGCTTTCTAAAATAAATTAGGCGGTTTTTCCTCATTTTTAGCTATCCTGAGATTACTCAATTACAGTCGAACTTCCCTAAACGGACACTTCTAATAACCGGACATTTCTTATAAACGGACACTTTTATTTTCCCCAACGTACCCATACAAATACTCATCCTGAACAAGCGAGTCTCTAATAAACGGACAGTTCCAAGAAAAAAAGCACAAATTCTTACATTGCAGAATTGTATTTAGGGCAAAGAGTCTTGCGATTACCAGAAAATGGATCTTACGCGTATTAGCAAGACCCAATGTACGGGAAATGTGAAATGATTTATCAACGACTGCAGTTCTTTCTTATCTCTCGGTTGGTGCTCGCAACTTTTGTAGAAATTGCATAAATTCAATTTATGCTGCAGCGTTTAATCGTGCAATTCTCTATTCTATTTAAATAAGTGTCAAATAATATTTTGCGAATTGAAGAAAAATTGAAGATCACATAACAATTCAGATGAAAAATAAGTGTGCTCGGTCTCAGAAAAAAATCGTTGGAAAAACATGTGGAAACGACGACACGAAACCTTTATTAAATAAAAGTTATTTTGGAAAAGTGGAAAGAGAGTGGGAATGAAATGACTGAAAATTATGCCCTAATCCGTCGGGACTACACATTTTTATCGCGGTTTTTGAATATATTTGCAGATTGTAGTTAAAGTCTATTTTATAAAATGTTACACCTCCATGAAATATTCTCATAAGCGGACACTTCCAATAAGCGGACAAAAACTCATTCTCCAATGGTGTCCGCTTATGGGAAGTTTCACTGTACTTAGGAAACACTAACCTTCCTTTTTATTTCGACATATCAAAAAGCGTTTATACTCGTATTTATCATCTTTTCTTCGGTTTTAATTTTGCATACCCTTCACAAAATGGCTGTGCACGCCACTGAGAGTAGCTACATCCGAGGCAGCTTGTCCATAGACCAACCAATCACCGAAAAGCTCGAAGACCGACAAATGGATTGGTATTGCCATGTTCAACGGCGTCCGCCTTGGAACCCCGCAAAGAAAGCGATATCAATGGAAGTTCCCCTTGATGGACCCAAGGCCAGAGGCAGACCGAAGAACACCTGGATGTGTCAAATGAAAAAGCAACAACAACGCCTTGGGCTCGGCGATGACACAATCCAAGATAGAGCTGCCTGTAGAAATATGCTGAGATATTATCGCCAAAACGGGCGATGTGCCTACACCGCGGGTCGAGCAACGCGAAGTCATGGAGCGGTATAAAGAACGAGGCAAGGAAGAAGAAGAAGAAAAACATTTTTTCTTGTGAACCAATTTGAACCAAACCTTATACAAATGTATTTCTATTCACGCCACAAAACATATGTAAAAATCGATGGAATTGGACCATGAGGTCATGGGGCTGCCATACAAACCACATCCCCCATATAAAGTTCTTCTAAGAAAACATTTTTTGTTTGTGCAATTGAACCTCACACAAATATATTTCCATTGATGCCACAAATCATATATAAAAACGGAAGGAATCGGACCATGGGGTCATGGGGCTTGCATACAATCCCAGCACCTAATTTGATTCTGAAGGTTAACGGTTTTCTTCCTGCACAAAGCACAAGTTCCAATCAACCCTTACATAAATGTGTCTCTATCGAAACAAAAAAATGTATGTATAAACAAATATGTAGTATCCACATGCTACGCCCCCCCCCCCTTCTAAGATTTTGTTTTTTTATCTATCGACGTCGCGTAACTTATGTAAAAATGGAAGGAATCAGATGGAAGGTTTATGCGCAGCTGCCGTAGAAATCGCACAACCAAAAATCAAGTTACAAGAATTATTTAAAAACGGACGGAATCGGAACACAAGCCGCCGAAAAATAGCCCGAGGAGAGCGAAGGGTATCGAAATTTCGTGCCCGAAATTAGCCTCGGTCTCATTACACTTATATCTATCTTTGGTATGATGGCAGCTTATTTATTATTAATACGAGAGTTACTAAAAAAGTTTCTAGAAAACAGATGAAAACGATTTTTTTTATTTTCAAAAATGGCTTTGTTGTTTTTCAAAATATTCGCCATGCGCATCTATACACTTTACCATGCCCTCAAACCAATTTTCGAAGCATTTTTTCGATGGAGACACCTCCAAAACATGGCTTTAAACGCTTCAACTGCTGCTTCGGGCGAAGAAAACCGTTCACCACGTAATTTATTTTTAATAAATGGGAACAAATAAAAATAACTCGGTGCCAAGTCATAGCTGTAAGGCGGATGACCCGTCAATTCAATGTTTTGACCGGTTAAATAGGCGCTAGTTTAAACTGATAAAGAATGATTCATCTTCTCGTGTTCGTTTCGCGAATTTCCTCGAAAGCTTCGGGTAAGCAAATGGTCGTGTACCACTCGAAATTGACCGTACTACGTTCCTCAAGTGAAACAATGGCCACAGGGCCCATTCAGCCGATGAAAAAGGACACCATTCGCCTCGCAGTGCTTCGTGCGCGAACAACTTTTGTTGGATTGGACTCGTCTTGGAACACCCACACGGTCGACTGCAGTTTAGTTTTCGGTTCATAGGCATAGATCCATGATTCGTCACCGGTGACGATTTTATTCACGTCATTTGATGCACCGTTATGGTATTTTTTTATCATTTTTCTGCACCAATCGACACGAGCCTTTGTTTGTATTGTCAAATTATGCGTGATCCAACGGGAACAAACCTTTTTTTACGACCATGTGTTCATGCAGCATCGAATGTATGGCCGGGGGAGAAATGCCCAAGGATACCTCTATCTCACGGTATGTCACATGCCGGTCTTGCGTAATCATTTCACGTTTTGCGGCACAATGGCTGTTTTTGGGCGACCTTCAGGAAATTTGTCCGAATTACGCCCACGTTTGAACCTGTTAAACCAGTTATAACTTATCGGAAGAGATGGTGCTTCATCACCAAATGCGAAATGAAGCCGATTGAATCAAAAAATGTTCACGTGCTAATTCCACTTTTTTGCTAAATTGCCTTTTTTAACTAACTGTAACTTACACTAGTAACACTTGTCATCAAAGTGTTCTCAGCAGGTATATGCTAAAAAAGGTCGAACTTTCTGATGGAAATTACATATTTGACGAAAACGTACTGGAACATGCCTAATCTAAGAACTGTTTTAGTACCCTACGTAAATTACACAAATTGTCTATGTTATAAAAGTAAGAGTTTCTAAAAAATGTCTGCAATCCAACAAAAGCATAAAGGCATCTCTGTAAATACTTTCAATTTTTCTACCTACTATCAAATTCATATCAAGACGCATTAACCCAAACTTAAAATGCCGACGGTGATGATAATATACAACCACTTTATATTAAACATAATCTGACACTTTTATCTACTGGCACTAAGCACGTCAGCACCCTTGAAAATGCTGGTATGAATGAAATACCCTTAAGACTTATACATACTTACTTGTAACAATTGTTTGTAAATTTGTTGTATGACGACAGCGTAATTAGGCCTCCCCACGCTGGGCTCAGGGCGAAGAAAATCTGAACGGCAGCATCACCCCACACCTAAAATTATTCGGAGACACAAAAGACAAAACGGTTATCTCGGGAAGGCGACATGATAATCTAGGAGATATGGTTTCCTTTAAAGACAAACTGAAGTGGAAGTGGAATGGAAGGGAGACGATCTTTATGTGGATAAGGATTGTCTTGAGAGTTAATTTTTGAGAAGAAGAAAAGTATGTATAATTGCTAGAACAGTGGTTTCCAACCTTTTTTAGTCCTTGCCTCCTTTGCAGTCTGACGCATCTGGAAAATTTGTTTTGTTTCTGTATTTTCGACTGAGAACTTAGGGTCACCTGATTTGGTTGAAACTCATTTTGTTAGGAATCTTCCGCAGCTGACAAGTAATGAGCAAGTCAACATTGTCACAGTTGAAGGGCTTTCTTGGATAAATAAATTTAGAGTAACATTTTTAATTAAATCCATTTTGGTAAAGCACCATCCCTCGAAAACCCATACTCAGCCTCTTCAAAAGATTCACAACACTCTTGTGTAAAGGTCACAGAACAACCAAACTGCCCATTTTTGTGACGGCCGGCGCGGCCCTCGCTGGGAATAATTCTCCACAACCATCTCCTTTAAAAGTGTGGTAAAAATAAGACCTTTTTTAAAGGGCCAACAACTATTGGAACCAACTCTAGTCGTCGAGTAAGATCTAAAAGCACGCGGAGACAGTATGTCGAGATTCAGAGCAATTATATAGACAAACTGGAGATGAAGCTCAAGGTGAAGGTTTGCTCGATTAAGGGTTTAAACAAACCAGAAGGAACTATAACTCGTATGTTTTGATTTTTTAATTTCACCTACTTTGGTACTGTTTCATTTTCCAACTCATAGGGCCAGTTTCTCATACATCTTATCTAATGGTTAGTCTTATCGTGCAGAGAAGACGCACACAATTTTCAGAAAGCTTCGCGCCCCCTTATTCAATCTTAACGCCCTCTAAGGGGGCACGCTCCTCCGGTGGGGAATCACTGTGTTAATAACAAGTATGCATTGTTCGGCTGATGAGGGATAGGAGGCAGGTATTATATGAATACAACGAACATTGTATTGCAAATTTCTGACATAAAACAATATTCTTAGGCATATTTTAATTTGGAGTATAAAAAGGGTACTAATTTAATTCGTTAATCAGACACTTACCTGAGCATTAGCTAATTGTTTCCAGTCGGGTGTTAGATAAAAGAGTATTCCCGTCTTTGCACCTGGCAATGTCACACCTCGAAAAAATAGTATAACAAGAACGACATACGGAAATAGGGCAGTGAAATAGACAACTTTTCCAGACGATTGAACACCCTTGCACAGACACAGAAAAACAATTATCCATGCAACCATCAGGCAAATTGCCAACGACAATCGAATTCCACCAGTCTCTTCAATTCCTGATGAGAGTCCAAGGACATAGTTTCTGTAAAAAATCGTTCAAGGCACTATTAAGTATTGGTGAGTTATGATTATGAGCTCACATAAAAATGAAAGCACCAGTATGTGCAAGTACCTTTTCTTTAAAAGAAACGTGAAAACGAAAAATTGAAAACTTACGTAAAATATTCTTCGGCCGGTGGACGTTTGAGAGCATGTATTGATAACTCCGTATAGTTGTGAGATTCGGAGTATGTATTATTATAACACTTTCGAAGGTAGAATGTTCCATTCATTGCTTCACATTGATCAGCCATCTCATACGAAAAACAATCTGTGAAAGACAAGAAAGTCAGTCAACATATTGACAACACAAAATCAATAAGAGGGACTGAGAGCTGCATCAGCCAAGGGATCCTAAAACCCCGCCTACGGTAATGAACAACAGAACAATACTATTTTATTATTAGAGCCCGGATTCTCGTGCAATTGCACGTTAATGCACGAAATTCCATTTTTCATGGATATTGCACGAAATTGCACGTTTTAGGGTTTTTAATATAAACGTACATTTCCATTTTTTAGCCGCTTTCATGAATTTTTTCCAGAAAAATGGAAGTGTGCACAATTTTTCGGTTGACAGAGAAGAGAATAAAAGTAATGAGAAAGAAACAACAAGTGAAAAACAATAAAACTATACAAAATCCATCGCCATATGGAAATTTCTTCAAACGCCAGTTGATTTTTATAAAATCTTACAGCTGTTGTTTGTGGAGTGCATGTTAATTAACTGGTGGTTAACTAAACTTAAATACAAATAGGAACATATCCCCCTTAGAAAACGATTTATTCACGAATTAGATAAAGATAAAGGCTGGGCGATGGATCTCTCTTGATTACCGTAACTCCTAGTGGAGCATGGTGCGCTGATGACTACCGAGTGTAGTCATCAACGTTACAAAGACAACTGAATTCGGAGTGCGATACGGTTGTCAGCCATACCACTTCCTAGTCGCATTGTTAGTTTATTATTCTACGATAAGAATATTTCTTATCATCTTCTTCTGAATAATAAACTTGCGACGAGTCGTGCCGAGTTTGGAAACTCGTTTCTCTATGAGTGTTTATTTCACAGAGTGGCGACCGAACCATCACGGCCACAGAGCACGACGATGGCGATGGATACTAAACTACTAATAAACCTGATTGAAATGAGCTAATCTAGAAAGCATTTTATGGAAGAGTCTTACGTTAGGTTAAAATTTTGAGTGTTCCGTATTTAAGTAAGAATTATTGAACTTTTTTAAAACTAGCCCTCTTAAAGTATACTTTTCCTTCGTCGACTACTCCAAAGTATGAACTTCTAAAAGATGATAAAAAAAAGATATTTTTTATTATATTACACGCAAAATGAACATTTGGAAATTTATATTGCACGATTTTGCACGTTTCGGCATTTTTACTGCACGTTTTTCAATTTTTTACTGCACGAAAATCCGGGCTCTAGTTATTATCCACCATACTCTTCGAAACATTTGTTAACGTTCTATTTAAAGCATCCACCATCTTTTTATAACAAATTATTAAATTTACGCTGTGGTAAAAAAAGCCTTAAATTTTACGAAAAATAATATAATTCCCTTTGCTATATGCATCAAATGCTATGCCGCCCATGCCAAATCCCATCAACACATTTCCCATCTACTGATAGAATTTTTTAATATTTTACACAATAAAATTGTCTTTTTTTCCTTCTATTTGTTTTATTTAAATTCGCATCTTCAGCTCTCCTTCAGTTTCGAAGGGACCATTGAATTTTCCTATTCTCATCGTAAAACATCAATCGGACGATTACTGCACACATAACAGAGATTCTCCAGGATACTTTTTAACAAGTTCTCTTTTATAGGCATTGTATAGTCATTAAATTGAGAGACGGCAACTTTTCCTTGTTTGTGAAACCAAATTGTTTTTAGGACTGATTTCTTTGTTGTTTATCGTCTACCCAAATACACTGGCGACAAAATGGATGGTCTGGTAGACTTTTGAAACGTTTGCTTTTGTGTTGAAGGAAAAGAAAAATAACGAGTAAACGTTGTATGTTTGTCGGTTTCTGTTTGCGACTTTCAAAAGCCAGGCTTCACATTGTAAAAAGGTGAAAATTAAGTTTATTAAACAATTTACTTAACAGAGTATAAGGCCAACACGAATCTGTTTGCACAAAAATCAATAATTTTACTTACGTGCTGTACTCCATTCTGTCTCACAATTTTGCCAGGGTAATTCTGATGTAAACGAAGCACACATGTAGAAAATTGTCCATGCTATGATCAGATTATAATAGAGCATAACAATTGCCGAAACGATAATCATGCCATATCCTAAACCTCTCATAAGTGGACAAAATCGCCTGTAGATAGCCACCGGTCCTAGCGCAGCATATTGCCCAAACGATAATTCCATAAACATCAATGGTAAGCCCGCTATGATCAACATTATTGTAAAAGGAATAAGGAAGGCGCCTAGAAAAAATGGGAATTTTAATATGTTGACAAGGACAGTCTACGGGCAACAAAGACCATAGTGTATGAAAAAAATATGATTTTTTTTTTACTTTATAAAAAGGTTCTAGTAAAAGAAATTTGAGTACCATTTTATTTTGTTCAAACGGACAACCTTACTTACCACCACCATTATTGTAACATAGATAAGGAAATCGCCAAACATTGCCCAAACCCACTGAATAGCCAAGCAATGATAATAGAAAATCAAAACGTCCGGTCCAATTTCCACGCTCTGGATGATCCCCTTCCATCTCGTTTTCCAGTGTCCCTGTTTCGCCGGACAGTGGAATTTGTGAGTTTGCAACAGAATATTTGTCATCGCTCTGTAAAGAAAAAATATGTTTTTCTTCAAAATATTTCTTTACATTGGAAATTTATTGCAACATCAAGTCCAATATAATATCTAGGAACGTGGGAGCGTCCCACCCGCCAAAGAAAAACGAAAAAATTTGAACAAATCAAAAGTGACAAGCGACTAAGACTATGTTTACACGAAGGAACAATACCCGTAATTAGGAACTCTGTAGCTCGGACCCTGGTTGGTCTCGCCGCTCGCGCCGTCTTACGAAGTGTAGACAATTTCAAGACGATACGATGAAAAACACCGGAGATATAAGAGTTTGAAAATCGAATTTTTTTATCGAACTAAAGATCATATAAGTCTTTAAAAGCGTTTGCAGCAGCATTAGCTCCTATTCCATGCAAAATATTGGACATATTAGCTAGATTTATCCATATGTGTTTGACCCCAAAGGAGGATGGTCAAAACGGTCGTTTGATGAACAGCAATGAAACGTATGTCAAATGAAAGCTTGGGACGAGTAGATTAACGTTTGTTCTAGCGATATTTAGCTAAACAGTGGGAGATCGGAGATATGGGCTATTTAAGTTTTGACAAAAAATGAAAAATCTTACTGCACCAAAATCACATTTACCGAAAAAATATGTAACTCAGAGACTTGAAGTTAATTTTCTAATACACTTAACAGTTTTCACTATCATTGATGGAAAAAATGATTAAAAACTATTAAGTCGTTTTGAAATTATACACGTTCAAAGTCAAAAGTTTCGAATTTTTAATGTTTTTGTTACTTTTATCTAATTCTTTCTATATTGCGAAATCATTTCATAAAATATATTTTATAAAATGAAATTTTTGTTTTGTAGTGAACAAATCCTCTTTACATATATTTAGTCTATTTTCAAAAGTTGAGAAGTTAATTGGGCTTAAAGGACGTAAAGTCTCGCAAAAAAATACACAATTTTACCAAAATATATCATAACGTTGAACGTGTATGTCGTATAATTCGGACTATCAATGGAAACGGATGAGTAAAAAGTTAAAGGATTCTCGATCGTGGATTTAGGGATAGTTTTGGTATTTTAGAAACATATGGTTATGAAGCTAATGTACCTCCTACAAAGGAAAGGGGAGAAAGCCAATTAACCACGGAACAGGCGAATAAATCAAGACTTATAATCATATGCCGGTGGGTAGTAGAAGTTATGAATGGAAAGATGAAGCAATCTTATAAGCTGTTTCGTCAAACCAACTTTAATAGATCTCTTCCTCACATGTTTGACGACTTTAAAATAGGAGCTAGTCTCTTAAACGCCTTTTACAAGGATCATCGTTTGGCTCCTGAAATAATTAATATAATTAATGAAAGCATTAATAAGCCGAATCAATCCGTCTTTATGTGTAGAGATGATAATTTAAATAGGCATCGAAGTAATTTCGTGGGTATGGAAGCAAACCTCTCATTTTTAGAATACTTTCTTCGATTAACAGAGGATTGTTTGATTTTGCACGCTTTAGGCACATATCATATAAAGTTAGCTAGGTCGTATGTTGCAGAGCATTTGCGGGAGGGGATTTGCTATGTTGAAATGTGTAGGCATGATACACTTGAAGGTTTAAGCGAATGCAACATTACGTAGACTAATGTATGGTTTTACGGGTTCGACTACATTCGCGGCATGTGAGAGAACGAATTTATTATGTCTATATTTTAATTGACAGAGAACAGCATGGTATACATTCCATTATAGAGCATTACTGCAACTGTCTTACTGGCAGGCGAACAGTGGGAAGCTGCGCCCATATTCTGCCAGTTTTATGGTATGTAGGATTATTCAGATTTGAAGAATTCAATCCTCCAGAGCAGCATTTACTAGATGTAATAATGTAATAATGACAAAATTAGCCTTTTGTTACCTAATTTTAATGTTTGTTTTGTTTAAGTCCAATAAACAATGTACATATGCTATCATCGCAATAAATGCGGCACACAGTGTGTACTTTGGAGCCGGTTTCGACCAACAGTGCATGGCGCTCCGCATCATCTCATCAGATGCCTCTTCTGATGCGGCGCGTCATGCACTGTTGCGAGAGGCGTTACCGGACTCATCCAGGCATTGTGTCAAATCCTCTTATATAGGACCAAAAGTACACAATGACGTCGAATCATGTTGTGCGGAAGAAGCCACTTGCTATTTTCCAATTCGGCGCGGCCGTCGTTTCTGACTATACGTGCCATTTACGGAATCAAACAATGAAAACATTGTTGTTGGACAGTGGATGCATCAAGCTCAAACAACTTATTTGAGAGATCCACCGTCCTATTTGTCCATAGTGGGAACAACACACTTTTATGCTATCATCGCAACGACGGCCGCGTCGAATTGGAAAATAGCAAGAGGCTTCTTCCGCACAACATGATTCGACGTCATTGTGTACTTTTGGGCCTATATAAGAGCATTTGACACAATGCCTGGATGAGTCCGGTAATGCCTCTCGCAACAGTGCATGACGCGCCGCATCAGAAGAGGCATCTGATGAGAAGATGCGGAGCGCCATGCACTGTTGGTCGAAACCGGCTCCAAAGTACACACTGTGTGCCGCATTTATTGCGATGATAGCATAAAAGTGTGTTGTTCCCACTATGGACAAATAGGACGGTGGATCTCTCAAATAAGTTGTTTGAGCTTGATGCATCCACTGTCCAACAACAATGTTTTGATGGTTTGAATGTACATACATATGTTTTTCCCATATGTGTGACTAATTTGACGAGGGGATGAGAAAAAAATGCGTTTGGGTTTTTATATACTCACATAACAACCCATAACATTAATGAATGCATTTTAAGGAATGGACTTTTGTATGGAGTTGGGTCTTAAAAAAAAATCAGCAGCAATTGGAGCTTTTTTCGCAGATTTAGAAGCAAAAAATGAATATAGGGGAAAACGGTTTTTGCATGAAAAGTACCCTTTGTTTTAAAGGAATAGTCCTGATTCTTGATGTTTACGGGCCTAAAATTTATATATAAGTTACCCTCTAATATAGCCCTTTCATTTGACACCAGTGTCATTGCTGTTCACTCAACGACCAACTTTCATACAAAAGTGCCCATCCTCCTTTATTTTATTACACTCAGCGAATGAATTCAAAACTCAAAAAATTTTCGATGCAATTATTTACCCTTCTGTCGCCGCCTACGACCTATTATGCCTGAGGTGTAGCTGAATTTTCTGTGAAATTAATTTTATTTTTTGAAGAGGTCTAATTTTGGTTCTAGAAACAGTTTACATGCTATGTTTTACGATGATACGCCGTTTTTTCGTTTCTTTAGACATAGTTTACATTTCGCCGAACGTTTTATCGGATTTGTGGCCGTCAGTCCCTTTGAAATATATGGAAAGGGGTGGAAAATATTGTTGAACGATATATTTCACCAAGATATAGTACCAATGGTCTGTCTAGATCTATACGCCAACAAAAGGGTTAATTATCACGTCGGCATTTTGAGAGAGTAATAAATATTACGCGGATATTATATTCTCAATTGCAAACAAAAATTTGACACTTGGATAACATTTTTATTTAGATGTGTGAACTGCGACAGTGTGAAAAGGATGTCATTTTGATTTTCTGATGCCCACTCTGGACTAACGGATGCACATGGGTTGCTATGCTTTCTCTAAGGTTTTAAAGGAAGCATTTTGTAAAAGTCGGGGATGGGCCCGAAAATGCCTAGAAAAGAATAGTTTTGTGATTTGGCAGGACTGTTTAGAACAATCCTTTGTATATGTGCTCCAAAATTTTCAGTTTTAGGTCGTCTGCAAGAGCGGGGTTAAGGAGTCAAAGTTCCTGTTTTGGTTCGTCTCATATACGAGTACGCACGTATATTAATATAATATTGGATGAGCATATAGTGCGTGTGACCAAGCCTCCGAAATTTTGCTAGACCGATTCGAACGAAAGGTCCTTCGGCGAATTTTCGGGGCCGTTTGCGAGCGAGACCAATGGCGTATCCGGTACAACCATGAGTTGTATCAATTGTACGATGAGCTGGAAGTATCGAAAATCGTGAAGCTTCAACGTTTGCAATGGGCGGGGCATGTACAACGGATGGACGATAATCGCATGCCAAAGAAAGTGATGAACGCACAACGAATTGACGGAGCGAGGTTGCGTGAACGACCGAGAGCTCGCTGGGAGAACTTCGTAGGTGAAGACGCCCACCAGCTGCTGGGCTTCCGAAACTGGAGGACAAGGTCACGTAACCGCGACAATTGGAGGTCAACGATTCAGGCGGCCAAGGCCCGACGTCGGGCTATCGTGCCACATTGATGATGCTATAGTGCGATGCATACGCATTGTTTCGTTCATCCCGATGGGCCTGTCTACATGCGAAACAAGAACAAGATGAAAAACCGTTTTTTTAGAAGAGATTCGTGAGGAGCAAGGTAAGGAAAATTTATTTTCATATAAAAACCGCTTCTGTTCTCGCGTTTTTGTTCCCCGTGTAGTTTCACCTGATGATCCTAAAGCTTCCACCTAATCAGCACGGTAGCGGTACGCGGTACCCACAACACACACAAGTTCTCTACTAAGGTGTACCGCGGCGGAAACTATTTCATACATTCTGACACGTACCGCTACCGTTCTGCGCTGGTTTGGTAGAAGCTTAAATGTGGCGCTGGGGTACCAAATCGGTTTTGACTTGACTAACGGTGTATTCTGTTGTATTCAAACCAGAGTTACATGATGAATGCATTGGGAAAATCGATTTTTCAAGGAATTCTGACGAGCTAATTTTAACAAAATTTGGCATGTAGGTTTATCCTTGTTCCTGATACCAATAGCTATCTCTGATTCCTGGTCATGAAACCACTTTATTATTGTAAAAGCAATGCTTGGTAAAGTCGTTTAGTCGGGACTCAACAGGTTTTCGGGACCTTTGATAAAGGATAAAAGGATTTTTCACAACATGTATATGTCTTTTCTCTATGGGTCTGATATACATTTTATAACGTAACAAACGAGCGTAATGTAACGCAACGACGATGAAGATCGTTCAGTTCCCCGCCAATAAGCGTTGAAAGAAATATGCTCCACCAAAACAGCGAAGGAGAGGTACGCTCAACACACACCACACGAATTGGCAAATTCGGCGTGGTCTTCCGCGGCGAATATTATTTCTGACGCGTACCGCTACCGCACCGCGCTGGTTTGATGGAAGCTATTAACTAATTCAATCACTTTTGAATATGCGTATTATTGAGACAATATGCAAGTATTTTGACGGGATTGTATTTATATCAATCCTTTTTGCGGCTGTCGACTTTATCTTTGGCGGAAGCCTTTTACAACATAGTTGTTTTTGAGAGATGTACATATATGTAATTTACGCGACTTTCATATGATGTACCACATGCCCATCTCCCGTGAACGGAATTTTCATAACTTTTTTGTATGAAATTCGCGTGAAATGCCGAAGTTGGCACCTTTTCCCCGCGAAATAAAATGTAACTATATATGTATTGTTTTTGCAGGCGAAACGTAGAAAAACCGATGTGGACACTTTTGTGCGAAGTGACTACCACCATTCGAATTAGATTTCACAATCATAAATTTTGACAGCATTCTTAGCATTACACGTGATATACCGATATAGTGTAGTCATTAGGTGATTTCAGATTGCAAAATGTGGTGGAGAAAACTTTTTTTTTTGTGTTTCTTATGTTCTTTTTTGTATGCCGAGCTAGATGCCGCAGCTTCCCATTAAAATTTCGTTGCGGAACAGGGCCAAAACCGCAAATAAACCCAACATTTTCCGAGTTTTTTTTTCGGTTTTTTTTTCAATTGTAGTATGTAATACTGCTCAACGGATTACTAATATTTATATCTCAATCATGTGCTCTCTAAAATATTCATGAAGAGTTTTTCGCAGAAATGAATAGTTTCAGAGGAGCCAAAAAACGTAAAAGACAAAAACAAATTTCTCCACCACATTTTGCAATCTCATGTACCTACTAGGTTTATCACCTGATGGTTACTACAACTACACTAATATTAGTCTTATTACCTGTTCTTACGGAAAAATATGAAAAAAAAATTTCATTTTTTTTTACAATTTAGAGAACGCGCCATAACTTTCGAAAAATACAAGTTGAACCATGAGTTTTGTATCATGTGTTAGAATTGAGTCGCTCAGATCGAGAGCAAATACCAGCAATAGTTTTTAATTAGTGTGGTGTTCTGCCATTTTTATACCCTTCGCTCATAGAGTGAAAGGGTATATTAACTTTGTCATGAAGTTTGTAACGCATTGAAGGAAGCATCTCCGACCATATAAAAAGTATACATATATGATCAGTATGACTTGGGGAGTCGATTGGGCGATGTCCGTCTGTCCGTCTGTCTGTCTGTTGCGACGCGCTTTACTCGGCCAATTTAAAAACTATGAAGCTGAAATTTTGCACAAATGCTTCTTTTTGCTGCAGGCAGTTTGTATGTTTGAATCGGTAAAATCGGACAATGGGGTCATGGGGCTGCCATACAAACCCAACTACCCAAATTAGGTTCTTCTAAGAAAAACTTTTTTATTTGTGCACCAATTTCAACAAAGTTTCACACAAATGTGTTTCTATTGATAACACAAAACATATGTAAGAATGGATCAAATCGGACCATGGGGTCATGGGGCTGCCATACAAACCTAACCTCTCAAATTAGGTTCTTCTAAGAAAATCTTTTTGATTTGTGCGCCAATTTCAACCAAATTTCACACAAACGTTTTTCTCTTGATGACACAAAACATATCTAAGAATTGATCAAATTGGATAATGGGGTCATGGGGCTGCCATACAAACCTAACACCCCAAATTAGGTTCTTCTAAGAAAAACTTTTTTATTTGTGCACCAATTTCAACTAAATTTCACACAAATGTGTTTCTCTTGATGACACAAAACATGTCTAAGATTGGATAAAATCGGATAGTGGCGTCATGGGGCTGCCATACAAACCTAACCCCCCAAATTAGGTTCTTCTAAGAGAAACTTTTTTATTTGTGTACCAATTTCAACCAAATTACACACAAACGTGTTTCTCTTGATGACACAATACATATCAAAGAATTGATCAAATCTGACCATGGGATCATGGGGTGGCCATTCAAACCCAACGCCCATTTTGGTTCTTCTAAGAAACATTTTTTGCACCAATTTCACAAAACCTTGAATTAATGTGTCTTTACCAAAGCAACAAAAAAGTTAAAAACAAATGGAATCGTACTTTGGGGTCATGCTCCCGCAACCCCAATAAAATTTTCGGAGTAAATATTTTTATTTGCCCACTTATTTCAACCAAGCACAAAACTTTTGTCAAGACGGAAGAAAAAGAATGAGGAGGGGGATTAAGTACAAGTCATAGATACGCCCGAAAAAACATTTAGCCCAAGGGCCCAAGCCCAAGCGAAGGGTATCCAAATTTCGGCCGCGCCCGAAATTAGCCTCCGCCCCCGGGGGTTGGCGAGCGAAGCGAGCAGGGGGCGAAGCCCCCTAGTTTATCGGTACTTTTGACCAAGTCGCCTTGATTCAATAATTTCATACTTTTTCACAGTTGTACTTCATACCAGTGCTTGAAAGTTTAGAGTTCTGGAAGTCGCCCCATAAACAGAATAGGTGGTTTCACATTGTAAGACGAAACCGGACGGCTAACAAATGTAGGCGAGAGCTTTCATAGTGGTCGTGTTCTTACAATCTGAAACGGCCCAATGTCCGATCTTCTGTTTTATTAACTTAGAAAGAGTTGTGCTCACAGCCGTGATTTTTCACTTTATACTGTAACCTACCGAAACCGTCGTTAAAATTTTTATAGTTGTAACGATAACGATATTGGTTGTACTCTTATAGACAAGTTTGTTCAATAAAATTTCAAATACCCGTACCAACTACCTCACCTAATAAAATGGAAGATAAATATACTTTCCATGTTAGGCATTTGGATAAGAAGGCGTATTTAACAAGGAACAAATTTTCAAATTATTATAGCTAAAACCCTGATTTTTTGTTATTCCATCAAAAACAAAAACTGACCCTTAGGCGGGTAATGAATTAAACCGTATATTAATGTGCAATTAACCCTCGGAGAAACTAATGTTTGAATAGTCACATAAGGTACTAAAGGGTCTGGCCAGACCCCACTGTATTTGTGGGCATTTATCTATTACTTCTATTATATTTGTTTGTTTTTGTTGTTACGTCATATTAACATCATATTTATAAATTTATAATAACATACTATAGGAATCAATCGAACGTGAATATCAGCAAAAAAATATTTGAGAGAAAATTTGTTTTTGAATGAACAGTTATTTTACCTCCAACGACTTTCGACAAATAATGCATATTACACTACAAGCAAAAATTAAAGAAGAAACTGTACTCAACTATCTAGTTTCAAAAGAAAATATTGGACATTTGTTATAAATGGACAGATTTCGGTAGAAAAAATTCTATAGGTAACATTGTGATATACTGACCAAAAAGTCCTTATAACTACTCTCGCATAAATATTTTTGCGGTTATGAAAAGCTGACAAATTTTAAAGAAAAGTCACGAAAGATTGTGGTTGTGGCTAAAACAGTTTTCATTTGACAGCAACTTAAAAATGAAAAAGTCTGGCCAGACCCGTACTAACGAGGGTTAATGGAGTCATTAAAAATTCAGAGTTTGGCTGCGACCAACTACGACCCCGGCTACAGTAGCTCTTTTTATCGACTAACCTCTGTTTTTTATGTTTCTCTTTTCGTATAATATCTTTCACTCTCATGTAGGTTTTGACTTTAAATTGTGCAACAGGTACCGCACCTCATGTGTCGCTATTTGCATATTTTTGATAATTTGTAACAAGCTCCTAAGAAGCTTACATAAAAAAGCAACTTTTGTGAATTATTCAGATCATCAGTTCAGATCCCCGTAAGGGGGAGGATAAAGGTTGAAAGGCTCCGGTGGCATAACTGCGGACCCTTAGCTATGCAGGAGGAGCTTCATAGGGTGAGCGGCTCCGGCCGATTCCTATGTTTCTCTACGGGGCGTTACTTTCCCGCATTATCCGAGTAACCGCTGCGCCTGAGTGCTGTATTAACAACTTCAGCGTCTCAGGTTACTAAATGTAATAGGGCGACAAAAAACAAATAGTCAATCACCGAAGCAGCACCTCCGAGGCCTCTCCATGGATCTCTTCGTTTTACGAATACTATCATGGTTAAGCGACGGGCCGACAACCCATTCTTGGAAAAAATTCTACGTCAAGAAACCTGGAATGTAAGCCTCGGATTGGACGGATACAACCCAACGACGACATCGCAAACGAACAACTGATTACTCTTTCGGAACCTGGAATGTACGCTCCCTGAATAGGCCAGGGGCCTTAAGGGCCCTCTTGGATCAGGTCGAAAAATATAAGCTGAGCATTGTTGCACTCCAGGAAACAAAATGGCTTAGTAGCGAGATTGATGACCGAAATTCGTACACAATTTCCACATGTGGAAAACCTTCGGGCCACAGGGAGTGGCGTTCATTGTAAACAATCAACTTAAGCCGCATGTTATCGACTTCAAACCCATAAACGAGCGGCTGTGTGCGATTCGCATTAAAACCCGGTTCTTCAATCTCTGGCTCATAAACGCGCATGCCCCCACCAAAGTCAGTGAAGACGCGGTTAAAAACGAGTTCTATCACCGCCTAGAAAATCTCTTCGATTCACTTCAATCAAACGATGTCAAATTGCTGCTGGGGGATTTTAACTCCAAAGTCGGAAACGAAAGTTGGCATAGGGGTATTACTGGAGGGTACAGCCTCCATGAAGACTGTAACGACAACGGCCAACGACTAATAGACTTCGCGACCAGCAGAAATATGGTCATTAGCTCTACCTGTTTTCCGCATCGTCGCATTCACAGGCAGACCTGGAGCTCTCCAGATCAACATACCGTCAACCAAATTGACCACGTCCTTGTCTGCAAGAGATGGGCATCGAGCATAATGGATGTTCGGTCCTATCGTGGAGCAAATATTGACTCTGACCGCTATATGGTGAAGGCGACTTATAGATGCAGAATTTCATCAGTGCATCATTCGAGGTTCAACCCGGCAAACATTTTTGCGGTTGACAAATTGTTGGATGATGCCACGGTGGTCACTTATACGACTGCCCTTGAGGAGAAGCTGACGCCCTTGCTAAATAACATCAGCAATAAAGGCGCCCTTGAGATCTGGGATACACTCAAAGACACCATCAAAGGGGTCGCAGAGGAGGTTGTATGATACAAAGCCCGGCGAGCCCGAAATGATTGGTTTGATGAAGAATGTCAAAATGCGGTAGATGCTAAAAACGAGGCATATCGCCAATGGACTGAACGCGCAACTAGAGCCAAAAAAAAAACAAAATATGACGAGCTTCGACGATTTTCGAATAGGTTAATTAGGCGTAAGAAACGTAAGCATCTTGACGAGCAGTTGATGCAAATAAACCAAAGACTACCTAGTAGGAACAGTAGACAAGCGTACAAGCTGATCAATTCAATTAAAAGTGGATACCAACCCAGGACCAGCCTCTGTAAGGATAAGGATGGCAATATCATTAGCGACACCGATAGCGTTGATAAACGCTGGGCCTCACATTTTGAAGAGCTCCTCAATGTTCAACCGAACAATCCCACACAAGAAGCTCCGGAGCTGATGGCTGAAACAGGCCCTCCCGTTCAACCCCCAACAGTAGAAGAAGTTGATCTCGCCATGCAAGCACTAAAACATAATAAAGCCCCGGGCGCTGACGAGATTCCAGCTGAACTGCTGAAGCATGGTGGGGAGAGCCTTATTAAGGCTATACACACACTTATCGTTAAAGTATGGAACGACGAAATAATCCCGGAAGATTGGCGTAAAAGTATCATTTGCCCAATCCACAAAAAAAGGGGATAAGTTGAAATGTGAGAACTACAGAGGCATCTCATTAGTTTGTACGACTTGTAAGATTTTATCTAATATTCTGAAAAATAGAATTAATCCGTACGCAGAAGAAATCATTGGCGAGTACCACGGCGGCTTTAGACCTGGTCGCTCGACGACAGATCAGCTTTTTACAGTAAAGCTTTTACTCCAGAAGTGCTGGGAATACAACATCAACGTATACCAAATATTTGTTGACTTCAAGCAGGCATACGACAGTATCGATCGAAGTGTACTGTACAACATTTTGCTGCATTTTGGAATACCGGCTAAGCTAGTGCGACTCATAAGGATGACTAATACCGTCTCGCAGGTCAGAGTTCAGAACAGACTCACTGACCTATTTGAAACTCGTACTGGACTCAAGCAAGGCGACGGGCTGGCGCCGACGCTCTTCAACCTGGCTTTGGAGTATGTGATTCGAGCCATGAATTTGGACAGCAGCGGAACGCTACTCATTAAATCAACTAGTAGCCTACGCCGACGACATCAACATCATGTCTCGAAGATTGGGTGATGCAGAAAGCCTTCTGCATAATCTCAATAACGCCGCCAAAGAAGTTGGGCTACATATCAACGAATCTAAAACCAAGGTCATGATGCAATCAAAAACTAGAACGCCAGTAAATTCAAGCATCACAGTGGGGGACCTCAATATAGAATATGTAGACAACTTCACTTACCTGGGTTGCAATTTGTCAAAGGACGCCAATGAAACAGATGAGATAAAGCGACGGATACAACTAGCTAATAAGTGTTACTTTGCGAAGTCGAATTCGAAGCTGGTGCACAGGAACACGAAGCTCCACGTGTATAAAACCATCATCCGACCTGTGCTATGCTATGGCTGCGAGGCATGGACCCTAACCCAAAACTCTGAACACCTGTTGGACACATTCGAGCGAAAGGTTCTCCGAAGAATCTTCGGGGCCGTTCGTGAACGAGGTGAATGGCGCATCCGGTAAAACCTTGAGTTGTATCAGCTGTATGATGAGCTACAGGTGTCGAAGATCGTGAAATTGCAGCGATTGCAATGGGCGGGACATGTACAAAGGATGAACGACGATCGCATGCCCAAAAAGGTGATGAAGGCGCAACGAGTGGACGGAGCCAGATTGCGTGGACGACCGAGAGCCCGATGGGAGCATTCTGTATGTGAGGACGCCCACCAGATGCTAGGCTTTCGGAACTGAAGGACAAGGTCGCGTGACCGCGACAATTGGAGGTTTTCAATCCAGGCGGCCAAGGCCCGACGTCGGGCTATCGTGCCATAAATATATATATATCAGTTCAGATATTAGCGTTAGAGGGGATTGACACTACTGACAGGATTTACTAAGCCCACTAAATTAACCGAGTCGAAACGAAATCAATATGCATCGTAGAATGTACTTGCATTTTTTAAATTGTAGTACAATATGGTACAACTGTTAAATAAATCTAGGAATATGTGGGGAATGCTGGGGAATTCCATAAGCTACAATCCGAAAACAGTTCCATAATTTGTCTCGCCCATTTTATGTATTTTTTTTATTCCCCTGTTATTTCATCGTGAAATGGCAAATGACCGGGGAATCGAAAAATAATACATCAAATGGCCGAGGAGAATTATGGAACCGGTCTCGGATTGTACCTTATGGAATTCCCCACCGTTTGTGACGTATTCCACGACAGTAAGTATCCATTTTTATTCATAAAATCCCTGGGCGAAAAATTACACTCTCGATCTTAATTCAGCCCTTAAGCAATCAAATCTATATCAAATATTTTTTTTATTTTTTCGAAGTTTGAATTACTACATATTGTCCTCGAAATAACAGTGAGTTTATTTAACAGGGGAACAGTCAAAATACATTAAATGTATATGTTTTTAGGACCTTAACCCAAATAATAAATTTCACAAGGCATAATTTTGGGTTTTGTTTGCGGGTATTCTAGCTTCTTCTATACTTCTTTTTTTCCTCTATTTTTTACGTGAACAATTTTGTGTGCAATTATTCTTCCATGTGGTCTTCCACGCCGGCGGCCCTTGGTAACGATAGTAGGTAAGGCCTCTAACAGCTAAGTCAAATCACTTGATGTGACATTTGGAAGAAGCACCGCTGCGCCTGAGTGCTGTATTAACATCTTCAGCATCTCAGGTTACTTAACGTGATAGGTGACAGAACAGGTTTCAATCAACCACCAAAGCCGCATCTTAAAGGCATCCCCATGATGGCCCCTGAATTGATCGGGGACCCTAAGGGCTCTCTTGGATCAGGTAGAAAAATACAAGCTGAGCATAAAGTTGCAATCCAGAAAACAAAATCGCTCAAAAGCGAGATTAGCGACCGCAATCCGCACACTATTTTCACGAGTGGCAAAGAAGAGGGCAACAAGGAGTTTGGAGAAGCTTTCATCGTGAGCAAGCAGCTCAAGGATCACGTGATCGACTACAAACCCATAAACGAGCGGCTATGTGCGATCCGTATCAAGACCCGTTTCGCTAATCTCTGCGCATGCCCCTACAGAAATAAAAGAAGACGCGACTTACGACGAGTTCTACAACCGCCAATAAACACTCTTCGACTCCGTCAAAATATGTTACTACGGCTGGGAGACTTTAACGCCGAAGTCGGAAACGAAAGCTGTCATAGAGGAATTATTGCTGCAGGTCACAGACTCCACGATGAAGGCAACAACAACGGTCAGCGACTTATCGACTTCGCGAGGGGCAGAAATCCGGCCATGTTTCCCTCATCGACGCATCTATAAGCAGACATGGACTCCAGATGAATACATGAACAGTATTGCGTTCGCTGACCACCACTTAAAAGGGTCTAGGCAAGCAGTTTTTAGATAATTTTCAAGCTCAATTGCAGCATCGCTTTTTTGCATATCCTAACTCGGCATGCTTTCTGAACGGATTTCATCAAAGCAGGTCCAGTAACTGTCGTGTATATCATCAGTGGACTCATCATTTCTATTTTTTGTCCGTCTATTAGGTGGTGAGGAAGACGAAGAAGCAACCTCAGCATCGGGCTTATCACAGCTCATTTAAAAGCTTCTAAGAGGATTTTTCGTTTCGCTCTCACCATTTGAACCGTTCCTAAGAACCTAGTTTTAAAAACCTCGGATCGAGAAAAGTTACAATCGAGTATTTATCATTTTCATCTAAAGCCTAGTACTGACATCGAGAGTGAAATTTTTTTCCGCTGCGATTTTTTCAATGTAAATGTATTCTTACTGTCGTGGAATATGTGGAGAATGCTGGGGAATTCCATAAGCTACAATCCGAAAACAGTTCCATTAAAGGTGGAGTTCCAGCGAGTGCTAACATCTTGCACCAGCTTGTGATCTGGTAAATTAAGTTCCTAACGAATGGCTTTAAGTTTTTCTTGTGCTACACCCGAGTGATTGTGACAATCCGTCTAGCAGCTGCTAACATCTCCAATACCTCCTGCTGGGACTTCAACGACTCATAGACAACTCGTAAGGAATGGAAAAAACATTTCGCGGAATCGTACTCTGCAAGCAAATGAATTTTGCTTTGAGGAATATTCCATCTTTCTGCAATGGCAGTGTTTAGTGCTTTATCGTCTGAATAGGCGCTGCAAATTCAGAGGCAATGTTTCGCCGGATATCCGGTAGCCGGATATTCAGCGCTCCGGCCGAGAATTTGGCAGGATATTCGGTATCCGGTATCCGGCCAAATAACTATCCGCGGCATATCTAGTATAAATCAACAATTTGTTTACGCCATTTTACCGGTAAACAATGTACGATATTTCTTTTTTATTTGTTCGTAGATTGAATGTAAGTGATACATGACTGTCCTTGCACATTGTTTGTGAGAGTGCACAGTCCATAGTCTCGAGTATGCAAGGGATAATACAATCCGTCACAGGTAGAATGGAAATCGGATGTTGTTGATACACATTTTAAATGGAATACATACACATATGGCCAAAAAAATAAGTTCACCCCTCTTGTACCATTTTATTCATGATTTTCATTGCATTTATTATAATTTAAGAAACGCTAGAAATCAAGACTTATTTTGCTTACATACATTTCAATCAAATTATTTGCAAAATTCACCAATCGAAAGATTCAAGGCCAATGGAAATGCAATATCTAAATACATAGACATATTCAACTCAGATAAACTAAAACTGAAAAGCTTCATTCTTAATTTTTTCGATTGAATTTTAGTTATTAATATTATTTTTTTTATTTAATTTTATTTTGTTAATATATTTATGAATTTTCTTTTGCATTTAAAACATTTTAGTTTAGAATTTATAGGTGTAAGATCACATAACAGTACTCGTATTTTATAAATGAATTGTCAAAAGGACTAATGTCTGTTTATATTCAAATAAATAAATAAATAAATAATGTAATACTCGAAAAAGATAGTCATTATAAGAACTCGGATACAACAATGCCAAGGAACCCGAAAAAGAAGATGGCTCTCCCTCTTGGTCCCGACCGGAATAAACCTTGAAGTGGATAAATAGCTTGGTCAAAATAATAAGTATTTCACAACAGTTTCAGATTTGTTATCAGGATTTGTGTTTTGTTCTTTTTTTGGTGTGCAACTAACGTCAAATTAAATACAAAAAGATACTTAAAGGGCGAAAAACGCTTACCAGGCCAATAGAAAGGCATGTGGGGTCCAGAACTATGAAATTGCGTTCGCTCAGTCATAAAAGAAATCTGCTGACCGTGCATTCAGTTCATAGTTCATTAAGAACTAAAGAAAATCAGACGAAACTACGATAAAGTCCATAATAAGGCTCTCAAGGATAATTGAAAATCACATTATCACTATGGCGAAAAAAGTTCCCTTGGCATTATCGATGCTTATCGCGGAAGTATTGGAAATATTTCATCTCTCCGAAAATTCAATGGAAGACTACAAAAAGTAAAGCAATTTTGGCGAATAGATTCGAAGTTTCCTTCGCCATCGAAAAAATATGGACGGTGCGATCAATTATGGAGAGAGATACTCCTCCTTGGTCGAGACAAAACAAAGAAATATTCATAATATTTGATTTTAGTGTTGATATCGTAATAGATTTGAATCATAAAGAACTCCTATCAAAATATACTTTGTCTCAGAGAAAAATAAATTTGATCAATGCTACCCTAAAGGACTTTTTCCAACCGGGGCCAAAGTATTATGGTCAATGGGTTGCATCTAATAACCTTTACAGTGAGGCATTTTCAGCATAAGAAATGTCTGTTCATTGATCTTTCCAGCAGGATAATAACCTTAACCACACCTCATAAGCTCATGAACGATTAGCTTCATTAAAAAGTAGTGTAATTTTTTACTTGGTGGAGTCGTTTACCGAACTTTAATTCACTCGAAATTGCGGGAAGAATTAAGTTAAAGAATTTGAAAAATTATGCCAAAATATGGACACAATCAAAAGGGGTTTCTTTAAGTTACTTGGTATACGGTATTAGAATTAGAGCATGAACTTGGAACTAAAGCTAGTTTGAATTAAATTAGTTGAAATGCAGTTATTATTTTGTCCAGCCTTTTTTAGTCGTCTCATATATTTTTAAGGAAAATGAGACCTGTTATTTATTGTTTGTCAATGTTTATATTATTCAATTCCTCTCCAATTAGGTAACAATATATTATTATCAAACGATATTTATTTTCTTTAATAACCGCTTGGCTACAGGGTGTTTAAAAAAACGAGACTGAGGCTAATTTCGTGCGCGGCCGAAATTTGGATACCCTTCGCTCGACTCGGGCTAAAAAAAATTTTCGGGCGTACCTACGACTATTAATCCTTTCCCGGACAGAACGTCTATAGACGTCCAATTTTGAGCATTTGACATACAAATCGTGTCAAATTTTGGCGTTGTGTCCGGCAATGAGTTAATCCCCCCCCTTTCTTTTCCTTCTGTTTTCACAAAAGTTCGGTTGGAAGAAATGGGCAAATACACATATTTACTCAGAAAATGTTATTGGGGGATGCGGGAACATGGCCCCATAGTACGATTCCATTTGTTTGGACCTTTTAGTTGCTTTGATAAAGACACATTAATTCAAGGTTTTGTGAAATTGGCGTAAAAAATGTTTCTTAGAAGAACCAAAATGGGGGGGGGGGTTGGATTTTTATGGCAGCCCCATGATTCCATGGTCCGATTTGATCCATTCTTACATATGTCTTGTATCGTCAATAGAAATACATTTGTGTGAAATTTGGTTGAAATTGGGGCAGAAATAAAAAAGTTTTTCTTAGAAGAATCTAATTTGGGGGGTTAGGTTTGTATGGCAGCCCCATGACCCCATGGTTCGATTTGATCCAATCTTACATATGTTTTATGTTATCAAAAGAAACACATTTGTGTGAATTTTGGTTGAAATTGGTACACAAATAAAAAGGATTTTCTTAGAAGAACTTAATTTGGGGAGTTGGGTTTGTATGGCAGCCCCATGACCCCATTATCCGATTTTACCGATTCAAACATACAAACTGCCTGCAGCAAAAAGAAACATTTGTGCAAAATTTCAACTTCATAGCTTTTAAATTGGCCGAGTAAAACGCGTCGCAACAGACAGACAGACGGACAGACAGACAGACATCGCCCAATCGACTCCCCAAGTCATGCTGCTCATATATGTATACTTTTTATATGGTCGGAGATGCTTCCTTCAATGCGTTACAAACTTCATGACAAAGCTAACCCTTCGCCAGGCACGTCCCGCGATCATCGCGAATGGGCACGTGGGGTTTTTCAGGACCCCAAAGTTGATTAAACTTACATATCCTTGAACATGTCTCAAATTGTAAAAAACACACATTTATAAGTACTTTGTTATGTTCTTGAATATGTTTAGTAAAATTATTCACAATATTTGTTGTACATACATATGGCAAGATGTAAACATTTCAAGCGATTCTAGCCATCAATGTTTTTACTTTTTGGCCCCTCTGCCTTGGATTCAAGGAAAACTTAGTTCCTGGAGTAGTGAGGATAACTTACTACTAACAAAAGTATGAATAAGCAGTGCCCGTAAACTTGTATTCAACCCTTTGTAGATGCCTCTGCGACTTGAATTGATGTAGAATAAGCTATGATAAGAATAAGTGGAGGCAAAATTTTGACCTCCATTGTTTGAGATTCGCTAAAGTCAAGGTGTGTTTTCTGCGCTATATCAGAAGAAACTATCGCAGCAATTGAAGAAAAAAGTTAGAAGTTGTTTTCGTGAATTTCTCAAGCCAGGATAATTTCTGGGAAATTGATCCATGATATAATGTCTTGCTTTACTTTCATTGTAGCCAAGAATGATATGAGACTTACCTCGGTCTTCAGTTCAGTGTGAAAAGACGCAATAAAACGACAGGGGAAGACTAGTAAAGATATCCAGACAGTCTAAATAAAAAGGCCTCGACATAGAGTATGGCTCCGAGTTTCGTTTCCTGGATATTCAGGACAATTCAAGCTTTTGTACTCATGGAGTCTTTAAAGACCCCACGTGCCCGTTCCCGTAAATTTTTACTTTAGGTTATCAAAACTTTCCTTCTGAAAATATTTGGGATTTTTTTCAATCATATCCCTGAGCAGAATTTAGGTGGCTTAGATGTCCTACAAGTTCCCCTGGGTGGGAGAAACCCTCCAAAATTAACATATAAAAAATACCATCTGGGGTCCCAAAAGACCCCACGTGCTCGGTGACTGTACATATTTTTTTGGCCATATGTGTATATAACTACAAATACATTCTTCGTACGAATATTTGTATAGATTGTAAAAACAGAATAAAATGAATACATTCTCTAGTTTGCATTGAGCATCACAGGAAGTGTTGACGAGATGACTACTAAAAGTGTCTGCTTTCGTTTCAATTGATGTATAAATTTTATAAAATTCGCAATTCAAAAAGTCGTTCAATCATTATTTTTCTTTATTAGTTTCTATTTTATTCAAATGGTTTAATTGAGCTGAATAAGCCTAGTAAATTAAACATCTAACTACATTATAGTAATAGTAATATACATGAGGGGTGCAAACCCAGAACCAGAACACACTATAACAATATTAAATTTTAGGGGTTCTTTAAATTTCCATTTTTGTTCACCTTATTATCAAAACTATATTATGTATGCAATTTTTAAGGATAGAATGTTATTACCTTAGAAAAACGAAACAAGTTTAAAGATAAATTTAACGATTTTTTTTATTTTCATGTTTATCATTTAAACTGTCTTTAAGAATCCGAAAATGATCAACATTTTACTATTAAATAATGTAAGGAATAATTTCAAATTCTTACCTCAACCCATAAATCTATATCGAGGTTAGTTTCCGAACTTTTATTCCTTCGTAGTGACTTCGGTTTTCCTTTTTTGTTTGTCATAGCTTCGCCGTCACATAAACTGCACTTTAACTTATTTCGTTTGAATATTTCACATATAAATTTGATATTTGATTGGCCACGAATAATTTACTTGTGAAATGCTTGTTAAACCACTTCCGAACTGGAACAATAAATCAATCCAGATAACTATAATTTACTTTTTTTCACACAGCGCAAAAACGTTGTTAACGGAAGTAAATCGAAATATGTACTATACGTATTATCAAATCAAACTAATCTTAACAATACCGAGTGAAAATCTGAAGTACGAAAATATGATAATAATTTTCCTTCGAACAATTTGCAAAAGATGTTTAATTTGTGCAATTATATGTGCTAATAAAAGGCGCGAATTTCAAAATAGTGACGTCATAGATGCTCAGCTGAATGTTTAGCGAGTAAAGTATATCCAAGTGTCGGAGAGCGGAAATAGCGTATGCACGCAATGGCTTAATATGAGTCAGTCATCCCATATTGTAACAGCAATGCAGTCCACTGGCGCATCTGTAAATAAACAGAATATTACTGTTGGATTAGATGCTTTTTATATAAAAATAGATAAAAGCTAAACAGATTCGAACGAAAGGTCCTTCGGCGAATTTTCTGGGCCGTTCGCGAGCGAGATCCGTATCCGGTACAACCATGAGTTGTATCAATTGTACGGAAGTATCGAAAATCGTGAAGCTTCAACGTTTGCAATGGGCAGGGCATGTAATACAACGAATGGACGATAATCGCATGCCAAAAAAGGTGATGAACGCACAACGAATTGACGGAGCGAGGTTCCGTGGACGACCGAGAGTTCGCTGGGAGGTCACGTAACCGCGACAATTGGAGTTCAACGATTCAGGCGGCCAAAGTCCGACGTCGGGCTATCGTGCCACATTGATGATGAGGATTATTGCAACTTCACTGGACAATATTTTATCAAACATTAAAATATTGATACTAAAAATATTTATTTATTTTATTTGTCACAAAATGATTAATATGTATAAATAAAAAATACATAACTAATCAATATCACTCTACATTAGATTTAAAATTTTAAGCAACAACAACGCATTGGTCTCGACGATTACATGATCCAAGATAGAAATATGCTGAGATATTACCGCCAAAACGGGCGATGAGCCTACACCGCAGGTCGAGCAACGCGAAAACATGGAGCGGTATAAAGAACGAGGCAAGGAAGAAGAAGAAGAAGATGGACAACTAAGCGAACTCTGGGTTTTAATAATGTTCAACTTAAAAAAAATATAACTGATCGGTTCCTAAAAAGTACTTCCCTAGTTTTTATAAACAGGGTATTGAACAAAGATTACAGATAGTATGCAATATTCACAAATTCCTTGATCCTCTCTTGGATTTTCCAATATTGCTGCTTCCAAAGGACGAAGCATCTTCTTTCAAATGAAATTCATGTTGTCCATATAACGATTACATGCAAAATATGTCCATCTTGGATATGAACATCGCTCCACAAGCATTCGAAATGCCTCAAGTAGCATTGTGGGGAGCTCCGCTTAAGAAATCCTGTATTTTGATACCCATATTAACTATGCACCACTTTCAGGGTGAAAAACGACATTTCGTCCTGACTAACATAATCGAAAGATTCCGTACCTTGCTTCGATTGTCGTAATCTTATAAGACTAATACTCTAAATTTGGTAGAAATTTATTTTTATTTATATTTATGCTGCGGCTTCCGAGGGACGAAATTTGCCCAAAACTTATTATCAGCATCCCCCTTTCCTTAGACATAAGTCTTGACCATTTAACTTCTCCCTGCAAAAATGTCCTTTTCGGACCTAAGGATCCCCCGGAAAGGATTCAAAATACTTCGATTAGTGTTGTGGGAAACTCCTTTCAGAAAAATCTTAAATTTGATATCCATGTTGCCTTTATGTACCTTTCAGGACGATAAAAAGAACATTTCAGTATTTAGGTGTTAATACTATATATTTGTTTTGGCGATGCTTATAGTCTGATAAAATTAAGCCAAAATATGGCCATCGAACGGCAAAAATCCTACATCAGAAATATTTTTGCATGATGGTTAGGGATGAAAAAAAGTCGGCAGCCTTAAAAAGGGGGTCTTTTTTCGTTTTTTTTCGATTATTTCAAAAACGACAAAAGATGCAGAAAAAGGGAATGAGAACGAAAAAAAACTACATAAAATTATCTTTGCAATGATATATAACACATTAGAGTTTAATTGAATATTTCGCCGGTATACTACAAAATAAATTAGAATATTTTCATTTTAGACCTTTTTTAAAAGCTCCATAACTTTTGAAAGAATCCTAGTTCAGCCGTCAAATTTGTATAAGTATTCACAATAAGTTCAAGATCATTGTAAGGTAAACATTGAGTCGCTCCGGTCAAGGATCCCCATTATCCCCCATTTGAATTTGTCAAAACGGCATGTCCACATAGCTCCCCCCCAATTAGAGCAGACTACTAAATTTTGGTTTATTGCGATTGGAGGTCATAGTCACCCCACCCACCAAAAATCAGCTCTTTCGGATAAAAATTAAGGGTACCTCCAATACAAAGTGACCCAAGACAACTTTGTTCTACAGTTTATAAAATGAGTAGTGCGTAGAACGAACTCCCACTATGTATGGGAGGTACCCTTAGTTTTAATCCGAATGAGCTGATTTTTGGTGGGTGGGGTGACTATGACCTCCAATCGCAACAAACCAAAACTTAGAACTCTGCTCCAATTTGGGGGGAAGTTATGGACATGCCATTTTGCCAAATTCAAATGAGGGGATAATGGGGGCTTTTGGGCGGAGCGACTCAATGTTTGCCTTAAAATGATCTTGAACTTATTGTGAATACTTATACAAGTTTTTACAGCTGAACTAGCATTCTTTCAAAAGTTATGGAGCTTTTAAAAAAGTTTTAAAATAAAAATATTTTTAAACTCTCTCATAAGAACCAAATAGGGGAGAGGAGGGTTTGTACGACAGCCCCATGACCACATGGCTTTTTTCCATCCATTTTTACGTAGCATCAATAGAAACACATTTGTATGAGGTTTGGTTGAAATTGGTGGACAAATAAAAAAGTTTATCTTTGAAGAACCAAATTTAGGGGATTGTGTTTGTATAGGAGCCCCAGTACCCCATAGTCCGTTTTCATTCATTTTTGCATATGTTTTGTGACATCAATAGAAATACATTTTCATGAGTTTTGGTTGAAATTGGTGCACAAATAAAAAAGTTTTTCTTAGAAAAACCTAATTTAGGGGGGTTTGAGTTTGTATGACAGCCCCATGACCCCATCGTTCGATTCCATTTATTTTTACATAATTTATGTGACATCAATAGGGATCCATTTATATAAATAAAAGTTTGGTTAAGATTGGTTCATAAACAAAAAAGTTTTTCATAGAAGAACTTAAATTGGGGGGCTAGGTTTGTACGGCAGCCCCATGACCCAGTGATCCAATTTGGGTGATTCAAATATACAAACCGCATGCAACATAAATAAGCATGTGTGCAAAATTTTAGCTCTGCAGTTTTAATAGCGGCCGAGAAAAACGCGCTGCAACAGACGGACATCGCCCAATCGTACCACGTCATGCTGATCATATATGTATACTTTTTGGTCGGAGATGGTTCCTTCAATGCGTTACAAACTTCATGCATGAATGATAAAGTTCATATACCCTTTCACTCTATGAGCGAAGGGTATAAAAACGACACCAAAACTAATTGGGAACTGGGTTTGTAGGGCAGCCTCATGATCCCATGATTCGATGCTATCCATTTTTATACCCGTCACTATGTGAATCGGAACAAATGAAATCGGACCACGGCGTCATGGGGCTGCCATAGAAACCAACCCCTGGAAATTAGGTTTTTCCAAGGAAAACTTTTTTCTTTTTGTACCAATCTTAACCAAACTTCACCCAAGTGTGTTCCCAGTAAAGCCTCAAAACATATCTAGGAACGGACGGAATCGAAACATTACGTCATGGGGCTGTCATACAAACCAACCCCTGAAAATGAAGTTGCATATAAAACTTTTTTCTTTTTAACCCGACCTTAACCAAACTTTACCCAAATGTGTTCCTAGTAAAGCCTCAAAACATATCTAGGAATGGATGGAATCGGAACATTACGCCATAGGGCTGCCATACAAACCAACACCTGAAAATTAAGTTCTTCTAAATGGCGCCACAAACCTGACGATTTTTCGGCCGATCGATTGGGCAATCTATTGCCCACAATCGATCAGCCGCCCGTACAGCACATACATTAGGCAATTTATCGGGCAATCTGAAATTGACAGTCCACAAGACACAACACAAAATAGCGAAAAGTATACCATTTTTGGCGATAGAAGATGGACATCCATTCCTACTTTGATGGAGAATGACCGCCACAATCACAACATGAAGAACGACGACAGGTTAATGTAAAAAAAATCAGCAACTGAGAACACAGGATTGTCATGACAGCTTGTACGGAAAATTGCATTGGCAATACGTTCCACATGTCAAATAAAAAAATTTAATTCGATGGTCCAACAACCTTCCGATTTATCTCGCAATCAAAAAATCTGGCCGATCGATCGGAGGATCTGTGGCGCTTCTAAGAATTTTTTTTTCTTTTTAATTCGACCTTAACCAAACTTTACCCAAATGTGTTCCTAGTAAAGCCTGAAACATATCTAGGAACGGATGAAATCAGAACACTACATCATATGGCTGTCATCACTGCCATCTAGATAGACAGGCCATATTTATCAGCTGATCTGTCAGTGGTCATGCAACACTAGTAGTGCCATGGTTGGTCATGGTCCGCGCTTAGTACTGCCAAAGTACCGCTCAGTACAATCCACAAATTGTCCACAATCCAAATATCAGTGGCTGTCAGCCTGTCATTTCGTGTGACTTGCTATGATATACACATGCCAGTGCGTTGATTTTTGAGATAAATATGGTAAGTACGATGTTGATGTATACTATTTTACCACTTGCACATCAAAAACACATTAAAGCAAACCATAACCTTTGTTTCGTAATAAACGCTCGGCATATTTAAATTTTTGGGTTCAGAAGCACTGGAGGTTGTGGGCTTTACAAATGTCAACTGTCACTGGTCACGAACGCACTTTGTCCACTTGTAGACGAACAAATTTCTGCAGTTTGGCCTGTCTATCTAGATGGCAGTGCTGTCATACAAACCAACCCCTGGAAATTAGGTTCTTCTAAATAAAAATTTATTTATCCAACTGTGTTCATAGTAAAGCCTCAAAAGATATTCAGAAATGGATGGAATCTGAATATTACTTCAAAGGGCTGTCAAACAAATCAACTCCCAAATATTAGGTTCTTGTAATAATTCCTTTTTGAATCTTAACCAAAATTAAGTGTGTTCCTGGCTTAGCCTCAACACATCCAGGAACAGATGAAATTGGAACACGTCATAGGGCTGCGTAGGGCTGCGGTAGAAACTGTTAAAAAAAAGAAGCTTAAGTTTCATTCAAATGTGACGGGTAGGTATTAAAATTTCGACCGCGTCCGAGATTAGCCTCGGTCTCGTTATATGTCTATGATTTCTGGCATCAATGGAAATATATTTCGGTTATGTTCGGTTGGAATTATTGCACACACAAAATTTAATGGCAGTCCAATGACCCCGATTCCATCAATTCTTACATATGTGTGTTTTGTGTCATCAATAGAAAGATTTGTGTGAAATTTGGTCGAAATTGGTGCACAAATAAGAAAGTATATATAATTTGGAGGAGAGGTGGGTCTGTATGGCAGCCCCATGACCCCATTGTCCGATTTCAGCGATTCAAACATACAAACTGCCTGCAATAAAAAGAAGTGTGCAAAATTTCAACTTTTAAACTGGCTGAGTAAAACGCGTCGTAACAGACGGACATCGCCCAATTGAATATTGGAGTCAGACAAGGCTGTATTTTATCACCAATTCTGTTCCTTATTACCATCAACGACGTAATCTGCGATTCTCTACGCGACCATAAAAGTAAGGGTATCAGGTGGAAGTTATTCGATTACCTTCAGCACCTGGACTACGCCGACGACATCTGCCTTCTCTCAAACACACCAGATAATCTGGCTCAAATCTCGAGCTTGTCATCAGGAGGGCAAAACACCATTTCTATCTCCGGACAACCGATAGAAAAAGTCGAGGACTTTACTTACCTTGGAAGCGTAGTAACTGCGGATGGTGGGGCTGATGCCGATGTAGAGTCACGTATAAATAAAGCCCGAGCAGTATTTTTCAGGTTGACTCCTTTTTGGCAAAACCACAACATCTCCAGAAATACCAAGCTCCGGATCTTCGAAAGCAATGTAAAATCTGTGCTTTTATATGGGTGTTCCCCGTGGAAGGTGACCAGTAACATTACCACCAAACTGCAAACTTTCGTGAATCAGTACCTACGACGCATCCTAAGAATTCGCTGGTCTGAAGTTATATCTAACGACGACCTCCTCAAAATTACTCGCCAAAATAGGATAGGCATCGACATCAAAAGGCGAAAGTGGCAGTGGATAGGTCACACACTTCGAAAAGAGCCAAAAAACATAGCTAAACAGGCTCTAGATTGGAATCCTCAGGGAACCAATGCTAGCCGTCGTGTGGGACGACCCAAAAATACATGGAGAAGATCTGTTGAGGCAGAGGGAAAATCTATAGGCAAATCGTGGGACCAGCTAAAGGCGATGGCTGCTAATAGGCCGAGGTGGAAAAGAGGCGTAGTCAATGCCGTATGCCCCACTAGGGGTTCAAAGGAACCAGAGAGAGAGAGAGAGATGTCTTCTACAGTTTTTTCCAAAATTCATCCATCCTTTCCAAGTTAGAAAAAACAAACGCTGTTAGTCCTAGAAAAAAACTAAGATATAAACAGCGTTTGTTTTTTCTTAGTTGCACATAATAATATGTATTTTAGTGTATTAGAATTCTAGTTTTCTGCATACCTTTTTATGATAGATTGGTCCCTAATTGAGAAGCTAACAAAGCATTCTGTCTTTCATATCCGCAAAAGCTATAATACTCTGTAACTGCAATATTCACTGCAAATTTCATACTCTTGTCGTATTTTAAACATTCTTTTCTCAATAGTTATTATGAAAAAAAAAATATTTGTTCATATCCTTTGATATTTTTCAGGGACAATGTTAGGAGCAAGTCGAACATACTAGCTGCACTATGTATGTGACTGTAACGTTGAAGGCGAGAATGTTTTCATCTATGCTTTTATCGATTATTTTGTTACAAGTGTAAATGAAGGCAACAGTACATCATACTCGTAATAAAACGAGAGTGGAAATTGATTGTTTGCTTTGAGGCACATTAAGTTCAAGTGTTAATTGAAAACATGTTTAAGATTCTATCATAGTTTTGCTCTTGACATTAAGATTTCCTTGAAATATGTAACAAATCAGAATACACAGGGTGCCCATTTAAGTAGCATGTGTTATTTTTTTTTAAGCTCAGAGTTAAACATCGGTTATATACTCCAATCAATAGAGACGAAATAATAGGGGTTAGCGTGCAAAAATTGGGGACTTCTCAAATTTTTGATATGTTATAAAGACAGGTGGGGTAAGTTAAAATCCAAGTTTGTGTCACTTTCCCCCTGTGCTCCTGCCGCTATCTTCAAAAAACCATCTAAAATCGGCCCTTTCATCAGTTTTTGGCCTGCAACTTCTTTACAGTCCATTTGAGCACAAAATCAACCGAGACAATTTTGTAGAGGACAAAATTTTCTACAAATTTAATCTAAGATGTTGCACTCTACAATCAAAATTAACAGAGTTATAGCGCCAAGAAAATGGAGAAAATATCAAAAATCATGCTAATTTCAAATTCACAAAAACGCATTGTATACCAATAACTCATAGCCTCCTCTGCATTTTAGTATAGAGTTCTCGAAGTATGTTTTGAAATTTGTTAGTAATGATTTTTGGAATTTTTAGCATATTCTTTGCGCTATAACTCTGCCAATTTTAATTGTAGAGTAAAACTTGTCACATGAAATTTATAAGAAATTTTGTGCTCTACAAGATTGTCTCGGCACATTTTGTGCTCAAATGGACTGGGAAGGAGTTATAGACCGCAAACTTATAAAAGAGCCGATTTTAGATGTTTTTTTCAAGATTTACCCCACCTGTCTTTATAACATATCAAAAATTTGAGAAGTCCCCAATTTTTGCAAGGTAAAATCTCCCCGTTGATTGGAGTATAGTGGGAATCTGAAATGAGTTTTCGATTCCCCAATAGAACGTGTGACTTTGTCTATTTGATTACTATAGCACTTTCAACTAAATCAATATAATCAATATACGCGCGCGATTCTTTCCTTTGAAATTTCGTATTACGTATACAGCATTTTTGCGTTAGTGTAAAACTCTCTAATATTATTGAGGTACATATACGATAATTTACTTCTAAATATAGTCTTAATATAACAACAGTCTACAGCTAGACGCAAAGGTACTCCGCCAAAAAACCATTTTACGCACGAAATCATTTCCAAGAAACTACTCTCCTAAATTCTTCTGGACGGAATTGATTTAGTCCCATTTGAATTTTATACATCGTTAATTTTGGCTAAAACTCAAAATACTTGAAGCAAATTTGGTTTTCGCGATGGCGAAAAAAAATCTATTCAGGATTAACACTGAAGTTGAATTAGGAACGGAATAAATTTGCAAACTCACAACTAGACTATAAAATCGTTTTCAATTCCTTTCACGGCAAAAAAACCCTCGATTCCGTGAAGCAAATCATGAATTTCCTTCTATAGCAAACATTACTTCTTTATTAGTATGCAGTACGTGGCCTGTTGCTTCTTAAGATGTACTGGCCACCGTACCACTAGCTTTAAAGTTTCTATCAACCCTCCATGGCTTCATATTTTCTGGTCCATATACGATTGAAGAGAACTGAAACGAGGTTTGATGCAATGGATAGAATGAAATGAATCATAATAAGAACGAAATGTACCCTGATATTTGCCTTTTGCTCGTTACTCGTTCGCGTCATTTAAAAAAGCATATAGCACTATAAAACTTTTATTCATTTTCAACAGCGATATAGTGCTATATGACCTGATCCTGAAAACTCAATAATAGCCTAGTAAAGACTTTAAAAGAGGGATAATATAAGTATCCTTTTTTATCACTTATTATTCATTTCATCAACGAATTTGCGTTTATATTTTCCGTGAAAACTATAAAGTGGAGACTTGCCTCTGCACTTCGATAAAAATTTACACTTCCGTCTGATCTAATTTATTTACCGATGACAGCTCTCCAAAGCAAATTTAATACAAGTGCAATAATTGTTTTCGCTCCCAAACGGCCAACGGTGTGAACAATTTTATGAGAAAGGGGTATCAACATTCGAACTCATTTTTACGACAATCGACATTTTGGCAGCATTTATTTGTGTTAGAATTAGTTTTTCGAAGCAAAGAAATAGGTGTCCATTGATTGATTTTTTTTTGTGAGAAATTTTACCGTCTGCAAATGTGAGCAGAAAGCCGGAATTACAAAACAACGCAATTCTCCGGAATTTCTATCAGGTATAGTTCCGGCTCTCTGTTAACGAATTGCTTATCATCAGTTATTATCTCTTTGGATTTTTTTCTCGGGGTTCAGTCCAATGAATAGTATTCAAAAATTAGCTTCGAACTACATATTTAATATTTTCGCTGTAAAAGATTCTTACAAGATTTAAAGATAAAAGGTAGGTAACTTTTATAAATTTGTGTCTTGTAGAGTAATACAAGATTCTTATGAGAGCTTTATAAGCTAAGCATAAAATGGACCAATGATGAATCAAAAGTTTTACTCGGAAGCGTAGTGACAGCGGAAGGTGAGGTTGATGCCGATCTAGCAGTGTTTTTCAGTTTAACTTCACTCTGACAAAACCACAACATCTCCAGAAATACCAAACTCCGGATCTTCGAAAGCAATGTTAAACCTGCGCTTTTATCTGGGTGTTCCTCGTGGAAGGTGACCAGTAACGCACGCGAGCTATGTTAGGAAGAGAATGACAATGATGTACAGTCGACTCCTGATAATTGGAGTCCCAAAAGACAACCGAACCATTTCGAATTATTGAGATTTGCATGCTATTAAAATTGTAATTGTAATGTTTTGTATGTATTTTTTATCATGTCCTTCGTCAAAAATGTTAGAGATAATCTCGACTTATATCTTCCACAAATGAAATTTTTGTGGACCATTATTAAGACTAAGGAGAATTTTTGTTTCGCAGAAATAAGCCCTTCTTATCTTAATTTGGAAGTTGTTCTCTAAAATACCGTTTTTCTAGGAGAGATGCAGTATGGTGCAAGGAAAGACAAACTCATTTATCAGATAAAACCCATTTTTTTGTTCTTGTTCCATTACAGATAGGCCCAATGGGAACATGTTGAAAGATTTCGAATTATCAAGAGATGTAACTGTTTACTCTTTATAAGACATGACTTTACATCTTAAATTAGTCTCATTACAAGTCTCCAAGAGCTTATTTTTCATCCAGATAGCTTTATGGTCTACGCAAATATCATAGAGTTGAACTCTCACTCTCTGTAAGTGCTCTGTGAGAGCTGTGTTTTGTTATTGCAAATGACTTAGGGCCGATTTGTCGTGCATATTATCGGCTGTTTAGTCTTATCGTATAGACAAGACGCACACCACCTTCCAAAAGCTTGTATACATTATATGGGATTGAATGTTTGTTTACTTTGCATAGTTACGCAATATTTTGCTACGCAATTTCTTACATCGGCGTAACTAAGCAAAATATGGTGATACTATGCCAAATAAACAAAAATTCAATTTAATATAACGTTAAAGCTTTCTGGAAATGGTCTGTAACGCATTGAAGGAAGCATCTCCGACTGTATAAAAAGTATACATATATGATCAGCATGACTTGGGGAGTCGATTGGACGATGTCCGTCTGTCTGTCTGTCCGTCTGTTGCGACGCGTTTTACTCGGCCAATTTAAACGCCATGAAGCTGAAATGCACAAATGCTTCTTTTTGCTGCAGGCAGTTTGTATGTTTGAATCGATAAAATCGGACAATTGGGTCATGGGGTTGCCATACAAACCCATCCCCCCAAATTAGGTTCTTCTAAGAAAAACTATTTTATGATGTGTGCACCAATTTCAACCAAATTTCACACCAATGCGTTTCTCTTGATGACACAAAACATATGTAAGAATGGATCAAATCAGACCATGGGGTCATGAGGCTGGAATACAAACCTAACCCCCCAAATTAGGTTCTTCTAAGAAAAATTGTTTTATTTGTGCACCAGTTTCAACCGAATTTCACAAAAATGTAGTTCTCTTGCTGACACAAAATATATACAAGAATGGATCAAATCGGACCATGGGGTCATGGGGCTGCCATACAAACCCAACCCCCTATTTTGTTTCTTCTACGAAACATTTTTTACACCAATTTCTCATTAATGTGTCTTTATCAAAGCAGCAAAAAAGGTCAAAACAATCATCCCCCAATACCATTTTCTGAGTAAATATTTTTATTTGCCCCGCCTGTAAAATTAGGTCCTTCTAAGTTTTTTTTTGTGTATATACCAATATTAATCCAAACTTAACACACATGGGTAATGTTTCTAGTATTCATATTCGTATCGTCCCTACATACTATCCGCCTATCCGCATAAATGTATACATACACTCGAATATATCTATCCATATTTAGCGTAAGCTTCGATAGGAAATGGACACTATCTGTACAAAATAGAAAGTGTCACTTTGTTCCGGCAATATACAGCTCCGTAAATGTAAGGGATGCTATTATGAAGGATGGAGTCGTTGCCGTTTTCTCACACACCTATGTGGTGTTTATAGGAAATTGGCCAGCGGGAAACGAAGCGCTCGAAAAGTGATTTTGAAGCACTTAAATACAAGCACAACATAGCTTCGGAAGTGCTTTACTTTCATATGAATTTTAACATTGCATATTCTAGAAAAAAGCTCTTACATTTTCGCTTATTTTAAGCGCTTTTCAAGTGCTTAAACAATATTATCCATAAGCGCTTTGGCAAATTTTAAGCGCTCCAAAGAAACAGTTGGGAAAAGCATACAAAATGCTATTCAGAAGCGGTCGAAGAGCTCTTTTAAGCAAGCGCTTCCCGTTTGGTAGTTATCGCTTGGTTTGTTCGAAATCGAAATTATCCAACCAGATAAGTATAGACGGAATATCAGATCTACTCTACTCGTACATGTGTAGAATATTACGTGGAAGTGGAATATGAATTTCTATGGCTCTAAAAGAAGGTCACATGGGATAAAGTAAATATGTTTTTAGGATTCAGATCGTAATATGTGGAATTTGGTTAGGAAGAGAACATATTTCATAAGTTTTTAATTACGTTTCTGGCATTGAATGTAGCTGTATTTATGGTTTTATTTCAGTGTATTTTAGAGATGCATTTTGACAGTTAACATTTAATTTACGAAATCATTTAGATAAAAGTGTCATTTTGGTGGCGATTATACAATTTTCGATTGTATAAAGCCAGCGTAAATTTCCAAAGAAGTCTACAAAAAACTCTGAACTAGAGTTTTTTTTTTCGAAATATGTACACAGTGTATATTGAGGAAAATACGCAGCAAATGATCAACCCTCTAAATATGTATTCTTATTATCCATAAAATTAAATGCTTTGTTAGAGCCGCTATCCACTATGCTATCCATTGTCAGATAAACGATCCCTTTTCAGATAAATTACAATCTGCCATATGATTGATTATTGTCAAATTCATGGACGGAGCTCATAGTTCTCACTTAAGGAATAAGGATTCCCTTAAAGAATAAGGGTTTCATTAATATAATGGAACACTTTGGAGCTTTGTGCAAGGTCCTAACAAGGACACATATTTATCCTTAACCAGAGATAGGCATGTGATGCACCAAATCACAGAAGACGTCGAGTACATTATACCTTCGACATTTTTTCCTTATTTCAGGCATCAAGGACTGCGCAAATTAGGTAGACAGAAACATACATACGAAACTCCCAATTTTTGGGAGATTAACAGATTTAAATGCGGAATATACTTAACGTCTTGCAAATCTCGATTAGCGACAACTTTTTCGTTCTTTGTGAGACCATGGCGCATAATATATTTCCTAGAAAAACGAGTAGCAATCGCAATGTCTATTTTCCTTTTTCTAATATGTACAACAATGACAGTGTTTATGGTCAAACAACTCCAATACGGCTCAACCGATTTTAAAAAAAAAACGTTTTTTTTGTATGTATACGACCAAATTACAACCATTTGTATCGTACATTCATTATTTTCGTTATTGTAAATTTGGCCAGTCCGGTGTTTTGTCGTATAATTTAGAATAGCTCAATAGGTCGCACCTGATGATGATGATGAGGTCGCCCCTAGCGCTAGGTGATATACAGGTTAGTAGAACACTAATAAAAAAAAACAAATACATTTAGTGTCACAGTGTCATGCGCTCAAATTCAAAAATGAGTTAGCAGGAATGTGTTGCGCATCAGTAAAAGTGCAACTCCCAGAAATTGAGACACCACCAGAACCTTCAAAGGGCTTCCCCATCGGAACTAATTATAATTTTGACCCTTCCAGTTTCCTCAAGATTATTATTCCTTCTTCGAATAACGATTTCTCGCGCCGCCATAATTCCAGCCACATACATAGTCAAAAATATTTTTTTTTTACAGTAAAAATATTTACTAGAAATAAAGTATATTTTTTACCGTTATGAGCCCTCCTTCCTTTTTTAATATCGAATTTAGTATCTTTCAAATTTATTATTTGTTTTGTAAGGGATTTGCGAGCGGAGCGAGCTCAAGAGCTCGTAGAATATACAAAAAATCAAAAAATCAAAGTGTGTTTATAGGGATATGTCAATAAATATATTTATGAATTCATATAAGGTTGCTAGATATGTACCTTAACTAATAAGAGAAACCCTAAAACATTTTCTTATTGAGTGACTATAAATACCGTCACTCTCGTAACGGTTCCCATAAATACAGGGTAGAGCAGAGGAAACGCATGTTTTCACTATTGAATGACTGGGAAACGGTTCGATATCTAGCTATATTTGTATGCCTTGGGATAAAGGCCATTCATATTGAATTAGTGGGTTCTCTTACAGCTGATGCATTTATTGGTGCATTGAAGCGATTCATATCACGGACGGGACGGTTAAAGAACTCCACAAGTAAAACTAATGGCACAAATTTTATAGGGGCATTTAGGAAATTGGTTAACGAAAATAACTCACTGCTACCGCTTCAATTGGAATGGAAATGTATACCCCCTCAGCTCCTCATTTCGGAGGTTTTTGGTAGGCCGGCCGGGGTAAAATCATTTAAGCAAACGTTAATGAAATTTATGGGTAACGAAATTCTTACGTGGGAAGAGATGACCACAGTCCTGGCTCAAGTAGAAAGTTGTATGAATTCTAGACCTTTGTGTCCAATCAGCGACAACATCGAAGATCTAGATGTTTTAACACCGAATCATTTTCTTACTGGGCAACAGTTTATTCCTTTGGAAGAAGAGGACCTATCTAAGATTTCAGGAAACTTACTAAAAAGATGGAAATTGTGTGAGAAGTTAGGTCAGGAAGTAGGGAGAAGATATAAAAAAGAGTATTTGCACCGGCTACAGAGTTGGTCGAAATGGTTAAAGGTCCGTCAAAATATAGAAATAGGACAGATCGCGGCAATAAAAGACGACGATTCGCATGTTAACCAATGGCCTCTGGGGCGTATAATTGAAATTCATCCAGGCGGTGATGGTCTTGTAAGAGTAGTTACACTTAAAACACAGAATGGGATATTAAAAAGACCAATAAGTAAGATAGCTATACTACCGGTACAACACCAGCAGAAAGATGATAAAAGGGAGACGCATCATAACGTGCAAGTGAATAAATCCAAGGAGGAGAGATCTGAGAAAACTGCTAAAACTAGGAATAAATTCGAACCCTATATTAGGAGTTTTAGTGCGGAATTCATAGTCGTCACTTAAGGAATAAGGAATTCCTTAAGGAATAAGTATAATGGAATGCAAAACGTCACTAATAAAGACATTACCGCATTCAATAAAATAATTTAATTCAGGAGCCGAATTATAGTAACTGACAAATAAAATGCAAAAAATTATCTAGTAGTATCAATATTTAACTTTATTTTTTAAGTATTGACGAATATGAATCGCAAAATTAATAAGGAATCCCTTAAGGGCTTCCTTAAGTATAAGAGGGGACTATGAATTCCGCCCTTAGTTTATTTATTCCTTTTGATAGGAGCCTTGGGAGAGGAGATTCAGGTATCGAGATTTAAAACACAACCTGGTATATATTTTGAAAATATAGGTGAAGGATATTTAATTTAGTGTCGTCACTTTGGAACCTAGCAGTACAACGAACGAAAATTGTTGAAGAAAATTTAGAGAGTGTAGAAGAGTTAAGTAAAAATGCAAGTTACGAATGTGGGGATTCTATTGCATTGTATAAGAATAGATATATGAAGTTAGTTGGAAAGACAAGGCAGATCAATATAAAAAAGACAAAAAGAGTCGTACCATTTATCGCAATTCGGGCAGGTCTATTTATAGCTGCAACTGAAGGGTCGACTGCATACTATTTTGTTACCTCGGCAGAATTGCGGAGTAATATAAATGATCTTCAAAAACGGTAAACTGAAATGGTTAACTTGATATCTCGTCAAACAGATATTATTAACACAACACATTACGTATTAGACCGACAACGCAACAACACAGAGTCAAATGTAAATATAACAAATAATTTCTTAGAGTTCGTAGAAAAGAAACTTTTTGGTTTCAAAGCCAAGCAAAAAGTATTAGAGGCACTTTATTACGCAGAAAAATTACACAAATTAGAGTCGAACCGAAGAAATTGTTAATTTAATTCGAAATAACGAAAATCCAAGATTCTCAATGAACAGTATATTTGATACCAGTAAAATAGCTGATTTGATTTATAGTATTTCTAAAACGTTATCACCAACTGTACAATTTCCCGAGTTTTATTCAGTAGAAGAAGTATTACTTCATCCGGCGGTGAAGTTAGAGTTGAATGAGATTAAATTTCGTTTCAAAATTCCTATAATTTTCAAAGAAAGGTTTTCAATAATGAAACCCTTTTCTGTACCGGTCATACGTGAAAAAACGATGTTTTGGATAGAACCATCTTTGAAATTATTAGCTACAAGTTTTCCAAGTTCCTACAGGAAGGTCGTACCGCTGGAAAGCGAAAAGGTGTGTCATATGATCGGTGGTCACTACGTTTGCGAAGCGACACCCGGTCAACTTAATGTTAACAATGTTAATGTTAACAATTGCGAGATGGCGATTCTCCTGAACGACACGATAGGCGAGAATTGGATATCATTGAGGTCAAGAAGTTGGATCTTCGTACTGCCAACGCCGAAAGAAATTGATGTTGGCGACAAATCTCTTCGGCTGGAGGGAAGTGGCCTACTTACCTTTTATTATTTCGACAACAGAAAAAGTAACGCGTCAACCGTATTGAATAATGACCCACTGGAAAAATTCAAAGTGGCAGAGTTCAATTTGACGACCATAATGGGCACAAGGAAAACGGTTCCGAGACTCGAGTTCCAACAATCATTTCACCGAGATATGGAGCTATTACACAGCAAAATAAGTGCAGCGCCGATATTTGAATCCGAGCAGTTACATCTAACTGTACTTCAGTATTGTGGACCTTACATCATTACCATTATATTGTTTTTGATAGCCTATTGTAAAATTTATCGTATTTCCAAGAAAATAAACCACTCCCGTAAAGTAAAAATAAATCATGATATGCATTTCGATGACGTAAATTAGAAAAAACGATTTGTTAAAAAGTAAAGCAAAAATTATTGATTTTGACCAGAAAAGAAAGTAAAGTTGAAATTGTTGTTTATTCTTGCTGATTAAAGAAAACTTATGTTTGATTATCTCATTTACCTAATTCATTGAATTAATACAAAAGTTTGTTTTTTTTTTTGGGCTGGGAGAATGTATGATTGAGCCATTCATATAATCAATCAATCACATTGAATAAACGTAGAATAAGCAAAAAAGATAGAATAAAGACGATCGGATGACTGTCCACTGGGCAGTCAGCCAGGTATAGAACGGAAGAAAGGTTGTTTTATTTTCAATTAATAAAAAAAAGCATTAAGTAATAGATTTTTTAATGCAGTTTTGAAATATTACACACTTTAATTAAATTCGAAAAATAATGTCTTGGAGATGACTTGCTGGATACAAATTTGGATCCTCTCCTGCAAGATACGGACGCCACACAAAATCCCCTTCACTAAGCTGCTGGAGGATAATTATCTTGTACGGGTGAAACTTAAGATCACCACGGTTAAAAATTATAGTGTATTTTTTATACCAACTGAATGTATAAAGCTCATGCATACATTTTTTAGTATGAATAGTAATAAACAGCGATGTATAAATTTTGTTTATATGAAGTTTTATTAAATTTATCCGAAATTTGTATTAAAATATTGAATTTGAGATGTTTGTATAAAAATTATACGCAGTTGTTACAAAATGAATCCTAAAATAATAAATAACAGGCGCGACAATCCAACATTGGACTAGTGGTCCTACTGGCAACCATTGCATATTGCATTTTGCAGTTGCAATTCGCCTCTCCGGGGCGGACCACACCCGTTTGCTACAACAAACGGCCAAGAGTTGCCAAAACGCCTCCCTGGCAAGAGCCTCGAAGGTCTCGATGCAGGAAGGTTGTGTATGCCTGTGTATATGTATGGACTCGTTATATATGTTTTTTCGTCATATTGGGAGCATCACATCTCGGCGCAACTGCTCTCAATTCTTTTACGCGCCGGCATTGAAGCAAATCCAGGCCCTGTCTTGGTATGGATGTGTAGTGTCTGCAACCGACGTATCGGTTCTAATGCCAGGTCACTTCAGTGTAGTTGCTGTTTGGAGTGGGTGCATTTCAGATGCTCCGGTTTGAGTAGGATGGGTCATTACATAGAAGGTACATTTGTTGCTCCAGGCTGTAGGAATACTGGGCAGCCTCGGGTAATGCCAGGCCTCTCCCCACCACCAATGACCCTTACTCCCCCCAACAATGTTGCCTTGAACGTAAGACACAGCTTAACTCCCGCCCCTCCGCCAGCAATTTTTACACCGGTGTCCATATTGCAGTTCAACTGTAATGGCATCCTAGGGAAATTTCATGAAATCACAAGCTTCTTGAGAAAGTACAGAATTCTGATTGCAGCCATCCAAGAGACGAAACTCCACGCGAATTCACCATTCAACGCTGAAGGTGAATATATCATCATACGCATGGACAGAGAAGGCGCCACGAATGATTCTCACCCTGGAGGTGAACTTGCCTTCCTAATACACAGGTCCGTACATTACAGTGTATTAGATGTAGTTTCAGACGGTACGACGGAATTGCAAGCCATCTGAGTTTCATCAGGGAGCACCAATATTGAAATTTTTAATATCTACATACCACCACATTCTAGCTGTACAAACTACCATTTCAATATTGGTCCTCTTCTTAATGGAGAGCACAGGATCATTCTTGGTGACTTCAATGCCCATCATGAACTCTGGCATTCCGCGCTTCACAACGATGCCAGGGGACAAGCTATCTTAGAATCTCTGGACGCATCAGATTTCTGTACCCTCAATGAAAACTCGCCAACCCGTGATGCAAACAATTGTATTAGCTCACCAGACATTACAATTGTCAGCGCTAGCCTAATTAGTGAGACCTCCTGGGAAACACTTACTGGTCTTCCTTCTGATCACCTCCCAATCATAGTCAGAATTGACAAACCAGCTGACCTGACCAAGTCAGAGAAGCGAACTTTTGTCAATCACAAAAAAGGTGATTGGGAAGGTTTCAAAACATTCACGTCATCGAAGTTCTTCGCGCTTCCCCCTCCCACCAATATACATAAGGCCGAACGGAACATTAGGAGCGTCATTGCCAAACCTGGGGAACGGTTCATCCCTGCAGGGCGCATTCCAAAGGTTCGTCCAAACTTTCCAACAAGTGCCGCAAGGTTAGCCGATGAACGTGACAAGATTAGGCGCGCTAACCCTGGTGACCCCAGAATTCGGGAGCTCAATATTCAAATACAGCGACAAGTTAAAGACTACAAGAAGGCCAAATGGAACGAGCACCTCAATGACTGTAACCTTAATGAAGGTGCCAGTAAGTTATGGTCCACTGTCCGTGCCCTTTCGAACCCCACAAAAGATAAGGGCAATATAGCCATAACCTTCGGCAAAAAAGAAACAAGCAATCCTCTTCAGTGTGCGAGCCAGTTCAATAAACAATTTATTGAACATCCCAAGTCCGATGGCCTCAAGCGCAAAATCAGAAGACGGATTCGCAGCTGAATTGTTGACTCCGTACCAATTTATACTCCGGACCAGGTTAAAACAGTCATTGAGAATGCAAAAAATTCTAAGGCCCTTGGACCAGATGGCATTTCAATGGCCATGTTCAAACATATTGATCTTCCTGCCATTGAGTATCTCACGCCAGTCTTTAACTTGTCAATGTCTATGCTCGCCATCCCCGACATCTGGAAACAAGGTCGCATAGTCCCATGCCTTAAACCAGGGAAAAGTGCCAAACTAAGCACTTCCTACAGACCGATTACGATCCTGTCACCTGTAGCAAAGACGCTGGAAGCCCTCATCCACCCCACTCTCGTTTCACATGAAAAGCTAGATCCCCATCAGCACGGATTCACACGCATGCATAGTACAACCACCGCTCTGGACGCGATCACTACACGTGTAAGAGACGGACTAAACCACAGTACACCTTGCCATAGAACCATCATGGTGGCGATTGACCTATCAAATGCGTTTGATAAGGTTAATCACTCCATGCTTCTGGCAAACCTCCTCAATATGCATGTTCCGACTCAAGAGATAAGATGGATTGCCAACTATCTAGCTGGTAGGCAGTCCTTCACCGAGTTTCGAGGCAGTCGTTCCAAACTTAGAAAGATCAAATTAGGTGTTCCTCAAGGTGGGGTTCTCTCTCCCACCTTGTTTAACATCTACATGGCCGGTCTCCCAACACCTCCGGAAGGCATTGAAGTTATTTCTTATGCCGATGACTGCACTGTACTCGCCACGGGAGCGGATAGGGATGTCATGCGCGAAGATATCAATAGATATTTAGCGCGACTAGAAGCATTTTTCCATAGCAGAAACCTAACCATCTCAGCGTCCAAATCGTCTGCGACCTTCCTTACCACCTGGTCAGGTGATTGTAGGTGGCCGGTTGGGGTACGTTTTGGCAACAAACCAGTTCCTGCTGTTGCAAATCCAAAAATTCTCGGGCTTCACTTTGAGAAAATGATGACTTCAGCTCATCACGCGGAAGCGGTATATGAAAAGATGCGCAGTAGGAACAAAATTCTTAAAGCACTGGCTGGTAGCACCTGGGGCAAAGATAAAGAGACTATGCTAGACTACTTACAAAACAATATTTAGTAGGTTGTTACGAGAGGATCATCCTAATCGTAACCTTATGGACAAAATTCCCCCTCCACGCAACATCAAACGTGGCCTTCGTGACCTTGAGAGAGAGGTCCAGGGTTACAAAAGGGATCCTTTCGATGAAGATTCATACCGGGCTGCCATTGCAATGATTCACACTGAGGAAGTGAGTAGGTCTATTGCGAGTTTAGGTACGAACAGAGTCCTCTCAGCGCTCCCACCACCTATTTCGCCTGAGGAGATTAGGCTCCCGAGAGCCACCAGAGTGACTTTAGCCCAACTTCGGTCAGGCTTCTGCTCACACCTCAATTCGTATCTATCTCGCATAGACCCAAATATACAAAACGTATGCCCAAATTGCGCTGGCACGCCACACGATGTAGCCCATTTGTTTCAATGCCCAGCTGCACCCACTAATCTCACCCCCCTCTCACTATGGGAAAACCCCATTGCAGCTGCCACGTTTTTGTCCCTGGAGATTACGGACGAAAACGACGACGAACTATAAATCGAGTCCATATAGATACACAGCGGTTCACACCTTTCTGTACCGCTAAAAGAAGAAGAAGAACATTGGACTAAGGCCGCAGGATGTGTTAGTGACATACTATTTCCAAGATCTTATCTGTTTTTTGTTGAGGTAATGAGATCAGCATCACGCTCAGCAGTGTTATTTATACCCATAAATGGGTACTCGTTTAACATCTGAGTGAGATCATAGTCCGTCACAAGCTCGTGAATTCGAAAAACACCATGAATCACGGTGAGATTCGAACTCATGACTCTGTGCACCGAAGGTGCGCGCACTAACCGCTAGACCAGCCAGGCCAATCCTAAAATACTAATGAAAATTATGCAGCATTTATATGAATCTTTTAACAGAACGTGTTATTGATTTTATACTATAAATTACAACTTTGCATACCAATCGAGAATTTGTTTAATAATATTGAACTGATAGAATTTTTTTTTACCAAAGTCAGATAAAGTTTATCCTAAAATTGTACATTTCTAAAAAATTTAATTGCATTCGCATTTGGTAAGGTGGACTTCGTGCGTCGCTGTGGCTCACCTGGTTGAGAGTGCATGCTAGTAATCTAGAGGTGCGGAGATCGAATCTCGGCGTGGTCCAAAATTTCTGTACATGTGCGGATAGGAAATATATAGTGCCTGCAACATTATATTACATTCCGAAATTATCTTCAATGAAACATTGACTTAAAATAGCCTATAAACGGATGAGTGAATGAACCCATGTCCCACAAGGTGTGTTCTGCAGTACAGTACGCTGTTAAATTGTATACAATGTATACATTACAGGCATACATCATCCTTCAGATATTAATGAATGCCTTTTTTTTTAATTTTAAATTAAAAAACTGATAACTTCGATTAATAAAGAAGCTTGGTATAATTTTTATACTGAAAGTCTATGGAACTATATGTATTTCAAAATTTATAAAGTTTATACCATTTTTTTTTAACCGTCATCATGTAAGATGCGATGAAGCGAACGACGTGACATACCCAGCACTACAGCCTGTCGTGTAGCCGTTCGCACCATGTATAAGTAAGGACTATGAAATCCGGCCTAAGGGCTCCATTACACAGTCATATTTCTATTATCGCATATGTATGTCATATCCTTAAGCCTACTCAATTCATTCGGTTCAAATTTTCCCACATGCAGTAAACGAAATCAAGTAGTGGTCTTACGGCAACTGCCTCTACGGGGCGGACCACACCCGTTTTGTTTTGCATATTGGGAGCATTACATCTCGGCGCGGCTGCTCTCAATTTTACTAATTCGCGCCGGTGTTGAAACAAATCCAGGCCCAGAGGTATGGATTTGTAGTGTCTGCAACCAACGTATCGGTTCGAATGCCAGATCAGTGCAGTGTAATTGCTGCAGGGAATGGGTTCACTTTAGGTGTTCAGGGTTACGAAGACAAGGTCAACACTCCTTAGCGTATGTTGCGCCAGGTTGTATGAATTCCGGGCAACCCAGGGCTGCTCCCAGCCCACCTTCTCCACCACTGCCCGCTACACCGCCAAACAATATGATAAGGAATGCCAGACCCAGTCTTACGCCTGGCCCTCCTCCTCCAGCAGTTTTCACTGCACTATCTATATTACAGTTTAACTGTAATGGCATTCACCGAAAAATCGCTGAGATCACACACTTCTTGAGTTCCAACAGAATTCTCATCGCCGCCATCCAAGAGACGTTGCTTCACGCAAACTCGTCTCTAAGCGTCCATAGCGAATATGTCATACTGCGGAAAGATCGACCGGCCGCCACGGATGATTCTCACCCTGGACCTGGAGGTGGACTTGCCTTCCTAATACACAAGTCCGTACATTACTGTGTATTAGATGTAGTTGCTGACGGTACGGCGGAAATTCAAGCCATCTCAGTTCCATCAGGGAGTACTAATATCGAAATTTTTAATATATATGTACCACCTCACTCTAGTTGCCCTTCTGGCTATCGTTTCGATATTGGTCCTCTCCTTTCCGGAGAGCACAGGGTCATCCTTGGCGACTTTAATGCGCACCATGAGCTCTGGCATTCGGACCTCAACAACAATGCCAGGGGTATAACTATCGCCGAATCACTTGACGCCTCAGAATTCTCTTCACTTAATGAAGACTCGCCGACTCGAGTCGTGGGCACTTGCAGTAGTTCTCCTGACATAACTATTGTCAGTGCCAGCCTAATTGCTGCTTCCCGATGGGAAGTACGTACCACCCTTAGATCAGATCACCTCCCAATCATTATAAAAATTGACAAACCAGCGAACATGACTAAGTCTGAGAAGCGAACGTTTGTCAATCACAAGAAAGCCGATTGGGATGGTTTCAAAGCTTACTCGTCGGCGAAGTTCATCGAGCTAACATCACCTACCAACATTCATGAGGCCGAGAAAAATATTAGGAACGTCATTACCACAGCCGCGGCACGTTTTATTCCGGCAGGACGTATCCCGAAAGTTCGGCCTAACTTCCCCACTAGTGCCGCCAGATTAGCCGATGAACGTGATCAGATCAGAAGCGCTCACCCTGATGATCCCAGAATTTAGGAGCTTAACTCCGAAATTGACCGACAAGTTAAAGACTATAGGAGGGAGAAATGGAATCAGCACCTCGATGAATGTAACCTCAATGAAGGTGTCAGCAAATTATGGTCTACCGTCCGCGCCCTTTCCAATCCTCGGAAAGAAAAGGGCAACAACGCCATTGAATTTGGCAACACTAAAACCTGCGATCCTCTTCAGTGTGCTAGCCTGTTCAATAAACAATTTATTGAACATCCCAAGTCTGACGGCCTCAAGCGCAAAATTAGAAGACGGATTCGCAGCCGGAATGTTGACACCATACCATCTTTTACAGCGGACCAGGTTAAAAAAGTCATCGAGAATACTAAAAACTCCAAAGCCCTCGGACCAGATGGCATTTCGATGACCATGTTGAAACATCTCGACCTTCCAGCCATTGAGTATCTCACGGCCGCCTTTAACTTGTCGATGTCCACGCTTGCCATCCCTGAAATCTGGAAAACAGGTCGAATTGTTCCCTGTCTCAAGCCAGGGAAGAGCGCAAATCTCGGGGAATCCTACCGCCCCATCACGATACTTTCTCCTGTCGCAAAGATGCTGGAGGCCCTTATTCACCCCACTCTTGTTGCACATGCGAAGCTAGAACCTCACCAGCATGGCTTCAGGAAGATGCATAGTACCACCACTGCCCTCGATGCGATCACTACACGCATTCGTGATGGGCTAAATCAACGCAGTCGTTGTCACAGAACTATTTTGGTGGCAATAGACCTATCAAGTGCATTCGATAAGGTCAATCATTCAATGCTCCTAGCAAACCTGTTGAATATGCATCTTCCTGCACAAGAGATCCGTTGGATTGCCAATTATCTAGCTGGTCGGCACTCCTTCACCGAGTTTCGAGGCAAACGTTCTAAGCTTAGGAAAATCAAATAAGGTGTTCCACAGGGAGGGGTACTGTCCCCCACTCTGTTCAACATCTACATGTCCGGCCTTCCCACACCACCTGAAGGAATCGAGGTGATTTCCTATGCTGACGATTGCACCGTACTCGCCACAGGGAATGATAAGGATGAAATGCGCCTCCGAATTAATCGCTATCTAGGACGATTACAGGCATTTTTCCAAAGCCGAAACCTCACCATCTCTGCGTCCAAATCCTCTGCGACTTTTCTAAATACTTGGTGGGAGGACATCAGATGGGAGATGGATATACGTATTGGCAACAATTCTGTTCCTACTGTTAAAAACCCTTAAAAATTCTCGGGCTTCACCTAGAGAACATGATGACGTTTGCGAATCATGCAGCTTCAGTCTGTGAAAAAATGCGCAGTAGCAACAACATCCTAAAAGCTCTAGCTGGCAGCACCTGGGGCAAAGATAAAGAAACCATGCTAGCTACTTATAAAGCGGTGGGTCGAGCGGCCGCTGATTATGCAGCCCCAGTTTGGATACATAATCTATGTGACACAAACTGGTTCAAAGTTCAGGTCTGCCAAAATGCCGCTCTACGCATCGCGACAGGTTGCCTTCTGATGTCTTCCCAGAATCACTTACATCAGGAGACAAAATTGATGCCAATACGTGATCACAATCTCCTACTCTCAAAACAGTATCTTGTTGGTTGCTACCGTGAGGATCATCCCAATAATCATCTCATGGACCGAATTCCTCCACCACGACATGTCAGGCGTGGTTTACGAGACCTTGAGAGAGAGGTTCAGGGATACAAACGGGACCCTTACGATGAAGTTACATACCGAGCCGCCATTGCAGCGATCCACACTGAAGAAGTGAATCGGTCTATCGCGAGTTTAGGTGCGAATAGAGTCCTCTCAGAGCGCCCACCACCAATTTCGCCTGAGGAGATTAGGCTCCCGAGAGCCACCAGAGTAACACTAGCTCAACTTCGGTCGGGCTTTTGTTCACACCTTAATTCGTACCTTTCTCGCATAAACCCGGACATCCAAAACATCTGTGCAAACTGCAATGGTACTCCTCATGATGTGGGCCACTTGTTTCAATGCCCCGCTGCGCCCACTGATCTTACCCCTATATCACTGTGGGAAAACCCTATCGCAGCAGCTATGTTTTTGTCCTTAGACCTCACGGACACAAACATTGACGAACCATAAATCGTACCCACATAGATGCACAGAGGTTACACACAGTGCCGGATTAAGCAAGCGCGAGGCCCGTGGCAAATGTTGAGCGCGGGGCCTATGGAACTTCGATTAACCAAACTACTAGAGGGGTTCTAAAATTTAAATTTTATTAGTAATTTCTCAAGGGGTTTATAGGAAATCGGGTAGCAGCTAGCAAATATCAACATTATGCAAGGCTGTAATACACAAAGAATGTGCAATAAAAGAATTGCTATTGTGATATTTAGAAGTACGGTGTTTGGTGAGCGATTATGCTCTTGATTCTGTGAACTCTCTCTGTAAATGCAGAGTTTACAATTTACAAATTTATTCTCAAAAATGGAAAACATAAAAAAAAATCAATCTAAAATTAAGAAGATTTTTTTGTTCCATAATTTTTTTTTTTTTTTGGTGAAAAATTAACATTTTCATGGAAAAAGTAAAAGTTGAAACATTTCGCATCTATTGGCTAAACTGACCAAACTCGGCAGAAATTAGCATTTACCTATTTCGTAAAATTGGAATTTCTGTACCTCTAATGACAATGGAGGAACGCCGATCGGTATTACTGAAAACCAAATACATATTTTCAAGACACACTGAGACGGATACAGGACGAACAGTGGTTCAGAATCACATTCTAGGGGGACACAAATCAAAAGACTGAGTATATAGTAATAAATTTGCACTATCAATAGAATATAAAAAATAATAATTATATCCCTCATGCACAGTAGCGTACCTCACTAAGGATTATAAAAAAGGATTATAAAATGGTTTCACAAAAATGTTTATATTTAATTAATTTTAGAAGTTTATATTTAATTAATTCTAGAAGACCTCTAAAAATGTAAAAATGCGATATTTACCGAAAAGTTAATTAATATGGGAAAATATTTCATTTTATAAGTACTTCCTATTAATATAGCTTTTGATTGAATTGTCAATTTTTAGGTTTAGTCAGGTTCATAAAAGGTTACAACCAAACATCTAGTTAAAAAGGCCAATAATTAAGATACTAACGTAGCGCAAACCAGTACATTTATTCGGTTTTACTTATTAAAATAAAAAATGTTGGAAATCTTAGGGCCGGATGTACAATCATGGTTTAACTCACCGTTTAGTTAACTGGAGTTTAATTTTAAACTCCGTTTAACTAAGTGGAGAATTGTACAACGCGATAATTAAAATTTAGCAATTGAAAATTTTAAAAAATTAATAGTTGCCATTAGCAACGGTTTTTTTTCGAATAGTAACGTTAAGTTTTTTAAATTTAAAAATGCAGTAGGCCGGAAGAAAAATCATGGTTTAACTGAGCGTTGTAAGTTAAATTAAACTCCGTTTAAGGAAACTCAACAAAAAATAAACGTCTGTTTAAACTGCAGTTTAACGTTAAACTCCGTTTAAAGTTAAACGGTCGTCGTTGACCGTTTAACTAATGGTTTGTGAATATAAACTCGTTTTCGGATTCTATTTGCCGAGGTATTTCGTTGAATTTATTGAAAATGGTGAAAGTGAAAAATATCTTTAAATATATAAATATGACGGACGATTTTTTGAATAATTTGCATCAATTGTGCGTGCGCGGTGGAAAAGAATCGCTCGAGAACGACCGGATCATTGATGAAAATGGATACGCAAAGATGATGAGTTTCTTCAAAGGTTCGGATTTTTATTGAAGGAAACGGTATTATCTGCTGTAGAAGATATAATGCACATAATATCGAGTCACCCGCAAAGAGAAAGCATGCTACTCAGCCAGTAAAGCTTCTTCTTTGATATAATGCTATTGGATGCATTAATAGCGTCCTCTCTACGCCTAGAGTGACCATTCTATAGGTTGGCTTCAGCCTAAATAATGTTTGTTTTGTAAGCCACAGAAAAGAAAGGCTGATACTTGCAGTTATTTTTGAGGCCGTGCGGTTCAACCACTATCGATTAAGCAAACTCCATCGTTCTTATCGTATATCGCTTTGGACTAACCTTTTTTTTGGTACAGCCACGAAATTAAAATTGCAATGGGTGGGATATGTGCCAAGGTAGGATAATTGCATGCCCAAGCAAGTCATAAGCGCGCAACGAGCCTATGAAAACAGATTGCATGAAAGGTCGAGCAATTACTAGGAAAGGACAGTTACCAAATACAGGGCCTTTGAAACTGGAGGACAAGGCCGCGTGGCCAAAACACTTGAGGATCAACGATACAGGTGGCCAAAGCCCGAAATCTGGCTAACGTGCCATAAAGAAAAAGAAGATGATGCAATTGGGACAAAATCCCCACTAAAAACACATCAAGAGTTTAATATGTATACGAGTATACTAAACATTGTGTAAAAACTAATAATTGAATTGAAACAAATAAGCGGAAACTTCCTTATTATTTAAAGTCTTTATCTTTTATCGTTAAGACCGCAAACGCGTAACTAGCAATAAAAAAAACTATTTTATACTGCTATTTCTCTTTTTGTTTCAACGTTAATAATTTGCAGTAAAACAATATATATTCCTAAATTGAAAATCGCCAATGTCCTTTTAATTAAATTTCCAAGCAGAAAACATTTTAATCGGGCCTTATCTATCATAAGGTGACCAGATCATTCAGTTACCAATACTCTAAACAGTGCAGCTGCATAAAATGTTGATTGTGTTTTTTAAAGGAGGGGAGGGTGTGGTGCGAATATATCTATTTTTTTATTTTTGGGGGTTTGTTTCTTACATAATTCAAATAAATTTTGACCGCTCACTTGCGAGAGACACGGACTGACTAAAGGCCTGAATCAAATGTGAAAGTGTTTTGAAGTTTTTGCTTATGGCATTCAAATTGCCTTCCCCATTACTGTCGTTCGTTCCTGATATTCATTCCTACACAAATCCAATGAACATTTTATACATTTAGAGTGTAGTTATTGCTGCGTATGTGGGGCGCCTTTCAAAGACTAGCTATTTTTGCATTAACTCTATTGATTCGTTTACCTATATTTTACTCGAGTTCGACATTTCTCTAATGGTCAAATCCATATGCGTCGTATATCTTTTGCTCGTGAGTCTCGTTTTTCAGTGCTCGGCTTATGCATATATATATGAGTATATAGGGGTTTCTAATAACGATATAACAATGCGCCCTTTTAATAAAAACGTAGCGTTAACTTGTTCCATGATCTATAGATAGAAAATCGTTAAAAATGATTAAAAAAAATGCATGGTAAATTTTACGAAACAGGAACGTTGCAATCTAATAACGAGGATAAACGGGCCCGATCGAAATTTGACTACCCGTCACACTTGAATGAAACTTAAGCTTCCATCCGTTCTTGGATACGTTTTGACGCTTTACACGTTTTGACGCTTTGCCCTATGACCGATTCCATCCGATCTTGGATACGTTTTGACGCTTTACACGTGTATGAAGTTTGATTAAGATAGCTGCAAAACTGAGGAACAGAGAGCGTAAAAACAGATGGACAGACAGACGGACATTGCTCAATCGATTTCTCGCGTCATACAGTGTCCGGAAACTGCCGCATAAACGCACCGCAACTAGGGTTAAATTTGGCTCGATTTTGTCATAATTGTAATAAATTTTACCAAATTGCAGTTTGAATCGAATTGAATTGGAGCTAAAATTAACCCTAGTTTTCTATGGGTATAACTCAACCAAATGTAGCATTTAGTGCCCGAGCTCCTAGTGGAGGTATACTTATATGTACATCACAAGATACTCTCATTTCTGATTGATTTTTTCAGTTATCACTTACATCAATTCAACGCACTCATAATACTACATAATACACTAATAATTTAATATTACTGAAGACAACTCCTTCTGTACTTTGTCAAATGCACAAATGCTGCTTATTTCACTGTATAATTCATACTTGTAATTAATTGTGTGTATAACAATTTAGTGCTTGTATAGCATATACAAGGAAGAGAAGCCGAACTAGTGAGTTCCGATTTCCTTACCAAATATGGACAAATGGACCGCGAAGAAGCTGGTGAAAGGATTTTTATCTGTGTGCAATCAACTCTTCTTTGTGGCATGTAAATATACTGCGGCCGCAGTTTAGCTACATACATATATATATGTATTTATTCTCTCGTCTGCGACTCGATATGAGGGCGTATTCGCTCCAAAAGATGTTCCACGGTTTGCTTTTACAAACGGAATCTTTGCAAAAGCTCATCGTCCCTCCATTTAGACCAATGATCGGGTCTTTCTCTAAAAAATTTTGTTTGCCGGGATGCACATACAACTGAAACGAGCTGTACGAAATCTTCGTCGTCCGTAATCGCTTCGATCCGCTTCCAACTCATTTTTACGTAAGGAAATAATTAATTAATTAATTACACTAATAATTACTACACGATTACGTACAACGACCGGCAATTACAGATTTATTTATTATGTTCTGTCACAATACGTTTTAAAGTCTCCATAGAAACTTTAGTTGTTTACGATTGAGAGAGCTCTTATGACATTAGTTAGCCAGCCGTTTATTTTTAAACTGAGTTTAACGCTAAACGGCCGTTTAACTTTTTGTATACATTCTTAAACCATGGTTGTCAGTTAAACTACAGTTTAACTAATAACCGTGGTTTAAACCATGATTGTACAAGCGGCCCTTACACACTTAAATGTGAAACAATTTTTAATCATTTTGAAAACAGGTAATTTTGCCCTCACTTTTCATAACGTTTGAAGCGGTACGCCACTGTGAATGCGAGATATAATTGTAATTTCTAAATTCAATGGATGTGTGCCAATGCATTTCCCAACATGAATTTAAAAAATCGTTTGTTTACGGGAATCATGAATGAAATATTTCTGAATTTTTATGCAATATTAACATTGCTATAATTTTGGAACACCCTGGCGTAAATTTTTCAACGATAACGTGTTAAAACAACGTAGAAGGAACTGCCTTTTACAATTTCGTTGGTATCTTATGGTTGTTATATTTTTATCTTCATTTTCTAGAAAAACGCGGGGCCCCTTTGAGTGCGGGGCCCGTGGCATTTGCCACCTTCTGCCACGTGGTTAATCCGGCACTGGTTACACACCTTTCTGCACCGCTACAAGAAGAAGAAGAAGTAGGCTTAAGCATATGACATAATAGAAATGATAATAGAAATATGACTGTGTAATGGAGCCCTAAGTGAACAAATGGTATTTTCCACGAAACTGTCATTCGCCGTTGAATCGTACGATCAATTGTAGGTATAGTATATATGTGCAGCGATGATCGTCAGATATTTGCATGCAATCCATCGTCAGATATATTGGACAATGGATCGTATAGGAATGGTGTGCACAACAGAAAAATTGATAATTGGTGTCAGGGCTTAACCCTTAAATGCATAGCGTACCATATATGGTACATGGCTAGATTCCTGTAAAAGTCTGGCGATTATTAAATTTTTGATTTTTATTTTACTTTTTGCTAAAGTAAACAAAACAAGCTTTCACATAAATTCAATTTTGGCTTCCCGAAGTTTTCCTTGAATTGTCTGTGCGTCGTCAAAGTGAACGAACGTTATTTTTTGTGGAATTTTAAAAGCTATTCTTTAGAGCTAAAGAAATTGGCGAAATTTACCGTTATTTGGAAAAGGAAAAATACTGGTGAGTAAATTGGAATGTGTTCTTGACATTCTTTTGAGATTTTGATCAGAAAAAGTAACCAAAGGTATTGTTTGCACCAATTTTGCAACGTACCATATATGGTACACCATGCATTGGGGCATATTCAGAAATATCTATACATACATTCCGATCGTTCTTAGTTGATGAAATTATTCTCCTTTAGTCTTGGGTAGGGTAGGATATGTTCATAAAATTTTAATAATCAGCTCTTTCGATATGATGGTGCGTTTTATTGGGCCCAGAACAGGTCCAAATAACCTAAATGTTCATACAAATTATGTGACCGATCAATTTTTCCAGGACATTTACTGCCATTTTTTATGAAAGCTAGGTTAATTAGTCCTGTTGAAGATCAAAGGAGACAGAGCTGTCATAGTTGATTGAGAAGGATGTTTTAGCCATTTTGTTTTCTGTAGCACACCAGTCAGGACTTAGCGTTTATGTAGCGGCTTCTTATAATCCCAGTCTTTTTAGCTTGCAAGTATACTGAAAAATTGTCTTTTGTTTTGTCCTTAGGACACGCCACTAAAAAACCAAGCTTCCGTACTTAACATTTTAGTAAGATACTTGGACTTTCGCCAGGACTCAAGCAGCTGCGCATTGATATCCAATTTCTTAAACCATTTGATTATGACAAGTATTGTCTTGGAATTTCACGGTCAGGATCCTGAGAAAATGTGCTTCTAGGGTCAACCATTTCATATGGAAGACTAGGTGGAGTACCAGATTCGATAAACAAAAAATTACATGGATGTAATTCTTGAGGAAATATCCTGAGAGCTGCACAAATTTGGGTTATAAAGCAGGCAGCAGTTCTTTTCCATATTCATATCCTACCAAAGTCAATCCAATCCATATACTTTTCAAGAAAAGAATCCCATGAGCTATGATAAGTCAAAAGAAGTCTCAAGGTATACGTTTGACAGTGGAACATGTTTATAACGAAATATTATATAAAAGATTTATTTTATAACGAGACCGAGTTCTAATCGCGCTAATAGAATGATGAGTGCATACATGGGTACAGAGCTCGACGTAGACGGCACGCAAAGTCCAACATAATCAATTCCATTTTTTTCTGTAGGGGAAGAATATATACCCCATATGAGTCGGATCTGGCGCACTTTTGATATTTTATAAGGACGTCGAACAGCTACCACTTGACACACATTTGAAGATTTTCCGGACATTCTATCAAAAGATATGGCTAAATTTAGGTTTGTGGGGGTAGTAAGACCTTCTCGACTTTCCATCAACTTCCAGGATATGTCACAAATAGACATCGATACAAATTTGAATAAGGAATAGGAAACTAATCATGCACCTACCCGAGGCCCCTTTTAAAAAACTGAATATTCGCGATTTTCAATAGAAATGACAATCTTTCCTTTAATGAAGAGGAGTTCATTATATCGAGTTTCCACTATAATTTCGATCAAACTCTCAATAATCATTATCCTCTCTTTTTTGCACTGTTCCTATAAAAGTAAAAGGCAGATTAAATAAAATTTGAAAAATGTATTTCATATGCACCGTATGGCCTGAATGCATGGCGTACCATATTTGGTACACAATACAAATTCTACTATTTTCGCTTTTATGGGAAAACCGGCTATTTCCTGGGAAACTAAAGGCTGATTCCGTGCTCAGTGACCGATTTTACATAAGGGGAGGTCAGTTACGATAACGGATTCAGACCCCATGCATTTAAGGGTTAAGGGTAGCTTACCTTGGCCTTTATGCCGCTGAAATCACAATCCATAATTTCAATACTATATTTTATACGTTCAATCCATACATATTTATTTACCATACCAGTAACTTATTATTCTTTTACGCTCTTTCTAATATTGCAAAATTTTCTTCGGATTTTCCATGACGTGGTAAGAAGACAAGTGTGTCGATTTCAACGACACAAAATATCCAATCGGTATAATTTGGGACTAACACACCGGCATAATCAAAGGGCACAACACAAGATAAAAGGATATTCTCCCTCTATTGAAACGAGAAAAAAAGATACAATGCTGACGTTTGTATGAATAATTGGCAGAAACGAAGAAAAGTTTCAAAGAAACTTGAAGTTATGGAGTATTTCATATTTACAAGCACATGTTATGCATCGTACAGAACGTGTATGTCCTCTTCATTAGATCCTTTTCTTATTTTCGCTATGAAATTTATGTATATTTGCCGCCCACAAGAAGGATTTTTGTTGGTTGTTATTTCAGAGGATAAGTGTACAGTGTATGTACAATTTACCACGACTTATTTATACATACATAATATGTATCTATTTATTCGTATGTATACTTGCTTATATTTTTCTTTTAAAATTGTCAATGTTGTTTGTTCTATTTTCGTAGTTGCTGGTAGTGAAAAGAGGCTCAAAGTGAGCGAAAATAAACATACATAAATAAATAGCTTTTTGTTGAATGTTCATACAAAACTGTTTTTATCGACTGATGTTGATGTTACCATCGTTTCCCCAGTGTAGCCCCCCTCCCTTAATGGACCGTTGTCTCTTCGGTCCTTTAAATACACGGGATGATAAAAAATGCACCTAATAATTCAATAATCAGAAAATACCTTTAAGTACCTTTTCGTGGAATCGACATGTCTATTATTCTTGAGTTGCGGAGAGCAAAGTGATATATTAGTTGCCAGCTAAAGTACAGAAAATCAATTTTCGGTCAGGAATAGCATAAGAGCTAACGATTTTTTTAATACCTGGAAAACTTGTATGATGAAGCCAAAAAAATTCAAAATACATGTTAGTTTGATTTTGATATCAAAGTTGAGTTTGAAACTTTTGAAACATTCAAAATAAGCATGCATCTAGTAAAGTTCGAGATTTTATAACTACCGGACACAAAGTGTCGTTTCTACCCAAGTTTTTCCCGCAAAAAGGAAGAGTGTAGCGCGGAGCAAAGCCAGGAAAAAAAATAATTTTTCATACAAAAGCCTGATATGGCAACTCATGGTTTGATTGAATCAGAATCGGGGAAGTTAATGTTTTCCGCAGAAACTCTTGTTTTTTTTTTTAAAGGAACTAAGATCTTTTGAGTGACATTCTTCCAATAACAAAATGTCACTCAGAAAAATTAAACATACAAATTTTAAAATTAAAACGACGACGATTTTGAATATATACACATATGGCCAAAAAAAAATAAGTACACCCATACGATTTTTTCTTATCACCCTGTAGCCAAGTAGTTATTTCAGTAAATAAAATCATATGTTAATATTTAAATACCTAATTGGTGTGGAACTAAAAATATGTAAATAAGTCAATTAAAATAAATAACAGCTTTCATTTACCTTAAAAAAGTACGAATTGTCTAAAAAAGCTGGACAAAATAATAAGTACATTTCAGTTAATTTGATTAAAACTGGTTTTAATTCAAATATTATGATCTGATTCGACAAGAATTTGATTTCTTTTATTAATCAAAACTAAACTGACAATTATTTAAAAAAAATGGGTGACCCTCTCAAGATATTTCTTCCGGCATGTTCCCATACATACCATATATCCGGTTACTTCCAGGAAATTCCCTTATTGATCCGTTTTGTGGCAAACATTTTTTTAATTCATTGATTCAACTCTCACCAAACATTCCCGATTTAATTTAACTTTATAGTAATAACGTGAAAAGCCACACCATTTGGTTGAAGCGGATACTTTACCAGTTTGTAAAGTATGGTTAGGGTTAATATCCTGGTGAAATCCCTACTTAAAGGGTATGGGTTCATCAGCGTAATACTCAAGGACTCTTAACATATATTTCTACGTCTCATAGTAACGGCTATTAGGTGTATTTGAACGAAACCAAACTATGAAAAAAAAACCATAGTCCATATTTTTTTTCGCCTCCATGGGAAATAGCCAATTGATGTAGCGTATATATCATAATATTATTTTCTTGAATGAAGAATATTACGATAAGAGTCGTTTCCAATCAAATTTATTAGGATATTATAAATAAAACAGAATATTCTGTGAGTTTTCATTGTTCGGTCTGGAACAAGAAGAACTATCTCTCCAAAATTTTGTTGTACCGTCAATAATTTTTGACGTCGAAGTGGAAAGTTCTAAGCTTTTTTGCCAAAACTGCTTTACTTCTTGTATTCTTCGATATACTTTTCAAAGAGATTCTAAATTTTCAATATTTGCCGCGGATATCATCAATTATACCAAGGGAACTGTTTTTGCCATAGTGATAATGAGATGGAGAGTTATCTTTTATGTCCTTATTCGGACTTAAACGATAACGCTTTTCGTACCTACCATGTGTTTTACGGAACAACCTTCTTGTTCAGCCTTATCATAGAGAAAATTATGGTCTTAACGAACCAATTACAAGATCAATAATTCTTTATAATAGTTTGAAGGACTTAGTTAATTTTAATTGCATTAATCAATTAATTTTCAAAAGAAAATTATTTTGATAAATTTCGTTATTAATTTTTTTTCTTGTTTTAGATTTTATTTTATCTATCTGCTAGAGTTTACACTCGATTGATTGATTAGTCACTTACGTACGCATAGTAAGTAAAGTGAGGCCGAGAAGCCCTATCCCAGGGCAGAAACTTCTGTGAGGCAAAAAAAAAGCAAATCCTCACGAAAAATACCAAGGTATTGCCACATAATTAAAAAAAAAACTGATAGTGTACCTATTATTTTGACCAAGCTGAATACCTACTTCAAAGTTTATATCGGAAGGGACTAAGATAACAGGGAGATGCTATTTAGTTTTTCGGGTCCGATGGCATTGTCGTATCCTAATTGTTATAATGGCTATCTACTTGGAGTATTACAATTTTAAAAAGGCTATGTAAATTGGACATAAATAGGTATCTGGGGGTGTACTTTTTTTTGTCCATATGTGTATATCCAAATAGATATGAGTTACATTAAATTTAAAATGTTCACTACGAGGGTCATTTGAAAAGTTTCCGGCCTTAAGGTATGTACTGAGTTCACCGAGCAAAAAACTTGCATATATGTCTCCCGTGAAAATGGTGCCGTGAAGACTTGCTTTTTATTCACTCAATGTGAGATAAATGTTAACTCGCGTTCTCATTGATTGTCGATTACATCTTTTCACTATGAAATAAAGGGCAACTGCATTATTTTCGCTGACGAAATGTCAAAAACCGGTGTGGAGACTTTCATGTAAAGTGAGTACCACCAAGCGAATTCGATTTCACGATCATCAAAATTTTAACAGTATTTGCATGGATTTTACGTGAACTGATGTGATGTTAGTACTACCTACTTTTACCGGGAAAGAGTCATGGTATATTCAAGTTCTCTTGCCAACCAATAGATGGCCTTTATTTATGTATGCTATAAAAATTCATTCATTCAATTCATTCCGATTGGTAGAAAACATATAGTACCCTTCCAAAGTCGACAGATGAGGTTCGTTGACAACAATGAATAAAATCGAGTATATCGAGCGGTGATAAAATTCCTCTATTTGAAAGGGGAAAAAACTCGGAAACTGAAAGAAGGGTTAGACTCTGTTTATGGTAAATCGTCTCCCTCATTTGCAACCGTCAAACATTGGGTGGCCGAGTTCAAACGCGGTCGTTCAAGCATTTTTGACAATGAACGTTATGGACGTCCAAAAACTGTTTCCACGGAAGATATCGTCAGTTTAGTGCACACAAACTTGATGGAAGATCGCCGATTAATCAATAAGGAAATTGCTTAGGCTTGTGGGATACATCTGAACGGGTGCATAAGGCTTTACATGAAGATTTATGCATGAGAAAATTATGCGCGCGATGGATGCCGTGTTTGTTGACGATCAACCAAAAGTGCATACGGATGGACTTGCCGCGCGAGACTCTTCAGCTGTTCCAAAAGAATCCTAGTGAGTTTTTACTGTCGACGAAACCTGGATCTATCGTCATACTCCGGAGACTAAACAACAGTCAATGCAGTGGATTAAGGCGGGGGAACCAGCTCCGAAGAAGGCGAAGGTCGTTCTTTCTGCCGGAAAAGTGATGGCGACATTTTTTTTTTGGGAGAACCGTGGATTAATTATGGTTGATTACCTCCAAAAAGGTAAAACCATTAACGGATCCTATTACGCTGCATTGCTGGACCAATTGAAGGTGGAAATCAAGAAGAAACGAAGACACTTGGCGAGGAAGAAAGGTTCCTTGGCATGGTGGCCCCCTGAAAAGTAAAAGTTACTTGGCGTGGTGGCCCCTTGAAAGTGGTGGCCCTGGGCGACCGCTCAGTTCGCCCACCCCTAAGGCCGGCCCTGCTTATGTTGTCAATGGGCTGAATAGTAGCCGCAAAGATTACCGACCTGTTTGCCTAAATATTTTCGTTATAAGTTCGTCAATAGAATTTCATGGCCATTTATTTCCAAAATTAGTTAACTAGAATTTCCCATAGTATAGCAATTCTATTGCAAACTCATCGAAAAAGGGAAATCTACTTTAGCAGTAAAAAATGTGGATTTTGACCAGGTTGATTTCTTACCAGACCCTACAAACATCTGAACGCGATTCACAACAGCCAACTAAATTTTAGTAAATTACTAAACCCTGAACCCACTTCACACTAATAGTTTAATCTTTTTCCACAAATTAAAAGTTTACTGTAAGTCACTTTTAACTATAACATTTGTCATTATGATGCATCGGAATCAGATTTTTATATAGCCTTCTGCAATATGAAGCGGATTCTAATATGTATATAAAAAAATATGTTAAAAATTAAGGATTAAAGGACCTCAATTGATAATCGCCTTTGCAGGCTGACCTCATTGACAGGACCTACAAACAAGCCGATGGTGCTTTAAAAATCTTGGAAAATTTATTATGGGTAATCCTGAATGTTTAATTGAGTCTCAAAAATTATATCGGACAAAAAGAATGGTTTCATTAATTTTGGCTAATTCAAAACTATACTGTCTAGGGGCCCCCATTTCGATTTCGAACACAATATATAGTCTAGAAACGTTACGCCACTGGTTTTTGGCGAACCACTTTCCGAACCCCGTATTGTATACATATCTTATCTTCAGCGGAGTAACCTGTTACCTCAGTCATCAGTGTCGAGGTTACGGTCCCTTGTTTTGCCCTAACTCCTTGAGGAGCATGGTGCATATGGTGTTTCAACGGCATAAGTGTGATACGGTTGTCAGTCATACCACTTCCTAGTCGCATTTTTGTTATTCTACGATAAGAAAATTTCCCATCTTCTTCTGAATAACGCGACGGGCCATGCCGAGTATCGAAAACTCATTTCTCTATTAATCTCTCTATAACAGAGTGGCGATCGAACCATCACGGCCACAGAGCAGGTTGCTTTGCTCTGGGCCAAATAAATGAGAATGTGTATCGGAAATTGATTTGACAAATTAATTAACAACTAAATTACATTAACAGCTCATAAGACAGTTTTAAGAAGTCTAGCTTTGACTACAAAAACGTTAAAGTCGAAGAAAGCCCAGACAATATTCCTCTTGTTGATGCAACTAATGTGCAATATGTATGTACAAGCCAGAATAAAAAAAAAAAAGAAATTCAGAAAATTTCAAGTTTTAAAAATCAACGTGAAATTGACCGAAAATTAAAGAACATTTCAAACGAACTCGATTGCCACAATAATGCACTTATGACCTCTTATCCGAACAATAAATCGACGTGCATAAAGCTCTGCCTCAGTTCCTTCAATTTACCACCCCCGTTTTCCACATTTCGCACCCCATTCATTTTCTCAAGGACATGTGTTTACCAACACCCCGCTCTCCGCATTTTCCCAACCTGAGATGCACTTAATCGATCTCCGAACGTGTTCTATGACTATAACAACCGGTAAGGGACAGGACGAAATTAAGCCATATTTCAACACCATACCATTATATGAGAGATGTTTTCTCAATATTTAGATATTACGTTTACGTACCTACTTCATTCAATCGCCTCCCAATGCTATGCAAACGTCTGTAAAATTTGTTGCTTCAGGTCGTGACGTAAAGTTCCAAAATTATCCGATGGAAAAATGCAATGCCTCCTGACACTCGTTGGACACGTTCAACAACTTAAATTTCAATTCTTGCTTAGCCTTGAAAAAACACCTACTAATTCAGGAGTTCTCCCGTGCAACATATTTTATGGGGAAATTATCATGACTTCGTTATATAATGAGAAAAAAAAGTCCGTCAATTGAGATTAGTGAGAATTAATGTTATTATCACAGTTAAGAAATAATTGATAACTATGCACTAAGTTTTAATTTCCGGCAAGACACATTTACATTTTCAAATATTTTCAATTATTATTATCACTGATTCCGTTGATAACACTCGAATTTATTTGTATCTTTCGCGAGTCCCTATTACTATTTCAACTATATCACCCACCGTTCACTTAACCGACAGAAAAATAAAATCCATAACCGAATCCCAGGGATACAGGAACTATACACACATCTGAATAGATTCAGACACTGAGCTCAGAACAAAGTAGGAACAGGAAGCAAAAGACTCGATTCACCGTAACGCGAAATTCAACTTTCTTCAGCTATGTTTCAGACGAAACTGGGATAAGGGATGTTCCATTCAGAAAAGAGCTCGGTATGGACCAGAATAGCTGCTAGCAGAAGGACATGCGAAGCAATGCAACGACTAGATTCGGTAGCAGGCTTTCGTGAAAAGGGGCCCCGTGTGTTTCTTCGTAAAGTGGTCCATAGGGGAAAAGCTTCATTTTCCAGGGAAAACACGTGTGGGCAAACAAATCTGTATATATACAATGGAGTTGTATACGTACAATAATAGGCAAAAGCACGGTGAACACACAAGTTGGCCAATTCACCTTGAAATTATACGAGAGAGTCTATGGGAATAATACCATTCAACTTTCGATTGGTTTGTTATTGTTTTTGTGAAACACGTCCTTTATGGACTTTTTTTATTTCCAAGTTCATATTATGTATTAATCATAACTGGAGGATTTGGTCATGTAAAAAAATAGGACCTGATGTAAGTTTGGTTGTAAATATTTCTGTTTAGTGGTTTTCAATTTTCCGCTGACACTGAATTTCTTTATTGTTCCTTAATTACAAATTTCGTAACTTTGGCGTTTCAGCGCGTTACAAATTACGAGTTATTCGGAGCTAAAAACTTTTGATTACTTATAAAACACCAAATAAATGTCTCTCTCTGTGGGAACGGTACTATAGGTCTCCACTTCAAATGAATTCAAACAGGATACAACGGTATAACTAAAGAATTGTCACGCTCAAGTTCTGGCACATTCCCCATATCCTTGCTACGTAAGGACGGTCCATAGAGCTGCCAAGACACATAACGGCGCCCTTCATTACAACAATATTATTTTTTAAAGCGGGATTATGAACGGGCGGAATTTTGTTTTTAGCGATTATGCATAGGTATCCCATAACAGACATATGCGATATTTTGTGTGGTGGTCTTCGTTCTAAACTTCAATGGAGGGAATTAAATTTCGAATGGATAATGTGGAACTAACGGTGATAACCCCTTCGAATAATAACTTTATTATCAAACCCAATATCTGGTTAGACGTTACTCTCCTGAGAAACAACAAACTTTGAATGAAATATTAGCATAAAGCATAACAAAATGTTCTAAATACACATACCAAATTAGATTCATTACAAAGAGAAAGTTCTGCCATTTATGTTAGATGATAACTTTTTGACAGGCGCTTGCGCGGACACGTTATTTAAGGGTCAAATTTGAAAGCTTTATTTTGGCAGTAAATCAGGCGTGAAAGTGCCGATTTATTGATCTTCCAAGCGCTCAGGTGATTTCGTAGTATCCTAAAATAGAAGGATAAAAACAGGATTTCCAAAAACGTCATCAAACATAAATGGTAAAACCTCCTCTTTCTAATAGATCCAATTTCGTGCGTATTAGGAACGTTTATCCATGCTTTATTTTAATTTGAAGTTATATCACGCGAAAAAACCCTAATATGTTATCCGGGGAGTTACCGAAGCACAACTCTACTGTTTGGGTCCTTTTTCGTTCCTTTTCAGTGATTTCGAGAAGTCGATGATTCATGATCGGCAACTTCCTTTAATCACTGAGATTCGCGAGATTCGTAGCATATCCTTTTGAAGGTGAGTGTGGTCATACAAGTGTACACTAAAGCAAAACTATTATAGATAATACAGTAAATTAAATCGCTCTTTATAGCTACCCATCAAACAAATCACAAATAATGACACAAAATTACCTTGATCATATCTTTTTATTAGCATGATACATGACCTTTTTTACAGCATGTAAATCGATTTTAGCCCTCGAAGTGAGTACATTTTTCTTTTGCTTAATTTAATTATCCATCATTGCCTCATTAGAACAGCAGAACGTACCCTGGGTATATTAACGAGACCTTGATGCATATTCTCCGTGTTGTTGAATTGTTTCACTTGAATTGACACATCCTAGACAAAGCATAAATATGTCTAGTACGCAAGTGACAAGTTCATTTCCATGGTGATAACCATCCCTGAGATGTAGGGGTTGCTTCCAATGATTTCCATAAAGCGTGACTACCATAACCGGAACGGCGTATACCTAACACCCGCACGAGTTTTTAGTAGATATTACCACTTGTTGGAGAACACAACATCAGAAGGTACAGTATGTATGTATTTCCCGCCCTTTAAAACAGAATTTTCGTTTCGTTCTTGTATGATCCCTCATGCACGTTCTATTGCTAAAGCCTAGACAGATTAAGTAGGCGAATCCTGATGGCAACGTGAATCTTGTTCTGATTTATGGTCCCTACAGACTTAGTAAAATCGCGAGATTTCGAATAGAACAAGATTTCCGATATATTTTTAAAAAGATTTATAAACGCCGTTACAACCAAAATATATAAAATCTTGGTAAAGTGTGGTCGAAACTCTGCCTTAGAGTATGCAAAACACAACTTTGAAAATAAATGTCAAGACTACAGTAGAGGCTAGTCTAGCCCACATTCAGGTCACTTACGGATAAGTGTGATTTTTTTCACTTTTTAGCGAATAAAAATATTGACACAGATTTGTATAAGTTATCTAGGGACGCGGGAGCGTCCCGCCCGCCAAAGAAAAACGAAGAAATTTGAACAAATCAAAAGTGAGAAGCGACTAAGACTATGTTTACACGACGGAACATGTACGGGTTTTCGGACCTCTGTAGCTCGGATTCTGGTTGGTCCTGAGTGTTCAAATTCGGTAAAGGTTGTCGTTCGCGCCGTCTTACGAAGTGTAGAAAATTTCAAGAAGATACGATGAAAAACACTGGAGATATAAGAGTTTGAAAATCGCATTTTTTCGAAAATCTTGTTCTGTTGTTGTTGTTGTAGCGGCGCAAGTAAGGGGGGGGGGGAAACTAGTGTCATTCGTAAATGGTTGGCATTCTCTCCTCAAGTTCGAGGCCTAAGAAGGTTGCCACCTCAATTGGTTTTTCCCAAAGCGCAATGGGTGTTAGATGCGTTGGTGCGGCATTACAGTTGAAAAGGTGGTCCACGTTGTGCGGGCTGGCTCCACATGCTGGACAAGTGTCTGCAATGGTGCTGTCGATACGGGTCCAATATGAATTTAGTCTGGAGCACCATCCAGATCGAAGCTGAGCCAAGGTGGTACGTGTGGCTCTAGGTAGCTGTAGTTCGTCATTGGAGATATCTGGTGGTCGAGCTCGAAGGACACGGTTTAATGACAGATCATTCGTGGCTATTGTTACCTCGCTAGTATGCAACTGCTTTAGAGCCGCCTTGTAGTTGTTGGTGTTATCGAGGGGAACTCTTTTGAATCTTTGGACTTCCCTTTCCTTGTCCCTTAATGTACGTCTAACATGACGTGGAGGTGGGGTTTTGTCCATAAGATCGAAATTCGGGTGTTGACTACGATAGCAACCAACAAGATATTGCTTTGCGAGTAGCTCATTATGAGTTTTTAGATTAAGCAGCTTAGTTTCTTGGTGGAGGTGATCTTGTGATGTCATGCGTACACATCCAGTGATTGTACGCATTGCTGCATTCTGGCACGTTTGAATTCGTTTCCATCGAGTGTTGCAGAGATTGTTTGTCCATATGGGTGCGGCGTAGTTTACCACTGAACGACCGATGGCTTTGTAAGTGGTGAGTAATGTCTCTTTATCAGTTCCCCCATTTGCTGCCAGCGAGAGATTTTAGGATCTTGTTTCTACTCTTCAATTTGTCACATATATTGTCGGCGTGGCTATTGAAAATGCCGTGATTGTCAATTGTGACGCCGAGGATTTTGGGGTGACGGACAGTGGGGACTTCGGTGTCGTTTACACTAATGTCTAGCCGTAGGTTGTATTCCTGGTTGTACGTGGTAAAGAGGGTGGCCGAGGATTTGGGTGCTGATAGCTTCAGGTTCTTGCTAATGAAGAAGGTGTTGAGCTCTTCTAAGTAGCCGTTGATACGGTCGCACATGTCTGAGATATCGTTGCCGGATGTCAGGATGGTACAATCATCAGCGTAGGATATTATGTCGATTCCTTCAGGTGGGGTGGGAAGCCCTGACATGTAGAGGTTGAACAAAGTGGGGGAAAGAACTCCGCCCTGTGGTACTCCTTGTTTGATCCTTCTTAGTTTAGATTTCCCATTTCTAAACTCAGTGCTGGATTGACGTCCGGCAAGGTAGTTTGCGATCCATTTAACTACATACGACGGTGTGGATGAGTTTTTGAGGTCTGTCAGTAGGAGCGAGTGATTCACCATATCGAACGCTTTCGACAGATCCAAAGCCACTAGGATGGTGCGCTTAAACGGCTTTGGTTGGTTCATTCCATTTAAGACCTTAGACATGATTCGGTCTAATGCAGTGGTTGTGCTGTGCATTTTCCTAAAGCCGTGTTGATGATTGGCGAGTTGTATGTGCGTCGTAAGAGTTTTGTGTATCAATGCTTCAAGTATTTTTGCTACAGGAGATAAGAGCGTGATCGGGCGGTAGGATTCTCCTAAGGAGTGTTGTTTGCCAGGTTTGGGTATAGGAATAATGCGGCCTCTCTTCCAAATCTCTGGTATGATGAATGTTCTAAGTGAAAGGTTCATCGTGGCAGTGATATACTCTACGGCCGGTGTGTCGAGGTGTTTGAGCATTATCATTGCTATACCGTCCGGTCCAAGCGCCTTTGAGTTTTTGGCGTTTTTTATGGCATTGGCTACTTCAGTGGTGGTGGTTTGAAGATATTCGTCTACCTTGGTGTTACGGATGGCTCGTGTAATTTTGCGCTTGAATCTATCCTTGGGTGGGTGTTCGACGAACTGTTTGTTAAACAGATTAGCGCATTTTTTGTCGTCGCTCACGGTAGAATTTCCAAACTTGATAGCGACCCTCCCTTGAGTTTTGGTGGGATTAGATAAGTTTCTTACGGTGCTCCATAGTTTGCTCACACCTGTGGTGGTATTCAGTTTTCGAAGGTGTGAGTGCCATATATTTCTCCTGTGGTCATTGACCTGTTTGACGATGATATCATTAATGTCACCAATGCGTGGATCACTGGGGTCTGCACTTCTTAGCTGATCCCTCGTTTTAGCTAATTTAGCCGCTGACGTTGGAAAATTAGGTTTTAGCCTGGGAATACGGCCGGCTGGAATGAATCTCTTAGCTGCAGTGAGAATTATCCGTCTGAGTTGTTTTTCGGCCATACGTACATTACTTGGGGGGGGGTAAGACTAGCAAAAGCTTCGCTTGTGTACCTTTTAAAGCCATCCCAGTTAGCTTTTTTAAAGTTTGTGTACGTTTTCTTGTCGGGATGGACGAGTTTCGACGGCATATCCAGCGTTAGTATGATTGGAAGGTGATCAGAGTACATCGTGAGAATTGGCTCCCATGTGATGTCGTTGATAAGTCCAGGGCTAGCGATGGAAATATCTGGTGAGCTTGTGCAGGATCCAGCGATACGAGTCGGTTTGTCGTCGTTTATTGGACAGAAATCTGATGCGTCCAGCTGATCGGCGATGATGTTACCTCTGGTGTCGTTGTGGAGGTTAGAGTGCCACAGACTATGATGTGCGTTGAAATCACCAAGCAGAAGACGATACTGGCCGTTTAGTAGAGGGTTAATATTGGCTTTGTAATTGGCGGGACAGCTGGAGACGGGTGGAATGTAAATGTTGAAGATTTCAAAGTCAATATTGCCCGATTTGACTGTTATCGCTTGTTGTTCCATTGTGTTGTCGGCGGAAGTGATGTCAACGATGCTGTACGGTAGATTGTTATGAATGAGGAAAGCCAAACCTCCTCCAGCATTGCTTTCTCGGTCGTGTCTGATGACGTTATAGTTCCCGTAAGAGCTGAGCGAATGGTTGGAGTTTAGTTTGGTTTCTTGTACCGCAGCAATCTGTATATGGTGTCTGTCCATGAAATCAGTAAGTTCGACGATTTTATGTTGGAGTCCATTACAGTTTAGTTGGACGATTTTGGTGTTGGTGTAGTTAACATCGATGGTACGTGGAGCTGGGGTCAAATTAGGCGTAGGTTGAACTGTGCGTACAGGGTTTGCCGGTGTGGAAGGTGTTGATAGTTGGAAACCTTGGTGGGGCGGCTGCTGGTTGGATGAAGAGCGTCGCCCACGATTTCTGCATCGACTCGCTGTGTAGGTTGGACCTCGTTGATTGTAATGGGTAAGTCCAGAACAGTTCTTTAGGTGAACCCATTCTCCACAGCATGTACATTCGACCGACGTTTGAACATTGGTCCAAATCCTGTTACCGCACACAGAGCACATCCATGGACCTGGGTTTGATTCAATGCCGGCACGTATTAATAGTGTTCGGAGCAGCTGGGCCGGCCAGGACTGCTCCCCGAGGGAAAAAATGGTGTTGAATGAATGACACGAAGTTTCCATCCCCATCTTGCGTCGAAAATCTTGTTCTCGTTGTTCTCGTTGTTCTTGTCGTTCATTGACAGGGCTACAGCCTTGCAGAGGGCATCTCGGGATTTGATCTCTTTTCTCATTGATAGAGTCTGTCGTGAAGGTGTGCATAGGCTATCGTTTGCTCCGATCCGTGGAGTAGAAAAAAAGATACAGCGGAAAATGTGAAAAAATACATAGAGTTTCTCGCTTAAAGCTTTTTATATGTTTTAAAGGAAGCATTTTGCAAAAGTCGGGGATTGGCCCGAAAAATGCCTAGAAAAGAATCGTATAGTTTTGTTATTTCGCAGGACTGTTTCGAACAATCCCTTGTATATGTTCTCTAAAGTTTTCAGTTGTAAAGCGTCTGCAAGAGCGGCGGCAAGGGCTCAAAGTTCCAGATTTGGTTCGTCTCTTATACGAGTACGTACATATTACTATAATATTGAATGAATAAATAACATCCCGATGATCCTAAAGCTTCCAGTAAACGGTAGAGGTTCGCAAAACACACACACCTCAGGTTACGAAGGACGCTAAGGTTACAAAGGTTACCAAGAGGATTATTATTGTTATTATGTTCTCAAACATGGTCGTGATAAAAGGGCAGTGAATATCGTCTTCATTTCAAGAAAATAAACGCATTCATTTATTGTTATGTTAAGTTGATTTTGTCAATTGAAAACTGCAAAAAAATATGATATCTCAAAAAAACAAGTCTGTTGTAAAAAGTTTCCGCCAAAGAAAAAGTTGTCAGCCGCAAAAAGGATTGATATAATACAATCCCGCCAAAATGCTCGCAAGGATATGCATTCAAAAGTTATTGAATTAGTTAATAGTTTCCATCAAAACAGCGTGGTGCGGTATGCGTCAGAATTTGTGAAATAATTTCCGCCGCGATAGACCACGCTGAATTTGCCAATTCGTGTGGAGTCTGTGTTGTGTGTACCGCGTAACGCACCCGCGCTGGTTTGGTGGAAGCTAATTTCTTGCAATGCTGTTTGGCGGGGAGCTTTCATAGGGGTAATTGCAGGATAAAACCAATCTTATGAAAATTACGAAAGAACTTTATTGTATAAAAAAGGGAAAAGTCGTTTATACGAAGGAAAGCAAAAAAAGTTTGTAAAACACATTTTATTTACAAGGCTGGAAGATTCGAGATTAAAACTGATCAAGAAAAGAGCATAGCAGCAAATAGCACCCTCGTCAGCTCCGCGGGTGCGTTACGCGGTACACACAACACAGATTCCACACGAATTGGCAAATTCAGCGTGGTCTATCGCGGCGGAAATTATTTCACAAATTCTGACGCATACCGCACCACGCTGTTTTGGTGGAAACTATTAACTAATTCAATCACTTTTGAATGCATATCCTTGCGAGCATTTTGGCGGGATTGTATTATATCAATCCTTTTTGCGGCTGACAACTTTTTCTTTGGCGGAAACTTTTTACAACAGAGTTGTTTTTGTAAGATAGATTATACTTCTCGTTGCATTAAAGTAAAATAAATAACTGCTACAGTTCCCAGGAAAATTAAGCAATTAAGCTTTGACGAGTAGGTACTGTGGAACAAAGTTATCTTAGTACACTTTACAATAGGTCATATATGTCCTTCCATTTGAAACCTAGTTATGGGTAATCGAAGGTCAGAGTGCAGAACAGACTCACTGACCTATTTGAAACACGTACTTGGCTCAAGCACGGCGATGGGCTGGCGCCGACGCTCTTCAACCTTGCTCTGGAGTTTATAATTCGAGCATGAATATAGTCAGCAGCGGAACACTACTCATTAAGTCGACTCAATTAGTAGCGTACGCCGATGACATCAACATCATGTCTCGAAGATTGGGTGATGCAGAAAGCTTTCTGCATAATCTCAATAACGCCGCAGAAGAAGTTGGACTACATATCAACGGAACCAAAACAAAGGCCATGATGCAATCGAAAACAAGGACGCCAGTAAATTCAAGCATCACAATGGGGGAACTCAATATGGAGTATGTAGACAACTTACACTACCTGGGTTGTAACTTATCAAAGGAACACAGCGAAACTGACGAAATTAAGCGACGGATACAACTAGACAATAAGACGTATTTTTCGGTCCTCCCAATTATTAATTTGAAGCATGCGCACAGGAACACGAAGCTCCACGTGTATAGAACGATCATCTGACCCATGCTATGCTATGACTGCGAAACATGGAACTTAACCCAAGCCTCCGAAATGTTGCTGGACAGATTCGAACTAAAGGTCCTTTGGTGAATTTTCGCGGACGCTCGCGAGCGATATCAATGGCGCATCTGGTACAACCCCGAGTTGTATCAATTGTACGATGAGCTCAAAGTATCGGAAATCGTGAAGCTTCAACGTTTGCAATGGACGGGGCATGTACAACAAATGGAGAATAATCGCTGTGAAATTGCTGCGCCTATGCGGGTGACTTACTTATCCTTGTGTAAAGTGATTCGCGTCCTGCGCTAGAGCTTCTTCTTATTTGCTTTATACTGATCCATGGCGTCGCGTTGCTCAGCCTATTCTGGCAATTGAGGCAATACCCTAATAAGTGATGTCTATGAATACGAAAGAGCTTAAGAGCTCACTTATATATAGAGAAAACCCTTATTCCTTAAGGAATTCTTCATTATAAACTGAGTCCAGCCGACTTCCACGCTGATGTCGTCGCAGTTTCAACAGTTTTATTTGCGAAGAGATCTAGAGAGAGTTGAAAAATCGCACATCTCCGCGGTTACTTATTTATTATTCCATGACTGAGATCATATTTTGCCTTAAATTCTTCTTTCTTAATCCTCCTCGGCCAAGTCCAAAAACTGTTCTCGTAACTTCTCATCATTAATCTAGCCCAGGGGTGAACCCAAGGTGGGATTTAGGGGATAAACCCCCCCCCCCCCCCCCCAAATTTTAAAATTAAAATTATAGGTATGAATAAAATCCACACAACATATCTTTATTGATAAAGCAAATCAGTTATGATTTTCAGACTCAGTTCTTATAAAAAATATGATATTACATTAAATTAGGGCCGGATGTATATACAATAATGGTTTAACTAATGGTTGTCAGTTAAACCATCGACGGTTAAAAAATGTGTGCAAAAAGTTAAACAGCCGTTTAAACTACGAATTATCCTTATAGCTGGTTCACACTAAAATCAAATCATATTTGGTATAAATTAAATCAGTCAAAACCGTACTAGATGGGTTTGAGTCCTATGTGGGTTTGAGTCCTATGTCACTAAATTCAAAATGTATTATAGAGTACACTTCAATTATTAGAGTTTCATTACAATATGGGACAACTGTTAATTAAATTTAGATTTTAACCAATCTTGTAAACAGTGTGAGTCCCTTATTATTAAAAAAACAGTCGTTTAACTAAATTTCTCTCAATTGTAAAAAAAAAAAGGTTTCTATGGAAACATGTGTACGAATACAGTCGAACTTGCCTAAACGGACACATTTCCAACCCGAACATTCCTCTTAATTTTTATTTTCACCAAATTTTTCTTACATATTAACATATTATGCTAAATGAAGTTTAAAGTCCTGACACTCCTATGGCCAGAAACGAATGCCACATTTTTCTAACTAAACGAGCCTTCAAAAAAATTTACTCTTAAATTTTAATGTTGAAGAATTATATTCCAAAAAAGCATTTTAAGGTCAATTGAAGAAAATGTAATAGTCATCATATCCTAACTCGAAAAAAACGAAACCAAAACTAATTTCTGGCGGGGCAAAATTTAGATTTCTTTCGGGCTTCCCTATATAACGTGTGTTCCATTTCGGTCTGCTGCTATACATCGTTTTTGAAACTTTGCTTTTTGGGTGCGGTTTCAATTCCAGCTCCGCCTATCTTTTCCTTCTGTTCTTATATAATTTGGTAGCTTCATTTAAAACTGAACCAGTAAAAAACGTCGCAGACGAACATCACCCAATCGAGTCCTTTCGTCTACTGATTATATTCTATATTTTTATATATTTTAGTGAGAGATGCTTTCTTCAAAATAATAATCTGCCTTAAACGAGAACAAAAAATAAAAAAAAATAATTAGAGAACCGGTCGGAACTGTAAATATATATAGCGCAGAGCACGGTCGGAGTCTTAATATTCCATCCCCCAATGCGGTGTTCGTCTATGACAAGTTCTACTGTAGCGTAAACTGGCTGTCAGCTACACCACAAATCACAAAATAATGATTACGCGGTGTTCAGGTGAAGACATTTCGGACAGCATTAAAATCACTTATGAAAATTTTGAATTTGTGTCACGCAAATTAAAAGAATTAAAAGTAATCGACTTTTGTGAAATTCAAATCTTTTCACAGAAAATACTTCCAGCCATCTTTGGTTACAATTTCAGAAGTTCATGTGCGCTTCCTTCTTTTTTATTATTTCATGAGTTAAATAGCAGTAATCCTTGAAATTTCCAAAATAGGACTCGCTCAATCGTAAACAATCAAGGTTACCATAGAAGTTAACTGCAGTTTAAAATTGTTTAACCAATCAGCAGTCAGCACGCACAAATTAAACGCAGTTTAATGATTTCGGTGAGCGAGGTAATTCCTGATTAGTTAAACAATCAGCTCGCTCAATCGTAAACAACCAATATTTCCATGGAAACTTGTATACGTAACAATATAAATTAATAGGCAAAGCGAAATACAAATATTTTCTGCTTCGGATTTAAATTAGAAGTTGAAAGTAAGCATATAGCAGTATGAAATAGTTTTTTTTTAGGTAAATGTTATTTTTATAATTATGATCTGATTCGAGAACAATAAACTCGCTTCTTGTTCATACAAGAAGTATTTTTCACTGTCCCAATTTCATGCTGGTAACTAATATTGAAAATTGACAACTTTTGTTCAGATTTCCTGCTGCATTTTCTTTTCTTTGGACTAGGACGAAACAAAGAGTTTGATTTCAAGGCTTGACCAAAGTGCTTAACTAAGGATACCTCCCGTACATAATGACCCAGGAGTTCTTTCAGTGCGTTTTATTAATCTACGCGTACTGTGAAACATATTGTCGTGATGTATCATTTTGTATGGAAAATACCTTAGTTTTTATCTGATTGAGCTGGTTTTGGTAGCAAGTACATTGGCGACCTTCCAAGCTCAGGCTAGTCCAACATACGGTCATACGCGCCTGTAGCAAAAATTTACAAAAACTTTTATGTGAGGTTTTGTTAAACGTTCGATAAAGCTCATAGATCGAATTTGGAATCCAGTTTGTCTGCCGAACAAGCTCTCACCTCCGTAGTTCAGCAAAATCTAACCCTGCTTACCTGAATATGTCTACATCAAACGCATCAACAAGCGCTAAGATTATGGATTATGTCGGCTGTCGGGTCATTGCTTTCTATGTCTATTTCAGAAAACTAACCCAACTTCGGATAGCCACCTCATTAGCCAATTATGGAGTTATAAGCTCCAGTATTGCAGTTAGATAAAAAATCAATATCAATCATACCATCAATATGATCACTCACTATATCACCGCAAAGCGTCATATTGTAAAATGATCCTACGGCATCCTGTCAAGTTTTTAATTTGTCGATTTTTACAAATATCAATCAAATCAAAGATATTTGCGAATGAGAGGGATTTCGAAAATTTACTCATATGTTCCTGAATCGGGCCATTCATGTTGTTCACGTAGCAGTGAATGTAAAATGTTCCTCATGTGCACTACAAATAAAAAAAGACATTAAATAATTGATATCTTCTCCAGCATGACAAATGTTTGTCCTCCCATCGCAAGCCAATAGTATAAAAAATAAGTTGGACACACATAACTTTCAAAGAAAAAGTGTGAACTATTTAAAATGCATCAATGCAAAGAAAATTAAATGATTTTGAAATAATCCCAAAACTGACAAAATACCACCTTTCTCTCTTTTCCGCATGTTGCCGACCCCCTACCGGTCGGAACTTTTTTCCCATAATCAGAGGGCCACCCCAGCAAAAATTCAGTAATTCATGCCACCCGATGTCCTTATTTTGGTTTATTTTTCTTTGGCTAAAACCCATGAGTTAAACGGCCAACGACGACCGTTTAATTTTTCACGTTAAACTGCAGTTTAAACAACCGTTTAACTGTTTGTCAATTTCCTTAAACGGAGTTTAGCTAAACCGACAACCATGAATTTTCATTCGGCCCATTTTATTTTAAAATTAAAAATATTCATAGTTACTATCCGGAAATATCCAGTTGCTAACGGAAACTCTCTCTTTTCATTACCGTAACTCCTAGTGGAGCATGGTGCGTTGATGACTACCGTGTGTACAAAGACAACTGAATTCGGAGTGTGATACGGTTGTCAGCCATACCACTTCCTAGCCGCATTGTTAGTTTATTCTACGATAAGAATATTTTTTATCACCTTCTTCTGAATAATAAACTTGCGACGAGTCGTGCCGAGTTTGGAAACTCGTTTCTCTATGAGTGTCTATTTCACAGAGTGGCGACCGAACGTTCACGGCCACAGAGCCCGCTAACGGAAATTACTGATTTAAAAAAAAAAATTAAATTGCTGCTTAGCCAGGAATTTCAATTATCGCGTCCCAAGTTAAACGGAGTTTAAAATTAAACTACAGTTAACTAAGCGGTGAGTTAAACCATGATTGTACAGACGGCCCTTAGGGCCGGATGTACAATCACGGTTTAACTAATGGTTGTCAGTTAAACCGCCGATGGTTAAAAAATGTGTACAAAAAGTTAAACTGCAGTTTAAACTACGAATTATCCTTAAAGCTGGTTCACACTATATTAAACTCATATTCGGTCTAAATTAAATCAGTTAAAACTGTAGTAGATGGGTTTGAATCGTGTGTCACTAAATTCCAAATGTATTGTAGAATACACTTGAATTATTAAAATTGCATTACAATATGGGACAACCGTTAATTAAATTTCGATTTTATTCAATCTTGTCAACAGTATGAATCCCGTATAATTAAAAAAAAACAGTCGTTTAACTAAATTTCTCTCAGTTGTAAACAACCAAGGTTTCTATGGAAACATGTGTACGAATACAGTCGAACTTACCTAAACGGACACATCTACAACCCGAACATTTTATTTTCTCTTAACTTTTATTTTCATCAACCTTTTCTTACATTTCATGCGAAGAAAATGAAGTTTAAAGGCCTGACACTTCCATCGCCAGAAACGAATACAACATTTTTCTCACTAAACGAGCTGGCAAAAAGTTTACTTTTAAAATTTAATTTTGAAGAATTGTGGTCAATTGAAGAAAATGTAATGTATGTAATTAGTCCGTTCCTGGACATCATTTTTGTAACTTTGTTTATTGGGTGGATGCAATTCTAGCTGCTCCTAACTGAACTTGGCTGCTACATAGCTTTTAAATTGAACGAGTAAAACGCGTCGCATACGGACATTGCCCAATCGACTCCTCTCTTCAACTGATCATATTTTATATTTTTACATATTTTAGATGGTGTGAGATGCTTCCTTCAATGCATTATAAGCTTCATGACGAAGTTCATTCACCATTTCAATTAGAAAGCGAAGGGTATAAAAATGGAGCTGGTGCAGGAGCACGATCGGAGACATAATGTTTTCATAATTAATACCTTTGTGAAATATTCTCATTAGCGGGAAATTTTAGTAGGCGGAAGAAATTCCATCCCCCAATGCGGTGTTCGTCTATGAGAAGTTCGACTGTAACGTAAATTGGTTGTCAACTACACCACGATTCACGCAAAAATGATTATGCGGTGTACAGATGAGAGGACATTTGAGACGTTTTCAGAATCGAAATTACTTACAAAAATTTTGAATTTGCGTCACGTAAATTAAAAAATATTAATAGAAATGGACACTTGAAATTCGTTGGTCGCAATTTCACAAGTTCCTGAGCACATAACGTATCGAAAAATGTCTGTGCTACCTTCTTTTTTATCATTTCATGAGTTAAATAGCAGTAAGCGTTGAATTTTGCAAAATAGAACTCGCTCAATCGTAAACAATTAAGGTTACCATGGAATTTAACTGCAGTTTAAAATTGTTTAACCAATCAGCAGTCAGGACACACAAGTTAAACGCAGTTTATCGATTTCGGTGAGCGAGGTAGTGGCTGATTGGTTGAACAATCAGCTCGCTCAATCGTAAACAACCAATATTTCCATGGAAACTTGTAAGCGTAACAATTAAAATTAATAGTCAGAGCAAAATACAAATATGTTCTGCTTGTGATTTTAATTAGAAGTTGAAACTAAAAAAATTCAAGTATGACAAGTATATTGCCGCCCTTTCAAGCACATGCTTGTCCAACATGCACGCCTTAATGTAGGAAAAATCTGTACAAACTTAAATGAAATGTTTTGTATGACTGAAGTTAAACGTTCGTAAAGCTCATAGACCGAGCTGGACTCCAGTTTTTCTGCCGATTTTTGATATGCTACTACGAACTGTGCAGATAAACCTAAAGAAAGTGTCGGGTTCTTGCTTTCTATCTCTCTATTCAAAAAACTAACTCAACGTAGGTTAACCACCCTATCAGCCCATTATAGAGTTATAAGCTCCCGTAATGCGGTTAGGTATAAAAAATATATCAATATGCTCAATTACTATTAGGCCAGTCAAAATCGACATTAACCTCGGAATAAATGGAATACTACCGTTCTTGCGCTTATCTGTTTTAGAGTATTACTGGCTATATAAATCCAGATTTGCAGCCCTGGTGACCTTGTGCTAATTTTTTGGCGAGCGAAAAAAAGCAATTTTTTTTTTTCACATTTCCAACAATATTTTTTTTTTAAATTATCTTGGAAAAAAACCGATGATCGACATTTTGAAAGTGGACAAAATTTCCAAAATTTTTGTAAGTCAAATATTGACGGAGATACAGGTTTTCAAAAATAGGGTATTTTGTTTCCACAAAAAAGGCGAATTCTAAGCTTATGTTATTTGCCAAAACGACATTTACTTGAAATTCGCAATTTTTTGGTAAAAATACCCTATTTTTAAAAACCTATGACCCCGTCAATATTTGACCTATAAAATTGGTTAGGATATCATTTGATTGGGAATTCTGTTTACTTTCAAAATGCCAAACACAGTTTTTATCGAAGATAATTATTTAAAAAAAATATTATTGAAAATGTAAAATAAGTGCAAAAATATGACTCTTTTTCGCTCGCCAAAAAATTAGCACAGGGTCCCCAGGGTTGCAAATCTGGATTTATATAGCCAGTAATACTCTAAAACAGATAAGCGCAAGAACGGTAGTATTCCATTCATTCCGAGGTTAGGCCTTTTTTTGTAAAGTATTACTGGCGTAATAATCGCCGCAAATTTTTATATTGGAAAGTGTTGTAAAAATGTTTCTACGACATCCTGTCAAGTTTTGAATTTGTCGACTTTATAATATCAATAATTTAAAACTTGTAAAATAAAAGATATTTGCGAAGTAGAGGGACTTCGAAAATTGATTCATGCGCTAAAAATATGTAATAAAAAACATGAAATAATTAATGTCTTCTCCAGCATGAAACATGTTATGCCAGCCAATGCAAGCCAATAGTGTAATCCTTGTAAAATAACTCACCTAACTTTTAAAGAAAAGGTGTGAAGTATATACTTCAATGCACAGAAAGTTTTATATAGATTATGTTGTTTTCAGACTCTATGCGGTATCTATTACCGATTTTGAAACAATCCGAACCGGACAAAATATGTTGCGGGCCCCCTATTGCCTACTGGTCATATTTTTTTCTACAATTAGAGGGTCATCCCCAGCAAAAATTCAGAAATTCGTTATCTTTTCCGCCCGATAGCCTTATTTCGGTTTATTTTTCTTGGGCTAAAAATCATTAGTTAAACGGCCAACGACGACCGTTTATTTTTTCACGTTGAACTGCAGTTTAAACGACAGTTTAACTGTTTGTCAATTTCCTTAAACGGAGTTTAGTTAAACTGACAACCATTAGTTAAACCATGCATTTTAATCTGGCTCATTTCATTTTAAAATCAAAAATTTTAATAGCTACCATCCGGAAATATTCAGTTGCTAATTCAAACTAATGACTTTTAAAAAATATACGTTGCTGCGTAGCCAGGAATTTCAATTATCGCGTAGTGTATTTTTCCCCAGTTAGTTAAACTGAGTTTAAAATTAAACTACAGTTAACTAAACGGTGAGTTAAACCATGATTGTACATACGGCCCTCAATCACTTTTGAATGCATATCCTTGCGAGCATTTTGGCGGGATTGTATTATATCAATCCTTTTTGCGGCTGACAACTTTTTTTTTGGCGGAAACTTTTTACAACAGAGTTGTTTTTGTGAGATAGATTATACTTCTCGTTGCATTAAAGTAAAATAAATAACTGCTACAGTTCCCAGGAAAATTAAGCAATTAAGCTTTGACGAGTAGGTACTGTGGAACAAAGTTATCTTAGGACACTATACAATAGGTCATATATGTCCTTCCATTTGGAACCTAGTTATGGGTGATCGAAGGTCAGAGTGCAGAACAGACTCACTGACCTATTTGAAACACGTACTTGGCTCAAGCACGGCGATGGGCTGGCGCCGACGCTCTTCAACCTTGCTCTGGAGTTTATAATTCGAGCATGAATATAGTCAGCAGCGGAACACTACTCATTAAGTCGACTTAATTAGTAGCGTACGCCGATGACATCAACATCATGTCTCGAAGATTGGGTGATGCAGAAAGCTTTCTGCATAATCTCAATAACGCCGCAGAAGAAGTTGGACTACATATCAACGGAACCAAAACAAAGGCCATGATGCAATCGAAAACAAGGACGCCAGTAAATTCAAGCATCACAATGGGGGAACTCAATATGGAGTATGTAGACAACTTACACTACCTGGGTTGTAACTTATCAAAGGAACACAGCGAAACTGACGAAATTAAGCGACGGATACAACTAGACAATAAGACGTATTTTTCGGTCCTCCCAATTATTAATTTGAAGCATGCGCACAGGAACACGAAGCTCCACGTGTATAGAACGATCATCTGACCCATGCTATGCTATGACTGCGAAACATGGAACTTAACCCAAGCCTCCGAAATGTTGCTGGACAGATTCGAACTAAAGGTCCTTTGGTGAATTTTCGCGGACGCTCGCGAGAGATATCAATGGCGCATCTGGTACAACCCCGAGTTGTATCAATTGTACGATGAGCTCAAAGTATCGGAAATCGTGAAGCTTCAACGTTTGCAATGGACGGGGCATGTACAACAAATGGAGAATAATCGCTGTGAAATTGCTGCGCCTATGCGGGTGACTTACTTATCCTTGTGTAAAGTGATTCGCGTCCTGCGCTAGAGCTTCTTCTTATTTGCTTTATACTGATCCATGGCGTCGCGTTGCTCAGCCTATTCTGGCAATTGAGGCAATACCCTAATAAGTGATGTCTATGAATACGAAAGAGCTTAAGAGCTCACTTATATATAGAGAAAACCCTTATTCCTTAAGGAATTCTTCATTATAAACTGAGTCCAGCCGACTTCCACGCTGATGTCGTCGCAGTTTCAACAGTTTTATTTGCGAAGAGATCTAGAGAGAGTTGAAAAATCGCACATCTCCGCGGTTACTTATTTATTATTCCATGACTGAGATCATATTTTGCCTTAAATTCTTCTTTCTTAATCCTCCTCGGCCAAGTCCAAAAACTGTTCTCGTAACTTCTCATCATTAATCTAGCCCAGGGGTGAACCCAAGGTGGGATTTAGGGGATAAACCCCCCCCCCCCCCCCAAATTTTAAAATTAAAATTATAGGTATGAATAAAATCCACACAACATATCTTTATTGATAAAGCAAATCAGTTATGATTTTCAGACTCAGTTCTTATAAAAAATATGATATTACATTAAATTAGGGCCGGATGTATATACAATAATGGTTTAACTAATGGTTGTCAGTTAAACCATCGACGGTTAAAAAATGTGTGCAAAAAGTTAAACAGCCGTTTAAACTACGAATTATCCTTATAGCTGGTTCACACTAAAATCAAATCATATTTGGTATAAATTAAATCAGTCAAAACCGTACTAGATGGGTTTGAGTCCTATGTGGGTTTGAGTCCTATGTCACTAAATTCAAAATGTATTATAGAGTACACTTCAATTATTAGAGTTTCATTACAATATGGGACAACTGTTAATTAAATTTAGATTTTAACCAATCTTGTAAACAGTGTGAGTCCCTTATTATTAAAAAAACAGTCGTTTAACTAAATTTCTCTCAATTGTAAAAAAAAAAAGGTTTCTATGGAAACATGTGTACGAATACAGTCGAACTTGCCTAAACGGACACATTTCCAACCCGAACATTCCTCTTAATTTTTATTTTCACCAAATTTTTCTTACATATTAACATATTATGCTAAATGAAGTTTAAAGTCCTGACACTCCTATGGCCAGAAACGAATGCCACATTTTTCTAACTAAACGAGCCTTCAAAAAAATTTACTCTTAAATTTTAATGTTGAAGAATTATATTCCAAAAAAGCATTTTAAGGTCAATTGAAGAAAATGTAATAGTCATCATATCCTAACTCGAAAAAAACGAAACCAAAACTAATTTCTGGCGGGGCAAAATTTAGATTTCTTTCGGGCTTCCCTATATAACGTGTGTTCCATTTCGGTCTGCTGCTATACATCGTTTTTGAAACTTTGCTTTTTGGGTGCGGTTTCAATTCCAGCTCCGCCTATCTTTTCCTTCTGTTCTTATATAATTTGGTAGCTTCATTTAAAACTGAACCAGTAAAAAACGTCGCAGACGAACATCACCCAATCGAGTCCTTTCGTCTACTGATTATATTCTATATTTTTATATATTTTAGTGAGAGATGCTTTCTTCAAAATAATAATCTGCCTTAAACGAGAACAAAAAATAAAAAAAAATAATTAGAGAACCGGTCGGAACTGTAAATATATATAGCGCAGAGCACGGTCGGAGTCTTAATATTCCATCCCCCAATGCGGTGTTCGTCTATGACAAGTTCTACTGTAGCGTAAACTGGCTGTCAGCTACACCACAAATCACAAAATAATGATTACGCGGTGTTCAGGTGAAGACATTTCGGACAGCATTAAAATCACTTATGAAAATTTTGAATTTGTGTCACGCAAATTAAAAGAATTAAAAGTAATCGACTTTTGTGAAATTCAAATCTTTTCACAGAAAATACTTCCAGCCATCTTTGGTTACAATTTCAGAAGTTCATGTGCGCTTCCTTCTTTTTTATTATTTCATGAGTTAAATAGCAGTAATCCTTGAAATTTCCAAAATAGGACTCGCTCAATCGTAAACAATCAAGGTTACCATAGAAGTTAACTGCAGTTTAAAATTGTTTAACCAATCAGCAGTCAGCACGCACAAATTAAACGCAGTTTAATGATTTCGGTGAGCGAGGTAATTCCTGATTAGTTAAACAATCAGCTCGCTCAATCGTAAACAACCAATATTTCCATGGAAACTTGTATACGTAACAATATAAATTAATAGGCAAAGCGAAATACAAATATTTTCTGCTTCGGATTTAAATTAGAAGTTGAAAGTAAGCATATAGCAGTATGAAATAGTTTTTTTTTAGGTAAATGTTATTTTTATAATTATGATCTGATTCGAGAACAATAAACTCGCTTCTTGTTCATACAAGAAGTATTTTTCACTGTCCCAATTTCATGCTGGTAACTAATATTGAAAATTGACAACTTTTGTTCAGATTTCCTGCTGCATTTTCTTTTCTTTGGACTAGGACGAAACAAAGAGTTTGATTTCAAGGCTTGACCAAAGTGCTTAACTAAGGATACCTCCCGTACATAATGACCCAGGAGTTCTTTCAGTGCGTTTTATTAATCTACGCGTACTGTGAAACATATTGTCGTGATGTATCATTTTGTATGGAAAATACCTTAGTTTTTATCTGATTGAGCTGGTTTTGGTAGCAAGTACATTGGCGACCTTCCAAGCTCAGGCTAGTCCAACATACGGTCATACGCGCCTGTAGCAAAAATTTACAAAAACTTTTATGTGAGGTTTTGTTAAACGTTCGATAAAGCTCATAGATCGAATTTGGAATCCAGTTTGTCTGCCAAACAAGCTCTCACCTCCGTAGTTCAGCAAAATCTAACCCTGCTTACCTGAATATGTCTACATCAAACGCATCAACAAGCGCTAAGATTATGGATTATGTCGGCTGTCGGGTCATTGCTTTCTATGTCTATTTCAGAAAACTAACCCAACTTCGGATAGCCACCTCATTAGCCAATTATGGAGTTATAAGCTCCAGTATTGCAGTTAGATAAAAAATCAATATCAATCATATCATCAATATGATCACTCACTATATCACCGCAAAGCGTCATATTGTAAAATGATCCTACGGCATCCTGTCAAGTTTTTAATTTGTCGATTTTTACAAATATCAATCAAATCAAAGATATTTGCGAATGAGAGGGATTTCGAAAATTTACTCATATGTTCCTGAATCGGGCCATTCATGTTGTTCACGTAGCAGTGAATGTAAAATGTTCCTCATGTGCACTACAAATAAAAAAAGACATTAAATAATTGATATCTTCTCCAGCATGACAAATGTTTGTCCTCCCATCGCAAGCCAATAGTATAAAAAATAAGTTGGACACACATAACTTTCAAAGAAAAAGTGTGAACTATTTAAAATGCATCAATGCAAAGAAAATTAAATGATTTTGAAATAATCCCAAAACTGACAAAATACCACCTTTCTCTCTTTTCCGCATGTTGCCGACCCCCTACCGGTCAGAACTTTTTTCCCATAATCAGAGGGCCACCCCAGCAAAAATTCAGTAATTCATGCCACCCGATGTCCTTATTTTGGTTTATTTTTCTTTGGCTAAAACCCATGAGTTAAACGGCCAACGACGACCGTTTAATTTTTCACGTTAAACTGCAGTTTAAACGACCGTTTAACTGTTTGTCAATTTCCTTAAACGGAGTTTAGCTAAATCGAAAACCATGAATTTTCATTCCGCTCATTTTATTTTAAAATTAAAAATATTCATAGTTACTATCCGGAAATATCCAGTTGCTAACGGAAACTCTCTCTGTTCATTACCGTAACTACTAGTGGAGCATGGTGCGTTGATGACTACCGTGTGTACAAAGACAACTGAATTCGGAGTGTGATACGGTTGTCAGCCATACCACTTCCTAGCCGCATTGTTAGTTTATTCTACGATAAGAATATTTTTTATCACCTTCTTCTGAATAATAAACTTGCGACGAGTCGTGCCGAGTTTGGAAACTCGTTTCTCTATGAGTGTCTATTTCACAGAGTGGCGACCGAACGTTCACGGCCACAGAGCCCGCTAACGGAAATTACTGATTTAAAAAAAATTAAATTGCTGCTTAGCCAGGAATTTCAATTATCGCGTAGTGTATTTTCCCAAGTTAAACGGAGTTTAAAATTAAACTACAGTTAACTAAACGGTGAGTTAAACCATGATTGTACAGACGGCCCTTAGTAAACTAGTAAAATATTTTCTATGCACAGCCTACATAAAATCCATAAAATTTAATTATTTTACAAGGACTATCGTTTTACATTGAATATTGTATTATATTAATTGTAATATATAATAATTGATTAACAAAGTGATTTTATTAGTTTAGTTTTGATTAAAAAGATAATAGTTGCGGATTATATAATTGAAATGCAAAAGAAGATTGCATATATCCAGTAGTTTTTTTTGGTAGGATCATTTCAAATGTTTCGAGTATTATTAGCGAGTTTTAAAACCCACAAAAATCGGTAAATCATATCTTCATTTTGTTTAACTGGGATGAATGTGAAAAAAAATAAATTAATTTGTTATAAATGCAATGAAGTAATTCAAGTCCTCTCCCAACAAATTTTCGTAACGATCGGCTGCCAAAACTAGTTTTTCCAAAACCGTTTTTTTTTTTGTAAAATGTACAATATACAGAGTGCCCCGCATTAGGTTGTCAATACTGTAAGGGTTGATTGCACAACTTGTTTCAGCAAGAAAATTACCAATACAATCGGAATTTTGTTTACCGTTACCTTGTTATCGCTCTTTTTGTGTAAGTCATCGAAAATCGTGACTTGTCATGCAAAATCATAATTTGTAATTTGTAGCCCTCCTGATGACTTAATCCAAGATTGATTTCAGTTTCAGAAATTACATAAAATTTCACAAAAACTTAAGTTTTTCCTGTTCCACTTTCCACTTCAAGATACAGTTACTCAAACTTAACTTTTAAAATAGATTTTTCATCGAAAATTCAAACAGTAATTTCATAATGGTGCTTTATACGTACAAGTCTGCAAAGTTGATAAGAGTTGCTTTAACATTTTGGCTTTCCAGCGATATATAACTTTTCATATTTACTTTGCAGAATTTTAGGGAAACACACATTGAATGGTAAAAATCAAGGCTTCAGTGGAAAGAAAAGAAGAGATTCTTTATTTCTTCGATACTAACCCAAAATTGAGCACGCAGCACTTCAGCTGGATATTTCTCGGATGACGGTCCATAGGACGCTTCAGTCGGACAACCGGTATCCGTACCACCTTACGCAAGTTCAGGAATTACTACCGAGCGACTGTCAGAGGAGGATAACATTTTGCAATTGGTTTCTTCGAAAAATCCGGGGAAGACCGTGATTTTCAAACTAAAATAGTGTCGACGGATGAAGCCACATGGCATTTTCAACACCCGGGATAATCACATCTGGGCTCAAAGCAATCCCCACGAAGTTTGGCAATTTCGATTTCAATATGAGTTTCGTGCCAATGTTTGGGTAGGTCCTGTTGGTGATAAACTTATTGGCCCTTTGATACTTCCCCCTTCGACTAAATTCCAGAAGCGTTCTCGAATTATTACAAAACGAAATATTGCCCAAAATCAATCAGATGCCTCAGCGTGGTGAAATCTGGTGGCAGATGGAAGGGTGCCCCGCTCATAATGCGAAACCTATTAAAGAATATTTGGAAAACGAATTTCCCGGAAAGTGGATTGGCAGATTTGGGACAGTTGCGTGGCCTGCGAGAAGTCCCGACCTTACTCCCCTAGATTTTTATTAATGGGGTAGGTAGCTTTTGTGCTGAAGAAGGGGGTAAGTCGCCCCCGAAATATATACACTGAAAATTAATTTTTTGTAGTTTATTGGGCAAGCTACTTGCATAACACAATTTAAGAACACTACAAAGTTCCGGCGATAAATATAAATATTTAGATAATGGGGTAACTTAAAAAACAATGTCTATTCCGAGCCGATTACCTCCCGGGAACAGCTGCTGTATCGAATTAATGATGCTTGTGACAACATAAAGGAAAACTCTCCTGAAATCCTTCGGACCGTTTCTTCCATGAGCTGAAGGTGTCGAGTTTGCATTCAAAATGGAGGAGGTCAATTCCAGCAGCATTATTCCAATTCATCAAACAGACCCATTTAATCATTAGTTAATATTTTTAGTTTATCCGTTCTTTCCCATATTCAAAACTTTATTTTCATTTTTATTTAACAAATTTTCAAAATTGCGATAGTAAAATATAAATAATAAATGAATACAATTTCAGTTTAAATAATCCGATAAGAAAATAATTACATACCTTGTTTTTTACATTCAATATGTGTAATTCCAAAATCCCGCAACGTAAATATGAAAAATGATATACCGTTGGAAAGCCAACACGTTGAAGCAACTTTTATCAACTTTGCAGAGTTGTACGTATAAGGCACCGTTATGAAATTACTGTTTGAATTTTCAATGAAAAATCTATTTAAAATGTCTATTAAGTTTGAGTAACTGTATCTTGAAAGTGGCAATAATGTTGGCAACAAAAAAAAACTTCAGTTTTTGTGAAATTTTATGTAGTTTCTGAAATTGAAATCAAATCTTGGATTAAGTCATCAGGAAGGCTGCAAATTATGATTTTGCATGACAAGACACGATTTTTGATGACTTTCAGAAAAAGAGCGATAACAAGGTAACCGTGTAAAAAAATTCCGATTGTATTGGTAATTTTCTTGCTGAAACAAGTTGTGCTATCAACCCTTACAATATTGACCACCTAATGCGGGACACCCTGTATATATAATTTGAAAATAGTTATTTTAAGCTTATGGTCTAAGAACATTAAAAACGTGGGATCTCATGAGCCACTTTGCAAATACAAATCACCCCCCAAAATAAATTCCTGGGTTCGCCCCTGATCTAGCCATTGCCTTTTGTTCATTTCAGGAGGCGAAAAATTTTACCGCCTCTTAAAATTGTTCTGGTCGCCCATGGCATTATGAGCCTATATGCAAAGAGAATCATTTCCTTATCACTTTACCTATGGGAACTACTGCTGATCCAAATTTTTATGGAGGCTAACTAACACTTCAAAAACCGCCACAAACCATTTCCTTTTGTTAAAGCATAACCGTTCCCACCGGAAAAGCTTTTTCCCCTCAATTCCTACCAATTGTGAACTCTCACTATGTATCATTAGTTAGATTCTAGTATATGTTTGTGGATGGATCAGATGTTTTACATCACCTGTGATGTCAAAAATGTTTTAGATAGTAGTTCGCAACAGTGCTGGTCATTTATTTTGTTTTACGCTGCTTACATTTATTTCGGAGTCTTAAACACATTTTGTACATCAATATGACGCTCGACACAAACGTGAATACAGAGAAATTGCTAACATCTATCCATCAGGAGTACAAAATACTCGCGGAATAGTACGTAAGCACCCTTCCACTTAATGTATTCGTTCTAATTTTTAATATATTTCAGCCAAATGATTCAGTCTGAAGACACGGCTGGCGTTTATGTTATTCCATCTAGGGACAACTCCTTTTGTAAGTACACACATAATGAAGAAATATCAAAAGATCAAGTTTACATTAAACTACTTTTTTGCAGTATGGTTTGGTGTAATATTCGCCCGAGAAGGCTACTACAAAGACGGAATCTTTCGATTTAACATATCGCTGCCCGACAATTTTCCGGCTGACAAAAAACCACCGGTAAGAACATACAATCCTAATAAATAATAATTTCTAAAAAACAATTCAAAATGTGTATACTCTTTCAGACAATAATCTTCCAAAATGAAATATTTCACCCCCTAATCTGTCCATACACTTGTACTCTCGACATATCAAGCGCGTTCTCTACGTGGACTGAAGGACAAAATCATATTTGGCAGGTTTTGAAATTTCTACAATTCATTTTTACAAATCCACAAGACTGCTGCCAGACAATGGAAAACAAGCTTCCAAATCAGACGGCCGCCGATCTGCTATCACAAAACAAAGCCGAATTTATTGCAAAAGTCAAAGAATGTGTGACGGCAAGTGTTGAACGAATCTACGATTCACCACCCACCGACGACATCCATTATATTTCATTTGAAAAGTTCGACAACGAAATCCATGGCGCAGTGTTGGAAAATCTCAAGAAAAATAAGGAAATTTGTCCGTCGTCGCCGACAACTGGATTGTCATGGGTAAAAGAAGGTGAATTCAAGCCACTAAGCAAGGATTGATGAAGCGAGCGTTGAAGATGATGAAGTGCTCGGGGACCACGACACAAAAAGATGCAAATTCACAAAAGCATGTCACAAAATCTTTTACATAGAATTAACACTGGTTCTATGCTTTTATTTTATTAAAAACAATTAAAACTCACTCAGCTTTTTATTTCGTCGGCCAATCGTTCCGCCAAAATTGTGTCCTTAACCCATTCTTTATCCAAGTCTAATTTTACACCTTTCCACGTGAAATGTGTTGGTGGCTGATGTTCTCCATCGGCGAATTCAAAGTATTTACTTAGTTCAATGGCAAGTTTGGAGCGTATCAGACCAATTTTGCCAACACGATCCCATGCCGGATGATACACTCTTCCGCTTTCCGGTGACATGTAAATCTTCCCAGGTTGAAAGTCGACGGTGAGCAAGTCATCTGCATGCGCGTATGATAACCGTTCGTGGTCTACGAAAAGAGACAATGAAAATAACAGTAATAGTTTAAAAAGATCATAGATAAGCTTACCGGTGTTGTTATCAAGTAAAATATGCGTGTAAACAATGGGAAGATCATCACAGCGTATAAAATTCCTTTCACGACCACAGGGCGATATGAACGGGAAGTCCTTCTGATAGCGTTCGGTAGAGTTTAATCGAACCCGAGTAAAGAAAAACTGTAGAAACTTTTTTTCCTTAAAACATGATGTAAAATTCTTCATTTTGGCATCGTCTAGAAAAAGCTGAAGATAAATGATATGTATGTATTATATAAGGTGCAATGATTTTTTATTATTTAAAATAATGTGCCAATAAATTTTGGGATTCGTAGCAGGGGGAAAGTAGCAAATTATATACAGTGTCTTTTTTTGTGTCTCCATTTGGTAGCTAGTGTAGATGCTAAGTAGCAACCAAATGGTGGTTCGTGATGCAAGTTTTTGGACGCGCGTCCATTTAGAAGCCAATTTAGATGCATCTTAAGCCATCGACTTTCAGATGTTTAATCAGAATCTTTAAAAAACACAAAACGACCGTTTCGCGGCTTCTTATCCCGCACAGACACGGAGTATCCGAATTAATTTTTTGTTCCTTTTTTTCGTTCTGTTTAAATCATAATATGTACATCCGTGTGTGCAGCATTAGGTAGCACATACACTGCGAATTAAAATGTAAATCCGCCTGTGTATATACGACAGAACTTGAATCTAGAAGGCGATTTAGACTATCGACAAAATTTACTAAATCCTAGATATAGTTTAACAGTCGTACCTTGTACTGCAATTTGAATAATGCAAGTACATTCTACTATGTGCATTTTGAACCAAAACCACTAAATTAATCGAGTCGAAACCTGCATACTAGATCGAATCGTATGTCATTAAATTCAAAATGCACATCGTAGAATGTACTTGCATTATTAAAATTGCAGTACAATATGGTACAACTGTAAACTAAATCTAGCATTTAGTAAATCTTGTCGATAGTCTGAATCACCTTTAATTAAATCCATCGATTTGAATCAGTCGATTTATACATATGTATGTATGTAATTACTTGCCTAGGAATATCCAAAACAGTCATCTTGGAAGACAAAAATAAGCAAATTGCCTTCTTCAAAGTAGACACATCGTTAAAAATTCACAACGTTCAAGATCTGTCTGCTCCATTTGAAATTCCAGGACTAAATAATATCAACAACTTTTTAATGCACTCACCATTCCTTCGTGGTCTATATAGTAAAAGTACTCCCGAATTTTGGGCTCCGGCTCCTGACCTTGCACATAGCTCACACAACGCGGTTTATTCTTAAAAATTGAATTGTGTGCGATTATCTTTTTGAAAATGCTGCCCCGTGAAAGATTCATTTTAAAAAGAAATTGATCAAAAATAGCATAAAACTTTTTCGATACAATGTCAAAACTGCCAGGAACAGCTGATGAAATGTAAACATTCACCAAGTTGTATTCTCGTAATCATAAGGGAACCTATACATGTCTTATTCTAGATTGAAAATTTGTACATATTAAGGTCGATCCACACTTTTCAGTCATCAGTCACAGTCATTTTTTAATTGATTGACTGACAATCTGTAAACTTGTATGGAAAATGACTGTGACTGATGACTGAAAATTGTGGATCGACCTTTAAACGTTTTTTCCAAAGGGGTGTGTCGGAAATCTGGGGAATCCATTACAAAACAGTACTCCTCCGCCGTATCCTCTGCGGGACTATCCTTTGCCTTTAAAAGAACCCACGTCACGTACTCCACAAAAGGAAGATTTCGGGAGATTAAAGGTCGGAGTTAGGCAAGAATCCCTTCGCAGGCCCTGCTTGTTCGAGTGATGATTGCAATGTACTGCATTACTCGTAAGAAACCGTAGACACTTTCCATGCAACTTCTTTAAGATTTTAACAAGATAATGCTACCCCGCATTCTTCTTTTTTTAGCGGTGCAGAAAGGTGTGAAACCGCTGTGCGATATGTGGGCACGATTTATGGTCCGTCAGTGTTTGTGTCCGTTAGGTCTAGGGATAAAACCATAGCTGCTGCGAAAGGGTTTTCCCACAGCGATATAGGGGTAAGATCAGTGGGCGCAGCTAGGCATTGAAACAAATGGCCCACATCGTGAGGAGTACCATCGCAATTTGGACATTCATGATCCAAAGCTGATAAAATATTGGTTTCAAAGACTAATCCATCAACTTTATGAAATAACCACGATATTCCCTAGATTTAAATAGGTGTGTTTTTTTGGTTATCCCGTGTAGGTTTGGGTAACGAAACTTCATATAAAAAAATGACAGGTGGATCAGCTGGAATTTTTTTATATGGAGTTTTTTTACCCAAACCTACACGGGATAACCAAAAAACACACTTATTGTCACCAAGAATACCGTTATGTTATCACTTTCCGACATGCAGTATTTTTTTAGGTGGAACTATCCTATTGATTGCGAGTGTGCATACATTTCCAATTTTATCCTAATCGGCCCAAAAAGTTTCTAACGTGATATCCATATAAAAGGTGTGTTTTTTTGGTTATTCGTGTAGGTTTGGGTAACGAAACTTCATATAAAAAAAAATGACAGGTGGATCAACCAAAAAAACACACCTAATATGTGGTATGATTTCTCTGTCTTTCGCTGAACAATAGCCTGGATTTATTCAAGAATCAGTTCTCGGCTCTTTATTTTTTTATGTTCATCAAATTGACGAGCTGTATCCGTATTCATTATTCGATTGATGGATTCCGATGAACTCCAAGTAATTTTTTCGCCTGTTGATTGCACCAATCTTCAGTCAGGTCTTAATGCTTTTAAACACTGGTAAACCATATACCATCTTCATTTAAATGTTAAATTTGCATGTCCTAACACCTTAAAAATCTAACTTTCTAAGACATTGGGCGAAGTGGCACCACACTAACTGAGGTGGATTGTTTTAACTTTTAAGTCTGGAACTATCATTCAGCGACAAAATAAATATTGAACTGCATATCGTGGAAACATGTAATTAATAAGCATTTTTCTTGAAAATGTGAAAATATCCACTTTGCCGAATTGAAGTTTCTCCTTTAATAGTGCCCCTGGCTCCTGGATATTCGCTGCAAGATCGAGGTACTTGGTGCAGGATTTTCACCTCTGTTACCATCTCGTCAACTTCGTTTTCCATTATTATTTCATACAGTGACGAAAGGGTGTGTATACTATGATCATATTTAGTCTTGGAGATTGCAGTCTCGATAGTGTGATCCAGTATCGAATTAATCGAGTTTCTGAGACTGAAGATTCTCCGAGCCCAACTCCATTCTAGAATCTTCTGATTTATTTTCGATTACGACAAACTCGCGAAAACCTTTGCACCTTTGTCATGGTTCGGATTTTACTCCTTTGTCCCTTCGTGGTTGGATTAAGTAATCTTAGGTTGTACGGTTGTAGGTAGCAGGATAAATACCGCTATTACGGGAATTGCTTGTAGTGTTTCCAAGGATTGGCAGCTGGAAACTTTATTTTCGTAAACGCTGTGAGGACCGGTTATTGAGTGGAACGTCTTTCGGACAAGGCTCATCCGGCACTGTTATAAGTACTAGTGAATAATTTTGCACATATATTTTATAGGTAATAAATGGTAATAAATAAGAATTATGCACAATATTAATGATATGCTTATTGTAAATCTATTTTTGGATTTGTCTAATTAAAAGAACGCGTTTATTACTAGATTTATGTATGTATGAATCATGGCTACACATATTAACTGAATTTATTACCTGTAACTCCGTTACCATTACCCCGAACTGGAAAAAAAGCAACTGATGTGAAAATTGACCCATCGAGTTCTTTGATTTGAGTACCCATACCTCCATGTCCGATAAAAACTAAAAAAGTCCGGGACACCCTGTTATCTTTCCCATACCAACTTTTAAGTATTTCGTGCCAAAGACTGTTATAATTTTACACATTCCTACCAAATTTTATGACGATCGGTTAAGCCATTCGCGAGTTATTTAGTGAACAAATTTTCAAATGTCCGGGACACCCTGTTAGTTTTGCCCTACCAACTTTTAAGTATTTCGTGCCAAAGACTGTTACCATTCTACACATTCCTACCAAATTTCATGACGATCGGTTAAGCCGTTCGCGAGTTATTTAGTGAACACACGGACGGACAAAATCAATTTCATAAGGGTTTTTTGAAAAATCTAAAAAACCCAAAAAAGGATAAGCAGAAAGCTGAACTTCCACGAAAATACTCATCGGGAGCTCTTTGGGATCCTCTTCGAAGAGGACTTGGAGGGACTGCCTGTAACTGGTGTGTAAGATACCCTATCAATGAGATGCTCACGAAAACGCACATGCGATTAATTCTATTCGGAAATTTCAAAAAGACTAGGTTCCGAGGGCGACGGTGCTCCCAATACAGAGAAGCAAGTAACCTCCATAAAACAACCAAGGAGAGTACAGAGTCCTAAACGGGATGCTGAACCAAGGCCAAACACTTGGTGGTCTGTGGATTTTGCTTACCTACGGTGGCTCCAAATGGTCCGTCCGGATCAGTGTCCATCAATCCGACTACAGCCAGAAGGAACAGAAGTGACCTCCTGCGAGATCTCAAGCAGTAGTCGGTAGGAACAAAAGCAACCATCCACAAGCAGTCAATACAACATGAGACCAAATATACCCCAGTGATATCGGCAGGCCCTTCTAGACCAGCTATCGGGACCTGACAGCAACAAGCAGGAGTACGTACTCACAGAAGACCTCATCTGTAAGGATCGCAAAACCGGCGTCAGGCTACCTTGGCTAGAAGGCTGTCTTCTAACAGGGCCAAGAACAAAGTGGACTGGGATTTGTATCGCTCCAACATTACGGAATACCACAAAAGGAATACCTCAAAAGGCATAGCTGGGCAAACTTTTCCGACAGCGTCAACATTACTACTAGACCGCACAAGATGCTGACAAAAAAGCTTGCAGTTCACTATCAAAGGAGAAAACTTGACTAAATTATAACCTGAATGATAGCTATAATTGTACGAATCTACCCAACAGAACTAACTGGTCTGACTAGGCAGCATCAGAAGGCATATTCACGTATAAGGTGGGCAACTGGGACGTTCCGGTACTCCTGCAGGGAGAGAGCAAGAGGAGCCTATTTCCCTTCATGATTAGCATTTATAGAAGAAGTTCGGTACACAAAAGCAATGCATATCAACGGAATCGACACTACAAACCCTAGCGGAACCAAAGGTGCCATGTTTAACGAAGAAAACATGTGCTTTTCCAGACACAGAGAGTGCCTTTGATAAAACGTCCTCTCAGTCCATTGAAACAATACTAAGAGCTAAAAGGGCGAATAGCACTATTACTGCCTGTAAACAACGAATGTTCTAGTCTAGAATTATCTTTACAACTATGTATAGGTAAGTCTACCCTCGGTGCTCAAGCCAGAAGGAGGAGTACTTTTACCTTGCGTGGGTACCTGGGCACTTGGTTGTTGTTGTTGTAGCGGCGCACTTGGTCATCAAAGGCAACGACCAGGTAGACGGGCTGCTCCAAGCCCTCCACCTCCTCCTCAGCCCCCAGCACCACCAAACAATATGATTAGGAATGCTAGACCTAGTTTAACCCCTGCTCCTCCTCCAGCGGTTTTCACTCCACTGTCCTTATTGCAGTTTAACTGCAACGGCATTCACCAAAAAATTACCGAGATCACTCACTTCATGAGTGTAAACAGAATTCTGATTTCTGCCATCCAGGAGACTTTGCTCCATTCGAACTCGTCTCTTAGCGTCCATGGCAATTACGTTATACTCCGCAAAGATAGACCAGCCGCCAGGAATGATTCTCACCCTAACACAAGTCCGTACATTACTGTGTATTAGATGTAGATGTCGACGGTACGGCGGAAATGCAAGCCATCTCAGTTCCATCGAAATTATTACTGTATATGTTCCACCACACTCTAGTTGCCCTTCTGGCTGTCGTTTCGATATTGGTCCTCTCCTATCTGGAGAGGACAGGATCATTCTTGGTGACTTTAACGCGCACCATGAGCTCTGGCATTCTGACCTCAACAACGATGCCAGGGGTATAACTATTGCCGAATCTCTAGACGCCTCAGATTTCTGTCCACTCAATGAACACTCGCCGACTCGAGTCACAGGCACTTGCAGTAGCTCTCCTGACTTAACTATTGTAAGTGCCAGCCTAATCAGTGCTACTCGATGGGAGACGCACACTGCTCTCTCGTCCGATCATCTCCCAATCATAATAAGAATTGACAAACCAGCAAACCTGACCAAGTCTGAGAAGCGAACGTTTGTCAATCACAAGAAAGCCGATTGGGAGGGTTTCAAAGCATACTCGTCGGCGAAGTTCATCGAGCTACCTACACCAACTAACGTTCATAAGGCCGAACGAAATATTAGGAACGTCATTGCCAAAGCAGCGGCACGTTATATTCCTGCTGGATGTATCCCGAAAGTTCGACCCTACCAGTGGCGCTAGATTAGCCGATGAACGAGATAACATCAGACGTGCTCACCCAGGTGATCCCAGAATTCAGGAGCTTAACTCCGAAATCAATCGACAAGTAAAAGACTATCGGAAGGCGAAATGGAACGAGCACCTCAATGAAGGTGTCAGTAAACTATGGTCTACTGTCTGCGCCCTATCAAATTTGGCCATAAGAGCACCAGCGATCCCCTTCAGTGCGCAAGCCTGTTCAATAAGCAATTTATTGAACATCCCAAGTCCGATGGCTTAAAGCGTAAAATTAGAAGACGGATTCGCAGTAGAAATGTTGACACTATACCATCGTATACTGCGGACCAGGTTAAAAAAGTCATTGAGAATGCTAAAAACTCAAAGGCCCTCGGACCCGATGGCATTTCGATGTTGAAACATCTCGACCTTCCAGCCATTGAGTATCTCACGGCAGCCTTTAACTTGTCGATCTCTAAGCTTGCCATCCCTGAAATCTGGAAAAGAGGACGGATTGTCCCCTTTCTCAAATCGGGAAAGAGCGCTGGTCTCGGTGAATCCTACCGACCCATAACAATACTTTCACATGTCGCAAAGACGCTAGAGGCCCTTATTCACCCCACTCTTGTTAAGCATGCTAAGCTAGAACCTCACCAGCATGGCTTCAGGAAAATGCATAGTACCACCACAGCCCTCGATGCGATCACTACACGCATCCGTAATGGGCTAAACCACAGACGTCCTTGCCACAGAACGATTCTTGTGGCAATTGACCTAACGAGTGCATTTGACAATGTCAATCACTCGATGCTTCTCGCTAACTTACTGAATATGCATATCTCTGCTCAAAAGATCCGTTGGATTGCCAACTATCTAGCTGGTCGGCATTCCTTCACTGAGTTTCGTGGCAAACGTTCTAAGCTAAGGAAAATCAAATTAGGAGTTCCTAATTCCTAGGTGGGGTACTCTTCCCCACTCTGTTCAACATCTACATGTCCGGCCTTCCTACACCACCGGAAGGAATCGAGGTGATTTCCTACGCAGACGATTGTACCGTGCTCGCCACAGGGGAGGATAAGGATGAAATGCGCCTCCAAATTAATCGCTATCTCGGACGATTACAGGCTTTATTCCAAAGCCGAAACCTCACCATCTCCGCGTCTAAATCTTCTGCGACATTTCTTACCACCTGGTCGGTGGATTGTCGGTGGGAGGTTGATGTACGTTTTGGCAACAATCCAATTCCTACTGTTGCTAACCGGGCTCCATTTAGAGAGCATGATGACGTCAGCTCATCACGCAGCATCCGTTTGCGAAAAGATGCGCAGTAGGAATAAAATCCTAAAAGAACTAGGGTAGCACCTGGGGCAAGGATAAAGAAACCATGCTAGTCACATACAAAGCGGTGGGTCGAGCAGCTGCTGATTATGCAGCCCCAGTTTGGTCACATAGTCTATGTGACACAAACTGGTCCAAAATCTGAGTCTGACAAAATGCTGCTCTACGCACAGCCACAGGTTGCCTCTTGATGTCTGCCCAAGATCACTTACATCAAGAGACAAAATTGATGCCAATACGTGACCACAATCTCCTACTGTCCAAACAATATCTTGTTGGTTGCTACCGTGAGAGTCATCCCAACAACAGTCTCATGTACCGAATTCCTCCACCACGACATGTCAGGCGTGATTTGTGAGACCTAGAGAGAGAGGTCCAGGAATACAAGAGGGACCCTTACGACGATGATGCATACCGAGCTGCCATCGATGAGATTCACACTGCAGAAGTGAGTCGGTCTATTGCGAGATTAGGTGCGAATAGAGTCCTCTCAGTGCGCCCTCCACCCATTTCGCCTGAGGAGATTAGGCTCCCGAGAGCCACCAGAGTGACATTAGCTCAACTTCGGTCGGGCTTTTGTACACGCCTCAATTCGTACCTTTCTCGCATAAACCCGGATATTCAAAACATCTGTCCAAACTGCGCTGGCGCTCCACACGATGTGGGTCATTTGTTTCAATGCCCAGCTGCGCCCACTGACTTAACCCCTATCTCACTGTGGGAAAACCCTATCGCAGCAGCTATGTTTTGTCCCTTGACATTGACACGGACGAAAGCATCGACGAACCATAACTCGAATCCATATAGGTGCACAGCGGTTCCACACCTTTCTGCATTGCTAAAAGAAGAAGAAGAAGACCAGGTAGACGAGCTAGCAAGAAGATCATCTGCAATCCCCTCCGTTGGACCAGAAATCTACTGCGGGATCTCACTCTGAACATGAAGAAATGAGATAAGAGTATGAGATAGAACCAATGCCACCTCACACTGGAATGTTTCGGCATAGCGTTCCCTTTAGAAGAGGATATTCCCTCCCTGAAAATAACCTATGACGAGAGCTAGCGCTATGTGAGCGGATGTTTTGTATGCTCGGGTCTATACGAGAATTAGGTCGTGAACAGAAACCCGGAAGAAGTTCAGCTAATCTCACTCTGACGGCTCCCGGGAGCCTAATCTCTTCAGCCGGGACAGGGGGTGGAAGCGCCGAGGACTCTATCCGTACCTAAACTCGCAATACAACACTCACTTCATAGTGTGAATCAATGCATTGGTCACCCAGTATTCTTCTTCAACGAAAGGATCCCGTTTATATCCCTGCCTGAACCTCTCTCTCAACATCTCGTAAGCCTAGCCTGACATTTCATGGTGGAGGAATTCGGTCCATGAGATCATGATTCGGATGCTCCTCTCGATAGCAACCAAAGTCTTCTAAGTAATCTTTCAGGATTGAAATTTTTCTCCGTTTAGGCAGCTCTATCCGTTCCTTATCTCCTTTGCAACTGTAGAAGTAGGCTTCCCGTCTCGCCTTTTCATGCCCAAAATTAACTCAACAACGATCGGTTTGGAGCTCTACTCTACGCTCTTCTCAACTAATTCTTACTATTTGTTTCATTGCATTCAATAAGCAACAAGAACGACAGAAGTTCATAAACAAAAATTTATTTTGTCCTTATAAATTCAAATCTTAACAATGATTAAACTTTCTTATTTCTAGCAATAACATAGGACCTTTGGCCTCCCAAATCACTTATCGTCAATTTTAAATCTAGCTCTTTTGCTAGCGTCGCCACACAATCAACCTCACCCTCAGACAATCCATCTGGCAGGGTTAAATCCTTATTGCTCGCGTTGTTCTTGAACTCACGCAGGAACTTTTCAATTTCACTTCTGAATTCGTCAATATGTTCAACTTTGGCCTTCCTGTCCGATTTGGCCTGTTCGGCTAAGCCCATAGCCTTCTGCCACAGAACTCTCTCGTTCTCTTTATATGCTTCGTGCTTGGCATTAAGCAGCTTCAATTCCTTGATAATATCAACGTTATTAGGCTCCAACTGTTGAGCTCTTTGCAATCGATCGCGAGCTCGCTTAAAATCGCCAATCATAAGAAGAGCGCGACCTTCTTGGAAAAGTGCTTTGCAATTTTGGTTAAAATTCGTCAAGCGACGCAGGTCGTTACACATGTTGCACGCCTTTTGCGGAAGATTCAGACGATTGTAGCACACGGCCAGATTGATATACAACTTAATCATGAACTCCTGCTGCTCCTTTTGCTCAGCCTCGTCACTCAATCGGCAAAACTGAAGAGCATTCAGGGCTTTATGGAATGCTCGAATTGCCGCGTGCATGTTGCCGTGTTTGAAAAAGTCCACGCCCTTTAGATGAACCTCTTTGACACGCTCGTAGACTACCGAAAACTTATTGCGATCCTCTTCGGGAACTTTGTCGATAGCATTTTCATCGCCAACGTCGGAAAAGTCGATCACCTTGATAATGAAGAGGCCATCCGCCTTGGGCTTTACTCGTGGCGGACAGCCCATTTCGCGGAAGAGCAACTGATATGAGATTACGAATTGTGCTTCTTCGCCTTTGTACATAGTTTTGACGGCCGCCTCCAGCCCCGGCAGTACTTCGCCCTTGCCACAGAAGAATGTTAGTGTATCGCCGCGCAAGAAGGATGAATCAAAAGGAGCAAGTTCGTGTTCCCAATAGGCGGTGTATGTGATTACTACACGTCCATTTTCCGGAATAGCGCCACACTCTTTTAAACCCGCTTGCGTTGTACGTTTGTAGAGGAACTCGTTGATTTCAGTCATTTGCTTGCGAAGCTCTTCAAATGACGACTCCCATGGCGAAACAAAGTCGTGAGGACTGCGCTCACCCTCTTCGTCCGAGTCATCAATTTTGATATCGTCAAACAGTTCAGATGGTAAATTGTCATCGAAATTGGTGTTGATCTCGAACTGGGTGCCATTGTCGATTAGCTCGCTGTAAAACAGTTAAGAAGATTTAGGCATTGAGAAATAAGCTTTGTTTGAGACATCGAAACAAGGGATTGCATTTTGTAACCACAGACCATCCACAGACAAAGCCTATTCTACACAACCCAAAACTTACCCAATAGAAAGAGGCTGCGCCAGCAGCGTGCCATTATAGTCATCATCTTTGTCCATTTTTCTGCTATTTACCTATAATAAATATAATAAATATAAATAATCCAAAGTTTGATTTCTTGTTGGAGTTTTAGGAGGTAACACGAGAAGGTTATGCACTTGTTTTGTAGCAACAGAAGATGCCGCTTTACGCTATACTACACACACGCATTCACAATTGATTTTGTTTGGAATAATTGTTGGATTCTCGTGATTGACTACAGACAAATAGGCTGCGTTCGACTAATTTAAGCAACAGGTGGTTAAAAAATTACAGTTAAAAAAATAATAATTGATAAAACAAGAGGTATTAACATTCTTGCTTCTATTCAAACTCTTTCTTTAGCCCTATATATAAAATTCGAAATGTTAATGGAAATCGAATTTTAGCTCACGTCAAAATACCGAACGCACTCAAGTTTCCGTTTGTTTGATGTTGACAAGGCTACGCAGATGTCATCCAACTGTCACAACATCCTAAAATTTTACTTTGCCTGCCTTCATTGGTAACATTGATTTTGATTTCGCGGATTACGTTTTACCAGGCATTCGACACGTTCTAGTCTGAAGAAAAGTTGAATCTGTGTTATTTTTTCATATATTAATTGACAATGAATGAATAAGCTTTTCATAGTTACTTAATCACTGCGTATTCATCCGTCATCGAAATGGACGAGACCGCAAGCAGTCCGGAAGATGTACGTGTCAACAAGATCGTCTTTTCCGATCAGGTGCAAAATGCAATTGAACAGGTGAGCCACTTGACTTGATTCCAATTAGCAAAATGCATTCCAAATCCCGCTGCTTGTTCTTGCTAGGTGTTGCAAAGCACTGATCCCCTGGATAGTTCCGACTTCAATCCTATCGACTACATCAACCAGATGTTCCCTAATGAGCAGTCATTGTCCAATATTGACGATGTCGTCTCAAAAATGGAGTGCGAAGTGAGCGTCATCGACGACAATATTCGTAGTGTTATACGTGGACAGACAAACACCAGCCAGGATGGGCGTATGGCACTCGAGGGAGCGCAGAAAGTCATTAACCAACTGTTCGCACAAATCACAGAGATCAAGACACGCGCCGAAAAGACCGAAGATATGGTGAAGGAAATAACGCGTGACATCAAACAGTTAGATTCAGCAAAAAGGAATCTCACCACTGCCATAACCACGCTCAATCATTTGCATATGCTAGTGGGCGGGATTGACAGTCTGAATAAGCTTATTGAAAAGCGTCTGTATGGCGAGATATTGAATCCCCTTCAGGCAATCTCCGAAGTTAATCAACATTTCCAAGAGTACATTGACATTCCACAGATTCGGGTAAGGAATTAATAATTTTGTTTGTAATATTGAACGATCTAATGCAGTTTTAATTTCCGGTAGAACTTATCTGACAAGGTGCAGCAGATTCAGCAGCAATTGGCCGTGCAAATCACCAAAGACTTTCATAATACATTTTCACCTACGTCGTCGGCTTCCACCGGTGGTAACAAGATGTCTCTGTCACAAATGACGGACGCCTGCAAAGTTGTCTCAGTGCTCGATCCAAAAGTAAGGCGGGATCTGCTCAAGTGGTTCATCGGTGAGTCCAAGCCTTGAAAGTTTGACGAGGCAAAGTTGTGGCTATGTAAATGTGTGGAATCGTGGATGAAATTTAGAAAATGCAGTTTCGAATAATTAACAGGGTGCCAGTTGACTTTTTCGGCCGTAGGAGCGCTCTAGGATGAGTGAATTGGGAATCAGGAAAAACTATGCCGTCACGTATAGTGCAATATGGAAATTCAACGAAATTCATATTCTGAACACGACTAAATCACATCGAGTTAGTCTAAACAACGAATAAATCCTTGGATCACTTCGAAACAGTGATTATGCGGCACAAAAGCGTGAAGGCGAATTTCGTGCATGGATCTGATCACCAAATGTAAATATTTCATACGTTAAAATTGCCGACGGGCATAGAGCAAATGCACAAATTGTTGACGGACATAAAACGAACAACACCGTACAACGATTTGCTCGAGGCTTATAAAGCAGCGCGTAGATCTCTAAAATCTGCAAACAACATTGCTTCAAACAGCTCTCTGAGGACGCGGACACAAATCTATGGGCAACCTCGTATAGGGTGGTCATGAAGAAAATTGGACAGAGAGCTCCCCAACTCGAAATGTCCGAGAGTGCTCAAAGATATTGTCTCCACTTTGTTTCCTAAACATTAATTGGAAACTATGAGGTGTCACACCCCCGATTACAGAGTGCGAACTTTAAACGGCAGCATCCAGTATTGAGGATGGTTAAGCGCCTAGCCCTGATGTGCCTATTGGGCGTCGAAGGCGGCAAGTTAATCGACGTCTTTGGAACTCTCCTAGAATTTTCCCGCAATCATGGCAAAGGCAAAGATTGGTGTTTATTCCAAAACCAAATAAGCCTGCTGGTGAGCCTAACTCCTATCTCCCTATTCGCTTACAGAAAATTGTTCGAACGAATTCTAGATAACCTGTTGGCAGAAGTAGTGAAACAGGGACGTTTATCAAAACGTCAATCGGTTTTAGACGAGCGCGGTTTACGATAGAACCATGGTGACTGCGATAGCGATGGAATCACTAAGTAAGAGTAGTTGTGCTGTTGTGGCTCTAGATGTTGAAAACGGATTGAACTCTGCAAACTAGACGTGTATTCATGCCACTCTGCAAAAGATGAGTTTATCCGACTATCTAGCCGCGATAAATAGGAGCTACTTCTCACATCGCGTCTTAAAGCTTTGACACTATCGAGGGAAACAAGGAATACGTGGTCACTGCAGGGATCTGTTCTTGGTCCACATAAACAATGCTATCTTGGAGCTGGCTATGCCGAAACGAGTAACAGTTTTTTTATGACGACATAGCTGTCATAGATGCCGCAAAGGGCATAATTACCAAGCTGTGGCTGGAAATCATTGGATTAGAGCTCGCTGATCAGAAAACTGAAGCATTCCTAATAAGAAAGCGCAGAAGTAAAGTGCTCCCTCAAAATCAGAGTCGGAGAGTGTATCATAACCTCTAAGCAAGCCGTTAGGTACTCGGGGGTTATGATTTGACACCACTTAACGTATGTAGGCGATCCAGATCCTAATGGATGAGGTGGAGCGGTCGTTAAAGCGTAACACGGATGTGTGATCTACTTCACTGTCTTAAGGAGGGTCATGGGCCATACCTCCCCCCTTGCGGGTTAGCGGGTTTTATCCGACTGAAATTCGGAATGGAGTTTTTCCGCAGGGATGCCTCCCTTTCGAACCTCACCTCAGGCTGCGACTCTAGCTGGTCGACTTGTCTGGTGGCTCATGGCGTGACCTACCTCCTCCCATGACTTACGGGAGGGAAGTCACTAAAGGCCAAGCACGATTATGGTGTCCTCTGGTGGGGGAGTGCATCGTATGGTAAATCGTGTGAGCTTCGGAGTTGACGGCTTCGCATGACCCGAGTCCTGAAGGGGCTAGTTAGGGAGAACGGCCTTGGTGGTAAAGCCTACCCGCCTATATCTAACTAGTTTGTGGATTGATGACCACACTGCCCGAATCGCATTGCTGACTAGTAAACTGAAGGGGCCACCTGGATGTGAAAAGCAGCGCTACGAGTCTGCACAGGCTCGTAGTCACAGGTCCAACGAGCCTGGGATGTGCACATCTGAAATCTTACGTGAGGCTTAACCAATAGGGGGCCGAAGGAAGATCACACCTGCTATAGAGAAGTCTATAGCGAATAGTGTACTACGGGGATGGGTGTGCCCAGGGGACCATGGTCCTTGCCCATCAAGGTGTTGGCCTCGTAGTGGCTGGAGGTTGTTACCCAAGTCTGGCAACAACATCTTGTCAGTAAAAAGCCGAAGGTCCAAACAGTTCGAGGGACCGGGAGATAAAGGCTAGGTAGGCTAGGCTCCCCTGACGGTAAACCTCGTAGATGGTAAACTTGGTCGACTTGTCTACCACCACTAACCCCCTCGAGACCAACGCCAAGATGGGTAGGGATCCATGGTCCCTTGGGCTCGCCCATCCCCGAGGTACACTATTCGCTAAAGATTTCTCTATAGCAGGTGTGATCCTCCCTTGGCCTCTTTCGGAAGACCTAACGATTTCGGCTTGCCAGCCGCAGGATCGTTATGCCTGTTTACTACTCGTCTGCTTAAGGCCGCGTACACATACAGAGCGACGCCGAGCTTTTCCGGGCCGGGCGATGCGATGCGACGCGATGCGATGCGATGTGTGCACACTTCTTGCGATGTCGGGCGGGGCGATGCGATGCGATGAGATTTGTTGCGAGATAATGCGATTTGTTTTCATGGCAAGAAAACCTGATTTTTCAATGGACTTTATATCAGCGCTGCCTCGTGCGGTTTGGCGCTGTTTGATGATGATGCGGTTATGATTTTAGATCAGCCTCGTGAGTTGGCGCTTCAAGTGTAGCATCATGGGTATTTTCTATATACATACATACGTGTCGCTATGTTTATGATAGTGTTGTTGTAATTATGGGTCTCCATGAATGGATTGTTGTAGGTAATAATGAATGGGAGAAAGAGCTAGGCAACCTTTGTAGGAATTTGTAGTGTTAGCTTACGCGCTTCAAAACAATATTCAGGCGGCATTTGGGTATAGTCTAAATTGTTGTTAATGGGTGAAATAGTGCAATGAAACCTAGTTTGTAGTGTTCGCGCTTCCGGCCCCAAAATTACCTCCCTGTTTTCTCGAGGAAATACGCGTTCGATTGGCGTGGCAGAAACACTAAGTATACTTGGGTCGCTGATTTCGAATTTGAGGTCAAAAACAAGAACAAAATTGCCCGCCCTGAAATGGCAACCCTGTTTTCTCGGGGAAATACTCGTCGAATCGGTGTGGGAAGAAACACTAAAAGAATTATAGGCCGCTGATTCCGAATTTGAGGTCAAAAACAAGAACAAAATTTTAGGGTTGCCCGATCTAAAATGGCAACCCTGTTTTCTCGGGGAAATACTCGTCCAATCGGTGTGGGAAGAAACACTAAAAGAATTATGGGCCGCTGATTCCGAATTTGAGGTCAAAAACAAGAACAAAATTTTAGGGTTGCCCGATCTAAAATGGCAACCCTGTTTTCTCGGGGAAATACTCGTCCAATCGGTGTGGGAAGAAACACTGAAAAAATTATGGGCCGCTGATTCCGAATTTGAGGTCAAAAACAAGAACAAAATTTTAGGGTTGCCCGCCCCAAAATGGTACCCCTGTTTTCTCGGGGAAATACTCGTCCAATCGGTGTGGGAAGAAACACTAAAAGAATTATGGGCCGCTGATTCCGAATTTGAGGTCAAAAACAAGAACAAAATTTTAGGGTTGCCCGCCCCAAAATGACAACCCTGTTTTCTCGGGGAAATACTCGTTCAATCGGTGTGGGAAGAAACACTAAAAGAATTATGGGCCGCTGATTCCGAATTTGATGTCAAAAACAAGGAAATTTTTTTAGGATTGCCCGCCCCAAAACGGCACCCCTGTTCCCGTCCAATCTGCGTGGGAAGAAACACCAAAAGAATTATGGACCGTTGATTCCAAATTTGAGGTCAAAAACAGAAAATAAAAATTTGGGGTTGCCCGACCCAAAATGGTACCCCTGCTGCACTGCATATTTCCACAAACGTTATTTCTTTGACCCATTCATAGATTTATACAACAACAACTGTCAAATCCGTATGCCCTTTTTTGGGGGTACGCGTACGCTACGAACTGGGTTGGACAGCACTGTAAATTTCCACAAAGGCTTTTTAGTAGACCGAACCATTATTACATTACATACATACGGCTATCCATTCATTTAATATCTACAAATCTATAACATTATACACCATCCGACATGTATGTATGTACATATATATGAATATCCCCAATGGTAATGCAACCCGATCTGCACAAAGCATGCCTCTCATATCGATATCAGCATCAAACAGCACGAAACCAGCCTCTCTATGTACATACATACAATACACCATGCCACTACGAAAACGGTCTAAACACAAATCGTACCGTCCATGTCGCTCCCTTCGGCGACAAGGCACCTTACAGCTGGTCAAAGCACGATGATTCGACATAGAAAAGTTCTCCATCTTACAACAACATGCCACTACGAACCCGATCCAAACACAAATCACATCCCCCATGTCGCTGGTAGAAGATTCCGGCCGCCGCAATGCGCATTGCATCTTCAAAACAGCACGGTGAATCGACATGGAAAAGTTCTCCATCGTACAACCATACAACTCCGTGCTACTACAAACCCGATCCAAACACAAATCACATCCCCCATGTCGCTGGTAGAAGATTCCGGCCGCCGCAATGCGCATTGCATCTTCAAAACAGCGCGATGATTCGACATGGAAAAGTTCTCCATCGTACAACCCGACGTCTCATCGCAAGCAGTCTGAATGGTACAGGCAGGTTCGCGCTGGTTCCTATCTAAATGCTAAGAAATTTTTTTTCTTGCGATGGGAAGCTTATCGCATCGCATCGCATCGCCGGCAATGTGAATGGGCTGTAAAGCAGACTCGTAGCGCTACCGTTCACTTTGGTCTGGCCTCCGTCCGTTTACTAGGCAGCAATTTGATTCAGGCCGTGTGGTCATCAGTCCACAAACCAGCTAGGTATAGGCGCATAGGCCATTCTCCCTTCGTGGCTTGGGTTATGCGAAGCCGCCAGCTCAGCCAACTGGACACGTACGCTTATAATGTGTTTCTCCCCTATGAGGAAGCACTGCGTCGTGTAAGCTGGTATGGCTGACTTTTCGGAGGAATAGGGAAAAGTCAGCCATGCTGTGTCACCCATACATGACTAGGGAGCTCGGGAACGTCATCGCCCGAAGGTCTTTGTACAGATCCACGCCATGGCGTATCAACCATACCAGGGGCCTCCCTGCGCTGCTCAGGTACGTGGTGTCGCAACCCACCAAAGATCAGTGCCACAAGGACACTGAACCCCCTGCGGGAGTTAAAGCATAACACCGGAGTTGCACCTGGGGCGAAAAACATAGAAAAGCTGGAAGATTCAATGGGATACATGTGCTTAAGCCGGACAACTCGCCTGTAATTTAAGGGAGTTGCGGAGGACGCGGAACATGTCCTATTAAATTGTCCCAATTTGGAGTTATTTGAAGCCCCGAGAACCTAGTGACATCAGCAGAATGTGTCAGCAGACAACTGGAGCTACAGAGGGAGCAGCGTAGACGCAAGTCTGCAACTCGCCATCTTGGCTAATTAGCTGAAACTGGGCCTATGATGCAATACCGAAAGATAGCAGGGCCGAGCGGTGACGAATGAGGTGTTTTCATTTAGTCGACTAAAGGGATGGGGTATGTAGGCCAGCAACTTGCATTATCTGAAATTAATTGTGCTAGCAAAACGTCAACAACGCCTCAAATAAGGATTGACTCGACGTTTACGAATTTCGCCTATCATACACAGACAATAATTGGATTCTAGGCAACGGATCTGAGGGTAGCCAGAACGCACGATTACTTCAGCAAGAGAGCAAGTTTTCGAGATAAGATGGTAATTTTGTACTCCGGTAAAGCAACTCTTAGCGATCGAGAGGTACGTGTAGTGATCCGAAGGGAACTCTTTGTTATCTTGAAACCCTGTATCGGACATATGGTCATGGGAGACCTGAATAATAAGTGGGTGCCAAAAAAGTGGGCTCAAACATGTGATGGGGAGACACAGTCTTATAGACCGGAACACAAACGATGAAAGATTTCTACAATTTTCGCAGTCTCTTTATTGGTGGTACTATGTATGAACACAAATAATACCACAAGGTTTCGTGGACCTCTGTGGATCGGCGCAAAGCACACAATCAGATTGATAATCTTGCCTTGTAAACGTTTTAGAAGTTGTCTCCTGGATGTACGAAATAAGAAGGGCGTCCACATTAGTATGGTAAGAAAACATTATCTTAAGGTAGTCAATATTCGATTACGGATTGCTGCCGAACGCCGACAGACGCCGTAAACTCAACACTGGCCGAATTGACAATTCAGCTGTTGTACAACAATTGAATGATAAACTTTTGATCAAAACCGCTGAGATACGTATCTAGCCGCCCTTGAATAACCGACGCTACATGGCAGGAGATTGTTGAAAGAAAAGAGCTTCGTTCAGCTGTAGTAACCAATTACAATGGAGACAGCATCGAAATCTCTTATCGGGAAAAGAGCTCGCGAGGTTCATCGTAGCGTGCGACGCAAAAAGAAAAACTTCGCCAACTCTCTATTGGAAAAGCATAACACCGGAAAATTGTTCAAAGATCTGGTCGTTTCCAGTGTCAGTACTTTACCACTGTTATTTGAATCCCCCTGCGATGTAGAGCTTGCCGCAGATCAGATAAATAGTGTACTCATCTCCGCATATCAAGAGAGCTCTTTCATTCCAAATTACAGGTCTACCCGCAAGGTCCCCTGGTGGAATGATGAACTCGATCGAAAACGGTCTCATGTTAGGAGATTATTTAACTCAGCTAAGCGCTGTGGTCAGTGGGAGGCATACAGGCGCTCCTTAACCGAATATAACACGATGATTAGACAATCCAAAAGGAGGTGCTGGAGGAAGCAATGTGAAGCAATACAGTCTTTACCTGAGGCTGCACGGCTACACAAAGCCCTCCATAGAGGTACCTCAAACGGAGTTGGGTTACTCAAATGCCCGGATGGGTCTTTCACGACTGGTCCCAAGGAGACCCTCCAACTTCTCCTCGATACGCACTTTCCTGGATCTGTCTCCTCAGACAGTCGTCCAGAACACATACAAGGTTACACAGGACAACCGGCTAGATGGCTGGTGAGTCTTTCTGGTGTAATCTTTGACAGTGACAAAGTGAAATGGGCTATTCTATCCTTTGATCCATTTAAGGCTGCGGGGATCGATGGAGTTTTTCCTGCTATCCTTCAAAACTGCCTGGATATCATCCTGCCATACCTTACAGCTCTGTTCAGAGCTAGCTATTATTTTTGTCACATACCACTTGCTTGGAGGAAAGTCAATGTAACTTTCATTCCTAAGCAAGGCAACAAACCTGAGGACTTACCAAAGTCTTACAGGCCCATCAGTCTATCTTCCTTTCTCCTAAAAACTATGGAGCGTTTGGTTGACCAACACATCAGGAATCTGATGTTCATAAATAACCCTCTACATCATTCTCAATTCGCCTATGTAAAGGGCAAGTCGACGGTGACGGCACTTCACAAGCTCGTCAGTACTATTGAAAAATCTATAGATGAAAAGGAGATCGCCTTGTGTGCTTTCCTGGACATCGAGGGTGCTTTCGACAATACTGGTTACGATGCGATTACCAGAGCCCTCGTTATGAGAGGGGTGCCACAGCCTACCATTAGGTGGATTGACGCCATGCTAAAAGGAAGGGAGATTTATTCCTCCCTCGGCGGTCACACTCTCAACATTAACGCTATCAAGGGATGCCCTCAAGGGGGTGTACTCTCACCCCTATTGTGGTCCTTGGTAGTAGATGAATTACTCTCGCTACTTGAGGTGCAGGGTTTTTTCGCCATCGGCTACGCGGACGATATCACTATCGTTATCAGGGGCAAATTCGAGTCCGTTATCACGGATTTGATGACCACAGCCCTAACTACAGTTAACAGATGGTGCACAGCAACTGGGCTAAATATCAATCCACAAAAAACAGTCCTAGTACCATTCACGAGGAAAATTGCTCCTCCTCTTGACCCAATCTACCTAAGAGGTATGCTCATTAACTACTCCAAAGAGGTTAAATGTCTTGGCATTACACTCGATAGTAGATTAAACTGGAATAGCCACTTGGAAAACGTTCTTAGTAAGGCTACGCGTGTCATGTGGACTTGCCGAAACTACTACGGTAAGACTTGGGGTCTTTCACCCAAAATGACAGAGTGGTTATACTGTACTCTAGTACGACCTATAATCACTTACGCTTCTCTAGTGTGGTGGCCTAAAACACTACAACGCAACGCAATTAAGAGCTGTAATAAGCTGCAACGACTTGCCTGTCTTGGCATCACTGGTGCTTTTAGCACTACATCTACCCTAGCCATGGAAGCAATATGGGGAATGACGCCACTGCATATTTTCATACAGGAAACTGCAGCATTGTGTGCTTTGAAAATCAACCTATCAACTGATACTCGTATCAGTGATCGGGGACACATGCGTATCCTGCAACAAGTTCCTGGCCTATCAATCTGCCGGGTTTCAGATTACATGATCACGGAACTGCGCTTTGGCAGGAAATTCGCCCTTCACATCCCAGATCGGGCGGAATGGGCTAATGGCAACACGTGTTTGGATCCTAGAAGCATCACTTGGTTTACCGATGGCTCTAAGACCGATCATGGTGTAGGTGCTGGAGTCTTTGGACCCAATACCAGGATCTCGGTTGCAATGGGCAAATGGCCTAGTGTTTTCCAAGCCGAAATTCATGCCATCGAAAACTGTGCCAGGGAGATCTTGGGACGTGGCCTCCGTGGCGCACACATCGCCATCTGCACTGACAGCCAGGCAGCAATTAAGGCGCTAACTTCACACAAGTTTACCTCGAAGATGGTCAGCGAGTGCTTTGACATCCTTCAGAGCCTCTCCAGCCGTAACTCGGTTTCCATCTATTGGGTTCCGGGGCACAGAGGCGTGGAGGGAAATGAATACGCGGACGAATTAGCAAGAGAGGGCTCATCTTCCACACTCATCGGTCCTGAGCCCTTCTGTGGAATTAGCTGGAAAGCTGCTAAAGGCGTAATTGGTAACTGGTCCTCGGTCCTGATGCAGAACTACTGGACATCGCACCCTGGTTTAAGAGTTACAAAGGAGTTAGTGCGCCCCTTCAGCTTCTCCGATATTAAATGTCTGCGCAGGACCGAGCTCAGATTACTAATAGGCTTTCTTACGGGGCACTTTGGGCTCCGCTACCACCTTCATAAAATAGGTCTATCAAGGGAGACCCAATGTCGCCTTTGCCTGGAGGAAGACGAAACCTCCATTCATTTACTACTGGAATGCCCGGCGATCGCCAGGTCCAGGAGATCACTCCTTGGACGTGATTTACTCAGCACTAGTATGATTAGGTGCTCCTCTCTGAAGGATCTTCTTGCGTTTATCAAACGGGTTGATGACCTTCTAGATTAAGGGACTATGGCACAATATACCTTTTAGGTAGCAGTGCCCACCTCTATGGTTAAGTCCAAATTGCTTATTATTATTATTATAACTCTCTATTGGCAACATCAGAGGAAGCAGCAGTTTGAGTGCTGCCTACGAAGTAGTTAAACAAGTTTTTATTCTCAGCATCCTGTGGAAGACAGCGATGGAAGGCTTCTTATCAAAAGCAAAAATCATCCTGAAAAGACTTAGAAAGCGCTATCGATGAAGAGCAGTCTGGTTTTCGACCTGGATTCTCCGGTGTCGACCACATTAACACGCTGAGTTTAACTCTCCTTTTCACATACTTTTCATCGATTTTGAAAAAGCTTTTAACAGTGTAAACTGGTACCGCCCATATTGAGTCCCGGTTCACGCTGTCAAAAGCCTTGCACAGGAGGGGTGCTTCCCTGTGAAGCTAATATGATGGCGGGAGATGTAGTGGGTGCCAAATAAGTGGGCTCAAGCATGTGATGGGGAGACACAGTCTTATAGACCGGAACACAAACGATGAAAGATTTCTACAATTTTCGCAGTCTCTTTATTGGTGGTACTATGTATGAACACAAATAATACCACAAGGATTCGTGGACCTCTGTGGATCGGCGCAAAGCACAGAATCAGATTGATAATCTTGCCTTGTAAACGTTTTAGAAGTTGTCTCCTGGATGTACGAAATAAGAAGGGCGTCCACATTAGTATGGTAAGAAAACATTATCTTAAGGTAGTCAATATTCGATTAGGGATTGCTGCCGAACGCCGACAGACGCCGTAAACTCAACACTGGCCGAATTGACAATTCAACTGTTGTACAACAATTGAATGATAAACTTTTGATCAAAACCGCTGAGATACGTATCTAGCCGCCCTTGAATAACCGACGCTACATGGCAGGAGATTGTTGAAAGAAAAGAGCTTCGTTCAGCTGTAGTAACCAATTACAATGGAGACAGCATCGAAATCTCTTATCGGGAAAAGAGCTCGCGAGGTTCATCGTAGCGTGCGACGCAAAAAGAAAAACTTCGCCAACTCTCTATTGGCAACATCAGAGGAAGCAGCAATTTGAGTGCTGCCTACGGAGTAGTAAAAAAGTTTTTCTTCTCAGCAGCCTGTGGAAGACAGCGAAGGAAGGCTTCTTATCAAAAAATCATCCTGAAAAGACTTAGAAAGCACTATCGATGAAGAGCAGTCTGGTTTTCGACCTGGATTCTCCGGTGTCGACCACATTAAAACGCTGAGTTTAACTCTCCTTTTCACATACTTTTCATCGATTTTGAAAAAGCTTTTCACAGTGTAAACCGGGACCGCCCATATTAGGTTCCTATCGCGGCCGGGTCTATGTTCCGGAACCACCCATGCAATCATGCATGGCCAAGAGCCGCAAACCCCCCTCGACACATTCGGGGAAACAAGAAAGTTGCACACTCACAACCATCTTTTTTTATACTACTGGAGCAACCCGAGCCGGCCCAGTTGCTCCAAATTCTACTAATACGTGCCGGCATCGAAATTAATCCTGGTCCTTGGACATGTTGCGTATGTGGTAAGAGGATCTACTCCAACGTTCAAACCTCAGTGCTTTGCTCGTGCTGCAGAGAATGGTGCCACTTTAAGAATTGTTCTGGGCTAAACAATTCAGACCTACGTTCAACAACCACAATTAACACCTTTCTAGCACCAAACTGTAGAATCTGTGGACAGCAGTCAACATCGACTTCCCAACATCACAATAATCAGGGCCAACAACCATCACCAGTCACCCCCACAGTTTCTACCCAACACAATGCACCACGACATACCCTAACACCAGCACCACCACAGCCAGTTGTGAACTACTCTACCACCAAGATTGTCCAAATAAACTGCAATGGTCTTCAACACAAAGTCATCGAGCTCACTGACTTCATGGACAGACATCATATCAAAGTCGCTGCGGTTCAGGAAACCAAGCTAAAAGCTGACTCATCGCTTAACTCATACGGAGGCTTCAACATCATCCGAAAAGATCGACCCACCGGCGCAGGTGGAGGCTTAGCTTTCCTGATCCACAACACGTTGCCATACTCTTCTGAGTATGTCAATTTCTATTGACATCACCGCCGCCGATAACACCACCGAACTCCAAGCGATTTCCATCAAAGCGGGAAATGTTGATATAGATATTATAAATATCTATATACCACCAGCCTCAAGTTGTCCCACTGGTTTTCAGGCCAACATTTCTCCACTACTCACTGGACAATACCGCTTAATACTTGGTGATTTCAATGCACATCACGATCTATGGCATTCGAATCTCGACAACGACACCAGAGGCAACCTCATCGCTAGCCAAATAGACGACTCCGATTTCTGTCCCATGAACGATGATTCACCAACACGCGTTACAGGATCATGCAGGAGCTCCCCTGATATATATATTGCCAGTCCCGGGCTCATCAACAACACCACATGGGAGCCTTTCATCACCTTCTCGTCAGACCACCTGCCAATAGTCCTCACGATCGACAAACCGTCCCAATTCGCGTACACTGAGAAGAAAACGTACACAAATTTCAGCAAAGCAGACTGGATCGGCTTTCAAGCCTATACCAACGAAATGTTTTCTGCCTTACAAATTCCCACCGACGTACGCACCGCTGAAAAAATCTGAGACGGATTATCGTAGATGCTGCTAATAGACACATTCCTTCCGACCGCATACCAATCTTGAGACCACATTTTCCATCAAGTGCCGTAGAATTGGCAAAAATGAGGGATGAATTCAGAGCAATAGACCCCAGTGATCCTCGTATCTGCGACCTAAATTTGTTTTCTCCAAGATCATGGATCTTTCCGCTAAGGCATTGGATCTGGAGAGAGAGGCTAGCATGATGGGGCTAAGGATCAACCCTAATAAAACTAAGTTACTTACCCCGACTATAAAATCCAATACTGTTTGCCATTCATATTAACGGACATCCTATATAACAGGTGGATGAATTCGTCTACCTCGGCAGGATCGTGGCCGCAAATGGGGCTACGAATCAGGACATCCCGTCCCATCAACAAGGTGAAAGGCGCGTATATTATGCTGTCTGGCAAAATTGTCACAGCATTCAAACCAAGTTGGGCCTTTTCGCTTTCGCTCTCTGGTGCTTTTAGTGTTATTGCATGGGAGTAGTACATGGAGAGTTACTGCAAATTTTACCAGAAACTGCGAGTTTTTGCGAATACGTGTCGTCTTCGTCGAATATTGACATTTTTTGGCACGAACCGATATCAAATGAAGAACTTCACCGGCATACAGGCCAGATGACGATAGACGATTTGATATAAAGGCGAAAATGGCAGTGGATAGGGCACACATTGTGAAAGAACATTAAGGGGTTGTTTCACAAGTCCCAATTTTTCTAATTAAGGCTGAATCCCCTATGGACAGGATTTACTAAACCCTTGATTTGATTAGTGTATGTACTATATTGTACTGAAATTTGAATGATGCAAGTACATTCTACGATGCATTCTGAATTTAGTGACACGATTGGATCTAGTTGGTGGGTTTTTGACTGGTTTAATTAATTTAGATCAAATCTGGGATTTGTTTATAGTCTGTATAGGCAAGCCTAAAGTACATGGCGCCGTTCGCTGGCAAAATAGTGCAAGAAACTACTCAAATCGTTTGCGGAGCTGCGGCTCATAGCCCAGGGTCGAGTACGATGGCGCGAGGTAATAATTATTGACGCGCTATTCCGCATTAGGGGTTAAGGGAAGTGGTCCTACGGAAACTGCCTCTACGGGGCGGACTACACCCGTTTTTCTATATGGAAACGGCCAAAAGTTTCCAATATACCTCCCTGGCAAGAGCCCTGAAGGTTCGATGCAGGAAGGTTGTGTTTGTCTGTGTATATGTGTGGATTCGAGTTATGTGTTTTTTCGTCATATTGGGAGCATTACATCTCGGCGCGGCTGCTCTCAATTTTATTAATTCGCGCCGGCATTGAAACAAATCCAGGCCCAGAGGTATGGTTTTGTAGTGTTTGCGGCCAACGAATCGGTACGAATGCCAGGTCAGTGCAGTGTAATTGTTGCTTGGAATGGGTACATCTCAGGTGTTCTGGCCTGAGAAGGGTTGGTCAGCACTCCACATCATATATTGCACAGGGATGCATAAATACAGGGCGACCAAGGGCTGCTCCTAGCCCTCCACCTCCTCCTCAGCCCCCAGCACCCCCAAACAATATGATCAGGAATGCTAGGCCTAGTTTAACCCCTGCTCCTCCTCCAGCGGTTTTCACTCCACTGTCCTTATTGCAGTTTAACTGCAACGGCATTCACCAAAAAATCACCGAGATCACTCACTTCATGAGTGTAAACAGAATTCTGATTTCTGCCATCCAGGAGACTTTGCTCCATTCGAACTCGTCTCTTAGCGTCCGTGGCAATTACGTTATACTGCGCAAAGATAGACCAGCCGCCAGGAATGATTCTCACCCTGGACTTGCCTTCCTAATACACAAGTCCGTACATTACTGTGTATTAGATGTAGATGTCGACGGTACGGCGGAAATGCAAGACATCTCAGTTTCATCAGGGAGTACTAATATCGAAATTTTTAATGTATATGTTCCACCACACTCTAGTTGCCCTTCTGGCTATCGTTTCGATATTGGTCCTCTCCTATCTGGAGAGCACAGGATCATTCTTGGTGACTTTAACGCGCACCATGAGCTCTGGCATTCTGACCTCAACAACGATGCCAGGGGTATAGCTATTGCCGAATCTCTAGACGCCTCAGATTTCTGTCCACTCAATGAAGACTCGCCGACTCGAGTCACAGGCACTTGCAGTAGCTCTCCTGACTTAACTATTGTAAGTGCCAGCCTAATCAGTGCTACTCGATGGGAGACGCACACTGCTCTCTCGTCCGATCACCTCCCAATCATAATAAGAGTTGACAAACCAGCAAACCTGACTAAGTCTGAGAAGCGAACGTTTGTCAATCACAAGAAAGCCGATTGGGAGGGTTTCAAAGCATACTCGTCGGCGAAGTTCATCGAGCTACCCACACCAACTAGCGTTCATAAGGCCGAAAGAAATATTAGGAACGTCATTGCCAAAGCAGCGGCACGTTTTATTCCTGCTGGACGTATCCCGAAAGTTCGACCTAATTTCCCTACCAGTGCCGCCAGATTAGCCGATGAACGAGATAACATCAGACGCGCTCACCCAGGTGATCCCAGAATTCAGGAGCTTAACTCCGAAATCAATCGACAAGTAAAAGACTATCGGAAGGCGAAATGGAACGAGCACCTAAATGACTGCAACCTCAATGAAGGTGTCAGTAAACTATGGTCTACTGTCCGCGCCCTATCCAATCCTAGGAAAGGAAAGGGCAACAATGCCATCAAATTTGGCCATAAGAGCACCAGCGAACCCCTTCAGTGCGCAAGCCTGTTCAATAAGCAATTTATTGAACATCCCAAGTCCGATGGCTTAAAGCGTAAAATTAGAAGACGGATTCGCAGTAGAAATGTTGACACTATACCATCGTATACTGCGGACCAGGTTAAAAAAGTCATTGAGAATGCTAAAAATTCAAAGGCCCTCGGACCCGATGGCATTTCGATGGCCATGTTGAAACATCTCGACCTTCCAGCCATTGAGTATCTCACGGCAGCCTTTAACTTGTCGATGTCCACGCTTGCCATCCCTGAAATCTGGAAAACAGGACGGATTGTCCCCTGTCTCAAACCGGGTAAAAGCGCTGGTCTCGGTGAATCCTACCGACCCATAACAATACTTTCACCTGTCGCAAAGACGCTAGAGGCCCTTATTCACCCCACTCTTGTTAAGCATGCTAAGCTAGAACCTCACCAGCACGGCTTCAGGAAAATGCATAGTACCACCACAGCCCTCGATGCGATCACTACACGCATCCGTAATGGGCTAAACCACAGACGTCCTTGCCACAGAACGATTCTTGTGGCAATTGACCTAACGAGTGCTTTTGACAATGTCAATCACTCGATGCTTCTCGCTAACTTACTGAATATGCATATCCCTGCTCAAGAGATCCGTTGGATTGCAAACTATCTTGCTGGTCGGCATTCCTTCACTGAGTTTCGTGGCAAACGTTCTAAGCTTAGGAAAATCAAATTAGGAGTTCCACAGGGTGGGGTACTCTCCCCCACTCTGTTCAACATCTACATGTCCGGCCTTCCTATACCACCGGAAGGAATCGAGGTGATTTCCTACGCAGACGATTGCACCGTACTCGCCACCGGGGAGGATAAGGATGAAATGCGCCTCCAAATTAATCGCTATCTCGGACGATTACAGGCTTTCTTCCAAAGCCGAAACCTCACCATCTCCGCGTCTAAATCTTCTGCGACATTTCTTACCACCTGGTCGGTGGATTGTCGGTGGGAGGTTGATGTACGTATTGGCAACAATCCAATTCCTACTGTTGCAAATCCTAAAATTCTCGGGCTCCATTTAGAGAACATGATGACGTCAGCTCATCAAGCAGCATCCGTTTGTGAAAAGATGCGCAGTAGGAATAAAATCCTAAAAGCACTAGCTGGTAGCACCTGGGGCAAGGATAAAGAAACCATGCTAGTCACATACAAAGCGGTGGGTCGAGCAGCTGCTGATTATGCAGCCCCAGTTTGGTCACATAGTTTATGTGATACAAACTGGACCAAAATTCAGGTCTGCCAAAATGCTGCTCTACGCACAGCCACAGGTTGCCTCTTGATGTCTGCCCAGGATCACTTACATCAAGAGACAAAATTGATGCCAATACGTGACCACAATCTCCTACTGTCCAAACAATATCTTGTTGGTTGCTACCGTGAGAATCATCCCAACAACAGTCTCATGGACCGAATTCCTCCACCACGACATGTCAGGCGTGATTTGCGAGACCTAGAAAGAGAGGTCCAGGGATACAAGAGGGACCCTTACGACGATGATGCATACCGAGCTGCCATCGCTGAGATTCACACTGCAGAAGTGAGTCGGTCTATTGCGAGATTAGGTGCGAATAGAGTCCTCTCAGTGCGCCCTCCACCCATTTCGCCTGAGGAGATTAGGCTCCCGAGAGCCACCAGAGTGACATTAGCTCAACTTCGGTCGGGCTTTTACTCACGCCTCAATTCGTACCTTTCTCGCATTAACCCGGACATTCAAAACATCTGTCCAAACTGCGCTGGCGCTCCACACGATGTGGGTCACTTGTTTCAATGCCCAGCTGCGCCCACTGATTTAACCCCTATCTCACTGTGGGAAAACCCTATCGCAGCAGCTATGTTTTTGTCCCTTGACATAACGGACGAAAGCATCGACGAACCATAACTCGAATCCACATAGATGCACAGCGGTTGCACACCTTTCTGCACCGCTAAAAGAAGAAGAAGGGGTTAAGGGAAAGTCGTATTTGTATTTGCACTTGATCCTCTCGATAGAAACCGACAAGATATAGTAAAGACAGGAGGAGATTGTGATCACACACTGGTGACATGCTTGATGAAGATGATCCTGGGACGACAAAGGCGACAACCTGTAGCGATACGTAGAGCAGCGTTCTGGCATGCCGGGATCTTATTCCAGTTTGTGTCACAAACGGTTTTGTATGCACACAGGTTATTAATTAATTATTAATGATTAGTGAGTTTTAGACTCACGTATATTTTTCCGTCAACATGATCCAAATTTAATACTAAACTTCACGCGCATAGCGTTCACGAAACATTTACGAGAATATTTTAAAACGACAATCGTGACCGACTGACTGTTTAACGTACGCCTGCTTCGGACATGCAAAATTGTGATATAATAGCCGCCTATTGGTTTGGGTATAGTAGGCAAGCAAATTTCCCCGCTGAAATTTCAAATACGTAAACGACGATTTTGTACGACTTGCTAAAACTTTCCATGATGAATTTCAATACGGCCGGAATGTTCCGATGAAATCGCAGAAGATCAAGGTGAGATTCGGAGATATCTGGGGAGTTCCGATCCGGGGCAACTACGAACGAGAGCGACGATTAACTATAGAGCTTTAACGAATCCACCTATGCAGATGCATAGCAGCTTCACGCTTCATTGCCAATAACAAAATAAGAAATATGAAGTCATGACCATATTTAATATTTCCATTGCCTTTTCTAGCGTTACAACTCGAAGAATACGTTCAGCTTTTTCACGAAAATCAGGACATTGCATGGCTGGATAAAATTGATAAACGTTACGCCTGGCTTAAACGACATTTGCTTGATTTTGAGGAAAAATTTGGACGAATCTTTCCAATGGACTGGGAGGTATCAGAACGTGTCACTGTGCAATTTTGCATGTTAACGCGTGATGAATTGACAAAAATAATGGCACGACGTCGCAATGAAATCGATGTAAAACTACTTTTGTTCGCCATATCCAAAACGCAAGCTTTCGAGCAGTTGCTCTCAAAACGTTTCACTGGTGTTACTTTGAGCGGTGATGGGACAGCTGTATCTGCTGCGGCTACTTCTAAAACGCAGCAGCAGGCATTAGAATCAGAATTGTCGTCAGCTGGCGCAACAACCCAGGCGGACAATACGGCTGCACAGTCTACGTCTGGTCCATTTGTCGACATTATTGGTATCTGTTTCAAAACACATTTAGACATTTACACGGAGAGTGTTGATCGAAATCTTGCTGATTTAATTGATCGTTTCGTCCAGGCCAGCAAACAACCGTTTAATCCACTCGAAGCTAAGTCAACGGTGTTTCCAAGGTGAGTGCATGCATTTCTATTTATGTATATCAAGCAACGCAAATTTATCGTTTTCCTCTAGCTGTGCTGATCTTTTCGTGTTTTATAAAAAGTGTATGGTACAATGCACACAGCTTAGCAATGGAAAACCGCTCTATGATTTGGCTATGATATTTAAAAAGTATCTAAGGGAATATGCGGTTAAAATCTTGGAGGCATCCACGCCAAGAGTGACGACTGTTCAGACCGGAATTGGTAGGTTCTTACACACTAGATTCTGAGAAAGAAATGATTCACATGAGACAATGTTCTTTCAGGCACCAGCATGTCTTTACTGACACGTGAAAATCTTCAGAATTTTTCTTCTGCTGCCGGTCAAGTGATTCATAATTTTTTGAAAGAGGGCGAAACAGCGCGGTACATGAGCAATAGTTTACCACCACAATTTTTTATAATTTTCTCATCTTACAGTTTCACCAAAGATGAACTTATTCGAATATGCTGTATTCTTACAACGGCTGAATATTGTCTGGAGACGGTTCAACAGCTCGAAGACAAGCTGACGGAGAAAGTTGACTCCACGTATTCCGACAAAATTGATTTGGGCGAAGAAAAGGACGTATTTCATAAGATAATTTCGAATAGTATACAGCTTCTCGTTCAGGATCTGGAAAATGGATGTGAGCCGGCTTTGCATGTTATAAACAAGGTAATATCCTAGAATATGAGAAGCTCATTCTTACACTATTGAAATGTCTTCTATTTTTTCAGATCCAATGGCAGACGATCAATAACGTGGGCGATCAAAGCTCCTTTGTCAACTCAATCATATCGCACTTCAAGCTCACCGTGCCTATAATACGTGACAATTTGTCCACATCGCGCAAATATTACACGCAATTTTGTCTGAAATTCGTGAATTCATTCATTCCAAAATACATAAATACCCTGTTCAAGTGTCGCCTGACGAACGCCTCGTCAACTGATAATTCACACAACATTCTCGGTTGCGAACAACTGCTGCTAGATACACACAGTCTGAAGACAGTTCTGTTTGATTTGCCGTCGATTGCATCGACAGTGAATCGTAAGGCGCCAACAAGTTATACAAAAGTCGTAGTCAAGGGTATGACACGAGCGGAAATGATTATTAAAGTTGTTATGGCACCTATTCATCCGCCCATGACATTTATCGAACAAGTGCTGAAACTATTGCCCGACATCGGATTAACTGAATATCAGAAGATTCTGGACATGAAGGGTTTGAAGCGAGTCGATCAAGTGCAATTAGTGGAGTTGTTTAAGAGTACAACGGGCGGTGGAAGCAATGCAGATTCAATGTCATTTTCGAAGGATGTAGAGAGTTCGACTAGTTTAGCTGGTACACCGAGCAATTCATTGTTTGGCCGGAAAAGTGGAGCTGGATCTACGACAAATGTAGCCAGTGGGGTTGAAAGTGGCGAATTGGACAGTTCGGCGGATAGGGGAAGAATTCGAAAATTGGAGAATTTAATAAAGAAACGATTGCCTAGTTAGGAATATATTTATTTATAATAAAGGCAGGAAAAGCATAATGAATACTATCCGTGCAGTCTTTTCTTGAAATTCTATTGTCAGGCTGGCCCTAAGAAAACCATAGCTGCGATATCTTCGATCGAGTACAGTATACAATAGCACAAATCTCATTCAAATTTAAACATGAAGTTGTATGAGCTGAACTGAAATAGAAACATGTGCGTAGACCAGAACGTATGTCGTATCACAATGAATAACCACCAGACTAAATTATTATTTCCTTGAAAAGACATTTCAAATGAGTGCATTCTTAAAACCGATGAGCCTACTTTAAAAAGCGCACATCTCATATTAGTGCAAATTTTGAAAATAGTCCATCACTCGAAAATTCGTGAGCAAAAAATTTTGGAATTTAGGAAACTTGTAGAGCACCATACTCTTCACATTTGGTGAAAATTTCAAGGCTTTAACTGTCAAGGTTCAGAAGTTCCTCTAAGTATCAAGGTACTACCTAACCGCGTTCGGAATTTTCAGCTGCTCAAATCGCAATTTTGTGTTTTCTAATATAAAATTGCCCAAAATGTGCCCAAATTCTTGAGCACTGTCCTTGGTGAACAACTACCAATGATCTAAAGTTACAGTCGTCGAAAGATGCGATTTTAATTTATTTTTCCTATCACAACACGATGGAAATTCAGCCACTGTACTTAATCCGATTCCCCTACCAACCTCTATAGGAAAATGCATACCAAACAAAATACTCCGCACGGGTCTTCACCTAAAAGTTTTTTCCCACAATATGTCCTTAAAATTTGTGAGATCAGAGGACCGGATTTCGTATTTGAAGTGGAGCAAATCAAGTACCGCGCGGTCATTGAATTCCTTTTTTTGAAAGGATACACGGCGTCCCAGATTCGAGATGAACTCATATCCGTGTACGGCAACTCTTCACCATCCCAGGCGACTATTTACCGGTGGATTTTGGAACCCCGCACCAGACGCCCAATAACTGATACCACCGAAGAAAACGTCCAATTATTCGAGGAAGTTGTATTGAGTGATCGGCGGCTAAAGTTATCAGAGATTGCAGAAAGGACAAGTCTATCAAAAACCACCGTCGAAAGAATTATTACCGACCATTTGGGGATGAGGAAGATCTCGGCAAGATGGATCCCGAAAGCCGAAACTCCTCTCAGCAGATCAAATGAAGCAGCGGATGAAATGTTCGAAAGACTTTTTGGAGCTGTGTCGCGCCGACTCGGATGCAATTATCAACAGAATTGTGACAGGAGATGAAACCATGGTCCCTTACTATGATCCCACGACCAAAAGGGAGTCCATGGAATGGAGGAGGCCTTACGAGGAGCGCCCCAAGAAGGCGAAGGTGCAGCAGAGCCGGAAAAAGATTATGGCCACCATCTTCTGGGATTCCAAGGGAATTATAATGATTGACAAACAAATCATCTGTTGCTATACTTCACATGAACATAAGAAGCATTGCAAGGAATTTCGATGAATTTAAAATAACACTAGCGTATACTAAACGTTCTTTTGACGTCATCGTACTGACCGAAACATGGTTGTCGGACAGCAAACTTTTTGATCTAAATGGTTACAAAAAATTCGTTCAACCAAGTAAGCACAATAAATGCGACGGTGTTATTGCGTTTGTCAGACAGGAATATGCAGTTGACTCTTCTTCTTGTAGCGGTGCAGAAAGGTGTGTAACCTCTGTGCATCTATGTGGGTACGATTTATGGTTCGTCAATGTTTGTGTCCGTGAGGTCTAAGGACAAAAACATAGATGCCGCGATAGGGTTTTCCCACAGTGATATAGGGGTAAGATCAGTGAGCGCAGCGGGGCATTGAAACAAATGGCCCACATCATGAGGAGTACCATTGCAGTTTGGACAGATGTTTTGGATGTCCGGGTTTATGCGAGAAAGGTACGAATTAAGGCGTGAACAAAAGCCCGACCGAAGTTGAGCTAGTGTTACTCTGGTGGCTCTCGGGAGCCTAATCTCCTCAGGCGAAATTGGTGGTGGGCGCTCTGAGAGGACTCTATTCGCACCTAAACTCGCGATAGACCGATTCACTTCTTCAGTGTGGATCGCTGCAATGGCTCGGTATGTAACTTCATCGTAAGGGTCCCGTTTGTATCCCTGAACCTCTCTCTCAAGGTCTCGTAAACCACGCCTGACATGTCGTGGTGGAGGAATTCGGTCCATGAGATGATTATTGGGATGATCCTCACGGTAGCAGTTGACTCAATTGATTATAATATAGATAATGGAAATATGCTGAATATAGTAATATCTTGTTTGGATAATACTCAAATTCTTGTATCAGCGGTATATAGATCGCCTAATTTAGAACCCAATTTATTTATAAATTCCCTGGAGGATTTTCTCTCAACAGTTAAAAACTATAAAAACCATATTATAATAGGTGATATGAATATTAACATATTAAGTAATAAGTCATCAACGATTGCAGATGAATATTTAACGTCAATAGAAAGATTCGGTTTTAACAAATTTTTGTATGGGGTTACAAGGCCAAAAAGTAGAACATGTATCGATCACATCTTCTTCAAAGATGAAAGTTGTTTGAAATTTTATCCAGCTGTATATGAAACATATATTACCGATCATTTTTCCACAATTGCCAAACTCACGTTTCCAAACTTACACAACAACAAAGCAGGGTTTTTTTCAGTATCCTTTCAAAACAAAGTCGATTATATCGCTTTATCTCGTAAATTGCAACAACAAAACTGGAATCCAGTCACATCTAGTAGGGAACCTAACCACTGTGCAAAAACATTTGTAACCACAGTCACAAATATAGTGAACGAAGTAACATCCAAAATAAAAGTCCCATTCAAAAGAAAAGACATGCCTTTGAAACCGTGGTGCAGTAATGGCATTGTTAAATCAATTAGCCATAAAAACAAGCTTGCAAGCCAAGTCAAAGAACAACCTTTTAATACTTCCCTGCATACACAGTTTAAAAATTATAGAAACAGGCTTAAAGTCACTCTATTTCCTAAAAGAAACCCAAATGTGCCAGAGTGACCCAAGAAAACTGGCAAAAAATTAATGAAATACTCTGTATACACAAAACAAACGGAAATTCAGTTTCTGAAATCGTAACTGAAAATGGTAAAACAATAAAAAATTCCGATGCTATTGCAAACGAATTTAATAAATTCTATGCAACGATTGGCATGGAAATAGGAAACAAAGTCCCCCAAATTCCTTTTTTAAACATTCCTAGACCAAGCCGAAATATTGTCCCTGCTTTCACACCAATTACTAGGGAGGAAATATTACAGCATATCAATAAACTTGCTCAAAAGTCTCCCGGTGAAGACCGTATATCTGCTAAGGTATTAAAAAATAATGCGGAACACATTATAGACCTACTCTGCCATGTTTATAATTTATCTTTATCAGAAGGCTTCTTTCCTGATGTGTTCAAGAAGGCATTAGTTATACCCATATATAAAAATGGGAGCAAAAAGTAAGTAAATAATTATCGCCCGATTTCATTAATTACGAATTTTGCAAAAATCTTTGAAAAATGCCTTAAAACAAGACTAAAGGCGCTATTACATAGTCATATATTGGCAAAAAATATTTATTAATAGATATTATCATATCCTTAAGCCTACTTGATTTCGCTTTCTGCACGTCTAAAAATGTATACTTAATGAATCGAATAGGCTTAGGCATATGACATACATATTATAATAGAAATATGACTGTGTAGTGGAGGCCTAACGTCGGTTTTAAAAACTAATAAAATCATATCTGAAAATCAGTTTGGATTCCAGGAGAAGAAGAGTACCACCGATGCCATTTATAGAGTAACAAGCACGATTAACAGGGCAGTAGACAATAAAAAGAAAGTGATTGCGGTCTTTATAGACTTTAGAAAGGCCTTCGATACCGTTAGTCATGCTATACTTAACGATAAAATGAAGGGAATTGGACTTAGTTCACATATATGTACTTTATTCGAGTCTTATCTCAAAGAGCGGTACCAGAAAGTCAAAATCGGTACTGATACGAGCGAGCCTACCGTTCTCTCTTGTGGAATCCCACAGGGAACGGTCTTAGGCCCGTTATTGTTTAATATTTACTTAAATGAACTCTGTAATATTGATAAATTAGTCCCAGATTTCCAGGGTAACGTAATCGCATATGCTGATGACACGGTACTATTGTTTGAGGATGTTACTTGGAATAACGTTTTCCAAAAAGCACAGAGGGGGCTGCAAATAATGTATCAATGGATAACATCACATAAATTAGCTTGCAATCTAGACAAAACCAATTTTATGGTATTTGGTAATAAAAGGGATTTAGACTTACAAGTTATGAACTTACATATTAACAACGTTAATTTGAACTCTCCCGAAGAAACAAAATATCTTGGCCTACTTATAGACAGCAATTTAACATGGAAGAAGCATATCACTCTTGTCGTACAAAAACTAAGGAAAACTAAAGGGTTTTCCAATAGGGACGCTTGATCTTTGAAATGAAAAAAAAAATACATGTAGGAGAGATATTTGCGAATTTTTTTTTTTATTTGAAAGGTCCATCGACCCCATTACATATGGAATATGACATCATTCAAATGACCGCCACGGCTTCGGTTGGTGGCGCGCACACGAAAGGTCCAATTTTCGATGACTCTGGCGCACAAATCGCCGTCAATGGTGAGCGATACCGGTCGATGATAACCAACTTCTTTTGGCCTGAAATCGAGAATATGGATCTGCACAACATGTGGTTTCAACAGGACGGCGCTACGTGCCACACAGCACACGCTACGATGGATGTTCTGCACGAGCAATTTACGGGCATGGTCATCTCGCGCGGAGGCGACGTGAACTGGCCACCGAGATCGTGCGATTTGACCCCGCTGGACTTTTTCTTGTGGGGTTTTCTTAAGTCGCAGGTCTATGCCAACAAACCGCAAACCACCGATGCCCTCAAAGTTAACATACGCCACGCCATCGATCAAATACAGCCCGATTTGTGCGCCAGAGTCATCGAAAATTGGACCTTTCGTGTGCGCGCCACCAACTGAAGCCGTGGCGGTCATTTGAATGATGTCATATTCCATATGTAATGGGGTCGATGGACCTTTCAAATAAAAAAAAAATTCGCAAATATCTCTCCTACATGTATTTTTTTTTTTTCATTTCAAAGATCAAGCGTCCCTATTGGAAAACCCTTTACATATGCGTGTTCAAGGCTACGTTATAATAGGTGTGTTTTTTTGGTTATCCCGTGCAGGTTTGGGTAACAAAACTCCATATAAAAAAAATGCCAGCTGATCCACCTGTCATTTTTTTATATGAAGTTTCGTTACCCAAACCTACACGGGATAACCAAAAAAACATACCTCGTATAATTAATTACAATACAAGACATCAATCGCGTGCTCCAAAAGCAACTACCAGATGTAGAACTTCTCTGGCGATGCCATGATTCTTCCTTTTCCTTTTTTTTCATTATTTTTTAAAATCATCAAATAATTATACTCATTTAAATTTTGGGGCCATAAATTTGAATTAAATATTTGTTTTTTTTTTTGTCACCACGCTCGCGCACAAGTGTATTACTTTTGCGAGTTGTGAGCTTAGATATGAACATTTTGTAAACTATGTAATGAATTAAAGCTGCAATAAATAATAATAATAAATGCAAAAAAAGAGGGCACATCAGTAACAGGGAAATATTATGCAGATCTTTTGACCCAATTGAGGGCCAACATCGTGGAGAAACGGTATGGAAAACTGGCGAAAGGGGTGCCGCTTCTTCACGACAATGCACCAGTTCACACCGCCGCGGTGGCCAAGGCTGCTGTGGTCAAATGCGGCTTTGAACAAATTGAACACCCCCCGTACAGCCCAGACCTGGCCCCAAGTGACTACTTCCTGTTCCCAAAATTAAAAAAGGACCTCCGAGGACGAAAATTTGAGACTGAGAAGGAATTGAAAGATGCTGTTTTGGACCATTTTCAAGACAAATCAGCGGACTACTTTTTGAAAGGGATGCAGGATCTTATTAAACGATCTCATCGTTGAATTGAAGTAAAGGGGAGTTACATTAGGTTCGTTTTTTACTACATCCCGTGTAGGTTTGGGTAACGAAACTTCATATAAAAAAAATGACAGGTGGATCAGCTGGCATTTTTTTATATGGAGTTTTGTTACCCAAACCTACACGGGATAACCAAAAAAACACACCTATTGAAAAATAAAACTTAAATGAATTCAATCGGATGACTGGAAGTGTGTTTTTCTCAACAATTTTGGATTCTACTACGTAGATGTCGCAACCAAATGGATGTTCACATTGCCAGTTTTTTTTTACTCGCAGCGATTTGGCGATCAATCTAAATGGACCTTTAAATTTTTATTTTATTTTATCCAGATTTTATCTATGATCTTCTGTACTTTTTTCTGTACTGTACACTCGCGTTATTATTCAGTGTTCACCCAGCGCTATGATATTTAACTGGATTGGAAATCATCGTGTAGATGAGCGTACGTGTGTGTCTAGAAATTTTTTCTCCTCTTCCTCAACGCCACCTCTCGTACACCCCTCGGGCAACCCACAAGATGGTCGGCCGATGAACAGACTGTCAACAGTGTGGTTGTCACCCAATTCGCGCCAAGTGAACGCAGTGAGTGTGAGTGGACAAAATCGAGTTTTTCCAAGTGAATTGTAAGAAATTGACTTAAACAGTGTAGGCCGTAAGGCTGCGAATTCGTTCTAATTAAAAAAAGTTTATTTCAGAACATGAAGTGCATTGTTGTCGGGTTTTCCAGCAACCAACAGTGAAACACTATGAGTGTATCTTTTCACAGGTAATCGCGTGAGAGCCTACATTTTAGTGGTCATATGTGAATTTTTGTGTCAAAATTATAGTTTATCGCATTGTTCATACATGTTTTCTTGAAAACAAGTGCGCGATTGTGTGGTTGACAGCCAATACAATAGACGAGTTTCCGTTCGTTTGAGTTCGTCCCAGGTTCGTACCTTGTTCGTGCATGTTTTGTACGAAGCGGGCACGAAAGGTTACGATGGAAATTCGTCTCGTCGATGTGTTCATGAACGTATCAATTTCTTTTTGTTTCGGGGGCTCATCACATTGTTAGAGTTTTGCAAATTTTTTTTTGCAATTTTCGTGCAAAGTTTCGAGTCAATTTGATAATTAAACTGCTTTGGTAAAATAATATGCTAATTCTTTCATAATGTAAACCGTTTCTTGCAGATTTCTAATTGATGAGGCGAACGCGCTGTATGGATAGACAAACTACAGTTAAGAGGTGTGTAGATTCCTAAAAGAGCTGTTTGCACGAAACATTTGCGTAATGACGGCATATTTTGACTTGAGAAACGAACTGTGCTCAAAGAAAATGCATTTCCGGAACTGAATCCGTCTGGTATTACGGTAAGTAAACAAATAAATTTAACCGACAGTAGTTGAATTGTTAAAATATAAATTGGTATGCATAATGATTTATCGATTGTTTTCAGATGTCTAATGAGTCTATCGGCGAGCCAAATGCAGTTCCAGCAGGTTTAGGATCGTCACATGCAGGACGCGAGCCGTGAATCTGCGGGACAGTGTACTAGGGAAGCAGTTATGCTCCGCCACCACGAGAGGCTGATAGTGTCTATCAAGCACCCGAGCCCCATTCAAACATATCACCACGTGCGGCATTTTCAAATCTCATCAATCGACTGGACGAACAGTATGGTGTGAAGCAAACGTTGACTCCTTGCGTTCTGCTTGGTGCATTGATCGTTTTCCTCGGCGTGGCGACCTTCATGTATGTAACGATCAGTCTCGATTTGGCCAACACCATCAACGATCGAAATACTTTCTATCAGATATGCGACGATTCACACAGATGACGTGCATCGATGAGGAGGGTTTGAAAGGAGCTCTGGAGTTATTGAGGACCACAAATGTAAAGATATTACAGCACAGTTTAGTTTGGGTACCAAGGAAATTGTTCGATTGGTTCAGGCCACTCATCTGCATCTGAACGTTCGTCGAATGGTTCGCGATCTGCACAATGTCGAATATTTGATTCACCAAAATCCGCAGTGGAAAATAAGTGCAGTCGATGAAGACGGCACTGCATTGTCTTTTGATCAAGTATTGGCGGTCCGCGATGCTCAAGCCTACAGTTTTGCAATTTTGAATCCCCGCCTTCCGTTCACGTGTTCCGTGTACAATAAGCTACAGAAGTTCTTCTTTATGTTGGACTCATCGGGCTAGCGGTTATAGTCGCCGGAGGAGTAAATTTTGCATACAAACTGATTGTTCGGTACAAGCAATCTAAACGCGATGCTGTGGCCTATTTGAACGACGAGATCATCAATCATTTAATGCGAAAGGCAGCTAATAGTCCAGACGAGCTCGCTGGTTGTTGTGAACCATCTGAGGGACAAGTTGATTCCGCTGCATAAACGCCTAAGCATGGAGTGGGCGTGGAATGAATGCAGTCTTAATCGCCTTAATTCCGCCAAAGCCGGTCCCAAGCCCGGTTATAAAAGGAAGAGGGAGGCGATTAACGAAATATAATTTATTTTCTACCCAATCAAAATGTGACATTCGTAAGTATTATTCCCCTGGAGGAAATTAGTATAATGGTGAAAAACTTCCATACAAATTTGACAAAAGTTGTACTCGACCCAATAAAACACACCTGAAGCCTTATTGATTCGTTACTCATTACCATTACACCGATATGAAAATCATAAGAAAACTTAAACGTAATTTGCGGAAAACAAGAATTTCGATTTATGTATTTAGTCTTTATCTTTTTTGCTTAGGGCTCCATTACACAGTCATATTTATATTATAATAGGTGTGTTTTTTTGGTTATCCCGTGCAGGTTTGGGTAACGAAACTTCATATAAAAAAAATGACAGGTGCGTCAGCTGTCATTTTTTTTATATGGAGTTTCGTTACCCAAACCTGCACGGGATAACCAAAAAAACACACCTATAATGTATGTCATATGCCTAAGCCTACTCGATTCATTCAGTATAAATTTTTAGACGTGCAATAAGCGAAATCAAGTAGGCTTAAGCATATTATAATATAAATATTACCAAATATGATTGTGTACTAGAGCCCTGAGTACCGAAATTGTTTGCATGCAGTTCATAAAAATCTATTTGGGAATTCAAATTTTTGCGCCAAATGTATGCCCCCATCGTATGAAAAACTTACGGCGCCTATGGTGTAGTTGATAGTATGTGTGTTTTTTGTGATTGTGTTATAAAAACCTAGACAACATTTTTCCTTAAGGGCTTATCCATAGTCTACCTAATCCCAGACCCAGCGCGTCTCCTTTATATTAATCGGGCAACCCTAGTTTTCTCTCTGTGTACATTTCTCATCTGGTCGATCTGTCGTTGTCGTTTTGTGTTTTCATTCTCGTTGTTTTGCGTTGGTGACTGGTCGTGTTCGGCGTGTGCTCCGCGTTGTGGCGAATTGTGCGTGTTTCGTTTTTCGAAGTGATATGCAGTGCTGAAACTTTATATTCCTCCGCAATATACGGGCAAACAATCAAAAGATCAACAGTGTATGTTCATCCCTTTACCGTTCAGCTAACAGTGCAATTGAGGCATTCCCCCGTTATTTTTGTGCTGTGTCGTCGCAACCTGCCATTTCAATACATTGTGGTGAAGTGTGCAACCAAAAACCCAGAAACCTGAAGCAGTGAATTTTGAAACGCTGGCCGTTTCCTTTTAATTGATGATTTAATCGTTGGAATATTTTCATATTTCAACAAGTCCAGACAAGACATATCCGCTTGGTGCAGGAGGTGAGTAGTCTATTTTTAAATCTGGAACTCGTGCTTGGAACTCTCCCATCTCAGACGAGACCATTCTCCCGTTCGCGTTTTTGTAAAAGAACGCAATAATTGTATTGGGCTGGGGGAAAAATTGAGAAATTCATATGGGCCGATGACGGGAAGAGTAATTTATCCGGGTTCTATACAAAATCCAAAAAGTCAAAATCCACAAGTCAAAATCCAAAAGTCATAATCCATAAAGACAAAATCCATAAAGACAAAATCCATAAAGTCAAAATCCACAAAGTCAAAATCCATCAAGACAAAATCCATAAATTTTTGTATGAAGAGAGCCATAATGCTTATTGCGTGGGCACTAGACAATTACCAAACCCCGGAGCATATCCGCTTTACCTGAAGACACGGAGAAGGATGCACCCGGAGCATATGCGCCTTAGGTGTCTCTGTCTTTACCTTAAGCGCTCATGGTCCGGAGCATTCCTCTCCGTGTCATCTGCCAAATCGTATATGCCACGGATGAATCCTTTTCCGTGTCTTCAGGTAAAGCGGATATGCTCCGGGATTTGGTAATTGTCTAGTTAACGTAATAACGTACATAAATATTCTCAATATTCAATTGTGATAAGAAAACTGATGTAAATTTGAATTTATGGATTTCGTCTTTTTGGATTTTGACTTTGTGAATTATGACTTTATGGATTTTGTCTTTGTGAATTTTGTCTTTGTGGATTTTGACTTTGTGGATTTTTCAATTTTTTTGGATTTTGTCTTTTTGGATTTTGTATAGAACCCATTTATCCGTCAACATTTGAACGGAACGACGAGGAAACGAACTATATGTGAAGCGCCAGCTGTCTTCGATGAACTCGCGTAAGGGAGAAAGAAACAGCCTACGAGTCGCTAAAATCATCTGTGATTTGTTTGTATACACATCGCGGGACTTTCGTGGGACAATATGATGTCATTCTTTTCGATGAGTTTTCTCAATTCTGAGTGCTTGCGTAGCGTGAAGTAATAATAAATGTGTACATAGTAACAAATATATGAAGTACATACGGATTCAAGCGAAAAATATTAGCTAAAGCAACGGGTTAAAAAAATGTAGAACTAGTCAAATTCCAATCTAATTTATTATAAAAGAAACCTTTTCTTCTTTAAATTAAATGCAAATGCTTGAAGACATTCTTCGATAGAAGAAGAAGAAGTACTAAAGTGCGATTTCCCTTCATTTCCATTATTAGAGCAGGTACTAACATCACCATTTCACGTGAAATCCATACAAATACTGTCAAAATTTTGATAGTCGTGAAATCGAATTCGCTTGGTGATACCACCGCCGCACAGTGGGGCGAAAACCCCGAATTTTGGAAACAATTATAAAAACAGTTCAATTTTAATGTATTTGGACATTCTAAATCGAATGAAATTGGTTTCATGCAGATAGGATAAGCCGTTTTGAAGGTATTTCGATTTTAAGGGGGGAGAGGAGATCATTTTTCAGTTTTTAGGGTTTTTTAGATTTTTCAGAAAACCCTTATGAAATCGATTTTGTCCGTCCGTCTGTTCACTAAATAACTCGCGAAAGGCTTAATGCCTTAAGTGCAAAAAACTAGGGTTATTTTTGGCTCGATTTCGACATACTTTGGATAGATTTTACCAATTGCAGATGTTTAGGAGCAGTGTAAATTGAATTGTATTGAATTCGAGCTAAAATTAACCCTGGTTTTCTACACTTACCGTATAAAAACTGTTACAAATAATGGAGCTAGAATAAAATGATGTAAGAAAGATATGATCGTAAGACTATGCGCTAATTTTAAAAAGAATCGTACAAGCACCTATGTATTTTGGGGCGCTGATTCCAAATATGTATCAACTTTGCATCCTAAAAAAAGTGCCGGAACATCAAAAAAGTAAGCAAAATGCTAAATTTCTTGTTTTTTGCGTAAAAAAGGAAACGGTTAATTTCCCGGATAAATGATCTACTACAAAACTAAAGTAAACATTAGGTACGTTTTATTGTGTTTATCCCGTGCAGGTTTGGGTAGAACTTCATATAAAAAAAATGACACTTACCCTGGTAGAGCTCACGCGTGCGACTACCCTACACGGGATAGAGCTCAAATGTAGATGGCGGACGCATAAGGGAAATATGAGGGAATTTGTTTTTTTCAAACCAAATGTGAGAGTTTTTCTAATCACGATAAAAGATTTTGCAAAGAAATAATCATCTTTTGTGATAAAATCCACCACATCTAAAAAATAAGCCGACAAAGGTGAGTCAAAGATTGCGCAAAAACTGTCAAGTGTCAGCTGTTTGGTCTTAACCGGGATGTTACCAGCGATCGTTTTTTTCGAGTCAGATTTACACGCGATACGAAAAAAACGTCGCTAACATTTCCTACAAAATTGCCATGTATCATTTTTTTGTCTGACTTGTAGTTTGGAAGCTAGAGCATTGCTAAATTTAGGCATAAAATGTTCGCTCAAGGACTAAATCGATAAACAAAAGTCCCTCAGGTTTCCTTATAGTGTTCTATTTGAATACATTTTTTAGTCGGTGAAACTCGAGATCAAAACCGGGTTTCATATGAAAATTGAATTTTCCTTGCCTTGCTCTTCACGAATCTCTTCTTAAAAAAACGGTTTTCATCTTGTTCTTGTTCCGCGAGTAGACAGGCCCAGTAGTTGTTTTATATCTCTTTAAGCCCCGGATAGAGTTCGAGCGGAATGAAAATAAAACGGCAATGAACCGGCATAAAAACCGTGGTGAATTTAAAATTTTAGCTTCGAAAATTGCTACAAAGGCGTTTTACGTCCTAAATCATCTTAAAAATAACTAAAAAAAATAATTTCCCCCTTGTCCGAACTAATGTCAACAAGGGTGGTTCGGATAAACGAAAGTTCTGTTAATCGAGGTCTATAGAAAAATTAGAAAATAGTCCAAATCTGAAATTAAGCGACAAACTAAAAACGTGTATAGCCTCGTCTCCATTGTAAACAATTGTGGCGCAACTGTATACGAACATCATGTTTCAGTGCTCCCCAATTGTTCGCGAACAGTTGCTGAACAATAGTGTCACGTCCACACTGTAAACAAATGTTCCTGAGTTGTTGCACATATTTTGGAGCAATTGTTTCACGTCCACATTGTAAACAGTTGTATCGCCACACTGCTCCTGAACAATGTTCGCGAACAGCTCAAGTTCGTTTCGAGCTTGTTGCTGAGCTGTTGCACTGATTTTTGTAAGTAATTTGTTGATGTTCGATGTTTTCCATTCAAATGGAAAACACGGGGAACATTACACGAATTGGGACAACTTTAAATACGAAATGAGGGGTGCAAGTCGTGGAATTTGAATGAATTTTATTTAAAATAAGATAATTTTAGTTTTTTAAAGCAAACCAAATAAGTTAAAGTATGGTATGTACTCACTTAAAGAGCTACTTGCATAGTTTTGAATTACAGAAGTATAAGATTATCGGAAAGGCGAGACAATTTTCACTTGACTGCTACTACTATTGTGCCCTAATCCCTTGTGGGGCATATCATATCGACTCTGTTTATCCAAGGGAGAAGGTATAGGTTGTCGAAAGATGTTCACCGGTTCCTATATTTTTTCCAGTTGTATGGTAAAACGTTGGACCCTTGTTATGCTGTATGAAACTTCTTATATAAAACATAAAAAGTGCTTCCTTTATAAGTATAAGTTCATTTCTCTCTCTCTCTGTACCGTGGTCACTCAGCCGTTTGTAGGTTATTTTGAGTCAACATTAGGTATGCAGCAGTATGGAGTTCCGACGAATTTCTGTATTTTTCTTCGGGCCGTTACTATTCCCCATTATCCGCGCTTTTCGGGGAGATTCAACCATTCTACCCGGACTTTCGTGTAAGGCGACTAAGGGGATAGGATGTGTATCTACCTATAGGAGGGTCCTATAAACACGATTCTGAATAGGTACTTCTAATATAAATGCAATAAAATTCCTTTTTCATATGATTTGTATATTTATTATGGTTGTGACAAACAAATACACTAGATATCCTGGCTGCAGTGTCCTCTTGGCCTTCCCCCTCTTAATGGATCGGCAGCATCGATTTTGTCAACAAAAAATATATCAACAAGTAATCATCGATCATATGGATTCCTTCACGGATTGGTCTCTCTTCGATTCCATCCAGTTAACCACTTTCATTTCACTTAAAACCTTTTGGAAGACATGACAAACATCGATGCAATTAGTTTGAAACCTTCTCCAACAGTCTTTCGCTCAATTTCAAGTGGCACAGTTACGCCGAACTAACCACGTTAAATACGTGCAGCCTACGACCTTCAATGTCGAAATACTTAAGCGCCAACATTAAAACTCGCAAGCTTCTTTTGATGCGTTGGAACCGGACACAGCAATTGATTGCAGTAAAGTTTGTTAGAGACGACAATAAACGCGTAAGGGCAATAAAATCAAAAATATTAGTTAATCGACAAATAAATCGCACTAGTTACATATTATACAATGAATTCACAAATATCACGAATAAATAGAACTGTCAAATAATAATTAATTAATTGACTTTGTTGCTGAGCAGTTTATAAACAGTATTCGAACATGTTGCGCAACTGTTCGCGAACAATATAAATGCTCGCTCCGCAACTGTTCAGAAAAAGTTCAATAAAATGTTGCGCAACTGTTCGCAGACAATATTTTGAACTTTTTTGCAACTGTTCATCAACAAATGTTTACAATGGAGACGAGGCTTATAACGACTAGAACTGAACAAAAATACAAAATTCGCGATATTTGAGCGATGCAGATAAGAGATTGGTAACTTCAGACCCTTGTTTTTTTCATTTTATTCGATGCCTTTCACAAGGAAAGAAGCTGAGTGCCCGGTTCGGTTAATCGGCCTTCGGATAATCGACGCTCTACTGTATTTAGAATCCTGCTGAAACTGTTAATGATGTAAATAGTAAAGTGAAACAAATCATCATAGAGAAACTTCGATACTTTTTTTGTTAAGATAAAAACTGCCTGTACTCTTACGAGCTGGCAGAAGTTGGAGAAAATTGAGATGAAAAAATAGATTGTTTTTGGGTCAAATCACACAAATTTGACTTTGAAGTTCTGTAAAAACCAAACCTCATATCCGATTATAGTGCCGTTAGTTTTATTTTTTAGGTAAATTTGTTGACTGTAAAAATCATCTTATTTTGGTATTCTAGCTAGTCTAGCTTTTGAGATATTGAAGTTTTAGTTGTACAAGAAAATGATTTTTTCAAAAATCTTTAAATGCCTGTGGCAGCTAAAGGGTTAAGCTAAGGGGGTATGTTCAGTACAACTTTTTTGCTAGAAATCACAATCCGGTGTGTTTATGCGGCAGTTTACGGACACCCTGTATACTTTGCCATACCTCCGGAGGCTCCTTTGAGGTGTTACATAATATTGCCGTAACAAAAACAATATACCCTATACCATCTTATGGGTATAGGGTATAAATATAAGGGTGGTTCAACATGGTAATGTAGGTAAAAAAATTGCGCATTCTCTCTAGTTTTGCTGTAATGCCATATTTAAAGCAGCGATATTCACTGATCACTGGGTGAACTGAACATGGGGCTGTCATAGAAACTCACATATCAAATCTTTAACCAAACCTCACGCATGGGTTTCTTTTGAAGTTAGAAAACATGTAGCATGTAATGAATGCATTCACGCACAAATGAGCGGACTCTAAATTCTACTTATATTTTCTTCCACCATAAGGCACACACATGTGAGCGGCAAAGGTGGCTAAGTAGAGGACACTTCGCTACGTATCACAAACACTGAGTACCTTCTGGCGGAGAGTAATGTAACTAGAAATCGCTATATTGTTTCGCGAAAATTACTTACGTGTACGCGAATACACTCAATGTGATAACATCGGTAGGTTTGTAATATAAATTCCCAACCCTAAAGAAGGGTCTTATAAGTTTTGTTTTGGTCATAATGGAACTTGAACCTGGGACCCTGTGCATGTTATTCAAATACTAATGGTTAGTATGGACTAATGGACTACCTGATTTATATATTCCTAAAATAAAGAAATATCGTATTGTAGTAGATGAAGCGTTGTGAAAAATGCAACTTTTCGATGCTTTGGAACTTCGCCTTTTTGTTTGTGTGCTTAATATGTACTCTTGAAAACAATTGTAATAAAAAGATCGGATAAATTAAAAGTTATAGGTTAACTTTTTCTTTCTACAATGTAAAGTGCTTCTAACTTTTGTGTTTATTTAGTATAAAAGAACATTTTACCTATACAAACATAGGTCTTGTTGTCATATAGGGCGAGTCTAATCGACATTAAGAATTGATAACTTTGACCTACTTTCAAGGTCTGATGGTTAAATTTAGGGAAACATAGAAGAAAGAACCATTATAGCAATGCGATTTATTAGATTAGACACGCGAACACTTATCACACGCAAGAGAAGGAAAGTCATTGCATAGTTTGGAAAATTTGTTTGCGGCCAATGCATTGCGGAAAAACGTTGTACGTGAAAAAAAAGAGGATTTTTGCTGGGCTACTTTTACAATTACCTACATAGTATCACATTAATAAATATATTTCGCAGTGTGGACACTGCAATTAGTACTCGTGCGTATTAATTTGTCCTAATTTCGGGTGCTAAATAGTGCATACAGATAGTTACATACATACATAAATGGCCGGTTTCTCATGTCATAACTCTTATTAAATGGTTAGTCTTATCGTATAGAGAAGATAAAAAAATAATTTTCGGAAAGAGTTTCTATTATATTGAATTGAAGTTTTGCTTATTTCGCATAGTTATAGTCATATTTTCCTTCGTTTCGCCATCATCTGAAATTGGAAAAAACGTTAGGAATTTCATACAATGGCGTAACCAAGCAAAACATGGCAGAATTATGCAAAATAAACAAAAATAAAATTCAATATAAAGTGAAAGCTTTCTGAAAATTGTGTGCGTCTTCTCTATACGATAGGAGTAACCATTTGATAAGAGTTATGAAAAATCGACCAATAGTGTAGTAAGCACGTAATAGACCTAACCTAGTACATACATGAGATTGCAAAATGTGGTGGAGAACATTTTTTTTTTGTTTCTTATGTTTTTGGGTTGCTGAGCACGAAGCTTCTCGCCAAATTGCGTTGCGAAACAGGGTCAATTGTCTAAATCGCGAAAAACCCCAAAAAATCGCTGTTTTTCCGTTTTTTGGCCCCCAATAGTTTGAGAAACTATTCATTTCTGCAAAAAACTCTCCATGAATATGTTAGAGAGCACATGACTGCGCGTCCAAACAGACATAAACATTATAAATCCGTTGAGCGGTATTACTACAATTGATATTTTAAATTCGCCATTTTTAACATAGTTCCACCATATTATGCAATAAATTTTGAGATTGAACGGTTTTAAATTTTTGCTCGCAAAAGATGCATTTTTCTTGTTTATGTATTTTTTTGGCGTGCTGAGCCCGAATCCGTGGCCCACCAAAATTTCATTGCGTCAAATCGCAAAAAAATTACTATCAATTGTAGCGATACCGTTTAACGCATTTTTAAGAATAATGTCACCTTGGACCCGCAATATATATATATATTCTCGAAGAAGTGTATAGTTTCGGATTTATAAGACAAAAAATACCGGCGTACAGAGGGCTGCGCCCGCAATACGAGGGTTTTTTAGAATTGTAATACATAGTGAATATTTTTTGTACATAAATTTTATAAGCGATAAATAAGAACTGTGCACATTATTACTGAAATGCTTCCTGTAAATCTATTTTTGGATTGGTCTAAATAAACGCGTTCCAGAATGAAAGACCAATCCAAAAATAGATTTACTATTTACCCTGTTTGTATAAAAGTACTCCAAGGCAAATCTACAGGCATTTTTCGATTTAAGATTTCTGATGGCCTTTGAGCAAAAAGAAACTCAGACAAACGTAAGGATGGCTTGGCTTTATATGAACTGAATTATTAGCTGCAAATCTACTGTTACTGTTTTTTTAATCAAGGAAAATCAACTTATAAGAAATGATTCATTGTGTCCCCTGACATAAGAGCCCACGCAAGCTTTCGTATGAGTATTGAACAAGTATACTTTTGCAGCTATTCAGGGACACCCTGTTAACTTGGTCCTACAAACTTCAAAAATATTTGTGGCAAACACTATTACCATTCTATGCATTTCCACCAAATTTCATGTCCATTGTTTCATCAAGTTAAAAGATATGCATTGAAGAAATGCTTAAGAGGCTTCCCTTGCATTGTGAAAGGCCCTTACTAAATACTTACGTGGCTATATTTCCGGTTTGGATACAGTTATTCGAATGAAAATTCCTAGACATATTCCCTATGTAATTTTCTAAAAACCCTTAGCAGAATTTTCATATTTGGAAACCTAAGGGGGCTACACACGAACAAATTTAAATTTTACAAATTTACCGTTATTTACTTTTCCTTAGCAAAAGTCAATAGTCTTAATATTTAACGTATATAAGGCCATACTGACCAATCTTTGTGCAAAGTTTCATATCGATCCCTATAACGGTTTAGAAAAACGGAGGTCGAAAAGGAAGTTTAACTTTAAACGCCAATAACTTTTTTACCGTTCTTCGAAACTGTAAAATTTTAACTGATATGAGATGTACTCGTTTAGATCTTTGATTTAAATACCCATACGTTAATCTCCGATAAAAACTAAAAAAGTCGACTTTTTTCAAACGTTCGGGACATCCTGTTATCTTCTTCCTACCAACTTTTAAGGTATTTGTGCCAAAGACTATAACCATTATACACATTCCTACCAAAATTTAATGACAATCGGTTGAGCCGTTCGCGAGTTATTTAGTGAACAGACGGACGGACGGACAAAATCGATTTCATAAGGGTTTTTTGCAAAAATTCTGAAAACCCTAAAAACGGAAAAACTCCGAAAATTTCGTCAGAATGCCCAGTTGACTGGCTCAACTTCGGCACTCTAATATTTAGAAAATGTTGAAAATGAAATATTTGTATTTACATATGTATGAACATCTATTTATTGAAAACTAATTTTATTGAATGACAATAATCTAAGGGATCACTATATATTAATTTACAACAAAGTATTACTAGATCGAATCATATTTGGTTACAACAGAAAATATCTTTTTATTTGAGAGTAAACTTTTGCCATAGACCGAGGCTTGCGTTTCATTCCGAAAATAGATCCCAAACATGTTCCCAAAGTTATATAAATGCAATTTGCATAACTATGCAAAGTAAACAAATATTCAGTTCAAGATAATGTACAAGCTTCCGGAAAGTGGTGTCGTCTTGTCCATACGATAAGACTAACCAGCCGGTAAGATGTACGAGAAATCGGCCCTATAAGTTTTAAAATACATTAAAAGCATAATACATGTACACATATTATATAAATCTTTTCTCTACAAATGTCGCCTTTATTATAATATGCAGAAAACAATTCTGGTTTGTTTTATGCGCGTACGTGTTCGAATATGGCTGAATTTATTTTATTTAATGTCATTTGCTAAACGTATTTATTCACATTTTTTGCAAATTTGCAATAATGTGTTTACGATCAGCCGGCTTTTTTTTATCACATTACAAAAAGGTCATTGGCTTGCAAATGGAAACTTCAAAATAAAATAAATGACAACACAACAATCTATTTTGTATTCGTTTCAGTGTATCCGAAATAATTTGGTTTCTTTTTCGATTATCGCATTTTAACGATAAGATTTCAATGGTGAGAGCATTCAAACTTTGTTCCGTCTCTTTCATGCAAAATCACATTCTTGTAGAATAAAAAAAATGTACATATACTATAAAATCGTCCCACTATACTTTACATTATCATCTGGAAAGCTTTTGGCAGTGGCAGCTATGAAAATGATGTCATACTAACATTAGAAATTCGTTCACGATCAAACAAAATGATTGGTAACATCGCAATCACAAGCACCACTCGCAGAATAAGATTGCGTTAAATGTTGACCCCAATCGTATTTTTTATTTATGAATACATATGTATTTCTACTTGGCGTGTAAGGTATGTTTACTTTTTATGATTAAACATTATGCAATTTCCCCAATTTATTTGTTTTTGTGGAGTTGTCAAGGGCGTCAATTCTGGAATATTTACATACATATATTTAGCTAGGCCTGGGCCTACACACACTTTCTTCGCGGGCCCTTATGAATTGTTGAACTCGAACATTTATACAAAAAGACAACGTAGCGTTTATTAAACTTGTACGTTTTCCAACATTTATTTTGAATACGTACACACATAGTTCATAGTTGAAATTGAAACGAGACCGAGGTAAATCTCAGGCGAGGCCAAAATTTTAATACCCTCCACATTCGAATGAAATTTAAATCTCTTTTGGTCTAATGAATTCTATCGTAGCCCTATTAACGTAGTGTTCTGATTTTATCCGTTCCTATACAAGGTGAGGTAATAGGTGATAGCGCATTTAGTATCCGTTACGGAAAAAATATTAAAAAACAAAAATCAGTCGCGTTTTCTTAGTTATCTCTTATTAAAGCAAAATCGAAAAAAACTAACACCTTGCTGTCATTTTTCATCCACTGTATTTTTTCAGGCTTTTAGGTGAGAAAATATTTAAATGAAGTTTGGATAAAAGTTTGGATAATATTATTCTATAAAAGAAAAACTATTCGGAAGAACCTGAATATGTTTTGAAGTTTTACTGGGAACTCACTTGGTTACACATCGGTTCACAAAAAAAAACATTTTTTCTTAGATGAACCTAATTGTAAATGTGGGCTTTCTATGGCAGCCCCTTGGTCCGATTTCACTCGTTCCGACGTATATGCTCTCCGCAATAGAAAAACACTTGTGGTCAGCTTTAGAACTGAAAGATTAGTTTGCGTAGAAACATACGGACGCCCAACCGATTTCTCTCATCACACTGATTAATAACTTGTTATGGTCAAAGATGTTGCCTTCTGTGCGTTGACAAACTTTATCACATAATGTGACGGGTATTTAAAAAAATGTGTCACATTCGAAGCATAATGCAGACTAAAATAAGCACTATACTGTGTGGGAAGTCTCTGCATTTTACACGTGCACGCGCTACTATAAAAACATTACATATCTACTTTCGAGATGAACAGATGCTTCTTTCTTTGGCCCTTCAAAAATGTTAGCCCACACATATTGCGTTCGATGGTGCAGTAAACTTAATAAGTTGCTAGATGCAACGATTCCGGCAATACAGCAACCAAACTACTTGACAAGTTCTTCCCACCACAGTAGTAGCGGTAATCTTATACATATGTATGTACATACACATCGTTTCAATATAATAACAAGAAGTGTAATTTGATTTGACAATATTTACAGTAGCCGCCGGTTACACTGTTGGGCGTTGTTTCGGATTTGGTTTTTCACGCTATAGATGATTAGTTGAACCATCCTTTAAACTATCTAAATGTTGTACAGAAAGGACGAACTGGATTTTGAGCCAAGATTCAGGATAAACATAAACAAAATGTTGATATTCTTCAACTTAGCCATACTCTCCTCAGTTATAATTGTCAGTTTTACTAAAATCATTGAAACTTAATTTTGAACTTATTTTTTTTTTTAATAATTATCCTGAATCCCGAAATTAAGTTCGTCCTTTCTGTAAAACATTGAATAAATTCCAGGAAAGTGTCTTATCAGTGTGAGAAAAACCCTTAGAAAAAGCATAGTAACCCATGCCATGCGTTAGTCCAGAATGGCCATCAGAAAATAAAAATGACACCGTTTTCACACTATTGCAGTTCGTAGTATGCGTGAAAATTTTATTCAAACGTCAATTTTTTGTCTACAATTGAGAATATAAAATCCGCGTAATATTTCTTACTCTCTTAAAATGCCAACGTGATATTTAACCCTTCTGTTGGCGTATAGATCCAGACAGACCATTGATACTATATCTTGATGAAAAATATCGTTCAACAATATTCTCCACCCTTTCCATGTATATTTCAAAGGAACCGACGGTCACAAATGCGATCAAACGTTCGGCGAAATGTAAACTACTATGTCTAAAGAAACGAAAAAACGGCGCATCATCGTAAGACATAGTATGTAAACTGTTTCAAGATCCAAAATTAAACCTCTTCAAAAATTAAGATTGATTTCACAGAAAATTCAGCTACACCTTAGGCATAATAGCTCGTAGGCGACGACAGAAGGGGTTATAATTGCATCGACAATATTTTGACGTTTGAATTATTTCGTGGAGTGTAGTGTAATAAATTTGGAGTCAAACACATACGGGTTGTGTGATCACATAGCCATTCTGGACTACCGCATCGCATGGGTTACTATGCTTTTTCTAAGGAAAAACCAAATCCGAAATGAGTTTGATATGCCTAATACTATTTAACCGTAACAACTTAAAATCCAGTGTAAAATACGGAGGGGTGTATCTCGGAAAGAGTGTGTGTTGGGGGGAGACGGAGTTCTTATACTGATTCAGGAGGCCATTTATATGTAAATCATCAGAAGATTTTTTTTTGCCGAACAGTGCGTTATTAGAGCCATGACTTAATCTCTTGCTGCCAGATGAAATTTTTTACAGCATTTTTAACAGTAAACATAAATAACCCATCCCAGGAGACTTTAACCAGACGAAACCCCCTATTAGTAGAATTTGAGCTCTAACTTTCCAAGTGATTATCAAGCTGAAATACTTGTATGTATATCAATCTATGATTATTACATCGTCTAAATTCGATAAAAGTTGGGGAAGCTTTTCCGGCGTACCAGGATCTCGAAAGTTTATTAGAGGAAAATAATCTCTTAAAATATGTATCATGTTATAACCACGTCATCAGTTATCTGTTTTAAGCAAAATTTTAAAATAGTTTAAAAATATAAAAAAAATAATAATAAAAGAAGCCAGAAAAGTCAGTTCCGTTTTTTTTTTCAAACTAATCTTGCCTCCACCACGGCTTAATTTGTCAGATGAGGAAAATACTATTTAGAGGACCCCGATGGCTGCCATTACAAACATAGCCCCCAAATAATCCAATCTTCACTAAATCTCTTATTAGTATGTACATTATTATCGAAAATACAAAACATATGTAACAACTGACGAAATCCAGATATGAGGCTGTCATAGGAGCCCCTTTCCTAAAAACAGATTCTTCTAAGAAAAACTTTTTTAATCGCGGAGCAATTTCTCTATCGACGTTACAAAACTTTCGTAAGATGGGCTTAATCGTAAATTGGGGTCATGTGGCTGCCATATATATATTCAAGACAAATTCACCTTTTTCTCAACACAAATTAACTTCAAAAAGAATAAACGATTTCGCAACAATATAAAAAGCTTTAACAACTCAAATGAACGATTTTGCAAATATACTGTTTCACAAGTCGAAATAATCATTCAGGAAATCACTTCTCATTGTAAAATCGTTAATTTGACTTGTGAAAAAGTTGATTTCATTTGCAAAATCGTTGATATGACATTTAAAAGCGTAATTTTCATTTGCGTAATCGTTATTTCTTTGATGCATAGTTAATTTGTGTCGAGAAAAGGTGAATTTGTCTTGAAAATGGTATATAAACCCCACTCTAAGCGGTGTTCGTCTGAGGAATTTTGTTATTTAATGTGTTTGTGTTTTTATGGGGCTGCCATAGAAAGCCGGTTCTAAAACTAAATCTAAGGGCGGAATTCATAGTCAATTCATAGGAATAAATAGAGGGTGTTTTTCTAAGAATTGAAAAAAAAACACAAAATATTAACTTTTAGTCAATTTTTTTATTGGAATTATAAATGTATGAAATTAACAATTGAAAACGATTTCAGGCATATGGCCACCGCGGCTGTTCTTGACGAAGCGCATTCTTGACGTCCAATTCTGGACCACTTTTTCGAGTACTTTTGGCCGCATGTCACTAATAACACGAACAATGTTGGCCTCCAAGGCGTCAATTGATGCTGGTTTATCAGAATAAACCTGTGATTTAACGTAACCCCACAGGAAATAATCGAGAGGTGTTAAATCGCACGACCTTGAAAGCCAATATTGACAGGCCCATTTCTTGAAATCAACTTATCACCAAATTTTGATTTTAATAAGTCGATGGTTTCTGTTGTCGTATGGCACGTAGCACCGTCCTGCTGAAACCACATCTCGTTCGGACCAATGTCTAAGAAAATGATGGTTGATCTCCATTGACCGTCGTCTATAAGTTGCGCGAATCGACGACTGATTTTCGAAGTAAATTTTGATAATTTGGAAGCGTTTTTCAGTCGTGAGTCTAAACATTATGATTTGTCAGAGTATACTGAGTATATTTGATTCAAATGTAATATTTTATGTTTTTTTTTCAATTTAGAATTTTATCATTCTTAAAAAAAACAGCCTTTATAAGGGAATGGTTATTCGAACAAAACGTCACTTATAAAGGCATTGCCACATTCAATAAAATAATTTAATTCAGGAGCCCAATTATAGTAACTGACAAATAAATTATAAAAAAATGTCTAGTAGTAGCAAAATCCAAATTTAGTTTTTAAGTGTGAATGAATCGCAAAATTAATAATTAATTAAGTGAGGACTATGAATTCCGCCCTAAAAGTAAGCATTAAATTTATAACAAACCAGTATGTACCTACATACATACATATTTTAATAGCTGTGTGCCTGCTATAGATTTTTCGCACTCCACAGCGGAAGAAAAGTTGGCCTAATATACCCAAGCAAGGGGAAGGGATTACAACTTTTAAACTTTCGAACAACTGGGCTAAACCAACGCCATCTAGAAATATCATAGCCGCAACTCAGCTGTACAATGACGTCATAGTTTAGCTCTTAAATTTTGGATTTACACGGACAAACAACAAAAGCAAGCATATGACGTACTAAAAAGCAAAAACAAAACAGTGCAACATTGGCGAACATAACCAAAAATTACGAGCTGATTTTGACGTCTAAGATTCTACATTGCGGCCTTAATATATAGACGGCGTTGCCTAAACTCATCCTACATCTAATACAACATGCGTGAGGTTACGAAACAAAACAGTTGCGTATGTTCCGCAAACATGTTTGCCGTTCTGATCCCCTAACTGTTATTTTGCGGATCAGAAAAAATCTCCGGTTCTTTTCGTTTACATGTGCCACAAAGTCAGATAAACGAAAAGAACCTTCTCTTTAGATGTTTATGAGATTATATTTGATCCGCAAAATGGCAGTTAGGGGATCAGAACGGCATGACGAAGAGGAGACATTTTTGTTTTTCGGAAATATCTGGAAAACTATTAGATCGATCGCCAAATATCCGAAGGACGAAATAAACTACATATGTATGTATATATGTAAGAATAAGTCTATAAATGGCGTAAGTATTAAATTATAGTTCACAAAATTATTGTCGACGAACAGCACAAAGGCAAGGCAACAACCACACGAAGAAAGTCAAAATTCCTTTTTTTTTAACAGTTAACTCCACGACTACTTGGTTGTCGGCTAGATCAAACATGTCAAACTCGCGGGCCGCATGCGGCCCACCTCGAAGTTTTGTGCGGCTCGCGGCAAGGTCGGAGAAACATGTGTAAATCTAAAAAATATAAAAATTGAGGCGTTAAACTAAAGTCTATAAAAAAATTTAAAACTCATCAAGAAGTCGGTGGCTTATGCAAGCTTAAATTATGTATTTATAGAATGCTCCTCTCTCTCTACAAATCATTTGGTAATGGTTATTTAAAGAACGTTCATAAAGCCACACCGTGGAATTGTTTTGCCTAAAAATTTAGTTAAAAGAGAAGTATTTGGCTTTGCCTGATTAGTTTTTTGCCACATTTGCATGTTATGGGACAATTATGGATTGAGATTTATTTGGAACGAAGGCTGTATTTGGTGAAGTGATAGCCTGAATATGAACTGTCGTAAACTTAACAAACTCGGCTCATTACTAGATTTTTTTGTCTTTCAGCTTATTAAGCTTTACTGCATGTGTTTCTTTCGCTACATCACAAACAATTTTTTTTCTACTCGTTTTTCTAGCCACCTTTATGTCCGAACTTAGGTATAATTTATATCCGTCTAACAATTTTGGCTCCCAGGGTTGTTTCTGGATTACCAGTTTTGATAAACTATCCAAAATGTAGAAAAAAATTAAGTCGCAAAGTGGTTGCTGATCGATCAACCAAATTTCGGTGTCTTGTCTAAAGTTTCTAAATTTATATCAAGAGCATTTTATAAATATGGCATTTCTAAAGGATAAAATCCCGAGGTCGTTAGTGATTCGGATTGACATTTCGAAAAAAGTTTATAGGAGTTTTCATAATTTGTATCCTGTGGCCCGGTTCATCCTGAATTCAGTGACATTTGCCCCGGGTAAAGTTCTGAGTTTGACATCCCTGGGCTAGATAATATGGCTACTACGATTAACTGGTCGACTACTGTGTTGTCGGCCAGATAATATGGTTACTCTTCACAATCGGCCATCCGTCTGTCTCAAACGAGAGGACCTCGTGTCATTGCGTTCGACAAATTCCCGGATTTCATAGTATGGATGTGGATGTAACCTTCGAACCTTCGACTTGAATTGTTAACTTATTTCCAGCAACAAACTTCGTTCGCTTAATCGCTACCAGGTCTCCTTTATAGTCATGCGCATACTTCCGTTTTTTGTCATAGCCCAAAATAGCCATAGTTCCAAAAAAAAAAACGATTCAATCAATTTTACTGTGCAGGAAGTGGTGAATAGCACAGTTTTTGAGTTTGAGCGACTCCGGTGAAATTTTTCAATGTAAGGGAAGGGTACACCATAGAAGCTCGGATTGTGGGCGCAACAACCAATTATACACCCACTTGTTCTTTATCTTTCTGAATTGAGCTAAAACATCGATGCGTAGGTGATATTGTTTTATGTACGTGTGATCTCTTTTGAAGATGGTGTTATTCATGAAAACCAGCCGAAATAATCCCACGCGTAACGCCATTAGGCAGCGTATCATATTATTATATTATCATTTTGTAAAGCGCAGAGTGCTGAGATAGTGCCGGACAACCCAAAACATTTAAGATATGCCAAATGCATTCACTCAAAATCTGGTTTAATAATAAAAATTGTCAACACAAAGTTTGGTTGTTGACAAACTTTTGGTTTGCTATCTTTTTTCGGCTAAGCCTGTTTGTCCACTCTTCTGAATAATAATATTGTCACGAGTGCAATATAATTTTTAACCCAAAAGCTGCATGCTATTGCTATCTTGAGTTGACGATGAAGTCATCCATTTCAACCCAGAAACCTTCAAACTTGTTCATGATCGCGCAGCGACACTGCGATGATGTAATTTCATTACGCGTCAACTGTTTCCCAAATGGCTTTGATCACACGATCGCACTAAGAACTCGTAGTTCCAGCAATTTACTTACAACGTGTGTGTTTACTATAGTTCACATGTGCTCACTATATGAATATGTGCTATACTTCTTCGTGTGTTTTGTGTAATTCATAAATACAGCCGCCCAAAACGAACAAGGTCGTATACGTAATGTGTTAGTTTTAATTACTCGGTGGATAAATTTATCCATCAACATTAATCCAAATCGAGGTAGCGTTTGGTGTTAGTATGTAGCTTTATTTATAGACTCGATAGATAGACTGAATATATAGGGCACGATCGCACGATTGATTACATATTTGATCAAACTACATTATCTGTAAGTAAGTAATCTAGACATGGCGGCACTTTTAAGGTATAGTAAGTTTATTGTTATTTGCATATGTAATTAAAGAAAAGTTGAAATCGAATGTAAATGTATCTACGCTACGCATACCGGCAATTTGACTGGATCTACTGCGGTAGGCGTATTCTTCTTCTTCCTTGCCTCGTTCTTTATACCGCTCCATGGTTCCGCGTTGCTCGACCTGCGGTGTAGGCACATCGCCCGTTTTGGCGATAATTTCTCAGCATATTTCTACAGGCAGCTCTATCTTGGATCGTGTCATCGCCGAGACCAATGCGTTGTTGTTGCTTTTTCATTTGACACATCCAGGTGTTCTTTGGTCTGCCTCTGGCCTTGGGTCCATCAAGTGGAACTTCCATTGATATCGCTCTCTTTGCGGGGTTCTCAGGCGGACGCCGTTGAACATGGCAATACCAATCCATTCGTCGGTCTTCGAGCTTTTCGGTGATTGGTTGGTCTATGGACAAGCTGCCTCGGATGTAGCTACTCTTGATGTGGTCCCTTTTGGTTACACCAACTGACATGCGTAACATTTTCATTTCAGTCGCTGTCATTTCTTTCGCGTAACCTTCATACATGGTCCAGCATTCTGATCCATACATGAGTGCGGGACGTACAACCGTTTTGTACAACTTGCCCTTTAGCTTCAGTGGCATTTTCTTATCGCAGAAAACTCCTGAGTTTTCTCGCCACCTCATCCACCCAACCTTTGTGCGATGTTTGATGTCATCATCGCATGTAGCTCCGCTGTTCACCATCGAGCCAAGGTACTTGAACTTGGTACAAGACTTAAGCTGCTCTCCTTTGACGTACATTTCTGGTATCGGTGCATTTGGGTCTGAGAATTGGCAGCATAAGAACTCAGTCTTTGTTATACTTACCCTCAGTCCATGCTCCTCCAGAATGTCACACCATTTTGTAAGCGCAGCTTGCAAGGCAACGATGTTTGGGCTACTGAGGACTATATCATCAGCAAAAAGAAGAGATATTTCTAGGCCGTCGGAGACACGTGTTAATAAGTAGCACATGATGATGTTGAAGAGCAACGGACTCAATACACTGCCCTGGTGTACATTCACCGGAAATTCTTCTGATTCACCGGCTGTGCATCTAACCTTAGTCGTAGCTCCATCATACATGTCTCGTATCATCCTGACGTATGCCTCGGGGACATTAAGTGCTCTCAAGGCCAACCATATCAGATCACGAGGTACTCTATCGAATGCCTTCTCCAAATCGATGAACACAAAATACAAGTCCTTTCGTGCTGCTCTATACTTTTCCATCGCAACACGAATGCACTGAATCGCATCGACTGTAGATCGACCTTCAACAAAGCCGCATTGATTGTCATTCAACCGCACAATCTTTCTCAATCGGTTGCAGACAACTCGCTCGTAGATCTTCAGTGTATGAGGTGTTAACTTTATAGCCCTATAGTTGTTGAGTTTGCGTGAGTCTCCCTGCGGTAGGCGTATTAAGGAAACCTTATTCAGCTCGTCCTCTTTGGAAGTGACGAAATGAATCAGCTTTTCTAGTAGTATAGTGATTTTAGCTCTTGACCCAAACATAAAAAAAAGAGTTGACTTTTGATGCCAAATTGTTCTATGGTCTGACCGCATTACGCAGTAAAAAGTTACACTCTTTTGCGCGTCACATTTGGTGGGGAGGGGGTGGCAAAGGGGGGAAATTATTATTTTTCGAAAATATCTTGTTAACTATAATATTTACAGCAAAATGTTCTGAGAACAATTTAAACTACACAAAATTCCCTTTCTAATGATATATAATACAGTATACCTTCTCTTGGCAGATTATATAGGTACTAGACCTAAGAACATCCGATGTAATTACGATTTTTTGATAGTTACATTTGTCTCTCTAGCTCCTGAAGTAATTTAATTGGAGCCATGGTCATTGGGATAACTATTCTTATCAATATATAGCTGGCCCACACGGAGACTCAGGCTGCTCCGACAAAGCATACCCACATTTCCCCTATTAACATTTTTCAAAAAGACGTGCCTGTAACTTATCTCTAAATCACAGCAGGCTGGAAAAAAATTTCGCAAACGTTAGACCTTCCACCAAACATTACTTCAATCGGATTAAAACAAAGGATACCTCCCATACAAAATGACCGGAAAAATGCCTACGAGCAAAACTTTAATTTTGGTTGACGTGTTCCCTTATTTCTTAATAAACTATAGTGGCATTAAATTTGAATATGTATGGGAGGTACCCTTTGTTTTAATCCGATCGAAGTAATATTTGGTGGAGGGTCTAATGGGACTTAAACTTAACGTTTGCCAAATTTTTTTCCAGCTTGCTGTGTTACAGGCATGTCTTTTTGAAAAATGTTAATAGGGGAAATATGGGTATGCTTTGTCGGAGCAGCCTGAGTCTCCGTGTGGGCCAGGTATATATTGATAAGAATAGTTATCCCAATGACCATGGCTCCAATTAAATTACTTCAGGAGCTAGAGAGACAAATGAAGCTATCAAAAAATCGGAATTACATCGGATGTTTTTAGGTCTAGTATATAATCTGCCAAGAGAAGGTTTACGGTATTATATATCATTAGAAAGGAAATTTTGTGTAGTTTAAATTGTTGTCAGAACATTTTGCTGTAAATATTATAGTTAACAAGATATTTGCGAAAAATCATAATTTCGCCCCTTTGCCACCCCCTCCCCCCAAATGTGACGCGCAAAAGAGTGTAACTTTTTACTGTGTAATGCGGTCAGACCATAGAACAATTTGACATCAAAAGTCAGCTCTTTTTTTTTGGCTGTTTGGGTTTCATCCTTTTTTTTTATCTAAAATCACTATACTATAGTAGCTAAGCACCCTTGTTCGTTTCATTCCCTATAATAGGATTAGCCCGTTTCGGCTTTTGAATGTGTTTTTGTTTTTAAATATTGCGATAAAACCTTTTTTTTACTGTTGTCAATAATTCTAACGTTTGTAAAACAAATCAGATATGTATGTATGTATATAGAAGAATATTTGGGTCTTACAAAGATGTCGTGTATTTATGAACTTCCATACAGAAAAACGAGACCAAGGCTAATTTCGGGCGCGGCCGAAATTTGGATACCCTTCGCTCCCCTCGGGCAAAAAGTTTTTTCGGGCGTATCTACGACTTGTATTTAATCCCCCCGACCCCATGGTCGTATTTGATCCATTCTTACATATGACTTGTGTCATCAATAGAAATACATTTATTTGAAATTTGGTTGACATTGGTGCACACATAAAAAAGTTTTTCTTAGAAGAACCTTATTTAGGGGGTTATGCTTGTATGGAAGCCCCATAACCCCATGATCCGATTTTACCGATTCAAACATACAAACTGCCTGCAGCAAAAAGAAGCATTTGTGCAAAATTGCAGCTTCATAGCTTTTAAATTTGCCGAGTAAAACGCGTCGCAACAGACGGACAGACATAGCATGACAAAGTTAATATACCTTTTCACTCTATGAGCGAAGGGTATAAATATTCTTTTGAATATTTACAAGACGTCAACAATTATCTGGTTGAGCTCTTTTTCTCAATCAAATAGTGACCACATTTTGTTTCACACCATTCGTCAAATTAAGGTCGATCCATACTTTTCAGTCATCAGTCACAGTCATTTTCCATACAAGTTAACAGATTGTCAGTCAAGCAATTAACTGACAATCTGTCAAATTGTATGGAAAATTACTATGACCGATGACTGAAAAGTGTAGATGTATAAAGGTAGAAATAGATACTTTCATACTGAATTTATTTATTTGTACGGAAGTTACCCTGCGTTTTCATCCGATTGAAGCATTTTTTGGTGGAAAGTGTCATGGGACTGCGTCTTGACGCTTAACCAAATTTCACTCCCTCCCCATTCCCCTGCGAGGAGTTATGAAATTATCGTATTTAAAAGTTTTAATAAGGGAGGGAAGCGTGCCCTTCCTTGGTCGGATTGCACCCATTTTTGGTTGAAGTCAACTCGACATTGTTAGGAATTTATTCCAAAAAATTATCCTGGCTCAACTTACATTTCCTTCGGAGTTATGGTGAAAACTTTAAAGGTCTAAAAATGATAATGATAAGGAGTACGTATGGATGAAATCCACCAAAGCTTACTGTATTATATATCATTGCAAGGGGAGTTTTATGTAATTTAACTGGCCCTCGGAACATTTTGCTGTAACTTTCACGGTTTTTAAAATAATTATTAAAATAATTAGCAAAAACTGAAAATTAACCCACTCTTTCCGCATTAAATCGAGAAGCTCACCCCTGGAGGCGAGGACTCATCGGATTATTTTTTTTATATATATTTAATTTTATTTTATATTTAATAAACATGTTTTTTTAACAAATAAACCAAAAAACTGATTCGTAATTTTGTCCGATTTAAATCACGAATCGACTGATCCATGCACTTGCTACAGCAGGAATATGGCAGCTCGAAACTATTGTGAACGGCTAGATGATGTAAGTAAGTAAAACAGTCAACAATAGTTTATTTGACTTACAACTAATTTTCACAATTGATACGAATAAAAGTGACGTCGCCTCGAATACCTACATTGACACGTCATGCTCACAGCTACAAAAGAGTGCTTCGGCAAACAGAGAGAGATGCCTGCCAAATATTCTCTGGCTAGAAATGGGACTATCTATACCTGTTCCCATATAGCAATTTCTCTGAATGATAGCACAATATGTACAATCAATATTTATTTAATAAACTGAACAGGTGTCAACCTAATAATACAATCCACAGTTGGATTCAATGAAATTATTTTTTTTTTTTTTTTTTTTGCCTCACAGAAACTTTTGTCCCGGGACTAGGCTTCTCGGCATCACTTTACTTACTATCCGTACGTAAGTGACTAATCAATCAATCGAGTGTAAACTCTAGCAGATCGTAAAAAAAACTGAAAACAAAATATATTAATAAGGAAATTTATCACAATAACTTCTTTTAAACATTAGTTTATTAGTACAATTAAAATTAACTAAGTCCTTCAAACTATTATAAAGAATAATTGACCTTGTAATTGGTTCATTAAGCCCATAGTTTACTCTATGATAAGGCTGAACAAGAAGGTTGTTCCGCCGTAAATTGTGAGGAATATTTCTGACTTGAAAGTTATTTAATATATCTTCACAAACAATATGAGAGCAAAACAGGTCTCTTATAAACATAGCGTTTAAAAATGTTCTTCTATAATCTAAGGCTTGTAAACCCAATAAGGAACAGCGAGTTTTATAATCTGGCTTGAAACGCCAGCCAATTTGATAAATGGCAAACCGTGTAAAATTGTGTTGAATTCTTTCTATACGCTCGATATGCACCTTATAGAACGGATTCCACACAATAGAACAATACTCCAGGTGCGAACGAACGAAAGCTGCATACAATATTTTTAAAGTAAAAGCATCATTAAATTCGCGCGCATTACGTTTAACAAATCCTAACATACTATTCGCTTTTGAAATAATGTAATCAATGTGTTGTCGAAATGAAAGCTCATGGTCGAAAATTACACCAAGATCTGATATTTCGACAACCCTTTCAAGAACACTACCTGTTAAGGAGTACTCAAAGAAGACTGGAGTTTTCAATTTATATATGCTAAGTACTTTACATTTACTAACATTTAAATTTAAATTATTATCGCGGCACCAAAATTGCAGCTTTTCTAAATCGGATTGCAACTTAAGGCAATCATCAATGTTGCGTATTTTCATAGCGATTTTCATATCATCGGCATACTGCCATACACGCACGAATTTAAAATTTTGGATGATATCGTTTATGAAAACTAAAAAGAAAAGTGGTCCTAAATGGCTTCCTTGCGGAACCCCTGATGAACACTTTATAACAGAGCGAGATGTACAGCCATTTAACTTCACTAACTGAGTCCTATCCGTTAAATAGGATCTCACCCAGCTTAGAAAAATTGACTGTATTCCTAAATGTTCTAGTTTTTTAAGTAAAATATTATGATCTACTCTATCAAAAGCCTTCGAAAAATCGGTATATACCACATCAACCTGCATTCCCTGCTCAATACCATCAGCAACAAATTTAGTAAATGATACCAAATTTGTTGAAGTTGATTTTCCTTTCAGGAATCCATGTTGACATGGCGATATCAAACGGCTAATTAAAACATCTATTTTATTTTTAATAAGCATTTCAAACAACTTCGGTATTGCAGATATTTTAGCTATGGGTCTATAGTTATCAATAAGATGCTTCGGACCCTTTTTGTGAACAGGCGTTATGTATGAAACTTTCCATTCATCAAGAAAAACACCTGAAGTCAAGGACAAATTAAAAATAAAGGCTAAAGGACGACATAACGATTGCATGCAATTCTTCAAAAATATATTAGGAATGCCATCAGGTCCGGCCTGAATACTAACATCAAGATCACGCATAGCATTCAATAGGTCATCCTCAGAAATCTCAAGAGCACTCGTAAGGTCCTCCTGAGCTATCCGAGGGACCAATGCACTCTGACTTCCATTGATGTTAGCATTCATTTCTGATGAAACGGAGTCTGGCACTTTGTAAACTGAACTGAAAAATCTAGCAAATCCGTCACAAACCGATTGAACATCTTTGTAAAAATTGCCATTGAATTCTAAATTTTTTGGGATTCCCGTATTCTTACGCTTGCTGTTTATAAAATTCCAAAATGTCTTACTGTCATTCTTTATATTATTTTCAGCTCTCGCAATATACTGTTTGTAAAGATTTTTATTCATTAATTCATACTCTCTTCTCAATCTAAAGAAATTTTCTTTATTGGCAAGAGAGGATGACTTCTTGTATAATTTATGGGCCTTATTTTTTGCTCTCTTAAGTTTGAACAATTCTTTGGTAGCCCAAGGATTTTTTGCTTTTATTTTGTTCTTTTTTAAAGGAACGTACTTGCGAATAGATTTATTTAAAATGGAATTAAAAATTGTATAACTTTCAATAAGATTACTATTCGATATAACTGGAGCCCAATCCATATTAAAAAATGTTGAATTTAGTTTTTCAAATTGGGCTTTTTGAAAATTTCTTCTTATAGAGGAACATATCAAGAAAACAATTCAGTATTTTTTTCACTATTCCAGCTTTATTCATTCTCCTTTCACAACGACATTTCGCTCTGCATTTTGAGCATCTTCAGGTTTAATTAATGAAGTGACTAGTGGTCTATTTTATAAATTTACGCTACATGTTACCTACTTCTAGAAACTAGTAGTAGGTAACATGTAGCGTAAATTTATAAAATAGACCACTAGTCAACCTGAAGATGCTCAAAATGCAGAGCGAAACGTCGTTGTGAAAGGAGAATGAATAAAGCTGGAATAGTGAAAAAAAAAAATACTGAATTGTCAACCATCATACCAGTGAGACAAAAGCATATCAATATCAAAAAAAGTTAAAATTTACATAAAATAAAAAACAAAAATAAAAGCTAAAATAGAAAAATTAGATTCATTAAACATTAACAGAACATGGAAAGTTTTTCCAATCACCGTCATCATCAATGTGGCGCGATAGCCTGACGTTGGGCCTTGGCTCTTGAATTGTTGATCTCCTATGGTTGCGGTCAAGCGACCTTATCCTCGAGTTGCGGAAGGCGAGCAGCAGAGTCCTCACATATTGAATACTCCCAGCGAGCTCTGGGTCGTCCACGCAATCTGGTCCGTTCGTTGTAAATCCATTGCCCGTCCATTGCTATCGATGAAACTTCACGATTTACGATACTTTCAGCTCATCGTCCAATTAATACAACTCGTAGTTGTACTGCATTGATCTCGTTCGCGAACGGCCCCGAAAATTCACCGAAGGACTCTTCGTTCTAATCTGTACAAGAAAGATTCAGAGGCTTGGGTGAGGTGAGGGTCGTATGTTTCGCAGTCATAGGACAGTACGAGCCGGATACTCGTTTTATACACGCGATGTTTCGTGTTTCGGAGGACGAAAAATACGTGCTAGTTGTATTCGTCGCTTTATCTCATCAGTTTCGTTAGTGTTTTTTTGGTAAATTGTATCCCAGCTAGGTGGAGTTGTCTTCATTCCTGATATTGAAGTCCCCCACTGTAGTGCTTGAGTCTACTTGTGGTCTTCTTTTTGATTGCATCATGGACTTTGTTTGGGTTTCGTCCAACTACTTATTGAGAACAAAACATTGTTGTTGGGCGGTGGATATATCAACCTCAAACAACTTGTTTGAGACATCCACCGTCCTGCTTGTCCATAGTGGGACTACACACTCGTATGCATTCTCCACCGACTTCTTGATTGGGCCCTCCTACACTGAGAGAAAAGCAGAGTGCAATCAATCGAAAACACGCTTAAATCAGCTGTTTTTGAAGTTACAGTGTTTCTACTAAAATTAAGAACGTCGTACTTAAAATAACTTTCCTAAGGGGTTTTTTTACTCTTTGCCTTCTTATATTGAGAATGGCGTTCTTGTTGTAACGTTCATTTAATTATTAATTTCATCAATGGTTTTTTTTTATGAAAAGGCTCACGCAACCCAGCTATGACCTTTATTGGTGCTGCAAAACAGTGCTGTCTACAGTGGGATTCGACCGCGGGGGCCTACGACTTGAAGACGAAATCCTTCAATTTTAACAACGTTTGTTCTTAATTATTAAATTCAACACAGCAATCTGCTCTGTTTTAACTCTGGACGTACTTAAAGCAAGAAAATGTTGTCTTTAATTAAGAATATAACAGTTTTGTACTCAATTAAAGCGAAACAGAGTTGTTTTAAGATTTTTAAATTTAAACGTTAAGAACAAACATTCTTGATTACAGAACGTGTATTTTCTCTCAGTGTATAATATATATTTTAGAAAAGTCTGTTACATACGATTGCCAACTATGCGGTGCTGTATTAAGTATCACACAATTTACATGTCCTCTATTTCGTTGAAAACCTCAGTTTCGTACAAGTTTAGCATAAACTATCACATCACGTTCGTGGGCCCAGCCAGTTCGGTAATTTCTCCGCGATACTATAGTGGGTCTCTTTCCAGATGTTAGACGCCGCAGCACAGCCTGAAACCCCTAGCAATATTCCATTCAAACCAAATGTGGCCTCAGCACCACAACCCTAATGACCGGGTATATACGCGTATAGCAAGATAAAATATTTTAGTCTTCAAAGACATACACTGCTCGTCATCAGATTAGCACACCCCTTCGCATGAATAGCTTCGGCTGATTTCCAACCAAACTAAAAGAGCTAAAATTTCATAATTATATCTGTTAATAGTATATTCTATTCTAAATTAATTAAAATAAAAAGTATTGTGTTTCCATTTTTTACTTATGTGTTATAATTGTTTTTCGAAAAAGTACACACAAAATAGCAATTTAAAATTTGTCATCAGGATAGCACATGTAATTTCTTTTTTGTCGATCTTCCTCAATTGAGGACGTAGAACCCCCAATTTTTTGTTGTTGCTTAAGTAATAAATTAGCTTTAATATGCATAAGGGAAAATCATTATCTGCGGAAGAGGGATCAAAAATTAAGGCTTGCAAGGAGTCAAGGCGGTCAAAAAGTGAAATTTCGAGAAAAAAGTAATAAAAGTCGATAAGTTGATTCCGAATTCGTGTGTAATAAGTACCGTTAAGGTAAAAATAATAGAGGCGATAAAAATTGAGTACTTGTCAATCCTTATGAGAGAGTAATTTTGAGAGAAGCATCGAGCCCTCATGACTCGGTCGCAAGGATTAGGGTAAATCTTCACATTAAGGCGAGCCTACATTGTTCAAACAGTGATAAGAAATGCTCCACATCTAAAGAAAGTAAAGCTGCAAGAAAATGCGCTAAAATTAAGCGCGAGAATAATTGACATGGAACAAAGAATGACGCTATGTTGTCTTTTCGAACAAAAAGAAGAGTCATCTTGCAGTACCAGTTGGCCCTCGAGACCATTACACCATCTATTCCAAAGTGGAGGCGATCCTAATGGTGTCCTTCCTAGCAAAGATCCTGGAAGTAGACATTATAACTGTGTTAGTCTTCTAAAGTGAACTTTTTCTCATTCGAAAAGATAACATAGCGCCATTCTTGGTTCCATGTCAAGTGGACTCGCTTATTAATAAACGTATTTTCCTTCGGGCAAAGTTAAGTTGGGGTTTGTTCTTCACTTTTAGTTTCTTTAAATGTGGAGCATTTCTTATCACTGTTTGAACAATGTAGGCTCGCCTTAATGTGAAAATTTACCCTAATCCTTGCGACCGAGTCATGGAGACTCGATGCTTCTCTCAAAATTACTCTCTCATAAGGATTGACAAGTGCTCAATTTTTATCGCCTCTATTATTTTTACCTTAACGGTACTTCTCCTCTCTTCATTACCGTAACTCCTAGTGGAGCATGGTGCGTTGATGACTACCGTGTGTGTGTGTAGTCATCAACGTTACAAAGACAACTGAATTCGGAGTGTGATATGGTTGTCAGCCATACCACTTCCTAGTCGCATTGTTAGTTTATTATTCTACGATAAGAATATTTCTTATCATCTTCTTCTGAATAATAAACTTGCGACGAGTCGTGCCGAGTTTGGAAACTCGTTTCTCTATGAGTGTCTATTTCACAGAGTGGCGACCGAACGATCACGGCCACAGAGCACGACAACGGTACTTATTACACACGAATTCGGAATCAACTTATCGACTTTTATTAATTTTTTCTCGAAATTTCACTTTTTGACCGCCTTGACTCCTTGCAAGCCTTAATTTTTGATCCCTCTTCCGCAGATAATGATTTTCTCTTATCCATATTAAAGCTAAAATATTACTTAAACAAAAACAAAAAATTGGGGGTTCTACGTCCTCAATTGAGGAAGATCGACAGAAAAGAAATTACATGTGCTATCCTGATGACAAATTTTAAATTGCTATTTTGTGTGTACTTTTTCGAAAAACAATTATAAAACATAAGTAAAAAATGGAAACACAATACTTTTTGTTTTAATTAATTTAGAATTGAATAGACTATTAACAGTTATAATTATGAAATTTTAGCTCTTTTAGTTTGGTTAGAAATCAGCCGAAGCTATTCATGCGAAGGGGTGTGCTAATCTGATGACGAGCAGTGTATACAGGCCGTACTAATTAGTTTGAACTAATTTTTTACCACTCGCGAACTATTTTGTTCGTGTTTGACATTTCACGTTCAAAGTTGACAGGAATTAAGTCCGGTATAAAGATCCAATACAGAAGGTTCTACCTTCAAAAATGTTTTAAGATAGTCTATTTGCATATGGACCTAAAGGATCGTTTTTGCCATATGGTACTTGAAAGGAACAAGCTAACCATCTACAGGTATACCGTCAGGGGAGCACCTAGCCTTTCGGCCTTTATCTCCCGGTCCCGCTAAAAGTTTGGACCTTCGGCTTTTTACTGACAAGGTGTTGTTGTCAGACGGAGATTTCTCCATCAGGCGCATGCACACACCATCCGGAATCCAACCCCGGGATTGCATCACTAGCTGGATGACTTGGGTAACAACCTCCAGCCACTACGAGTCCAACACCTTGATGGGCAAGGACCATGGTCCCCTGGGCACACCCATCCCCGTAGTACACTATTCGCTATGGACTTCTCCATAGCAGGTGTGATCCTCCTTCGGCCCCCTATTGGTTAAGCCTTACGTCGAATTCGGGCATGCACACCCCAGGCTCGTTGGACCTGTGACTACGCGTCTGTGCAGACAACGTAGCGCTGCTTTTCACATCCAGGCGGCCCCTTCAGTTTACTAGTCAGCAATGCGACTCAGGCAGTGTGGTCATCAATCCACAAACTAGCTAGATATAGGCGCGTAGGCATTTTCCACCAAGGCCGTTCTCCCTAGCTAGCCCCTTCAGGACTCGGGTCATGCGGAGCCGTCACCTCCGAAGCTCACACGACTTCCGTATGATGCACCCCCCCCCCCACCAGAGGACATCAAAATCGTGCTAGGCCTTTAGTGCTTCCCTCCCGCAAACTGGGGGGAGGTAGGCACGCCAAGAGCCACCCGTGCATAACTCAGGAGTACGGGACCGTTAGCGCCCGAATGGTCTTTGTACTGATCCTCGCCATGGCGTATCAACTGTACCAGGGGCCCCCTTGCACTGTTAGGTCCGTGGTGTCACAACTCACCAAAGATCTCTGTCCGACTACAAACAGCCTTCCGAGCTGAGTGTCACACGGACACAAACCCCGCTGCGGGGCTTGAAAGGAACAGCTACAGTTACACCAAATACCACAGACATACCAGGATCAAATTTATTCCGTGATGGAGGCTTATCCGATGATCATAGAGCCGAAAGCCGACTTCTTATTTTTGATAAATTTAGAGTAAATTAAGAACCATTTTGAAACTAACTTATCTTTTCACAATGTGTTTTCATTGTGTACATTTATTTTCCCGCAGGGGGAGTGTGTTCATGTGACACACATATTTGGTGCGTTGCGACACCACGGACCCGAGCAGCGCAGGGAGGCCCCTGGTATGGTTGATACGCCATGGCGTGGATCTGTACAAAGACCGTCGGGAGGTGACGGTCCTGAGCTCCCGAGCTCGTCATGTGTGGGTAAGGGTGACACAGCATGACTTGACTTTTTCCCCATTCCTTCAAAAAGTCAGCCATACAAGCTTACACGACGCAGTGCTTCCTCGTAGGGGAGAAACCACATATAAGCGTACGTGTCCAGTCTCGGAGTTGGCGGCTTCGCATAACCCAAGCCTCGAAGGGGCCAGTTAGGGAGAATGGCCTTTGCGCCTATACCTAGCTGGTTTGTGGATTGATGACCACACGGCCCGAATCAAATCGCTGCTTAGTAAACGGATGGGGGCCAGACCAATGTGAACGGTAGCGCTACGAATTCGTTAGGTCTAACCGAAAGGGGGCCAAAGGAGGATCACACCTGCTATTGAGAAATCTATAGCGAATAGTGTACCTCGGGGATGGGCGTGCCCAAGGGACCATGGTCTCTACCCATCTAGGCGTTGGACTCGAGGGGGCTGTGGTTGTTAGACAAGCCGGCCAGCTAGAGTCGCATCCCAAGGTGAGGTTCCAAAGGGAGGCATCCCGGCGGAGAACACCCTTCCGGCTATTAGTCGGATAAATCTCGTCGTCCCGCAAGGGAGGGAGGTTATGGCCACCTGGCTCAGGTACTCCTAATGGCGAATGCGAGGTAGACGCAGGATGGATGTGTACATTTATTTATGTTTTTGAGCCCGCCACGCGGGCCCTTATGCGCCGCCCCTGCCTGGCATTGAATCTATTTTGAGTGGGGTTGCATTCTTAAGCCCTGCACACCTCGGTCGAAAATTTCATTTTTTCTGTTCTGTCACTGCCAACAGATCCTAGTCAACGCCCAGAGCTTTATTGGAATCGCCATACACTGTCCAATCGATTGATTTTCTTTGGCTTCCTTACTGTACGCCACCACAGAAAATGACAGTTTATTGTACAATCGATTGGACAGTGTATGGCGACTCTTAAGTTGAAGCGATTGTATGGCGTGGGTGAGACCCACTTCCTCTATTATTTAACATAATATATAATATAATAGACCCACCTTGCAATATTTTATTTCACGACACTCGTGGTGAATCTAATGGTACCCATATAAAGTCGTTGCCTGTCCGCTAATGGACAGAAAGTGATCTTAATACAGATAAAGTTAGGTGATCCTTATTTTTTCTGCATTGTATAATGCATAACGGTATAGAATACTTCTATGAACTTTATCATATTACCTAGAACCGGTCCCCATAATAGAAATGAAGACGTTAAAGGTAAAAGTGACAAAATTGTAATTGAGAACTTTTCTGTAATCTACATATTTCAGATGCAATGAAGTGTAACTTTTGCACATGTTCCACATGCTCTAATCTTTTTATATCCTTCACTCGTAGAGTAAAGGGTATATTAACTTTGTCATGAAGTTTGTAACGCATTGAAGGAAGCATCTCCGACCATATAAAATATGTATATATATGATCAGCATGACGAGCTGAGTCGATTGGGCGATGTCCGTCTGTCTGTCTGTCCGTCTGTCCGTCTGTTGCTACGCGTTTTACTCGGCCAGTTTAAAAGCTATGGAGCTGAAATTTTGCACACATGCTTCTTTTTATTGCAGGCAGTTTGTATGTTCGAATCGCTTAAATCGGACCGTGGGGTCATGGGGCTGCCATACAAACCTAACCCCCCCAATTAAGTTTTTCTATGAAAAACTTTTTCATGCGTGCACCAATTTCAACCAAATTTCAAACAAATGTGTTTCTATTGAAAGACAAAACATATGTAAGAATGGATCAAATCGGACTATGGGGTCATGGGGCTGCCATACAAACTTAACCCCCCAAATTAGGTTCTTCTAAGAAAAACTTTTTCATATGTGCACCAATTTCAACCAAATTTCATACAAATGTGTTTATATTGATGCCACAAAACATACGTAAGAATGGTTGGAATAGGACTGTGGGGTCATGGGGCTGTCATACAAACCCAACCCCCAAATTGAGTTTTTCTAAGAAAAACACTTTGATTTCGGCACCAATTTCAATCAAACCTCATAAAAGTGCATTTCAATTGAAGCCACAAAACATATGTGAAAATGAACGGAATCGGACAATGGGGTCATGGGGCTGTCATACAAACCCAACCCCCCAAGTTGAGTTCTTCTACGAAAAACTTTTTTGTTTGTGCATCACTTTCAACCAAAACTCGTAAAATTGCATCTCTATTGATGCCATAAGACATTACACATGTCTGAATGGAATCGGTCTATGGGGTCATGGGGCTACCATACAAACCCAACCCCCCATTTTAGATCTTCTAAGAAACATTTTTTCCACACCAATTTCAAAAAACTTAATCCGTCCTTGTCAAAACAAAAAAAAAATAAAACGAATGGAATCATACTATGGGACCATGCTCCCGCATCCCCCCAATAAAGTTTTCTGAGTAAATATTTTTATTTTCCCACTTAACCAAAAATACACAAATATTGTTTTATCGACGCCACAGAAGGAAAAGAATGGGGAAGGATTGAACACATGTTCGCCCAAAAAAAACTTTTAGCCCGAGGAGAGTGAAGGGTATTCAAATTTCAGCCGCGCCCGAAATTAGCCTCGGTCTCGTTATTATTCTCGTTGGTATTACAATCGACATAGATTACCATGCAACATTGCAAAAAATATAGAAACTCCTCGTTAGAACAGCATCAGTGCATAATGTAACATGTATAGCGATAAATTTTGAAATTCTTCTTTGGATTATAATAATAATTCCCTTATCTGGCAATATGTGTTGATAATAATAATTTGGCAACAGAATCTCTTTTTTAATTCTAGTAAACTATTATTATTATTATTACTTCACTGGATATACGTGAAGATTCGATAGCAAAATGTATACTTAGATGTACACAAATGCAAAAGAGAAACTACAACCACGTTTTTTTATGTTTAGATGTTTTGGTTTTTAACCAAATATTTTCATTTTTGTACTAGATTGTATTTTCAATGAAAACATGTGGGTATCATATTTTAAATTCATTTATTCTTGTTCCTTTTCAGTCATGGGGAAGATAGTGAGTAAGATCAAAGAACCCCTGTATCAAGCAAGCGGTAGTGTAGCACAAATAATAAGCGGACGAAAGCGAAAGCGAGAAGATAACGATGAGCTATATGATGAAACAGATGCCTTGGAAAAATCTTTACATGTGCCTAAAAAGTATAAGATTTATCTGTTCACAATACATATTGACTTTATAATCACTGTGTTATGTCATTTTCAGGAAAAAGCTTCTCACAACCACACAATATATATATCAAGCCCTGTTCAAGGATCAGAAGAATTCCGATATAGCTGTTATGGCATTGGGAAAAGTATGGCATTTGCATAAAATCTACTTAGGTCAGAGTTCATATTTTGCCAGTATGTTCAATGGCTCGTGGAGAGAAGCCTGTGAGAATTTCGTCGATATAAAAATATTGGATCCGAAAATCACTCTAGAGTGTAAGTATAAGTATTGAAAAATAATTATTATCATGGTAGATTACACAAGCGGCAGTATAGTCATTAAGATTGTAGCAGTATGCAGTTAGTAATTATGTGATTCATAGCCATTAGCGCGTACGAATTAGCTATTTGAATATTCAGAGAAGCTGTAGATAAAAATTTACCGATGAATATGTTACTCACGTCACTCATTTGGTGTCACATAGTATTTTCTGTAAGATTAAATTCATCATTTTCCCATTTTTACATACAATGGCAAGATGTACTTGAAAACTTCATAAGGCATGTCAAATTGTATATGCTTAAGTAGAATATCGTAAATTTATGTGCCTTAGACGGGTGTGTTGCACTCTACGATGCTCGTAATCTAGGGATCTGAGATCGAATCTCTATAATTTCCCTACACGATAGACAAAATAGCAGCGTGAATAGGAAATATATACATACATATAAAGATTTATATAGATATAAATATAAGTGCTTGCAACATATATTTACACTCTGAATTAGTATGCAATGTAACGTTGACTCGATATAATCAATGTGGTTTTCTTACGTCGAAACTTTGGAAACTGATCTTTATGGAAAGAGACTGCACGACAAAAATGTTCAATATAATTTTGCTTTTAATCTAATATACCAAAACTTCTTTATACATCAGGAGTAAGAATTTTTATATATACTGCTCAAAACGAAATAAGGGCCACTAATAATTTTCTGATTATTTTTCTGTGGAAAAGGAAAATCATAGTTTTGTTGGTCTAATTTAATAAAACAAATTTTTTTTTATTAAATATAATGAATTTTATTAAATTTTGACCAAAAGTTACACTTTTTAGCATTTTTTTCGGATTGCTTACTTTTTGCGGTCATGTAATCGTAACAAAAACAATTAATTTGTATGTCTAATCTGTAAAAAAAAGATTCTTTGTTTTTTTTAGTAGTATGGCCTCCACTTTTTGATATGAAGTCTCGGAGCCTCGACGGAACGCTTTCAGTAAGCCGATCGACGCTTTCTTTTGATATCTCGTACCAACACATTTTTAGCAATTGAATCAGTTGTTGCTGGTTGTGTATGTCCTCTTCAGCGGTCCGCATCCGGCGTTTTAATTGATCCCAAAGATGTTCTATCGGATTTAGGTCCGAACTGTTGGCAGGCCACTCCATGACCTCAATATTGGCCTCCTCGAAAACAGACATCGTCGCCCGGGCAGTATGAGGTCGTACATTATCCTGCATGAGGATAAACCCATCCAACGCCTATTGTGAAAAAGGAATGATATGTTGCCTAACAATCCTCTCAATATAACTTTCGGACGTAATTTTTTTTTTCATTTCAAAATATTCAACAGTTTTATAAATATACGCTTAAAATTAACATAAAGCGTCTCCAAAAAGCAAAGCTTGTGGTAGGAGACGTTATAAATATAATTTGCAATCTGTCAAATTTTCTTAAAGGTAATATTATTTCAATTCAACATTTTCTTCGAACAATTGTCCCGTTATTTAGGATAACAAGATCAGTTTTGCCTTGCAAGCTAATTCCGCCCCAGACCAACAGACTGGGACTGCCTTGCTTCTCAATTTGATTAATGCAAGGATCCAAAAATGATTCTCCGGTTCTCCGCCAGACTGTTATGCGTCGGTCGTCACTAAAAAATTTTACTTTGCACTCATCCGAGAAGAGCTCCTTGCGCCATTGTTACATGTCCCATTGGATATGTCAACGAGCAAATCTTAAACGATTCGTAGGATGCCTCCTGGTCAGTTGTGTTCTGGTAACGCGTCTCCTCGACCGTTGTTGGTCTTCGTGCAAACGATTTCTGATTGTTTGAGGGCTAACTATGGTCCCAGTCGTACTTTGTAGTCCACGAGCACTAATGGTACGATCCCGTCGCGCTCAAAGTCTCACATATCGGTCTTCTGCGGGGTTGGTTATTCGAACTCGGCCTGAACCATGACGACGAGAGACACTTCCTGTCTCCTGGTAACGGTTCCAAAGATTTTGAATGGCTCTTCGCGAATACCCTAATTGCAGGGCCATATAACGTTGCGAACGACCTTCCTCCAACATTTCTAAGGCTCTGGAAGAAGCATTTAAATTTAAATGGCACTGATTTGTATTTTACAGATTCTCCTTATCTTTAAAAGTGCAACAACTAATGTTGCAGTTAAGAACTTGGCGAAAATTAATTCTAAATCAAAATTAGAAATAAACAAAACTATCAAATGTATGACTCGTGACCCCAAAAGAACTGTCTAAGCAAGTTCCGTTAAAGCTAATGTTGACGAATCATACTGTGATAACTCACATCCTATTCAGGTACAGAATGGCAATTTTTAAATTAATTATCACACTAAAAATTCGCCAAAAGACGTTGTTAAAGCCAACGGACATTAGTGGCCCTTATTTTGTTTTGAGCAGTATATAATGTACCCTTTCGTATTGACGGTTATTTATTTTCGAAATCTGTCAAGAGAGATTTATTGAAATTAAAAAGGGTTCTGCCAGTTCGACAATTGTATAGGTTAACTGACTTTAAAATGTGGGTCTTTTTCTATGCGTACTTTGGTTTTCTTAAGCTTCGTTCAATCAGCGAGCCTAAGGTTCGTAAGCTCAAGACATCAAAATACATTGGCTTATATGGGACGCTTGCGAGCCGTGAATTGGCCGCTCCAAGCTCGAGACATCAAAATGCATTGGCTTCTATGGGACGCTCGCGAACCGTGAATTGGCGGCACGTGGTGCACGAGATGTGAACACCAGTAAATCAATGCATTTGATGTCTCGAGCTTACAAGCCGTACGGCTCGTCATTTGAATGAAGCCTTAAGGTTTGTTGTCCTCGTCACGATCCCAACGTCTCTAGCGACAGCGACTCGCTCATTCCATATAAAAACTCGTTTTAATAATAATGCTAAGCGCTTCTAAAACGAGTTTTTATATGGAATGAGCGAGTCGCTGTCGCTAGAATCGCTGGGGTCGACGAAAATAAGCCTTTAAGGAAAATGTACCTTAAATGTGGCTGTCATCTAGGTGCATTGACTGTGTTTCTTCTCAAGCATGTCATGTGAGTCGGGTAAATACTGGGATTGAGGGGCATTTGTGTGAATGGTTGTGCATCAAATTGGAAATTTAGTACAAAGATTTTGTTCAGGCCTTTGTTTTTTTTTAATTTAATTACGCTGACTCTCTACATTAAAAAATGCATATATGCATCTAGCATCCAGCTCTTCATCAGGCATCCATCCATATTGGTCGCCTACTGTCCGGTGAACACAAGCCATCATGAACTGTGGCATTCGGACCTTCATAATGATGGCAGAATCTCACGCCTCAGATACGACGATGATTGTTCTGCTCAATCAAATAAGCTTCACCGATACGTGTTGTCACTCAACAGTTCTCCTGGCATAACTGTTGTTAGTGCCAGTATGATTAGTGAAACCCGCTGGGTACCACACATACACCTCTCTCTTTTGGTTTCTGGCTGAAGGCGTCCAGGCTGCATAAAAGCGACACTGGCTCAGCTTAGGTCAGGTTGGTTTTCGTGCCTCAATTCCTTCCTTTTTCGAGAAGACCCGTACATCCGAGCTGAACTTGTTGTAGAGGAGAAAGGTTTGATCTGCGGTGAATGGCTGTGGATGTGCTTGATGTTTCGTGGTTCTTCTTCTTCTTTTAGCGGTGCAGAAAGGTGTGAACCGCTGTACATCTATGTGGATTCGAGTTATGGTTCGTCGATGCTTTCGTCCGTGATGTCAAGGGACAAAAACATAGCTGCTGTGATAGGGTTTTCCCACAGTGAGATAGGGGTTAACTCAGTGGGCGCAGCTGGGCATTGAAACAAGTGACCCACATCGTGTGGAGCGCCAGCGCAGTTTGGACAGATGTTTAGAATGTCCGGGTTTATGCGAGAAAGGTACGAATTGAGGCGTGAACAAAAGCCCGACCGAAGTTGAGCTAATGTCACTCTGGTGGCTCTCGGGAGCCTAATCTCCTCAGGTGAAATGGGTGGAGGGCGCACTGAGAGGACTCTATTCGCACCTAATCTCGCAATAGACCGACTCACTTCTGTAGTGTGAATCTCAGCGATGGCAGCTCGGTATGCATCATCGTCGTAAGGGTCCCTCTTGTATCCCTGGACCTCTCTCTCTAGGTCTCGTAAACCACGCCTGACATGTCGTGGTGGAGGAATTCGGTCCATGAGACTGTGGTTGGGATGATCCTCACGGTAGCAACCAACAAGATATTGTTCAAACAGTAGGAGATTGTGGTCACGTATTGGCATCAGTTTTGTCTCTTGATGTAAGTGATCCTGGGCAGACATCAAGAGGCAACCTGTGGCTGTGCGTAGAGCAGCATTTTGGCAGACCTGAATTGTGGACCAGTTTGTATCACATAGACTATGTGACCAAACTGGGGCTGCATAATCAGCGGCTGCGCGACCCACCGCTTTGTATGTGACTAGCATGGTTTCTTTATCCCTGCCCCAGGTGCTACTAGTGCTAGTGCTTTTAGGATTCTATTCCTACTGCGCATCTTTTCGCAAAATGTGGAGAGGTAAATGTTTCGTGGTCCTTCTCGTCGGCTCTCTCAAGCAACAATAGCATAGCAGCTGCAGTAAGGTTGACCCATAGTGGCATCGGAGTGAGGCTAATGGATGCATCTGGGCATCGAAATAGGTGATATACATCATGGGGCGCGGATGCACAAATGACATGCGGTGGAGGCGGAGTTCTATCTATGAGAAGGTTCTCCCGGCTGCAACCGAGCAAATATTGGAATGAAAGGAGGGAATTATGATCCCGTATCGGCAACATGTTGGTTGATGTAATTTTCATGCGACGACATCAGGGTGCGTAGACCAGCATTCTGAAATGCCTGGATCTTATTCCAGTTTGTGTCACATACGACATGTGACCGCGTGGCTTTATACGTGACCAGCATGCTTTGTTTTTTCTTGCCCCAGGAGCTGCCGGCAAGTGCCTTTCGGATGCTATTTCTACTGTGCATTTTGTCGATAACGAGTTTGACGTGTCGATTCGATTTCATCATGGTGCAAGCGGTCCCCAAGGATTTTAGAGTTTGTGGCGGTGGGAATAACGTCCTATCACGTTTGGCGGTACGGATTATAATTTCCTCCGAAAATTCCTGGGTCCAGGTGATGAAGTAAGTTGCAGTAAAATTTAGATCGAGAAATGATAGGCCGCGGATATTGGAAAACTTCACCAGTTTTCTAATAAAGTCATTTAGACGAGCACGCGTGGATGGTAAATCATTCCCCCGAGGTGAAAACGGTGCAATCTTTCGCCTTCAGGTGGTGTTGGGAGACCTGCTAGGTAGATGTTTAACAGAGTAGGAGAGAGCACTATATTTATAGAATTTAAATATAGATAGATAAGATTTATTTTATAATTTTTATTTACAAATATATTTAAAAAAACAGGCGCAACAGTCAACATTGGACTAAGAAGGCCGAAGATGTGTTAGTGACATCAAATTTCTTTTTTGTTGAGATATTGAGATCAACAGCACGCTCAGCAGTGTTATTTATTCCCATCAATGGGTACTCGTTTAACATCTGAGTGAGATCATGGTCCGTCACATGGGTCGTGAGTTCGAAAAACACCATAAACTGAATTGGTTTGCGGTGACACTCGAACCCACGACTCTGTGCACCTAAGGTGTGCGCACCAGCCAGACTACAAATATATTTGCTTATCGGATCATATTTATGAAATAATGAAACATTGTATATTCTAATTCTAAAAAACAGCAATTAGAATAGTTATAAATGTCACTTGAAAAAATTTACGAATATGTGTAGAGATATATAAGTGTTAATTATATATTAAACAAGACAAGAAAAAGAATCATAAAACCTATTACTAACTGAGCTAATGGTTTATTTCACACCATAATGTGAGAACATTGATTCTAAATTAGAAAATTCGAATTTCAAACAGCAAACTCTTAACAAATTTAAGAAACCTTCCAGTTGATGTCAATGATCTAACAGACTCAGGTATCTTACTGAAAAGTCGGCAGGAGGTAGGAGATAGTTTCGGAATGCAGTGGTAAGTGAAAACGGAATTGATACAACATACTTCAAGTTTCTACGGTTCCGATTATAATCGGATACTAGTCTGAAATTTAGATTTCCAGACCTTGCAAAGGATATTTTTTTTTAAAACAGAACAAATGACGCACTGGAAGAATTTCGAAACAATAATAAAAACTAAAATAACTTCGGCCCTAGGGGTTGTTTACATATAACTCTTATCACCTTTCTCTGTAATATAAGAAGGAGATTGATTTTATTAAAATAAGCGCCACCTGGTTTAGCTGGTTAGCATAGTGTTTGTGGTATGTGATCGCATTTATGGCTGTGATGTGTTTATGCATCTTCCCGTTTTGGCATTCTTGATACATAGCTGCCAAAACCTGGGAGCTGCGGTGGTGCACAGAGGTTCATCGCTACTAGAACCACATGCTGTCAGAGTTCCTGTTTGAATACTAAATCATTGCCTACAGAAGCGGTGCTTATAGGTTGGGATTGGAAAGCCGCATTGACTTTGCCATTTCCACCACCACCGTCAAAAAACATTTTGAAAGATGCGTTACTCCTGGCACATTAAAAAACACGAAAAGGGAGACGAAGTGGCATTATTAGTCACCGGAATTTTGTTTACGAAATTTTGCAGACAAGGGCCTACATTGCTTTCTGAAGTCAAACACAAACGAGAGTAAATCCGAAAGGCTGTTGAATCGATCTGGATATTGAGCCACCATAAAGATGTTAAAATGTTAAAGTGGAAAAAATGCCTACATAAGCCCGTCGTCCACTGTTACTCACCTTAAAAAACAAACCCCAACAATTACTCGTATATTCGAAACCTAGCCATAAAATTCGGTAGCCAGCCTTTTCAGTGCGAGCCTGTTCAATGGACTCAGGCACGAAATATCTGCCACCAAGCTGCTGATACTATCCGAATTTATACCGTGAAACAGATTAAAGCTGCCACTGAAAATGCTTAGAAAGTCAGACGCCATCGAACTTGATGAAATTCCCATGTTGAAACAGCTCGACTTTCCAGCCAATTAATACATTCAGCTTGTCTATCTTGTCTGAAACCTCGAAAACAGAGCGTTCTGTGTCCTGTATTAAAAAAGAGAAAAGAGGGAGAAAGCGTAATCTCGCCGGATCCTGTTTACCAATTACGATAATCTTCCCTATCGTAGACCCGACTCTTGTAGCTCAGTCCCAACTCTGTTTGGTTCAGCGATGGTCCGGCTGTAGTGCACTGTATTTTTCCCACAAATGCTCTCTTTCACTCATCCATCGAAGTCTACAACAATCTCTGGCATATCCAAATCACGGAAAAACTGCACGTGTATAAAAACATAATTGGGAAAACCATAGTTTTGCTATCTGACATTGCATGCTTGAAGCACATTGTGTGTGTCCGCGGCCTAAGACGGCCTGCAGTATAGGCGCCGTTCAGGTTATTAAATCATATTTCAATCATAATAATCAAATCCATGTATCATCATAATAATCAAATCCATGTAAATGTCTAGTTAATCAAGACCATAGTCATAGTGGATAAGCACACTTCAAATGTCTGCGTAATAATATTCACTAACTTAATTTTTTTCTATCATTCAGCACTCGAAATAGTTTTTGGCTCTCTATACTTAGATGAAATTATAATTGAACCAGTTGGAGTTGTCTCCGTTCTAGCGACGGCAACTCTTTTTCAATTAGATGGAATTATCGATCGGTGTGCAGAAATAATGGTTGAAACAACGAACGCAGAGGTAAACCTTTAACATTTATATATATATGTATTTACAAAACAAATAATTCCTAAATTATGATTTCAGACTGCAGTTCATTATTACGAAGCAGCATGTCAGTATGGCGTGCAAAATGTAAAAAAGGCTGCCCTCAATTGGCTCTTATCCAATCTAGTCGGTTATTATATTAAACGAGTAAAATACTTAAAATTAATTAGTGAAGAATTGATGGCCGATCTTGTTGCTAGTCATGATCTTTGTGTAATGCAAACTGAGTTTACACTATACACATTGCTGCGTACCTGGCTATTTGTTAAATTCTTCCCCATGTATGACCCCAATGATAAGAAACCAACAGAAAATGAAATCACACCACACACTTATTTTGCTAGTCGTAAGAATATGCCGGCCTTTTTGTCTACTCACGAAGGGAAACAATATGATGCTCCATTCCGGGTGCTGCGTATTCAACATCTGCTTAATCATCACATAGACTTTAAACTGGTTCTTGAGGATAATATTATTCCCAAAGAATGGCTGCACAATTATGTGCTGGGACATTGGAACGCCGTATTGAAGGTAGATCACACTATGGAGAATGGGTAAGGTTTTATCATTTCATTTTGGGCACATGCATTATGTTTAAGTGATTTTATCATTCACACAGACCCGGGGAAGTCGATAAAGACATTTTCTACCAGAATTGCATGAGGTGTGGCCGAGTGTTACAGGAACAAGGATATCAGAAATGGCGATGGACAGGTTTTAATTTTGGTCTTGATTTGGTGCTGATAACCCACAATCGTGTGCTTAGTATCAAGCGACATCATCGAATGGAAAATGAACGACTTTTAAGTCTGCAAACCAAGCGACAGTTTCTAGTCAGGTAGGCAGTTAACTGTAGCTATAATTTATGAATATTTACTAACACACAATTGATTTACAGGGCAACTTTGGCCTCCCTAAATGATCAACGTCAAGTTACACACTCACAGACAACAGATATAAAATCCCTTTGTCTCGATAAGAACGAAGAAGTTAGTCTAATGCTAATGGACAAGGAACTAACATATCCACTCCTAGTTTCCATAAATTTACTTGTGGTGTCGCCGGATAATATCACAATTGAGGATATAGAAGCCACGACAAATAAACCGAGCACAACGCCTATATCAGAAATTGGAGCTTATGCTGAAAGCTCCAGATCACCAACGAAAACCGTTAACTCATCACTGTCATAATATATGGTAAACTGTTAAAGAGTTTTTAATTGTATAAGTACATTATTTGTAATTATGTCGAGAACATTTCGACGGGCCTTCAGTCGGTTGAATGCAGAAGTCTTATTTAAAACTATTATGATAAATTATATTATATACTAATATTATTAGGTTTATATTTATATACATAATTATATATTTCACTATTGATAGTTTTTTTTTTAAATATAATTTAATCAACGAATTATTCGTATACCAATAATAATGTTTGAAACAGAAAGAAAGCAGCATAACAGCGGAAGAAGCAGCACAATGCATTTTAAATGGGTGACGTAATTTTGCTATGAACATCAGCATATGCCAACATGACGTCACTCATTTAAAATACTTTGTGCTGCATTATCGTTGCTGTAGCTGCATCCAATCTGTTTGAAGCATAAATATTCATAAGTGGATTTTGTTGAATTAGCTGTAAATTGTAGTTGTGTATTGTATTATAAACATTACCGATTCTTTTTTATTACAATTTTCATGAGATATATTTAAATGAATTCCTTAACATGAATGAAGCACAAAAGAATTTTATTGATACAACAATACTTTGTTTTATTTGAATTTTTATATTTTATGAAAATATTTCTTCCAATTTAATGACGTGATGATGCCACTATCTTACTATCGTAATTACTGACGGCACACTGAATCGTCTTCCTTGCCTCGTTCTTTACACCGCTCCATGGCGTCGCGTTGTTGTTGTAGCGGCGCAAGTAAAGAGGGGGGGCTAGTGTCGGTATTCATATTCATATTTTCCTCAAGTTCAAGACCTAAAAAGATTGCCACCTCAATAGGATTTTTCCAAGGGGCAATGGGTGTTAGGTGCGGCAGTGCAATTGAAAAGATGGTGCACGTTGTCTGGGCTCGCTCCACACGCTGAACAAATGTCTGCAATGGCATGTTATCGATGCGGGACCAAAATGAATTAAGTCTGGAACACCATCCACAGCGAAGCTGAGCCAAGGTGGTACGTGTGGCTCTAGGTAGCTGTTGTTCAGCAATAGAGATATCCGGTGGTCGAGCGTGAAGGACACGGTTATCGGGTAGATCATTCGTCTTCTTCTTCTTTTAGCGGTACAGGAAGGTATGAACCGCTGTGTATCTATATGGATTTATAGTTCGTCGTCGTTTTCGCCGGAGTTCTCCAGGGACAAAAACGTAGCAGCAGCAATGGAGTTTTCCCACAGTGACAGGGGGATGAGATCGGTGGGTGCAGCTGGGCATTGAAACAGATGGGCCACATCATGAGGCATACCAGTGCAATTTGGGCATACGTTTTTTATGCTCGAGTCTATACGAGATAGATACGAATTGAGGCGTGAGTAGAAGCCTGACCGAAGCTGAGCTAAAATCACTCTTGTGGTTCTCGGGAGCTGAGAGGACTCTGTTCGTACCTAAACTCGCAATAGACCGACTCACTTCATCAGTGTGAATCATTGCAGTGGCAGGCCGGTATGATTCTTCGTCGAGAAGATCCCGTTCGTAGCCCTGGATCTCTCTCTCAACGTCACGAAGGCCACGTTTGATGTGGCGTGAAGGGGGAGTACTGTCCATAAGGTCACGATTGGGATAATCCTCTCGATAGCAACCTACAAGATATTGGCCCATTCTCTCGTAGATCTTATAGAATGGTTAGCCTTATCGCCCAGAGAAGACACACACAATATTCAAAAAGCTTCTCCATTACATTGAATTGATTTTTTGTTAATTTTGCATAGTTATGTTATCTTTTGCTTATTTACGCTGTTGGATGAAAGTGCGCAATGATTTTCTCAATCTAAGATGATGGCTTAAACAAGCAAAATATGGCGTAGCTATGCAAAATAAACAAAAATTCCATTCAACACAATGGAAAAGCTTTCTAAATATGGTGTGTGTCTTCTCTACGCGATAAGACTAATCAGCCGACAGGTACTGAATAAGAGCTATCAGAAACCCGGCCATTGTATTGCAAGTAGTCGATTGTGGTCACGTATTAGCCTCAAATGTGTCCCCTGATGTAGGTGATCCTGGGCAGACATCAGAAGGCACCCTGTGGCTGTGCGTAGAGCACCATTTAGGCAGACTTGGATTTTGTTCCAGTTTGTGTTATAAAGACTGCGACCAACTTGGAACTTGCGACCGCTTTGTAAGTGGCTAGCATAGTCTCTTTATCTTTGCCTCAGGTGCTGCCAGCCAGCCTTTAAGAATGTTGTTCCTACTGCGCATCTTTTCGCATACCGCTTCCGCGTGATGAGCTGAAGTCATCATTTTCTCAAGGTGAAGCCCGATAATTTTTGGATTTGATACAGTAGGAATTGGTTTGTTGCCAATACGTACCTCAACCGGCAATCACCTGACCAGGTGGTAAGGAAGGTCGCAGACGATTTAAACGCTGAGATGGTTATGCTTCTGCTGTAAAAAAAAGCTTCTAGTCGCGCTAAATATCGGTTAATAAGGAGGCGCATGACATCCGTATCCGCTCCCGTGGCGAGTACGGTGCAGTCATCGGAGATCACATCAATGCCTTCCCGTGGTGTCGGGATACCTGCCATGTAAATGTTAAACAGGGTGGGGGAGAGAACCCCACCCTGTGGAACACCTAATTTGATCTTCCTAACCTTGGAAGGACTGCCCCGAAACTCGGTGAAGGATTGCCTACCAGCTAGATAGTTGGCAATCCATCGGGTCCGAGGGCCATAGAGTATTTTGCATTCTCAACGACTTTTTTAACCTGGTCCGCGGTGTAGATTGGTACGGAGTCAAGAATTCGGCTGCGAATCCGTCTTCTAATTTTGCGCTTGAGGCCATCGGACTTGGGATGTTCAATAAATTGCTTATTGAACTCGCTCGCACAGTAAAGAGGATTGCTTGTTGCTTTCTTGCCGAAGGTTATGGCTATATTGCCCTTCTCTTTTGTGAGGCTCGAAAGGGCACAGACACTAGACCATAACTTACTAGCACGAGCACCTTCATTAAGGTTACAGACATTGAGTTGCTCATTTCATTTTGCCTTCCTGTGGTCTTTAACTTGTCTTCTTCTATCTATAAAAATGTTAACTTCGGAAAATGGCATTTTTTCGTGTTCTGATTGGCTACGATGATTCCCGACTGTACGTACAAGCTGTCGATAAGTATACCATACGAGAACGAAAAACAGTCAGTCAGTGCTGCGAGCGCGCAGAGCACGAACGGGGGGGGGGGGGGGGCTGGTGAGCGTAGCGAGCAGGGGCAAAGCCCTCTAGTAGATATTAAAAATTTCAATATTGGTGCTCCCTGACAAAACTGAGATGGTTGCACCTCCTCCGTACTGTCTGAAACTACATCTAATATATTGTAATGTACGGACTTGTGTATTAGGAAGGCAAGTCCACCTCCAGGGTGAGAATCATTCGTGGCGCCTTCTCTGACCTTGTGTATGATGATATATTCATCTTCAGCGTTGAATGGTGAATTCGCGTGGAGTCGTCTCTTGGATGGCAGCAATCAGAATTCTGTACGTACTCAAGAAGCTTGTGATTTCGGATATTTTCCATAAGATGCCATTGCAGTTGAACTGCAGTATAGACACTGGTGTAAAAGTTGCTGCCGGAGGGACAGGAGTTAAAGTGTGTCTAACATTTAACGCATCATTGTTGGGGGGAATGGGGCATTGCTCGTTGGGAGGGGCCTGGTGTTACCCGAGGCTGCCCAGTAAACCTACAGCCTGGTGCAACAAATGTACCTTCAATGTAATCACACATCCTTCTCAAACCGGAGCATCTGAAATGCACCCACTCCGAACAGCAACTACACTGAAGTGACCTGGCATTCCAACCGATACGTCGGTTGCAGACACTACACAGCCAGACCGTTACGGGGCGTTGATTTGCTTCAATGCCGGCGCGTAGAAGGATAATTGAGAGCAGCTGCGCCGAGATGTGATACTCCCAATATGACGAAAAAACATATACATATATCGAGTCCATACATATACAGAGACATACACAACCTTCCTGCATCGAGACCTTCGAGGCTCTTGCCAGGGAGGCGTTTTGGCAACTCTTGGCCGTTTGTTGTAGCAAACGGGTGTGGTCCGCTCCGGAGAGGCTTGGAATTGCAATGAAGCAATGGTTGCCAGTAGGACTAATAGATCATTCGTGGCTTTGATTACCTCGCTGGTGTGCAATTGTTTTAGAAACGCCTTGTATGTGTTGGTTTAATCAAGGGGAACTCTGTTGAATCTTTGGACTTCCCTTTTCTTGTCCCTTAACGTACGCGTTACATGACGTGGGAGTGGGGTTTTGTCCATAAGATCGAAATTCGGGTGTTGACTACGATAACAACCAACAGAGTATTGGAGGACAAGCAAGCGAGGAGCTCAGGTTTCAGATTTAGCAGCTTTGTCTCTTTGTGGAGGTGGTGATCTTGTCATGACCTCCATACACATCCAGTAATTGTACGCATAGCTGCATTCTGGCACGTTTGAATCCGTTTCCATTGGGTGTTGCAGAGATTGATTGCCCATATAGGTGCTGCGTAGTTTACCACTAAACGGCCGATGACTTTATAAGTGGTAAGTAACGTCTCCTTATCTGTTCCCCATTTGTTGCCAGCAAGAGATTTAATGATCTTGTTTCTTCTATTCATTTTGTCACATATATTGTCGGTGTGGCTGTTGAAGATGCCATGATCGATGTGACGCCGAGGATTTTGAGGTGACGGACAGTGGGGACTTCGGTGTTATTTATTTTAATATCTAGCCGTAGGTTGTATTTTTTCTTGTACATGGTAAAGAAAGTGGCCGAGAATTTGGGCGCTGATAGCTTCAGGTTCTTGCTATTGAAGAAGGTGTTGAGCTCTTCTAAGTAACCATTAGACACGTTTTATTGTGTTTATCCCGTGCAGGTTTGGATAGAACTTCATATAAAAAAATGACACTTACCCAGGTAAAGTTCACGCGTGCAACTACCCTACACGGGAAAGAGCTTAGATGAATCAAATGTAGATTGCGGACGCATAGGGGACAAATGAGGGAATTTGTTTTCTCAAACCAAATGTGAGAGTTTTTCTAATCACGAGAAAAGATTTTGCAAAGAAATAATCATCTTTTGTGATGAAATACACCACATCTAAAAAATAAGCCGACGAAGGGTAGTCGAAGATGCGCAAAAACTGTCAAATGTCAGCTGTTTGGTCTCAACCGGGATGCTACCCGCAATCGTTTTTTTTTCAAGTCAAATTTACCCGCGATACGAAAAAAACGTCGCTATTGATAAGGTGGCACATGTCGGAAATATCGTTGCCGGATGTCAGGATGGTGCAGTCGTCAGCCTAGGATATTATGTCGATTCCTTCGGGTGGGGTGGGAAGCCCTGACATGTAGAGGTTGAACAAGGTGGGGGATAGAACTCCACCTTGTGGTACTCCTTGTTTGATCCTTCTTAGTTTAGATTTTCCATTTCTAAACTCCGTGCTGGATTGACGTCCGGCAAGATAGTTTGCGATCCATTTAACTATATGCGACGGTGTGGATGAGTTACGAAGGTCCGTCAGTAGGAGCGAGTGATTCACTGTATCAAACGCTTTCGACAGATCTAAAGCCACTAGGATGGTACGCTTAAATGGCTTGGGCTGTTAATTCCATTAAAGACTTTGGATATTATTCGGTCTAATGCAGTGGTGGTGCTGTGCATTTTCCTGAAGCCGTGTTGGTGATTGGCGTCGCGACGCTCGGTCTACGGTGTAGGTACATCGCCCGTTCTGGCGGTGATGTCTCAGGCTATTTCTACAGGCAGCTCTATGTTGGATCGTGTCATCGCCGAAATCAATGCGTTGTTAGCGTTGACGGCAAACTATGACTATACTCTGTATATGGCTGTATCGAATCAACGTTACCACTTCGAAATTCCTTTTCATAGAACCACGTCACTGTTTGTGTGCTCGTAGTTTGTGCATATAGGTTGTGTGCCAGTAAACTCGGCACTCCTTTGATCCATCATTAGTGCGTACATCAGAACGCTGTTGGAAACACCTATGTATTTTTTTTCCAGAGTGGCGTATATGTATCCCAGTTGTCGCTATCATAATAATTGAATTCGTTACTGTGTGTAGTCGGCAACGTTTCAAGGACAACTGAAATCGAAAAATGATACGGTTGTCAGCCATACCACTTCCTAGTCGCATTAAATAGAAACCAAGAAGAAAGTAAAGTGCTAGCTCAAGCCAAGGCTTGTTTTATCGAATCCGTGTCCTGTTTGAACAACGTTCCAAGTCAATGATTTTCAATATCTGATCCACGACATGTCAGGAGTGGACTCACTCCGAGGGCATTATAATACAGCAACTATTGCAGCTGCTACGTTCTTGTCGCTTGAGAGAATAGGCGAGAACGACGACGACCTCGAAACGCATCCACAGGCATGCTCAGCGGTTTACGCCTTTCTGCACCGCTACAACAACAACAACGTTCGATTTTCTTATTTTACGGTTGCCATAAGGCCGCACACACATGGAGCGTCCAAAATAATTTTTTTAATTCTTCGTTCTGTCAAAATTATATATTTTCTTGGATTTTGACACATCGAAGAATCAAAAAAATGGATTCAGATTCTCTCTCCGTTCTATTGAGAGGACTATTCGTAGCGTGGTGGATACATTTTAACCCACTGGTTCAGCAAACAACTAGCCAACACCCGCGCGATAACGAAACACAAAATAGCGACGCTGCCTCTGAAAGTGTGCAGGAGAAACCGAGGCATTCGATTTCACGACACTCATAATAGGACTTTCGCAGACCACACCCATTAAAAATTCAGCTTCTTTCATAACAATTTTTTGTCCAGGCTATCGGTATCACCGGTTAGCGCTCTAAGTCTATGATTATTATCAACGATTATCAAATTGAATGTCTTCAACATTGCTGTCCAGCATTTTTGTCAGCAATTTAAAATTCAGTGTGTAAGACATTTCGCGCAGCTGTTGCTGCTATTTACATATAAACGAAAGACCATTTCTGCAGCTTGTATTCAGAGAAATATATTTACAAACGTAGTCACTTGATACATATTCTTAATACAACTTTTCGTACGTACATTTAGGATTTAATTTATTACCTACAATTTAATAATGAAACTTTTTTTAGAGATGGCAGCACCGATAAACTAATGGTAGTCCATCTTTGACATACATACCATTTGAAGTTTCTATTCGTAAGCTGGCAATGTCAGTATAAACATTTCGTGTTGATTGTTGACAACGCATTTACCGGACCATAGAAAGTTTCGAAAATTCACGAAAAAAAAACAACATTTGCGGGAAGTTTTACTTGGGCATTATTTTGCTAAGAAGACTGTAGCTCAGAGTCATCAATTGCTTGTGGAAGTTTACGGTGACGATGCTTTTTCGTGTGCAGTGTTTTCGGTGGTTTCATCGGTTCAAAAATGATAATTTCGACATTACCGACTAAGAGCGACCTGGCCAGCCAAAAAAATTTGAAGACGAAGAATTGACGAAATTACTCGAAGAAGATTCGTGCCAAACGCAAAAAGAGTTCGCAATTTCGCTGGAAGTGACTCAGCAAGCCATATCGAAGCGGTTAAAATCACTGGGAATGATCCAAAAGCAAGGCCACTGGGTTCCGTACGAGTTGAAGCCAAAAGATGTGGAGAGGCGCTTTTGCATGTGCGAACAACTACTTCAAAGGCAAAGACAGAAGGGTTTTTTGCATCGTATTGTGACCGGCGATGAAAAGTGGATACATTATGATAACCCAAAGCGAAAGAAATGATGGGGACCGCCCGCGCACCAATCAACATTGACCGCGAAGCCAAATATTCATGGTTCCAAGCTTATGCTCCGCATTTGGTGGGACCAGCTCGGTGTTGTGTACATATTATGAGCTGCTAAAACCAAATGAAACCATTGATGGGCAGCGCTATCGACTGCAATTGATGCGTTTGAGTCGAGCATTGCGTCAAAAACGGCCACAATATGCTGAAAGGCATACATACATACATTGTCTTCAGCATGACAATGCTCGCCCTCATGTTGCGCGAGTCATGAAAACGTACCTGGAAACAACCAAATGGGAAGTGCTACCCCACCCGCCGTATAGCCCCGACATTGCTCCATCTGATTACTATTTGTTCGCTTCGATGACTCATGCGTTGGCTGATCAGCACTTCACTTCATATGAGGATACTAAGAACTGGCTCGATTCATGGATAGCCTCGAAAACCCAAGATTTTTCCCGCGACGGAATTCGTAGACTTCCCGAAAGATGGGAGAAAGTTATCGCTGCTGATGGCCAATATTTTGAATAATTTAGTTATATGAATAAATGCCCAAAATTCAAAAAAAAAAAGTCTCATTATTAAGTTGTAGGCCTATGTACTTGCAGGAAAATCAATTCAAATGACTTCAAGTTTTCGAATCGACCACATGGCAGTTAAGTCGTGACTATATTTTACCGATTGATTAGAAACGTACTTTTATGCGCTAAAGCTAAATTACTGTGCGGGGAGCAGTCAAAAAATGTACCGCATTCGACACTTGTGGTACCATATCGGATAAGGATTCCTTATTTACACCGCCAAACATTATTAGCTCCCCGTTACCAGCCACTATCGACGAAAGTATTAATCGTTCCGGTGCGCCTGGTACGATTCCGAAATTCTTATATTCAATCCAATCAAGGCAACTATCGTCTGATAGGACGTTGGACAAGTCGCATACAAACATTGCCAGACAATTGCGTTTTGCCTTCTTCCGCGTAGGCTCCTCTGCTTTCTGTTCGCCGTTGTTACGTTGACTGTTTCGCATCGAATTCATTTTTTCTTCCATTCGACGAACCCGTTCTTGTTGGCGTTCGCGTGAAGACGCTCTTTGTGCATTGTCCGGGACATTGAAGGCGGCCATTCGAAAATGATCCTATTTGATATAAATTTATGATTAAAGAGTCATTAAAAAGAGAGTTCATTTGCACTACTAACCTGATGACGTTCATCGAAACGTTTCGGCATCTTTGGATCACTGTCGCGACTACGCAGGGCCAAATTTCGTTGCATTCTATTCGCTGCCTCGTCTTCGTTATGGACATTTGGTATATTTGCATTTGCATTCACATTTCTCTGATTAGCATTTGCATTATTGTTATGCCGGTTGAGTACATCGTCCACGGCTGGTCGATTAACCGCCATATTTCGCACGTTCACATTCAATTCTTGTCGGGGATTTCTCAATCTATCTTCGTTTTGGAACCGATTGCGATTCAGCGGTAGATTGTCTTCGCGCAGTAGAGGGGCCTCATGTCGTGCTCGATTGGAAACTTGCGGCATTTGATGTTTAAGCACTTGAAAATCCAAAGGTTGCATAGGGGTTGGGCCTAGAACGACCAATTTCGAGCCAACCTGGCAAGCAGGATTACACCACATATGAGTGGCAGCCCACTTTTTATTTTTTATCGGCACATTTCGCCATTGCCACATACTACCCGACATTGTTAGCAACCATGCATCGCTGAATCTATTGTTCGGCCCACCACATCCGCCAACCACCAAGAGGTGTTCGGCATCGAGCGCTATTTGAAACTGTGCATAGCGTGCAGGTGGTTTTGTATTTCCCACCTGAGGTTGAGACCAAACCAAAGTGTCCAGATCTAAGCACCATATGTCATTGGAATTAGTATTCACCTCTTCGTGCAACTGATAGCCACCGAAAACAATCATTTTATTTCCATGTATAGTGGCCGAATGACTTGCCATGGGTGGCGGACTGTTTGCGGCCATTTGAATAGTCCAACGATTGTCTTTTATGCTGTACATGTGAAGTTCATCGAATAAGCGCCACGGCTGATAGGGTGGATACAGCGAAGGATATCGCCAGCCTCCAAACAGAATAAGCTGATCACGATAGCAAACCATAGTGGCTGACGACTTTGGAGACGGATAATTACCCATCGACAAGGGACGAACCCATATTCGCTTGGACAAATCGAAACGCCACAAGTCATTGAATGTTGTATCCACCGAAGATCCGCCTCCAAAAACATACATTGAATTTTCATGCAACACAGCCGAATGAGAAAAGCGTCCAGCTATCATGGGTACTAGGTCAACAGGACGAAGTGTCTGCCAGCAGAGATTGAAGTCGTTTAGACCACGGTGTAGATTCATCTTTCCACGACGTCGCACATCTGAAAATAATTTTGAAAAATCTGAAAATAATTATCTAGAGAAGGACTCACTTCGCACTGCAGCCTTCCAGCGTTTACAAACAGCTTCGCATTCTTTCAAGTCTTCATACGGTGGCAAGTAGCTCAAAATAAATTCAAGGACCTCGTCAGGAAGTGTATCGATATCGCCCATTTTTCAGCAAATCCGTTGCGTAGCTCAAGAAAATTTCCACGTATTTTTAGCGAAAAATGTTCTAGCAATACATTACACATGAAATTAATCGAAACACGCAAACCTCTGCAATAGACTGCAATAAGTTTCGTCCGTATTCTTTTCACAATTTTTTTTCCTCTTTGATGTTTTGACGTATGCTTGACATTTCTTGTTATCAATTGACAGTAAACAGCTGTAACTGTCATAGAACGAAGTTTTTATTCCTCTTCATCCCTAATTTAAATGGAGCCACTCTTTCTTTAACTGCATATAATTTATCGAATATTATACTTAAATCGGATTTATCCCTCGCAATGAAATTATCAAAATTCGTAATAACGACCGCAGTAATTTGAATTGTCAGCTGTCATGGAAAAGGCGAACATACCGAACATATCCCATATATGCGGTCTCCACATGTCACTTTCACTTTGAACTTATCGGATTTTCACGTGAAGAACTATTTTATTTTGTAAAATCTTTTGGAGGAGACTCCAAAACCACGACGGTATTAACGACGGTCTATCTGTAGACAAATTCGCAATAATACAGTGTTCTAAGTGTTAAGAAAAATTCGTGCTGTTTATAGGCACCCCAATTTAAAGTGCATTTGTAAACACATTAGCAGCTTTGTTGATGGGTCTCGGTTCCAATCAAAACTTTCACTAACCTGCCCTAATCAAACAAATTATTACCCAACGAATCATAAACACTGTAGTGGCAAGTAGTGGTTTATGCTGTTTGTCTAGTAATGCTGACTAGAAATGTTTACCGTTTTACAATCGCTTGCAGCATGTAATTGTGCTTTATCAATTCTACCAAGGTGTGTGTTATGTATGACATAACTGGTCGATTTCGGAAGGGGTAACAGAGGAGTTTTACGGGCGAAGTATTTGCAGTATCCTGGTCTCAAGAATATAAGAAGCGATATCGTGACTAGCTACAAAACGGAGCAACAAGATGAGTTTTCTAAGAGCATTCATTCCGGCAGGATTAGCGGACAGCCGGCTAATTTCGTTTAGAATGTCAACATCACAAAAGGTAATTATTCGTACAATCATTTTTATAATTACAAAAGCAAAACTGGATGTTGAGAAGAGAACGGCAACGAAACAACATTTTTCGTCTTATTGGGAGCAATTAATCTCGGCGTGGCTGCTCTCAATTCTTACACGCGCCGATGTTTAAACAAATCCGTGTTCTAAAAGAGTTACTCCAATCAACGGGGGGATTTTACCTTGCAAAAATTGGGGACGACTCAAATTTTTGATATGTTATAAAGACAGGTGGGGTAAGTTAAAATCCAAGTTTGCGTCACTTTCCCCTCTGTGCTCCCGCCGCTATCTTGAAAAAAACCATCTAAAATCGGTTTTTTTTTATCAGTTTGCGGTCTATTACCATAAAGTAAGTAATTGGAATAGAGATGAAACTCCATATAACATTAAAATCTACTGAAAAACATGTTACCTTTGAGTGTGTGCTGTAAGTAACGTGTACATACAGGAAGATATCTTCCTGTATGTACACGTTACTTACAGCCTGGTGTTTTCATGGTGTTTTTCGAACTCACGAGCTTGTGACGGACTATGATCTCACTCATATGTTAAACGAGTACCCATTTATTGGGATAAATAATACTGCTGAGCGTGATGCTGATCTCATTACCTCAACAAAAGCAGATAAGATCTTGGAAATAGGATGTCACTAACACATCCTGCGGCCTTAGTTCAATGCTGGATTGTCGCGCCTGTTATTTATTTAACTTATTAGATTCTCGCCGAAGTTCGTTGTATCTTTCTTTCTTGGCTCGAGATGCGCGTTGCGTGTATTGGCGATAAGCTTCATTTTTCGCCTCGCATTCATCGTCGAACCAGTCTGTTCGTCTACGCCGGCCTTTATAACCCACGACCTCTTCTGCAACTCCTTTGATGCTGTCCTTGAGCTCCTCCCAGAACTCATGAATGCCTAAATTGCTGATGTTATTAAGCATGGGCGACAGTTTTTTCTCAAGTGCGATAGTATACGCAGCCGCCGTGGCATCATCGACCAAATTGTCAACCTCGAAGATCTTGGCAGGGTTGATTCTCGTTAGGTGCACCAAAGAGATTCTGCACCTGTAGGTCGTCTTCACCAAATAGTGATCGGAGTCGCTCGGTTGGCTCCTCGATAGGATCGAGCATCTAAGACATTAGAAGCCCATCTCTTGCTGATTATAGTACGTGGTCGATCTGGTTCACGGTGTATTCATCAGGAGGCTTCCAGGTCTGCTTATGGATTCGTCGATGAGGGAAACTTCCCCACTAGTGCCGCCAGATTAGCCGATGAATGTGATAACATCTGAAGCGCTCACCCCGATGATCCCAGAATTCAGGAGCTTAACTCCGAAATAGACCGACAAGTTAAAGACTATAGACTATAAAGACTATATTGAACATCCCAAGTCTGACGGCAAACGCAAAATTAGAAGACGGATTGGCAGCCGGAATGTTGACACCATCCCATCGTTTACCGCGGACTAGGTTAAAAAACTCATCGAGAATGCTAAAAACTCCAAGTCCCTCGGACCAGATGGCATTTCGACGGCCATGTTGAAGCATCTCGACCTTCCGGCCATTAAGTATCTCACGCCTGCCTTTAAACTTGTCGATCTCCAAGCTTGCCATCCCTGAAATCTGGAAAACAGGTCGGATTGTTCCTGTTCTCAAGCCAGGGAATAGCGCAAATCTCGGGGAATCCTACCGTCCCATTACGATACTGTCTCCTGTCGCAAAGACCCTAGAGGCCCGTATTCACCCTACTCTTGTTGCACATGCGAAGCTAGAACCTCACCAGCATGGCTTCAGGAAAATGCATAGTGCCACCACTGCCCTCGATGCGATCACTACACGCATTCGCGATGGGCTACATCAACGTCGTACTTGTCACAAAACCATTCTTGTGGCAATTGACCTATCAAATGCATTTGATAAGGTCAATCAATGCTTCTCGCTAACTTGTTGAATATGCATATTCCTGCACAAGAGATTCGTTGTATTGCCAACTATCTAGCTGGTCGCCACTTCTTCACCGAGTTTCGTGGCATTCGTTCTAAGCTTAGTCAAATCAAATTAGGTGTTCCACAGGAAGGGGTACTCTCCCGCTCTGTTTAACATCTACATGTCCGGCCTTCCCACACCACCTGAAGGAATCGAGGTGATTTCCTATGCTAACGGTTGCACCGTACTCGCCACAGGGAATGATAAGGATGAAATGCGCCACCAAATGAATCGCTATCTAGGACGATTCCATGAAGTGAATCGGTCCATTGCGAGCTTAGGTGCGAATAGAGTTCTCTCAGAGCGCTCACCACCAATTTCGCCTGAGGAGATTAGGTTCCCGAGAGCCACTAGAGTAACACTAGCTCAACTTCGGTCGGGCTTTTGTTCACGCCTTAATTCGTACCTATCTCGCATAAACCCGGACATCCAAAACATCTGTACAAATTGCGATGGTACTCCTCATGATGTGGGCCATTTGTTTCAATGCCCCGCTGCGCCCACTGATATTACCCCTATATCACTATGGGAAAACCCTATAGCAGCAGCTATGTTTTTGTCCCTAGACCTCACGGACAAACATTGACGAACCATAACTCGTACCCACATAGATGCACAGCGGTTTTACACCTTTCTTCACCATAAGAAGAAGAAGAAGGGAAACATGTAGAGCTTATGACCAGGTTTCTGCCGCTCGTGAAGTCGATAAACTGCTCTCCGTTGTGGTTTTCGTCGTGGAGGCTATGCCCTCCAGTAGTTCCCCTATGCCAGCTTTCGTTTCCGATTTTGGCCTTAAAGTTTCCTAGCAGCAGCTGGACGTCGTTTGATGGAAGTGAGTCGAAGAGTGTAGGGGCGTGAGCATTAATGGGCCAGAGATTAGCGAAACGGGTCTTGATACGGATCGTACATAGCCGCTCATTTATGGGTTTGAAGCCGATAACGTGAACCTCGAGCTGCTTACTCACGATGAAAGCTACTCCAAATTCCTAGTTGCCCTCCTCTTTACCACTCGTAAAAATAGTGTGCGTCAATCTCGATTTTGACTGGACTGCTACTATGCTCAGCTTGTATTTTTCTACCTGATCAAAGAGGGCCCCCGGACTATTCAGGGAGCGTACCCCAGCTAGCCACAGACTTTCTTAATACCTTCTTAATTGTATCTAGAGAAAAAATGCTTGTTCTTTACACGTGTTTAAAGAATGCTTAAAGAATGATATAAGGTTAAAGGGGCACCTGTTTTTCACTTAAAGAGTTCTTTATTCTCGCTTTTATCATGTTATAAGAAACCGTAGAAGGTTTTAAGAAACAGAATAAGAAATATATAAGAAAGCTATAAGACTTCTTAGAAATATCTTTAAGAACGATTTAAGAAACTTATAAGAAACAAATAAGAGTCTACACCATTTTATTAAAGAGAGATATAAGAAATATATAAGAGAGATATAAGAAATATATAAGATATTTATAAGAAAGATTAAAGAAAGTCATAAGAAAAAGTAAAAAGAACATTTTAAAGAAAATAAATTTTTTTCTAGTATTTTTTTCTATTTTTTTGACTTGATCGCACTTTTTTTGAAAGTCTTCAACCTGCAATTATATGTAAATAGTGAGAAATTATTGAGAGAAAGAAATACAAATTTTTTACTTTACCGGGATTCGAACTCACGACCTCTTGATCTGTAGCCCACTGTCCTTGCCTCTGCTCCACATCTGTTGACAAGTGAACTTCTCCGAGTGCCGTACACATTGCGTACACATGACTCTCTTAATAATTGCTTAAGATGTGCCAGTAAGAACCATTTAAGCAGGGGACAGTTATATTCAATTGAATTTTGCGGTTGGAGCGATTATTGTTTTGATATTCATTGTGCAAACATGTTCGCTATCGTTCAGTACCGAAAAATGATTGAAATTGTGCCGGAATCTTGGCTGTTAAAAAACCACGAGGGCAAGGAGGTTGTGTGGTGGCCTGCCGGTGAAATTGGTAAATTGCAGAAAGACCCCACCAGTAGGCCCATTACGCAGGGTGTTGGAAAGTGGACGCCTGGCGCCGAGAAAATTAAACGAAAAGGCCTCGTTTCCTATGAATCAGCGGAAGAGACACTAAAGATAATGTTATATACGGAAACGGATTCTGAGAGTGACCAAATTGGTACGCGAGATTTTACGAGTGGTCAAAAACCTTCCAGCAGGAACAACATTCCGATGTATGTCTTGACTACTGGGGAACAGTCGGCACCAGTTGAAATACAAACCAACGAAGAGATACTGGCGGATGATTTAATTGCGGTAAGTGTGCTAAACAATTGCTTCTAAGACAGCAGAACTTTATTGTATTTATTTTATATTTAAATGCATCGACAGACACCCATTGAAGAAGAGGCATGTGCTGCAGTGGACTTCAGTGCTCAGTTTTCGGCAGTATACGCCAACCAAGAGACTATTTTGCAAAGGATAATCAACGGAGAGCATTCACTAAGAAGTATGGAAAAGGACATTGCCGTAATTAAAAACAACATAAGCGCTATTATGGAACTGTTGCAAAAAAAAAGTGGTAATAGAAGTGAAGAAATACCCACTGAAGATGTGAATTGCCAGTTCGATCAGATCGACAATGAAGACGATCTGATCGAATTCGAAAAAAAGCTTGAAGTCGATGATTTCAGGGCCTCGTTAGCCCAAAAACTAGCTGAAAAACTTGGCTCCAAGCCAAACACGGAGCGTGGGCGGAACGATAGTGCTCTCTCGTTAAATAAAATATTTTTCACAAATAACTTCTGGTCCTCAACGGCATGGTTGGGGAGCAAGGCCAAGAAGGAAGGTGGGAAAGACAAATTTATGTTTGCCAAACATGCAATTTTTTTGAATTTTTTGGTTTATGTAATCAAAATTATGACTGGCGGCATTATGAGCCAAGACGAAATTAAAACTTTTGTTCAAGGACGATCGAGAAACTCATTTTACACACCGAAAACGGATCGTGCCTCCTCTTCCCGAAGCCGGGCATCAAATGTGAATTAAATTATAAGAAACAATTTTTTTTTATTTTTTGAAATGTTTGTTTTAATAGTTTTGTTTGTATGGAAAATTAATTTAGTTTCTTATTTATAAACGGAATTTGTTTTGTTTTGTATAAAATATATGCATATATTACAGATTATAGTTTATGTACTAATTATTATTATTTTTTCTCAATTGTGTGCCATAGTGGAACAAAAACAATTGTTGTACTATCAGGATTAACATCATTATCGCTCTCACAATCACTGACATCAGTTTTGTCTTCATACTTAGTTAAATATGATAATGGGAAAAGTTTACATAAGGTATCTGTTGCATACAGGTTTGCTGGTTGATAGCGTAGTCTCGCTTGGTAAATGAATAAGCTGGAAGAATCTATCGGGCGCGTGAAGAATGGCTCAATTTCAACCAATTCTCTCCCATATATATACATTTGATTTGTGCTTTTGATTCGTACGAAGTAGTTACACGATACTATCTGAAGACTGCTAGTCAACACCCATTTGTCGGCATTCAAATTGGGTTTAATTTCAAACAATGGAAATTTTGCCTTCTTATAAACCGTAATAGAATCATTTTTAAGTTGAGACAAGACATGTTTTTCGAAATTAAATGAATGTGTTTCAGAACTTAAAATAATTTCATTCGTAGGCTTGGAATGAGGTTTATCTTTTATGTTTTCTAGCTCTATTATTCTATTACGAATCTGTGCAAGATGGTGATTGCCACTACGTATAAGTTTTTTTATTTGCTGGAGCTTATTTTCAAATTTGTACACATCAAAATTTTCTAAACATCCAAATCTTTTAACCTCATCGATTATATGGCTGAAGTTGTGAAGGTTACTAGTAAAGTGTTCAGTTCCATACTTTTGCTTGAAAATTTTCAAAAAATCTTTGACCATTGATTCCGCAATTAGTAAATATTGTAAAAAATAATTGTTAGTGATTATAACTATGCTACAGTAGAAGATCAAAAAATGCTCATAATAGAATGTAGGCAAATATTTTCTTAACACAACAATACTGACGTATAATAAAAATGTCCTGTATTCAGTAGCTTTCCATCGAGGCATTTCATTCAAGGACCGCATGCCGCGATGTATTTCAACTGGAGTCTTACATAAGATCAAAAATTCCGAAATTTCTAGCATAGTATTGAAACTCCACTTGGTCGATTTGCCAAAGTTGCCAGTTTTCCACCCTGTTAGTAATTTTTTCATTAGGCCTACATGCAGTAAATGTAGTGAATCGCAAACTGGGAAATCGGCTACCATATCCACTTGCAGCTCCTCTAATGGACTCTTATAGCGATGGTGTTCTTCATGTGTTCGCGCACGGTAAGTTTCGTTAGTTCGTGGCAAAGCATCTGTTTTGGGGAAAGTCATGGTATTTGACTTTTTGTTGAATTCGCCGACTGTCGTGCACTTTTGGCAACCGTTTGTAGAGTTGAAGTAAACAGTTCCTTTTATTAGAGCACGGGCAGGAGAATCACATACAATTAGCTTAACCCTCACAGCTATCGTGCGACTTCCGATTTTGATACCATGTTGCATACAATCTTTCAGCTCGTCAACGGTTTTACGGAGAAAATTATCTATATTTTTAGGTTTGCCTACAAATATAAGAAATACAATATATTGTCAATCATAGTTTATTTTTAATTCAAATGCAAAGCAAACTTACTTTTTCCACAAAAAACTCCAATTACACGCGGTGAGATATCTTTTAGCTCGAAAACATCAAACAAAATTGGCCAGCAGTCTACTGATGACGATTTGGACAATGGAATACCATCAAAGTTTAAACGAAGGGAGATGACATCTGGAACATTTACTCGTCCAGTAAAAACATTATGGATCTGTGTTTTCAGCCCGTAGTGCCAATAGTTTTCCTCGAAAATTTCCACGACGCGAGGCGTTTTCAAAAGAGTACGCGGATCACATGGTAAAGGTTTAGATGGGATATGCTGATTCCAAATTTTAAGAAATTTTCTTAACTGTTCGTGGTTGATTTTGCTTTCAAGAGCCCACTGAACCAAGTCCTCTTTGAAACCATCTACATCATCCACTTCGGGCAAATGTTCTGCTTCTTCAGAGTATACGGTCGCTTCACTATCACTGCTAATACTGGTATCACCATCAGGATGTGGAGCAATATTTTCTTGCACAAAATGACTTTTTGCCTTATTATCCTTTTCGTTTGCGCCGCGTTCAAAATTATCCGTGTGATGAATAGATTGAACACTTGAACGTATTATTAAATTGTTCACTTCTTTATTTCGGTGCCTCCGAAAGCCACCAGAACGCTTATTTTTCAACTCCTTATTGGTATTCATTAGTAATTCTGTTATTCTTGTATTTATGTTGCAAAAGTGAAGCTTTCTTCCGAAAAATCTCTTAACACATGCTTAAAGAATGATTTAAGCAACCATGCTAAGAAATCAATTTTTTGTCTACACTTATGTCTTAAAGCATGATTAAAGATTGATATAAGAAACTACCATCCCAAAACACAAATCAGCACTTTTTTCGCTTTAGTAGTTGCTTTAATAATTCTTTAATCATGTTTTAAGAAACGTCTTAAGAAACAGAAAAATTAGACTTCTTTAAGAATGATATAAGAAACAAAAGTTTTTCGTAATGCTATAAGCACGAATTAAGAGAGTTTGTGTTTGCTGGGACGTTCCAGGATTAAAAAGAGGAATCAGTTGTTCGTTTGCGGGGTCGTCGTTGTTTTGTATCCGTCAAGTCGAGGCTTTTGTTTCAAGTTTCTTTACTTGACTTTTTTCTTAGGACGAGTTGTCGGCACATCGCTAAACCATGATAGGGTTTGGTCGTTGAGTAAAGGCCATCATGGGCATGCCTCGAAGATGCTGCTTTGGTTGTTGAATCAACAAAATAAATAGAACTGAGGATGCCCAGTTGGGCATTATTACAAATTTGGGTAAAATTCAGGTTAGCCAAAACTCCTCATGTCTGCCCAGGATGACTTACATCAGGAGACACAATTGATGCCAATACGTAAGCACAATCGTTACTCTCAAAACAGGATGTATCTTGTTAGTTGCTATCGAGAGGAGCATCCGAATCATGAGCTTATGGACCGAATTTCTTCGTGGGCTACGAAAGAGGTCCAGGGATATAAGCGGTACCCTTTCGATGAGATAACAAACTGGGCCGCCATTGCAGCGATTCACAAGGCTGAAGAGAAACGGTCTATTGCGAGCTTAGGTACGAAGACAATCCTCTCAGCGCTTGCACCAACTGTACAGCCTGAAAAGATTAGGCTCCCGAGAGCCATCCGAATGACATTAGCTCAACTTCGGCCAGGCTATTGTTCGCGCCTTAATTCCTATAGATCCGATCATACAAAACTTATGCCCAAACTGCGCTGACACGCCTCATAATGTGGGTTATTTGTTCAATGCCCAGGTGCGCCCACCGATTTGACCCCTATTTCATTGTGAGGATCACGTAAGAAAACGATGACGAGCCATAAATGGAATCGACATAAATGCGCAGCAGTTTCACACCTTTTGCACGGCTAAAATCAGGAATAATAATTTCGTGATAAAAAGTTTTATTGAAAGACATTTTAATCTCTAAAACAAGCAACTCTTTATACCGTTAGCTGATAATAGTTCTTTTTTAATGTTTTTATTTTTGCCTTGCAGCTGATTGTCGTGTCCGTTACCGCAGGCGTTGCTCTCTTGGGCGTACTAGCACGATATCTTAGAAGAAGACGTACTCCGCGACCATTTCGACGCATACGCAAATATGGTGGCGGTCGTCGTACTCGAAACAGTGTTCGCAGTCCAAATGATTTAGCATCTCTCGCCGGATCTAAAGCATCGGCTCGATCGGGAAGCCCGGGTGGATCGATGGTCGCATTATCAGATCGCTTGTCTTTGGCATCAGGTTCTTTGGGACCGGGCATAGTTTCAACGCAACAACTAACAGCTCAACAATTGGGCGTAATGGGAATGGAGGCACTCGACACTGTCATAAACCATTGGGAGGACGCTCTTTCGGTCCACTATTCACCCGGAGGTGTTCTAACATTGACAACCGCCGAAGAATCGGAATTTTGTCGTGAAATTCAAAATCTTCTTGACATGGCCTACGCTTTGCAGGATCAAAGTGAACTGTTGTTTCTCGATCAACGCTCAATTTTGTTTCGGGATGGCGAGAAAAATGGTGAAATTTCCAAAAAAGAGACAAGCAATCAACTCAGCCGTACAGCTTCCGATCCCAATTTCGATTCAGCTGAAAGTTTTGCCTCGGCCTTGGATCAAGTTGCTGATTTGCGTGAGTTTGAAGAATTTACTGAAGCATTTGCTGAATTAGAACAATATCCATTATATCAGAGTGCGATTAAACATATGGAAGAACAGCAGATTCCATGCCGAACAATAAGAACGGAGCAAGTCGGATGCACGTCCGATGTAGAATATTTAGCAAAATTGCATTGTATTCGATTAGCTTTTCAGTATATGTTTAAGGTATGGTGAACCCTTTGCTGTTTAATTACGTCAATGGGTTGAAAATTATTTCATTTTTAGGACGCTTCTGTAGGCCAATGGGTTGCTGATACTGGCAGGCAAATCCTCACGGACATTTTGTGCCTTGGAGACAAAGATCCTAAGGACTTTCTTGTTGGATACGAGGATATGATGGCATTTTTGCAGAATCCAGGCAATTGGGGATATATTGAACGAGAGTTGGAGCAACGAAGTGTTAAAGCTATGACCTTCTATGATGTCTGTGTTGATTTCATAATTCTAGATTCATTTCGTGATTTGGATGCGCCTCCGGCCAGCGTTACAGCTGTTGTGCAGAATAGGTTTTTGTCCAACGGATTTAAGGAAACGGTAAGCATCTTATCTATTCAATCAAAATCGTTCAATTATGCTAGACACTGTTTCTTTGAAAAATATGTAGGCATTGACGACGGCTGTGTGGTCCGTACTTAAGGCCAAGCGGAGGATGCTAAAATTGCCAAATGGATTCATGTCCCACTTTTATATAATTTCGGAACAAATTTCACCCCTAATGGCGTGGGGATTTTTCGGACCAAACGAAAGCCTTCGTGAAGTTTGTCATTATTTTCGAGAACAGACGTTGGGCTTTTTAAATGACATTTACAGTTTCCAAAAATGTAGATATACTACGGTGGAAGAATTATCCGAGGATATATTACAACATATGAAAACACGAGTGAACAACATTGGCGTGAAACTTAGCCAATAGAGCGGCGGAAAAGACAGAACAATTACAATGAGTTGCACTATGACTGAGAATGTTAATTTTGTAATAAAATAATGATTCTCGAAATTATTTTATCGACCTCCTGACGCATTCAACTGTAATGTGACCTATGAGTGTGTTGTGTTGTGCGTCTTAAGCCAATATAGAAAACAATTTTAAAATTTATGAACTTACCAAATAGATGAAGAGACTGGTTGGAGCTGGTCTATGACTAACACTGACTTTTTATACATAAATAAATGTTGCGTAAATATACTGTTCATTTATGTTAGTGCGGTTCTTATTTGTATGTGGGTAGCTTAAGAAAATATAAATGCATAGATTGTAGGTATTCGGTGCCAGTAGTATAAGGTAGCAGAAAGGTTATTATCTGGTCAGATATTTTATATTTGTTATCTCGATTCTCCGAACTATACATTACATAGTGACATATAATATTTGTATTGCCTTCGGTTTCTTTATTTTCTGTTGAAAAATGTCAATGGTAAATTTGTGAGCATTTTTTTTCTTTGAAATAAATTCAATGTGATACAGATACGCTGATTGACTAACTACATTATTAAAATAAAAATCAATTTGTCGAAATTCATTATTTTTGTATTTGTATAACGGCGTTTCAAAATTTGTAAAATATCAATTCTTGCTGAAATATATTTTGTTGGCTATTTTACTTGATGGACCGAGAGGCGGATCAAAGAGTACCTGCAACCCATCTCGACGATGACAGGTTCCAGGTTAGTGACACATGTGGAAACAGATTGAAATTTTACCACCAAAAAGAAGTATTGTAGTGATTGCAAAATACGAAGAGCCTTTCATATGGAGGAGCCAATCTCTAAACCCAGTACCTCCAACAAGCCAAGACTTGCAAGGTATCGGTAGCGGTTCTCAAACTTATATTATCTGCGGTAAGCTGACCAGACGTACAGCATTTTGCGGTACAGTACAGAATTTAGATCTGTCGTACAGCATTGGGAAATGCTGAGCAAAATGTACAACATTCCCTATGCCACACAATGAAGCCTAATTCACTACATAATAAGCTCCTCGGTGAGGCCTGTGGTCAGTTAGTCTGCTTTTAAGGTGTAGTTTGACTCCTGTAGCCTGTACGATCGATTTTTGGCGAGATAATCACACTATTCGAATCCATTAAAATGGCGTTAAGAGCCCCGGCATAGCATCACAAATGTAATCATGGAGGAATGCATACTCTCCTCCGGAAATATCGCAACCAGGATAAGCCACCCTTCCACCTTCTGGAGTTTCTACTTAGACTTCACTCCATAGCTACGTAGTAGAATTCAAAATTCTTGAGAAAAACACACTTCCAGTTATCCGATTGAATTCATTTAAGTTTTATTTTTCAATGTAACTCCCCTTTACTTCAATACAACGATGAGATCGTTTAATAAGATCCTGCATCCCTTTCAAAAAGTAGTCCGCGGGTTTGTCTTGAAAATGGTCCAAAACAGCATCTTTCAGTTCCTTCTCAGTCTCAAATTTTCGTCCTCGGAGGTCCTTTTTTAATTTTGGGAACAGGAAGTAGTCACTTGGGGCCAGGTCTGGGCTGTACGGGGGGTGTTCAATTTCTTCAAAGCCGCATTTGACCACAGCAGCCTTGGCCACCGCGGCGGTGTGAACTGGCGCATTGTCGTGAAGAAGCCATTTTGCCAGTTGTTTTCCATACCGTTTCTCCTCGATGTTGGCCCTCAATTGGGTAAAAGATCTGCATAATACTTCCCTGTTACTGATGTGCCCTCTTCCTTGAAGTCAATCACAGCTCCAAAAAGTCTTTCGAACATTTCATCCGCTGCTTCATTTGATCTGCTGAGAGGAGTTTCGGGATCCATCTTGCCGAGATCTTCCTCATCCCCAAATGGTCGGTAATAATTCTTTCGACGGTGGTTTTTGATAGACTTGTCCTTTCTGCAATCTCTGATAACTTTAGCCGCCGATCACTCAATACAACTTCCTCGACTAATTGGACGTTTTCTTCGGTGGTCTCAGTTATTGGGCGTCCGGTGCGGGGTTCATCAAAAACATTCGTCCTTCCTCGCTTGAATTCCAAAATCCACCGGTAAATAGTCGCCATGGGATGGTGAAGAGTTGCTGTACACGGATATGAGTTCATCTCGAATCTGGGACGCCGTGTATCCTTTCAAAAAAGGAATTCAATGACCGCGCGGTACTTGATCTGCTCCATTTCAAATACGACATCAGAATGCGACACAAATAATAATTACCTAGCCGGGCCCTTGATTGCACAATTGAACTCATGTTTAGTCCTGTTATGACCGAAGAGTTGTTCTATCGAATAGCGGTAAAATGAATTCAATCGGATAACTGTAAGTGTATTTTTCTCAACAATTTTGGATTCTACTACGTACATTGACACTGTGCCTGGAAAGCTACCACCAGCTTAAGAATTCTCGGTCCAATGAGGTATCATTCAGTTTATCTATTGCAATAAATGAAACGAAGATTTAAATAAGTAAGTGCTTTGCGGCCATCATGAAAAGCCAGATGCCCGATCGGACGACTGTCCTTAAAGAAATCTGAAATCTAACTTCTATTCTGTGTATAATCTTATTTTGAGAACTCTTCCTTGTTATAGGTTTTCGTGTTAATACTTTCGTTTGTGCTTCACATGCTGATGATTTTTTGTCAAGGAAAACCAGTGGCGTAGATAGCTTTTCGGAGGGGGAGGGGATCAGTGATCAGGATTATCTTTTTCAGCACAGGGGAAATGCACGAAATTAAGGGGAATAATCATCCATCCATCTTCTTTCTATACCTTTCTATCGAATAAACAATTTCTTTAGTCGTTCGAGATCGAAAAATGGACTGTCGCTTCGAGGTTTTGCAATTGTTTCAATTTTCTTATTTAGATTCCGGAGGAATAGGTTTTGCACAGTGAAGCCAATATTGTACGTCGAACAACGTGGTACTGGAGATAAGGGATAGAGTTTTCATAATTCCTACTTTAATGTTGGTATACCTACTTAATCGAAGTTGGACTCCTGAGACTCCTGAATGATACGTGGGAGCTTAATCCCGTCATGCAATAAAGCATCTTAGGAAGATCATAAATACGCAGAATACACCTTGAAAGTTCGATCCTGGGAGGTTGTGGAGTGAACTGAAAATTGAAGTTTCGTCTGCAATACCGAGCGAATCGTGTAAGAATCGCTCCCGCGATGGAGACGGATGCTGTAAAAATAGTCCGTGAACTAGATGGTTGTGATTTTATTCGAGAAAAATCCAGCATAACTGTGTAGTATTGTTCAAGCAAATTAGACCAGCATGTGCCGTAATGTCGCTCAATTAGAATTTTATTGTATAACTAGATAGATAGATTAGTGGTTTATTTTTATACCCTATACCCATAAGATGGTATAGGGTATATTGTTTTTGTTACGCCGATATTATGTAACACCTCAAAGGAGCCACCGGAGGTATGGCAAAGTATATACACATATGGCCAAAAAAATAAGTACACCCCTCATGTACTTTTTTATGCCAAATTTTCATATCCTTTTTAAAATTGAATTACTCCAAATAGATAGCCATTACAACAATTAGGATACAACAATGCCAACGGAACCGAGAAACTAAATGGCATTCCCGTATTATCTTAGTCCCTCCCGATATTAGCTTTGAAGTGGGTTTTCAGCTTGGTCAAAATAATAAGTACACCATCGGTTTTTTAAATTACCACTATGGCGAAAAAAGTTCCTTTGACTTGACTGATGATTTTCGCGGTAAATATTGAAAATAGAGAATCCATTTGAAAAGTTAATCGGAGAATACAAGAAGTAAAGCAGTTTTGGTAGAAAGTTTAGAACTTTCCATGGCGATGTCAAAAAGTGTTGACAGTACAAGAAAATTTTGTAGGGATAGTTTTTTTTTTTGTTCCAGACCGAACAATGAAAACTCACAGAATATTTTGTTTTATTTATGAGATCGTAATGAATTTGATTGGAAACTACTCTTATCGTAATATTCTTCATCCAGGAAAAAAATAATATGATATACGGTACATTAACTGGCTATTTCCCAGGGAGGCGGAAAAACGCTTAATTTTCATAGTTTGGTTTCGTTCAAATGTACCTAATAACCATTACTATGAAGCAATTTCCATATAAGAAATGTTAATTGAGAGTCGCAGAATATTTTACTGATGAGGCCATACACTTTAAATGGATATTTCAGCAGGATATTAACCCTAACCATACCTCACAAACTGGTCAAGGATCCGCTTCAACCAAATCGAGTGGCTTTTCACACGTTGTTACTAGAGTCAAATTGAATCCAAAATGTTTAGGGAGAGTTGACTCAATGAACTAGTAACAAAGTTTTCACAAAAAGGACCGAATACGGAATTTCCTGAGTAACTGGATATATGGATGTAAAGGAACATGCCATAAGAATTATCTCCAGAGAGCCAACAAAAAACTTTTTTCTCTTTTCAAAATAATGGACCATTTACTTTTAAATAATGAAATAAATCAAATTCTTGTCGAATCAGAACATAATATTTTAATTAAAACCACTTTTAATCAAATTTACTGACATGTACTTATTATTTTGTCCAGCCTATTTTAGTCAGTTCGTACTTTTTCAAGGTATATGAAAGCTGTTATTTATTATAATATGCTAATTTACATATTATTTGATTCCTCACCAATTAAGTATTTAAATCTTTCCATATGATTTTATTTACTCAAATAACTACTTGGCTGCAGGGTGGTAAGAAAAATTCGTATGGGTGTACTTATTTTTTTGGCCATATGTGTATATAAATGATCAAGGTCAGTCCCTGAATCGAATAAGCCTGTCTTCTGTCCGTGTGTCTGTCTGTTAGCACGATAACTCCCGAAATAATGAAGCTAGCGGTTTGAAATTTTGGTCAAATGTTTGTTTTGCTAAAATATTGGACGGTATTGAAAATGGGCCAAATCGGACCACGGGTTCCCCTACCTCCCATACAAACTACCCCTCCTTGATATTTTAATTCGGCCATAACTTTCGGTAGAATATCGCTATCGACTTGAAATTTTGATCAATGTCTCATTCTGACATATACTTTGAGTTGGTGGAATGTGGAGTAGGTCCAACTACCCCTACCCCTACTTCCCCTACAAAGTTATATTCAACCATATCTTTTGATAGAATGTAACGAAAAACTTCAAATTAGTATCAAATGGTAGCCGTTGGATGCCTTGACAAGGTAATAAAGATGTGTCAAGTCCGACTCATTGTTATTATTATTGTTAATTAATTTAATAGAGGGAGGGTATTCCATTGGACTCTCTTGTTGTTATAATATATTATTAAAACGTGACACACAGGAGCGGGATGATGAAGTTCACAGAACTCCGTATTCTCCATGTTTATCGATCCTAAGCTCCGTGGCACATATACAGGGTGGCCCAATTGAACTGCAACTTTTGGCTAACTGATTTTTTTATTTATTTAATACATAATTTTATTGAACAATGTCCATTCTCTTTCAGTAAACTGTCTGCGTGCCCACGGCTTCAAAGCACCTTCCAAAACAATTTCTCAGTAAACATTCGCATTCATCTTGATGCCACGATCAAAAAACATTAGCGGAGATCGACCATTCGCCGTCACGGGCGGCTGTCCAAACCATCACAAACGGTGGGGATTGAGTATTGGTGGCCATCCGTATATCTAAATTCTCGGACGACCTTTCTGTTAGGTAGACACGATCGTTTTGTTTATTTATAAATTGCTCAATAGGGAAATTTTTCTCATCGAAGAAAATGATATTTGGTAATTGGGCACGTTCGTGCAATCGCAATAGCTCTTTCGCCCTATCGAATCTAACTTTTTTTGGGCTTCGGTTAGATGTTGTCCTTTTTGTATTTTGTAAGGCTTAACTTTGAGCTCATTTTTCAATATTCGCTGAATTGTTGATTTCGAAATGTGCAGCTCAGCAGCCATTTTTCTGCCACTCCGTCGAGAATTTCGGCGAATTCGAGCCTTGATGTTCCGTACCATTTCCGGCGTTGATACAGTTTTTTTCCGGCCACCACCATATCGTTTAGCAACACTACCAGTTTCATTGTAACGAGCTATGGTTCGAGACACGAAAGATTTGTTGATATTTAGATGTTGAAGAGCACGAACAATTTCCACTTGCGGCTTTCCAGCCAAATATAGCCCAATCACACTGTTACGTTTTACTTCCATCACGGATAAAGTGTTTTTCACAACACTCAGGCGCAAACGCTTGCGGATGCTTAAACACAACAAGGGGAACTGTCGTGGAACAAAATATGAGGGCGCTATCATTAGCGGTCACAGATTTACAGTTACCTACATTTGGTTGCAGTTCAATTGGGCCACCCTTTATATACAATTATAGCTTATATTTATATTTCACCAGTTAATATTCGGTTTCGATAGTTCAGAGCGATTTTGCAATATTCATAAAGGGTCTCCCAATTCGAGCCATTCAGCAGGTCGTTGACTTCTTGCTCGTTCAGATAATCTTTCCCAGTACACGATCGCCTAGTTTCCTTTAGTACGGGACAGATGCCAATGAAATGACGGGTATCTTCCCTTGCTCTCAAGTTGCACAAATCACACATAATCGGTCGATCTTCGCGATGAGGCATGTAGTTCAGCGGCAGAAGCTCTACTCGCGCTTTAAAAACCAGAGCTATTTTAGAAACTTTAAAGTCGTTTTGAAAGTAGGTATTCGCCTGGAGCTGATGATTCAGGTTCGCATAAATTTCTCGGTGCTGTGTCGCTCTCGCTTTTTCTGCCGTATTTCGCATATGCATCTGGTTAACCTTCGTTTGATTTTCGTAGAGCACGTCGGAGTTTCCGCTTGTCCCGTTCCAGTCGAATGTTGTCTCTGCTCTTTCGGCCAGCGTTTGCAAAACAACGACCTCGACTCAATGGCATGCATGTGCACCTTTTTCGGAAGCCTGTCGTGAGACATGGCGGCAACTTTAGTGAAAGTGCGTTTTCAGCGTTTCAGTACAGAGTGGCAGTAGAATCGTTTCTTGAAGCAGCGTGTAGTTTGGAGTGTTTGTAGGAAGGCGGAAGGTGCGTTTTAAGAAGTACCGCTGCAATTTTTCAACACCTTCGTACATATTTCCGCCCCATACCTGGGCACCATATAACATAATTGACTTGGACACTGCTTGGTATATCTTATATTTAGTTGTATGAGCGGCCGAATATGTCCTTGTTGTTGAATATTTTTTTCCATGTCGAGTTTATTGCTCATTTTGCTTCTTTCAACTTGTCTTCAAAATGCGGGCTCATACTTGGTTACAGGCTATCTTCACTCCGAGATATTTATATTGTTTAACTACTTCAATTTAATTTCCTCTATACGTCCATTTCTCATTACTGGCTAATTTGAAGCGCTTTTTAAAAATCATGACCTTGTTTTTTTCGAGATTAACCGTTAGTTTCCAGAGTTTACAGTATGAGGCCAAGTGATCAATCATGTTTTGAAAATGATCTGGTGACTCCGCTAGCAAAACTATGTTGTCTACATAGAGCAATCCCTTTAGTTGCAAGCCAAATCCATTTGCACCTCCGGGACATTAATCCAAAATGTCGTTGATGTAAATTGCAAAAATATCCGGGCTCAACTTACATCCTTGTCGAACGCCTAAATTCGTGTCAAAAGCTGAAGAAAGTTCATTCCCATTCCATATCATAGCCGTTGTATTGACGTACAATTCTTCCAGCACCTTTCCGAATTTTGATGACATACCACAATTATATAGCTTGAAGAAGAGACTGTTACGATCGATAGTGTCAAAAGCGGCTTTGAAGTCAATAAAACAGGCATATAGTTTTGCAATACAAAAATGGGGTCACTTGTCGAGTATCCCTTTCTAAATCCAGCCTGATTTTCCGCTATTTTATTTTCTGCGTTAAGCCACTTTGCTAACCTTGACTGCAGGATGGTTGTGAATATTTTACCAGTTGCGTTCAAAAAAGAGATGCCTCGATAACATGCTGGGTCGTTAACGTCGCCTTTTTTAGAAATCGGGAAGATTATCGCATCTCGAAACTCATTTGGAATATTTGCAGTGTTAAATATTCTATTAAATTCTTAAGTACACATTTTCATTTGCATATTTGAAGAATTCTACTGGTACTCCATTGCTTTCAGCAGCTTTGTTGTCCTTACATAGCACCAAAGCCTCATGGATCTCCTCTGTTGAAATTGTTTCATCCCGTAAGGAAACACACCAATTCGGTCTTGCATAATGAACCATGTTCCTTGTGTCCACATTTCGCAGAATTAGCATAAAATGACTTTTGAGCCACTCTGAAGTTAGCCCGTTTCCAATTTGGTTTATTAATTCTACTGGTACTCCATTGCTTCCAGCAGCTTTGTTGTCCTTACATAGCACCAAATCCTTATGGATCTCCTCTGTTGGAATTGTTTCATCCAGTATGGAAACACACCAATTCGGTCTTGCATAATGAACCATGTTCCTTGTGTCCACATTTCGCAGAATTAGCATAAAATGACTTTTGAACCGCTCCGAAGTTAGCCCGTTTCCAATTTGGTAGGTATCACCTTTATTAATACGATTCGCAATTCACCAAAACTCTTTGGAGTTAGTACAATCACCAATTTGCTCTGCTTGAGTTCTATAAAATAGTCGCTTTTTCTCACTGCATAGGGATTTTGGAAATCCTTCGGGCCACGGAATTTGGAGTGGCGTTTATTGTAAACAATCAACTTATCCGCATGTTATCGACTTCAAAATCATAAACGAGCGGCTGTGTGCGATTCGCATTAAAATCCGGTTCTTCAATCTCTGGATCATAAACGCGCATGCCCCCACCGAGGTCAGAGAAGACGCGGTTAAAGACGAGTTAATCAGAAATATTCCTCCCAATTTACGGCGGAACAACCTTCTTGTTCAGCCTTATCATAGAGTAAACTATGGGCTTAACGAACCAATTCTTCTTCTTCTTTATGGCACGATAGCCCGACGTCGGCCCTTGGCCGCCTCGATTGAAGACCTCCAATTGTCGCGGTCACGCGACCTTGTCCTCCAGTTTCGAAACCGACCAGATCCAGCAAATCGCTTAAGACACCTGGCCGAATGAGTTATGAGTTGTTGTTGGAGGGGGTGCAGAAAGGCGTGAATCGCTGTGCATGTCCTCTAAGTTTCGTCGTCCTTCTCGCCATTGTCTCAAGCGACAGGTATGTAGCAGCTGCAATAGGGTTGTCCCATAACGCCCTCGGAGTGAGGTTAGTGGATGATATCCAAGATTTAACGTGCATCACCTGGCGGTACGCCTTTAACACACGGTCTTCTTAAGACAGGAATTGTACGATGCGCAATTGACGCCCCCAATGTGCAAGCACAAAGGGTAAGTTTTATACCAGTTTATAGGAACCAGCATTCATACTGTTGGATGCGAGGCACTTTTCAAACTTCTGCCGATCTGGGGTCACGGCTCCCGGTTGAAAACGCAACTCCACGCCGAATGCTCTGAACACTCTTCCCGCGATATGGGCATTAAACCACAACCAGCATGATGCTTCCACAAGAGGAATTGTAGCCGTTTCATCCGAGGCTTTGAAATACAGGTTTCTAGACGCGGAATCATTTTTTAAGGTTGAGCTGTCGGTGCATTGAACCTATGATAGTATTCAAAGGAAGTCCATAGTAGAGCGGCCAAGGAGATGCTGCTTCTGTATTTGAATATTCGCTTTAAAGATTCGAAGAAGGGGTTGGCCCAACTCTCTGTATAATGGATGCTTTCGTTTATTTTTTTACTAAATCAAACCATTAAAAACACAGAGACGTTTTATTGACATAAATTGATACACACATTACATTTTAGCTACTTTGGCTTTCAACGGTATAGCATCCACTAAAATATTTAAAGCCATTTTCATACTCTCCTCTGTTGAGCTGATCTGAGCACAGGGATAATAATTTTTGTACTCACTTAAAAATTTCACGTATTTTCGCCAATTATCTTCCGCAAATGTTCTATCAAGTTCCATAAGTGAGTAAATGTCTTCTTTTGCCACGCATTCGGGCAGCTTGGGATTAACTTTTAAGTCGTGGTATAGAGGGAAGTTCTTCTCACACGCCGTGCATTGACACTTGAAGTGATATTGCGTTTCGAGATTCTTTAGGCGATGGTCGCGAGGCTGGGTAGCGAAATGATATCTGCAAAACGAAAGTAAATTGTATTAAGTATTACCAATAGTTAAAAATTATTTGAGTAGCTACCCATAATTATCAAAGAGGATTCCATTAGCTGGTATGGGTCGCAGAGCAAACATGTACAAGGTAGTTCCTTTATAAATCCGCACCGTGTTTGGTACACAGGAGTGATTCAATAGACTTGCAAACGCGTAGGCACCTGATGCGAAGTTGTAATCATCGTCCTTTTCATCTTTTTGCTCAATTAAACAAATACTGTGCATGTTTGAAGGAGCTGTTTGTAGATGACGGAAGAGTAGATCACTGAACAAGTTCATTTCTTCCTCGTTTCTGAGAATATCCTTGAGTGGCGTTCGATGAGTTATGAAACGTTTCATTACGGCTGCCGCCACTCCACGTTGGAAGAGATCGGCTGTAGATCGATGCTCTTGATTAGTTACTAAGCCATGAATAGCTCGGTAATGTTCCCTTTTACATGATATTCTGTAATCAATATCAAAGGCACTTTGACTCTGATTTTCAGGCCGCTGACAAAACTCCTTGAAGTCAGACAGAGAATCGAACAATGATAAAGCAACAATGGTGGTTCTTAGTGCGATTAGGTGTATTTTATTGAATAGTGCAAAAAGCAGGTCGATGATAGGACATTCGTATTTGTGAAAACTTTCGTTTGCCTCTTCCAAACATTTCTTACTACAGAACATGGCAGATGTACAACACGGACACGGAATCAACGTTAAATAATTTTCTCGAGTGCAGTTAGCACACCTAATGTATCGCATAGATGGTAAAAGAAGGGTACAAAATGGATCTTCGATTGCAACTAAATCACCAGGATTCAGCTCCTTCTTTGTGTACACAAAGCGTCCCTCTTCCTTAGACGAACGCATTGCTAGACAATCAGCCACTCCAGGAATAGACTGATACGGCTCTGAGATCAATTGGAATTCATGGAGCGCCGTGTCTTCCTTCTGAGTTGACATCAACTCCAGGCACTTCTTTTCACGTTCGTCCAATTTATGCTTTAATCGTTCCGGATAGTTTCCTTCCCTGGCAAGTTCGATATTCGCCAAACACTCTCTGTATAACTTCCACTCGAACAGAATAGCCGATCGGTTGGCGTAGCCTATGCTTATATTTTCAGAGTCCTCTTCGGCAAAACAGATACTCTTATTGTACAGTGTCATTGCCTTGTAGTAGTCCTTGTTGTTTAAACTGAAGAATTGATTGCCTTCTTTTCGGTACTGGAGTGATTTGTCGTCATTTTTGTTTGTTCTCAACTCCAGTCTGAGCTCGAGTTTAGGTATCTGCTGGTAGGTCACAAGGAGATTTTCAATGTAGTTCACCTTTTCGTGGCTGGTCGCAAGCGCATTGAACTCTTCTGAGTGAACCATAATTTTCTGATTCTTACAGAGGATTTTGACCAAATCTTCGTTCACGTCGTATATGTCCATAGCGGTCAGCAGGATCCTAGTAGCCCAGTAACTCCCAAATAAGCCGGAAAATCAAAACACTACTACTGTTGCCAATGACACTTTTATAGGTTATGTTTTCACATACACCCAACGACAATTAGTTCAATCCAGTTGTACAGCAATTTAAATTAAAATCATTTCGTAAACGGCGGTTTCAAAAATAATATATATAACGTTTATATCCTCATCAGGTCTATTATGCTTATAGCCATTTGCATACCAGCAGTAAAATATGTGGGTAAAAAAATATAACAATTTGCAAGATACATACAGCGGGTCACAGCCATGTCACAGTCACGGGGGGCAAAAGACTTCTTCCATGGGTCCTCCGCGCGGGCGCCCCCGGTAACGGTTGTGGGTAAAACCTCTAACGGCTAAGTCAAATCATCTGATGCGACATTTGGAAGAAGCACCGCGCCTGTGTACTGTATTTACATCTGCAGCGTCTCAGGTTACTTAACGTGATAGGTAACAGAAAAAGTTTAACTCAACCAACAAAGCAGCATCTTCGAGGTCTGCCCTTGATGGCCTTTACTCAATGATTAAACCCTATCGTTTATAGTTATAGTTTAGCGATGTGCCGACAATCATCCTAAGAAAAAACTTCAAGTCAAGAAACCTGAAACAAAAGCCTCGGATTGGACCGATACAAAACAACGACGACCCCGAAAACGAACAACTGATTACTCTTTCGGCTCCTGGAATCTACGTTCCCTGAATAGACAGGAGGCCATAAAGGCCCTCCTGGATCAGGTAGAACAATAAAATTTGAGCATAGTTGCATTCCAGGAAACTAAATGGCCCAAAAGCGAGATTAACGACCTCAAATCGCACACAATTTTTACGAGTGGTAAAGAGGATGGCAACCGGGAGTTTGGAGTAGCTTTCATCGTGAGTAAGCAGCTCAAGGACCACGTTATTGGCTTCAAACCCATAAACGAGCGCATATGTGCGATCCGCATCAAGACCCGTTTCGCTAATCTCTGGTTCATTAATGCGTATGCCCCTACAGAAGTAAAAGAAGACGCTATTAAGGACGAATTCTACAACCACCTAGAAAAACTTTTCGACTCATTTCCAAGCTCCTGCTAGGAAACTTTAACGCCAAAGTCGGAAACGAAAGATGGCATAATGGAACTACTGGAGGTCACAGCTTAAACGACGAAAACAGCAAAAATGGTCAGTGAAACGCAAACATTTTGACGAGCAGTTACAGCAAATAAACCAAAGAATAGCCAGTAAGAACATTAGCCAGGCGTACAAACTTATAAATAATGTTAAGAACGGATATCAACCCAGAACAAGCCTTTGTAAGGACAAGGATGGTAACATCATCAGCGACATCGAAAGCGTCAACAAACGATGGGCGTCGCATTTTGAAGAGCTCCTCAATGCACCATCAACATCCCACACGGAGCCAGCTCTTGAGCAGTTAGCCGAACCAGGCCCTGCCGTTCTACCCCCAACAGTAGAGGAGGTGAGTCTCGCCATTGGAAGAGACTTCAAAGTAATAAAGCGCCCGGCGCTGACGAGATCCCAGCAGAACTGCTGTAGCATGGTAGAACGTGCCTGACCAACGCTTTGGCACGATTTCAGTATCTGTGGCGCCAAATTTTGATGATGCCATTTCATTAATATTGACCTGAAACGACCGAATCTGCAATCCTTTTTCGCGAAATCGTAACGGTTCTCCAGATATTCAATGTCAAAGTTTGACATTTATATGGGGTAGTTCAGTTTTTGATGGGAAATTCGGGGTATTTTCACTACATATTGATGTGAATCAATAGCATTGCACCGAAAATAACATTTTAAATTTCATTTACGTCCCTGTCTAGCAAATTTTACAATTCTTGGTTGCAAATATATTTCGAATTTTCATATTTTTAACATATTTGTAAAATTGGTAAAACTTACTATTCTAGTGGGACTGATTAAAATTAAAACGTCAATTTAATGGCACCGAATACTTTCCCCAATGTGTAAAGCGGAAATATCCCCCTTTTCTTATCAAATTACTTAACTCGTTTCATAGAAAAGTCAAACTTTGACATTGAATATCTGGAGAACCGTTACGATTTCGCGAAAAAGGATTGCAGATTCGGTCGTTTCAGGCCAATATTAATGAAATGGCATCATCAAAATTTGGCGCCACAGATACTGAAATCTCCCCAACGCTTTACATGTGCTACTGCTGCAAATATGGAACGACGAGGTAATCCCCGAAGATTGGCGCAAAAGGATAATTTGCCCAATCCACAAAAAGGGTGACAAGCTGAAGTGTGAGAATTACAGGGGCATATCATTGGTTTGTATTTTATCGATAATTCTAGAAAAGAGAATCAATCCGTACGCCAAAGGCCATGATGCAATCGAAAACAAGGACGCCAGCAAATTCAAGCATCACAGTAGGCGACCTTAATGTCGAGTATGTAGACAACTTCAACTATCTGGGTTGTAATTTATCAAAAGACGCCAACGAAACCGAAAAAATTAAGACAAACACAGACACACACACACACATATTAAGCGACGGATACAACTAGCCAATAAGACCTATTTCTCGGTCCTCCCTATAATTAGTTCGAAACTTGCGCACAGGAACACTAAGCTCCGCCAAAGAAAGTAATGAACGCACAACGAATTAACGGAGCGAGGTTGCGTGGACGACCGAGGGCTCGCTGGGAGAACTCCGTAGGTGAAGACGCCCACCAGCTGCTGGGCTTCTGAAACTGGAGGACAAGGTCACATAACCGCGACAATTGTAGGTCAACAATTCAGGCGGCCAAAGCCCGACGTCGGTCTATCGTGATGATTATACAGCGGGTCACAGCTTATTTCTAGGCAAGCATCTATGGAAAAGTTTAACTGCATATAAAAACTGTACCGAGAATGATATTAACATTTTGTAAACGCAGACAATTAGTGAAATGTTCAAATTAATGTATTTAATTATTTATATTTTCAATATGCGACAACAATTAATAACGGATAATAACTTAAAACAATGCCACAGCTTATTTCAAGCAGTTACTTTCTAGTGCTGTTATGATCCATTATGTTGCTATGAAACGGTTCTTTGTTATTCTGTACCTACATCAGTAAGTTTTGGTTTTATTCGTAAAGCATTTAACTTCAGTTTAGCTGCATTTTTAAAGATCACGAAAAAAAAATTGTTTCACAAAATGGGACCACGTACAACACCGTGCATAGCATGAAAATAAAATGATCCGAACAAAATTTTCAATTTGACAGATGAGCGTTATATTGTACGAAATTTCAGGGAAAACGCAAGATTATCGGCTCCGAAAATTGCCAGCGAAGTGAAGGCTGAGTTAGGTAAGTACTTCCATCCGAAAACGATATCTCATGTGCTGCGGAACCATAATTTTAACGGAAGGATTGCACATTGCACGCAAGAAGCCATTTATTAATGCTTAAAACCAAAAATGTCGGTTGAAATTTGCCCAGGAACATGCCGGCAAGGATTCTGAATTTTGGGATACGGTCATATTCGCTGAAGTTCAATATTTTTTACTTCAGACGGGGATTCATACGTTTGGCGCGAAAGTCAAACATAAAGCTGCCAAGAATCTAAAAGCGACAGTGAAACATGCTTTTGTATGTCGTCGTCACGAGTAGTGCATTTGGAATTCATAGATACTACCTATGAATAAGACAAATTATCTTGAAATGTTGCCCAATTTACTTCAAAGTTCGTAGAACTGGGCATTCGGGATCAATTCCAATTTTACCAAACAAATAAATCAGGCAGTCTGGCTGATTTGGAACTGCCCGCACATCATGCAACCACCGACAAGTCGCTGGACTTGAATGTAATCGAACTTTTGTGGGCCTTGTTGGACGCAAACGTTAGAAAATGGAAGTTATCCAACAAGGCCGATCTCAAAATGCACTTTTGTCTTCTAAATATCAAAATAAATATATGGTTGAAATAAGCTGTAGATTGTAAAATAGGCTATACGTATAACCTATGTTTTTTGTAGTTGCCGGGATCGAACATCGTAAGCTGTAGAGTTGTTTTTAGTTGCCTTTCGTTGTTAATTGTTGCAAATTATTGATCATCGCCATCAATGTGGCCCGACGTCGGGCTTTGACCGCCTGAATCGTTGACCTCTAATTGTCGCGGTTACGTAACCTTCTCCTCCAGTTTCTGAAGCCCAGCAGCCCAGCCCAGCAACACCTAAAGAGTTCTACAGCGAGCTCTCGGTCGTCCACGCAACCTCGCTCTGTCAATTCGTTGTGCGTTCATCACCTTTTTAAGCATGCGATTATAGTCCATTCATTGTACATGCCCCGCCTATTGAAAACGATGAAGCTTCACGATTTGCGATATTTTTCGCTCATCGTAAAATTGATACAACTCAACTTTTGCTGGATACGCCATTGAACTCGCTCGCAAACGGGCTTGTATGGGCTTGTATCCATCGCTTTCGTTGGCGTCCTTTGATAAGTTACAACCCAGGTAGTTGAAGTTGTCTACATACTCGATATTGAGGTCCCCCACTGTGATGCTTGAGTTTAGTGGTGTCATTGTTTTTGATTGCATCATGGCCTTTGTTTTGATTTCGTTGATATGTATAACAACTTAATTTGCGGCGTTACTGAGATTACGCAGAAGGCTTTCCGCATCACCCAATCTTCAAGACATGATGTTGATGTCGTCGGCGTACGCTACTTATTGAGTCGACTTGATGAGTAGCGTTCGGCTGCTGTCCATATTCATGGCTCGAATTACATACTCGAGTGCAATGTTGAAGAGCGTCGGCGCCAGTCCATCGCCCTCCTTGAGCCCAGTACGAGTTTCAAATAGGTTAGTGAATCTGTTCTGCACTCACACCTGCGAGACGGTATTAGTCATCAATATCTTTATGAGTCACTCTAGTCACTAGCTTTGCCGATATACCAAAATGCAGCAATATGTTGTACAGTGCACTTCGATCGATACTGTCGTATGCCTGCTTGAAGTCGACAAAGATTTGGTATACAACGTCGATGTTATATTCCCAGCACTTCTGGGGTAATAGCTTCACGGTAAAAAGCTGATCGATCGTTGAACGACCAGGTCTAAAGCCGCCTTGGTATTCGCTAATGATTTGTTCTGCGTACGGATTAATTTTATATTCCAGAATTTTGGATAAAATCTTCGGGGATTGCCTCCTCGTTCCATATTTTCAGCAGTAGCACATGTATAGCGTTAGTTAGGCACTTTCTACTGTGCTTCAGCAGTTCTGCTGGGATCTCGTCAACGCCCGGCGCCTTAATACGTTGAAGCGATTGGATGACGAGACTCAATTCCTCTACTGTTGGGGTTGAACGGGAGGGCCTGGTTCGGCTAGCTGCCTCAGTGGGGGAGGTTGGTGGTGAATTGAGGAGCTCTTCAAAATGTGATGCCCATCGTTTATTTGTTCTCTCGATGTCGCTGATAATGTTACCATCCTTGTCCTTACATAGGCTTGTCCTGGGTTGATAGCCATTCTTGATTGTGTTGATTAGTTTGTACGCCTGTCTATTGTTCTTACTCGCTAATCTTTGGTTTATTTGCTGTAACTGCTCGTCAAAATGTTTTCATTTCTTATGTCTAATTTACTTATTAGATACTCGCCGGAGTTCGTTGTATCTTTCTTTCTTGGCTCGGGATGCGCGTTGTGTGTATGGCGATAGGCTTTATTTTTCGCCTCAATCGAGGCGCTGCATTCGTCGTCGAACCAGTCTGTACGTCTAAGCCAGCCTTATACCCCACGACCTCCTCTGCAACTCCTTTGATACTTTCTTTGAGCTCCTCACAGAACTCTAAAATGCCTAAATTGTTGATGTTATTAAGCATGGGCGACAGTTTTTCCTCAAGTGCGGTAGTATTGATAATAATATATGTACATAATTTAAATAACAAAATCGGTTTGTAACTTCTCTAGACATTAGACTAATGCGTTTACAAATTGTTGATATATTGATAAGTTTGTTTTTATATGCGGTTATCTTTTTTATAGGTGCTGATTGAAATAAGCAGTGACTCATTGTATGTATGTATATATCAGATCAAGCTCTCGTTACTACGGTGTAGCGTTCAATCAGTAAGTATAATATGGATGCTGCCATATCATACATACCAAAGGTAAATCGAAAATACAGAAGCGTACTAAGGAAGAATCCAGGCATATGGCGCCTTCCGGTATTTTTTTGAAGGTCATAAAGCTTGAAATAGATTGGACGCGCCAGCATCAGCATGGGCATAAGCAAAAATATTTAAATTTAGAACACATGCATTTGCCTTTGATAACCCACATTGGCAGCAGCAGAAGCATTTTTTCTGCTGCTGCTGTCAATGTGGGCCATCAAATGCAAATGCGTGTGTTCTAAATTGAAATGTTTCTGCTGATGCCGATGCTGATGCGTCAAATGTATTTCAAGCATAACGTGCTCTCTTTTTTTGCGGATACTAAAGAACTACACCAGTTTCTCAATATAGTCATTCAGTCCAGCACACATGCCATTTAAATCATTCCCCGAGGTGAGTATGGTGCAATCGTCAGCATAGGAAATTAGTTCGATAGCTTCCGGTGGTGTTGGAAGGCTCGACACGTAGATGTTAAACAATGTAGGAGAGAGTACCCTGTAGAACTCCCTGCTTAATTTTCCTATGCTTTGAACAGCTGACCCGGAACTCTGTGAAGGATTGCCTCCCATCTAAATAGTTGGCAATCCACCTAACCTCTTGTGCAGAAATATGCATATTTAGGAGATCAGCCAACAAAGCAGAGTGAATGACCGTTCGACACGGTTTTCGACATGGACACTGCTCGCGCAGTTTTAGATTTGCGGTGGTTTTCTTACCGAATCTGATGGCTACACTGCCCTTGTCTTTGGTTGGGTGAGACAGAGGGCGCGGACCGTAGCCCATAGTTTGCTGACGCCTTGTGAAAGGTCGCAGCTATCCAGATGCTCGTTCCATTTCTGTTTTTATAGGTGTTAACTAGTCGATTTATTTAGGAATTTAGCTCCTGAATTCTGGGGTCTGCCGGATTTTTGCGTCTTAAATCGTTCCCTTCGTCGGCTAACCTTGCGGCAGTAGTTGGCAAATATGGCCAAACTTTGGCGCTTAAAATAGTTATGTCAGGAAAACTATGGCAGGCGCCAGCGACGCGTGTAAACGAAATTCCATTGAGTGCGCAGAAGTCTGATGGGTCGAATTTGGTCGCGATATCTATACCTCTGGCATCATTTGCGAGGAGAGAGTGCCAAAGTTCGTGATGGGCGTTAAAGTCGCCAAGTAGGATCCTATGCTGTCCAAGTGGACCAATATCGAACTTATAGGCAGAGCCACAGCTGGTTGCTGGTGGAACATAGATGTTTATAAGTTCGATATTTGTATTCCGCCGTGCCGTCGTTGAAACGAAGATCTAATACACTGTATGGCACGGTTCTGTGTATTAGGAATGCGAGCCCTCCTCCTGGATTAGGACCCTGCCTGCCGACTCTATCGCGCCTCAAAAGTATGTAATCGCCGCGGATATTAAATTTGGGAGTTGAAGGGTGGAGCTTGGTCTCCTGAAATGCCAAATTCTGCGCATACTCATGAAACGGACTATCCCGTCGATCTTCTGACGGATGCAATATGGTTAGTTGGGTGTACACTGCTGCAGGGGGTGCAGGCGTTAGACTTGAGCGATTATGTCTTGTTGACTGCGGGTGGCGATGGTGGAGAATTGTTTTGAGAGCTAGGGCCAGGAATGGCCAGAGACGGTGGTGGGCCATTAGCTTGTGAGCTAGGGCCTGGGGTGGCTGGGGGCCGACCCGCATGCAGCCACCCTGGAGCAACAATGGACAGCTTAGACCTGAGCAGTATAAATTACACTCTGCAGCAGGTACACATTCCCGAAGATACGTCGGTTGCATACACAGCAGATGTAGATTTCGGGACCTGGATTGGTTCAATGCCGGCGCGGATTAGGAGAATTGAGAGCAACCGCGCTGAGATGAAATGCTCCCAATTTGACGAAAAAAAAACACATAGAACACATCCACACACATACACATCCCTCCTGGAGGGAGGGAGTTTTTACAACGAACCTTCATGGCTCTTGCCGTTTCGTTGGGATGAAAGGGGTGTGGTCCGCTCCGAAGAGGCTTGAAAAACCCGTGTGACAGCATGCTGCCATCGGGAATGGTCGCCAGTAGGAACACCGACTCAAAGAGTCGTATCGATCGGCTCAAAATGAAATCTGAAGCCTCGTAAGCCCATTGTAAACATTTGTTGATGAAAAAAACACATTAGAATTTTTTAGGCCGAAACGCTTGCAATTATGATGAAGGCCTGTCACGCACTTGGAAATATATGGGAAAACCATCTGCTCAGACAGTTAGGCTGATATCAAGACATTGAAATCGGTAAGAACGGCTTCCGGGCTTGTTGAACAATACGAAAAAATATTAACGTGCCTTAGAATTTGGTAAATATAATCAACCTACTTGGGTATGGGCATAAAAGGCACGAGATGGCTGGAAAACTGGTCAAAATGGGTTTCGCTCTTTGCAGTTTTTATGCGAAGCGTGTGTCCCGCATTGCTGGTTCTTAATGATGGAATCAAAGCTAAGGCAATCATATAGCTGGAAAAGCATGTCCAACATTCTGACTAAACCAACGCATATAAATACGACGATCATTGGTGGCAACAAAAACAATTAATCGAGGTTATTAAATCGACTGTAAAACAGCGAATATCTTTATTACACTAGTAGTGTGCAATAGAAAATTAAAAAAGAAGAATAATTATGTAGTTAATTCATTTTGTATTCAAAGTAAGTAATTCAAGCATAACGTATAAAAAATGCAAAAAAATGAAAAGAACAATTCATCAATTTTGCAACATAAATTACATTGCAGCCACTTTCGCTTTTAATGGTATATCAGCCAATAAAATATTAATAGCCATTTTCATACTTTCCTCTGCTCTGATGATCTGAATGCAAGGATAGTAGTTCTTGTAATCAATCAAAAACTTTATAAATTTCTTTAAATTCTTTTCGGCAAATTTTCGGTCAAATACTTCGAGTTTGCTAACGTCTCCTTTGCTTACACAGTTAGGCACTTTGGGATGAATTTTCAAATCGAGGTATAAAGGGAAGTTTTTCTCGCACGCCGCGCATTTGCACTTAAAATAGTATTGTGTTTCGAGACTATTCTGGCGAAGATCGCGAGGTTCCGTCAAGAAATGATAACTGCAATAAAACAAGTATTGAACTCAATTAACTATCAGCTATATCAATAGATAAAAAGCAATAAATAGTTACCCGTAATTATCATAGAGAATTCCATTGGCTGGTATGGGTTGCAAAGCAATCAGATATAAAGTAGTTCCCTTGAAAAACCGTACTGTATTTGGTGCACATGAGTGATTTAATAGACTTGTAAGAGGGTACGCGCCAGATGCGCACTTGGTATCATCATCCCCCTCATCTTTCTGCTCGATTAAACAAATGCTGTGCGTATTGCAAGGGGCTGTTTGTAGATGGCGGAAGAGGATATCAATAAAAAAGTTGATTTCAGTCTCATCTTTTAGAACGTCCTTGAGAGATGTCCGACGAGTAATGAAGCGCTTAATTACTGCTGCGAAAACACCACGTTGGAAGAGATCGGATGAAGATCGATGCTCTTGATGAGTGACTAGGCCATGAATCGCGCGATAATGCTCTCTTTTGCATGATATTCTATAATCAATATCAAAGGGACTTTTATTTTGATTTTCAGATCGTTCGCAAAACTCCTGGAACTCCGTCACAGAATCGAAAAGTGATAAAGCGACTAAGGTAATTCTTAGTGCAATCAGTTGTACTTTATTGAATAGTGCGGAAAGCATGTCGATAATAGGGCATTCGTATTTGTGGAAACTTTCGTTTGCCTCTTCCAAACACTTTTTACTGCAAAACATTGCAGTCGTACAATTCGGACACGGAATTAACGTCAAACAATTCTCTCTGATGCAATTAGTGCACCTAATGTAACGCATTGATGGTAAAAGAAGTGTGCAAAACGGATCATCAATAGCAACCAAATCACCAGGATTCAGATCCTTCTTTGTGTACAGGAAACGCCCCTCTTGCTTAGTGGAACGCATTGCTAGACAATCAGCCACTCCAGGAATAGACTGATACGGCTCTGAGATCAATTGGAACTCATGGGGCGCCGTGGCTTTTTTCTGAGTTGACACCAACTCCAGGCACTTCTTTTCACGTTCGTCCAATTTGCGCTTCAAATTTTCCGGAAAGTTTGCTTTCCTGGCCAGTTCGATATTATCTAAACACTCTCTGTATAGCTTCCACTCGAACAGAATTGCTGAACGGTTGGCGTAGCCAATCGCCATATTTGGAGAGTCCTCTTCGGCAAAGCAAATACTCTCGTTGTACAATGTCATTGCTTTGAAGTAGTCCTTGTTTTGTAAACTGAAGAACCGATTGCCCTCCTTCCGGAAATGAAGTGATTTCTCGTCGTTTTTCTTGGTTCGCAATCCGAATCTAACCTCAAGTCTGGGTATTTGCTGGTAGGTGACAAGAAGACCCTCAATAAAGTTCACTTTTTCGTGGTTCGTAGCAAGTGCAAGGAACTTTTTTGAACATGGGCCAATTTGCTTGTTCCTGCAGAGCGTGGTGACCAAATCGTTGTTCACGTCGTAAATATCCATATCTTCCGTAATACGGATAAACTCGCGTAGTTGCAAAAAGAAAGAAACCGATGAAAAACAAAACACAACTGTTGACAAAATGATTCTTTTTTTTTTGTAATGTGCGGCTGCTCATACACTGAGCAACAATTATTTCTGATCAGTTGTACGAATATTAGTTCAGTAATAAATTGCATCAGCAATGCAGAGAAATTTTAGATATCAATAATCTACCAAACGTATCTGGAGGCTATGACCAAATAAAAACTACTGATAGATATACAATTAATTGGCACTGAAATCACACCATTTCTATGCAACTAGTATATACATACATATGTAAATAACCTAACCACCTAACCGAAGGAAAATTTCCGAAAATTTTGAAGATTTCTAAAATTAAACCAGTTTTTCAGCAAGGAGATCCTAACGATCCATCAAATTACAGACAAATTGCATTGACCAATGTGTTTAGTAACATGTTTGAAAAAGTAATTAATAAAATAATTTTAAATCTTATAAATATAACTATCATTTTTGATCCAAACCAATACGGATTTCAAGCGGAAAGTAACACTACTGTTGCTCCCAAGCCGCGTAGAGATATCGCCAAGCTTACTGCTGTTATCACGGGGCACTAACCAATGGGGCTCCACGCTGCCATGCTGGCCATCCCCTACAACGCGCATTGCCGCAGCTGTGGTAATGTAAATGAGAGGGAAACCCTGATTCACTTTCTGTGTGAATGTCCGGGTCTTGCCAGAACCCGGTATAGGACGCTCGGTAGGGCTTTTCTGGGAGGCTTGGAGGATGCAGCTAATGTGAAATTAGGGCAGCTGCTGTACTTCCTAAATAACACTGGCTGGTTCAAGGCACCTCCCCACTCCTAAATTTATTACCTACACTCAGAGAAAAATTATAGTTATTTGTGACTATTTTCGATAGTCACCTGTATAATTTAATGGAAAATCGTGGATCAACTATTTTCCAAACTAAAACAAGGAAAAATAGTAAGAAGCAACAACTCAAATTATAAAAAATAACATTCTCCTAAGTTGAATACAACATTCACCATAGTTGATATTAATTGTTAAAAATAGTTGATTTTTCTGAGTAAGACTAGTAAAAGTCAACCATGCAAAATTGTTGTTTCGTATATTTCAACTATTACTCGAAGTTAAATTTGACAATCTTGAAAGTTCAAATCAACACGAACATAGTTAAAATCAACAATTTAAGTGATAAGCTCTTTTCGTTTTGTAATATTTTTACAATCAAGTGTTAGCGTTGGTGAGTTCTGAACAATATTTCACGGTGCTTTTTCTAATAAAGTGTTAAAAATGGTTTCAGAATCAATGACGACGGTGAATTATTAGTATTAGTGAAAGTGCGGGCAATCAAAACGATATGTTTAGTGAAAATGTCTTTAAAAGACACTGACCCGCGTTTTAGATGAAGGAAGTAATTGCTATTTCGCAGCCCACTTATCGGTAAGAAATGCTATTTAATAATTGTTAGTTTGATCTATTTTTGCCAAAAAATATCAATAGGTATATGCATTGGTTTCAGAAAACTCTAGTATTTGTTTTTTTCTCTAATTTTCTTTTAGTGCAAAATGTTGACATTCACAGGAGTTTAATTGAACTTTCCCGAAATGGTTTTGCGGCTGTAAGCTGACTTAGGCCGTGTCATGTAAGATGGAGACTCTTATTGGAAGAAAGAAAAGGTATACATTTAAAAAATATATTCATATTTGCTTTCTTATTAATTTTGCCGTCTACTATATAGATTGTTTGAATCCAGTCGCAAATCATCTAGATGGTGTGCATTTTGGCAGCAGGAAAACTTATATGCAGGGACAATTGAATGATATGCCAATGACTAAGATCATTGTATTGCTTACGTGAGTACTTTTAACAATTTAATGTCTAATAAACATTTGTCTTTCCTTTTCCAAATATTATGTAGCATAAAAATAAAATTATTCTAAATAAATTAATTATTGTTTTTACAAAAAAAAAAAAAAAAAAGGTTTTATTCAACGTTCATCGCTGGCTTGTTTAATGATTAATATCAACTTTTTACATAGTAAATTTCAACTATGGGGGTAGTATTTACTCGTTTCCTATTCTTTTCAACTATCCAAATAGTTATTTTGAACCAGTTTTCTGGTTGTTTTTTTTTCATTCTTTTCAACAATAAAATAGTTATTTCCAACTATTGCTCCAGTTGTTCTGGGTTGGGATTCAAACATTTAAATAGTTGCTTACAACTAATGTGAAAGTTGAAATCAAACATGGAACACAAAGTTGATAGTGACTATTTTTTATATTTGGTTTTAACTATTTAAATAGTTTTTCTGATTCGAACTAGCAAAATAGTTAACTTATTGTTGAAATCAACTATTTTTTTCTCTCAGTGTAACCTTCATCATATACACTAGTTAAACTTCACGGAGTTTGGGGTTTCAAAACGGCGCTTTACGCGCTAATTGGGCTTTTGGCTAGCCTCTGCCTAAGCCGCCACTTTTATCAACCAACCGTTGCTCCAATTGATGCAATGCACTCTATAAAATGAGGAATTATGGATAAATCCAAATATACTTACTACTTAAGTAAACCATTCGATACAGTAAACCACACAGTGCTATCAGATAAATTCTTAACGAACTAGGAATCCGAGGTATAGCAAATGGAATGGTTAAAAATTATCTGAAAGACACAATGATTATAACAGAATTGAATAATGAAACAAGTTCAGAAAAGATCCTAAACTCAGGAGTACCGTAAGGCTCCATACTAGGCCCTACCCTATCCCTATTATATGTAAACAACTTGAAGAATGCTGCACTTTAAAGCCAGATAAAGGGTGGTCCAATGTGAATGCACGAAGTTAATTGTTAATAAAACAAAAAGTTTTTAGAGAATTATCTAAAAAATTTTTGTTATGATAGAAGGATCTATGGCAATTATGTTTGAAACAAAATATCGGCCAATTGCCCGCCATGGCTACGGTAGCATACTTCTATCCGATGGTCCATATTTTCAATGACACTGAGACATAATTGAGGTTGAATATCGTTAATAAATTATCTCATCCTTTAGCTCTTGAATTGTTTTTGGCTTACACATATCGTCGCACATGTGTGGACATAGCCAATGGCTATGTACGCTTTCGTCTTCCCTATCGTCTTCAAGCTCCGTATCCACTTTCAACATTGAACATATCATTGATTGCGTCAAGTGAACAGAAGAGATCAATGTCTCATTCTATACAGATCCGTTCATTATTGTGCCTGTCTAGACAGTTTCAATTTTCGTTCGTCTTCATCATTTTGACAATTGAAACTTGAGATGCCTGCGCTATTGAGGAAACGCATTCATTCTTGATCGCGATTGCTAATGTAAAATATAAACAACTCATCATCTATTCATATATTAATGAAATAAATTATCATTTACCCGTCCTGACCAAAGCCGAATTAGAAGCATAGGCACTGAAGAAGGAAGCGAGTTGCTTCCGAAATGTACATATGCCAAAATAAAAACCTTTGCAGCAGGAAAAACTGTTTCTTTCTTTCAAATTGTGTACATATCTGGTATCGGTGCATCTGGGTCTGAGAATGGGCAGCATAAGAACTCAGTCCATGCTCCTCCAGAATGTCACACCATTTTGTAAGTGCAGTTTGCAAGGTAACGATGTTTGGGCTACTGAGGACTATATCATCGGCAAAAAGAAGAGATATTTCTAGGCCGTCGGATATACGTGTTAATAAGTAGCACATGATGATGTTGAAGAGCAACGGACTCAATACACTGCCCTGGTGTAATCCGACATTCACCGGAAATTCTTCTGATTCACCGGCTGTGCATCTAACCTTAGTCGTAGCTCCATCATACATGTCTCGTATCATCCTGACGTATGCCTCAGGAACATTAAGTGCTCTCAAGGCCAACCATATCAGATCACGAGGTACTCTATCGAATGCCTTTTCCAAATCGATTAACACAAAGTGCAAGTCCTTTCGTGCTGCTCTATACTTTTCCATCGCAATACGAATGTACTGAATCGCATCGACTGTAGATCGACCTTCAACAAAGCCGCATTGATTGTCATTCAACCGCAAAAACAAAAATACTTAAGGGAAGAAAAACGCATGGTAGATAGGAAAAAAGACGTTAAAGTTCCAAACTTTGAAATGGCGGAATAATGATTCCCTCAATAATGGAATAATCCAGCTAAACATTGTATTTACTGTGTAATTCATTAAAAACTATATAAAAGCAATCTCAAATGCCGTTAAGTCCATATCAGAACCTTAAGGATGACTGTCGATCTCATTATCACAATGACGAAAAAAGTTTCCTTGGCATAACTGATGATTTTGGCGGCAAATATTGAAAATATAGAATACCTTTGAAAAGTTAATCGAAGAGTACAAGAAGTAAAGCAGTTTTCGCAAAAAGTTTAAATCTTTCCATGGCAACGTCAAAAAGTATTGACGGTACAACAACATTTTGGAGGGACAGTTCTTCTTGTTCCAGACCGAACAATGAAAACTCACAGAATATTCTGTTTTATTTATCGTAATAAGTTTGATTGCAAACGACTCTTATCGTAATATTCTTCAATTAAAAAAAAAAATAACTCGGCGTCAATGAAACCGGACCACACGGTAAGCGCGAACTCTAATCAAAACAGGCATTGTGTTTGTTGCGTGAGTTAACGGTACTTCAGATAAAAATCATAGTCATTTGAATTGCCATTAAATGCACTTTCATAGTTGTAAGTTTCATACTTTTAGAGAAAATTGAATTTGAGTTCGAAAGTGGCGAGTGGCCCGATTTTTGTGAAGCCGAGTGTATATTATATGCTACATAAATTGGCTATTACCCATGGAGGCGAAAACAACATGGTCTATGGTTCAAATTTTAGTTTTTGGGGGGGGGGGGGGGGGCTTTCCAATTTTGCAGCAACATAATAAATAAATAAAGAAATGAGAGATATACCTTGAAATTAAGAATGTCCTGTGTTACTAAAAAAATGGTAACCCACCGTAGCAAAATGATGATGACAAAATTACCAATCAATCTCCTGAAATCAGAAACATGTGATGCAAAATCACAAAGCTGAGATTACTTACCGAGCTCTCGGCTATAATCAGCTCAAAAAGCAACATTATAGTTGCAGGGATATGGATAGAATCACTACAATCACAACTAGTCCTTCTGCTTTGCGTAGTATAATAGGCTCAATCAGCCGGACTGTTAAAACTGTTTTTACGGTTCTCGAAATTTCGAAGGCATTGTTGATTTTTGACAGTTTGGGACATGTGGCATTTAACGTAGGACCTTATGTGTTCGAAACCCAAACGAATTTTCTTGGAATACAACTCAGATCGATGTGGGTTGTAACAGGATTGAAAATAGTGTCCATTTTATAAAAAAGGTCTGCCTAAACTATGCAGCGCGTCATGTAATACCAGGAGATGCATTACCGGACTCAACCAGGCAAAAGTGTACGATACTCTTATGTAGGACACGAAATACAACCTTGTATCGAATCATTTTAAATGAGCTAGGCAATGGCTAGCCACCGATTCGACACGGCCGCGTTTCTGACTATGTGCCAGAGAACGGGTTCAAACAAAGCAACAAAAACATTGTTGTTGGACGGTGGATGTAGCATGCTCAAAAAATGATTTGAGTTATCCGCCGTCTAGTTTGTCCATAGTGGGACCGGACTCATCCATGTTGTTGTTGCTTTGTTTGAACCCGTTCTCTGACACATAGTCACAAACGCGGCCGTGTCGAATCGGTGGCCATTGCCTAGCCCATTTAAAATGATTCGATACCAGGGTGTATTTCGTGTCCTAAATAAGAGGATGGTACACCTTTGCCTGGTTGAGTCCGGTAACGCCTAAGTTGACAGTTGTACCATATTGTACTGCAATTTGAATAATGCAAGTAAATTCTACGATGTATTTTGAATTTAATGACACATAATTTAATCTAGTACGCGGGTGTTGACTCGATTAATTTAGTGGTTTTAGTAAATCCTGTCCATAATGTGAATCCCCTCTAAGGCTCAGCCCCATTATACTCAGCATAAATATTAGTTCAATCAGATATAAATAAATTTGCTTTGGGTCACAAAAACCGGATTGAATTAGATATCAGTGCAGAGTATAATGCCTTAACGCCAAACTTTCCTACTGTAACGTGAGAACAAGTTATAGGCATGTCTTTTTTTTTAATTATTATCAGGGGAGAGTTATTATCCTTCGCCGCAGCAATCCCTTTTAGGAATAACCTACATCTCAATAAAAACTATTTTTACGTAAATTACTTATGCTACTGCAATTTTCGCATCAAAAAAGATTTAAATTGAAAACATCCTGACGTAATTTTTTTTTTGTCTAGGGCAGTCATTCCCAAATTTTTTTTTAAAGCGGACCCCTTCACACATGAGAAACCTGTTCGGGGACCCCTAACTGAATTTCAAGCCTTTAAAGTTTGAATTGATTAAATATTTAAAAATAGATACAAAATAAAAAAATACAGGATGCGGCAGTGAAACTTACTTGTTTGAAAGGTCAGGTGGGCTATGGTCCGTGACCGATCGACATAAACCAGGGATTTCTAATAACCCCATAAAAAAATCGCATGGAGCCAGCTGCATGTTAACGAGCCGAACGCCGGCCGGGGAGAACACAGAATTGACTGCCTCACTCTTTCAACATTTTCCGGAGTTCTAGTGGTCCGTTGATGTCCATTTCTGGTTTTAGCGACATTCCATACTCCAGAAATCAGTATTTGAGGAGGAACCGAGCACGGAAGGCACGTTGTGTAGCAACAAGTAAGCGACCGTTAGAAAATTAGGTATCGACGGCGAAGGCCCGCCGCTCTCAGAGCATTATGCGAAACAAATTTGGAGTCTTCCCCCTCCAGCTGCGCCCCCTCCCACCCCTCTACCCGCACAACTCACCACTCGGGATTTTTTCAAATAAGTATGTTTCTCTGTCGCACCCTGTAGTTTTGATGTCTTAAACAATTTTTTTTTCGCATAATATTATTAGCCCTAAATTACTAACAATACGCAAAATTGACGTGTTCGCTCACATTATAATGTGTATAAGCTGTTCCACGAGTCTGGTTGACTACTCACTGCAGCAATACTTTCCTCAGTTAGTTGTTGTATGTCCATGTGAGTGGCAGCATCCTATTTGTGGTCTATGGCGGTAAGCTTAGCAATGTTCTAGGTGCTACTACCTATTTGACGTGTAAATAGTAATACCAATAGAAAATAGCATGTAATTTATACGTCTTGTAAATAATATAACTGAATTTTCCGAATTTTGGTCAAATAATTTTTGTCTGTGGCACTGAAAAATGATATGCTCGGTAAAATGTGTGGGAAAGCGACTGTAGGAAAATATGAACACGTCAAAATTACGTGTTGTTAGTAATAACGCCCTAACCGGTCATGTTAGTATTCCAGGGTTAGTAGAACATACATTCATACACTTATCATGACCAAAAATATAAAAAAAGGGTACATTACGCTTTCAGGTCCCCAAGGGAAATTTTTGATGTTTCCGATATTTTCCGCCATAAAGCGGACTCATAGCTTTATGGCCGACGGTGTCGCTAGTGTCGATAAGAAGAACAAGAAAAATTTCCCTTGGGGACCTAAAAGCGTAATATACCAAAAAAAGTTGCATTATTATGTTCAGTGGGATGGGTGTACTTGATTGATGGGACGATATGACTTTGTTGATGTCGGGTTCCATGTTTGTCAATAATAGCCTTCCCAAGTCCCAACGAGCACTTATATCTAATCGGTCTTTTTTAGTTATAAGCCACTAAAACCGCGTTCAACCAAAAACGAGGAGGAAAAAAAGGGTCTCAACCTAGGCCCACAATTCAGGATACAGACTTGGTATGGTCTTTTGAAGCCAAAATTGATGATACCCTTCCTCGAATTTAGGTTTGAACTCTTCATTCGTTGACAACTCAATAAGTTGTTTCTGCTTTGAATGGAGACTATATGAAAACGGATTCAACACCCAATCAGGAATATTGAGTTTACGATTTTTTTAAGAAAATCCCAATGAGGATGACACGGGATATAGTTCACAGAAATGTTGTCGATGCACCTGATCGATTCTGATATCGCTTCAAGGTATTGTCGAGTCGTATCTACTTTTCAAAATACGAACGTGTGATGGAGCTTAGAATCCGACCGGGTAACAGAGTAAAGAAAGCTTTGACAGTTAAATAAGGCAATGATTTCCGAAACTCTATAATTTCAATGACTTTGAATCTACCGTTGGCATATTTTGAACGAAATTTTGTGTTTTTTCCTCCCGGTTATCGTTTTCTGACGTTACCGTTAATAGCATATTTTCGCATCTTGTGAAATTCAGTTTTCAATGAAATATGTACATGTCTCACGTAAAAATTAATTTGAAATGGAATACAAATGGTTAATAAATATTTTATTTTATCGAAATATTTCGCAGACCGCTAATCGGCTTCACGGACCCCCGACTTTTTTCATACCTCCGCGAACCCCCAGCACGGCTTCGCGGACCCCAAGGGGTCCATAGGGACCACTTTGAGAATGCATGGTCTAGGAGGGTATACTTTTGCATGGGTATTACAAAGGAAAAAATCTGTGCTTTAATTCACCCTTACAAAATTTTGCTGCAACTTTTACCGTTTTTAAAACAATTAAAAATAGCAACAACCAAACATGTCAAACATGTTAAATCATAATATTATGATTAAACGTATTCTCGATAGGAGATATATTACCCCACGAAATTTAGCATTTCACTTTGGGAAAATTAGAGTAAAGCTTAATTTTTGCATGTGCCTTCCTTTCGAAGTCCTAAACAAGACCCTAAAAGTCCCCGTCTGTACGAGTGCCGCTATCGGTGCTACAGAGGGTTAAAGACCCTTGGAAACAGTTTTTTTCCCGAATATCTCGATAACGGTAACATGTACTGAAAAGTGGTGTATGGCATGTTTGCAGCTCTTATGGTTTCTGAATAAAATGATAGAAGTTGATATTAGGTGTGTTTTTTTGGTTATCCCGTGTAGGTTTGTGTAACGAAACTTCATATAAAAAAATGACAGTTGGGTCAGCTGGCATTTTTTTTTATGGAGTTGCGTTACCCAAACCTACACGGGATAACCAAAAAACACACCTATTGATTCGCGCGCTCCTAACGGTGCCAGGATGTCAAAAGAGGGTTTCAAACCTTTGAAAAACGTTTGTTTGTCAATATCTCTGTAACTGCCTCGTTACATGGTGTAAGGTTGTCTATGACAAATTTGTAGGTTCTGTGGCTGCAAATAAAATACCAAAAGTCCCCATCGATGGATGTGCACTTAAGGAAATTATAACGGCCAAATATCAGAATGAACCATTTCGGGAAATATCTCTATAACGGTAATGTCACTAAAAAGTGTTATATGAATTATTTGTAGCTTGTACGACGACTCAATACATAAATGTCAAAAATTTCAGATCGATACTTGCAGTCCGAAGGGCACTACGAGGATTCAAACCATAAAGTAATGGCATTTTGCTATTTTCGTGAATATCTGTATAACGGTAACGTATACGGAAAGGTGGTCTATAACTAATTTGATTGTTATATAGATCCAAAATGCAAAGTCAAAATACATGATCTGCACCTGTCCCTTATTGGGAGCGGTAAAACTTAAATAAACGTTTTCCCGGGATTCGGTCGACGAGTATAAGGGTTGACTATATGAAAATCTTTGACGAATTTGGAGGTCGTGTGGCTCTAAATAAAATGCAAAGTCCCCATGAATGCCAAGACTTTTTCCCAGAAAATTATACCCCAAACCCAAAAGTATTATTTTATTTTTAGAGATTTACATTGCGCAATGTAACTCTTGTTTGAATGGGCCATGCAGATATTGGTAATAAAATGTACTTGATTTATACTGAAAATAGGCCGGCTCTGCCCAAGGACGCCCGCCTAACCCCTGTTTATATTTATTTTAGACTGGCATCCCTGTAACCTCTCTTAAAATTACACGAGGCAGATAAAATTTGATTGAGTGAGTGTATTTTGTATCCCCTTATAGTCTCAACTAAAAATTACTTCGATCGGATCAAAACTAAGAGTAACTCCCATACAAAATGAAACCAAATTTTGTACCAAGCTTAACATTTTATACCCTTCGCTCATAGAGTGAAAGGGTATATTAACTTTGTCATGAAGTTTGTAACGCATTAAAGGAAGCATCTCCGACCATGTAAAAAGTATATATATATGATCAGCATGACTTGGGGAGTCGATTGGGCGATGTCCGTCTGTCTGTCTGTTGCGACGCGTTTTACTCGGCGAGTATTGAAGCTAGCAAGCTAAAATTTTGCACACGTGCTTATTATAGTTGCAGGCTGTTTGTATGTTTGAATCGCCGAAATTGGATCACTGGGTCATGGGGCTGCCATACAAACATAGCCCCCCAATTTAAGTTCTTCTAAGAAAAACTTTTTTATATGTGCACCAATTTCAACCAAATTTCACACAAATGTATTTATATTGATGACACAAAACATATGTAAGAATTGGTAAAATCCGAACATGGGGTCATGGGGTTGCCATACAAAACTCAACTCCCCAAATTAGGTTCTTCTAAGAAAAACTTTGTTATTTGTGCAGAAATTTCGACGAAATTTCACACAAATGTATTTCTTATGATGACACAAAACATATGTAAAAATGGATCAAATCGGACCATGATGTTATGGGGCTGCCATACAAAACCAAGAAACAAAACTAAGAAAATTTGTTTACACAAATTTTACAAAGCCTTGAATTAATGTGTCTTTACCAAAGCAAAAAAGGTCAAAACAAATGGATTCATACTATGGGGCCATGCTCCCGCATCCCCCAATAACATTTTCCAAGTAAATATTTTTATTGCCCACTTATTCCAACCAAACGCCACACAAATAATTTTTTGTCGATGAACTTTTGTGAAGACGGAAGAAAAAGAATGTGGGGGGGGGGGATTCAATACAAGTCCTAGGTACGCCCGAAAAAACTTTTAGCCCAAGAAGAGCGAAGGGTATCCAAATTTCGGCCGCGCCCGAAATTAGCCTCGGTCTCGTTTTCACTTCAGTTATTTAAAATAGAAAAACGAATCTATCTCTTTGAACATCAGTACGTCATTATAACAATAAAATATAATAATTTGTATTTTTCGCTAAATTAGCTCGTATCTCGGTAATTATTTAGGATGGTGAAAAATCATTCCAACAGAAATTGTTGAAAGTTTAGTACTGATTCATTTTATTTATAACGCACAACGAGCGAAGAACAAACAATAAAACCGACTTAGGGTAGGGTGTAGTTGTGCAAGTGGTGCAACATAATTAAAAAGAAAACTATAGTGCCCTTCGGACAGCACGTATCGATCTCAATTTTTTTACATTTATTTAGCCTTTGTACAAGCTATAAATTTGTCATATAAAACTGTTTAGTGAACATTACCGTTATATTCCCCAAAACTGGTGAATAACTTCCTTAAGTGCAAGCCCATCGATGGAGACTTTTGGCACTTTATTTGCAGTCACAGAAGCTACAAATTTGCCATAGACGACCATTATACTGCCCCGTTTTTATACCCTTCGCTCATAGATTGAAAGGATATATTAAATTTGTCCTGAAGTTTGTAACGCATTGAAGGAAGCATCTTCGACCATATAAAAAGTATACATTCATATATGATCAGCATGAGTTGGGGAAACGATTGGGCAATCTCCGTCTGTCCGTCTGTTGCGACGCGTTTTAATCGGCCAATTTAAAAGCTATGAAGCTGAAATTTTGCACAAATGCTTCTTTTTGCTTCAGGCAGTTTGTATGTTTGAGTCGGTAAAATCGGACAATGGGGTCATGGGGCTGCCATACAAACCCAACTCCCCAAATTATGGTCTTCTAAGGAAAACTTTTTTATTTGTGCACCGATTTCAACCAAATTTAACACAAATGTGTTTCTATTGATGACACAAAACATATGTAAGAATGGATCAAATCGGACCATGGGGTCATGGGGCTGCCATACAAACCTAACCCCTCCAAGTGAGGTTCTTCAATGAAAAACTTTTTTATTTGTGCACCAATTTCAACCAAATTTGACACACATGTGTTTCCATATAATGACACAAAACATATGTAAGAATGGGTCAAACAGGAATATGGGGTCATGGGGCTGCCATACAAACCCAACCCTCCAAGTGAGGATCTTCTAAGAAAAACTTTTTTATTTGTGCACCAATTTCAACCAAATTTCACACAAATGTATTTCTATTACGGAGTCACAGTACAGAGAGATATAGAAATCGCGTTTTAGGCCCAGCTACATTCAAATAAAATTAACTTTTTTTGCATAAAAAAATATTTACTTCTATTCCATAAAATGTTTTCACTGTATAAAATATGATTTCAAAAATATAGTTTTAAAGCACTAAAATAATCACACGCTTTAGAGGAAAAATATTTAAATGAGATCTAAAAAGGCAATTATATGTTTTGTGCAATATTTGTGCATGTGAATTAAAAATAAATGATAAAATGCATCATATACATTTTTTCAAAATATAATTTAAAATTACTTACCATGAATTTATGATTATATTCTATAAAATGTTTAGGGCAATAAAGATCACAATCTTAATAGTAGAAGACATGGGAGGCATAGTTTAGTAATGCCACTTTGGGCGAGATATACAGTGGAAAAAGCCCATTGTAGTAATAATTATAAATATTAAAATGTCGTTGAGATGTGGCAGTGTCGACGATATTAACCCAAATGAAAAGCCTACTACAGAAGAGTGACATTGCCGAGATTTTCTTTTATTACCGTCTCCATCACCACTTGGAAAACTGTTTGTACGTTGGCGGTATCCGTGGCCGTTGTAAAATGCGGACAAATGACACGTCGATCGTTATGATTGCGTTTTAAAAATTCATTTTGAATGAAAAGTGCTGCTTGATCAATATTGCGGTCGGGCCCTACAGTTGAAATTAGATGTTGACCATGATGGTTTGGTTTGAAATCAATTGAACCCTTACCTTTGTATTCAGGAAAGAATATTCGCATATGTCGTTTTGTACTCATAATTTTCTCACGGAATAAGTCGAGTTTGTTGAGAAACAGGACGAATGATGCCTCCTTGAACCAGCGATTGTTCACGATTTGTTCGAATAAGTTCAAACTTTCTTCGAGACGATTAACGGTATTATCTTCAAGCAAGGTCATATCATATCCGCTAAGTGCCACTACGTATAGAACAGCTCGGACATCTTCAAAGCAGTATACCCATTTACGACGTTGTGATCTTTGACCGCCGACATCGTACATACTGAAATATTAATTGTATGCGTATTAGGGTTCTTGGCCTTATATGTTCTAAATCCAGGCGCCTTACCTTATTATGACATCATTCACCCGAAAGTTTGTTTCAATAATTCCGTTTGTTCGAACTCGTGCCCGTAAGACATCTGTTGGCGAGGGTACATATTTTTCATCACAAATTCGATCCATGTTTTCAAATAAACTATAAAACAAATAAAATTGGTTTGAAGTATGAAGTGAATAACTATGTGAAATTTGCATACTATAAAGCCGAGTCATTCAATTCATAGTCATAGCCTCGGGCCACAGCCAAACGAACTCCACGATCTTTCCAAAGTACTTTCAATGCCATCCGGACTTTATCAATTACGCGAAATTCCATATCAAAACAACTGGGACTGGCCAACACGATTTCAGCGTAAATTTTATTTGTTGGATGTTCCAGATTGATACGCAACAAGCCCATTCCAGTGAGCACATATTTCATGGATGATAAAAGATTGTCGAGGACGGTTGGTCGAAAGGCACCCAATTCGCTCTGTGTGAATCCATCGGAATGGATGATTTTCATTTGTTTGACCAATGTACTTTTACCTAAACATCAAAACGGTAGATAACATTACTTTATTTATTACATATAATATACAAATATAATATAAAAATTAATTTAATAAATTTAGCGGGTTTTAGGCGCAGAAGTGTTAAACCAGAAGTACTGGAATAAAACCGTCACAAAATAGAAAATTTTCAATTACTCGGTAGGAGGCGCCGACGCCCTTTTTATACAAAGAAGATCGGCTCAACCTAGCCCCGATCGAGACGAGGTGAGGAGTTCAGATGCAAAACTTCCTAATTTCACTTTAAGTATTTTTTCAGGAATCGAAAAAAAAACAGTATGAAGATCTAAAAGCCAGTTTTGATATTTTCCTTTGGTGCATTCATTAAATTAGCTAAAGGCAAATTCGGACTGAAACAAATTTTGAACAGAAAGCCCCGCATTACCGATAGAGGGCGACCCAAAATTTAAAATGAAGAAGTTTTGCAACTATACACCAAAATTACGAAGTTTTGAAAAAAAACTGTCATAGAAAGAATATCCAAATTAAAGTTTATTCTTTCGGAAACATAACAAATTATCAATATTCGTATAAAAATAAAGAGTCCTCTGCTCTGGATAAATATGATTGACATCTGAAAGAAGTTAACCGAAAATTAAATTGTTTTCTTTTTTTTCTATTATATTACCTATGTAACTATTATCATTCAAATACTCATAATATCTTCCTGTTCCTCTTGCACCGGAAAGACATAATCATCATGATCGGTCTCATCTCCATTTAACTGCTTGTAAATATCCAAATCCGGTATATTCTCCCATTCCGGTCCGAAATGTTTGCGTAGTAATGCATGAATGTCTTTAATTTTTGCTTTCTTCAAAGGAACTCCAACCGACAACTTTTCTAATTGTGTCATCAACCCTGTGAGCTTCTCCCCTTTTTTACAAATGGAACGAAACACGGAAGTTTCTGTTTTGTAGCTGATTTCTCCTTTCACAAGCACATTGTCAGTTTTGGTTTTTTGTATAAAAATTTTTTTGCATAACGAAAACTTGAAATGCCATTGATTGCTGGGCTTAAGAACACTCAGAATGGCCGTCTTCCAATCAAAGACATTTACTTGATTGCCCCCTAGTTTTTTTACAGTGCCAAACTCTTCAAATATCTGATGATATTCTTCTGGTTTTATTATGGTCTCTTTTGGACGAATCGCTTTTTCTATCCGTCCAAAAACACGATCGGGAGGCAGAAAAGAGTGTCCAACAATTGGGAAAATTAATTCAATGCATTTAAGCTGTGGCGGCGAATCACGTTGGAGCCAATACATCAACATTCCCAGTACAATTGTGTTTTTATTTTGGCCTGGACAGCCATCTGCAAATAACTGAATCGTTTGTATGTCATGTGAAAAAGTCGTTGTTCTTAATTGATGGAATAGGGCAGACGCAATTGTGTTTGAATTCCTGGGGTATTGGCTTTCGAGCCAAGCAAAAATGCTAACTGTTGAAGGGTTTTGATCCCCCCTCGAAGCACCCCGACAAACTGTGAAATTGTACAAATAAAGCTGTCTGCTAAAATACGCCGATTGGTCTGCAACCTTTGGTAGAACAAGATTTTTTTGGCAGTCGAAGCTTAGCATATAGACGCCATCTTTTTCTGTTTTAAGCTCCTCGTAAAATGCTTTAGCCTTTAGTCTGTGTAGTCGCAAGAGTGTCATTTTATGGATGTTACCTTTGGAGATCTGTATTTCCGAACGCAGCTGCATACATGTTGAACACGCGTCAGTTGCCGGAGTACTGAAGCTTATATTGTATTCTTTAGTGAAAATTTCTCGGAAGTATCCGTATTTTACTTTATGGGTGTCTTCAACTGAAGAATTGTATATCTTACACAATTTTCGTATGTTGCAGTCGCTTTGCAAGTATAGTCGCTTCGATTTTTGTCTGGTGTAATGCGACTCTACTGGCTGCAAACTCTCAATAAACTCTCTAACGTGCATTTTCTTCTCTGAATAAGGAGCAGAGCGTTTATCGCCGCCACGTCGCTCTTTCGGCATCTCGCTATTCATCACGTGCCGACAAGTATTTTGTATCCGGTATTTGGAAACATGCAAGATATTTATGAAAGTGGTTTGACACACTTTAATGTTTCCATACTTTGCCGGAACAAAATATTCAATGGTGACACAATTCTCCTTCTCGCCCCTTTGTCTCTTAGGTTTGCGTTGGCTTGTATATTTAAGCAAAATATTGTCTTGCGAGACTTTTGTTTTAGTTTGATAAAACATTTTGTGCAACCTCTCGACATCTGCCACACAAAGCCTGGAACATTTAAAAATTGACTTGGGTGGATGGTTGCATTCGGGGAGTTGAGGAGGTTCATGAGCCATATGCCTAGAAGCACAAAACGTGTTTCACTGCGCTACCGAATGCCATCGCAAAAATCAACGCCATCTAGATACATCAAGCCCGTAACTCAGATGTACCGTTCGCCTACTAAATTTTGGACGGATACGAAAAAACAACAACAACAAGCATATGACGTAATGAAAAGGAACAACAAAACAGTGCAAACTTAGTTGGCGATTTAACGTTTAAGATTCTACATTGCGGCCTTAATATCTAGACGGCGTTGCAAAATTTCACATAACATACCGTAAAGCCTTTGCTTTCTCCCTTTTCCAGTTTGTAGGATTTGGCACTTTCTTTCTTCCTTTTCCTTTTTCACATTGTTGCACTACGCGTCCCATTTCGATTACGTATAAGACTTATCACAACACCTAACTGCAAACTGTGACAAACTAATTCAGCTTAACAAAATCAATGCCGTCTAGATTAAGGCCGCAATGGAAAATCTTAAACGTTAAATCGCCTACTAAGTTTGCACTGTTTCGTTGTTCCTTTTCAACGCAACGCAACGCCGTCTAGATTAAGGCCGCAATGTAGAATCTTAAACGTTAAATCGCCAACTAAGTTTGCACTGTTTTGTTGTTCCTTTTCATTACGTCATACGCTTGTTGTTGTTGTTTTTTCGTATCCGTCCAAAATTTAGTAGGCGAACGGTACATCTGAGTTACGGGCTTGATGTATCTAGATGGCGTTGATTTTTGTGATGGCATTCGGTAGCGCAGTGAAACACGTTTTGTGCTTCTAGGCATATGGCTCATGAACCTCCTCAACTCCCCGAATGCAACCATCCACCCAAGTCAATTTTTAAATGTTCCAGGCTTTGTGTGGCAGATGTCGAGAGGTTGCACAAAATGTATTATCAAACTAAAACAAAAGTCTCGCAAGACAACATTTTGCTTAAATATACAAGCCAACGCAAACCTAAGAGACAAAGGGGCGAGAAGGAGAATTGTGTCACCATTGAATATTTTGTTCCGGCAAAGTATGGAAACGTTAAAGTGTGTCAAACCACTTTCATAAATATCTTGCATGTGTCCAAATACCGAATACAAAATACTTGTCGCCACGTGATGAATAGCGAGATGCCTAAAGAGCGACGTACAATTGTGTTTTTATTTTGGCCTGGACAGCCATCTGCAAATAACTGAATCGTTTGTATGTCATGTGAAAAAGTCGTTGTTCTTAATTGATGGAATAGGGCAGACGCAATTGTGTTTGAATTCCTGGGGTATTGGCTTTCGAGCCAAGCAAAAATGCTAACTGTTGAAGGGTTTTGATCCCCCCTCGAAGCACCCCGACAAACTGTGAAATTGTACAAATAAAGCTGTCTGCTAAAATACGCCGATTGGTCTGCAACCTTTGGTAGAACAAGATTTTTTTGGCAGTCGAAGCTTAGCATATAGACGCCATCTTTTTCTGTTTTAAGCTCCTCGTAAAATGCTTTAGCCTTTAGTCTGTGTAGTCGCAAGAGTGTCATTTTATGGATGTTACCTTTGGAGATCTGTATTTCCGAACGCAGCTGCATACATGTTGAACACGCGTCAGTTGCCGGAGTACTGAAGCTTATATTGTATTCTTTAGTGAAAATTTCTCGGAAGTATCCGTATTTTACTTTATGGGTGTCTTCAACTGAAGAATTGTATATCTTACACAATTTTCGTATGTTGCAGTCGCTTTGCAAGTATAGTCGCTTCGATTTTTGTCTGGTGTAATGCGACTCTACTGGCTGCAAACTCTCAATAAACTCTCTAACGTGCATTTTCTTCTCTGAATAAGGAGCAGAGCGTTTATCGCCGCCACGTCGCTCTTTCGGCATCTCGCTATTCATCACGTGCCGACAAGTATTTTGTATCCGGTATTTGGAAACATGCAAGATATTTATGAAAGTGGTTTGACACACTTTAATGTTTCCATACTTTGCCGGAACAAAATATTCAATGGTGACACAATTCTCCTTCTCGCCCCTTTGTCTCTTAGGTTTGCGTTGGCTTGTATATTTAAGCAAAATATTGTCTTGCGAGACTTTTGTTTTAGTTTGATAAAACATTTTGTGCAACCTCTCGACATCTGCCACACAAAGCCTGGAACATTTAAAAATTGACTTGGGTGGATGGTTGCATTCGGGGAGTTGAGGAGGTTCATGAGCCATATGCCTAGAAGCACAAAACGTGTTTCACTGCGCTACCGAATGCCATCGCAAAAATCAACGCCATCTAGATACATCAAGCCCGTAACTCAGATGTACCGTTCGCCTACTAAATTTTGGACGGATACGAAAAAACAACAACAACAAGCATATGACGTAATGAAAAGGAACAACAAAACAGTGCAAACTTAGTTGGCGATTTAACGTTTAAGATTCTACATTGCGGCCTTAATATCTAGACGGCGTTGCAAAATTTCACATAACATACCGTAAAGCCTTTGCTTTCTCCCTTTTCCAGTTTGTAGGATTTGGCACTTTCTTTCTTCCTTTTCCTTTTTCACATTGTTGCACTACGCGTCCCATTTCGATTACGTATAAGACTTATCACAACACCTAACTGCAAACTGTGACAAACTAATTCAGCTTAACAAAATCAATGCCGTCTAGATTAAGGCCGCAATGGAAAATCTTAAACGTTAAATCGCCTACTAAGTTTGCACTGTTTCGTTGTTCCTTTTCAACGCAACGCAACGCCGTCTAGATTAAGGCCGCAATGTAGAATCTTAAACGTTAAATCGCCAACTAAGTTTGCACTGTTTTGTTGTTCCTTTTCATTACGTCATACGCTTGTTGTTGTTGTTTTTTCGTATCCGTCCAAAATTTAGTAGGCGAACGGTACATCTGAGTTACGGGCTTGATGTATCTAGATGGCGTTGATTTTTGTGATGGCATTCGGTAGCGCAGTGAAACACGTTTTGTGCTTCTAGGCATATGGCTCATGAACCTCCTCAACTCCCCGAATGCAACCATCCACCCAAGTCAATTTTTAAATGTTCCAGGCTTTGTGTGGCAGATGTCGAGAGGTTGCACAAAATGTATTATCAAACTAAAACAAAAGTCTCGCAAGACAACATTTTGCTTAAATATACAAGCCAACGCAAACCTAAGAGACAAAGGGGCGAGAAGGAGAATTGTGTCACCATTGAATATTTTGTTCCGGCAAAGTATGGAAACGTTAAAGTGTGTCAAACCACTTTCATAAATATCTTGCATGTGTCCAAATACCGAATACAAAATACTTGTCGCCACGTGATGAATAGCGAGATGCCTAAAGAGCGACGTGGCGGAGATAAACGCTCTGCTCCTTATTACGGCATGGTACAGCTGAGTTACGGCCTTGATGTATCTAGATGGCGTTGACAAAATGCGCACCAATTCGAGATAGTCAAATTATATGGTAAAATTAGCAAGATTTGCAACAAACTTCTGTAAAAAGCATAAGAATTACGAAGTTTTGATAAAAAATAGGTCTATTTATTGTGGAGTTTTGCAACTCAACATGTTTTGGAATTACAGAGTTTTGAAAAAACGTTGTGATTTATAGTTAAAATTTCAAGAGAATTAGTGAGGTTTGATGCAATATTAGTAAACCTAGCCAAACACTTCGTTTTTGAGACAAATTCTGGGCAGTTAACTAAAAATGTGGAAAAAGTGGAATTAGAGAGTTTTGCAACTGCACTCCTCAGGTATACTTAAGATTGTTATTAAAGCTACAGCCGCAAGCACTGCGATCGTCATAAACTGCAGATTAGATATGTATGTTCATTAATAAACTTCTAGACTAGACAACAATTAGTATACTTCTTTCCATAACGCTAGATTTCAAGAGACAATATTATCATCTACAAGTAATGCTGAAGCATACTGTGCGTTATGATGCGAACCTGTACGTACTAACAGACTATATTTTGCTTTTCTCGCCTGTGTAGTGATGAACTGCGAAATCTGCCTTGCTTACTGGACACCAGTTTTTTTCTGATCGCTTCATGAGAGCCATTAGGTTATCGGCTGTGTTCAAAGAGGACATGTTTCGCATACATACCCCACAGCTCCCTTACATCTGGGGCATACAGACGAGTCACCCAGCTTAAACCGATGCAAACATTGCCGGTACCCTCCGTGGCCCGCTAAGAACTGGGCCATATAGAAATCCACATCCCCGGCCTACCCACATAGCTATGTCTTGGAAGAGCAACCTCTCATAACGCGTTTCAAGTTTCGACACTGTGAAGGCATACATGGTAGCTACAGGAGTTCCGCAGGGATCTGTTCTCTCAATTATCGCGGCGAGGTGTTGGGACACATTCATCTTTTCTAGAAAAGCATGAATGCATTATTAATTAAATTAATTTTAACGTCTAGCCTCACTATATCACCGAGCTCTTTCGTAATGAGTCCGTCGGTAATAGGGTTACTGTCGTGATTAAGTACATATATCGTAGACAGCGCTCGTCTAAAATATTTTTTTCTCCAGAATTGAGGGGGACTTGGCAGCTCTTGGCCGTTGTAACAACGGGTAGCTCCGGGACGATTTTCATCGTAGATCCAACTGCCGTTACGAGATTTTTTTGTTAAACAGCAAAAAACACCAATGGTCAATGAGATTCGAAACCACGCTCCGGCAACTCGGAGATATAGTATCATTTCTACCCACTAAGCCACTGAATGGCGATATAGGCCAAGAGCAAATCCTATGGTCCTATGGCAACCTTGCTGTTTCTACAGCAATATCAGCCTCTTCGGGGCGGACCACACCTGTTTTCAACGCGAAAACGGCCAAGAGTTGCCACAACGCCTCCCTGGCAAGAGCCTTAGAGGTTCGATGCAGACTACTAAAAGAAGAAGAAGGAGCAAATCACCCATTGGGTGCAGCTGGTCTATTTATCGCAGGAAGATTCGTGGCCATCCTCTCCACACTTCTAGCGCATACTTGACCTATCGTGCTGAATACTGCAGTCCCTCGGAGACAATTGCCACTTAAACCAGTTCAACCCATCGGAAGTTTGTCGATCACCTCCTAATCATAATAAGAATTGACAAAACTGACTAAGTCTGAGAAGCGAACGTTTGTCAATCACAAGAAAGCCGATTGGGAGGGTTTCAAAGCATACTCGTCGGCGAAGTTCATCGAGCTACCTACACCAACTAGCGTTCATAAGGCCGAACGAAATATTAGGAACGTCATTGCCAAAGCAGCGGCACGTTATATTCCTGCTGGACGTATCCCGAAAGTTCGACCTAATTTCCCTACCAGTGCCGCCAGATTAGCCGATGAACGAGATAACATCAGACGCGCTCACCCAGGTGATCCCAGAATTCAGGAACTTAACTCCGAAATCAATCGAAGAGTAAAAGACTATCGGAAGGCGAAATGGAACGAGCACCTCAATGACTGCAACCTCAATGAAGGTGTCAGTAAACTATGGCCTACTGTCCGCGCCCTATCCAATCCTAGGAAAGGATAGGGCAATAATGCCATAAAATTTGGACATAAGAGCACCAGCGATCCCCTTCAGTGCGCAAGCCTGTTCAATAAGCAATTTATTGAACATCCCAATTTCGATGGCAAAGCGTAAAATTAGAAGACGGATTCGCAGTAGAAATGTTGACACTATACCATCGTATACTGCGGACCAGGTTAAAAAAGTAATTGAGAATGCTAAAAACTCAAAGGCCCTCGGACCCGATGGCATTTCGATGGCCATGTTGAAACATCTCGACCTTCCAGCCATTGAGTATCTCACGGCAGCCTTTAACTTGTCGATCTCTACGCTTGCCATCCCTGAAATCTGGAAAACAGGACGGATTGTCCCCTGTCTTAAGCCGGGAAAGAGCGCTGGTCTCGGTGAATCCTAACGACCCATAAAAATACTTTCACCTGTCTTCACCCCACTCTTGTTAAGCATGGTAAGCTAGAACCTCACCAGCATGGCTTCAGGAAAATGCATAGTACACTGCCCTCGATGCGATCACTACACGCATCCGTGATGGGCTAAACCACCGACGTCCTTGCCACAGATCGATTCTTGTGGCAATTGATCTAACGAGTGCATTTGACAATGTCAATCACTCGATGCTTCTCGCGAACTTGCTGAATATGCATATCCCTGCTCAAGATATCCGTTGGATTGCCAACTATCTAGCTGGTCGGCATTCCTTCACTGAGTTTCGTGGCAAACGTTCTAAGCTGAGGAAAATCAAAGTAGAAGTTCCACAGGGTGGGGTACTCTCCCCCACTCTGTTCAACATCTACATGTCCGGCCTTCCTACACCGGAAGGAATCGAGGTGATTTCCTACGCAGACGATTGCACCGTGCTCGCCACAGGGGAGGATAAGGATGAAATGCGCCTCCAAATTAATCACTATCTTGGGCGATTACAGGCTTTCTTCCAAAGCCGAAACCTCACCATCTCCGCGTCTAAATCTTCTGCGACATTTCTTACCACCTGGTCGGGGGATTGTCGGTGGGAGGTACGTATTGGCAACAATCCAATTCCTACTGTTGCTAATCCTAAAATTCTCGGGCTCCATTTAGAGAGCATGATGACGTCAGCTCATCACGCAGCATCCGTTCGCGAAAAGATGCGCAGTAGGAATAAAATCCTAAAAGCACTAGCTGATAGCACCTGGGGCAAGGATAAAGAAACCATGCTAGTCACATACAAAGCGGTGGGCTGCATAATCAGCAGCTGCTCGACGCTGCTGATTATGCAGCCCCAGTTTGGTCACATAGTCTATGTAATACAAACTGGACCAAAATTCAGGTCTGCCAAAATGCTGCTGTACGCACAGCCACAGGTTGCCTCTTGATGTCTGCCCAGGATCGCTTACATCAAGAGACAAAATTGATGCCAATACGTGGCCACAATCTCCTACTGCCCAAACAATATCTTGTTGGTTGCTACCGTGAGAATCATCCCAACAACAGTCTCATGGACCAAATTCCTCCACCACGACTTGTCAGGCGTGGTTTACGAGACCTAGAGAGAGAGGTCCAGGGACAAAAGAGGGACCCTTACGACGATGATACATACCGAGCTGCCATCGCTGAGATTCACACTACAGAAGTGAGTCGGTCTATTGCGAGATTAGGTGCGAATAGAGTCCTCTCAGTGCGCCCTCCACCCATTTCGCCTGAGAAGATTAGGCTCCCGAGAGCCACCAGAGAGATATTAGCTCAACTTCGGTCGGGCTTTTGTTCACGCCTCAATTCGCACCTTTCTCGCATTAACCCGGACATTCAAAACATCTGTCCAAACTGCGCTGGCGCTCCACACGAGGTGGGTCACTTGTTTCAATGCCCAGCTGCGCCCACTGACTTAATCCCTATCTCACTGTGGGAAAACCCTATCGCAGCAGCTATGTTTTTGTCCCTTGACATCACGGACGAAAGCATCGACGAACCATAACTCGAATCCACATAGATGTACAGCGGTTTCACACCTTTCTGTACCGCTAAAAGAAGAAGAAGTCTGTCTAGGTACTTCCATCAGTTTGTTGGCTACGTCTGTAGTCAAACCTAAGGTTACTATTTGGGTGTCATCCTGTTTTCGATCGCCTCCTGGATATCCTTCCTTGCTGTGACTTGTTGTTGTTGTAGCGACTCAAGAGATATTTTTTTCTCTAATCGAAGCACCCCCTTCGCTTTGGTTGGCCGTAACAACGGGTAGCTCAGGGACGATTTGCATCGAAGAACCGGCTGCTGTAGGGGCATTTTTATATACATACAACACATACATCCATAGTCACAGTGGGATTCGAACCCATGCTCCGCCAACTCAAGGATAGAGTGTCGATATCGATAACTTCTATCCTGACGGAATGCCGTTATATTCGCTGGATTCAGTTCCAACAGACTCTTAACCCTTGCCTAGTATCCATCGAACCGTCACCGCGATTTATTTGGAACAATAGTTCCCCATTTTGCGTTTCAGCCCTGGTTGAAATTTTCCTCAGAATCTCCTTGTGTCATCCCTTCTGATTGGGAAATGATCATCGCGTCGCGTAAACGACAAAGCATATTGAGTCTCGACGATTTTATTCTGAAAGTCTCGAGGCGTTCAACGGTCGTGACTAAATAGGCCAGCTCTTTGGGTCGCGGACACTAAAGTATTTCCGTTTGCAAATAGCCCTATTAAAATGCAATCTCCCTCTCTCCCTTAGCAAGGTCCCATCATGAAATGCCTTTATAGCCCCTAATTATCTTTTAGGATCAGTTTTCTCGGGTGGTCTTGCTTGATGGTGGCTCTAGACTAACCGACTGACCCTTAGTAAAAAATAGTTATTAAAAGATGGCACCACAACAGTTCCGTTGTACGAACCACTTTCACCAGCTCCTAGCAGCAAAATCTTCAATATCCGAGGACGCTCCTTGGCTAGAGTCTCTAGCTGCTTGTCAATTTCCTCGCTCCGTCGGCGCGCCTCTATCTCGTCGCGCTCCAATGTAAGACACGCGCCCATGTACGCACACCTGCAAGATGAACACTTTTTATGATATTTATGAGACAAATTCAATTTATACCTACAAACAATATACTTTGACAAAAATGGTTTTGAATCATTTACACCATAAAACTGAATGGAGCCGCTTCCTTATGCTGACCGGGAAGTCGCTAGCAAGCAAAGCGTAGCGTATTGACAACCTGTTGATTCATCACATTGCTCACAACATGACGAATTTCACAGAAATTTCACGATTCAAACGGAAAATTTGATTATGCAGTCAATCGTACTGCCGTTATAATTGATAATTGCACTTTTTTGGCACGTTTTTTAACCGATTTCGTTTAATAAACGCGAAAAATTATCACTATTTCAACAACATATTGTTTGGGGAAATTTCGTAAGGGGAATGGAGGAGTAGTGTCAAGTTGCAGGGGAAATGGTATTTGTTTGCGGTATTCTCGTGTACTCGTGAAAAGTTTGGCGGATGAAATGTTTTTGAATTTTTTTTCGGAGTTAACTTGGTTGAAAGAATATCAAACAATTTTTTTATGTATATGTTATATTGCAAGAAATTCAAGAAACTACCTTCGTCCTTAGATTATGGGCCTTTCCACACCGTTTCCTTTTTCGTTCAACTTCGTAGATTTGACAATTGAAACTAGAGGTGTGTGTTTTTGGCATGGAATAGACAGCTAAACGGAAAGGTAAATCAGCTGTCATCCCATACAAACTGCATGGTCCGATTTTAAAAAGCGGTGTTCCCTATCTGTCATGTGTTATTGTGAAGTTTTTACGAAGTAAGTGGGGGGAAAGACTGTTGCTGGAGGAAGTCAGGAAGTGTATCTATAAAATGTAATAGTCATATCGCAGTTTCAGTGCGACACAAAAGTAAAAAAGACGAATGTTCCCTACCTGTCAGATCCAGTCTGATATGAAAAATTGACCCATTAGTCGTTTCTACGGGCCTTTCCTTTAGTTTTTTATTCAATGGTTTTTGGTTAACCCGTGCAGGTTTGAGCAACGCCATCTAGATATATCATAGCCGCAACTCAGCTGTACAATGACGTCATGGATCCGTATTGAATTGTTCGTCGAACACGGGCAAACAACAACAATGTCATAAGAGGCAACAACAATGCAATGCAATTTCAACTGCGGATTTGACGTTTACGAGTCTACATTGCGGCCTTAATATATAGACGGCGGTGGTTTGAGTAACGAAACTTCATATAAAAAAATTACAGGGGGTCAGCTGGCATTTTTTTTATATAGAGTTTCGTCACCCAAACCCACACGGGATAACCAAAAAAACACACCTACTAAAGACATACATACTAAAGGTATGTTTTTTTGGTTATCCATCAGAAAAAATGCTTCTGCTGCTGCTGTCAATGTGGGTCATCAAAGGCAAATGCATGTGTTTCAAATTGAAATTTTTCTGCTGATGCCGATGCTGATGTCGATGCAGATGCTGACGCGTCAAATGTATTCCAAGCATAACAGTTTTCAGCGTTTATGTGTGTGCGACTTGAGAAAAAGGGCGTTTTCATTTCTAAACAATTGAATAAGTGCTAAAATGTGTTTACATTTATTTTCAAAATTGAAAAATTGACACTACTATTGCGGAATCTCCTGCTGCCCATACTAAACTCACCATATACAGTAAAACACGGTTATAACGCTATTGAAGGGACCAGCCGAAATGCGCGTTATATACGTGAAAGCGCTATAAAAATATTAAGAATGAAACATATGCCTCGCCGATAGTTTTACTTAAAAACTTTAATAATCCGCTGGCCAAGGGGTTCCAGGCGACTAGTGCAATTCGGTGGCAGAAATATCACTTTGACGTTGCTCAAATAATCAACGTTAGGAGGATGAGCAGGGCAGTGATCACTGAAAAGAGCTATGTGTCGATTTGTCTTGCCATTTTCTGGTCTTACTTACCCAGCCATTCTACGAATAAGCAACTTGTCATCGACGCCCGGTTTTGATTTTTATATTCAAAGGGAAAATACTGAATACCCTTAAAGCAGCGAGGCTTTTGCGACTTCCCGATCACAAGGGGGTTCCAACTTGTCACTTCCATCTGCATTTGTGCATAGGGGAACAGTCAACCTCTCCTTGCTACGCTTACCACCATGACAATTATCCTCCTTAAAAACCAAACATTTGTCTTGCAAGAGTGACGTTTTTTAAATCTCTCGAACCATCCTGTATTCGCTGCAAAATTGTTAAGCTCTAAAGTCTCCGCAATTTCGCAAGCATTTCCCATCAAAATTGGACCACTGACCGGCAAATTAGACGCCCGAATTTGGCGAAACTATTCTATTAGGATCTTTTCCAGCTCTTCGTATCTAGCCAGGCATTTTTTTTAAAATTTGTTCGTAAGGCGTTATAAAAGTGTAAATTAATGTCTGGGGACTGACAATTTGGAGCGATATAACCGTGATAGCGTTATAAGACTTGCGCTATAACCGTGAAATATTTGCACTTAATGTATGGCTAAATTGTGGGGACTAGGAAAAATGGCGCTAAAACCGTGAAATCGTTATATGCGTGAGCGTTATAACCGTGTTATACTGTATTTATAAAGGTCCATCTAGATTGATCGCTAAATGGTTGCGCGTCCAAAAACTGGCATCACGAACAGCCATTCGGCTGCTATACTTAGCATCTACACTACCAACCAAATGGAGACAGAAAATGACATAACCAAAATTTCGTTTTGGTGATTTTTTTAAATTTATTTATCAAAATTGGACTCTGCGCGTTTGAATTATTACACGGCCTTTCAAGAAGTATTCAATTTCACACAAAAGAACGAACAAAAGTTGCAACATTGTCGCTTTGAACTCAACAAGCGGTTGTCAAAGCGGTTGGTTGAGTTATTCCATACTGAATATCAAAACTGGACACACCCAAATGGCAATCAGTTTGGATGGAATGACAACAGCCATTTGGCTGCACGTGACGCCATTTGGCGATTAATCTAGATGGACCTTAAGAGATCCATCTCAACCAACCGCTTTGACAATTTTGCAACTTTTGTTCGTTCTTTTGTGTGAAATTGAATAATTCTTGAATGGCCGTGTAATAATTTAAACGCCCAGAGTCCGATTTTGATAATTAAATTTAAAAAATCACAAAAATTAAATTTTGGTTAAGTCATTTTCTGTCTCCATTTTGGCTGCTAGTGTAGATGCTAAGTAGCAGCCAAATGGCTGTACGCGATGCCAGTTTTTGGACGCGCAGCCATTTGGCGACTAATCTAGATGAACCTTCAATACTCAAAGAAGAATATACGATATTTGGTTGGCAAAAATCCTACTTCGCTGGATTCTTCGCAGGTTGATTGGGAAAAAAGACCCAACCGATTGGTGGTCCGTAGCCTTAAAAAAAAAGGGGGTAAAGGGGGGTATTTTTCCGTTTTTTTTGCGATTATTTAAAAAATGGGTAAATACAGAAAAATGGTCTGAGGACGAAAAATATTACATGATATACCCAAGACCCAAAGTAGAACAAGCTCCTGGAGAGTCATTTTGTATGGGAGGTACCTTCAGTTTTTATCCGATTGAGTTGATTTTAGGTGGGTGGTATATTGGTGCCCCCATTGGCAATAAACCAATTTAGCTTATAGCTCCCAAAGGGGGAGGGGATATCGGGGTTCTTGATCTGAGCGACTCAATCTTTCACCCAAAATGATCTCGAACTTGTTGTGGATACTTACACAAAATGTCACGGCTGAGCTTGGGTTTTTCCAACAGTTATATGGAGCTTTAAAAAAAGTTATATGGAGCTTTAAAAAATTTTCCAATAAAATTATAATGTGTTATATGTATATCATTGCAAAGGATGTGGTTTTATGTAGTTTTTCTTCGTCTTCAGACCATTTTTCTGTTTCTTTTGCCGTTTTTGAAATAATCGCAAAAAAAAACGGAAAAACCCCCTTTTTTATGGTTGTGGACCTCCAATTGGCGGGGACTTTTTTTCCATAACATGGGGGCCATCCGCAACCTTCTTGCGCAAAAATGCGATGTAGGATTTTTGCCATTCGATGGCCATTTTCGGCTTACTTTTTTTCGGCTAATAATACACTGAGCTTCAATGAAACCGGGCCACACGGTAAAGGTATGTACTGAGTTCACCGAGCGAAAGACTTGTAAATATGTCTCCCGTGAAAACGGTGCCGTGGAGACTTGCTTTTTATTCACTCTCTCTCTCTGGTTCCTTTTAACCCCTAGTGGGGCATAGGGCATTGACTACGCCTCTTTTCCACCTCTGCCTATTAGCAGCCATCGCCTTTAGCTGGTCCCACGATTTGCCTATAGATTTTCCCTCTGCCTCAACAGATCTTCTCCATGTATTTTTGGGTTGTCCCACACGACGGCTAGCATTGCGGTTCCCTGAGGATTCCAATCTAGAGCCTGTTTTGCAATGTTTTTTGGCTCTTTTCGAAGTGTGTGACCTATCCACTGCCACTTTCGCCGTTTGATGTCGATGCCTATCCTATTTTGGCGAGTAATTTTAAGGAGGTCGTCGTTCGATATTACCTCAGGCCAGCGAATTCGTAGGATGCGTCGTAGGCACTACTGATTCACGAAATATTGCAGTTTGGTGGTAATGTTACTGGTCACCTTCCACGTGGAACACCCGTATATATAAAAGCACAGATTTTACATTGCTTTCGAAGATACGGAGTTTGGTATTTCTGGAGATGTTGTGGTTTTGCCAGAGAGGAGTCAAACTATTCACTCAATGTAAAGGTCCCTCTAGATTAGGCGCCAAATGGCTGCGCGTCCAAAAACTGGCATCGCGTGCAGCCATTTGGCTGCTCCTTAGCATCCACACTAGCAGCCAAATGTAGACAGAAAATGATTGGTGATTTTTTTAAATTCAATTATCAAAATCGGCCATTCAAGAATTATTCATTTTCACACAAAAGAACAAAGAAAAGTTGGAAAATTGTCACTTTGAATTTGACAAGCGGTTGTCAAAGCGGTTCGTTGAGTTGCCATATTGAATATCAAAACTGGACGCACAGCCAAATGGCGACATGTTTGGACGGAATGACAGCAGCCATTTGGCTGCACGTGTCGCCATTTGGCTTCTAATCTATAGGGACCTTAATAGCTTCTTTCGTTACTACAGTCGGCCTCACGAAAATCGGGCGATGCCAGTTTTTGGACGCGCAGCCATTTGGACCTTTAATGCTTGAAATAGAATAGCCGCGTCAGCAGAGGCATCGGCAGAGGCATCGGCATCAGCAGAAAAATTTCAATTTAGAACACACGCATTTGCCTTTGATGACCCACATTGACAGCAGCGGCACAAGCAGAATTCTGCTTCTGCCGATGCCTCTGCCGCTGCTGTCAATGTGGGTCATCAAAGGCAAATGCGTGTGTTCTAAGTTGAAATTTTTCTGCTGATGCCGATGCCTCTGCCGATGCTGATGCTGACGCATCCAATCTATTTCAACTATAAAGCTGACAAAAGCCGGGACAAATGTCAGTCGCTGCTGCTGTTGCTGCAGCATATCTATTTCCAACATCGACAATATAAAATGCATTGTGATCTCCGGCAGCATTTAAAACGTCTATTTCTAGCATTACTGCATTGTCTATTTAATCAGTTTCGAAAAGAATTTCATGTTCAAATTGAATGAAAAACAGGCAGAAACAAACAAATAAACAATAAATTTCACTTCAAAGCATTTCCAGAAACATCCACTGCCATCTAGATAGACAGGCCGGATTATCAGCTGATCTGTCAGTGGTCATGCAACACTAGTAGTGCCATGGTTGGTCATGGTCCGCGCTTAGTACTGCCAAAGTACCGCTCAGTACAATCCACAAATTGTCCACAATCCAAATATCAGTGGCTGTCAGCCTGTCATTTCGTGTGACTTGCTATGATATACACATGCCAGTGCGTTGATTTTTGGGATAAATATGGTAAGTACGATGTTGATGTATACTATTTTACCACTTGCACATCAAAAACACATTAAAGCAAACCATAACCTTTGTTTCGTAATAAACGCTCGACATATTTAAACTTTTGGGTTCAGAAGCACTGGAGGTTGTGGGCTTTACAAATGTCAACTGTCACTGGTCACGAACGCACTTGTCCACTTGTAGACGAACAAATTTCTGCAGTTCGGCCTGTCTATCTAGATGGCAGTGAAACATCTCAATATTTCCCATTCCAAAAATTTCCTGATTGTCTATTTGGAACGCTACCGTTTTCATTGCGCCCGCAATTGGCACTAACTTCATATCGTTTCAGATAATTTTTTTTGTTCGACGACATCGAAGTGTTGTTTGTGAAAATATAGAATTTTTGGTCAAAATATATTTTAAAATATACTGGAAATGTCCTTGTTCGGCTCTTTACTGGGAGACTTCGAAGATGATCCGATTTTCGGGTGAGTAAGCGGTATTCAAGAAGTGAAAAGTTGCGTTACGAGATTGTTCTATGAACTCTGAAAAGTGGGGGTGGTGATGGTGTGGTGCTACATGGTGCTACGTTCATCCATTTCGAGTCACCGAAAAGGACGGGGAATTGTTTACGCAAAATTTTCCAGAAAATCGATAATTCATTTCGATTAAAATTTTTTTGTATTTTTTTTTGCTGTTTTTTGTTGCAGCCATCACATGCGGTCAATGCGCCAGATGAATAGCATTATGAACACCCTCATGCCTGATCCATTCGGCATGATGAGTCCCTTTGATGGCTTTGGAGGTTTCCCTGGAGCAGGTGCTCGACATTCCGCTCTAACGGGTGCTGCTCATCACCGAGCACCGTTAGGAAATAGTTTAATGCCGTTCGGATTCCAGAGTATGCCAAATATCAATAGTTTACTGAATGGAGGAGGTGAGTGTGTTAGTTATTATATGAAGTCATTTTCCTGTTGTCAAGTGTGAAAATTGTTTTATACATAAAGTTAAATTTTGAAATATTAATTTGACATTTTTGTATGTAATTGAAGTTTAATGGAAAGGTCTTAGACTTAGAAAGATTTGTGAAACTAGTCCTTGATTATGAAACTGCCTTGTGGAATTATACTTGTTACTACTATTTTTTTTTACTTTCTATTATGTTGCACTTCGAACTTACGAAATGTATGACCAGTGTAAGAATGTGTGTTGTCCTGCTGGCTACTAAACCAAAGGTGAACTGGATAGGCTTAGAGGCTACGCGTTAAAGGGGATTCAGATTCAGACTATCGACAAGATTTACTAAATCCTAGTATGAAGTATGTCCTAGTAGATATCGACTCGATTAACCCTCGGACTGACACTGGGATCTGGCCTGACCTTTTTCGAATTTGACACTATTCTTAACATGTTTCTAATTTAGCTGTTAAGTTTAAATTTCCAGTCGCTTCCTAAAATATTGTTAGTTTTAGATCTGCGCAACAACTAGATCGTAATGAGTTCCACAAGGATAGGGACATTTTGATGAACATGTCACATTCGTATCACATGGGTGTGGCCAAACCCACTCGTGATGTGTGTGAAATACCAGCTAATTTCTTATCGTAAGTTGACCTACGATAAAATTTGTGTAGTATATTATAGAAACAATAGCAAATTTTGGTACCTGGACATCAGTGTCCTGGTAAAGAGGATATGACGTCAAGTGACTAAGCAAAGTCATATGAGATACATATAAATACTGAACTCCTAAAAACTAAAATGCATGGGAGAACGAAAACCCGATTTCAGTATCTGCGGCGCCAAATTTTGATGATGCCATTTCAATAATATTGGCCTGAAACAACCGAATCTGCTATCCTTTTTCGCGAAATCGTAACGGTTCTCCAGATATTCAATGTAAAAGTTTGACATTTATATGGGGTAGTTCAGTTTTTAATGGGAAATTGGGGGTGTTTTTACTACATATTGATGTGAATCAATAGCATTGCACCGAAAATAGCATTTTAAATTTAATTTGCCTCCCTGTCTAGCAAATTCTTGCCGCGAATATATTTCGACTTTTCACATTATTAAAATCTTTGCCAAATTGGTAAAACTTACTATTCTAGTGGGACTGATTAAAATTCAAACGTCAATTTGATGGCATCGAACACTTTCCCCAATGTGTAAAGCGGAAATATCCCCCCTTTTCGTAACAAATTACTTAACTCGCTTGATAGAAAAGTCAAACTTTGACATTGAATATCTGGAGAACCGTTACGATTTCGCGAAAAAGAATTGCAGATTCGGTCGTTTCAGGCCAATATTAATGAAATGGCATCATCAAAATTTGTCGCCGCACATACTGAAATCTCCCCACAATTATTTTATTTTACAAGAGTAGGTACTAGGTACAGTGGGTCTGGTCAAACCCCAGTGTTACCAAATCCCAAATTCCAAATTTCTTTATTGAGGCTTTCTGTTATACATAAATATTTCTTTTACTGTTTGTTTGTATTTAATTGACAGTCAAATTGTCTAATTTCATATAAAAAAATGCAAATTCAACCGTTCAGGCTAAACATATTAATTCATAGTACCTATAGGCTAGCTATGTTGGTTGCCCATCTTTGCTCAGAGATTTCGTACAACTAGTTAACTTACTTAGTAACGAGATAACAAAAGCGCGGTTCTTTGCGCATACCGTGGCAGTGACAAATTCCCAATCCAAGGTAGATCAGCATGCGCCGAGGGATGCATGGTCAAGAGGATGCTTGGCCGCTAGTATGCGAAGGTAGCAGGTAACCATTACCTGTGAAGTTTGAGGCACTTTTCAACATCAACAAGATATCCCATATATTAGTGTGTGTGTTTGTATGGGTTGCCGTGTCTGGAGACTGCTGGCGAATGTAAAAGGAAAGTCCATTAATTTATTTGTTTCCACACAATAGTGCCAAAACATATCCTGTCCCCTTTTAGTCGCCTTTTACGACACGTGGGGAAAGACGAAGACATTATTCTTGACCCATGCCACAGGGTAAATATCTTGACCTTTCACATCCTTCAATTTGTTTCAACCTAGACGGATTGATTAATAATATTATACGGACTTTGCCATCCATCCATTTCAATCCATGATTTTTCAGCAACCGAGAATGTATTTTCGTTTTCAGCTGTAGGCTTTCTTATGGATCCGTTAACGTATCCCCAAGCATCGTTTTTTTTAATAAAGCTTCCTCTGCATTTTCAATGTATCGTAATCGTCCTTACAAAGGTCCTCCATACGAGCTGCGTTCATGACTCTTCGTGCTTGCAGCTTTCAATATTAATTCTATCACTTCTTTTTATTATTTATTTGGTGATTTATTATTTGTTAATTATGAGCGGATCCTGGGCCCATAACCTATTAAAGCTATAAAGCCATCGGATTATCTTTTTTGTATACGTTTATTACACAGTCGTAGTCTGGCTGGTCGAGCGGTTAGTGCGCGCACCTTCGGTGCACATGGTCATGAGTTCAAATCTCACCGTGTTCCATGGTGTTTTTCGAACTCACGAGCTTGTGACGGACTATGATCTCACTCAGATGTTAAACGAGTACCCATTTATGGGGATAAATAACACTGCTGAGCGTGATGCTGATCTCATTACCTCAACAAAAGGCAGATAAGATCTTGGAAATAGGATGGCACTAACACATCCTGCGGCCTTAGTCCAATGTTGGATTGTCGCGCCTGTTATTTATTTATTACACAGTATCTATTGAACTGATAGTATATTTTTATATAAATTTATTTTACATATGACCTCAATGAATGCTATAGTTTAAATAATAAACTAACAGTTTTTGACCGGAGTAACCCAATTTTCAGCAAAAATTATTTTCGACATAATGCGAATACGCACACTAAATTTCATAGCTGAAACTGCATTTAAAAAAATGTTTAAAATGAATGTATTCTAATTTATTTCTTAGTCAAGTGCCGAATTTTCCAATGGAGCTCTAAGGTCTTATATATCATTGCGACCGTATTTTAATTTTATTTTTCCTGCAACATTCCAGCGATGTTGGGTTTTTGCGGACCCGATATCGTATTTTTTTCAACTATATAATTTATTTTATTTAACTTAAGTATATGAGCAATATCTATATCTATACTTTCTATAGTAATTATATAAAATGGCTTGGGAATGTTTGTTTGTAACGGTTCGGCCTAAAAACTACTGACTCTTAAAAATTATTTTTCCCAATCACTGCATCTGTCGCGGATTCGAGAATAGCATACTTATTTTTTTCCACTTTGGATGTGGAAATGCGTATATTATATTATGCTTAATTCGCTTAAGTCGTTTCGAATTTTATTTAATCACGCATTTCACACCTTCTTCAGGTGTGGATACAGAGAAAGGACTCTTCCAATCATAAGGAGTAAGTAAGTAAATCCAAAATTGATAGAAATGGATATCTTTCTTTATAGTGAAGATATCAAATATTGGAAATTGACGAAATATGGTATCCTTTCATAACACAGGTTTACAAAATTAAAAAAAAAAATTGGTGCCACTGCGATTCAAGCATAATTTTAAAGCATCGGTCCTGTCAATACTCTCAGTGCCATTTGTTCATAAATACTACATGTAGTTTTTAGTTTACGCAAATTAATGAAATTGCATGGTAATCAACAGCCACGAGCGTTCCCAGATCGACTAAATATATCTAAAATCATTTGAGCATCGCATGTTCAGACGAAATAATATTTGACGTTTTGATGTAGTCCTGAATTCTTTCTGTTGTGATTTACCGTTACTTTCAGGTAAAAGTTCAAATTGGGACTCATGAAGCAATTTGTTAAGGCTTTGGACAAAAATGGTAGTTGTGGTAGCTGGGTTAAGTACAGAGAAGCTTAAGGCAGGCATTTTTGACGGCCCTCAAATAAGACTTTTAATAAAAGATACCAGTTTTGGGCATTCGATGAATGATTTAGAGTCATTAGCGTGGATTTCTTTCGTCGACGTTGTGAAAAACTTTCTCGGCAATCATAAGGCTGAAAATTATCGGATTTTTGTGCAAAATATGCTGGAAAATTTCAGAAATCTTGGTTGCAATATGAGTATTAAGATGCACTACCGCCATGATCATTTGGATAAATTTCCAGTAAACCTAGGGTCTTATAGTGTGGAACAAGGCGAACGATTCCACCAGGACCTGAAAATTGTGGAAAATCGTTATCAAGGTCGATGGGATGAACATATGATGGCGGATTACTGTTGGAGCATCATGCGTAAGTCCCCTGGAAAGTCTCATCTCAAGAAATCTCGAAAAAGAAGCTTCCTTTATGTCTGAAGAGTTAACAACATACATATTTTGGAACATTTCATCATTTCATCATACCTCGAAAACTACGCGTAAGATTTAAAAAAATTTATATACCGTTAGAATCAGTATAGCAAGGCTACTCAAAAACAGTTTGAATCTCCCCGGCATCAAAACCCGTGTAGACCTGTGAATCGTTCCTTTAGGATGTTTTTAGCAACCAAGTGGGATAATATTACTTATATACCATATGATCTATTTTATATATCTAATTAGTATAGAGAGTATCGATATATATATTACTCATACACTTAAGTCGGAAAGGAAATAGGGATGAAATGAAAATTTATAGTCAAGATAAGTTTTTATCGAAATGTACTATAATGCAACAAATTCGGTCACAAAGCGACTGAGTGCTGGTATAAGATGAAGAAAAATAAGTCAAACAAGAAAAAAACTTCTTCCATTTGCCAATGGAAGCACAAATATAACACCCACCAAATATCAGCTCAATCGGATAAAAACTAAGTGTACCTCCCATACAAAGTGCAACTTTACGTGTTTTTTTTGTGTCCTCAGATCCATTTTTCTCTATCTTGCTGTTTTGAAATAATCGCAAAAACTGCAAATACCCCCCATTTCCCCGTTTTTAAGGTTTCTAATCTTTAATCGCTGGGGGCTTTTTTCCCATAATAATTTTGGCGTCCGATGGCCATATTTTGGCTTAATTTGTTTCGGCTAATAAACAAAAATCATTATCACTACATTGCATAGTTTACGCTTTCCTTACGAAAATACGTTTCTTCACATCAACCAAAGGAATGAATTTGGCTCATTCTACAAATCCAGTTCTACACAAGTACTCGTATCTGATTCATACCTTTTGCGATGCCATAAGTTTTCCCGTCTCGCCGACATGATGACCCCGGGAATATGCGTCGTCGTGAAGTCGAGCTTAAAGTGCCGTTCGCACGATCTATTTTTTTTCCAACTTTTGATATTCAAACGAATTTGAAGACTAATCGTGCGTGTGAACAGAAGTTGGACGACTTATTTGAATTGGAGAGAATATCGTATCGTGCGAACAGCCTTCCAACTTGCGATAAGTGCGAGGGAAAAGTTTAATCAAACAAGTTGTCGTTGACGCCGTCTGGACGCGGCATTACACAGCTTAATATACGCGCTGGGTTGCGGGCATTATGAGTGTGAAAATTTGGAAAAAAGGTTTATATTTATACTTATACTTGGTTGCCACAGTGAGGTGAACATTCATTTTGGGTTGGTTTTTTTGTTTTCTGAAATGCTTGTTTTTTGATTGTGTGTGCGCAGGCTTGGGACTTGGACTATGATCTGTGTGTGGCGATTTATGAATTATTTCTGAAATTATGAATGAAGGCTACGTGTACTCATACACTCCTAGTGGGAGGGAAATCCGGTTTCGGACAAGTACCTAATAGACTTTTCACATACGGCCGCAAAATCTAGGTAGATTATGTAATCCTGTCTTGACAGTACAATACAATCCGTCTAAATTTCAAATTCCGACAATTTCATGCACGAAACTGCTATTTATAAGAATTTGTTAAAACAAGAAGCAGAATCTATCTTATAGGAATTAATGGTTTATGTTCGTCAATAAGGAAAAACATCAAACTTTTGAGTACAAAACCATGTGCGAAGCGGAAAATGGATTAGATGATCTCTACTGTAGTATTATCAAATGCGAAGCTCACCACACTTCACCATGATTTTGTAACGATTATCTCCGAGATTTTGGTTATAATCTCCGTATAAAATCTATGAAAACGTCTAGAAGATTTTCGCCTAGAGCTATATAAACATATATGTATCTATTGCATCTAGATCCTTTATCGAATATAATAGGTTCGAACCGACAGTTCTGATACCCCATCGACCCGTCAAAATTGGTAATTTCAAACTGGTTAGCCGAACCCTTCGGTCAGGTTGTGGTTGGGCTGACCAGTGTTTTTAGCACTAGTGAGTGATCCTCTATCGAATAGAAAAGGTTTAATCCGACAAAACCCCGAACGCACCTAATTAATTAGCACTAGGGACGTCAAAACCGGCCCATAACCCGGTGTTCGGGTTTTTTCGGTAGCTTGCCGGTTAGATCGTCAGGTTTTCACCGGGCTCAAAGCACCGGTTTTCCGGTCAACCGAGTTTTTTCATAGATTTGCTTAGAATTTTCGTAAAAAATGCATACACACTCGTATTGCTGGTGTTAGTGTCGTATGCAAAATCAAATCAAAGATACAAGGAGAGGTAATTTGACGAAGCGATGGTTCTACGAGTAATAGCAAAAAGGAGAGTGTTCGAAAATACATTTAAGGGCTGAAATTTGAAAACGAAATTTTTCTTAGGTGACAATTAAATTGCAGACTTAAAAATCAAGAAAATAAAAAAAATTGTATGAATTCTTAAAGATTTTTTCCGTTCTTAACCGGACGGACAAACAATCGTCCAGGTTAAAACCGGGAGGAGGAAAAAAACCGAAAATAACCCGGTTTTCCGTTCTGAAAGTACCGGTTTTGGGAGTAACCGACTGGTTTTTGACATCCTTACCATCGACCCGTCAAAATTGGTACTTTCAAACTGGTTGGCCGAGCCCTTCGCTCAGGATGCGGTTCGGCTGACCAGAGCTAAAAAGCACCAGAGAGTGACCCTCTATCGAATAGAATTGTTTTGATCCGATAGTTCTGAAACCCCGAAAGCACCTAATTATAGCACTTTTAAACTGATTGGCCGAACCCTTCGGTCAGATTGCCGCTCGGCTGACCAGTGTTTTTAGCATCAGGGGGCGGTCCTTTATCGAATAGAATAGGTTTGATCCGACAGTTCTGAAACCCCACTCGCACCTAAAAAATTTGCACCTTTAAACCTGCACCGTTTTACCATCACGGCTCGGACTATAGTGGTTTTACCTCGGTACTGAAAACCGACTTGGTATTAAGGTACCAAAAACCGGGATTTTGGTACTTAATAATATCGGTACTGGTACCTCATATACACCTGTTTTGTACCGGGATCCCGGTTTTGGGAACAGGATTAGTCGAGCGATTCTTCTTAATTTTTGCAAGCATAGGTCGTTCCAGTATGTAGGCGCGTACGAGCGAGCCATTTCCTTTTCTGTTAGATTATGGCTATCTATTATTATTAGTAGAATAAATTTTTTAAATTTGTTTGCCTGTTTTCTTCTTTACAGATTTCGGCGACAACGGCGGAGCATCGTTTTGTTCCAGCAGTTTTGTATCGATGACCCAAGGTCCGGACGGTCGTCCTCAAGTTTATCAGGCTACTAGCAGTTCAAAATCAGGACCCGGTGGCATTCGTGAAACACGCAAAACTGTTCAAGATTCACGAACTGGCGTCAAGAAAATGGCTATTGGACATCATATTGGCGAACGAGCTCACATTATCGAACGGGAGAAGAATCTCCGACAGGGTACCGAAGAAGAACGGCAGGATTTCATTAATTTAGACGAAGAAGAAGCCGAAGATTTTGACCGAGAATTTACTAATAAAGCACGTCAAGGTGCATCGGGCGTATCAATTCAAGCAGTTCCATCAGTCAGTCGTCCTGCTCTACCGGCCCCACCTAGGTAGGTTCATATGCATATTATGTATATTTCTATGCTTGTTTAAAGGATGAATGTTTGTGAAACGATGAAGATTAATGTACACTTTATTTCCATAGTGGCTTTATAAACGAGATCCTATTTACCGTATATAAATTAAACAAAAAAAAAATCGTTTCACAATAAATTCATGCTGTGCAAACATGTGATTTAAATAACTTAAAATAAGATTGAGGTGAATTTATCTGAAGTTGGTGTATAAATGCTTTTCAGATATAATAATTATTATTTGTAAAAAGTGGGTATGACAATATGAATTATTTAATGTTTCTACAAGTTGTTCAGAATTTATTCTCGCCTCTAGCTACATTGTGTTAGGGTATCAAAATGCTTGACAATTTATTACATTTGTTTCGATTTACAACGCGAGAATAGTTCTTTTTTTTTCTTTGTTACGGTTCCATAGCTATTTTTATTGACATCTTGTCGTAGAAGGGATATTAGTGCATTTGATGACAAAATGAAATGCATGTTAGCGAATATATTCTATTAATCTCGATGTCAACTTTTGATGTAGCATGAGATTGCCGTTTTTCTGTCCGAAATTGTTCGTAATAATTAATATTGCTAGTTAATTGCATTGGAAGCAAAATTAAGTGCATATTGGTTGTGTTTGTAGTATTCTATCCTTCCCACTTGTCCAAAATATGAAATATTTTTTTTAACACCCCCCTCGTATGTTAGTATCTATTGTACATGTTTAACCCAGAAGCCATCATAAATACTCAGACCAGTCTTGGTGAGATCCAGGATGATAAGTTATAGTCTGGATTCAATAACTGTTACATAACATACAGGAGCACTTCCCGAGCGTCACTTCTTTTGCCTTTTTCATGGAAATGTTTAATTGTCTAATCTTAAATCTAGAAAATCTGGATTTTGGGGTTGTTGCTTAAAATGCCCTTAATAGTTGAATGAATTCAACGAATTTAGGCGCGAACAAAAGCCCGCCCGTAGCTGAGCTAATGTTGTCCTGGTGGCCTAGGAGCCTAATTTCCTCAGTCGAAATAGGTGGTGGTAACACTGAGAAGACTCCACATCTAATCTTTAAATAGATCGATCCACTTCCTCATTGTGAATCGCTGCGATGGCTATTTATGTCTCAGCATAGAAGGGGGCAGGGGGTCCCTCTTGTATCCCTGAACCTCTCTCTTAGATCTCGAAGCCTTCACAACGTGAGGGAGGAATTCCGTCCATGAGATAATTATTGGGATGGTCTCTTCGGTAGCAACCGACAAGATACCGTTTTGATAGTAGAAGGTTGTGGTCGCCTATTGACATAAACTTGGGTCTCCTGGTGTCAATGCTCCTCCGGCCTAAGAGAAAGACCAGCTTATGTCTATGGTAACATTACATCAGATCTATGAGGAGCATCATTATCAAGACGCATCACAATTTGTCTAAACTCGACGAATTCGTTTAGTCGGCCTGACAAGTAAGAAAAACTGGTTTTCTTGACTTCCTTTACCATGTAGCAGATTATAGCAGTTTTTATCTAATAGTACGATGCATATTTTTGTATTCAAGAGGGAAAAAGATACGAATGGCAATAATTATATGCGAAATATAGTAATACCGGTGTAGTAAAGAAAGGAAGTCTGATTTTAATTTTCGCCGAAAACAAATAAATCTTTGAAATAAATGGTTCCTATCGCGGCCAGGTCTATGTCCCGGAACCACCCATGCAATTATGCATGGCCAAGAGCCGCAAACCCCCCTCGACACATTCGGGGAAACAAGAAAGTTGCACACAACATCTTTTTTATACTAATGGAGCAACCCGAGCCGGCCCAGTTGCTCCAAATTCTACTACTACGTGCCGGCATCGAAATTAATCCTGGTCCTTGGACATGCTGCGTATGTGGTAAGAGGATCTACTCCAACGTTCAAACCTCAGTGCGTTGCTCGTGCTGCAGAGAATGGTGCCACTTTAAGAATTGTTCTGGGCTAAACAATTCAGACCTACGTTCAACAACCACAATTAACACCTTTCTAGCACCAAACTGCAGAATCTGTGGACAGCAGTCATCATCGACTTCCCAACATCACAACAACCAGGGCCAACAACCATCACCAGTCACCCCCACAGTTTCTACCCAACACAATGCACCACGACATACCCTAACACCAGCACCACCACAGCCAGTTGTGAACTACTCTACCACCAAGATTGTCCAAATAAACTGCAATGGTCTTCAACACAAAGTCATCGAGCTCACTGACTTCATGGACAGACATCACATCAAAGTCGCTGCGGTTCAGGAAACTAAGCTAAAAGCTGACTCAACGCTTAACTCATACGGAGGCTTCAACATCATCCGAAAAGATCGACCCACCGGCGCAGGTGAAGGCTTAGCTTTCCTGATCCATAACACGTTGCCTTACTCAGAAATTGACATCACCGCCGCCGATAACACCACCGAACTCCAAGCGATTTCCATCAAAGCGGGAAATGTTGATATAGATATTCTAAATATCTATATACCACCAGCCTCAAGTTGTCCCACTGGTTTTCAGGCCAACATTTCTCCACTACTCACTGGACAATACCGCTTAATACTTGGTGATTTCAATGCACATCACGATCTATGGCATTCGAATCTCGACAACGACACCAGAGGCAACCTCATCGCTAGCCAAATAGATGACTCCGATTTCTGTCCCATGAACGATGACTCACCAACGCGCGTTACAGGATCATGCAGGAGCTCCCCTGATATATCTATTGCCAGTCCCGGGCTCATCAACAACACCACATGGGAGCCTTTCATCACCTTCTCGTCAGACCACCTACCAATAGTCCTCACGATCGACAAACCGTCCCAATTCGCGTACACTGAGAAGAAAACGTACACAAATTTCAGCAAAGCAGACTGGATCGGCTTTCAAGCCTATACCAACGAAATGTTTTCTGCCTTACAAATTCCCACCGACGTACGTACCGCTGAAAAAAATCTGAGACGGATTATCGTAGATGCTGCTAATAGACACATTCCTTCCGGCCGCATACCAATCATGAGACCACATTTTCCATCAAGTGCCGTAGAACTGGTAAAAATGAGGGATGAATTCAGAACAATAGACCCCAGTGATCCTCGTATCAGCGACCTAAATAATGTGATAACCCAGCAAGTAAATGACCACAGAAGACAACAATGGAACAAGCATTTAATATCCTGCCACATAAAATCCGGTGTAAGCAACCTTTGGAAAACGGTACGTGCGTTATCTAACCCCACAAAACCCAAAGGTAAGGTAGCCATTAAGTTCGGTGATAAGTCCTATAATAACGACGACAAATGCGCACACAAATTTAATCAGCAATTCGTCGAACATCCTGATAAAGATAGGCTCAAGCGCACCATCACAAGAGCTATCCGCAATAGTACCACCGATCAACACCTTCAAGTTACCTCAAACCAAGTAAGACTTGCAATCAAAAATGCCAACAATTCCAAAGCGTTCGGCCCTGACGGCATTGCTATGATCATGCTGAAACATCTAGATTCACCGGCCATTGATTATATCACTGCCACGATGAATCTATCGTTAAAATCATTCATCATTCCTGAGTTATGGAAGAAAGGCCGCATAAACCCAATACCCAAACCAGGTAAAGACCACACTCTAGCTGAATCATACCGTCCGATAACGCTCCTGTCTCCTGTGGCCAAAATACTGGAAGCACTTGTATTGCCGAAACTTTTAGAGCACGTACAGCTTGCAAATCATCAACATGGTTTTCGTAAAATGCATAGCACCACCACCGCTCTCGATACGATCACGTCCAACATATTTAATGGACTCAACCAACCGAAACCATGCAAGCGTACCGTCCTGGTTGCTCTCGATCTGTCAAAAGCATTTGACACTGTCAACCACACCCTATTGCTAACAGATCTCCGCAATACAACACCACCGTACATCCATAAATGGATCGCTAACTACCTTGCCGGTCGTCAATCCTGCACAGAGTTTAGAAACGGGAAGTCTAAACTCAGGAAAATCAAGCAAGGCGTTCCCCAGGGTGGAGTCTTATCCCCCACTCTTTTCAACCTCTACATGGCAGGATTACCCACACCACCAACGGGATTACAAATCATCTCATACGCAGACGACTGCACCATCATGGCAACTGGTAATGACATTCCCGAAATGTGCGATCTAATCAACGAATACCTGCAGGTTCTTAACGCTTTTTTCGCCAGTAAAAATCTGAAGCTATCTGCGCCCAAGTCCTCCGCCACATTATTCACAAGCTTCAACCAAGAATACAACACACAACTGCCCATCTACGTTGACACCCACATCATCCCAACAACCAGGACTCCCAAAATCCTTGGTGTCACGCTTGACAACTCCGGCAAATTCAACACCCACGCTGAAAATATATGTTCCAAACTCAGGAGCAGGAATAAAATATTAAAAGCACTTGCCGGAAGTACATGGGGCACAGACAAAGAAACCCTCTTGGCTACGTATAAAGCGATTGGTCGCCCCCTGGTCAATTACGCAGCACCAACGTGGACAAATGGTCTCTGCAAGACAAACTGGAGCCACATTCAAACCTGCCAAAACACAGCACTACGCACCATCACCGGCTGTGTTAAGATGTCTTCACAAGATCATCTACACCAGGAGACAAAATTAATGACTTTAAGGAGCCATAATGAACTTCTCACTAAGCAATATTTAGTCGGATGTTATCGAACAAACCACCCGAATAACCCACTCATGGACAAAACACCACCGCCACGTCGTATCAGACGTTCAATCAGGGACAAAGAGCGTGAAGTCCAGCGATACAAAAAAGTTCCTTTCGATGACTCCGACTACAAGGCGGCCATTGCAGACTTACACACATCTGAAGTTCATAAAGCTACTCAAAGTCTCACGAACAACCGTGTACTTGGCATCAAACCTCCTGCCATATCTCCAGACGAAGAATCACTACCAAGAGCAACTCGTACCACCCTAGCTCAACTTCGATCCGGCTGGTGCCCGCGACTAAACTCCTATTTGTCACGAATAAACAATGAAGTCGCCAACACCTGCCCAGCCTGCGGAACCAGTCCACATGACGTGGACCATGTTTTCGATTGTTCAGCTGCTCCCACGCACCTCACACCACTTGCGTTATGGACACAACCCATCGAAGCAGCTTTTTTCCTAAATCTTGACCTCGAGGATGGAATGCCCACCATCTTCGAATGATAAATGTGCAACTTTACTGAATGTTTCCTCATTTGTGCCGCTACTACAACAACAACAAATCTTTGAAATATTCTACAGACAATTTCCGACTGTTTCAATCATTTTTACCGAATTATCCGGAAATATTCTTTGAAAATTGGAGAGGAAATTAAAGTCCTCACTTTTAAGGGAGTGACGCTATTCATAGTCAATAAGGAAAAGCTTAAAGGCTTCCTAAAAGTTTCACTTATTTGTTAAGGTATATACACCCCAGGCCACTTGAATAGGGACAGTCACTTCAAGATCTTTTTGAATCAATATCTACACTTCCTTATCTCAGAGAACCAAACTTGGTATGCGTTATAAAAGGTTTCATTTTCGAAAAAGAAATCAAACCTTAAGTAAGAACTCTTAAATTTTGACAACATCTTGCTGATGAACTAATGAAATATATGTTAAAAAATGGACCACTCGAATAGGGACACCTGTGAAATTTTAATTTTACTAAAACGAAAAGCAAAAATAGTATCCAATTTTTTTTAGTAATAAGTATGACCGCCTTTATTCAAAATTACTTTAAACATACGATTAGACATTGAGTCATACAAAGATTTTAGGTTTTGTAAAGAAATATCTTCCCATGCGACTTTGATTGCTTCCTGCAGCTGGTTTACGGTTTCACACTGTCTTCCATCATCATAAACTTTTCGAGTTAGACATCTTGAGACATTTTCTATAATGTTTAAGACAGGGGAGTACGGGGCCAAGCCATCAAATCAACATTTTGAGCTTCAATCCCATTTTTTATTATTCTCGCTGTGTGAATTGGAACATTATCGTGCTGATACGTCCATCTCAAAGGGCGACCGTACATCGTAGTACGAGACCGCTCCCCAAACCATAACGCCACATTGTCGGCTATGATGTCTCTGAAGGAATCGCTCATCTTTTCGCAGATCATGAAAATAATAGTTGAACCCATCAGGGCTCTCTAGGTTGAGTTTTTTTTTTCATCAGAAAAAACGACCCTCTGCCACTCCTTTTGCCACGTCATGTGTTCTTTCACAAAATTCAAACGATTGCTTTTTCTAGTTGCGTCTAATGGCGGTATTTTCTTCATTTTTTTTTAATTGTAGATGTGGGGCTTTGTGAATAACACGTTAACTGTTGTTAAACTCGCTTTTAATCCAAATCATCCTGAATTTTAGCTGCTGATGTAGCCGAATTAGATTCTGCTCTCAAAATTCTTCGTTTTTCTTTAGAAGTTAGGTCTTTCTGCACACGCCCCTTCATATTTTTCCCATATGTTTCGTTATTTTTTATAACGTTGAACACTACGGTAGACCGAAGAACACCTGGATGTGTCAAATGAAAAAGCAACAACAACGCATTGTTCTTGGATAGAGATGCCTGTAGAAATATGCTGAGTGAGATATGTATTACCGCCAAAACCGGCGATGTGCCAACACCGCAGGTCGAGCAACGCGAAACCATGGAGCGGTATATAGAACGAGGCAAGGAAGAAGAAGAAAAAGAACGTTGAACACTACGGATTTACTTTTTTTATTATTTTAGCATTTTCCCGAATACTGTGTTTACAATCATGTAAAACTTCAATTTTCGCCACTTACTCGGAATTTAATATCTTTCCTCTAACTATGATAACGAAAACTTTGGAATTGCAGTGAAATAAAAACAGCAAAAGACTAGCGAACATTTATAAAAATAACAGTAATTTTCTCGAAACTAGTTTTCCAAGAATTACCAAATTGCAACTGTCCCTATTCAAGTGGCCCAATTTCAAGAGACGAATTTATTACAGCATCGCTACAATCTTATCAAAATATAACTGTTATTTATCGTAGCTCTGAAGTTTTTCTGAAAAACAAAGTGCAGTAAAGTAACCTTTCATCTGGGATACCAAGTCTTGCTCTCAGCCCTAGGAAAGTGAAGATTTCGGGTTTTATAATCTTCAAAGCGGGTGTCCCTATTCAAGTGGTCCGGAGTGTATCTGGCAACCTCATATGAATTCATATAATTTTTGATCTATCCTTATATACAAACATTTTGAAACAATTTTTAAAATTTTGGATTGTTAACTATTGATAAGTTTTTATATTTTATTTGTCACTTTCAATAGCTATGCCCAATAAATAAATCAATTTATTAAATGAGGCAACGCCCTAATATGTCATGTCTTTGAATACGAAGCTCACTTATATAAAGGAAACCCTCCTTCCTTAAGGGAATCCTTTTTCATTAAGTGGGGACTTTGAATTTCGCCATGTGTTTTATTATTATGTATTGACTTATTTTCACAAACGAAACCTTGCACTTAATTTTGTTAGCAGCACACATTCCATTATTATTTTTATTATTTATTTATTATATTGTTCTATTGTCTCCATTTTTTATTTAATTTAAAATTTGTACATATTTCTAAATATTTTTTCGGCTTTTTTATTATACAAACAATAAAAAAATCAAATTAACTTTAACATAGCTATGACGACACATCATCCCGACGGGCGCACAGAAACATACCAAAGGCTACACCTCGTAGGCCACTACGTACCCCTCCTTCGTCGCCGCTAGCCCTACCTCCTTCGACGCGAACCAATGTTGCTACATCATCGAAAAGGTTTGTTTACTACAATAATAAGCACAGATAAACAGACAAGAATGTTGAAAACATAATATAGGAATAAATGGTGATCTAAATTGATGATCTCTCTATCTCACTTTCTCACTAATTTATACTTATATACAATGTTAACACATCAATAAACGTGATAATTTTATTTTCCGAAAAATAACACACACGTTTTATTAAACATTCCACTAGATGAAAAATTCAATTTAAAACGTTCAGTAAAATTACTCAAGATTTTAACGACTGATCAATCACACACTTATATCGTTTTTATAGAGATTGGCGATTATACAACCCACGATACTATAAGCCATAACTACTCATCGTCATCGACCGTTGAGAAACGTTTGCTGACAAATATTATTTACATTTATACGTCTGATCTTTATTATTTCATGTATGTAAAACTATTGGTGTTATCCAGTTGCCTATCGTCTTCAGTGTTCTTACGTTGATAACTTTCAATAATAACAAATATAATAATTTGCATTTAATCGTCTTGTCATGTTGCGTCCTTAATGAAGAAAGCTGGCAAGGCAAATAAATAATATTATTTGGATATGGGATTGGAGTTCTTTTCGTGTGTGTGTTTGTGCTTTTGTGTGTGTATCGAATATCGATGGAGTTTAAATAAAACGAACCTACCGTTTGTTTGTTTTTAATTAATACACCAATCAGCTTCAAAGCCTACTATACTACCACAAAATGGAAAATAAAAGCGAGTCGCTTAAAAACTATTACAACAAGCATCAATATCAAATCTGTGAAGTTGAAAATTATGCTATACATATTACTTTTGGTTGAGCAGCTTGGACAAATTTTTTCGTTGCTATAATACGTTTTGTTAAGATTAAACATATGTTCGACATATAAACTTACGGACAAAAGAATCGACTCAACCTATAATCACGTGTATTTGTACGTATTTTTTTAAAAGTACGGTAGTTATCCATAAAAATCGTGTGTCATTCAAAAGCTTGAGACCTCAGCTTTATTATGGTACTATTTTAACCAATATTTGGTGAGTACTTTTAAAATTAATGCTCTTTGGACGAAATCCTAGGAAAAATGGGAAAGTATGAAAATGGTTTGTGGTTAGGTTTTTTGAAAATAAAACAAAAACTGTTGGAAAATAACTTAAGTATTTAATATTTTAGTATTTGTTATTGCCTCCTCTTGCTCCAATGATAGCTTCCTGTCGATTCTTCATTGATCTGATCAAGTTGTTGATGGTATATTGAGGAATACCGTTCGACTCCTCTAATAGGGCTGCCTTCAATTCTTCAGTGGACGATGGGAGTGGATTTCTGGCTCGGACTCTTCTCTTGAGTTTGTCCCATAAGTGTTCAATGGGATTGATGTCTGAACTGCGGGCAGGCCAGTTAAGTTTCGACATATTGGTTTCATTCAGGAACTGCCGAGTGAGACGCGATGCGTGGCACCGGGCATTGTCGTGCATCAAAGTGAAGTCCTCGCCAATAAATGCTGCATAGGGCACAACGCGGGCACGGAGAATATCGTTTACGTATCGATCAGCTGTCAGCCCTCCTCCGGACACGAATACGAGTTCCGTTTTTCCCTCTAAGGAAATGCCAACCCACATCATACAGTAACCGCCGCCGTATGCAACCGTTTCAGTGAAACAGCACTGCGCAAATCGCTCACCCGGACGCCTGTAGACTCTGCATCTTGTGTCACTGCCATGCACACACATTCTCGACTCGTCAGTGAACAATACTGAGCTCCATACCGTAACCCTCCAATTCAGATGATCTCGAGCAAATAAGAGGCGCGCTTGTCGATGTCGTGCAGTCAATTTGGGGCCCGTCTTGGAGTGATATTCGCTTCCCTTAATCGTCTCCTCACTGTCCGGGTACTGACGGCACTCCGCGAACACGCCTCAGGCTCTGCTGCGCAGCAACTCCCGTGAGGAACCGCTTTCGTAACGTACTTGTAACAATGAAACTGTCGTTTCTCTCTGAAGTGGATCGGCGGCCCGTTCTGGGTCTTGAATTAAAGCTACCAGTCTCTAGAAATCTCCTGCTAACTCTCGAGACAGCAGACTAACTCATTTCAAGACGGCGAGTGACGGTTCGCTGACTAAGACCTTTACATAATAGGGCTACAACTTGAGCCGCTGGATCAAGCGCCGTATGAAATTATCTTAGATATAAGTAAGCTAACTTTCCAGATGCAACTGATAATGAGAAACCGATTACGGGCGCTTTTGTAGGGGTAATTTACCTGAGAGTTAACCACCATAAATTTTTCTGGGTTTTTTGTTACAAGTGGCATTTATTTAAAAAGTACGCAGCAAATATTGATAAAAAAGTGTACAAACAGGTAGCTAAGGTTTCAAACTTTTCAATCACATACGATTTGTATGGATAACTATCGTACTTTTCAAAAAATACGCACAAATATACGCGATCATAGGTTGAGTCGATACTCTCTGTCCGTATATGTATTTCCAATTTTAAATTGTGGTTTGTGCATATATTGCGAAAGTTTCGCATTTGTTGTCTTTGTGCTTTATTTGCTTTATCGTATTCTAAGAACGATATGTCAAGAGCTGTCGAGCTTGAGCTCTTGGGATAAGGATGTAGGAAACATCGGTTTTATTACATTGTTTACCCGCCGAAATCATCAGATATTGTGCTCGATTTCTCTTTCATTATGAGATTTTTTGTTGCAAAGAAAAGTTCCAACAGTGTCTTAATTTAAAAACTAGAGTAATAGACTTCGTACAATAATATTAATATTCAATAGATTTTCTGGAAACGAAATGGAATCTTTGCATATTCTAACTACTTACAACTCGGATTTGTAACGCACAATATTGCCACTGTGGATAATCCGCTGCCGCGCCGGTGTAGAACGTGGCCGAGGCGGCAGATTTCCGTCGAATCTCTACTACGAATTTTTGGTGTTCACTGGTGGAAATAGAGCCACCGAAATATTCATAAGTTCACCCATGAAAAGCTTCAAAAATCAATAAAAACAAATTAAATCGATCGATAACAAATTATTTATTAGGGAAATAATACTTCTCATAAGTATAAGATTAAAAATAAGTTATAAGATTTAAAAAATGTACATCCAGTTAAAGAAAATAGAAAACTTCTTAAATTTTATTGCGAAATAATTATTATAAATTCATTTCGAAATATTGCTAATTTAATTATTGTTTTAGTTTATAATTTTAAAAAATTGAACGATTTGATATAAATTATTATCCTGTCGGTCCTCCATTGTTTCTAATTACCTGGAACACTCATCTGGGACTGAATTTACTACGTTTTCCAGGATAGTTTGGTCAATTTCTTCCCAAGCTTGGCGGATCGCTCCTTTGAGTTTCGATACGGTCTGATATTGTTTTCTATGGGCGTAAACCTTCCTAACAAGTATTCCCCATAAATGTTCAATGGGATTGAGGTCGGGGATACGGGCTCGCCAATCTAAAACCGTAATGTTTTTCTGTTGGAACCATTCTGTTGTCGTTTGCGCACGATGGATACTGGCATTATCCTGTTGGAAAAGAAATTCCGGTCCAATAATTGACTCGGCATGGTCAATGAGCGATATCTCTAATATCTCCACATAATCACTCGCGGTCATTTTCGGTTTAACCCTGGCCAAAGGTAATTTCCCTGCAAATGAAAATGCACCCCAAATCATCACAGAGCCACCACCAAAGATTCGGCTCATGGCAACTTCTTTTTCTCGTCCTAAATGGTGCCAATAATATTGAACACCATCAGGGCCATCAACATTAAACTTCTTTTCGTCACTGAAAATAACGCTTTTCCACTTTTCGCACTTACATTCCGCTATATCTTTGAAGAACGAGGCGTATGGGTCGAATTCTGTCGCCAGCAATTAGTAGTGGCACAAACCGATAGTCCAGATCTGGTAGAACCCAATCTCTTAAAGTTTCAACACGATTCTTCTCAATTTAAAAAGTACCACTCTGAATTGCGCGGGCAACATATACGTCACCTAAGTTCACTGATTGTTGATGAACCTGTCCGACCAAATGTTTTTCATGGTGGGCTCACAGGATTATAATCACAGGATTTTTGATAGAAACTTAAAAATTGTCAGTCATATACAGTCGTAAAATGTGTATGCAAAATCAGAGACTGTGACTCTAACGTATGCACTTTTTTTTTACAAATAAAGACTATCATACCGATGATGTTAATTCTATCCAAATATCACAATACAGCATGACCAGACAAAACAAATTTCCGCCATTGGTCAGCGAACCATTTTTTTTTCTAGTAATTCGCGAAATGCATTTTTTTATCTAAATCTAAGCTCAAAACATACACACACTTATCGTTAAAGTATGGAACAACGAAATAATCCCGGAAGATTGGCGCAAAATTATAATTTGCCCAATCCACAAAAAAAGGGATAAGTTGAAATGTGAGAACTACAGAGGGATCTTATTAGTTCGTACGACTTATAAGATTTTATCTAAAATTCTTGAAAATAAAATTAATCCGTACGCAGCTTGGTCGTTCGACGACAGATCAGCTTTTTACAGTGAAGCTTTTACTCCAGAAGTGCTGGGAATACAACATCGACGTATACCAAATATTTGTTGACTTCAAGCAGACATACGACAGCATCGATCGAAGCGATACTGTACAACATTTTGCTGCATTTTGGAATACCGGCTAAGCTAGTGCGACTCACAAGGATGACGATGACTAATACCGTCTCGCAGGTCAGAGTTCAGAACAGACTCACTGACCTATTTGAAACTGGCTCTGGAGTATGTGATTCGAGCCATGAATTTGGACAGCAGCGGAACGCTACTCATTAAATCGACTCAACTAGTAGCCTACGCCGACGACATCAACATCATGTCTCGATTATTGGGTGATGCAGAAAGCCTTCTGCATAATCTCAATAACGCCGCCAAAGAAGTTGGGCTACATATCAACGAATCTAAAACCAAGGTCATGATGCAATCAAAAACTAGAACGCCAGTAAATTCAAGCATCACAACGACACCAGAGGCAACCTCATCGCTAGCCAAATAGATGACTCCGATTTCTGTCCCATGAACGATGATTCACCAACGTTACAGGATCATGCAGGAGCTCCCCTGATATATCTATTGCCCGGGCTCATCAACAACACCACATGGGAGCCATGCCTCGTCAGACCACCTGCCAATAGTCCTCACGATCGACAAACCGTCCCAATTCGCGTACACTGAGAAGAAAACGTACACAAATTTCACCAAAGCAGACTGGATCGGCTTTCAAGCATATACCAACGAAATGTTTTCTGCCTTACAAATTCCCACCGACGTACCGCCGTACCGTACCGCTGAAAAAACTCTGAGACGGATGCTGCTAATAGATACATTTCTTCCGGCCGCATACCAATCTTGAGACCACATTTTCCATCAAGTGCCGTAGAATTGGCAAAAATGAGGGATGAATTCAGAGCAATAGACCCCAGTGATCCTCGTATCAGCGACCTAAATAATGTGATAACCCAGCAAGTAAATGACCACAGAAGACAAAAATGGAACAAGCATTTAAAATCCTGCCACATAAAATCCGGTGTAAGCAACCTTTGGAAAACGGTACGTGCGTTATCTAACCCCACAAAACCCAAAGGTAAGGTAGCCATTAAGTTCGGTGATAAGTCCTACAATAACGACGACAAATGCGCACACAAATTTAATCAACAATTCGTCGAACATCCTGAAAAAGATAGGCTCAAGCGCACCATCACAAGAGCTATCCGCAATAGCACCACCGATGAACACCTTCAAGTTACCTCAAACCAAGTAAGACTTGCAATCAAAAATGCCAACAATTCCAATGCGTTCGGCCCCGACGGCATTGCTATGATCATGCTGAAACATCTAGATTCACCGGCCATTGATTATATGACTGCCACGATGAATCTATCGTTAAAATCATTCATTATTCCTGAGTTATGGAAGAAAGGCCGCATAAACCCAATACCCAAACCAGGTAAAGACCATACTCTAGCAGAATTATACCGTCCGATAACGCTCCTGTCTCCTGTGGCCAAAATACTGGAAGCACTTGTATTGCCGAAACTTTTATAGCACATACAGCTTGCAAATCATCAACATGGTTTTCGTAAAATGCATAGCCCCATCACCGCTCTCGATACGATTACGTCCAACATATTTAATGGACTCAACCAACCGAAACCATGCAAGCGTACCGTCCTGGTTGCTCTCGATCTGTCAAAAGCATTTGACACTGTCAACCACACCCTATTGCTAACAGATCTCCGCAATACAACACCACCGTACATCCATAAATGGATCGCTAACTACCTTGCCGGTCGTCAATCCTGCACACAGTTTAGAAACGGGAAGTCTAAACTCAGGAAAATCAAACAAGGCGTTCCCCAGGGTGGAGTCTTATCCCCCACTCTTTTCAACATCTACATGGCAGGATTACCTACACCACCAACGGGATTACAAATCATCTCATACGCAGACGACTGCACCATCATGGCAACTGGTAACGACATTCCCGAAATGTTCGATCTAATCAACGAATACCTGCAGGTTCTCAACGCTTTCTTCGTCAGTAAAAATCTGAAGCTATCTGCGCCCAAGTCCTCCGCCACATTATTTACAAGCTTCAACCAAGAGTACAACACACAACTGCCCATCTACGTTGACACCCACATCATCCCAACAACCAGGACTCCCAAAATCCTTGGTGTCACGCTTGACAACTCCGGCAAATTCAACACCCACGCCGAAAATATATGTTCCAAACTTGGAGCAGGAATAAAATATTAAAAGCACTTGCCGGAAGTACATGGGGCACAGACAAAGAAACCCTCTTGGCTATGTATAAAGCGATCGGTCGCCCCCTGGTCAATTACGCAGCACCAACGTGGACAAATGGTCTCTGCAACACAAAGTGGAGCCACATTCAAACCTGCCAAAACACAGCACTACGCACCATCACCGGCTGTGTTAAGATGTCTTCACAAGATCATCTACACCAGGAAACAAAATTAATGACTTTGAGGAGCCATAATGAACTTCTCACTAAGCAATATTTAGTCGGATGTTATCGAACAAACCACCCGAACAACCCACTCATGGACAAAACACCACCGCCACGTCGTATTAGACGTTCAATCAGGGACAAAGAGCGTGAAGTCCAGCGCTACAAAAAAGTTCCTTTCGATGACTCCGACTACAAGGCGGCCATTGCAGACTTACACACATCCGAAGTTCATAAAGCTACTCAAAGTCTCACGAACAACCATGTACTTGGCATTAAACCTCCTGCCATATCTCCAGACGAAGAATCACTACCAAGAGCAACTCGTACCACCCTAGCTCAACTTCGATCCGGCTGGTGCTCGCGACTAAACTCCTATTTGTCACGAATAAACAATGAAGTCGCCAACACCTGCCCAGCCTGCGGAACCAGTCCACATAACGTGGATCATATTTTCGATTGTTCAGCTGCTCCCACGCACCTCACACCACTTGCGTTATGGACACAACCCATCGAAGCAGCTTTTTTCCTAAATCTTGACCTCGAGGATGGAATGCCCATCATCTTCGAATGATAATGTGAAACTTAGACTGAATGTTTCCCCATTTGTGCGGCTACTACAACAACAACATCACAATGGGGGACCTCAATATAGGGTATGAAGACAACTTCACTTACCTGTGTTGCAATTTGTCAAAGGACGCCAACGAAACAGATGTAATAAATCGACGGATACAACTACCTAATAAGTGTTATTTTTCGGTCCTCCCAATTATGAAATCGAAGCTGGTGCACAGGAACACGAAGCTTCACTTGTATAAAACCATCATCCGACCTGCTATGGCTGCGAAGCATGGACCCTATCCCAAAACTCTGAACACCTGTTGGACCCATTCGAGCGAAAGGTTCTCCGAAGAATCTTCGAGGCCGTTCCTGAACGAGGTGAATGGCGCATCCGGTACAACCATGAGTTGTATCAGCTGTATGATGAGCTAGATGTGTCGAAAATCGTGAAATTGCAGCGAGTGCAATGGGCGGGACATGTACAAAGGATGAACGAAAATCGCATGCCCAAAAAAAATGATGAACGCGCAACGAGTGGACGGAGCCAGATTGCGTGGACGACCGAGAGCCCGTTGGGAGCATTCTGTATGTGAGGACGCCCACCAGATGCTAGGCTTTCGGAACTGGAGGACAAGGTCGCGGGACGGCGACAATTGGAGGTCTTCAATCCAGGCGGCCAAGGCCCGACGTCGGGCTATCGTGCCATAAAGAAGAAAAGGAATGAAAATTTTATAAAAACAATCTTCGTCGAGGTGCGGCAGGAAATGGGTTAATATAAGTGAGTATCTACTGTATTCCATTTTTTTGGTCTAGGGTATAAATTGTCAAAAAAGGTCTATTGTAGGTGATTTTGCGTAGTTTATTGCGCCCGCGGACTTTTTACTGAACTTTTACAGTTTTTAAATAATTAGGAAAAAATGAAAAATTATTCTTTCTTCCCCTTTAAAATCTGAATAAAACTTCTAAATGGCTGATCCTATCTGCGTACAACCTATTTCATTCCATTTAGAATGGCCAAATACATTCTTCTTCTTCCTTGCCTCGTTCTTTATACCGCTCCATGGCTTCGCGTTGCTCGACCCGCGGTGTAGGCACATCGCCCGTTTTGGCGATAATATCCCAGCATATTTCTACAGGCAGCTCTATCTTGGATCGTGTCATCGCCGAGACCAATGCGTTGTTGTTGCCAAATACATTAAGACTGACTTAATGAGTCGCGGAAATCGGATGTCTCTTTTCATCATTAAACTTTTAAGAGTCATTTTCGGCAAATTTTTTTTCACTTTCCGCTACAGATTAACTTCAATTCGCGTTGTTTCAACGTATGCGTGGTTTATATTCTTAAATGCATAATTTCAGCATCCAAAGAAAATTAAGTCAGACCTGGTTTATTCTAGGGACCGATTGGACCGGGAATTTATTTACGAAGGATTGAGGCGGTCCTAACGTGTATTGTGGACTCATTTTGTGCTAACCACCATGTTTTTTTCAGTCAATTTAATATGGTTTTACGCGAAGGAACATTTACATTCTGATGAATATTGAAGGGACGGCGAAACACTGTAATCAAGGTTATTACCCTTATTCTTCAACGCATCATAAGCATGAACGCGACGTTCAAAGGTTCATCTTACAAGCTAAAACATTTTTAACCAAAGAATGGAATGTTATCCTTCCTGGATGACCGTCGTCGGTACCGAAAGTGATTCCGCTGGAAAGATATTAGGACAACTTCAGAAAACGACTCCCAAAACTTTAGTAATAAAAATTTGCACCATTGTTTGGTATAATTTTTTTTAAAGGGTGTCGTCTAAATTGCGAAACTGTCCTGAGTGTTTTAGTGGCAAAAAAAATGTGTCTCGGGAATTTTTAGATTTTTTGCGACATTTTAAAAATTGGCAGGTTCCCGTGTGCCATCCTGTACTTTTCATTCCAGGCCCGATTTTCTCGGGACTGTCCGATTATGCTTCGCTAATTTCAAATTAGAGATAAAAAAAGGAAAAAAAATTGAAAATTGAATTGCCCGCCCTGGAGTGGTACCCCACGTCAGAAACAAGTTAATTTTGGGTCGCTGATTCCGAATTTGAGGTTAAAACAAGAAAAAACGAGACCGAGTTCTAATTTGATGATGACTTTTTACCCTATACACATCTACAGACCTAGAAGGCACCTAAAATATTCAATTTCAAGTAGTATATGAGTGGGATCTGACACACTTTAAATATCATAAAAGCACCACAGACCCTCCGATCAATCGTCCAGATTTTTTGATTGTGAGATAGATCGGAAGCTGTATGGCACCATCGGATTCAATTTTTTGATTTGACGTGTGGCACCTATTGCCAATGCAATTTTTCCATGTCATGACAATCATATGTTCTCAGTTTTGATTTTTTTACATAAATCTGTGGCCGTTCTTCATGCTGTGGTTGTGGCGGTCATTCTCCATCAAAAGTAGCAATGGATGGATCTTCCATCGCCAAAAATGGACCGTGAGACTGTCAATTTCAGTTTGCCCGATAAATTGGCTAATGTATGTGCTGTACGGGCGGCAGGTCGATTGTGGCCAATCGATCGGCCGAGAAATCATCAGGTTTGTGGCGCCCTTTATAAGGACATCTGTTGGATGCTACTATTTGACATAAATTGAAGTTTTTCGCGGCGTTCAAAAGATATAACTAAATAGAGCTTTGTAGGGGAGGTGGGGGTAGTAAGACCTACTCCACTTTCTATCAACTCATAGTGTATGTCATAATTAAGCATTTATCGAAATTTCAAGTGGCTGGCGATATTCTGTCGGACATTATGGCCGAATTAATCTATCATAGAGGGGTCATTTGTATAAGAGGTAGGGGAACTCTTAATCCGATTTGGCCCATTTTCAATACTGCCCAAGTTTTTATCAAAACAAACATCTGACCAAAATTTCAAAACGATAGCTTCATTATTTCGGGAGTTATCGCGCGAACTCACAACTAATAGTGGTCTTACGGCAACTGCCTCTACGGGGCGGACCACACCCGTTTTGTATTGCAAAACGGCCAAAAGCTGCCAATATGCCTTCCTGGCAAGAGCCCCGGCAGGAGCCCTGAAGGTTCGATGCAGGAAGGTTCTGTTTGTCTGTGTATATGTGTGGGTACGATATATGTGTTTTTTCGTCATATTGGGAGCATTACATCTCGGCGCGGCTGCTCTCAATTTTACTAATTCGCGCCGGTGTTGAAACAAATCCAGGCCCAGAGGTATGGATTTGTAGTGTCTGCAACCAACGTATCGGTTCGAATGCCAGATCAGTGCAGTGTAATTGCTGCAGGGAATGGGTTCACTTTAGGTGTTCAGGGTTACGAAGACAAGGTCAACACTCCTTAGCATATGTTGCGCCAGGTTGTATGAATTCCGGGCAACCCAGGGCTGCTCCCAGCCCACCTTCTCCACCACTGCCCCCAACACCGCCAAACAATATGATAAGGAATGCCAGACCCAGTCTTACGCCTGGCCCTCCTCTTCCAGCAGCTTTCACTGCACTATCTATATTACAGTTTAACTGTAATGGCATTCACCGAAAAATCGCTGAGATCACACACTTCTTGAGTTCCAACAGAATTCTCATCGCCGCCATCCAAGAGACGTTGCTTCACGCAAACTCGTCTCTAAGCGTCCATAGCGAATATGTTATACTGCGGAAAGATCGACCGGCCGCCACGGATGATTCTCACCCTGGAGGTGGACTTGCCTTCCTAATACACAAGTCCGTACATTACTTGTATTAGATGTAGTTGCTGACGGTACGGCGGAAATTCAAGCCATCTCAGTTCCATCAGGGAGTACTAATATCGAAATTTTTAATATATATGTACCACCTCATTCTAGTTGCCCTTCTGGCTATCGTTTCGATATTGGTCCTCTCCTTTCCGGAGAGCACAGGGTCATCCTTGGCGACTTTAATGCGCACCATGAGCTCTGGCATTCGGACCTCAACAACAATGCCAGGGGTATAACTATCGCCGAATCACTTGACGCCTCAGAATTCTGTTCACTTAATTAAGACTCGCCGACTAGAGTCGTGGGCACTTGCAGTAGTTCTCCTGACATAACTATTGTCAGTGCCAGCCTAATTGCTGCTTCCCGATGGGAAGTACGTACCACCCTTAGATCAGATCACCTCCCAATCATTATAAAAATTGACAAACCAGCGAACATGACTTAAGTCTGAGAAGCGAACGTTTGTCAATCACAAGAAAGCCGATTGGGATGGTTTCAAAGCTTACTCGTCGGCGAAGTTCATCGAGCTACTATCACCTACCAACATTCACAAGGCCGAGAAAAATATTAGGAACGTCATTACCACAGCCGCGGCACGTTTTATTCCGGCAGGACGTATCCCGAAAGTTCGGCCTAACTTCCCCACTAGTGCCGCCAAATTAGCCGATGAACGTGATCAGATCAGAAGCGCTCACCCTGATGATCCCAGAATTCAGGAGCTTAACTCCGAAATTGACCGACAAGTTAAATACTATAGGAGGGCGAAATGGAATCAGCACCTCGATGAACCTCAATGAAGGTGTCAGCAAATTATGGTCTACCGTCCGCGCCCTTTCCAATCCTCGGAAAGAAAAGGGCAACAACGCCATTGAATTTGGCAACACTAAAACCTGCGATCCTCTTCAGTGTGCTAGCCTGTTCAATAAACAATTTATTGAACATCCCAAGTCTGACGGCCTCAAGCGCAAAATGAGAAGACGGATTCGCAGCCGGAATGTTGACACCATACCATCATTTACAGCGGACCAGGTTAAAAAAGTCATCGAGAATGCTAAAAACTCCAAGGCCCTCGGACCACATGGCATTTCGATGACCATGTTGAAACATCTCGACCTTCCAGCCATTGAGTATATCACGGCCGCCTTTAACTTGTCGATGTCCACGCTTGCCATCCCTGAAGTCTGGAAAACAGGTCGAATTGTTCCCTGTCTCAAGCCAGGGAAGAGCGCAAATCTCGGGGAATCCTACCGCCCCATTACGATACTTTCTCCTGTCGCAAAGACGCTGGAGGCCCTTATTTACCCCACTCTTGTTGCACATGCGAAGCTAGAACCTCACCAGCATGGCTTCAGGAAGATGCATAGTACCCTCGATGCGATCACTACACGCATTCGTGATGGGCTAAATCAACGCAGTCGTTGTCACAGAACTATTCTGGTGGCAATAGACCTATCAAGTGCATTCGATAAGGTCAATCATTCAATGCTCCTAGCAAACCTGTTGAATATGCATCTTCCTGCACAAGAGATCCGTTGGATTGCCAATTATCTAGCTGGTCGGCACTCCTTCACCGAGTTTCGAGGCAAACGTTCTAAGCTTAGGAAAATCAAATTAGGTGTTCCACAGGGAGGGGTACTCTCCCCCACTCTGTTCAACATCTACATGTCCGGCCTTCCCACACCACCTGAAGGAATCGAGGTGATTTCCTATGCTGACGATTGCACCGTACTCGCCACAGGGAATGATAAGGATGAAATGCGCCTCCGAATTAATCGCTATCTAGGACGATTACAGGCATTTTTCCAAAGCCGAAACCTCACCATCTCTGCGTCCAAATCCTATGCGACTTTTCTAACCACTTGGTGGGAGGACATCAGATGGAAGATGGATATACGTATTGGCAACAATTCTGTTCCTACTGTTAAAAACCCCAAAATTCTCGGGCTTCACCTAGAGAACATGATGACGTCTGCGAATCATGCAGCTTCAGTCTGTGAAAAAATGCGCAGTAGGAACAACATCCTAAAAGCTCTAGCTGGTAGCACCTGGGGCAAAGATAAAGAAACCATGCTAGCTACTTATAAAGCGGTGGGTCGAGCGGCCGCTGATTATGCAGCCCCAGTTTGGACACATAGTCTATGTGACACAAACTGGTCCAAAGTTCAGGTCTGCCAAAATGCCGCTCTACGCATCGCGACAGGTTGCCTTCTGAAGTCTGCCCAGGATCACTTACATCAGGAGACAAAATTGATGCCAATACGTGATCACAATCTCCTACTCTCAAAACAGTATCTTGTTGGTTGCTACCGTGAGGATCATCCCAATAATCATCTCATGGACCGAATTCCTCCACCACGACATGTCAGGCGTGGTTTACGAGACCTTGAGAGAGAGGTTCAGGGATACAAATGGGACCCTTACGATGAAGTTACATACCGAGCCGCCATTGCAGCGATCCACACTGAAGAAGTGAATCGGTCTATCGCGAGTTTAGGTTCGAATAGAGTCCTCTCAGAGCGCCCACCACCAATTTCGCCTGAGGAGATTAGGCTCCCGAGAGCCACTAGAGCAGTACTTCCCAACCGGTGGGGCGCGCCCCCCTAGTGGGGCATGACGGTTGGCACAGGGGGTCGTAGGCCCAACTAGAGTGTTGATGTCATGAATCATATTACAACGACCATGAGCTGGTAAAATTCTTAAAATCATGAAAAAATTTTTAAACTTGAATGAAATTGAAATGATGTTTCATATGCATATACGAGTTTTTTTTTGCATGTTGGCGCACCGCTGAACAAAAAAAAATATACCTCGCCAGGGAAAATTAGTTTTTGGTCTAAAAACGGATCTTCAGGGAACATTTTCAGCGCATAATAACCATCTTATGATCATGCGGCTTCAATTCTTGACCCAATGTAGGAGGTAGGAGGGATGTAGGGCCAAATGTAGCTCTCGGGCAATATCCAATTCAGCTGTATACTGGCCGCGACGGCTGCTACATTTTCTTCACTTCGTATCAGTCAAATTCAAACGTTGCCATGGTTTGACCAATCACCCGCTCACTGAAGCCATGTTTTATAATTTAAGTGTGGAATCAATTCAATGTTCAAATAAGCTAAATGAAAGCTTTGGAACTGGTTATAAATTTAAATTGCAAAAATGGAATCCAAGCTGATCTGATTAGTCCAAAATTTTCTCTCTGTCAACGTGGCGAATTCTTAACAAAAGAAAAAGAATGAACTGAAAAATGCTTCTTCCGTTCTGGAGCGAAATGTTCGTTGGGGGGCGCCAGATTCCGCTAACCTTGCAAGGGGGGCATGTGATGAAAAAGGTTGGGAACCCCTGCACTAGAGTAACACTAGCTCAACTTCGGTCGGGCTTTTGTTCACGCCCTAATTCGTACCTTTCTCGCATAAACCCGGACATCCAAAACATCTGTCCAAACTGCAATGGTACTCCTCATGATGTGGGTCACTTGTTTCAATGCCCCGCTGCGCCCACTGATCTTACCTCTATATCGCTGTGGGAAAACCCTATCGCAGCAGCTATGTTTTTGTCCTTAGACCTCACGGACACAAACATTGACGAACCATAAATCGTACCCACATAGATGCACAGAGGTTACACACCTTTCTGCACCGCTACAAGAAGAAGAAAAAGAAGAACTCACAGATACATGGACGGACAGACATTTGCTTGTTCGAATCAGGGAGCAATACTGATTCAATATACTTTGCCATACCTCCGGTGGCTCCTTTGAGCGTAACAGAAACAATATACCCTATACCATCTTATGGGTATGATTATACATCGAAAGTTGCTAATGACTTCGGGACTAGATCCGTTAGAAATGCCAGTTAATAAATTTAGAAACTAGACGAGAAGTTCAAATGCGAAAGTTTAGTTGATCGATCAATAACCACTATTTGTGAATTAATTTCCACCAAATTTTGGACAGCTGATTAGAACATACCGCCGGTCGTCTAGAAACATCCAGGTTGTCTCTGAGCCAAACTTTTTAGACTGACAAAAAAATATTTTCGGTCAGAAAGGTGGCTAAAAGTAGACAAGAATGTATTTTTGATTGGGTGTGAAACAAAGACATGTAAATATTAATAAGCTAAAGGGAAAAAACCTGGTAATGGGCTGAAATTGGTATGTTTACGATATTTCACATTCAGATGATTTCCTCACCAAATCCAAGATTTCGGGGTCTTTAAAGCTTGGTCTTCTTTTCAAATAAATCTCAATCCAAGATGTTCTTGTCCCATAACCTGAAACATGCGGACGCGAATTAAAATGCAACCGTGGCAGAAATTATAATGTTCGTCAACCGGGACAAATCAATTTCACGAAGGTGTCTAATATTTCCCTGCTCAAAAAGGACCTCAAATATCCGTCAGAAATTTGTTTATAGAATACATAGTTTAAGCTTGCATAACCCACCGACATTTTCACGAGTTTTAGTGCATTTCTTAGACTAAACTCAAGTCACACACAAACACAGCTCAATTTTATATTTTTACGCATTTGTGCTGATACACATTGCGTTTCTTCGACCTGGACGCGGGCTCCACAAAACTGCGAAGCGGGCCGCGAGTTTGACATGCCTGGTATAGGGTATAATGAGACCGAAGCTGATTTCGTAAGCAGCCGAAATTTCAATACCCTTTAGTACATTTGAATGCAGCATTCTTTTTTGTTAATAATTTCTACCGCAGCTCTATATAACGTAGTGTTCCAGTTTCATCCATTCCTATGTACATTTCTTTTGAAAATGTACTGAGAACATATTTGGGTGAAGTTTAATAAGATTGATTCGTAAAGAAAGAAATTATTCTAATGCCTGCCCCACACTGCGCGGAGTTTGCCGAACCCGACGATTTTGAAGGTTTGATTATATGCCTTATGATGTGGTGTTCGGATTCCATCCGTTCCTGGATATGTTTTGATGCTTCACTAGAACTGCCACTTTGTATAGGAGGTGCGCTTAGTTCTTATCCGATTGTAATAGCGCTTCCCCTGACGATGAAATACAATTTAGGTCCCTACTGTGATTTTTGGGGGGCTATTGGCATGCAATTTTTTAAATATACATATATGGAGGACAATTGGGGTTCTTGTGGAGAGTGGAGCGACTAAATTTTCGGCAAAAACCATCTACAACATAACAGCAGCTAATTGCCCAGGTAAGAATGAAATTGATGTGTGCTTTCCGGTAAGAAATGAGTACTGGACGCTACTCGAGTTCAGAGACTACTAGGTTTGTGTTATTGATTCGAAACTTTTGTTAAGTGAGGCATCGTGCGGCAACTTCTTTGCGCTATCGTACTCGGTTTAACTTTGCAAAAGATTTTCCTTGTATCTTACACTCTTTTGCCAGCGAACGCCGCCTTTTAAGTGTTTGTCTCAGTCGGCATTGTTTAGAGACACAGGTCCATTTCATGACATGAAAAGCAACACGGATGCTGAGAGATGAGCTCTGGACGTGCGTGCGTCCAGGATGGCGATTTGCACTGTGCTGTTAAAGGGACAGTTGCGTATGGCTTGATTGATTTTTGCCTCGAGTTTCATTAAAGGGAAATATGCGACATTCTCCAATATCGAGCTTTATCCTTCGTATGATTTGCTAACAAGGACTTTTTTACGTCTCGTCTGACTCATCAGTTCTTAGACGAAGAAATTATGATGATTGGTAATAAGTAATAGTGTTTTACAGAATCTCTAAAAACAACTATGCTCAGCACCTATGATAAACTAGTGCACAAACATAAGGACATGAGAAAGCTATCGGCGGGATGTCTTCCCCGTTATCCGCGAACAACAAATGAAATCGTGCGCTCGGTTCGAGCGAGTAGAAATGTGGATCCACCACTTTGCACCTGATATTAAGCTGAAGTCGAAACATTTCCGGGAAAATATGCCCAAAAGAAGGAAAGAAGGATCACATGGATAAGAAAGGCCGCGCAATTGCAACATTTAGATTTGGAAAAATTCATAATTTTTTTTTCACTAGGGATGAACGATCATGGGGCAATACTAGATCGATTTCTTGGGCCAATGCCGTTTTCCAGGAGGGACGAACTCTACTTATAGTGAAATAATACTCTCCCCGAGCTACAACACTGCAGTCCATTCCTTCCGACTCATCTCGGCTTGATTAGTTAAATTTGGTTACGAGGTGATATCGCATCTGCGGACTTTCCAGACTTGATCACACGCGTGTTCTTGCTTTCAAACTTTTAGCTTTTGTTGGTTGCGTCGAAGAAAGGTAAATTACGGTTTATTTCAAAAGCTGAAGTACCGCTGGTAAAAGTATATCGGTTTAAAAGGAGCTACCTTCACAATAAAGACCTGCCCAACTAGCATAGCTAAAACTCCGGGTTACAAACGATACACGATTTTTAAAAAGCTAGGAAATACTTCTGTAAAATCCGTAAAAATATGCGTATTGCTATATTGAGACGAATAAAATGATCGCGAGTATGTGTAATGAGTTTTGTTTTAATTGAATAGACGAACGTATTGCCTGAGGAGCGAAGAAAGAGTTATCAATTGAATGGAGTAGCGTGAAATTGCTGGAAAAGTTGGACGTCCATCGTTCAGATTTTCATTCGTGGTCTAGAATCTTATAACGACCTTTGTTACGATCTGTGGTGTTTATGATGTGTTCTTCCCGATTTGTTAGAATGTCAAAAATCATTATTTTATAGCACAGAGTAGGTATCGAATCCGAGGCATTTCAAGATTGAAGCCAATAGATTAAAAGAAAAAAATGCTTTTGAGTATGCTAGTTAGTTATTACCTTTCTGAACTACATATTTACATTTTGATCATAATCAATTTATATTATGTTGGTAATAATAGTTTTTGAATGTTTCCATTCGCATATTCATTTATATAATTAGTTAGATAGTAGCACATGGTTTAGTTTTATGGTAAATGTCGTAACGCTCTTCCCTCTTTCTATTTTTTTCTTTCAGTGTGCGTCCACATCCATATATAACATCAGCGGCTGGTCGTAAAAATCATCGCCCAAAAAATACTCCTAGCCAAACTAACGTTCATAACAGCTCTGCACCAACTGATGACTAGACTACAGAGGGAATCGTTTATTATATATATATTTCAAACACATATACATAAGTTTACTTCTTAAGACTATTTGAAGCGTTCAGTGAAATTAATGTAATTCTTCCCGATTTAAGATATGTGCGAGTTCGGATATAAATATCGTTTTTCTTTTTTGTTCTATTCGTTTTGATTATTCTTAATTTTAGCGTACATAATTAGTACAATATGTTTGTTAGTGAAAGATAAAAATTGTCTCCGGACAGAAAGGCTGGCCAATAAGTATATGTTTTCAAATTAATGAATTATTATTATTATAAATATGCGCTACTAGACGAGGTATTTGATTTTCTTTTTTCACGTTTCTTTGCAAAGAAAATATGTTTTTATTTTACGTCTCAATAGCTTCTCAACATTCACGTTCATATATGTAGAGTTTGAGTGGTAAATTAAGATTCTCTCTTGTCCATTGTAAGTTTCTTCTAAAATAAAGGATTAGATGATACAAAAAATAAATAGATACCTTTACCGCTGAGTTTGAATTATTGATTTTTTATATTTAATCAATCGAAGAACACACCCATAAAAATATCTTTTTGATACATGTTTAATTCAAATTTTATGGAGGGTTTTTGGAGAAATAATATATCGCCGCCTTCCACGTTCGTGGGAGGACTACATCCAGAGGGGAGAGCCAGGTACATTTGCTTTCTATAAGAAGTGAAAACAACAACCTCAACTTCTTGCCTCGTTATTTATAACGCTCCGTGGCGCCGAGTCGTTCGGCCTGCGGTGTAGGAGCATCGCCTGTTCTGGTGGTAATGTCTCATTTCCATTGGCAGCACTATCTTGGATCGTCTCATCGCCGTGACCAATATGTTGTTGCTGCTTTTTCATTTGACATATGCACGATCTGCCTCTGGCCATGGATCCATCAATTGGAACTTTCATTGCGGGGTTCTCGAGCGGACGCCTTTGAACATGGCAATATCAATGATTGGGGTTGGTCTATGGTCAAGTTTACCATCTACGGGTTTACCGTGAGGGGATTACCTAGGCCTTACGCTTTTACCTGCCGGTCCTTCGAACGTTTTAGACCTTCGGCGTTTTATTGACACTCACCTTCAGAAACCCAACCGCGGGGCTGCAACACCAGCTCGTTGACTTGCTTAAAATCTTCAGCCACCTTGAGGCCAACACCTTGATGGGCAAGGTCCATGGTCCCTTGGCCTTCATTCGGCCTCCTATTCTTTAAGCATCACATAGAATATTCAGATGTACATATTTCAGGTTTGTTGGACCTGCTTTTTACATCCTGGCGGCCCCTTCAGCTTACTAGTCAGCAATGCGATTCGGGCCGTGTGGTCATCAATCCAAAAACTAGTTAGCCGCCAGCTCTGAAGCTCACACGATTTGCTTATGGTGACCCCTACCCACCAGGGAACAACCATGGCGCTCGGCCTGTATAAAACTGACCTTTCGTAAACTATGGGAGAAAGTCAGTCATGCCAAGAGCCACATGTACATGACTCGGGAGCACGGGAGCGTCATCGCTCGAATGGTCTTTGTACAGATCCACGCCATGGCGTATCTAATCTGTGTCCCACAGAGACATTCTGTGTCACAAGGACCCAGACCCCCCTGCGGGGTGGTCTATGAACAAGCAAACCATCTACGAGGTATACCGTCAGGGGAGCACCTAGCCTTTCGGCCTTTATCTCCCGGTCCCGCTAAATGTTTGGACCTTCGGCTTTTTACTGACAAGGTGTTGTTGTCAGATGGGGATTTCTCCATCCGGCGCATGCACACACCATCAGGAACCCAACCCCGGGGTTGCATCACTAGCCGGATGACTTGGGTAACAACCTCCAGCCACTACGAGTCCAATACCTTGATGGGCAGGGACCATTTTCCCCTGGGCACACCCATCCCCGTAGTTCACTATTCGCTAAAGACTTCTCTATAGCAGGTGTGATCCTCCTTCGGCCCCCTATTGGTTAAGCCTTACGTCGAATTCAGACATGCACATCCCAGGCTCGCTGGACCTGTGACTACGAGCCTGTGTAGACACGTAGCGCTGCTTTTCACATCCAGGTGGCCCCTTCAGTTTACTAGTCAGCAATGCGACTCGGGCAGTGTGGTCATCAATCCACAAACTAGCTAGATATAGGCGCGTAGGCATTTTCCACCAAGGCCGTTCTCCCTAACTAGCCCCTTCAGGACTCGGGTCATGCGAAGCCGTCAACCCCGAAGCTCACACGATTTCCATAAGATGCACTCCCCCACCAGAGGACATCACAATCGTGCTTGGGTGGTCCTATCGGCGACCATTCCCGATGGCAGCTTGCTGCCACACGGGTTTTTCAAGCCTCTACGGGGCGGACCACACCCGTTTCATCACCAACGAAACGGCCAAGAGTTGCCAAAAGACCCCTCCATGGCAAGAACCATGAAGGTTCGATGCAGGAGGGATGTATATGTCTGTGTATGTGTGTGGATGTGTTCTATGTGTTTTTTCGTCAAATTGGGAGCATTTCATCTCAGCGCGGTTGCTCTCAATTCTTCTAATCCGCGCCGGCGCGGCATCGAGACCAATCCAGGTCCCGAAATCTTCATCTGCTGTGTATGCAACCGACGTATCTTCGGGAATGCCAGGTCCGTGAGGTGTACCTGCTGCAGAGAATGGTGTCATTTCTACTGCTCAGGCCTAAGGAAAATGAGAGATTATGACAAGTTGTCGTTTGTTGCTCCAGGGTGTCTGCACGCGGGTCGGCCCCCAGGCCCTAGCTCACAAGCTTATGGCCCACCACCGTCTCCGGCCATTCCTGGCCCAAGCTCTCCACCACCGCCACCCGCAGTAAACAATACAACAAGACATAATCGCTCTAGTTTAACACCTGCACCCCCTGCAGCAGTGTACACCCCACTCACCATATTGCAGTTTAACTGCAATGGTATCCGTCAGAAGATCGGTGAGATAGTCCGTTTCATGAGTATGCGCAGAATTCTGATAGCGGCATTCCAGGAGACAAAGCTCAAACCATCAACTCCCGAATTTAACATCCGCGGCGATTACATACTTTTGAGGCGCGATAGAGTCGGCAAGCAGGGTCCTAATCCAGGAGGAGGGCTTGCATTCCTAATACACAGAACCGTGCAATACAGTGTATTAGATCTTCGTTTCAACAACGGCACGGCGGAAATGCAAGCTATTGCCGTTAAATCCGGCAATACCAATATCGAACTTATAAACATCTATGTTCCGCCAGCATCCAGCTGTGGCTCTGGTTATAAGTTCGTTTTTTGTCCACTCCTCACAGGACAGCATAGGATCCTACTTGGCGACTTTAACGCCCATCACGAACTCTGGCACTCTCTTCTCGTAAATGATGCCAGAGGTATAGATATCGCGTCCAAATTAGACCCATCAGACTTCTGCGCACTCAATGGAATTTCGTCTACACGCGTCGCTGGTGCCTGCCATAGTTCTCCTGACATAACTATGGTGAGCGCCAGTCTGATAAGTGAAACCCGTTGGGAGACAACCAGATCTCTTCAATCCGATCACCTCCCCATATTAATAACTATTGATAAACCAGCTGAACTGACGACATCAGAACAGCGTCCGTTTATCAACTACAAAAAGGCAAATTGGGAGGGTTTCACTGCGTTCACTTCGACGAAGTTCGCCGCGCTACCTACTCCAACAAATGCTAGGGAAGCCGAAAAGAATATTAGGAACGTCATTGTCAAAGCGGCAGCTCGCTTCATTCCGGCAGGGCGTATCCCAAAAGTTCGGCCATATTTTCCAACTACTGCCGCAAGGTTAGCCGACGAACGGGACGATTTAAGACGCGCAAATCCGGCAGACCCCAGAATTCAGGAGCTAAAATAAATCGACTAGTTAACACCTACAAAAAAGAGAAATGGAACGAGCATCTAGATAGCTGCAACCTCTCACAAGGTGTCAGCAAACTATGGGCTACGGTCCGCGCCCTGTCTCACCCAACGAAAGACAAAGGCAGTGTAGCCATCAGATTCGGCAAGAAAACCACTGCAAATCCAAAACTCTGCGCGAGCTTGTTCAATAAGCAATTTATTGAACACCCCAAGACCAAGATGCTCAACTGCAAGATAAAAAGAAGGATTCGCAACCGAACGGTTGACATCATCCCTACTGATACAGCGGACCAAGTTTCAACAGCTATAAAGAATGCGAAAAAATCTAAGGCCATTGGACCAGATGGCATTTCAATGACCATGGTGAAACACCTAGATCTTCCGGCCATCGAATATCTAACGATGGCTTTCAACTTGTCGATATCCACGATCGTCATCCCTGAATTCTGGAAAAAGGGACGAATCATCCCCCTTCTCAAACCCGGTAAAAGCGCGAAACTCGCCGAATCCTACCATCCAATCACAATTTTGTCACCCGTTGCAAAGACGCTCGAAGCACTCATCCACCCCACCCTTGTATCGCATGCTGAGCTAGCTTCTCACCAGCATGGCTTCAGGAAGATGCATAGCACCACAAAAGCTCTGGATATGATCACTCATCACATCCAAAATGGCCTCAACCAGAAACCGCCCTGTAACAGAACCGTCCTAGTAGCCCTTGACCTGTCGAAAGCCTTCGACACGGTCATTCACTCTGCGTTGTTGGCCGATCTTCTAAATATGCATATTCCTGCACAAGTGGTTAGGTGGCTTGCCAACTATCTAGCTGGGAGGCAATCCTTCACAGAGTTTCGAGGCAGTTGTTCAAAGCATAGCAAAATTAAGCAGGGAGTTCCACAGGGTAGCGTACTCTCTCCTACATTGTTCAACATCTACCTGTCGAGCCTTCCAACACCACCGGAAGGTATCGAACTAATTTCCTATGCGGACGATTGCACCGTACTCACCTCGGGGAATGATTTAAACGGCATGTGTGCTCGACTAAATGACTATATTGAAAAACTGGTGGAGTTTTTCAGTATCCGCAACCTAGTCATTTCGCCGTCTAAATGTACTGCAACTCTTCTTACCACCTGGACGCAGGAATTTTCAGAGGTGCTTGCGATCCGTACTGGTAAGCATGCTGAAGACGTTGTTCCTACTGTTACCAACCCCAAGATTCTAGGTGTCTATCTAGATACCATGATGAAGTCGAAAGATCACGTTGAGAACGTAGTCGACAGAATGCACAGTAGAAACAACGTCCTAAAGGCACTAGCCGGGAGTTCCTGGGGCAAGGACAAAGAAACTATGTTGGTCTATGCAGCACCGGTGTGGTCGCAAACCGTTTGTGACACAAATTGGAATAAGATCCAGGCATGCCAGAACGCTGCTCTATGTATCGCTACAGGTTGCCATCTCATGTCGTCCCAGGATCATCTTCATCAAGAAACCAACATGTTATCAGTGCGCGATCATAATCACCTCTTGTCTTTACAATATCTGGTCGGTTGCTATCGAGAGGATCACCCAAACCATCATCTCATGGACAACACTCCCCCTCCACGACATGTCACTCAGAGATCTCGAGAGAGACGTCCAGAGATACAAACGGGTACCTCCCGATATATTCGATAATACAGCATACTATGCGGCCATCGCAGATATTCACACAACCGTTGTGAATCGGTCAATAGGGAGTTTAGGTCCGAATAGAGTCCTCTCAGTGCCCCCACCACCCATATCGCCTGAGGAGACTAGGCTCCCGAGAGCCACAAGAGTGACACTAGCCCAGCTTAGGTCGGGCTTTTGTTCACGCCTCAATTCCTACCTATCTCGAATAGACCCGGACATTCAGAACATTTGTCCGAGCTGCGGTGGTGCGCCACACGATGTGGACCACCTGTTTCGATGCCCCGCTGCACTCACTAACCTCACTCCGAGGGCATTATGGGACAACCCTATTGCAGCTGCTACGTTCTTGTCGCTTGAGACAATAGGCGAGAACGACGACGAAACTTAGAACACATCCACAGACATGCACAGCGACTCACACCCTTCTGCACCGCTACAACAACAACAATCGTGCTTGGCCTTTAGTGCTTCTCTCCCGCAAACTATGGGGGGAGCCACCCGTACATAACTTAGGAGCGCGGGAACGTTACCGCCCGAATGGTCTTTGTACAGATCCTCGCCATGGCGTATCAACTGTACCAGGGGCCCCCTTGCGCTGCTAGGTCCGTGGTGTCGCAACTCACCAAAGATCTTTGTCCCGCTACAAACAGCCTTCCTTGACTGAGTGTCACAAGGACACCGACCCCCCTGCGGGGGTGGTCTATGAACAAGCTGCCTCGGGTGTATGTAGCTACTTTTGATATGGTCCCTTTTGGCTACACCCACTGACATGCGCAACATTTTCATTTCGGTCGCCGTCATTTCCTTCGCGTAGCCTTCATACATGGTCCAGCATACAGATCTATACATGAGTGCGGGACGTACAACCGTTGGCCATCACAACAACCTCAACAAAGCCACCAAGCAGTCACTTGAAGCATTAGAAGTCTTCTCCGGGGGCACGTCGGTGAGGTTTTTGAAATAAAAAATGAAAAAATTGATTGTGAAAAGTCACAGTCTTTCGATATGTAAATGCCCAAGCAACACTCCAGAGCCAAATCGCGCGAGTCCAAAGTACTACAAAGTGAACCAAAGAAAATTTATATCACTATATCCAATTAGTTTCTTTAATATATTTAATATTGATGGCTGAATAGTAATTTTAATTACTAATCAGCCATCAGCATGGGTATCAGACCTCCGTCTACGCTCCTTCCTCTGTAATTAATGTGAACGGTGTAAATTGACTTGCTTACTAAATCCCAGTTATTTGCTGATAGCTGCTTTAGGGCCACTAGTTTTCTCTCAGTTCCGCTTCTAATTGAATGCGGATATCTCCAAATCTGGGACAATCAAACAATACCATTTTCGCACCTCCGCAACTCCCTTGCATCTCGGGAATTCTGACAAGTCGTCTAGGTTAAACTGATACAAAAAATGTCGGTACCTTCCATGGCCCGTTACGTTAATAACTGGCTCATGTAAAAATTTACATCCCCGTGTTTTCGGTCAGCCCGCACGGCTATCTGGGATAAGGATATGTATCCACCACCAGAAGGGACCTTCTTCTTTTTGTAGCGGTGCAGAAAGGTGTGAAACTTCTGTGCATCTATGTGGGTACGATTTATGGTTCGTCAATGTTTGTGTCCGTGAGGTCTAAGGACAAAAACATAGCTGCTGCGATAGGGTTTTCCCACAGCGATATAGGAGTAAGATCAGTGGGCGCAGCGGGGCATTGAAACAAGTGACCCACATCATGAGGAGTACCATTGCAGTTTGGACAGATGTTTTGGATATCCGGGTTTATGCGAGGAAGGTACGAATTAAGGCGTGAACAAAAGCCCGACCGAAGTTGAGCTAGTGTTACTCTAGTGGCTCTCGGAAGCCTAATCTCCTCAGGCGAAATTGGTGGTGGGCGCTCTGAGAGGACTCTATTCGCACCTAAACTCGCGATAGACCAATTCACTTCTTCAGTGTGGATCGCTGCAATGGCGGCTCGGTATGTAACTTCATCGTAAGGGTCCCGTTTGTATCCCTGAACCTCTCTCTCAAGGTCTCGTAAACCACGCCTGACATGTCGTGGTGGAGGCCCAGAAGGGGCCTCGTCTCATTGGACCTGCCTCATTGGACCTGCCACCTTCTTATTCAAGCTTTTCAATTTTTCTTCGCCCGCGTGCATCTCTGATGTTACGCCTGTTCGATCGTTGTACAGCCTGCTGATCTCTTCCACCACGATTTGCAAACAGAACTACATAAGCACAATGTAGTAGGCCTAACTAAGTCTACTCATACACTTCTGCTAAGAATATGATACGACGAAACCGAAAGATTGGATTTTATTCCAAATTCGGGAAAGTCCGTACGCAGAGCAAATCATTGGGAAATATGAAAATGGATTTAGGCGACTAACCTTTCTTGAAGCTATATTACTTCAAAAGTGCTGAAAGTGAAAATATGTAAAACACTGGAGTGTACCAAATCTTGCATAGATTTCAAAGGAAATGGCTGATCTCTTTGCTCTACATTTTTCTTCGATCTACGAAACTGCATCGGCTGTGGAACCAAATTATGGACATATTAATGCATTAGTTGACTTGGGATCGCTTAGTTTTACTAAGGAGGAGGTATTAGCAAAATTGTTATCACTGCAATCAAAGAAAGGCCTAGGACCAGATGGCATTCCCTCAGTCATGTTGAAATCGTGTGCTTTCACTGTTGTCAAACCGCTACTGTTTCTGTGCCATACGGTATTATCGTTGGCAGTGTATTGTACATTATATTTCTGCAATTTGCTATACCGGCGGAGTTGGTGCGACTAACCAAGATACCAAGATAGCGATGTCGATGACCAAAATCGTGTAACAGGTCAGAGTGCAGAATTCAATCACTGATCTATTTGAAACGCACATTATGCTGAAGCGGGGCGATCAACTGGCACCGATGCTTTTCAACCATGAATATTGACATCAGCGGAACGCTTCTCATCAAGTCTTCTCAGTACCGTGTAGCCCCATGTGGTGCCATGGTGCGTTAACTCAGCCATATATAGGCAATTTCGAGTCAACGTTACATTGCATATCATTTAGGAGTGTATATAATGTTGCAAGCACTATATATCTCCTATCCGCACATGTACGGAAATTTTGGACTGCGCCGGGATTCGATCTCCGGACCTCTAGATTGCTAGAGCCACCGAAATAATTATAAGTTTACCCATAAAAAGCTCAATCAATAAAAACAAATTAAATATTAAATCGATCGACTACAAATTATTTATTAGGGAAATGATACTTCTCATAGGATATAAGATTTAAAAAAATGTACATCCAGTTAAAGAAAATAGAAAAATTCTTAAATTTGAGTGCGAAATAATTATAAATTCATTTCGAAATATTGCTAGTTTAATTATTGTTTTAGCTTATAATTTAAAAAATTGAACGATTTGATATAAATTAATACCCTGTCGGTCCTCCATTGTTTCTAATTACCTGGTCTTGGGACTGAATTTACTAGTTTTTGCAGAATATTTTGGTCAATTTCTTCCCAAGCTTGGCGCTCCTTTGAGTTCCGATACGGTCTGATATTGTTTTCCATGGGCGTACACCTTCCTAACAAGTATTCCATAATACCACATAATCACTCGCGGTCATTTTTGGTTTAATATAGGCCAAACGTATTTTCCCTGCGAATGAAAATGCACTCTAAATCATCACAGAGCCAAAGTTTCGGCTTATGGGAACTTCTTTTTCTCGTCCAGAATGGTGCCAATAATATTGAACACTATCGGGGCCATCCAGATTAAACTTCTTTTCGTCACTGAAAATAACGCTTTTTTACTTTTCGCCGAAATCCATATGTTGTGTATTGGGTAAAAGGTGTTTTTTTCTGCCTTTTGATGAATTTGAGGACCTTGTTGGAGTGTAGAATCTGCTCGACACGATGCATACTTACATAATAAATAAATTCATTTCGCTCCGGATTTCTGATGCGAATTTTTTTTCCTCAATGGCTTTTCGGACAATAAGTGTTTTTTGTCTCGCAGTCGCAGTAACTGCTGGTCGCCGTCCAGATCGTCGTTGTTTTCCATAATTTTCACCAAGCAGAAGGAAATTGTTGACGACATATGATGATCTACAAATTTTTTCTGCAATTTTGCGGTTTGAAAGGCCACAATCCTTATACGCTATTATTGCACCTTGTTCTTCGACTGTAAGAGAGACGCCACGTGGCATGTTGCAAAAAAAAACTGAAACCTGTAATTGAAAAATGTCTTTGTTAAATTTCGTTTAGATGTTACCAGACTGTTTCCCAAAAAAAAAAATAGTTTCGGTGCGAGAAATTGAAAAATAACGGACGTGAACGTATAAATATTTCGCAACACTTAACGCATAAAGAACGAGGGAAGGAAGAAGAGGAACAGTATTTCGAAACGGAAGTTTGTAAACAACAAAATAAAACTCATTTTCGAAATTTATAACGGTCCAGGAATTATTAGAAGCGAAAAGTGGTAGGTTTTGTGTGTGAACTTATATTTATTTCGGTGGCTCTAGCATCGTAGAGTGCGACTCAACCAAGTGAGCCACAGAGCGGGTCATCAAGTCGCCACATTAATAATATAAAACGAAATGATACAATCGAATACACAAACATCTCGAATGCAGCGGAGGAATAAAAACAATAGATTAAACAAAAACAAACCAATTATTTATTGATACAATCGCAAACACATAATCACATAGAACACTTAAAATACATCCTATCCCTATATCTATATTTACCACACTAAATTAATGCTCCAATGTGTCCCTAACTTCCATTCTCATGCTGTGCCTCCGACTCTCTCCAATTTCTCTTGATCATTTCTATGATTTGTGTGTAGAGTTTCGATTTTGTGAAGAAGTACCCGGCACAGATGCAGATAAACGCCCAAGCCATGTAGAGATATATATCGGGATCCTTTTCGACTTTATTGGATAGCGGCCCGATAAAATCCTCTGACTTAACATGTGGTGATCGCGATGAAGATCTTAAGCCGGTATGACGGGTGACGAAGCTCACCAAAGCATCCATAGACAAGGACGTCTCGTTATACCTAACAACAGGACGTCCCTGATGAAAAAGCATTATAGTCGGTACACCAATAATTCCGAATTCAGTGTTTAGGCTATAAAACTTAAATGCATCTATGGCTGCCAATTTGATATCGGGAAACTGTCGTGCCAGGGCATTATAGAACGGAGCGGCCATTGCACTGGTTACGCACGACTTGGCGTAGAACAATATGAGCGTACAGTTGCCTTCAACCGAGCGTTTTGTAGAATTTCCGTGATTGGCGAGCACTGTGAGCGCTTCCTTCATTGACTCGACCACCTGGACTGTGCTGTTCCCGCGCCCAGCCACACACTTGACTTTTACTGGTGGTCGACGTTCGTCTGACTTGGGTATATGATTTAATGTTTTGTGCGGATCGTCAGCATCGCAGATCTTTTTTCCCGGGAATGTTACAAAATCTAAGAATTCGTAGTTAGTGAATCCGTTATCAGCACTTGCCAAGGCCAGCGTTTCTTCATAATTTTGAGTTTTCGGGTTGAGGAAATCCATACTGAGACTGCTGAGAACTTCAAGGCTTCTCAGACCGAGGGATAATGATTGGCCGCCTGAAAAGAAATAGTTTGAAATAAAGGAAGAACTGAATGTATTTAATGTTCCTACATATCAGAAGAAAGGAGAGAAACTCGAGAAAACGCATTTTTTTCTGTAGATCGATGCGATGTAGTAGCGATTGTAAACACTACAAGATGGCAATGCAATGCGATCATATGGTTTTGACATGTTGGTAATGCAGTCCAATTAGGCGTTAATGGCTATGTCCACACATATTCGCTTTCGTCTTATCCCACCGCCGGCCGCGCCGTCACTATATTAAAGGCCTGAATAGACCTCGGGCGGAATGAAAATGAAATTTTTGTCCGCTGCGATTTTTTCAATGAAAATGCATGCTTACTGTCGTGGAACATGTCGGAAATGATGGGGACTTCCATAAGCTTTTTTTTTTTGACAGGACAAGGAAAATAAGGGATCAGCTTAGCTTTGTCACTAACCAAATCAGTTATTTTTAGACATGTTATCATCATTTCCCCCGGAAGGAAAAGGAATAAGGCGGGATAATGGACAATACACATTTTATTAGTCAATGTACTAATCTATATTACAACAGGAGGAACACAAAGGTTGTTTTTGTATTACATGTACCCATCCTATTGTTAGTCGGGGCAGCATTAGTAGGTGACAAAGGCTAACTACCAAAGGAAAAAAACCTTAATTTAAAATATAGTACTTAAAACTTGTTTTGCCTCCCAGACAGTGTGAACACTGGTATAAGGGACTGCAAAAAAAGTATTTTTCATCATAAAAATTTCGCTATTAATTAATGCAAGTCGCGCTAATTAATACTATGATTGGTGAATGTTCATGTTTCGTTTGGTATTAAATATTTAGTTGCTAATTTAATTTATTTTAATTATTTTGATATAAAAAAAAAGAGAGAAAAATAAATGTATATAATTAGATTTTATTTAATGTAAGTATTGTTTAAGTTTTCGTTTAAGTTGAACATATGAAATTGTGTTTCTTAGATCTTGGGGCAAGGTGTTAAATAAAGTAAGAGAGGATCTTATCGGGTCTTGCAAGAGTCTATTGGTATTGGCTGCACAGGTTCTAAAATTCTCAGCACTTCGAGTGTCTTAGCTGTGAACTTCTCTATTTAAAGTTAGTGTAATAGATGTTTTAACTTTTTTGTTAATGATTTTCCACATAATCTTAACCTTCTCTGCAGTTATAATTTTATCTATTGGAGTCTTACCACTCAGTTCGTAAATTACTGAAGTAGGTGTCCTTGGATGAAGATTGTGAACTGCCTTTAACTGCTTTATTAAGCATTATTCCCACTGTTGTTATGTTTTTTCCCGCGGTTTGACTCCAATTTATAATCCCATAAGTTATATGAGGCATAAGGGGGTTTTCACACTTAAGGCCAGATTACGTAATCTGTGCAAATTACTTAATCTGAGCTGTCAAATTCCATATATTTGTAAATTCACCACACCGCAGATTACGTAATCTGGCCAGATTAAGTACAAGTGTGAAAACCTCCTAACATGTGCATGGAAAATCATATTTTTTAGATGGATATTCATGCATCTTTTACGTCTGAGAATAGCAATTAGTGGACATAATTTGGATCTGATGGAAGCAATATGATCGTTCCATGAAAGTTTATCGTCTACAGTTACACCAAGGTACTTGGTATTTTGTACCATTTTAATAGGGTGGTCATCAAATCTGAGACATAGTTCTAGATCAGCTTTATTGTTTTGTTTAAAAAGCATAAAACACGTTTTTTGTAGATTGATCTGTAGTTTGTTACCTTGAAGCCATTGTCGATAAACTTTCATATCATTGTTTATCATTTGCTCTGCATCAGATTTGTCTGAATGGGCATAAAGCAGCAGGGTGTCATCTGCATATGTTACATATTTGGCATTAAGGCCAGCATAACAGAGATTGTTTACATAGAGCAAATATAGCGTAGGACCTAGAATCGAACCCTGAGGTACTCCTAAATTAACCAACATTTGTCCACTTATTTCATTTCGGAACTCAGTTAGGAGGTTTTCACACTTACGCCTGATTACGTAATTTGCGCCAAATTACGTAATCTGAGCCCTAATTAAGCTACAGATTACATAATCTGACTATTGCAAATCAAGTACACAGAATGACTTTCTTTTATTCACCATTCAGTCGAGGTGAATTTTAATACATTTTTAATGTCGAAATTGACACTTTTAATGCCAAAAGTGAATATTAATGAAATTAGTTTATGTCAAACATTCGCAAATGGCATTTAGTTTCATATAATTGAAGATAAACCGTAAACTAAAAATTAAATTAATTGAAGAAGCTTAGAGAATTTGATTCAGCCCAAATTAAGGAGGACACCAATTGATGGTACGTATAATTACTTAAATAAGTATGATGAAATAAGTACATTTTGCTTTAATTTATGTATTATACTCTAGATCCATCGAACATGGAAAAAGTCCAAAATTAAGCGCCCGTTTGCCATCTATGCAGAACATTTCTATTCTCATTCATGGAGCTTGCGGCCTCTATCAATGAATAAAGTGAATAAATAATTTTTTGTAACCACATTACCACTTCAAAAGAATCTTTGAAGTTCTATTTCCTCTAGTTTCAGTTCAAATTATGTACAAATATGTTGTCTTAAAAATAAAAGGAATTATCGAAAGATGTCCAAATAATAGTTCTTTATTGAGATTTTGAAATTTATAAACGCGTAATATCTTTCTGTTCAGCACCCTTAGGGCTCAGATGTACACTTGTCTCCCTGGAACAACATTCAGATGAACTTCCTTTTTTGGTAAAAAATTGCGGAGCGCCTATCTCGCCCAGTTCATAATTTATTACATAGCTCATTTCTGGAAATATGGTCGACGGCTGTTGGTTCCAAATCGTCTGTATGGGTTTTGTGGTTCATAGTTGCTTCAATCTGCCCCCTTTTGTTTCCGTATACCATTGCAGTACGCTCAAAAATCCCGTGTAAAATTCGAATTGACATGCAACACGTCAGGCGGGCCTCGTCGTCTTTGGTCCAAATAATGTTGCTATGGAAAAGTGCGGCCTCGTCGGCTGCCTGAAAACATTGCTTTTGGCGTACCTTAATATAAATGAAAATTAATTTGTTCATAAAAACATATTATTATGTGCACAATTAAATACATATAAACCAATAACGCCGCCGTGAAAATTTAATATTGTGTAATTGACATATCCTAAAATAAATATAGTTTGTCAAAGTCAAAATTAACAGATTAAGTAAAGTATAGTGTGAACACTAAATTCACCACAGCTTGATTTCCTTGATTCAGTTCCGCAGATTACGTAATCTGGCGCCTAATTAAGCTACAGATTACGTAATCTGACTACTGCAAATCAAGTACACAGAACGACTTTATTTTATTCACCATTCAGTCGAGGTGAATTTTAATACATTTTGAATATCATAATTGATGCTTTTAATGCCGAAAGTGAATATTGACAAATTTTGTAATGTCAAACATTGGCAAATGGCAGTTTGTTTACATAACTAAAGACAAACCGTAAACTAAAAAAAAGTATTGGAAGAAGCCTAGAGAATTTCATTCAGGCGAGATTGAGGAGGTACGTATAATTACTTAACTATTATGTAATAAGTATGTATATGTTTTCTTTTAATTAATTTACTATACTCCAGATCCATCGAACGTGGTACTGATTCGAAATCAAAGCGTCTGTCTACAATCTATTCGCATTGTTTTCCACTAATGAATGGGTGAGGTTATAAAACACAACGTTGCGCAACGTTTCGCGCAACGTTTCAAATCAATCGGCCATTACGGATCAGAAACTTCTCCCTACAAACAGATCCTCTAAGCGCCCCCTTGCGAGGCATAGCTTGATTGATTGACAGAAATTTACAATCTGCCGTCGAACCGTGCATTTCCGCCCTCATTTATTTATTAAACTATTTATAATAAAAATAAAATGTATCTGCATCTCGTTTAAAACTGGAAATTTTAATTTTCGAGCAAAACGTATCAGCTGTGATGTGTCAATTGTCACATTTGTCACTTTCCGAGAGATGGCGATGGGAACACCAAGTCTGATCCGGATCTATGCGTTTACAGAACACAATAGGAAACGTTTCGGAAAACGCGAAACGTTACGCGAACGTTGTGTTTTATAACCTCACCCAATAACTACAATAAATAATTTCTTGCAAACACATCACTGATTCGATGGAATCTACAAATATGATGTTTTAAAAATAAAAGAAATTATCAGAATATGCTCAAATAAGGGTCTTTTATTTATTTGTGGATTTGATTCTTATTGTGATTTTAAAATCGACCAACGGGTAATAGCTTTTTGTTCAGAGACTTCGTGCCTCAAATTAAGTTGTTCCGCGGGAAGGACTTTCAGGACTTCCTTTTTTGTTGAAAAAGTGATTAGATCCCTTGAACATTCATGCACTATCATGCCTATATGTTGCCCAGTCCATAATTAATTTCATAACCAATTCCTGATAATTTTGTCGACATCTGACGGTTGCAAATCGTCCGTATGGATACTGTGGTTAAAGGTTTCTCCAATCTGTTGATTACCGCAACAAACCCATGAGGATTTCGAAGCAATGTTGCACATGTGAATATAAATACGCGCCCCGTGCGTCGTCGTCGTCCAAATAGTGTAGTTATTTAAAGATGCGGGCTCGTCGGTTGACTGAAAGCATTGCAAACCTCAATATAATATACATATACACACTTAGTGCACAATTATTTACATAAAAATAAACCAACAATATATTTAACGAAAAATAAATTAATTTATACGCCGCCGTGAAAATGTAATATTATGCAATTGACATATTACTAAAATAATTGAAATTTGTCAAAGTCAAAATGAACAGACTAAGCAAAGTATAGTGTGAACACTAAATTCACCACAGCTTGATTTCCTTGATTAAGTTCCGCAGATTACGTAATCTGGCGTAAGTGTGAAAACCTCCTTACGATGGGTCGATCTTTCAAGTAGCTCTTTATTAAAGTATTGGCAATTCCTCTAATACCAAGTTCGTTCAGTACTTCAGACAAAACTTCATGGTTCACGGTATCGAACGCCTTACTTAAGTCAATAAAAATGCCAGTAACATATTTTGAGTCGTCAAGCTCTGAGTTGACGAAATGGAGCGCATCGGTAAGCGCAGCTGTTGTGTTGCTTTCTGCTAAGAAACCATATTGGTTTTCATCGAATCCAATTGTTTCATTTATGAAACGGACAAGTCTAGTATTTAATACCTTCTCAAATAATTTGCTAAACGTGCTAATCAAGGCTATATAGGTCTATAGTTAGATGGATCGTTTTGATCTCCTTGTTTAAAAATCGGTTTAATTTTGGATATTTTAAGCGAATTAGGGAATGAACCCTCATTTAAATGCCTATTTATTAACTTTGAGAGTAGTGGATAAATAACCTCAGAAACTATTTGGAGATCCTTGTTCTTGATACCATCATATCCAGCTGCTACATTGCGTAAATTCGCGATGATTCTTGAAATTTCATCTGCACTAGTAGGTGCTAAGAATATCGTTCTTTCATTAGTTATATTTGGTGTTCTTCTATCAATGACCGGTATGTTGCATCGTTGTATTCTATCTGCGACTGTCGCAAAAAATTGGTTAAGGTCATTAGCTGATAGGTTGCTACCTCCTTCTTTTCGATTCGCAGAAGCGGCGTTTAGTTCGGTATTGATTATTCGCCAAAGTTTTCTGCTATCGCCAGAAGCCTTCATATATTGTTCATTGAGAGAACTTTTCTTCGCATGATAAACGAGGTTTGAAACATTTGCTTTAAAGCGGTTATAAATGGTCCTTAGGTTTTCATTAGATGGGTCTAATTTAAATTTGCTGTAAGCTATATTTTTCTTCTTGACTGCCTCAATAATTTCAAAATTTATCCATGATTGATGTCGCGTACGGACTTTTTTCAAAGTTGTTGATTCGTTCTTGGCTGATACTATAATATTAATCAGTTCTTCAAAATCAGTTAAGTTGTTATTTAAATTGCTAAGTTTTGCTCTCACAAGTTCTTTAAAATGACCTTGGTGGAGTACTTTTATAAATACTGATTCAATTCGTTTTTTTGGGTGCTGGGACTAATTTCAACTTAACAATAGCGACTTTATGATCAAGTTCTGCTTGATCGAATAATCTGAAATTGAAATCGTAGGTGGAGAGGCTTAATGAGGACACTATGTGATCAATTAATGTAGAAGAAGTGGCTGTGATTCTTGTTGGCTCCTTATCGTTAATAATTTTCATTTGATTCATTGTAAGGATCTCCAGGTATTCTTTCGTTAAACTTGAATTCTCATCTAAAATGTCTATGTTTGTGTCAGCCAACATAGTCAAGTTTGTATACTGCTGATATAGATCATCAATGTGATCAAGAAATTCATTAGTACTATCATTAGGGGCCCTATAATAAGTACCTATTTTGAAAGTCCTGGTTGAAATTGTTATTTCTAAGATAAGCGTATTATATAGAGGTATATTTACAATTTCCTTAAACTGGATGTCGTTATTAACATATATAACAGTGCCCCCGCCTAAAGAATCCCTGCAGTTAAACGTCGCTGTAAAACCCTGAATATTGAAATAATCACATTCATTCTTATATAACCATGTCTCATTAACAATTATAATATCCGCTTTCTCCAGCTTACTTGCCATGATTTCTATTCAATGAAGAAGAAAAAGAAGGAAACGAAATATCTGAAAATAAAGGGGACAATTTGATTTTTTTTATAGCTAGCAGTGGCGTTGCAAATTTAATGTTTGGGGCTGGTATGGTTTAATACTTTTTGCTTTTTCATTGGTTGGAGTATTCAACCGCAATGCACTGGAATACACACTATTTAAAATTTTGTATTTAAATGAATTTACACCACGCAACGCTTTGCAATCCCATTTTAATGTACTTTTTGCAATAGTGTAAATTTTGATGCTGTTGGTATATAGTTATGCAACAGGAACGTTGCTGATTAATTAATTTTAAGCATCTAATAATTTTGTAATTTCGGATTCATTGCCCCCATTTTTCCGACGCCCCTACTACGAACTTACAGCATTAAGCTGCGCATGTGCATGAAAAAAACGAGCCTATGAACATGTCGTATATACGTTGCACGATGCACTAACACAAGCACAGCGCATGTAAAAAAACCGTGTCTGCTCTGATAAAAATCGCGAAAACATGTGGAAAATTCACTTTTTGTCGGGATTTTGTTCTTTCACTGCATTCTAGACACTTTAATTCACGACACATTCCACTTTTCGCGACGAAAATCGACCGGGAACCAATACTTTTCGTGTAAAGTTTGTCGCGACCCAACCCGATTTGCCTTTACCGCAATGTAAATTTTCGATCTGAACAGGCCTATGATTTGGCGCTTAAGTATATGAACGTGTTCTGCTTCCGGGCTTTGTATAAAGATGGTTTTGCGATAAACGCTATGGATTTACACGAACAAACAACAACAACAAGCATATGACGTCATTAAAAGTAACCACAAAACAGTGCAAACAGTAGGCGAAAAATTGGTACATTGCGGCCTTAATATAGGGACGGTGCTTCAAGCTTTGTATCACCGCCGTCTATATATTAAGGCCGCAATGTAGACTCGTAAACGTCAAATCCGCAGTTGAAATTGTCGTCATCATCTCAAGTAGTGACGTCATGGTGGCCATATGGCATTTAGCCAGTGGCTTGTTACTTTTTATTTATCTGTGCGGTTGTACGATGGCAGCACCGCCGTCGAAACGTTTTACGTACTTACTCGTTTTTTTCCTACAATATCCGTACTATCTATTCGCGATCACAAATAAACTGATTGGTATCCCTAAATGGGGAAATCTTTCACTCTATGACACATTCTCCATGCACTACATTTTGAGTATAAAAACTTCTGCACACTGTCAATAACCCACATAACCACTATCTTTTTAATTAATTGTTTGTCGTTCAAAGAACACATTTTCTAAACGAAACTCGCGAAAAAAGTACACTCGCCCATCTGTGTGCCACTTTGTAATGTTTAGTCTCACTGCCTTGTTCTTGCTGTTGATGACGTGCTTATGTTTGTTTCTGTTTTTTTTTGCAGCCGTCAATAAATTGAATACGGATCCATGGCGTCATTATCCAGCTGAGTTGCGGCCTTGATGTATCTAGATGGCGTTGTTTGTATCCACTTTCAAAATTGAACTTGTCAATTGGCTATGTCCACACATATGCACTTTCGTCTTCCGTATCGTCTTGAAGCTTCGTATCCACTTGCAACATTGAACTTGTCATTGATTGCGTCAAGTGAACAGATGGGATTAATGCCTCATTCTATCCACAACTGTTCATTATTTATCGTTAAATATGGGTCACGGCTTTGGTCAGGACGGGTAAATTATAAATTCTTTCATTAATATTATGAATAGATGATGAATTGTTTTAATATTCAACATTGGCAATCGCGTTCAAGAATGAATGCGTTTTTCAATAGCGCAGACATCTCAAGTTTCAATTGTCAAAATAATGAAGACGAAAAAAAATTGAAATTGTCTAGACAGGCACAATTGGGTATAGTCGCTTAGTCGCTTCGCTTCGTATTTCCATTCGTTGAGTTTGAAAAAGTTGACTGTTGAACATTTATTGTTGAAAGTGTTGAATTTTTAGGTCTGAAATTGAAAATTCCGTAAATTCAGAGACCATTCGATGTTTTGATTGTTCTGATTATGATTAGCATTTAAAAAGGCGATGCGTTACCAAATTATATGCTTATTTTAACCATTGACAAAAAAGGCTGATCGAAAGTTGTTCGCTGTTCTCGAAGAAACTAGCAGAACCATAGTGCACGCAGTAAATTGGTTACAATAATAATTTGCCTCTGTTTCATACAAAAGGTGTGTATGCTAAATTTATGTTTATCGTAATAATTGTTATCAGAAACGGGATGATTTGTGTTTATGAATTGCTTTTCTGACTTTTCCAAATCATCCATTTGGATGCATCCTTGCAACTCCAACTCTCTGGGGAGTGGTTAAATTTGAACGGATGCAAGTAGGTACATATTGCCATGGTGATGGCCCGCAAGGATTTGAGCTCAATTGTGGTTTACCTCACTATTTGTACGGCTGACTCACTTATATTACAAACGATGCAGAACATCGACGTCCAATCATAGCTGTTGGCGTTTGATGCCCACAATTGGACAATAAAAAAAAAAAAACAGAACACATCCATAAACATACACGCAAAAGCGCTACCCTCCTGCATCGAACCTTCATGGCTCTTGCCAGGCAGGATATTTGGCACCTCTTGGCGTCTTTTTAAGCCTGTGTCCGCCCGAAGAGGCTTTAAACTCCCGTATGCGGGAATTACCATCGGGAATGATCGCCAGTAGGACCACAGCTCGCTATTGTTTGTTTCTTTTTCTGCGCTTGTGGAGCGCCCAGAAGAGGAAGCAGAGGGACTCTGTATATAAATGTACTTGTGGGTACATTTTCCAAGCTGCAGATAACGCAATACTGTTTTAGTATTCAATATAAACACGCGAAAATGTATAAAGAAAACTACCCGTTCACAATCGTTTATTATATAATATTAATATTTAATTTTTCATTTTACATATGTATAGATAATCATTTCGTAGTTTACAAGATTGTGAATTTAAAGTTACGACAATAATTATATTTACAATCATATAGTTAAAGCACATTATTGAGGACTATTACATTTCCACCTTAAACAATAGGATAACTTGGCTCGGTAGCAATTCCACAGAAATTTTTAGCGTTTCGTGGAAGCTTCATATACCCATGTTCACCCCATTTATCGGTCCATTGATTTTTAATGATCCAGTAGTCTTTTCCATTGTCACTGCCATATCCAACAATCAAAATTTCGTGATTTACTTCGCCTTCGTTGCACTCCTCATCATCATAGATGCCGCCCTTGTACAATTGAAAAGAGTCCGGCCCAGCATTTACTGATGCCGCAACTGGACCTAACGTTCCTACTATTTCTTTCAGAAGAGTTTCATTGCCAGGTGGAATGGTTGCATATCCTTTAATTGTAGTGCCTATATTGCTTTCATTGTAATAACATTGGTCTTGTGTCTTTTCAATAAATGGATAAGCGTCAGCCTTGCTTATTCCCTTATTAGCAATGATGTACTCGTAAGCATAGTCATGATAGCCTCCATCACAACCTTCATTGCCAAAGGCCGACGAACAGTCTAGCAAATGTTGTTCAGAAAGGTTAATGAGCTTACCAGTTTTTCGGAAAACATGACCTTCAATAGAACCAGTAACAGCAAATGACCAACAAGCGCCACATTGTAGGCCTGAAAAGAAATCGGATAAGTGTAAAAAAGGAAAACCCTGTATGTCCGTTGTTCAAAGCCGGTAACGTGTGAAAGCGTCCTTTACGGGAAAAATATATAACAAAAGTCAGTCGCGTTTTTTACAGTTATTTGTAAATAAAACAAAATTAAAAACCGCACAACTTGCTGTCATTTTTCATCCACTGTAACTGCAAATCTTAATATGTATTTCTCAAATTTTCTTTTTGCATTGTAAAAGCAACAAAATGCTCTTTTAACCGTACCTAAACCCGAAAAAATAATTGTTTTTTTTTTTATGTGACCTTAGAAATCAAATTGATTGTTTCGTATTATTTCAAATAACTGTATTGTAGAAAATTTGCACCGGAACCTAAAAATACAATGGAATCTGATCCTTAAAAATTATTCTGACCAAAATTAGTAAATATGAAGCAAATGTGAAAACATAAGCTATTTTTTGGGTTACGGGGAAAATAGAGCATTTTGTTGCTATCAAAGAAAATTTGAGAAATATTAAGATGTGCAGTTACAGTTGATGATATATAACAACGAGGTATGTTTTCTATTTTCTTTAAATACTGTTAAAAAGGCTAATGATATTTAAAATTTCCCATAACGGACACTAAATGCGCTATCACCCGTTACCGGCGTGACGTTGAGTACAGGGACACCTTGTGTATACATACTCGAGCTAGGTCTGTATATTAACGTATAGAGTTACATTCGTTCTATCGATGAATATAATTTTCGTCGATGCAAATACTTCCTCACCTTGAAATTTTACCGGCGTCACACCTCCTTTTTTCCTCCAATCAATTGAATCAGGAATCGAAACAGATGTTTCCGTTTCCAGGTTCATGTTCTTAATTTCTAACCTTAGTAATATAGAAATAAATCCTCCATATACATATGTATGTCTAATTAATTGTACTAACTCTTTCCTATGCTTCTTCTTCCGTCCAGTCAATCCAGATAGAAATTCGTTTGGTTTTAAATCTGAAAGAAAGTTCAATCCCATTTCGAATGTACTCCTGCCTGATTGAAAAAGCTTATTATGTTTATCCACCACCTTTCTATATGCCTCGAATATACCCCGACGTAATGTTTGTTCTGCTTTCGAAGCATACGTCTTTCCGGTTTTTGACTGAAACGGTATAAATGTTTATGTTAATGTTAGAGTATGTATATATACTTATTATTTGCACTTACTACGAAGTCAGTAAAGCTTCGAACGGTACCAGGAAGTGGAAGTTTAGCCGGATTCCATGATTTCCAATTGTTAGGAATGCGGATTGTGATTTCCTGTTCTACATTTCCTGCTAAATTGTTTAGCCAACTCTTCACACCGGCTAGGCCACCATATCCTTCTGAAGCACCTTGTCCAGAATCACAGATAATCAACACACAAAGAAAAAGAATTGTTTTCATGTCTGCAATTGAGTAAAGTAGAGTAAGTAAAAGGTCTTTTAAGTGCTTCCTATTTGTAAATTTAAATGAAACAAGGTAAAACAAACAATTGCCGCTATATTTTCACAGTATTGTTGCACGGGGTGCCGCTTATACATAGACAACGTAATCTTCTTAATCGTATTCTTCATGCTAATGTAAGGTGACCAGATGCCTCAATGGTCCATGCTGTACATACTCGTACTCTAACCTATTGGCTAGATTCGATTTAGAGGCAAACCTAAATCCACTATGGGAGAAATTCGACAAATCGTGGCAGTCGCTGGCATTTTCCAATAAATGGCCTATCCGTGAGGCTCAACTCAGTTGTTTGTTGGAGGCAAAATCATGTCAACGTTCTTAAAAAAATAATGATTGGGTTGATTTTCTCTTAAAACGATATTAATGTTCCGATTTCGTCGAAGTTAAGACAGATTTCTAGCTATTTGCAAATTCTCGATCGATTTCTATTGGAGAACAATTTTAAATATTCAGTTACAAAGCATCACGGTCGCCTGGGGCATTGAATAAAAACCTGTCCATAGCTGGATAGAGCCTTATCATTCTGGAACTTAAAGCCACTACTTAGGTTAATTTTCCCCTATTTATGTTAAAGGGCCAAAGGAGTTAATTGCATATTAAATGAGGGGAACATTACGCTATCAGCTCTCGAAAGAAGAATTTTCTTGTTCTTGTTATCGACGCTAGCGACACTTATCTTACCGTCCGCCATATAGCGGACACATAGCGGAAAATATCGGAAACACAAAAGTTCTCCCTATGAGAGCGGATAGCAGAACAAGCCAGATGAGGTTCTCAGTCCCAATCTGAAAATAGTAGGAAAATAAATGAAATTTTAACCGTCCCATTTTTTCCGTTGCCCTAATTTTGATAGATAAGCTTTCCACGTTTTGTTTTGACCTTCGGAAAAGCAGAAAAGATTTTTGCCAGCATCTCCCCGTGATGCTGAGTTCCTTGCTTGTTGTCGATATTTTCCTAATTTTCCGTCTGTTCAAATTAAAAATGCGATGCTATGAAGGTGTTTGCCATCCAAATACACATGACGTTTGTAATATCTTCATTCAAAACCCCTACTCAGGATTGCCACTGATATTGTACAAGATTGCAAAAACGATGATAGGCTTTGTGTACTAAACATATATATTAATACAAATTTAACGAAAAAAATAATTAATTCATTCTTAGTTTAAAGGAAGCTCCATCGACAATACCGATATTGAGCGTACACGCAACTTTGAAGCCGAATTTCCATACGAAAATCCGCAATTGTGAGGATCACACACATGGACAATCCAAACTTCCTCGCAATTTTTTGAAGAATTAATTGTCGTGCAAAATTTGATATTTTAATGCTTCAAAAGCTTGCCAAATTTGTAAGCCTTAAAGAATTTGTTTTTGTTCCCGCACACAGCGATCAAATATAATTATCAATGCTTCAATGACTCCAAATTTTGATTGGAGGATTTTTCACAAAAATTCATCAACTTTTGCTCATTTTTGCACAAGATTTTTTCAAAGGGAAACTTTGTAGAAAAGAATTTCAATACGTTTGAGGGCATTTTTGTATATCGATTTTTATGCAAAATGTTTAGGACAAATTTTTGGGCAACATTTTTATAATTGGAATCTTATGGCATTTACAAATGTCGGAGTCCTGGCAGTAAAAAAAATTATTTGTTCTTTTGGTAAAGTTTTAAGTCTGTTTAAAATATTTCGAAACTTACAGCCGAAAAGTCGAAAACCTATTGTCTGATCTTACTGAACTTTTGGACGCTTTAGATCAGTTTTCAGAAGTGGAAATAAATTTGAATTCGAAGTGGAAGTGTATGAGGTATTTATTTATAATTTATTTATTTATTTATTGTGTGAAATCGAGAATGTTGTACGCTTCTGGATGCTGTACGGCAGGACAAAATGCAGTTAACATACCATTCCTCAATTCCAAGTGGTCCTACTGGAGACCATTCCCGATGGCAGCTCCGCTGCTAAATGGGAGTTACAAGCCTCTTCGGGGCGGACCACACCCGTTTTCAACAAGAAACGACCAAGAGATGTAGGAGGGTTGTGTCTGTGGATGTGTTCTATTTGTTTTATTTTTCGTTAAATTGAGAGCATTTCATCTCAGCGCGGTTACTCTTCAATTCTCTTAATCCGCGCCGGCCCCAAAACCCGTCCAGGTCCCGAAATTTACATCTGCTGTGTATGACGGGATCTTCGGGAATGCCAGGTCTTTGAGGTGTACCTGATGCAGAGAATGGTGTCATTTTTATTGCTCAGGAAAAACGCGACAGTATGACAAGTTGTCTTTTGTTGCTCCAGGGTGTCTGAACGCGGGTCGGCCCCAGCCACTCCAGGCCCCAGCTCAGAAGCTAATGGTTTACTCCACCACCGTCACCCGTAGTCAACAATACAACAAGACATACTCGTTCCAGTCTAATACCTGCATCCCCTGCAGCAGTTTACACCAGACTTACCATATTGCAGTTTACCTGCAATGGCATCCGTCAGAAGATCGGTGAATTCGTCCATTTCATGAGTACACGTAGAATTCTGATACCGGCATTTCACGAGACAACGTTCCGCGCTACCTACTCCAACAAACGCTAGGTAAGCCGTCATTGTCAAAGCGGAAGCTCGCTTCATTCCGACAGGACGTATCCCCAAAGTTCGGCCATATTTTCCAACTACTGCTGCCAGACGCGCAAATCCGGCAGAACCCAGAGTTCAGGAGCTAAACAAGTCAACACCTTGAAAAAAGAGAAATGGAATGAGCATCTGGACAGCTGCGACCTCTCGAAAGGTGTCAGCAAATTTTGGGCTACGGTCCGCGCCTTGTCTCATCCAGTTAAACACAAGGACAGTGCAGCCATAAGATGCGGTAAGAAACCACTGCAAATTCGAGACTTTGCGCGAGCTTGTTCAATAAGCAATTTATTGAACAACCCAAGACCAAGATGTTCAGCTGCAAAATAAAAAGAAGGATTCGAAACCGAACGGTTGACCTCATCCCTACCTATACAGCGGACCAAGTTTCAGCAGCAATCAAGAACGCTAAAAACTCCAAGGTCATTGGACCAGATAGCATTTCAATGGTCATGCTGAAACATCTAGATCTTCCGGCCATCGAATATCTAACGATGGCTTTTAACTGTCGATATCCACGCTTCCCTGAATGATCCCTGAATTCTGAAAAAAAGGTCGAATCAGCCCCCTTCTAAAACCCGGTAAAAGCGTGAAACTCGCCGAATCCTACCGTCCAATCACAATTTTATCACCCATTGCAAAGACGCTCGAAGCACTCATCCACCCCACTCTGCGCTTTGGCCGACCTTCTAAATATGCACAAGAGGCTAGGTGGATTGCCAACTATCTAGCTGGGAGTAGGCCTGTTCGGTACCGAGATTTCAGTACCGAGTTTTGGTTTTTTTCAATACCCGGTACCACAAGCGGTTTCCCTGACTCAGGTTTTTTTTCAGTACCGACGGTTTTTTTTAACCATAAGCCGGTTTTTTTTAGTACCGGGTTAAAAACCGACTCAGGTTTTTTTCAGTACCGACGGTTTTTTTTTAACCATAAGCATTGAGTACCGGGTTAAAAACCGGTACCAAAAAACCTGAAAAACCGGCTCATGGTTGAAATGAATCGTTCTTTTTAACTCGGTACTAAAAACCCGACTCGTCGGTCGGTTTTTTTTAACTCGGTACCAAAAAACCGGGATATCGGTACTTAAGAATATCGGGTCCGGTACCAAGTGAACACCGGTTTTGTATCGGGATCCCGGTTTTTGGAACAGGCCTAGCTGGGAGGCAATCCTATACAAAGTTTCGTATGGCAGCTGTTCATAGCATAGGGAAATTAAGCAGCGAGTTTCCCAGGGTAGCGGATCCTACATTGTTCAACATCTACCTGGCGAGCCTTCCAGCACCCCGGAAGGTATCGAACTAATTTCCTATGCGGACGACTGCACCGTACTCACCACGGGGAATGATTTAAATGGCATGCGTGCTCTTTTTTTTCTTCTCCATCAAGTTATCAATCTTGGCTAACTCTACTTGAAGAGTTGTATTGCCATCAGTTGTTTGTTAAATCATCATTTTTAGTTAGATTCTTATTATTTATTTTTATTTTTTTTATTATTATTCCTTTTATTCTTTTTTATTATTATGTCATGTTATTACTTGTTCTTTATGTGTTTGTTATTAATTATTCCGCTCCTTTGATTGCTGCAGTCCATTAGTTTTTAGGGTTTTTTAGATTTTTCAAAAAAACCCTTATTAAATCGATTTTGTCCCTCCGTCTTCCGTCTGTCCGTCCGTCTGTTCACTAAATAACTCGCGAACGGCTTCACCGATCGTCATGAAATTTGGTAGGAATGTGTAGAATGGTAACAGTCTTTGGCATGAAATACTTAAAAGTTGGTAGGACAAAAATAACAGGGTGTCCCGGACATTTTAAAATTTGTTCACTAAATAACTCGCGAACGGCTTAACCGATCGTCATGTATTTTAGTAGGAATGTGTAGAATAGTAACAGTCTTTGGCACGAAATACTTAGAAGTTAGTAGGGCAAAGATAACAGGGTGTCCCGGAGATTTAAAAATTTGTTCACTAACTGATCGTTATGAAATTTGGTAGGAATGTGTAGAATAGTAACAGTCCTTAGCACGAAATACTTAGACGTTGGTAGAATAAAGCTAACAGGGTGTCTCGGAGATTTTAAAAAGCCGACTTTTTTAGTTTTTATCGGACATGGACGTATGGGTACTCACATCAAAGAACTCGATGGGTACATTTCATATCAGTTGCTTTTTTCCAGTTTGGAGTAATGGCAACGGAGTTACAGCTAATATATTCAGTTAATATGTGTAGCCATGATACATAGTAAATCTATTTTTGGATTGGTCTAATTAAAAAGTGTTACAGAATGAAAGGCGTTAACCTTTCATTCTGGGACGCGTTTTTTTAGACCAATCCAAAAATAGATTTACGAGAAGCATTTCATTAATATTGTGCATAATGCTTATTTATTACCTATAAAATATATGTGCAAAATTATTCACAATGTGTGTATCCAAAATCTAAAAAACCCTCGTATTGCGGGCGCAGCCCTCTGTACGCCGGTATTTTTTAATATTAGTATGTAATCATATTAATACAAGATAATGGCTTATACTATTCTTAAGAATATTATTTACACTATGAGTTTAATCAACTTGTTTATACACAATTAATCAAATAAGAATTGTTACGATAAATTTAAGTTTTATCTCGATGTCGACAAGTGTTCATATCCAAAATTCTCCTTAATATTAGTATGCGATACATAATAATATAAGGTCGTGGTTACTAATATTCTTACTATTTATTGTAACATTCTAATCAATTAATATATGTTTCATTTTCATTTAAACACAATTAGATAAGTTGTACAGAGATCTATAGCGTATTATGGAAATTGAGAATCCTTTTTATGTCAAAGATTATTATAATCTCAAATATTTGCTACAACTCTAAGTTGTACTTACAAACTTGTTGACTCCCGACCAGGATTTCCTTAGTTAAGATAAAAAATACCGATTTGTGAATTTTAACAAATTAATAATTCTGAATCAGTCCCTTCTATAAATCACATCAATTAGCTTCGTTCATGTGTTCTTGTCTGAGGTCCCTGCCCCTGACCTTACAATAAGGATTTGTCCTCAATAAGTATTTTTCCTAACGAATACCAGTTTTCATGCGGCCTATTTTTAAAATATTCTTTAAGGTTTTGTATTCGTCCACACCCTGGGATCTTTAACTTTCCTTGATAAGTATCTCGGACAATTTAAAATATGGTGGTCGTTATCTTCTATAACTAAGCATCTGTTACATAGATTTGATTCAATTTCACCCATTCTTTTCAGAAATACTTTGTTGTACGAATGATTTGTGATAAGTCTATTTACCAGTTTAATTTATTGTAGGGTCGCCTTTTTTAAAACGTATTCCTTTATACCAGGGTTTTTTGTTGACTTGATTAATTATATCATAAAAAAATTTACCTTTTTTTTGCGCATTTAGTTCATAATCTATTTGCGACATTCCCAATATATTAGTTTTTATTTCCCTTTTTGTTTCCTCTAGAACCGCTAATGAGTTTTCCTCCCCGCAAGCGATTCTCCTTAAGTTATCCTGAAACAAAGCCCAAACATGGTTATAACTGGCTCTACTATTTCTTGGTTCGTTATTGTTGATCCAGTTATTCTAAAATATTGAATCCGTGGCCATTCTTTTGGCCATTTCTGAGGCAGATAACCATAGACTCCTGAACTGAGGTTGCTAGAACGTATATATTATTTATTAGGGTAGTTCTTGTTAAAACAAGATTTCTTCTCATGAATTTGTTAATAAACACTGTAATTTGTTTATACCCATTTTGCCCTATGTGATAAATCGCTGGTCTTCCATATTCGATTTTCGGTCTTATATATGATCTAAGAAGCATTAAGGCCTTAGAAGGATGTAGTCCCTCACGATGATTACTAATTGCAAAACAAAAGGTTTTCTGATTCATTATGTTTGCACTTATCATTTCATTATAATGCATTCCCACCGATAAATTTCCTGATAAATTATATCCAAGATATTTGATCGTTCTTGAATTATTTATAACTTTTTCCCCAATTTTGAGATTATGTCTGTGGTAGTTAGCCGCTGAAAATATAAAAAAAAAGGTTTATCTTAATTAATAATTAATTTAATTGTGTTAAGCTTTTGTATGAATCGCCACATTTTTGTCTACGTACGCACTTTTAACGTCTACTATTACGCATACTATAGTTATTAATTTTGTTTTTATCTACAATGTTGATAACATCATTAATGCAATGCTATGTTGACTTATTACTTCTGAACGCAAATGATCTGTCCGGTAAAATATTCAAATCTTAGATATGATTTACGAGTCTACCCAGGATCAATTTATTTAAGATCTTTAAAGAAATACTCAGTAGTGAAATTGGTCGGAAATTATTGACACTACTATGGTCTTTGCCCGGTTTAGGAATTGGTATAACTTTAATTACCCTCCAACATTCAGGCATTTCCCCTTTAATCCAGACTGAATTGAGAATGTTCAAAAATTTAATTTTACTTGTATCATCCAACGCTTTGATGTACAGTAAAACACGGTTATAACGCTATTGAAGGGACCAGCCGGAATGCGCGTTATATACGTGAAAGCGCTATAAAAATATTCAGAATGAAACATATGCTTCGCCGATAGTTTTGCTTAAAGACTTTAATAATCCCTTGGTCAAGGGGTTCCAGGCGACTAGTGCAATTCGGTGGCAGAAATATCACTTTGACGTTGCTCAAATAAACGACGTTAGGAGGATGAGCAGGGCAGTGATCAATGAAAAGAGCTATGTGTCGATTTTGTCTTGTGTCAGCCATTCTACGAATAAGCCACTTGTCATCCATGCCCGGTTTTGATTTTTGTATTCACAGGGAAAATACTGAATACCCTTAAAGCAGCGAGGCTTTTGCGACTTCCCGATCACAAGGGGTTCCAACTTGTCACTTCCATCTGCATTTGTGCATAGGAGAACAGTCAACCTCTCCTTGCTACGCTTACCACCATGACAATTATCCTCCTTAAAAACCAAACACTTGTCTTGCAAGAGGTTGAAAAAAAAAGTCCGAGCTCATCCGCATTATAGACTTCTCGAGGATGATAATCTTTCACAATGGTTGGAAGGACACTTCCTGTCCAAGTAGTCACAACACATCTTCGTTGACATCTACAGTTTCACCACTGATTTGTTTGTATATCCCGTGACGTTTTTTTAAATCTCTCGATCCATCCTGTATTCGCTGCAAAATTGTCTACCTCTAAAGTTTCCGCAATTTCGCAAGCATTTTCCATCAAAATTGGACCATTTAACGGCAAATTAGACGCCCGAATTTGGCGAAACTATTCTAATAGGACCTTTTCCAGCTCTTCGTATTTAGCCGGGCATTTTTTTAAAATTTGTTCGTAAGGCATTATAAAAGTGTAAATGAATATTTGGGGACTGACAATTTGGAGCGATATAACCGTGATAGCGTTATAAGGCTTGCGCTATAACAGTGAAATATTTGCACTTAATGCATGGCTAAATTATGGGGACTAGGAAAAATTGCGCTACAACCGTGAAATCGTCATATGCGTGAGCGTTATAACCGTGTTATACTGTATTTATACGTTATACCGTCATATCTCGCAGCCGACGAGTTACTTTTTAATTTAAGTGTGTCTTCCAGATCATTTATTGAAAAAAATTGTTTGATTGATATCACCAAATTATTTAATTCACTATTCACGATTTCAATAGGTCTTCCAATATTCATGCTATTATTTAAAAATTCCAGCTTTTTACTTTCATCCCACGATCCAAAATCCTCCCTGTTAATTAAACTATTCTTGATATTACGAAATAAGTTGTGAATTTCTTTGGGTTCATTAGTATTATTTATTCTTCTAATTGTCTCCTTATATGCATTTCTTTTGGCCAAGGTTACTTCAGATTTCCACACTCTTTTGGCGTCACGAAAGGCGTATAAGTTTTCAAGATTCCTGTGTAGGTTAAGTTTTGCTGAAGCCTGTTTAAATTTCGTGAATAATTTACCTAATGACGGGTTCCACCAATTTTTCGGGGAAAATTATTGCTTGTTAGTTTGAAAAGTCACTCTTTTGATTGAAAGTTTCATCGCATTGTTAAGGCTTTCAATATTTTCCTCAAATTGAATCCTCTCAATATTATCTATGAAAATCCTATTGTTAATTATTTTTGAATTTTGTCTAATTTCGTCTTCGATACTAAAGGAGGATGGGCACTTTTGTATGAAAGTTGGTCGTTGAGTGAACAGCAATGAAACTGGTGTCAAATGAAAGGGCTATATTAGAGGGTAACTTACATATAAATTTTAGACCCGTAAACACTGGGGTTCCTGAGAAAGGACGACTTTTGTTCGTCCTTTGGGGCAACTTTGCCGATCTATAACTTTTGAAAGAATGAAGCTAGAGACTTGAAATTTTGTACAAGTGGTTTTTACTAGAGGATCTTACTTTTTGTAAAGTATGAATATAATGCGACCAATATTTCCTCTACCTCCCCTACAATTTTTTTAATTTTTTTGGTATAACTTTCGTCCGGATAGCAGTTGAATTGTCTTAATTGGTCAAATTATTCCCTACTATAGTACTATACTACTGTAAAAAAATCAGGACGATTCCTTTAAAACAAAGGGTACTTTTGAAACAAAAACCGTTTTCCCCTATATTAATTTTTTGCTTCTAAATCTGCGAAAAAAGCTCCAATTGAATTAATTTTATGGAAATTGTCTTCTTATTGCATTTTCGCTATGTCCTTTTCGTGGGAGCTCGCCAACACAAATATTAAGACCCCCCTCCATTCAAAAGCAGTCCATTCCTTAAAATGCATTCATTAATGTTATGGGTTGTTGTATATAAAAACCCAAACGCAGTTTTTTCTCATCCCCTCGTACATATGGGAAAAAAACATACATTGTTTATTGCACTTAAACAAAACAAACATTAAAATTAGGTAACAAAAGGCTAATTAATATTGGCCATCGATTATTACATCTAGTAAATGCTGCTCTGGAGGATTGAATTCTTCAAATCTGCCTAATTCTACATACCAAAAACTGGCAGAATATGGGCGCAGCTTCCCACTGTTCGCCTGCCAGTAAGACAGTTGCAGTAATGCTCTAAATTGGAATGTATACCATGCTGGTCTCTGTCAATTAAAATATAGACATAATAAATTCGCTGCGCGAATGTAGTCAAACCCGTAAAACCATACATTAGTCTACGTAATGCTGCATTCGCTTAACTTAAACCATCAAATGTATCATGCCTACACATTTCAACATAGTAAATCCCCTCCCGCAAATGCTAACTTTATATGATATGTGCCTAAAGCGTGCAAAATCAAACAATCCTCTGTTAATCGAAGAAAGTATTCTAAAAATGAGAGGTTTGCTTCCATACCCACGAAATTACTTCGATGCCTATTTAAATTATTCATCTCTACATATTTATAAAGACGGATTGATTTGGCTTATTAATGTTTTCATTAATTATATTAATTATTTCAGGATCCAAACGATGATCCTTGTAAAAGGCGTTTAAGAGACTAGCTCCTATTTTAAAGTCGTCAAACATGTGGGGAAACAGCTTATAAGATTGCTTCATCTTTCCGTTCATAACTTCTACTACCCACCGGCATATGATTATAAGTCTTGATCTATTCGCCTGTTCCGTGGTTAATTGGCTTTCTGCCCTTTCCTTTGTAAGAGGTACATTAGCTTCATAACCATATGCTTCTAAAATACCAAAACTATCCCTAAATCCACGATCGAGAATAAAAACGTCATTTTATTTACAACCTAAGTTGTAATCCTTTAACTTTTTACTCATCCGTTTCCATTGATAGTCCTATTTATACGACATACACGTTCAACGTTATGTATGTATTTTGGTAAAATTGTGTATTTTTTTGCGAGACTTTACGTCGTTTAAGCCCAATTAACTTCTTAACTTTTGAAAATAGACTAAATACATGTAAAGCTGATTTGTTCACTACAAAACAAAGACTTCATTTTATAAAATATATTTGATGTAATGATTTCGCAATATATAAAGAACTAAATAAAAGTAACAAAAACAACATTAAAAATTCGCAACTTTTGACTTTGAACGTGTATAATTTCAAAACGACTTAATATTTTTTAATCATTTTTTCCATCAATGATAGGGAAAACTGTTAAGTGTATTAGAAAATCTACCTCAAGTCTCTGAGTTACATATTTTTTCGGTAAATGTGATTTTAGTGCAGTAAGATTTTTCATTTTTCGTCAAAACCTTAATAGCCCATATCTCCGATCTCCCACTGTTTAGCTAAATATCGCTAGAACAAACGTTAATCTACTCGTCCCAAGCTTTCATTTGACATACGTTTCATTGCTGTTCATCAAACGACCGTTTTGACCATCCTCCTTTAATTGGTAAGTGATATGATCTAAAATTTCTTATTTTAATAGTATGCCAATATTTAATCACATTTATATTGTTAGTAAAAGTTAGGTCGATTACTGATGGGTTATTTGCTTTAATGTATGTTGGTGATCCATTGTTGCAAATAGTTAAGCCAGCTAATTCCAGCCATTCCTCCATCAGTCTGCCCCTCCATTGGGTTTGATGGCTTCCCCAATTATTATTGTGGGCATTGAAGTCCCCCACTAATATTATCGTTTTATCTGCTCTATTGTTGAATTCAGTTAAGAGATCTGGTACATGTCGTTCGAATTGATCGTCGTTCCTGGGAGGGATGGACACGTTCACCAGGAGGAGATTATTTTTCAGATTAGTTGGTTCAATTGCAATATAATTCAAATTTACTCTCCTACTACGAATTTTTTTGTTTATCAGGGTCACAACTCCTCCTCTTTCATCATTACGATTTTCAAAGGAGTTGTAACCACTGAGAAACACTGTTTGGCCAGGTTTTAAAAAGGTTTCTTGAATAAAAAATATGTCAATAGCATTGTTAATACTTAACGCATCGATTTCGTTATTGTTAGTTTTAATACCTTGTATATTACATTGCAAACAATTAATCGTCATTAAAATAACGTCTTAGGTGAACGTGAAAATCCCTCCCTGGGGACCTTCGACATCTTTACTTTCTCTATTTCCATTTTCCTCATTAACAGACAATTCCTTGTACAAAATATCAACTTCGGAATTTGTTTTAACTCCATTATTTCCATTTATATTTTTGAAAAACTTCATCAACGGCTCCCCAATGTTTTTAGGGATGGATGTCGTGTTGAATTTGTTCACTACGTTCTCAATATTTATACCCTTCTCTCATAGAGTGAAAGGGTATATTAACTTTGTCAGAAGTTTGTAACGCATTAAAGGAAGCATGTCCGACCATATAAAAAGTATACATATATGATCAGCATGACTTGGGGAGTCGATTGGAGCATGTCCGTCTGTCTGTTGCGACGCGTTTTACTCGGCGGGTATTGAAGCTAGCAAGCTGAAATTTTGCACACATGCTTCTTATTGTTGCAGGCTGCTTGTATGTTTGATTCACCCAAATTGGATCACTGGGTCATGGGGCTGCCATACAAACCTAGCTCCCCAATTTGAGTTCTTCAAAGAAAAACTTCTTTATTTGTGTACCAATTTCAACCAAATTTCACAAAAATGTGTTTCTATAGATAACACAAAATATATACAAGAATGGATCAAATCGGACCATGGGGTCATGGGGCTGCCATACAAACTTAACCCCCCAAATTAGGTTCTTCTAAGAAAAACTTTTTTATTTGTGCACCAATTTGAACCAAATTTCACACAAATGTATTTCTAGTGTTGACACCAAACATATGTAAGAATGGATAAAATCGGACCATGGGGTAATGGGGCTGCCATACAAATCCAACCCCCCCCCCCCCCCCAATTAGGTTCTTCTAAGAAAAACTTTTTTATTTGTGCACCAATTTCAACCAAATTTCACACAAATGTATTTCTATTGATGACACAAAACATATGTAAGATTGAATCAAATCGGACCATGGGGTCATGGGGCTGCCATACAAACCAAACCCCCCATATTGGTTCTTCTAAGAAACATTTTTTTTACACCAATTTCACAAAACCTTGAATTAATGTGTCTTTATCAAAGCAACTAAAAGTTCAAAACGAATGAAATCGTACTGTGGGGTCATGTTCCGGCAACCTCAATAAAATTTTCCGAGTAAATATTTTTATTTGCCCACTTATTTCAACCAAGCCTAAAACTTTTGTCAAGACGGAAGAAAAAGAATGAGGAGAGGGATTAAATACAAACCATAGGTACGCCAGAAAAAACTTTTAGCCCAAGCGAAGGGTATCCAAATTTCGGCCGCGCCCGAAATTAGCCTCGGCCCCGGGGGTTGGCGAGCGAAGCGAGCAGGGTGCGAAGCCCCCTAGTTACTCTTTCCATTAGAAATATAGTCTGACATTACACTGACATTATATACAGTATATGTAAAAATAAAAGTCATCAACCTAAACTTAGTTTGAATAAATATTCATATCACACAACCCTAGGATCCTACACATTTCGCCACAAGGATGGCCTCATCCCCATTTCTTAAGTGCGTGATTCCATTACGCCTAGTCCTAGAAACCATAACCAACCCCAAACCACTACAATATTTCAGCAAAGTTGATAAGGAGCTGAATATTTCCATATCGTGAACTTTGTACACAATTTCGTTGAAGATTGGGAGGCATAAAATACCATATACAGCACGAACACTGACTTCTCTCAGTAGCAAACAATAATATCATATGTATGCCTATCTTACTGTATACAGACCCTCTAATTAACACATACATAAAGTTGCTGTGGGATCTTCTATAGATGCTGTTAACATTCATAATACACATCGTTTTGGAGGAACATGTTTTCCTCTGAAATTCTTGTTTGTTCCAATAGTAAATAATTGATAATTGGGCACAGTTATTATTAGACGGGATAATGTTTAAAGTTAGGAAAGACGATATACAGGAGTATATTTGCGTCTAATTAATAATTCATATTTTTGGGTAAATCAATTTCGAATTGTAGTCCTTACAAAGTGAATTTGACAATGTAAAACATTATTGCCAATTTTCCAACGAAATTACATTTACAATTCACTCATGTTTTAGGCTTTGTTTGAGATTAATTTTTGTTTGCAGTAAAGTGACTTCCATACACATATTCCTACATACATATACGTACATGAAGGTATATCGGAGCTTTTTCCATACAAAGATAAAAAGATTAAATTAAGTTATTCTAAGAAGAACTTTTTTGTTTATTAGTACATATAGTACAATTGGTTCAAAATGGCCCCAAACACTAAAAAAAAAAGTTTTGATGCCAAATTGTTAAATACACTGCCCAATATACGCAGTAAAAAGTTACAGTAATTGAACCAAATTTCACACAAATGTATTTCTAGTGTTGACACAAAACATATGTAAGAATGGATAAAATCGGACCATGGGGTAATGGGGCTGCCATACAAATCCAACCCCCCCAATTAGGTTCTTCTAAGAAAAACTTTTTTATTTGTGCACCAATTTCAACCAAATTTCACACAAATGTATTTCTATTGATGACACAAAACATATGTAAGATTGAATCAAATCGGACCATGGGGTCATGGGGCTGCCATACAAACCAAACCCCCCATATTGGTTCTTCTAAGAAACATTTTTTTACACCAATTTCACAAAACCTTGAATTAATGTGTCTTTATCAAAGCAACTAAAAAGTTCAAAACGAATGGAATCGTACTGTGGGGTCATGCTCCGGCAACCCCAATCAAAATTTTCCGAGTTAATATTTTTATTTGCCCACTTATTTCAACCAAGCCCAAAACTTTTGTCAAGACGGAAGAAAAAGAATGAGGAGGGGGACTAAATACAAGTCATAGGTACGCCCGAAAAAAACTTTTAGCCCAAGCGAAGGGTATCCAAATTTCGGCCCCGCCCGAAATTAGCCTCGGCCCCCAGGGGTTGGCGAGCGAAGCGAGCAGGGGGCGAAGCCCCTTAGTTTTTTCTAAAGATAAGTCCGAGTTTTTATTTTTATTAAATTTAAAATTAACATTTCCGGTAGGATATCTAAATGCGAGTTTGTTTGTGTTTTCCAAGATAGTGTTATTCCTATTCGTACTTTTAAGAATTTTTCTCGGGTTTCCTTTTTGATGTTTACATTAAGCTGTCTCTTTTTTCAATTCAATTCAATTCAGTTTTATTGCAAACAAATTCATATACAGCATAATATCTTATATTACAGAGATTTAATTTTGCATTTCTTCACTAAAGCTTTGAGCTTGTGCGAGAAGAAAATTTATATTAAGTAATAAAAATATTCCTAAGTGATAACTTTAAAATTAATATAAAGATAAAAAATTACACAAAAATAACAAAATAATTCATGAAGTACAGTTAGCTTGAGTAAGGGATAAAATTATACAAAAAATGATACAACACATTACATATTACAAAGAGTTAATATTGCAATGATGATGAAATATTTGAAAAAATAGACTTAGAGGTAGGTTAAGTAGCCAAAATTTAGTTAGTGTTTTGAAACGTTGTACATTCAATAATTCTAATCTTATGTGGTTCGGAAGAGTATTAAAAAAATATGGGCCTGTGTATGAACGGTATCTTTGAGAGGAAGTTTTTCTTACCCGAGGGACTATTAGTCTATAGTTACTGTGACGCGTGTTGGAATGATGTGAAATAAAATTAAAGCTTGAGTGCTTGCACATATAAAAAAGCGTGCTTTTTACGTATAATTTTTTGATATGGAGTACATTTGCTATCGCGTAGACATGTTCGGAAGGGAAAAACATCGGAAGGTAAAATGCAGTTTTTATGATTAATTTTTGGGTAGTTACTAAGGCTCTGAGATGATTGTCATAAGCTCCACCCCAAGCAGTTATTGCATATTGGAGAACAGATTGAACTAGAGCAAAATACACTTCCCTCAACTGCTTTCCTACAAGAGCAGATCTTATTATTTTAAAGATATACAAAGTTTTGCGAATTTTCTTTACTAATTGGTCGATATGAATATTCCATTTAAGAAATTTATCAATATTCACACCAAGGTATTTAACATTATCGATGCAATCAATATGTGGGCAACTGCACAAGTTTTCATATCCGTGTTGATAGCTCTGCATACTGCAGCCACTAATATGCATTTTTAAAGAATTACAATTTGGTTGCCCAGAAATGTTCAACGAAAATGTTAAAGCCTTGGTTTTATTCATATTCAATCGTAGACAATGTGCTTCGAACCAACTTTTTAACTTTTCGAAGTCCTGTTGTGCAAATTGAAAAGTTTGCCGCCAAGACTTCGAAGAGGTAATAAGCACCGTGTCATCTGCAAAAGCGATGATCTTGCTATGATAAAAAGTCATTTCGCACAGGTCGTTCACAAATATGAGATATAATAATGGTGACAGTACAGTGCCTTGTGGAAGGCCGAAATGTTGTTTATTGATCCATTCACTATATGTATCACCAATTTTTACGCATTGTCTACGATTGTCTAGATAACTAGATAAGAGCTTGTACGCTATCCCACACACCCCTATTTTAAATAGTTTTTTCCTGAGTAGGTTATGTGGTATAGTGTCAAAAGCTTTTGCAATATCCATGAAAATCGCCATAGGTTTATTTTCGATTTCTAATTCAGTGTTGACGAAATCAGTAACTTTCAGTATAGCATCCTCCGTGCTTGACCCGTTTCTAAAACCGAACTGGTTTTGAGGCAGTATATTGTTATCGGAAAGGAACTGTTCCAACCTTCTTTTGATACACTTTTCAAATATTTTAGATATTACAGGAAGCAGTGAAATCGGCCTATAATTCAGTGGATTGGATTTTTCTCCCTTTTTATATATTGGGACGACCACTGCTTCTTTTAGAATATTTGGAAAAGTTCCCTCCTTTATACATTTATTCAGTACGATAGACAAGGGTATTTTAATTTCGTGTTTTATTTTTTTCAGAAGATTCGAGCTCATGTTATCAATTCCGGATGCTGAACTACTCATTTTATCTATAATAGCTATTATTTCTTCGCTACTTATTCTACTAATGTGGAAATAAGATTGACATGAAGGTTGAGCATGTTCCTCTAGTACGAAATTATTTTGAGGAAGAGGATATTCAGTAAAAATATTGCAAAAAGCATTATTTATAATATTAGCTGCTGACTCCTCAGTATTTGCAGTTTCTTCTGAATGGGGATCGATTATTTTCGACCATTCTATATTATCAGCGCGTTGTCTCCCTGTCATATCATTAATTGTTTTCCATAAGCTCTTTGTACAGTTTTTACTATTTTCTATGGTCTTTTGAATATATGTTCTCTTTGCGGTTTTTAGAATCCCGTTAAGTCTGTTGCGATATTTGGTGTATGTATGTGTATGGTATTTCTTAAAGCTGTGTTGAAAGGTTGCTTATTAAGCTTGTTTTTTAACTTATCCCTCTTCCTTATCGATCTGATCAACCCTTCAGTCATCCAAGGTTTTAAAGTGCAAAATTTCGAACTAATTTTTAATACCTGTCGACACTCCGATACTAAATCATTTATTTTATCCAACACAATCCTGCAGCCAATTTCAGCACTGTAATTCTGCTGGAGTATGTCGTACCAATTAATTAAACGGAGTTTTTCTTTTAATAAAGAGTAATTAATTTTATTTACAACTTTGTCGTTATCCTTTTTTGATAAATTGGGTTTGATCGGAATTGATAACAGAATGGTACTATGATCCGTAATTGAATTTTTTTAAACTATGGGTGTCGAGTATGAATAATTGTATTGTCTCAAAAAAATATGATCTAGGCATGTGGAGGATGTTTGACTTATTCGTGTGGGTTTATTAATGAGTGAGATAAATCCAAGTCGGGCAAGACAGTTCAGATAATCAATAGTAGCAGCAGAATCGTCTAATACATTTATATTGATGTCACCAATTAAGATGTCTGTTGCGGTGGTTGAAAGTTCAAATAGGTTTTCTAAGTTATTAATAAAAGGAGCAGTATCGAGGGATGGAGACCGATATAAGCCAACTAGAGAAAGATTTGATTTGTCTTTAAGAGAAAAATCTACCTTAATACCTGTTAAGTAATCATTTGATATTTCCTTCCATTTGTACTCTAATGATTCTTTAATGTAAAGAATCACACCATCATTTTTATTTTTATTTAGTTTAGTAAAAAGTATACTATACCCAGGTATAGTAAAGCTATCAATGACTTTATCGAACTCAACGATATAGCTATCGTGCTGCGATTCTGATAAGACAATTACGTCAAAATATGTATTTAGTTCATGTACTAACAACAAGAGATCTTCGAAGTGTTTCTGAATGCTTCTAATATTTAAGTGCATTACACTGAACTTATTTGAGTTTTGGCTAAGTAACTCTTTACAATTGCAAGTTGTTTCTATTTCATATGTTTCTATATCTCTCGAATCAATAAAATCAATCGGTGTAGAAAACATAGTTATATATAAAAATAATGTTAATTTAATATTAATTTAAATTTATCTTATTGAAGACGATTTATATGAATGTCCGATTCAGTTAGAATTTTATATACTTTACTCGTCTCAGATTTTCGTATTAGGATCGATCCATATTTTATCCACACATATTGAAATCCATTGGCTCGAGCGAACTCTTTGGTCTTGTATAATAGTGACTTAGTCGCTTTAGTAAGATGAAGATTCACATAGATTTTACTCCTAGGCAAATTCTTATCAAGAGTATTTGCTGTAAGATTGGCTCTCTTGATTTTCGCCTTCGACAGCCACGCATTGCAATCAGCTTCTGAGTTGAATCTCGCTATTAGTGGTTTGGGATGTTCTCCTTTAGTGTTTATTTGTTTACGCACAAGTGAAACAGGTTTATTAGCATCAGAGATATCTAAAGCTTTTGCCATTTTAGTGAATATATCGTTTAAGTCTTCGTTTGACGTCTCCGGTACACCTGATATTTCCAATTCTTTTTCTAGTTTTTCTTGTTCAGTTTTATTCACTTTGATACTTAAATCGTTGACACGACGTTTTAAGTCGGTGTTTTCGCGAGATAATTCTTCGCACGTTTTTGTCAAAGTGTCTATTTTCGTGCTGTAGTGAGTGAGTTGCAACATTTGCATAACTATTTCTGCTAATCATTAGCTTATTTAATTCCTCCTGCTTGTTACGTTGATTAGTAACCCCCCTTTATTAATTTTATTTTCGTCCCTAATAATCTTGGAAATTGTTCATCAAATTCATGATTATCCAGTATTGCAAATTGGTTACTCATTCCATTTTCCAGTATTTCTTTTTTTGTTTTCCCGTTAACTATAATTTTTGTAATCGAATTTTCTTCTTTTATCCTTTCAGGACAGAATTTGTATTTGAAATCATGATGTTTGTCCGAACATAAAATACACTTTTGTTCGGTACAGTCACAATTACACGCATATAATTTTTTCTGCGGATTTTTACATAAAAAGTAATCATCAGGATTACAATTTCCACCACAATTTATACGTCTCCCACATTTCATGCATTTCTTTGAGGTGCTTCTGCACCATTTCTCTACATGTCCTATTCTACCGCATTTGTTGCATATTCGGATTCTTGGAAAGTAATAATCCACTTTCCATATAATTGTACCAATTTTGATCTCTTTTGGTAGACTTTTCCCTAAAAAAAACTCTATTTTAATTGTTTCACCTGGGATCATTGACCCATCCCTCAATTTTCCATTAAACCTGTATAAGTTTGTGGCTACTACACCATTATTATTGATTTTATTTAATATGCTCTCATCGCTATAAGTCCTGTCTATGAATTGCACAATTCCAAAAATGGATATACAATTTTGCGGATGAATGCTTTAACTCCAGCACCTTTAATTTTCACATTTTCCAAAAACTCATTCGCCTTCACATATGTATCGATCATTAACCTCACAATTTTGAAATTTATGTTACGAATGTCAATAATCCTCTTAATTTTGAGTTGTTCACAAATTTCAAGGACCGCTAGATCTGATAACTTGTCCTCATAATTAGTTTTGACCATCACTGCAAAATGTTCGTATTTAATGTTTTTATCATATTGATAATTTCTTTCATTTTCTTTAATATTTAAATTACCCAAATTCTTTTCTCCCCTGGGAGTCGCCATTGTAGCCCCAGCCACGTAATCCCTATTTCCCAATTGATAATTTTTTCCTCGCATTCCATTATTTAAAATTTTATCATTATCATTATCCTTTCCTCTATTTCTACTCTCATAATTAATTTTCGCCTGCTTTCCACTATCATTTGACAGGTTTTTTCCACAAATATTATTGTTTTTACCGACGCCATCTTGCTGAATAAAAGAATTCTGTACAATCATATCGCTTTTGTTTTTTCCTTAATTCACCTCACCTAATGTGATATTTTCCATTTCATGGTCTTCACTATAATTTATCATTTATCATGGACTTCAATCAATTTTTTTTTTTCAATTGGGTTCCGTTCAACCATATTCCGACACCTATCCGGAGGATTTTCTTATTTTCCTCCATCTTTTTTATATTTCCGAATTTTTAATTAATTTGTCACAATCAAACACCCCAGACAAGAACACACTTGATTTCGCACAAAAAAAAAATTTATTAATGATTCAGTATTAAAAACTTGCAATTCACTAACCTTCCGAAAATTAATTTTCCAATATGGCTACCAAAAATTGATATTACTCCAACACCACTTTTGTAAGAATAAGATACGAGGGCGGTTCAAATATGATCGATGCAAATGCTCTGCCACGTTTATTTATTACAGAAAAAAATTACAAAAATTTACAGTTTTTCTAGGTACTCCCCCTCACTAGTTGCAGATATTTTCCACCTCTCCGGAAGCTTTTTGATGCCGGTATCGAAAAATTCCTTGGACTACTCGGACATCCATGTGCGTACAAACTCCTCTGCCTCATCTTCGGGGTTTGATTTTTTGATCTCCGAGGGCTTCTTTCAGAGGTCCCAACATATGGTAATCGCAGGATAATAAGTCCGGACTGTAGGGGCAGTGCTTCAGTACCTCCCACCCCAATTCCGATATTTTATCGAGCGTAAGACGCGCGGTATGAGGACGCGCGTAATCCTGGAGAAGTTTGGGAATCCATCGCACCGTTATTTTGCGATATTGAAGGTGTTCGTAGATGAGAGACTCTACACTACCAATGATAGAGCCGAGTTCAGCCGAATTGCCTCGAAAATTCATCCTACGCTTCTCCGAAATGAGTTGTTCTACGCGGCGAATGTTGTCTGGTGTGATGCTGGTTGGCGGTCGACAATCATGCGGCTCATTCTCGACGGTTTCACGGCCATCCTTGACCGCTTTGGCCCATTTAAACACAGCAGTCCTACTCAGGCACTCACTACCGAACGGATTGTGCAAACGCAGAAAAATTTCCGTATTCTACACTAAAAAACGAATGACAATACGTTGCGCAATGGCGGTCGGCACTTAATGTTCACTCATGGTCGTAACACGAACGTAAAATATCCCTTCGCGACGAAAACTATGCCACTCTGTTCGTAAGCTATCATATACTCAAGCCACGACCTTCAAAACATACATGCGCGCCATCTGCAGCGTTTGTCTCGATCATATTTGAACCACCCTCGTACAAATTTTGTATTTTCTCCATGGGCGATTCACGATGGGTTTGAAATAAAAGCCGTATTTATTTGCTTTAAACCAATATATTTCGTGAATCGTCCATGGAGATAATACAAAATTTGAATCTTATTCAATACAACGATTCTGGCAAAACAACACTTTTAATCAAACCACTTTTGTATTTCACCACAGTAGTTACACTAATCACACTATTATAGAAACACGTCCTTTCTGTTCGAGATCCTAATTTTGATATAATTTAAATAAATTTTACCAAATTGCAGATCTTTAGTAGTCTGGCTGGTCTAGCGGTTAGTGCGCGCACCTTCGGTGCACAAGGTCATGAGTTCGAATCTCACCGTGGATCATGGTGCTTTTCGAACTCACGAGCTTGTGACGGACTATGATCTCACTCAGATGTTAAACGAGTACGTGATGCTGATCTCATTACCTCAACAAAAAGCAGATAAGATCTTAGAAATAGGATGTCACTAACACATCCTGCGGCCTTAGTCCAATGCTGGATTGTCGCGCCTGTTATTTATTTATTTAAATTGCAGATCTTTAGGGGCAGTTTGAATTGAATTGAAATCGAGCTAAAATTAACCCTAGTCTTAAGGCATTAAAACTGTTAGAAATAACGAAGCTAAAATAAAATGATGTAAGAAAGAAATGATCGTTAGACTATGCGTTAATTTTTAAAAGAATCGTACGAGCCCTTCACCTTGGCAGAAGTTGGAGAAAATTGAGATAGGAAAATATTATATTATATATACTGTTATATATAACGAGCTTCGGCGAGTATCTAATAAGTTAATTAGACGTAAGAAACGCAAACATTTTGACGAGCAGTTAGAGCAAATAAACCAAAGATTAGCCAGTAAGAACACTAGACAGGCGTACAAACTTATAAATAATGTCAATGTAATTCGAGCCATGAATATGGACAGCAGTGGGACGCTACTCATCAAGTCGACTCAATTAGTAGCGTACGCCGACGATATCAACATCATGTCTCGAAGGTTGGGTGATGCAGAAAGCTTCCTGCATAACCTCAATAACGCCGCAAAGGAAGTTGGACTACATATCAACGAAAGCAAAACAAAGGCCATGATGCAATCGAAAACAAGGACGCCAGCAAGCATCACAGTGGGGGACCTTAATATCGAGTCTGTAGACAACTTCAACTATCTGGGTTGTAACTTATCGAAAGACGCCAACGAAACCGACGAAATTAAGCGACGGATACAACTAGCCAATAAGACATATTTCTCGGTCCTCCCTATAATTAATTCGAAACTTGCGCACAGGAACACGAAGCTCCGCGTGTACAAAACGATCATCCGACCCGTGCTATGTTATGGCTGCGAAACATGGACCCTTACCCAAGCCTCCGAAATTTTGCTAGACCGATTCGAACGAAAGGTCCTTCGGCGAATTTTCGGGGCCGTTCGTGAGCGAGACCAATGGCGTATCCGATACAACCATGAGTTGTATCAATTGTACGATGAGCTGGAAGTATCGAAAATCGTGAAGCTTCAACGTCTGCAATGGGCGGGGCATGTACAAAGGATGGACGACAATCGCATGCCAAAGAAAGTTATGAACGCACAACGAATTGACGGAGCGAGGTTGCGTGGACGACCGAGAGCTCGCTGGGAGAACTCCGTAGGTGAAGACGCCCACAAGCTGCTGGGTTTCCGAAACTGGAGGACAAGGTCACGTAACCGCGACAATTGGAGGTCAACGATTCAGGCGGCCAAGGCCCGACGTCGGGCTATTGTGCCACATTGATGATGATGATATTGTTTTTTGGTCAATTCTCAAAAATTTGACTTTGAAGTTCTGTAAAAACTAAACCTCTTATCCGATTTTAGTGCCGTTAGTTTTATTTTTTTAGGTAAATTTGTTGGCTGTAATAATCATTTTATTTTGCGAGGTATGAGTGTATTGAGAAACTGGTGGAATTTTTCAGTATCCGCAACCTAGTCATATCGCCATCTAAATGCACTCCAACACTTCTCACCACCTGGACGCAGGAATTTCCGGAGGAGCTTAGGATCCATACTGGTGAGCATAATGAGGACGTTGTTCCTACTATTACCAACCCCAAGATCCTTGGTGTCTATCTAGACACCATGATGAAGTCGAAAAACCACGTCAAAGACCCCCACCACCTATATCGCCTGAGTAGACTAGGCTCCCGAGAGCCACCCAATTCCGTTCCAATTTCGTTCCTACTGCGACCGGGTCTACGTAGCAACGACCCATGCCTATGGCATCGCCAAGAGTCGCAAAGACCCCCTTCGACGCAAGAAGGGGTTGGATAGTTCGTATCATCATTTCATTCAAGGTTTTTTTTCGTTTGGGGAGAAGTTCTGGCCGGCCCAGCTGCTCCTCATGCTACTAATACGTGCCGGCATCGAGACGAATCCAGGTTCATGGATGTGCTCGGTTCGGTATGCGCCAATAGAATTTGGACCAATGTCCAATCGTCAGTTGAGTGCACAATACTGCGGAGAATGGGTTCATCTTAAGAACTGCTCGGGACTCACCAATACCAATCAAAGGACACGATCATACACAGCAATCAGCAATTTGCCATACAGCGTCGTTGATATCACTTCCGCTGAGAACACCATGGAGCTACAAGCGATAATCGTTTAATCAGGAAATATTGACTTTGAAATTAAATTACAACATCTATATTTCACCTGTCTCCAGCTGTCCCACCGGTTACAAAGTCGATATCAGCCCCATATTAAACGGCTAATATCACCTCCTACTTGATTATTTCAACGCCCACCACGATTTATGGCATTTCAACCTTCAAAACAACACCAGAGGTAACCCATATCACTGGATCCTGCACAAGTTCACCTGACATTTCCATCGCCAGCCCTGGACTTATAAATGACATCATCCGATCACCTGCCAATTATTCCACTCTGGATATGCCGTCGAAATTCATCCATCCCGACAAGAAGACGTACACCAAATTCAACAAAGCTGACTGGGACAGCTTTAAAAGGTTCACCAGCGAAGCTTTTGCTAGTCTCACCGCACCAAGTGATGTACGTATATGGCTGAAAAACTACTCAGACGGATTATTCTCACTGCAGCTAAGAGATACATTCCAGCAGGCCGCATTTCCAGCTTAAAACCCAACTTCCCAACATCTGCGGCTAACTTGGCAAAAACAAGGGATCAACTTAGAAGTGCAGACCCAAGTGACCCACGGATTAACGACCTTAATGACATCATAGTCAAACAGGTCGACGACCACAGGAGAGGCATATGGCACTCACATCTAGGAAAACTAAATTCCAACACTGTTAGAAACCTACCAAACCCCACTAAAACTCAAGGGAGGGTTTCTATCAAGTTTAGCAACTCTACCGTGAGCGACGACAAGAAATGCGCAAATCTATTCAACAAACAATTCGTCGAGCTCCCAACTAAGGATAAACTCAAGCGCAAAATCACACGAGACATCCAAAACACTAAGGTAGATGAATACCTCCACATCACCACCACAGAAGACAGAAGTTGCCATGGCCATAAAGAATGCCAAAAATTCAAAAACACTTGGTCCAGACGGTATAGCAAGGATCTTGCTCAAACACCTCGACACACCGGCCTTAGAGTATATCACTGCCACGATGAACCTTTCGTTACGAACATTCATATACCGAGCTGAACTATAGTGGTTAACACTATGATATGTACTGGATTGGAAATCATCATGTAGATGAGCGTACGTGTGTGTCTAGAAATTTTTTCTACTCTTCCTCAGCCCCCCCTCTCGCACACCCCTCGGGCAACCCACAAGATGGTCGGCCGATGAACAGACTGTCAACAGTGTGGTTGTCATCTAATTCGCGCCAAGTGAACGCAGTGAGTGTGAGTGGACAAAATCGAGTTTTTCCAAGTGAATTGTAAGAAATTGACTTAAACAGTGTAGGCCGTAAGGCTGCGAATTCGTTCTAATTTAAAAAAAGTTTATTTCAGAACATGAAGTGCATTGTTGTCGGGTTTTCCAGCGACCAACAGAGAAACACTATGAGTGTATCTTTTCACAGGTAATCGCGTGAGAGCCTACATTTTAGTGGTCATATGTGAATTTTTGTGTCAAAATTATAGTTTATCGCATTGTTCATACATGTTTTCTTGAAAACAAGTGCGCGATTGTGTGGTTGACAGCCAATACAATAGACGAGTTTCCGTTCGTTTGAGTTCGTCCCAGGTTCGTACCTTGTTCGTGCATGTTTTGTACGAAGCGGGCACGAAAGGTTACGATGGAAATTCGTCTCGTCGATGTGTTCATGAACGTATCAATTTCATTCTGTTTCGGGGGCTCATCACATTGTTATAGCTTTGCAAATTTTTTTTTGCAATTTTCGTGCAAAGTTTCGAGTCAATTTGATAATTAAACTGCTTTGGTAAAATAATATGTTAATTCTTTCATAATGTAAACCGTTTCTTGCAGATTTCTAATGGATGAGGCGAACGCGCTGTATGGATAGACAAACTACAGTTAAGAGGTGTGTAGATTCCTAAAAGAGCTGTGGTTTGCACGAAACATTTGCGTAATGACGGCATATTTTGACTTGAGAAACGAACTGTGCTCAAAGAAAATGCATTTCCGGAACTGAATCCGTCTGGTATTACGGTAAGTAAACAAATAAATTTAACCGACAGTAGTTGAATTGTTAAAATATAAATTGGTATGCATAATGATTTATCGATTGTTTTCAGATGTCTAATGAGTCTATCGGCGAGCCAAATGCAGTTCAAGCAGGTTTAGGATCGTCACATGCAGGACGCGAGCCGTGAATCTGCGGGACAGTGTACTAGGGAAGCAGTTATGCTCCGCCACCACGAGAGGCTTCTGATATTGTCTATCAAGCACCCGAGCCCCATTCAAACATATCACCACGTGCGGCATTTTCAAATCTCATCAATCGACTGGACGAACAGTATGGTGTGAAGCAAACGTTGACTCCTTGCGTGCTGCTTAGTGCATTGATCATTTTCCTCGGCGTGGCGACCTTCATGTATGTAACGATCAGTCTCGATTTGGCCAACACCATCAACGATCGAAATACTTTCTATCAGATATGCGACGATTCACACAGATGACGTGCATCGATGAGGAGGGTTTGAAAGGAGCTCTGGAGTTATTGAGGACCACAAATGTAAAGATATTACAGCACAGTTTAGTTTGGGTACCAAGGAAATTGTTCGATTGGTTCAGCCCACTCATCTGCATCTGAACGTTCGTCGAATGGTTCGCGATCTGCACAATGTCGAATATTTGATTCACCAAAATCCGCAGTGGAAAATAAGTGCAGTCGATGAAGACGGCACTGCATTGTCTTTTGATCAAGTATTGGCGTTGCGCGATGTTCAAGCCTACAGTTTTGCAATTTTGAATCCCCGCCTTCCGTTCACGTGTTCCGTGTACAATAAGCTACAGAAGTTGTTGTGAACCATCTAAGGGACAAGTTGACTCCGCTGCATAAACGCCTAAGCATGGAGTGGGTGTGGAATGAATGCAGTCTTAATCGCCTTAATTCCGCCAAAGCCGGTCCCAAGCCCGGTTATAAAAGGAAGAGGGAGGCGATTAACGAAATATAATTTATTTTCTACCCAATCAAAATGTGACATTTGTAAGTATTATTCCCCTGGAGGAAATTAGTATAATGGTGAAAAACTTCCATACAAATTTGACAAAAGTTGTACTCGACCCAATAAAACACACCTGAAGCCTTATTGATTCGTTACTCATATTCCCATTACACCGATATGAAAATCATAAGAAAACATACACGTAATTTGCGGAAAACAAGAATTTCGATTTATGTATTTAGTCTTTATCTTTTTTGCTTAGGGCTCCATTACACAGTCATATTTATATTATAATATGTATGTCATATGTCTAAGCCTACTCGATTCATTCAGTATAAATTTTTAGACGTGCAATAAGCGAAATCAAGTAGGCTTAAGCATATTATAATATAAATATTACCAAATATGATTGTGTACTAGAGCCCTGAGTACCGAAATTGTTTGCATGCAGTTCATACAAATCTATTTGGCAATTCAAATTTTTGCGCCAAATGTATGCCCCCATCGTATGAAAAATTTACGGCGCCTATGGTGTAGTTGATAGTATGTGTGTTTTTTGTGATTGTGTTATAAAAACCTAGACAAAAAATTTCCTTAAGGGCGTATCCATAGTCTACCTAATCCCAGGGTTAACACGTCAAATATCTCGCTACTACAAAAAATCAATTTGACATTATAAAATAATGTCTAATTCGTGTGGTTCCTGCAAAATTTTCATTGCCAACATCAAAGTCACAATAAGGTGCATAAAATTTGATCAATATTATCATATAAAGTGCACTAATCTAAAAAATGAACCAGCACCAAAAAAAAAGGAATGCGAACAGTGGAAATGTGACCCGTATACAGTTAAATCAGAACGAAAACTGACTTCGATGGTGACGGTGAATCTATATACAAAAAATACCGGTGTACAGAGGGCTGCGCCCGCAATACGAGGGTTTTTTAGAATTTTGATGCATATTGAATATTTTTTGTACATATATTTTATAAGCAATAGATAAGAATTGTGCACATGCACAGTATTAATGAAATGCTTCCTGTAAATCTATTTTTGGATTGGTCTAATTAAAGGTGGAACAGAATGAAAGGCGCGTTTTTTTTTGCTATTTACGCAGTTTTGTATAAAAGTACTCCAAGGCAAATCTACAGGCATGTTTCGATTTAAGCCTTTGAGCAAAAAGAAACTCAGGCAAACGTAAGGATGGCTTGGCTCTATATATGAACTGAATTATTAACTGTAAATCTACTGTTACTGTTTTGTTTTAATCAAGGAAAAGCAACTTATATGAAATGATTCCATTGTGTCCCCTGACATAAGAGCCCACGCAAGCTTTCCTATGAGCTATGAGTTTAGAACAAGTATACTTTTGCAGCTATTCAGGGACACCCTGTTAACTTGGTCCTACAAACTTCAAAAATATTTGTGGCAAACACTATTACCATTCTATGAATTTCCACCAAATTTAATGTTCATTGGCTATGTCCACACATGTGCGATTTCGTCTTCCCTATCGTCTTCAAGCTCCGTATCCACTTTCAACATTGAACATGTCATTGATTGCGTCAAGTGAACAGAAGATATCAATGTTTCATTCTATCCAGATCTGTCCATTATTTATCGTTCAATATGTGTCACGGCTTTGGTCAGGACGGGTAAATGATAAATTCTTTAATGAAATGTATGAATAGATGATGTGTTGTTAATATTTAACATTGGCAATTGCGTTCATGAATGAATGCGTTTCTTCAATAGCGCATACATCTCAAGTTTCAATTGTCAAAATGATGAAGACGAACGAAAATTGAAACTGTCTAGACAGGCACATTGTTTTTGTTTCGTCAAGTTAAACGATATGCATTGAAGAAATGCTTAAGAGGCTTCCCTTGCATTGTGAAAGGCCCTTACTAAATACTTGGCTATATTTCCGGTTTGGATAAAGTTATTCGAATGAAAATTCGTAGACATATTCCCTATGTAATTTTCTAAGAACCCTTAGCAGAATTAGTCAACAGTCTTAATATTTAACGTATATAACTTTTTTACCGTTACTCGAAACTGGAAAATTTTAACTGATATGAGATGTACTCGTTTAGATCTTTGATTTAAATACCCATACGTCAATCTCCGATAAAAACTAAAATAGTTGACTTTTTTTCAAACGTTCGGGACACCCTGACCATTCCAACCATTCCAACCATTCTACACATTCCTACCAAATTTGATGACAATCGGTTTAGCCGTTCGCGAGTTATTTAGTGAGCAGACGGACGGACAGACGGACAAAATCGATTTCATAAGGGTTTTTTGAGAAAAAAAAATTTCTAAAAAACCCTAAAAACTAAAATCCGATCTGAACAACATGGACAGTGTTTCCAAAAAGCGTTTTGATGAACTCTCAACATCGGTTCAATTCATGTCGAACAAATTTGAAGAGATATTGGAAATTGTCAACGAAATAAAGGAATTACGCACCGAGAATATGGCTCTTAAGGTCCATCTAGATTAGTCACCAAATGGCGTCACGTGCAGCCAAATGGAGGTTGTCATTTCATCCAAACTGATCGCCATTTGGGTGTGTGTCCAGTTTTGATATTCAATATGGCAACTCAACCAACCGCTATGACAACCGATTGTCAAATTCAAAGTGACAATTTTGAAACTTTTGTTCGTTCTTTTGTGTGAAATTGAATAATTCTTGAATGGCGTGTAATAATTCAAACACGCAGAGTCTGATTTTGATAATTAAATTTTAAAAAATCTCCAGATAAGGAGACTTTACTCACCACCTACAAAGCCGTCGGTCGTTCTGTGGTAAATTAGGCAGCACCGATATGAACAAATAACTTATGTAAAACCAATTGGAAACGGATTCAAACATGCCAGAATGCAGCCATGCGTACTATTACTGGATGCGTACGCATGTCATCTCAAGACCACTTGCACCAAGAAACTAAGCTGCTAGACCTCAAGGCACATATCGAAGCCAACACCCAAATCATGACCTTATGGACAAAACCCCACCACCACCAAAGCTTTGTGTTTGTTTGTGCTAATAAACGGACGGCGAGAGCTTTTGTAGTGGCCAGCAGACAAGCATTGTGCATTTCACATTGTAAGAACGATGGTTCTTGTCTTGCAAGTACACCCGTCCGGTTTTGTCTTACAATTTGAAACCACCCATTGTGTTTTTGATTTGAGCCGTTAGTATGGAGAAAAAAAAGTTGCCTGTAAAGTATTTTATTACCATTGCCACTGCTCACTGTTTGCCATTTTAAAAACCATGATTTATGGTTTTCATTATTTCGCCTAGTCATGTTTTAATTTGCATATCAGATTTTCTTTGTATGCAAATGACGGCATAAATATCAGAAGCTTATAATTTTCATGCACATTCAAAGGATAAAACAATAAATATTTTTTTTTTAATTTTCAAGACTGTACCTAAGAAGACTGGTGTTTGGTAGCGGTCACTATAAATTTCTGTTTTATGTTAGCGAATTATCCTAATAAACCGCATATCACGCTCCAATTTCCGAGATGCGCTTTTTACATTCACTAAACATGGAATTGTATGGTAGTCACAGATGCGGGTAAATTTTACTTTTAAAGCTTATTGCCTTGTTATTATTGCAAATACGTATTATAATCTTGGCTTAAAATATCACACACATACAGTAAGGATGATAAGAATCGAATGTCAAGAAAAATAATTATTTTCTTGTCTATTTTTAGGGGCACCGCAAAAGTATAGCTGTTTGACTTCCTTTAATTGTGTTTAAACACGAGAGACAAACTAATCAAAATCTACAACAAACTAGTTTTTTCACAATTTGTTGCGCGGCGAAACACGATGAGTTGCGGACTGGACCTCCAATTTCTTACTAACTTTCTGTGACTGGTTAGTATGGTTTTTAATAGTTGAATTTAGATAAGATCCACTTTTTAGTTTGATGTTGCAGTTGTGGTCATTTAAGAATTCTGTTGTGGTTAATGGGTGCTCTCTGCACAACAGTTTTGATGTTGATGACGTGTTTAAAAATTAGACCTAGATCTTTTTTGCGCACCTAGATACTTTTTAGGCGTCAGGTGTACTTTACTTGATTTGGTAATCATTTGCATATCTATTTTTGCATAAAGATATGCCAATTTAGAACCATCAAACATCTCAGCAGTTGCAAAACCCCTTTTCAAATAACTTGATCAGGGAAGAGTATTTAGCGAAGAATCCTAAAAAGTAAAAGTAAAATGATTTTAAATGCCGAATCAATTGAAGGAATGAATTTATAAAAATGAGTTTTTATTGATTTTGTATATAATGTTGATGAAACAATAATCGTCAACTTAAAATACTCTTAAATTATCATTTAAACAATTGGATAACTTGGTTCAGATGCAATTCCACAGAAATTATTTGCATTTCTTGGCAACTTCATGTAACCAGCTTCACCCCATTTGTCGGTCCATTGATTCTTGATGATCCAGTAGTCCTTACCTCCTTCACTGCCATATCCAACAATCAAAATTTCGTGATTTACCTCATCTTTATTGCATTCCACATCATCATAGATACCACCCTTGTACAATTGGAACGAATCTGGTCCGGCATTAACAGACGCGGCCACTGGACCCAAAGTGGCGACTACTTCCTTAAGTAATGTTTCGTTACCAGGCGGAATGGTGGCATATCCTTGAATTGTTGTGCCAATATCAGTTTCTTTATAATGACACTTGTCTTGCGTCTTTTCAATAAATGGATATGCATCGGCTTTGCTTATTCCCTTATTTTCGACAATGTACTCGTAAGCGTAGTCATGATAACCACCGTCGCAGCCCTCATTTCCGAAGGCAGCCGAACAGTCGACCAAATGTTGTTCAGAAAGATTGATCAATTGTCCGGTTTTACGGAAAACATGACCTTCAATTGAACCAGTAACAGCAAAGGACCAACAAGCGCCACATTCAAGACCTAAGAAAAATACATATAATTAGTTAATTAATGAAAAACTGAATACTGAAGTTGAGGATGTGTTAGTGACATCCTATTTCCAAGATCTTTTCTGCTTTTTGTTGAGGTAATGAGATCAGCATCATGCTCAGCAGTGTTATTTATCCCCATAAATAAATGATCATAGTCCCTCACAAGCTCGTGAGTTCGAAAGCACCATGGAACACGGTGAGATTCGAATTCATGACCCTGTGCACCGAAGGTGTGCGCACTAACCGCTAGACCAGCCAGACTACTGAAGTTGCAGTTGAGGAAGATGCAGTATTAAAATTCAAAAATAAGGATACTTACCTTGAAACTTGACTGGAGTAACTCCTCCTTTTTCTCGCCAATCAAATGAGTCTGGGATCGCAACAGCTGCTGGGGCGGCCGATTTTCTGTTCTTTACTTTGGATCTATGTGTGTATAAATTATCTGTAAGAATGCACTAGCGCTAACCTAATCCCGATCAAAATACTTACTCTCCTTTTGGATTCTTCTTGCGACCAGTCAAGCCGGCTAAAAATTCTTCTGGCTTCAAATCTGAAAGGAAGTTCAATCCCATTTGGAACGAGCTTTTGCCACTTTCGAAAAGCTGATTATGATTATCGACCACTTTTTTGTGGGCTTCAAAAATGCCTTGACGCAGTGTTTGTTCTGCTCTTGAAGCGTATTTCTTGCCAGTTTTCGACTAAAAATATTAAACATGTTTTATGAAGTATGATGTAAAAAACTGTAAGATGTTCAATCTGCAATGTCCGTGAATTTGTATGTTGATAACAAAAACACCTTAATGACTCAGCTTTTTTATTCGGATGCGTTTCGGTTGCTTATACAATCATCCTCAGCGAGTAACAAAAGTTGAAGTAACTCATAATTAAACTGTTATGTACAAATACTAACTAATTAGTGGAAAAAGAATAAAAACAAAAATTTCAAATATTCTTTATATACTTAATTGCCCATCAGTGCATCGAATGTGTTTTATCCTTTTTCCACTAATTATTATTTGCACATAACACATAACAACGCATTGGTCTCGGCGATGACACGATCCAAGATAGAGCTGCCTGTAGAATTATGCTGGAATATTATCGCCAAAGCGGGCGATGTGCCTACACCGCGGGTCGAGCAACGCGAGCGGTATAAAGAACGAGGCAAGGAAGAAGAAGAATTATTTGCACATAACAGTTAATAGGTAGAATAATTTATTTGAATATGTAAAATATTTAAGTAAAGTAAATAATTCCGTTTTTTTTTTTAATTTGTTCATACGTTAACATTTTGGTTCAATTAAGAGTTAGTTCAACTTTTGTTAGTCGCTGAGGATGATTGTATAAAGAAACGAAATGCATCCGAATACATTTTTTATAAAGCTATTATTTACTTGGTGTTTTTGTAATCAACATATAAACATGTTTTAAATTACAACTAGTTCTTCTGCGGATTTGTTGAAATATAAATACTTACTACAAAATCAGCAAAATTTCCAATTGTTCCCGGTAGTGGAAGATTAGCAGGGTTGATCAATTTTGAACCACTTGAAAGTCGATTTGTAACTCCTTGGGTGATACCGCCTGCCAAGTTCCCAAGGCCTCCCAGAAAACCTTGACCGGCCGCCAGGGCAACGACAATCGAAAGAAGAATAATTATCTTCATGATAACTGTAAAGAATATAATATAAATAATAATACATTTATTTTTCGTTTCTACAAAATTGCCATTTTCGGTAGTCTACCTACAATACACCGAAATCCAATATTCGAACTAGCACTACGAGACGTTTTTCATTTGGCAACGAATATATTAAATATTACACTATGTGAAAAACGGATTAATTTGTTTGCCCAATGACGTAGTTAGTGAGGTTTTGATTCATTTTTTCACCAACGCCAATTGACCTACCATACTAGTATGACCGTTTCAGAAAAATACGATCAAAGCTAACTTAACTCCAATATGTATTTAGTGGTTATTTACCATAAAAAAATTGTTCTATGAAAAATCAGTTTTATTTTGCTTGAAGGTGCAATTTTGAAAATTAGCCCGCGGGAGAATAAAAAGAAAAGTGTGGGTTCGTCAATAAAAATAAAGCGTGTACGTCAATAAAAATAAAGTGTGAGAAAATTGGAACCGCAGTCAGCTCTTTTCACATATTTTCTGTGTGTTTCAAGTCATAATTTTATTGTGATTTTAGATGATTTAATGATTTTATTGTGATTTAAATAATAGCAAGCTACCATCCTGAACGAAGTAATTTCAGCTCAGAAACGATTTGTCGTGACTTTAATTTACATTTTCCTCGACACGACCGCAGCGGCCCTACCGACTATCACCTAGTGGTGTTTTCCTCGATGCGGCTGCAGCGATTGTGGATTATGTACACTGCAACTTCCCTACTCCAAGCAGCCGTCGCCCGAAGCGAACAAACAAACGAGTGCACCCCGTTCACCACTCATGCGGGCATTATTTACAACAAGAGTCACGCGACTGCTTTCTATACACAGGCGCATTCGTGTATTGGCCGAATGAGTACGACCAATGTGCGAAGCAATTTCCCTACCTCAAGCAGCCGTCGCCCGAAGCCTACAAACAAGCGAGTACTCCACGTGCACTACTCATGCGGACCTTATTTACCACATGAGTCGCGCGATTCAATCGACGATAATCTTCATTGCTGACCAATGCTAAGCGATTATCATATAAAAACGAGTTTTTATGGGTAATTGAAAATATTGCTAACATCATGGTCAAGAGGTTCCAAGTTTTTGAAAAAAAAAAAACTTTTAGAACCGAGATAATGGTTCAACCGACATGCGTCTTCCAATTTTTTTAATAGAGATGAAATTGCCAAACTATACTGAACACTCAGATTCAGTTTATTCCGCTTCGAAGCTATTTCCGAGAGTTTATTTTTTTCTATGGAAAACATTTTCTTCGATATCATTCCACGCATTAATTTCAATTCAATTTTCAATTTATTGCAATGGTTGTTCCTAAAAACTAGTCTAATAATGTTACAAATATAATATTTGCTTTTCTTCTCTAAAGCCTTGAGTTTGAGCGAGAAGAAAAATTAGGTTAAACATTAAATCTAGAAGCTAAGTGACATTTTAATTTACATTCAGAAGTTAAATTATCAAAAAATAAGAAATTAATAACTACTTTAAATAATTCATACATTAAATTAAAAGATGAAAGAAAAACAGGAAATCATTGAGGTGAAATCTTACATAGAAATCATATTACAATGATGATCAAACATTTGATAAAATGAACTTAAGGGTAGGTTACTTAGCCAAAATTTGATTGCTAAATTTGAAGCGTTGTATATTATAAAATTCTATTCTGATATTGTTAGGAAGAGAATTAAAAAAGTAAGGTCCCTTATATGTGTGATATCTTTCAGAAGAAGTTTTTCTTACTCGGGGAATTATAAGTCTATTGTTACTGTGCCGCGTGTTACATTGGTGTGAAATGTGATTTGAATTAGATTTTTTGCTCAAATAAGAAAGTGTGCTTTTTACATATAATTTCTTGATGTGAAGAAAGTTTGCTAACGAAAAGACATGTTCAGAAGGGAAACACATCGGAAGATTAAAAGCCGTTTTTATGATTATTTTTTTTGGTAGTTATTAAAGTTCTTAAATGATTATCGTAAGCACCACCCCATGTAATTATAGCGTACTGTAGAATAGATTGTACTAGTGCAAAATATACTTGCCTCATATGTTTTACTGTAATAGTAGATCTAATTATTTGAAATACATGTAAGGTTTTGCGAATCTTTTTTATTAATAGTTCGATATGGATGTTCCATTTGAAGAATTTATCCATATGAACACCAAGGTATTTAACACTGTCGACGCAATCAATTTGGGTACAACTGCATAAATTTTCGTATCCGTGTTGGTATGATTGCATACTACAGTCATTTATATGAATTTTCATTGAACTACTAATTTAAATTGGTATTTTTCCAATGTTCCACAGTTCGCAAAAAGTATGGAAATGTCATTATGAATCATAAAATGCTAAATATATTTGACTAGAGCTGTGTTTTATTACTACAGACCAACACTTACACTAGGGTGACAAAGTTTTTGCGTCATTGCTCATTGGTCAAAATTTATAATACCTCTTTTAGAAACTGTTTTCGAGAGATAAATAGCTCCACTTTTAACTTACAAGCAGCCTACTATAAGTATGAGAGAGTTGAAGCCGGTGTACCACACGGGTCCTTTTATGTATCTAAATTTCACCTCGGACTTGCTACCCATTGTGATCTCATCAAAGTAACTGAAAGCTCAGGCTGAATTCACAACAAGAATGCAAATATGTCCCCCAGTATTCCTAAGAAATATTGCAATCGGCAAGAAAAAATGATATTAACAGACTCATCTGGAAAGATCACATACAGCACACAAGCGAATTTTTCGAATTTCAGTGTCGAAGTGTTTCTCTCTCGATTACCGTAACTCCTAGTGGAGCATGGTGCGTTGATGACTACCGTGTGTAGTCATCAACGTTACAAAGACATCTGAACTCGGAGTGTGATACGGTTGTCAGCCATACCACTACCTCCTAGTCGCATTGATAGTTTATTATTCTATGATAAGAATATTTCTTATCATCTTCTTCTGAATGATAAACTTGCGACGAGTCGTGCCGAGTTTGGAAACTCGTTTCTCTATGAGTGTCTATTTCATAGAGTTGCGACCGAACGATCACGGCCACAGAGCACGACAAAGTGTTTATGGAAGCCGTATCGGGGTTTGTCTCATTTATGATAGATACATTCGATTTATTAACCATCCACAACTTTGTCTTTACCTACATATTTAACTCTGTGGTTAAAAAAGACGTATACGACAACGGTTTCAACGACTTGTTAATATTATCTATTTATAAAGCTACACTAATTCCGGGACTAACACGCACTATGCACATCACGGTAATATCCACTATTATAGGCTAAACTTTTTTTTACGCATTTTAGCATTAAGGTTCATACATTTAACTTGCATTTCAAAGCCGAATTTATATCATCACATAATTAACCAAAATGTTTAATCAACAGCTATATTCTTTAAACTGTCCAAATATTAAAAACAATACGAGTACTAGTTAACATGTCAAGGTGAACAAGGAGCTTAATAAAAATGCAAATTAATAATTTTTTTATTAATTTGAACGCTTCTTCGAATAATTACCGCCAATCAGGTTAAAATACACAATATTAATAAAATTATAAATTGCTAATAATAGATACTAGCACCATCGAAATCAAGCACTGTGATTAAATGTTAACTTTGAACTTACTTTATATAACTATAACAACTATTTTTTTTTTGTAAAATGTCGCAAGCTTATTCACTTTACGAATGTTATCTTCCGTGTTGACGATGAAAATGAGTAGCACTGAAATTGATTCTCGTATTTATAGACGCCGAGATTCACGTCTCGGCATAAGTATATTTATAATATTTTTTGTAATGTAAGTAAGTCCAAGGCATCTTTCATTAGTCCTCCTACCACAACAAGACCAGATTTGTTTTTTGCCAAAACGTTGCTTGCTTGTATTAAAAAAAAACTTAATGAACATAGGTGCTAATCAGTGTAATGGGTACATCAAATTTGTTCTAAGACAGAAGATACACTAATACGAGTACCGGTTTTCGGTGATTATGTTAATCGGTTGAGTTCAAAACTTCCTAAACTTTTTTTGTAATTGGCTATTCCCGCGGTTAAGGGCGTTAAAAAATATTAACACCCATCATATCATATTTATGTTATCGTATAAGTATTTTTATTCGTTTGTGAGTCACTCAAGATTATTGTTTTTTTTTTCACTTACTATAGGAGAATTGAAATCAGGTTTTAATTTGCATAATAAGTTTTTGTCTTGTCTGCGAATATTAATCCTCACCAAATCAAAAACTAATAAAACTTCAAGCACATAAAAAGTTTTCGGTTCTGGCTACTGTATAAAGTATACATCAAAAGACGAAAACTTGTTTAGCGGGAAAGCACAGATTTTGGTTACCATTCTAATCAAGGTGTAGAAGAAAATACAGCCTAATTTTATACTTATAGGTACATCTTTGCAATGGGGTAAAATTATTGCTCGGTCAAGTTCAAGGTGGGTTTTTATATATATTTTTTAAAATTGTAGCTGTGGTAATTAATGTATCAGAAAACGTTAAATTGCTGACATAAGAAGTTTTAAAGGCATAAGCTGCTATTGGGATATTTAATCGCCAGAGTCGGAAACGGAGGCTGACATGGGGGGACTACTGGAAGTCACAGCCTCCATGAGGAATGCAACAATAACGGCCAACGACTAATAGACTTCGCGGCCGGCAGAAATTTGGTCATTGGTTCTACTTGCTTCCCGCATAGATCCAGCCAGACCTGGAGTTCTCCAGATCATATATGGTGAAGGCTACTTATAGGTGCAGAATTTCTTCGGTGCATCCTTCGAGATTCAATCCGCCAAAAATTTTCGCAGTGGACAAATTTGGGAATGATACGACGGTGGTTGCGTACACAGCCGCCCTTAAGGGACAGCTATCGCCCGTGTTAAACTACATTAGCAAGATCTGGGTAAAAGGCAAAACTTTCCTTAGTAATTCATCACCAATGAATAAGAAAATCTAAAAAGGAAATGCAAATAACCGCAAAATACACTAGATATGCGACTATTTTTCGGGACAAAAATATTTTCTATGGTAACTAGATTTTGTAACTTCGATGATATTTCTCATACGAATTTTATATGGAAAATTTATTGTAAACAAAATTATGCACATGCGCAGCTTAATGCTGTAACTTCGTAGTAGGGGCGTCGGAAAAATGGGGGCAATGCATACGACATTTCAAAATTATTAGATGCTTAAAATTAATTAATCAGCAACGTTCCTGTTGCATAACTGTATACCAACAGCATTAACATTTACACTATTGCGAAAAGTACATTTAAATGGGATTGCAAAACGTTGCGTGGTACAAATTTGTTTAAATAAAAATGTTTAAATAGTGTGTATTCCAGTGCATTGCGGTTGAATACTCCAACCAATGAAAAAGCCAAAAAGTATTAAACCATACCAGCCCCAAACACTGAATTTCCTACGCCACTGCTTGCTATAAAAAAAATCAAATTGTCCCCTTTATTTTCAGATGTTTCGTTTCCTTCTTTTTCTTCTTCATTGCTGTTGTTGTTGTTGTTGTAGCGGTGCAGAAGGGTGTGAGTCGCTGTGCATGTCTGTGGACATGTTCTAAGTTTCGTCGTCGTTCTCGCCTATTGTCTCAAGCGACAAGAACGTAGCAGCTGCAATAGGGTTGTCCCATAACGCCCTCGGAGTGAGGTTAGTGGGTGCAGCGGGGCATCGAAACAGGTGGTCCACATCGTGTGGCGTACCGCCGCAGCTCGGACAAATGTTCTGGATGTCCGGGTCTATTCGAGATAGGTAGGAATTGAGACGTGAACAAAAACCCGACCTAAGTTGGGCTAGTGTCACTCTTGTGGCTCTCGGGAGCCTAGTCTCCTCAGGCGATATGGGTGGTGGGGGCACTGAGAGGACTCTATCTATTCATTTAGACGGTGAAATGACAAGATTTCGGATATTGAAAAACTCCACCAGTTTCTCAATATAGTCATTTAGTCGAGCACACATGCCATTTCAATCATTCCCCGAGGTGAGTACGGTGCAGTCGTCCGCATAAGAAATTAGTTCGATACCTTCCGGGGGAGTTGGAAGGCTCGACAGATAGATGTTAAACAGTGTAGGAGAGAGTACACTACCCTGCTTAATTTTTCTATGCTTTGAACGACTGCCCCGAAACTCTGTGAAGGATTGCCTTCCAGCTAGATAGTTGGCAATCCATCTAACCACTTGTGCAGGAATATGCATATTGAGGAGATCGGCCAACAGCGCAGAATGGATAACCGTGTCGAAGGCTTTCGACAGGTCAAGTGCTACTAGGACAGTTCTGTCACAGGGCGGTTTCTGGTTGAGGCCATTATGGATGTGATGGGTGATCAGATCCAGAGCTGTTGTAGTACTATGCATCTTCCTGAAGCAATGCTGGTGAGAAGCTAGCTCAGCATGTGATACAAGGGTGGGGTGGATGAGTGCTTCGAGCGTCTTCGCAACGGGTGATAGAATTGTGATTGGACGGTAGGATTCGGCGAGTTTCGCGCTTTTACCGGATTTGAGAAGGGGGATAATCCGCCCCTTTTTCCAGAATTCGGGGATGACAAGCGTGGATATCGACAAGTTGAAAGCCATCGTTAGGTATTCGATGGCCGGAAGATTGAGGTGTTTCAGCATGACCATTGAAATGCCATCTGGTCCAATGGCCTTTGATTTTTTTGCATTCTTGATTGCTGCTGTAACTTGGTCCGCTGTAAAGGTGGGAATGATGTCAACTGTACGGTTGCGAATCCTTCTTCTTATCTTGCAATTGAGCATCTTGGTCTTGGGGTGTTCAATAAATTGCTTATTGAACAGGCTCGCGCAGAGTTTTGGATTGGCAGTGGTTTTCTTACCGAATCTGATGGCTACACTGCCCTTGTCTTTTGTTGGGTGAGACAGGGCGCGGACTGTAGCCCATAGTTTGCTGACACCTTGTGAGAGGTCGCAGCTATCTAGATGCTCGTTCCATTTCTCTTCTTTGTCGATTTATTTCTAAGTTTAGCTCATGAATTCTGGGGTCTGCCGGATTTGCGCGTCTTAAATCGTCCCGTTCGTCGGCTAATCTTGCGGCAGTAGTTGGGAAATATGGCCGCACTTTGGGGATACGTCCTGCCGGAATGTAGCGAGTTGCCGCTTTGACAATGACGTTCTTTATGTTCTTTTCGGCTTCCCGTGTGTTCGTAGGAGTAGGTAGCGCGGCGAACTTCGTTGTGAACGCAGTGAAACCCTCCCAATTTGCCTTTTTATGGTTGATAAACGTACGCCGATGATGTCGTTAGTTCGGCTGGTTTATCTATGTTTATTAATATGGGGAGGTGATCGGATTGGAGAGATGTTGTTGTCTCCCATCGGGTTTCACTTAGCAAACTGGCGCTCACAATAGTTATGTCAGGAGAACTATGACAAGCGCCAGCGACACGTGTAGACGAAATTCCATTGATGGCGCAGAAGTCTGATGGGTCTAGTTTGGACGCGATATCTATACCTCTGGCATCATTTTCGAGGTGAGAGTGCCAGAGTTCGTGATGCGCGTTAAAGTCGCCAAATAGGATCCTATGCTGTCCTATGAGGAGTGGACCAATATCGAACTTATAGCCAGAGCCACAGCTAGATGCTGGTGGAACATAGATGTTTATAAGTTCGATATTGGTATTGCCGGATTTAACGGCAATAGCTTGCATTTCCGCCGTGCCGTCGTTGAAACGAAGATCTAATACACTGTATTGCACGGTTCTGTGTATTAGGAATGCAAGGCCTCCTCCTGGATTAGGACCCTGCCTGCCGACTCTATCACGCCTTAAAAGTATGTAATCGGCGCGGATGTTAAAATCGGGAGTTGATGGTTGGAGCTTTGTCTCCTGAAATGCCGCTATCAGAATTCTGCGCGTAATCATGAAACGGACTATCTCGTCGATCTTCAGACGGATGCCATTGCAGTTAAACTGCAATATGGAGAGTGGGGTGTACACTGTGGCGGGGGGTGCAGGTGTTAGACTTGAGCGATTATGTCTTGTTGTATTGTTGGCTACGGGTATCGGTGGTGGAGGATTTTGGTTCTGGGGCCAGGATTGGCTGGAGACGGTGGTGGACCATTAGCTTGTGAGCTAGGGCCTGGGGTGGCTGGGGGCCGACCCGCGTGCAGACACCCTGGAGCAACAAAAGACAACTTGTCATAATGTCTCATTTTTCTTAAGCCTGAGCAGTAAAAATGACACCATTCTCCGCAGCAGGTACACCTCAAGGACCTGGCGTTCCCGAAGATACGTCGGTTGCATACACAGCAGATGTAGATTTCGGGACCTGGATTGGTCTCGACGCCGGCGCGGATTAAAAAAATTGAGAGCAACCGCGCTGAGATGAAATGCTCCCAATTTGACGAAAAAACACATAGAACACGTCCACACACATACACAGACATACACATCCCTCCTGCATCGAACCTTCATGGTTCTTGCCATGGAGGGGTCTTTTGGCAACTCTTGGCCGTTTCGATTTTGGATGAAACGGGTGTGGTCCGCCCCGGAGAGGCTTGAAAAACGCGTGTGGCAGCGAGCTGCCACCTTCGGCAAATATCGACAGGTTAGAGTTAGGAACGTAAACATATCGACGGGCAGTTGATGCAAATTAAATTGAAATGGTTTCAAAGCATACTCGTCGGCGAAGTTCATCGAGATACCTACACCAACTAACGATTAAAAGGCCGAACCAAATAATAGGAACGTCGTTGCCAAAGCAGCGGCACGTTATATTCCTGCAGGACGTATCCCGAAAGTTAGACCCAACTTCCCTGCCAGTGCCGCCAGATTAGCCGATAAACGAGATAACATCAGACGCGCTCACCCTGGTGATACTAGAATTCAGGAGCTCTATTCCGAAATCAATGGACAAGTGAAAGACTATCGGAAGGCGAAATGGAACGAGCACCTCAATGACTGCAACCTTAATGAAGGTGTCAGCAAACTATGGACTAATGTCCGCGCCCTATTCAATCATCGGAAAGGAAACGGCAATAATGCCATAAAGTTTGGCCGTGAGAAAACCAGCGATTCCGATCGCGACTGCGCGAGCCTTTTCAATGAGCAATTAATCGAACATCGCAAGACTAACGGGCTCAAGCGTAAAATTAGGAGACGGGTTCTCAGCAGAAATGTTGACACTATACCATTGCTAGCGGTCGATCTCTATGCTTGCTATTCCAGAAATCTGGAAAACAGGAGGGATTGTCCCCTGTCTCAAGCCTGGGAAGAGCGCCAGTCTCGGCGAATCCTACCCACCCATAACGATACTGTCACCTGTCGCAAAGACGCTGGAGGCCCTTATTCACCCCACTCTTGTCGGACATGCTAAGCTATATAGAACCCCACCAGCGTGGCTTCAGGAAAATGCATAGTACCACCACTGCCCCGATGCGATCACTACACGCATCTGAGATGGGCTAAATCATCGATGTCCGTGCCATAGATCTATTCTTGTGGCAATTGGTTAATCATTCTATGATTCTCGCTAACCTGTTGAATATGCATGTTCCTGCACAAGAGATTCGTTGGATTGCCAACGGTCGGAGTTCCTTCACTGAGTTTCGAGGCAAACCTTCTAAGCTGAGGAGAATCAAATTAGGAGTTCCACAGAGTGGAGTACTCTCCCTCACTCTATTTAACATCTACATGTCCAGTCTTCCTACACCACCGGAAGGAATCCAGGTGATTTCCTACGTACTCGCCACAGGGGAGGATAAGGATGAAATGCACCTCCTAATTAATTGCTATCTTTTTTTGTGATGCTGTACCAAATTGCAACATTATGTTATACAGTACACTACGGTCGATACTGCTTGATTAAGTCGACAAATAATTGGTACATGTCGATGTTGTATTCCCAGCACTTTTGAAGTAACAGGTTCTCAGAAAAGAGGTGATCGGTTGTTGATCGACCAGGTGTGAGCCCGCCTTAATATTGGCCAATGATTTGTTCCGCGTACGGATTAATTCTCTTTTCCAGAATTGTTGGTAAAATCTTATAAGACTTACAAACTAATGAGATGCCCCTGTACTTCTCACATTTCAGCTTGTCACCCTTTTTATAGATTGTGCAGATTATGATTTTGCGCCAATATTCCGAGATTACCTCGTAGTTCCTTATTTTGAGCAGTAGCGCATGTATACGGTTGGTTGGGCACGTTCCACCATGCTTCAGCAATTCTGCTGGAATCTCGTCAACGCCCGGTGCTTTATTACTTGGAAGCGATTATAAGGCGAAAGACTTCCTCTGCTGGTGGGGGTTGAACTGAACGGGAGGTCCAGGTTCAGCTAACTGCTCGAGGGCTTCTTCCGTAGGGGAGGTAAATAGTATATTGAGGAGCTCCTCGAATTGCGAGAACTATCGTTTGTTAACGCTGATTATGCTACCATCCTTGCATAGGCTGATGGGTTTATAGCGTTCTTTCTTGATTGTGTTTATTAGTGTGCTTGGCTATTGTTTTACTGGCTAATCTAATCTGGCTATTTGCTTTAACTGATCATCAAAATGTTTGTTTCTTAGAAGCGCAATTTTTTGAATTGACGTATAAAACGTATTGCTAACTTTTACTGTGACATCACTGTATGCCAAAATATAGCTCCTAGAAAAGAAATAGCGAAAGCTTGCAAAATTTCCTATAAAGTTCATTTTGCACGCATTATGTCGAACAGCTCTTCAGATATAGCCACTGTCATCTAGATATACAGGCAGAACTGCAGAAACCTAAGTTCCACAATTGGGTTCATGAGCGCCTGTGCTAATGCTATTATTGTACGTGTTGCTTGAGTTCCATGACCGCTGACAGATTGGTTCGGGGAGTTTTAGGCCCATTCTCTCAAAACTCTTATCGAATGGTTAGTCTTGTCGCATAGAGAAGACACACACAATATTCAGAAAGCTTATCCATTATATTGAATGCATTTTTTTTATTTCGCATAGTTATGTTATCTTTTACTCATTTACGCTGTTGTATGAAACTGCGCAATGATTTTTTCAATCTAAGATGATGGCGTAACCAAGCAAAATATGGCGTAACAATGCAAAATAAACAAAAATTCCATTCAATACAATGGGAAAGCTTTCTGAATATTGTGTGTGTCTTCTCTATGCGATAAGACTAACCAGCCGCCAGGTACTGAATAAGAGGTATCAGAAACCGAGCCATTGTAAGTTAACCTCCTAACAAATGTTAACAAAACCCTGAAGCCACGTTTAAAAACCTCCCTTTATCAGACCGATATCGTCAAATTTATTTTTTTGCATAATACTCGAAACAAATAAAATGAAAAAATGCGATTACAATTTTTATTTTCCTCTAATCAAGGCAGCATTCACTCTTCCTGCCGATGTAGTTTGTCGTCCGTTTGCATTAGTTGTAATAAGTCTTAGGGTGCCGCCTCCATTATTTCTGTTATTCCTTGTGCCACTATTGGTTGCTGGCCTTAAGTTAGCTCGTACATTGTTAAATGTATATCGGGTTGCTTGACGCCTTTCTCGTATTGATTTTTCTTCGTTCACGGGTGACTGTAAATATTAAATGTATATTTTTATGCCAATTTTCAAAAATCGAGTTTATTTCAATTTGTTTCCATATGCCATGCTTTTCGTTCGACAACAGGATAGAGGATAGAATAGCGTAACTTCCATACAATTTTTGACAGAAGATTTTCTTTATAGGACCAAGCCATGGCAAATTTGTATCGAAGTTAAGGTATCCAGTTCTGCTCTCACGCCAAAAAAATGAAACAAATGTTGCAAAAGTATTCTTTTGATAGTATCCCCATTACTTACACCAAGAATAAGAGAGCAATAAGCGGAGATTAAAAAGAACACAACAATGTAACGCATTTTACAATAGAATTAGTCACTTAAAACTCACTGAGCGCGTTTTACTGAAAAATATAAAAATGTTAGACTGCATGATTGCTTTTATAGAAGAAGTTCTGTGTCGTTAATCAGTAAATAGCAATTAAATATATTTTGTAGATACAATATTTATTTAATTGGAATATCAACTTACTATAATGAATTAAAAAAGCTTATGCATACGAGTTTAGTACATGCATGTGAACATGTGTATTGCGGTGTTTAACGCTACTATTTTTTAACAGCACGTGTTCATATTTCTCTCTCTGGTTCCTGTTGAACCCGTGTGTTGTCATGCGGCATGACTTGTTCATATGCAATACCTTTGACCTTTTCCTTCTATTCATTATACCCTTTAGTTTGTTAGTGAGAGGGTACCTACATTAACATTGTCACGAAGTGTGTAACGCATTGAAGGAAGCATCTCCGACTATACGATTTCGACATGATTTAAATAGATTTTACCAAATTGCAGATCTTTAGGGGCAGTCTGAATTTAATTGTATTGAATTCGAGCTAAAATGAACCCTTGTTTTCTGTACTTAAGGTATTAAAACTGTTAGAAATAATGGAGCTAGAATATAATGATGTAATAAAGATATGATCCTAAGACTATGCGCCAATTTTTAAAAGAATCGTACAAGCACCTCTCCTTGGCAGAATTTGGAGAAAATTGAAATCAAAAAATTAATTGTTTTTAGGTCAAATTACATAAATTTGATTTTGAAGCTTTGTAAAAACCCAACCTCTTATCCGATTTTAGTGTCGCTAGTTTTATTTTTTAGGTAAATTTGTTGGCTGTAATAATCATCTCATTTCACTATTCTAGCTGGCCTAGCTTTGGAGATATTAAGCTTTAAGTCGTGCAAGAAAATAATTTTTTCAAAAATCTTCAAATGCCTGTGGCAGCTAAAGGGTTATGAATTGGGGGTATGTTCCTTACAACTTTTTTGCTGGAAATCACATGAGGAATCACAATTCGGTGCGTTTATGCGGCAGTTTCCAGACACCCTGTATAAAAGTACAACCCAACAAAAACATTCTGTCTGTCCGTCTGTTGAAGCGTGTTTTCCTCGGCCGCTATAAAAGCTACGGAACTGAAATTTTGCACACATGATTATTTATGTTGCAGACTGTTTGTATGTTTGAATCGCTAAAATCGGACAATGGGTTCATGGGGCTGCCATAAAAACCCAATCCCCCAAATTGGGTTCTTTTTAAGATTTTTTTTTTTTATTTGGGCACCAATTTCGATCATACTTCACTTAAATGTGTTTGCATTCATGCCACAAAACATTTATGTAAAAGTGGATAGGATCGCAAAGTGGGATCATGGGCATTCGGTGGATCAGTGGTAGAGATTCGCTCTATCTCTGAGTTGCCGGAGCGTGGGTTCGAATCTGTGACCATGGATGTTTGTGTTGTCTCGATCTCTTAATTTCCCTTGCATTCAAAGGTTATCCCCTAAACTCTTTGACATCGATATAAAAAATGAGGCTGCCGTACAAACCCAACCCCCCATTTTAGTTCATTATATTGTTGGTGCACTTATTCCAACCAAAACTCACTCTCACTCACTTGAGCTTATGTGAAAATGGAAGGAAAAGAATTTCTATTGAAGCCTCTAAACATTGTCAAAGTAGATGGCATCGAACCAAGGGGTCATGCGGAGGCAATACAAACCCCTTATATTAGGCCCTTCTGACATTTTTATTCGTCCACCCCTCTCTCTTTCTCTCTGGTTCCTGTTAAACCCATTTGGGGCTTTGGTCTTTAGGTCTGACCACCTCTTGTTTAATGAAGCAGCCTCGCTATTAACCGATCTTCTCCTCTTTAGCAATATTTGTTGGCCCTCTTCGGAGGTTATGACCTATCCATTGTAACTTTCAACTTCTGACAGGCCAGTGACACTAAGGAGATCATCATTCGAAATATCTCCGGCCAGCGGATTTGCAGAATGCGCCGTAGACACTGGTTTACAAAAATTTGCAGCTTATTTGCTGCCTCATTGGTCAGTTGAACAGCCTGATTTCATAATAGCATTGAAGATTCGGATTTTAGTGCGCGTAGAAATGTAGTTATTTTGTCAAAAAGGATTCAAAGTGAAGAAGGCTTCCCTATCCTTATTACGAGATTGCACATCAGCGCCGCCATCTGCTGTGACTATGTTCCCGAGGTAGCAGAATTCGTCAACTTTTCAGACTGCCTGGCCCGACACACGAATTCTGGAGAGTGTTTATATAGTCGCTACATGAAAACCGTCGCGAAAGCCAGCCAAATGGGGATTTTATGCGACATTATCACCTTGGAGACATAGAGAGTCAACGGGACCATACCGCCAGGGGAGTGCTTTACGCTTTTACCTACCGGTCCATCTAACTTGGACCTTGGGCATTTTATTGACATTGTCAAATGGGGATTTCTTCGTCCAGTGCATGGACTTACCTTCGAAAACCCAGCCCCGGGGTCGCAACTCCAGCTGGTTAACTTGGGTAACAACCTCCTGCGACCTCGAGTTCCAACACCATGATGGAAAGGCACCATGGTTCCCTGGTCAAACCCATCCCTGAGGTCCACTATTTGCTAAAGACATCTCTATAGCAGATCTGACCCTCCTTCGGCCTCCTTAAAGGTTAAGCCTCACGCCGAATTAAGACGTGTGCATCCCAGGTTTATTTGAACTGTGACTACACATCAGGTTTAACCGATATGTAGCGCTGCTTATCACATTCGGATGAAGTTCCTTGAGCATACTATAGTCAGATACGACTCGGGCCGTGTGGTCATCAATCCACAAACTAGCTATTTATAGGCGCGTAGGTATTTTTCCGGGACCATTCTTCCTTACTAGCTCCTTCGAGGTCGGTTTTTGCAAAGCCCCCAGCTCTGAAGCTTTACATGATCGCTTATGACGGATTCGGATATCAGCTACCTCAGTACAGGTCCAAAGCAGTTATTTAGGACCTCAAAAAATGTGCTTTCCATCTCTGAAGCTGCTGTTCTTCGGTAACAAAGCGACCATTCTTTATCCTTCACAGGATGGCCAGTAAGTGAAAGATTTGCCAATTAGTGGCTTAATTAACTTGAATAGAGTACTCCTGTCACTACTGTAAGTCGCATCATCTACCTCCTTCGCTGAAGCGTTGGTGTACCATAATCCAAGCCTTATTCCAGAGATACTGAAGGCTGTGTATAACAAAGACCGTCAGCATGCAGTTATGTGGGACTTCCACTGACTAAACCCAAGTACCTCTTTCGTCATCGTAATACCTATATTGACTCTTTCTCTATATTCACTATGCACAAAATGCCCTGCTAAGTTTTTCCCATGGCTGATGTTTGTGAACGATCGCATTATAACAGCCACGAAATTATCCGGGCCTATGACGTTTCCCTGGTCTGCCTTCCATTGACTACGGATATCGCCAAATCTGGGACACTTGAAAAGTATACCAGTAACAGATAAAGGGGAATATTTCAGGAAAGTTTAGGTTTAGCTCCACACAAAGAATCGGACAAAAATCATATCTTTAAGATTATTTAATTTATGTTTTATTCTGTTAGGCAATATTTGTTTAAATTCTATTTGCCACGGATGGCCAGGACATTTACTCTACCTTCTGCTGTACTTTGTTGCCCGTTTGCATTAAAATTTATCAATCTTAAGTTGCCACCTCTCCGTCCATTGGCGCTGTTTGTAGTCGGTGGACGCAAGTTAACCCTTGCATTGTTAAAAGTATAGCGAGTCGCTTGACGTCGCTCCCGTACTTCTGATCCTTCTTCGTTTGGTGGTGCCTGTAAAATAAAAAAAAAGTGTTTAATAAACCATCTTTAAGAACATGCTCTTTAGTTTTAACATACAGCTAGGATCAACGGAAGAAGAGCAACACAAATTAAAAAGAAAACTGCAATATGACGCATTTTTAATTAGGATTTTTTTGTTTTTCACTTAAAACTCACTAATGTGTGTTTCACTGAAGAGTGTGAAGCATAATATGCATTGGTTCTGAACGGACACTACTCTTTATATCGTATATACGACATTATTATTCAATGAACAGTTCCTAAATTTAATATTTGTTTAAATGGTATATTAATATTATTGCGTAAAAAATATGTATTAGGTAGAATATTCATGGGCATGCATATTATTAATATTATTATTTATTTGAACAACTTAATTGACATTGTTCTGCCTTGAAAAATGGTTACCTCTTCTTAATAGGAAATTGGAATACAAACGTTCAAAGTGGGTCGCTTAAATTAATTTTCTTTGTTTTGTTAATCGAATGCTATGCGCGTAATTATGAGGAATGAGCACATCATTTATGTCAATAATTTTATTTTAGCCACTAAGTAAATCTCCTACATACATACACATATTCCATTTTGAAGCGCCACCTATGAGCTGTATCCACACTCGCTACCAATTGGCAACTCGCTATAAACGCATTGAGAGCTGCCATTTGGCAGCTACTTAGCATCCAATCAGGGCAACCAAATGGTTGACTATCAAGCAGGAAATTCACAAAATCAAACTTTCATTTTGGAGTTTTTATACCCTTCGCTTTCCAAGCGAAAAGGGTATATTAAATTTGTCATGAAGTTTGTAACGCATTGCAGGAAGTCTTCCGACCATATAAAATATGTACACATATGGCAAAAAAATAAGACCGAGGCTAGTTTCGGGCGCGGCCGAAATTTGAATACCCTTGACTCTCCTATGATTTGTGTTTAATCCTTCCCCATTCTTTTCCTTCCGTTTTCACTAAGTTCCGTTCCGTTCTCAATTTGGGGGGCTGGGTTTGTATGGCAGCCCCATGGCCCCACAGGCCGATTCCATCCATTCTTTCATATGTTTTGTGGCAACAATATAAACACATTTGTGTAGAGTTTGGTTGAAATTGGCGCACAAATAAAAAAGTTGTTCTTATCAAAACCAAATTTGGGGGGTTGTATGGCAGCCCCATGATCCCACGGTCCGATTTTAGCGATTCAAACATACTAACTGCCTGCAATAAAAAATAGAATGTGGGTAAAATTTTAGCTCGATAGCTTTTTAATTGGCCGAGTAAAACGCGTAGCAACAGACGGACATCGCCCAATCGACTCAGCTCGTCATGCTGATCATATATATACATATTTTATATGGTCGGAGATGCTTTCTTCAATGCCAAAGTTAATATACCCTTTACTGCTGCTCTATACTTTTCCATTGCAATACGAATGCACTGAATCGCATCGACTGTAGATCGACCTTCAACAAAGCCGCATTGATTGTCATTCAACCGCACAATCTTTCTCAATCGGTTGCAGACAACTCGCTCGTAGATCTTCAGTGTATGAGGTGTTAACCTTCCTATACCCGCGTCAAATTTTGTTACACGTATACCCGCGTCGGTCTCACAGACCGATGATTTTCAATTCTTTTTAAATTGTGTTTTTTTCCATAACAAAAGATATATAGAGGATAATAAATAATAAAACTAAAGTGTATAATGAAACAACAATGTCATTCAATAACTTTATTTCCAATTTAATCAGTTTTTTGCGAAAAACTTCAACATTGCAACTTTTATACTTTGGAACTATAAAATCTTAACATAAACATCTTTCCTTTTAAAAGACAAAGTCTCGCATAAACACAGGATGCGTACTAAAATAGAATCAAAGAATGACTCAAAGAACACTAAAAAAAATTAACATACTAATTTTATACTGACACAAAAAGTCACACCTATACCCGCGTCGGTCTCACAGACAATTCCTCCCAAATGCACCAATACGCCCGTCTTGCGTAATCACAAGACATGCACTAAAATAAAGTCAGGAACAAATCCGGCAACTAGCAAAAAACTCGACCCGCTACCTTTTCATTTTAGCTAAAAAAAATTGAAAAAAGTGTTTTGTCGGTCTGACAGACCAACGCGCGGGTATAGGAAGGTTAACTTTATAGCCCTATAGTTGTTGAGTTTGCGTGAGTCTCCCTTGTTCTTATAGAAAGGAAGAAGAAAACTTTCCCTGAAAGCATCAGGCATCGGTTGCCCGCCTTTGATTTTGTTGAAGAGAACTGTGAGCCAACTAAGCCCGACATTTTCCATTTTCAACCAAAATTACGCGGGGATTTTGTCCGGTCCGACTGCCTTTCCGCGTTTCATCTGATGCATTGCCTCCATCACCTCTTCCTCTGAGATATCTTCAATATTTGTGGTATTCGGCTCAACATCTCGAAAAGCTGCTCGAGGAAATTCTTCATTTAGAAGTTCGTCAAAATATGTATGGCAGTATTAAAGCCCATTCAATTTCCAAAAACTTATTTGAACATACAAATGCCGAATTCTTAACGGTTCCCCTGATACAGGTTATTGAAATCCGAAAATTATTAAAAAAAATGTTTTTTTTTTCATCTGTTTGGTTCTGGTGTCTCCCACGATTGTTTTTCGGAAAACTGTTCCACGACCAATTTGTACGAAGTTTAATTGGCTTTCATTTGATATACTCCCCGTTGTCCGGTCTTCAATCAGTCAAAAGCTTAAGAGATTAAACCGAGCTTCCCAAATAATTTTTTTCTGTTTCCAAGAGTAAAGACAAACATTGTGAAAAAGCGGGAGGGGGTGACGGTTTTTTATTTCATGGATCCATAATGGTTGGTTCGGAGTAAAACATACTAAAAGAACGCACGTCGTGGGGAGTGCGCTAACGTTGAGAAACCAGGTTCAAATATCCCATTCTGGTGCTTATCAGCTCTATCCGCGCTATATCTCCGAAACCGCGAACTCTACAAAAAAATGTCTGAGCAAGAATGAAAGTTCACACAATTTACTATAAAGTTCATCTTACATGCATAGGTCGAATTCCTAACAGTTATCCAGTTTGTTGGGTATGCTGATTATGACAACCACTTTTGCACCTCGTTTGAGAGACCCTGATAACATTTCCCGACTACAAAGGTATTCGTAGCAGATATCCTACCACTTTACAAATTCATACTAAATTTATAGCCGATTATTATCTACTTTTGCACCTCGTTTAGGACACCCTGTTCCAATTCCCAATCTCAAAGGTATATGTAGCAAATACCCTACCATTCTACATATTTACACTGAATTTCATGTCGATATACGAGCGGGTACACCCTTTTCCGATGACAAATAAAATTATCTACTTTTGCACCTCCTTTGGGACACCCTCATAACATTTCCTTACTTCAAAGGTATTCGTAGCAAATACCCTATCATTTTACATATTCACACTAAATTTATTGCCTATTACAATCTACTTTTGCACAACGTTTAGGCTACCCTGTTAACATTTCTGATTCTCAAAGGTATTCGTAGAAAATACCCTACCACGCGATACATTCATACTAAATTTATTGCTGATTATTATCTAATTTTGCACCTCGTTTAGGACACCCTGTTAGCATTTCCCAATCTCAAAGGTATTTTTAGCAAATAACCTACCTTTCGACATATTTACACTGAATTTCATGTCGATATACACCCTTTTCCGATGACAAATAAAATGATCTACTTTTGCACCTCGTTTAGGACACCCTGTTAACATTTTCCTACTTCAAAGGTATTCCTAGCAAATACCCTAACCATTCTACACATTCCCACTGAATTTCGTGTCGATCCGTTGAACCGTTAATTCGAAATCCACCGAGAAATAATTGTAGTGTATTCATTTCCCAGTAGAATAATTGAACATAATAATTGAACAGTAGATACATTCGACTAGCTACTAATAAAATTGCATAACACTTTTTTGATTGTTTACGACGTCGCGTCATCACCGTGGTAATTTCGCGCATACAACTAATTCCTAGGTAGATAGGGTGACTATTCACGCGTCTAGTTGCACACACTCTCGGTAACGAACGTCGTAACAACGCGTAGTCACCCATTTATATGACACTGTTTCCTTGTTGACGTCGTCGTAACCGTGGAGATTTCTTGTATGCATGCACTAGTAGCTAGTAACTAGCACGGTCTGACTGTAGCTTTAGGAATTCGACCTATGCATGTAAGATGAACTTTATAGGAAATTGTGTAAGCTTTCATTCTTGCTTTTATAAGAGTATTGTTATATTTTTCTCGTCTTTTCTAGACGTTTCAGTGGGTTCGGTCGATTTTCGCGTACACAATAATGAATAACACTCGCTTTACTGTAAAACTCTTTATTACAACACACACGGATATATACACGATTTACAATTTCACTAATTACTTAACTAGTTACTAATACGACATAATCCACCATACCACACACATAATCGACATAATCCACAAATACCATTTGGGTTGACGTATCCTAGACATCCAACATTACCCCCTCCTTAAACCTGTTCGTCCTGAACAGAACACGCTTCGGTCTCCTCCGTATCGTTGCCTCGATAGGGTGCCAGTCGATCCACATGTATGATCTTCATTTTCGCTCTCGGCTTCCGGTGCTTTTGCACACGATACACGACATCTTTAAGTCGGGTGATACCCTCGTACGGTCCTTCCCAGTTCTGTTGAAGCTTCGGACATACTCCTTTTCTGCGACGAGGGTTGTATAACCTTCGTTGAATCCGGCAGTGTTAGCCCTTAAGTCGTATCTCGTTTCCATACGATCTGCATTCAATCGTAATCGTGTTCGCACCAACTTATGGACATTGTCAAAACGTTGCCTGAGGTCGTACACATACTCAGGAACTGATGTAGACTGTTCCGCTGGCGCTGTTCCGAATTTCACATCCGCGGGTAACCGTATTGTCCTTCCAAACAGGATCTTCGATTGTGTTTCTGCTGTTGATGCGTGTTCGGCTGCATGGTATGCCATCAGGGACAGTTACTTATGTGAAGTTCGCCCGCACACATTCTCAAATTACGCTCGTAAACGTTTGTTCGCCGGCGGCTACGTTTGTTCGTGAATGTTCGTCAATTATTTTCGTTTGTTCGTCCTTAATTATTTAATAATAGCAACTTTAAAATTCTAAGTGTGCACTTAGCCCGCCATCTATAAATATGGTTGGATTGGTATAAATTTCGTATCAATCGAAAGCCAGACGTTTTTTCGTTGTTTTGTGCGTTTGATCGTCCTGGAAACGCGAGGATTCGGGAGTAATTAAGGAAAAACAGAAGACGAGTATATATATAATAAACATTGAGTGCCATCTAGTGGAAGGTAGTGTAACCAGAATTCGCTTCATTTTACGCAATGTGTGTCTCGTTTTCTGTTTTTCCTTAATTACTCCTGAATCCTTGCATTTCCAGGACGATCAAACGCACAAAACAACGAAAAAACGTCTGGCTTTCGATTGATACGAAATTTATACCAATCCAACCATATTTATAGATGGCGGGCTAAGTGCACACTTAGAATTTTAAAGTTGCTATTATTAAATAATTAAGGACGAACAAACGAAAATAATTGAACGAACATTGACGACTTAGCTTCAAGTTGGATGCACGTAGCCTCGCTAGTACTTCTTTCAGATTGCGCAGGTGTTCTTCGAAGCTCTTTCCGATCACAATTCTATCGTCCAGATATACGAGACAGGTCATCGAGCTTAATCCACGCACGAAGTACATATTCCATCAGACGCTCGAATGTAGCCGGCGCGTTGCACAATCCAAATGGCATTACTACAAATTGCCACAAGCCGGATCCAATAGTAAACGCCGTTTTCTCTCGACCGCTCTTTTCGGTTTCCACTTGCCTATAATCACTTTTCAAATCCAATGTCGAAAACCATTTCGCTTCTGCCAATGAGTCCATGATGTCGTCGACCCGGGGTAGTGGATAGCTGTCCTTTTTCGTCACGCTGTTGAGCTGCCTGTAGTCAACACAAAATCGTGTACTGCCGTCCTTCTTCTTAACAAGGACTACTGGCGATGTCCACGGACTATTTGACGGTTCGATGTCACCTTGTTTTTCCATCCCTTCGATCATTTTATGTGCTTCATCGCGTTTGGCCAGCGGTAATCGCCTTGGAGCCTATCTGATGGGTTGAGCGCGTTGGGTATTCCACTATTCCGGAAACTTCGGTGATGCACTTTCCAACAACGGCCAGAAAGTATTCATGCCGTTTCCTAATATGTCTCTCTTGTAGCACTAGCGACATCTGGTGCCAAGTACGGAAATACCATTTGGGTTGACGTATCCTAGACACCCAACATTCTTATTCTTTCTTGACGCGAGATGCGCGTTGTACGCATTGACGATAGGCTTTATTTTTCGCCTCAATCGAGGCCCTACATTCGTCGTCGAACAAGTCTGTTGGTCTGCGCCCGCCTTTATAACCCAATACCTCTTCTGCAACTCCTTTGATGCTGTCTTTGAGCTCCTTCCAGAACTCATGGATGCCTAAATTGTTGATGTTATCAAGTATGGGCGACAGTTTTTCATCAAGTGCTGTAGTATACGCAGCCGCCGTGGCATCATCAATCTCCTCTCAAATGAGTTCATACAAGAGCGTCATCACGTTATCAGTCCAAAATCGAATTAGATGACACGGAACGTGTGGATTTTCACTTAGCCGCGGCATCATCCACAAATGGCGCTACTATCGCGAGAGCTCAAAGCCTAAATACCCTAATTTTCAGATATGTTCATATTCGAGGGCCCCTGGCATAGTTTTATATAGAGTTGAAGTAGTAGATTTTCAGCTCTGGAATCTTTTTCATTTTCTTCCAATAACCATATTCGAACGTGCTTTCGCCCTTATAAATAGCATTGAATGGGGATTTGCTGATTCCCGCTTCAGGTTTTCGTTAACCAATGGACGACTCATCAGGCCCTACCTGATATTGCTAGAAACAAATATGCCCCCTTTCAAGCTGACAAATAGGGTTTTCTCCCCACTGGACTACATCATCTGATCAGTAGGTCATCAGGACATTAGTTGGCGAAACCACGAAGTCCATCCTAGAATGCTGCCTGCTTTTATTATACCCGTCACTATATGTGAAAGGGTATATTAACTTTGTCATGAAGTTTGCAACGCCCAGAAGCACCTTCGATTATATAAAGTATATATATGTAAGATTTTCTTTATATTTTACCAATATTGTAATATTTGATTCTTCTTTCATAATGAACATTTATTATTAACATATCACATTAACATTATAATTAGTAATCTTCAACAATATCTATTATCCGTTATTAATATCGATCAATATTCAGTATTATAATTATTATTCAATTATATACATTATTTTAATTATTATTCAATTATGTCTGAAACCGACTGGAGATTCTTGCTATTTTTATATGAATGATATTTTATTTAATTTTCACGTCAATTAAAATTTTTAGGGCTTGCTATGTATTTTCTAATATGCTTTCGTAAAGTATTTTTCCCACATATATTATTGATCAGTATGAGAGAAATCGATTGAGCGATGTCCGTCTGTTTGTCTGTCTGTCCGTCTGTTGCAACGCAAACTAGCTCCTCAGTTTTGAAGCTATCGGACCGAAATTTTGTATACAAGTTTCTTTTCAGTGTACGTTGTATACAGGGTGTCCGGCAACTTTAAAAATTGGCGCATAGTCTAACGATCATTTCTTTCTTACATCATTTTATTCTAGCTGTGTTATTTCTAACAGTTTTAATGCCTTAAGTGCAAAAAAATAGGGTTAATTTTAGCTCGATTTCGACATACTTTGAATAGATTTTACCAATTGCAGATCTTTAGGAGCAGTGTGAATTGAATTGTTATTGAATTCGAGCTAAAATTAACCCTAGTTTTCTACACTTAACGTATAAAACCTGCTAGAAATAATGGAACTAGAATGAAATGGTGTAAAAATAAAATGATCGTTAGACTATGCGCCAATTTAAAAAAAATCGTACAAGCACCGCTCCTGGGCCGATGTTGCACAAAATTCTTCTTCTTCTTCTTCTTTATGGCACGATAGCCCGACGTCGGGCCTTGGCCGCCTGGATTGAAAACCTCCAATTGTCGCGGTCACGCAACCTTGTCCTCCAATTCCGAAAGCCTAGCATCTGGTGGGCGTCCTCACATACAGAATGCTCTCGGTCGTCCACGCAATCTGGCTCCGTCCACTCGTTGCGCGTTCATCACCTTTTTGGGCATGCGATCGTCGTTCATCCTTTGTACATGTCCCGCCCATTGCAATCGCTGCAATTTCACGATCTTCGACACCTGTAGCTCATCATACAGCTGATTCAACTCAAGGTTGTACCGGATGCGCCATTCACAACGTTTACGAACGGCCCCGAAGATTCTTCGGGGAACCTTTCGCTCGAATGTGTCCAACAGGTGTTCAGAGTTTTGGGTTAGGGTCCATGCCTCGCAGCCATAGCATAGCACAGGTCGGATGATGGTTTTATACACGTGGAGCTTCGTGTTCCTGTGCACCAGCTTCGAATTCATTATTGTTTTTGGGTCAAATCACACAAATTTGACTTTGGAGCTCTGTAAAAACCAAACCTCTTATCGGATTTTAGTGTGGTTAGTTTTATTGTATAGGTAAATTTGTTGGCTGTAATAATCATTTTGTTCCACTATTCTAGCTGGTCTAGCTTTGGAGATATTGAGCTTTAAGTCGAGCAAGAAAATGATTTTTTCAAAAATCTTCAAATGCCTGTGGCAGCTAAAGGTTTAAACTAAGGGAGTATGTTCCGCACAACTTTTTTGCTGGAAATCAAATGAGGAATCACAATCCGGTGCGTTTATGCGGCAGTTTCCGGACACCCTGTATACGTCGGAACGAATAAAATCGGACCATGGCGTCATGGGGCCTTACCTAAATGCGTTCCTAGTAAAGCTTCAAAAATATATAGGAACAAAGAAATCGGAACACTACGTCATAGGGCTGCTATACAACCCAACGCCTAGAAATTAGGTTCTCCTAAGAAAACCTTTTTTCTTTATGAAGCAAACTTCACCCAATTGTGCTCCTAGTAAAGCCTTAAAACATATCGAGGAATGGATGAAATCGAAACATTACATCATAGGGCTGTCATACAAACCAACCCCCAAATATTAGGTCCTAGTAAGAAAAACTTTTTTCTTTTTGAATCTTAACCGAAATTCACCCAAGCGTGTTCCTGGATGAGACTCAACGCATCCAGGAACAGATGGAATCGGAACACGCCATTTAGCTGCAGTAGAAATTGTTAATACAAAAGAAGCTTAAATTTCATTCAAATTTGACGGGTATTTAAATTTCGGCCAGGCCCGAAATTAGCTTCGGTCTCGTTGTTCATACAATGGTTTCTTTATTCAGTCAGGAGTAAATTAATTCTGCCTGGACCATCCGACAGTTACGGCGGAAAATACAGCACTAGTCTCCACTAAGAAAACCAACATTCTGATTTCGAGTAATATCTCTAACAAATCGAGTGTTAGAAGGTCGCACACGGAGAATCCATTGATTCCGAATCCATAGATTCCCCGTGTGTGTGCGACCTAAGAGCGGACGGCATCAGACGATGGATCAAGGGCAAAGGTTTTCTTTTGTTTCGGTTTGTTATCACCGGCATATCTAGAATCTTATAATATGGAAGAACTCTATGAATTGCTTGCTTGTTTAGCTACAATCAAACCTTGAGGTACATACTTATATTCATTTATTTGCTTTTTTGATATTATCTGCCAGTGTTATTCAATCTAATTGTTCTTCTACCATTTCTACGACGCAATCGATTACCGAGCGGTCGCCTAATAAGAAGACGACGACCACCACGACCGTTTCTACCTCCAGTTCTCCGCCTGAGATTTACTATCCGTCTTCGATTTCCCAAGTCATAGTAATAGTTTCCACCGCCAGTGTTGCTAATGCCACTTCCAAATCCTCCCGTTACAATAATCCTTACAGGTTGCCTCTGGGTTGTTGTCGCAGCCGGCGCGGGTATAGGGAAAAACAATTTTGAATCTTTTCCATTACCAGGCTTTGTAGTTACAGCAACTGGTGCAACTGAATCTGAACTATCTTGGTCCTAAAAATTTAATTGAAAGTTAATAATATAATGTTAATAATATCAGGATCGCTTACCTGGGCATATACAGATGATCCCAAAAAATATCCCACTGTGATTAATATGATGATTTTCCTTAGGCCCTCGTGCATTTTATTTATGACAGTAGTTGCATTAACTTTCCTAATGCACTCTATAACTATCTAATTGGGTCTAAAGTAATTGCAAGACACACTTGTATTTATAGCTATTTGGGCCAGCGAAAAAAAAATTTAAAAATAAAGATTCTTATATAATAAAATTTATATCGAAATTTTCGGAAATGATGTCTTGATAACGAAGTTAAACTGGTGTTGTATGCATTTTTCTATAGCCTTGAAATATGAAAAGTTAAATATTTACGCCTAAAACCAATTAAAGAACCCAAGGCTGATTTGTTTAAATTTAAATATCTGTTGAACACGGAAGCACAAATATATTTTTCATTTACTGAAATCGTCGATTAATTTAAAATATGCATTTTTCTAAATCATTCATTGCTTTAAATCTAAACATTCTGACATGCCTAGAAGTTTTCTTATTGAACAGGCACAAATTCATGCTTACGTTTATGATGTTTTTTAAGACTGAAACTATAATCTGGCAAATCCGAAATACGAAATACCTTGGTTTTGCCGCTGGCAGTTGTTCAGTCATATTGCGGTGAGTGTGAGAATCGAACTTAAACCTAGATTAGAAAGAATTTAATATGGTTTCCATCATTAAAGTAGGACACACTAAAATATTTGTATAAGGTCGCTGCCGAAATGAATCATGAGAATGCGAAGTGATGCATGTTCTTCATGCTTACCAGCATGAAGTCATAGTTTTCAATGAGAAATTGAATACATCTTCCTTATTCCTCGGGATAATAAAAATAAATAAATCACAAATTTTATAATTCAGTAATTTATCACTGTTTTATTTACTTAAATAATTGCATTTCCCTCGAGTTTATCATAAATAAATAAATATGATCATTGGTGGTAAGATTAATTTCCTCTATGCTCTTTTTAGCCACGTTGCAATACTACTCTTCTACCCCCTCTTCCTCTGCTTCTTCCTCTACGTCCTCTGCTCATTATAACTCTCCGTGGTCTACCCCTTCCTCGTCTGCCACGTCGTCGTCCGCGACGTCCCCTTCTTGGGCGACGACGCCTTCTAAAGCGTCGCCCATTTCCAGTGACGTAAGTTCCAGTAAGAGTGTTTCCAGCTCCGGTGCCTGTTCCTATGCCAGTACCTGTACCTGTAGCTGTACCTGCTCCAGTATTCGTTAAGCCGCCCGTAATTATCAACTGTAGTTGTTGTGTGGTAGTTGCGGCTGTGGTTGTTTGGAATTTATCGAAGAAAAGCTTTGGCTGGGGCTTATATGGAGCCGCGTTTTGTTTTTCTCTGTCCTAAATGGAAAATATTGATGTATATTTAGTAAAATATATGCTTCGATACAACAAAACACTGTTGAATTATATTAATAAAAATCCTTTGTGTACTATCGGTAAAACCTAGTTAAAAAATGCATTTTTATTTAACTTACCGAATGGAAACTAATAGAAATATTTTTATTAGCCTCATTTTTTTCAATATCTGCAATCGTCTTGGATTCGCTTTCATTTTTAACATTCTCGCTTGCTTCCTTTTTTGCCAAAGCTGACGACATCAAAAGCAAGCACACTGTTATCGAAAACCCTAAAGTTTTCATAGTGCCTGGTTTGGTTCGATAACAATGCTCAGGAAATAATTAATATCGATGGAACAATTAAAAGGCCTTTTATACCAAATTGAAAAAAAATATTAAGCGTCTTATAAGTAATTATGCAGAACTTGACCCACATAAATAGAAAGTGATACACAGGTGAAACATACCATACCCTGCAAATATTTTTGATTCAAAATTCGATCTAAATGAATTTATAGATATTTTCTTATAGAGTGAAGGAAATTATTGTTTTGGTAGACATCTCCACAGACAAAAAGCCATTAAGTTTTTAGGGTTTTTCGCAATTGACGATCGAGCATAAAGTCATTATGTCATTATAAGGAAACAAATATGTGGATTTTTTAGTCGATCCATAGACATTTGTCTGATCTGAATGAAATTGGTGTTATAACTGTGATGCTTGAAATAGATTACGCGCATCAGCAGCAGCATCGGCATCGCGAAACATCAAGCGCAATGCATTTCCACTACACCAGCCAATGATGAAGGATCGTAGAGCCAAGTAATAAATCAGCTGCAAAACCTCCAGTCAGTACTGAGAGCTCAGCTGCATCAAGTAGCCCACGAACTACTCCCACTGAGCAGGAGATTGCTGCAGCACCAGCGATCGACGAGCTAGACTGCGTTGAGGACGATGGCGCCCAATCCCCTTTCTCATCCTACAGAATTCAGCGACGGAGATCTGACAGCAATCTGCGTTACGCTTAACGATGACACCAACATGAAGCTCGTGGTGGTATCAGCTTACTTCCGAGGTGACGAGGAAGTTCCAGCAACACGACTTAAAAGTATAGCGGACTTTTGCTGTAAGACCAACGCACTTCTCCTGGTCGGTTGTAATGCACACCACACGGTGTGGGGAAGCACTGATATAAACTCAAGAGGTATTAAAAACCTTTCCCTCCTTGAATTGTAGCAGAGGTAGCAAACCTACATTCGTAACTAGATCGAGGCGGGGAGTACTCGACCTAACCTTTGGCAAACAAAGGGGAGAAAACTGGATCAGGACTGGCATGTATCTGATGAAACCTCACTGTCAGACCACAGGTACATTAGGTTCGAAGTAACAGCGACCGTACCCAGTTTCCGGGAAAGGCGAATTCCTCAGCTAACTGAGTGACTACTGTATCTCCCTACGAGAGAGGACAGGAGAGTGGGAAACGTACCGCTCAAACTTCATAAGTATAACAGAAAGATCAGGTCTGCCAAAATGAACTCGTGGGTCAAGTTCTGCAAAGGTGTTGAATGCATCAACACAGCTGCCAGACTCCATAAAGGTTTGGCTAAAAATGACACCGAGTACTAAGTAACATAAAGCATCCTGATGGGCGCCAGCTTTCCAGCATTACTACAAAAGGCTTTGGCGGCTCTAACTCCATACCTCGTAAGTATCTTCAGAAGCAGCTTTGCGCAAGGCAGCCATGAGGACTTGCGCGAGTTGTATTCATTCTTAAACTGGGGAACCGACCTAAAGAGGATCCCAAATCATACAGACCAATCAGTCTTACCTCATTCAGGCTCAAATCAATGGAAACGCGACCGAGGCTAATTTCGGGCGCGACCGAAATTTGGATACCCTTCGCTCCCCTCGGTCTAAAAATTTTTTTCAGGCGTACGTACGACTTGTATTTAATCCCCACTTCGTTTCCTTCTGTGTTCACAAAAGCTCCGTTGCGTCGACAAAACAATATTTGTGTGGGGTTTGGTTGGAATAAGTGGGCAAATAAAAATATTTACTCAGAAAATTTTATTAGGGGATGCGGGAGCATGGTCCCATAGTACGAGTCTATTTGTTTTTACCTTTTTAGTTGCTTTGATAAAGACACATTAATTCAAGGTTTTGTGAAATTGGTGTAAACATATTTCTTAGAAGAACCAAAATGGGGGGTTGGGTTTGTATGGGAGCCACATGACCCCATGGTCCGATTTGATCCAACCTTACATATGTTTTTTTTGTCACCAATAGAAACACATTTGTGTGAAATTTTGTTGAAATTGGTGCACAAATAAAAAAGTTTTTCTTAGAAGAATCTAATTTGGGGGGTTGGGTTTGTATGGCAGCCCCATGACCCAATTGTCCGATATGATCAATTCTTACATATGTTTTGTGTTATCAATAGAAACGCATTTGTGTGAAATATGGTTGAAATTGGTTCGCAAATAAAAAAGTTTTTCTTAGAATAACCTGGGGGTTGGGTTTGTATTTGTATGGCAGCCCCATGACCCCATTGTCCGATTTTACCGATTCGGTAGTTAGTCGGCAGGAAATATACCAGGCTCTGCACAACCATCGAAAGAAGAACAGTGAAATTCGTCGCTATATAATGGAAATGGGGTCTATTGCTTATCGAAGTGATGTTGAAGAGTCAGAACTAGTGGCGTTCATCCAAGAAGGGCTAGGATATATTTCGACGGATTATGCTTTGTTTGCGGCGTCTAAGACGTTAGGCGAATTGAAGAACGCAGTAGACATCTTTGAACAGCGCCAAGCTATGCGAGGGACTGAAGTTCGACAACCCGTTATGAGGACCCGACGCACCGAATACACCGCCGAGCGAAGCATCACCGACAAGAATACCGCCGTCACCAAGGCGACCGTTGTTTCAACTGGTCGCGAATGGTACACAGGAGACCATTATGTCCATACGAAGAGCGTCCGCGCGATGTATGTTTTAATTGTTGGAAGCCCGTACATGATCGACGTTCTTGCACCGGTCGCAAGTATCATCAAAAGTTGAAGGCTAGCTCCAGTGTAGCTGCAACCACCGATGAGATCAGAACCGAAGTAACCTATCGAGAAGCATGTAATGAAACTAGATCGTTAAGCGCACTAACTCTGGTAAATGTTACCTTTATTGATGTTGAAGGGAGGTGTATTAACCCTAGTTTACTGTTTACTGGGCATGTTTCACTTACTATAACTGCGACATTTTTTCAAGTTTTCATATCAATTTTTCAATAGCTTAACAAAACTTAGTTTTGTTTTAGTTTTTGATGATTGTACAATTGTAGCTACATAAATTTATTTTTTACGAATTTTTTGTGGAAAGAAGTCAGTGGTTCTGTCGTGGGTGTATTTGCACCACAAATAGTTTTTTAAAATTCAGAACTATTTATTTTAATGTTAAATTGATATTTATTTTGAAATAAAAATAATAATATCTAAACTTTCATCTGGGATGAGAAAAAAATTTTAAAAATTTTAATAATAGTACGATATTTTGTTTCTTCGGAATGCCATTTGGGACATCAAATGTGGCTGTGTTTCAGACACGATTTCAATTTGAAACTGTTTCATATTTCTCTTAATTTCATAAATAAACAACAGAAACTTAGTCGAATGATCAGAGATACTAATTGGAAAAGAGTGTGCTAAGATTTCGAAAAAGAGTTGCATTTCGGGATTCGTGAACAAAATTCCTCTTCATGTCCATTAGTTTCGGCCTGCTATTTTTATCTATGAGAAGCGATTTCACTGTTTTAGCTTAAGTAATAAGTTCTCCTAAAAACGTAAAGTGATGAGGAACCTGAAGAAATGCATAACTCTCGCAAAACCAGTAAATTGGATGCACACCATACGGAACATGACTCTTGTTTGAGTTTATCATGTCATTCAAGTATAAATATCAGTGCCTGCCGTCCAACCAAACTCAACATGAATGCCTCCAGCAGTTCCGAATTCCCATTCCATATCTCATTATACCCTTCGCTCATAGAGTGAAAGGGTATATTAACTTTGTCATGAAGTTTGTAACGCATTGAAGGAAGCATCTCCGACCATATAAAAAGTATACATATATGATCAGCATGACTTGGGGAGTCGATTGGGCGATGTCCGTCTGTCCGTCTGTCTGTCTGTTGCGACGCGTTTTACTCGGCCAATTTAAAAGCTATGAACCTGAAATTTTGCACAAATGCTTCTTTTTGCTGCAGGCAGTTTGTATGTTTGAATCGGTAAAATCGGACAATGGGGTCATGGGGCTGCCATACAAACCCAACTCACCAAATTAGGTTCTTCTAAGAAAAACTTTTTTATTTGTGTACCAATTCCAACCAAATTTCACACAAATGTGTTTCTATTGATAACACAAAACATACGTAAGATTGGATCAAATCGGACCATAGGGTCATGGGGCTGCCATACAAATGTAACTCCCCAAATTAGGTTCTTCTAAGAAAAACTTTTTTATTTATGCATCAATTTCAAACAAATTCCACACGAAAGTATTTCTATGAATGACACAAAACATATGTAAGATTGTATCAAATCGGACTATTGGGTCATGGGGCTGTCATACAAACCTAACCCCTAAAATTAGGTTCTTCTAAGAAAAACTATTTTATTTGTGCATTAATTTCAACCAAATTTCACACAAATTAATCTCTTTCGATGACACAAAACATATCTAAGAATGTATCAAATCGGATAGTGGGGTCATGGGGCTGCCATACAAACCTAACCCCACAAATTAGGTTCTTCTAAGAAAAACTTTTTTATTTGTGTACCAATTTCAACCAAATTACACACAAACGTGTTCCTCTTGATGATACAATACTGTTGGGTGTCTAGGATACGTCAACCCAAATTGGCAACAGATGGCGCTACGCCAACCTAAATTGTATTCCCGACTGGGCACCAGATGGCGCTAGTATCACTAGCGAGACAACTTATTGGCCGAAGTTTCCAGAACATCGAAAATGGGTATATAAGGGCGTCGACTGGAGTCAGTCAGTCAGTCTAGTTTTAGCCGTGAATAAATAATGTCGAGTCAATAATTAGTGAAGTAATTAGTAGAAATTGTAAACCGTGTATATCCGTGTGGTTGTAATAAATAGTGTTACAGTAAAGCGAGTGTTATTCATTGTCGTGTACGCGAAAATCTATCGAACCCACTGGAACGTCTAGAATAGACGAGAAATATATAACAATACATATCTAAGAATTGATCAAATCTGACCATGGGATCATGGGGTGGCCATACAAACCCAACGCCCATTTTGGTTCTTCTAAGAAACATTTTTGAACCAATTTCACAAAACCTTGAATTAATGTGTCTTTACCAAAGCAACAAAATAGTTAAAAACGAATGGAATCGTACTTTGGGGTCATGCTCCCGCAACCCCAATAACATTTTCCGAGTAAATATTTTTACTTGCCCACTTAATTCAACCAAGCACAAAACTTTTGTCAAGACGGAAGAAAAAGAATGAGGGGGATTAAATACAAGTCATATATACGCCCGAAAAAACTTTTAGCCCTGAGTGAGCGAAGGGTATCCAAATTTCGGCCGCGCCCGAAATCAGCCTTCGCCCCGCGGGTTGGCGAGCGAAGCGAGCAGGGGGCGAAGCCCCCTAGTTTTTGTTTTCACTATTTAATTAACACACCATCAAAATGAATCAAATTAAAAAAAATTAGAAGTCAGTTAATGCAGAAATATGGGCATACATACTGTGGGGTGTATTTGCACCCCATAACATGAAACTAGTAAGAAAATGGTTGTTGTGACTAGGAAAAACTCCGATAATGACATGTGGTACTGTAGTATGTAATATTTTTATTCGACGTAGATGTCAGAAAATTCTTTTAGTTGTAGTGCCCGACGAAACAATACCGACTCCAGTACCAAATTTGGAATCTTTTTAAAAGTGAATAGTATTGAGGAATTAAATGTAAGCTCTAATAAAATTTGCTTAATAAAGCGGATGGGACAATAGACAATCAAAGTCACGAATTGAGTTTTTGTGCACTAAACTTTGACATTTCAGAAAGAGTTGCTTTATGGGATGTTTCCCAGATACGACTCGAGAATGATGTTCCTTTTCATCATTACCCACGGAAGTTATCCTATGAAGAGCGTGAAGCCTTAAAACAAATTATAGATGACTTGCTCCAAGACGGAATTATTCGACCTAGTGAGTCCCCATATACATCTCCTATTGTAATGGTAAAGAAAAAGAATGGTAAATATAGGAAATGCGTCGATTACAGAAGAAATTGATGACTAGAGATAATTATCCGATGCCGCTAATTGAAGACTATCTCGATTATTTAGGAGGTAAAAGACTCTTCACAACGTTAGATCTGGAGAATTGATTTTTCCATGTGAAAGTGGCCGAAGACTCAAGAAAGTATACGTCGTTTGTCACTCCGTATGGTCAATATGAATATAACCGAATGCCGTTTGGTACAAGCATAGGGCCGGCTGTGTTTTTCCGTTACATACATTGTCAGCTAAAAGACTTAATAGACCAAGGGAAAATCATTATGTATATGGATGATATCACCGTAGTTACCGACGATATTGCTTCTCATAGGGAAGTTTTGACCGAAGTTAAGAGTCGCCTAGCTGAATGCGGCTTGAGGCTAAACTTCAAGAAGTGTCGTTTTGCATATGAGAAAATTGAATTCCTGGGGTATTCAGTAAGCAAGGAGGGAATTAAGCCGATCGATAAAGGAGTATCCAATGCCGACGACGAACAAACAAATACGATCCTGCTTAGGTCTTTTCTCAGTTTTTCGTCGATTTGTCCCCAACTACTCTAATTTCTAATATAGCGCACCCATTGCAGCGATTATTGCGAGAAGGAGTTAAATTTGAAATCGATGAGAAGTGTCGACAAGCATTTGAGGAGTTAAAAGAACGTCTTATGTCACCGCCCGTGTTAGCAATTTTTAATAAGGACAGAGAAACTGAACTACACAACTACTACTGCCTGCAGTACGGGATACGGCGCTATGTTGATACAGCGACAAGAGGATGGTAAACTCCACCCAGTCTACTATCACTCTAAAGCCACATCCGCAGAAGAATCCCGCATGCACAGCTATGAATTAGAAACTTCAGCTATAGTATACGCCGTTAGAAAATTCCGAAACTACATACATGGAATTGACTTTAAGGTAGTGACCCATTGCAGTGCTTTATCGCTAACGTTTGATAAGAAGAACATTTGTCCTAAGATTTCCAGGTGGGCATTGGAATTACAACATTTTACGTTTTCAATTCAACACCGTAGTGGAGTTCTGATTGGACATGTAGATGCGTTGAGCCGAAGTTACAAACCGCAGACCGGAGACCGGAGAAATTGTTAATAGATGGCGTTAGTACGGCTACCGTAGAACAAAATTGTAAGAAGAAGAGTTAGTTAGATAAGAGACTGTCACGAGCGTGTTTATACTTATTTTGGTCGTTTGTTTTAAATAAATAAATTATCCAGCGGCATCCTACTTGTTTTCAAATTTAACCCATTAATGCCTGATGTTACATATATGTAACAGTAAGACATCCTTCGTTTCAAACGGCTGCTAAAGGAATAGGATACCAATTCGGCACTAAAAAGTGTTTTATCCTGTACTGGACACTATTAGCAGTGCGTAGAAATCAATTTAGCTCAATTTGATTCACTATTGTGGAAGTTATAGAGGTTTCTTTCTGATGGTTTTTTCGATGTTGACGAAAATCGTCACGATGGCAAAAGTAGTAGAGGAATTTTATTTTTATATTTAATTGTATGAAAAAAATTGGGAAAAAATTAATCGTATGGCATTACGTGGTCTTTTTGAAACAATACAAAAAATTAATGAAATAAATATTGTCCGTAGTTTACGTTTTATATGTACTTTTATAACACTGTTACATATGTATATGTAACATCCGTCCTGATATGGGGAAAGTGCACTCTTCGTATACGAGGTGTATGAGTATGTACTTTTTTAGTGTTTTTTTTATTTTATGGAATTTTTACACTATTGACGCGATAGTCCGGATAAATTATAAAAAAAAGAAGTCCGGATTCTCAAAAAATCCGGATTAACGAAAATTTCGGATTTTAACAAGACATTTTTATCTAGGAAAATAGCATTAATAGTCTTCATAAATGTTAAAATTTAAAAGAAAAAATGCTATTATTTAGGTTTTTCCGTAAAATTAGTCATGTCACATGATTTTCTAGACCCTTGTGTCTTCTGGACTGGCAAATTGAGCGGCCATATTTGGCATAACATACCAAAAATATTAAGAGTCGGAATTATAATTGCTCTAGAAATCCGGAATATGGATACAATAGTTGTCCTATGTGCATTAAAATGATAGCCGGAGTCAAGTATCCGAAGCAAGGAGTCAAGGCTTTATTTTCATGAGGCCAAGGATTAGTTATTCTATTTAATTCTGCTAATATAATATTTAAAAGGATATATTTTGAGCTACGAAAGAAGAAATGGTTTCTAATGTATACCAAATTATAGACAAGGAGGAATTATAGGCTCTTTATTTAGTCCTTTCTAGACAAATTGGACGGATGGACAAATTGACAAAAAAAATTGAAACAATAATTTTATAATTTACTGGCAAATCTTCCATAATCCTCAAAATCTGCATTGTTAACTACTGTAGTTCTATAAACTTTTTTCCTATTCACAAACTGTCAAATCTATTAGTTCTGTAGGTGTTCAAGAAACTTCTCAATAAAACAACAACAACTCCACATGCAAAAACACATATATAATAAAATAAAATAATACAATATTTGACATAATATTTTTGTAAGGCTGCTAAATTTCGCACACATTTCGTATTATTTCTACGTTATTGTTGCATTATCTACATTCCAAACTTCATGTAAAATATTGGCTTTCATATATTTTTCGCTTTATTAAAAAAAATTTACTGAAATGTTTTCTTTTTGAAAAAATCAAAAATATACTTTGAGTACACTTTCCCCGTATCATGCCTGATGTTACATATATGTAACACCCTCGAGTACTTCGAGTGCCTGATGTTACATATATGTAACAGTGCCGGGAGCCTGAACCCGGCATCCGGGGAAAAAAATTTTTTTTTACAAAATGTGTTTTTAGCCATTTTAAGCCGACGTGGAAAATTTCAGCTCAATCGGTAAGATTTTAGGGTCTCGTCGTTAATGGGTTAAAATTTTAATTATCGACTAAAATATTCTAGAGCTTAATAATTGTATGTGATGTATAGTTCCGTTTCTTTCCTCAGTTTTATAAAATTTAAAAAATGAAAAGAATAATTTGCCATACACGTGTCTGCACTTGAAAATAAATAAATCCTCAGTATAAGGCAAATTATTCTTTTAATTTTTTAAATTTTTTAAATTTTCTAGAGCTTATTTTTGTACATATGGAGGCTGCCTGTGGCAGCTAAAGGATTAAGAATTGGTGGTATGCCCCGTACATCTTTTTTGATGAAAGTCACATGAGGAATCATTTTCCGTTGCGTTTATGATATCACCCTGTATAGCTATCGATAATATAATAACAATTGCATCTGGTTGTCATGGGTATAAGTTCAGCTGCGGGCAATAAAGAGCTTCTTTCGAATGCAGATGAGATAATAGTCCTGGTTTATCCACGAGGTAGCTGTACTGCTGATTCTTTCGAATGCAGATGATATGCTTTGTCCACGAGGTAGCTATACTGCTGATTGCTGTCAAAATAGCCGCTTAAATTATACGCTCGTTGGCTCGAGAACTGACATTGTAAACAATGTTCCATAAGGGGTGACACGATAACCAGAGGGGATATTTTATGAATCTACCCAATGATTTAAATACGATAATTTCATAACAATTATGAACTATATGATAATTCGACTTATACGTACATACTTTATAATATTTATTTTTGTAGAAGATGTTAATACAAACTAAACTCGTATAAATACAAAAATTAAATAAATTTCAGTTGCTTCAAAATAATTTATTCGCATAGATTCCACTACTACAGGCTACTGTATAAGACTGTTGACCTCAACACTGTTTCATGTGACACTCATTCGATAGACGCAAAATGATTCATGATTAAAAAGCGGCCTTGCCTCATAGCCGCAATTCTGTCGCTAGTGTCGGTAACAAGAACAAGAAAATTCTTCTTGCGAGAGCTAATGTTCCTCCTTTGCACTTTCAGAGAGTCTAACGAGCCCTCTCGTTTTTCTGACGCCCGCTTTGATCAGAATTTTATTTGGTTTTATCCGAAACGATAGGTTAGCTTAGGTTCAGGGGCCGCCAGGTCTACACCCAGCGCGCTTAGACCAAAATTTGGTCCATTGTGGTACCACCGAGAGAATCGTGGCTCTACTAACCGCATATGACAGGGAACCAGCCCGTACTAACAATATATCTAGTGAGCAGTATTGGGCTCACATCACGAAGGGCATCGGTTTCATAAAAATACCTTGCGCCCAGAAATAGCCTCCGTTTCTCGGACAGGGCCGGACAGTGACAAAGTAGGTGGTGCACACTCTCTTTCTCTTCTTCGTCAGCACAACTTCTGCAAAAGTCGTTGTGAGGAATTCGGAGTCTTCTTGCGTGCTTTCCAACAGGGCAATGCCCCGTTATTACCCATACCACGTTGCGAATTTGCTTTCTGTCCAAAGACAGTAGCATGTTAGAACGGATATTCTCTCGTTTTGGCCAGATCTGCGCTCTGCAGCATCTTCCATCTTCGATGCTGCAGAGAACAGGACCAACGCAAGGTGGATTAATGGCTGGACTTTCGCAACGACAAGAATGATCTGGCCAAAACGAGACAATATCCGTTCTAACATGTATCCAGCATAGAGTAATGTTGACGAAGCGACCCATCTCTCTAAGTAATGCGCGGCAATTCTCAATAGTTGCTGATGTGGTTAGCACTGAATCAAGTGATCGAATTGCAGTCTGACTATCGGTAAATAAAATGACGACGTGGCAACCCAACCAAGTGAGGGCCGTGGAATATCGGTGTGACCTCCGCTTGGAGGACGCTACAGAAATTAGGAAGGCGGTAAAACAAAATGATATCCAATTCATCTGAGTGAATTCCCATACCAACTCCCGCATCCGTCTTGGAGGCGTCAGTATAGATTGCAATGGATCCACTGACCTGGTATATAACTAACCCAAGATTCCCTTGACGGGATCAAGCTGCAATGGTTCCTACCAAAAAAAAGTGATTGGGAACAATGTAGTCCGTCGATGGGGGCAGGTTAAAGTTCCGTAGTATCGACGAGTGCCCATAATCTAGCGTTCGCCATAGGCCAGTTTCACGTAGGAGTAAGACCGTGTATGCAGCCATCCGTTGACTAAAAACGTCCAATGGAAGCAGTCCCAGCACCATATTTAATCCGAATGAAGGTGTCGTTCGAAAAGCTCCTGTTATAAGAAGGGAAGCCAACCTTTGAACTTTGGCCAGCAAATTATAATAGGTAGTGGTGTTCAGTGCCATCCACCACACACTAACTCCGTAAAACAATATAGGCCGCACAATAATGGTATACATCCAATATACAACTCTCCTGCACGAGTACAGTGTTATAGTAACCTTATTTACCTTTTTCTTATCTAAAATCAGACCGAAAATTTCGCCGGATCAGAAAATTGAAGTCTAACGCCTCCCAGTCTAGGGAGGTTAATAGCAGGAATCGTCCGTCTTGTAAAGAGGACTTATTCCGTTTTGGATGGATTAATTCCGACGCCACTGAAACTTGCCCAATGCGTTAGGATAATCAGGGCGTTCTCTAATAGCCCGCTATGAATGTCAGGGAACTTCCCCCTAAGAGCAATGGCAACGTCATCAGCGTAAGCAGTGACTTTGCATCCGATTTCTTCCAAGTTCAGAAGCAATTGATTTATCGCTATATTTCAAAGTAAAGGAGAGAGAACCCCTCCTTGTGGGGTACCTCTAGAAACATATCTACATACAGATGAAGTACCCGAATTACTGTGAATGCAAATTCAAATTCAAAAAAAGTTTATTGCAGTAATAATTTCATCAATGGTATAACAATAGTGTACATAATTTTTCTTTGCTTTTCTTCACTAAAGCTTAGCGCTTGTACGAGAAGAAAATATATATTAAATGTTGCGAGTATTGTAGGCTAAGTGACAACTTTGATTTCCCGTAAAAATAACTAACACTTATAAAAATAAAATAATAATAATAATAATAATAATAATAATTCAGATAAATAAATTCATAATTCAGAATACAAGAAGATAGTAAAAAATAGAAAGATAATTACATATAATCGAAAGGTTAAAAGTTTTAGTACAAATAATTTCTTCTTCTTCTTCTTGTAGCGGTGCAGAAAGGTGTGTAGCCTCTGTGCATCTATGTGGGTACGATTTATGGTTCGTCAATGTTTGTGTCCGTGAGGTCTAAGGACAGAAACATAGCTGCTGCGATAGGGTTTTCCCACAGTGATATAGGGGTAAGATCAGTGGGCGCAGCGGGGCATTGAAACAAATGGCCCACATCATGAGGAGTACCATTGCAGTTTGGACAGATGTTTTGGATGTCCGGGTTTATGCGAGAAAGGTACGAATTGAGGCGTGAACAAAAGCCCGACCGAAGTTGGGCTAGTGTTACTCTGGTGGCTCTCGGGAGCCTAATCTCCTCAGGCGAAATTGGTGGTGGGCGCTCTGAGAGGACTCTATTCGCACCTAAACTCGCGATAGACCGATTCACTTCATCAGTGTGGATCGCTGCAATGGCGGCTCGGTATGTAACTTCATCGTAAGGGTCCCGTTTGTATCCCTGAACCTCTCTCTCAAGGTCTCGTAAACCACGCCTGACATGTCGTGGTGGAGGAATTCGGTCCATGAGATGATTATTGGGATGATCCTCACGGTAGCAACCAACAAGATACTGTTTAGAGAGTAGGAGATTGTGATCACGTATTGGCATCAATTTTGTCTCCTGATGTAAGTGATCCTGGGCAGACATCAGAAGGCAACCTGTCGCGATGCGTAGAGCGGCATTTTGGCAGACCTGAACTTTGGTCCAGTTTGTTTCACATAGACTATGTGTCCAAACTGGGGCTGCATAATCAGCGGCCGCTCGACCCACCGCTTTATAGGTAGCTAGCATGGTTTCTTTATCTTTGCCCCAGGTGCTACCAGCTAGAGCTTTTAGGATGTTGTTCCTACTGCGCATTTTTTCACATACTGAAGCTGCATGATTCGCAGACGTCATCATGTTCTCTAGGTGAAGCCCGAGAATTTTAGGATTTTTAACAGTAGGAACAGAATTGTTGCCAATACGTATATCCATCTCCCATCTCATGTCCTCCCACCAAGTGGTTAGAAAAGTCGCAGAGGATTTGGACGCAGAGATGGTGAGGTTTCGGCTTTGGAAAAAAGCCTGTAATCGTCCTAGATAGCGATTAATTCGGAGGCGCATTTCTTCCTTATCATTCCCTGTGGCGAGTACGGTGCAATCGTCAGCATAGGAAATCACCTCGATTCCTTCAGGTGGTGTGGGAAGGCCGGACATGTAGATGTTGAACAGAGTGGGGGAGAGTACCCCTCCCTGTGGAACACCTAATTTGATTTTCCTAAGCTTAGAACGTTTGCCTCGAAACTCGGTGAAGGAGTGCCGACCAGCTAGATAATTGGCAATCCAACGGATCTCTTGTGCAGGAAGATGCATATTCAACAGGTTTGCCAGGAGCATTGAATGATTGACCTTATCGAATGCACTTGATAGGTCTATTGCCACCAGAATAGTTCTGTGACAACGACTGCGTTGATTCAGCCCATCACGAATGCGTGTAGTGATCGCATCGAGGGCAGTGGTGGTACTATGCATCTTCCTGAAGCCATGCTGGTGAGGTTCTAGCTTCGCATGTGCAACAAGAGTGGGGTGAATAAGGGCCTCCAGCGTCTTTGCGACAGGAGAAAGTATCGTAATGGGGCGGTAGGATTCCCCGAGATTTGCGCTCTTCCCTGGCTTGAGACAGGGAACAATTCGACCTGTTTTCCAGATTTCAGGGATGGCAAGCGTGGACATCGACAAGTTAAAGGCGGCCGTGAGATACTCAATGGCTGGAAGGTCGAGATGTTTCAACATGGTCATCGAAATGCCATCTGGTCCGAGGGCCTTGGAGTTTTTAGCATTCTCGATGACTTTTTTAACCTGGTCCGCTGTAAAAGATGGTATGGTGTCAACAATCCGGCTGCGAATCCGTCTTCTAATTTTGCGCTTGAGGCCGTCAGACTTGGGATGTTCAATAAATTGTTTATTGAACAGGCTAGCACACTGAAGAGGATCGCAGGTTTTAGTGTTGCCAAATTCGATGGCGTTGTTGCCCTTTTCTTTCCGAGGATTGGAAAGGGCGCGGACGGTAGACCATAATTTGCTGACACCTTCATTGAGGTTACATTCATCGAGGTGCTGATTCCATTTCGCCCTCCTATAGTCTTTAACTTGTCGGTCAATTTCGGAGTTAAGCTCCTGAATTCTGGGATCATCAGGGTGAGCGCGTCTGATCTGATCACGTTCATCGGCTAATCTGGCGGCACTAGTGGGGAAGTTAGGCCGAACTTTCGGGATACGTCCTGCCGGAATAAAACGTGCCGCGGCTGTGGTAATGACGTTCCTAATATTTTTCTCGGCCTCATGAATAGTGATAGGTGATGTTAGCTCGATGAACTTCGCCGACGAGTAAGCTTTGAAACCATCCCAATCGGCTTTCTTGTGATTGACAAACGTTCGCTTCTCAGACTTAGTCATGTTCGCTGGTTTGTCAATCTTTATAATGATTGGGAGGTGATCTGATTTAAGGGTGGTACGTACTTCCCATCGGGAAGCAGCAATTAGGCTGGCACTGACAATAGTTATGTCAGGAGAACTACTGCAAGTGCCCACGACTCTAGTCGGCGAGTCTTCATTAAGTGAACAGAATTCTGAGGCGTCAAGTGATTCGGCGATAGCTATACCCCTGGCATTGTTGTTGAGGTCCGAATGCCAGAGCTCATGGTGCGCGTTAAAGTCGCCAAGGATGACCCTGTGCTCTCCGGAAAGGAGAGGACCAATATCGAAACGATAGCCAGAAGGGCAACTAGAGTGAGGTGGTACATATATATTAAAAATTTCGATATTAGTACTCCCTGATGGAACTGAGATGGCTTGAATTTCCGCCGTACCGTCAGCAACTACATCTAATACACAGTAATGTACGGACTTGTGTATTAGGAAGGCAAGACCACCTCCAGGGTGAGGATCATCCGTGGCGGCCGGTCGATCTTTCCGCAGTATAACATAATCGCTATGGACGCTTAGAGACGAGTTTGCGTGAAGCAACGTCTCTTGGATGGCGGCGATGAGAATTCTGTTTGAACTTAAGAAGTGTGTGATCTCAGCGATTTTCCGGTGAATGCCATTACAGTTAAACTGTAATATAGATAGTGCAGTGAAAACTGCTGGAGGAGGAGGGCCAGGTGTAAGACTGGGTCTGGCATTCCTTATCATATTGTTTGGCGGTGTAGGGGGCAGTGGTGGAGAAGGTGGGCTAGGAGCAGCCCTGGGTTGCCCGGAATTTATACAACCTGGTGCAACATATGCTAAGGAGTGTTGACCTTGTCTTCGTAACCCTGAACACCTAAAGTGAACCCATTCCCTGCAGCAATTACACTGCACTGATCTGGCATTCGAACCGATACGTTGGTTGCAGACACTACAAATCCATACCTCTGGGCCTGGATTTGTTTCAACACCGGCGCGAATTAGTAAAATTGAGAGCAGCTGCGCCGAGATGTAATGCTCCCAATATGACGAAAAAACACATATATCGTACCCACACATATACACAGACAAACACAACCTTCCTGCATCGAACCTTCAGGGCTCCTGCCGGGGCTCTTGCCAGGAAGGCATATTGGCCGCTTTTGGCCGTTTTGCAGAACAAAACGGGTGTGATCCGCCCCGTAGAGGCAGCTGCCGTAAGACCACTACAAATAATTTCTATTACAATGATGTTCAAATATTTGATAAAATAAATAAATAGATAAAATAGACTTAAGGTCAGGTTAAGTAGCTAAAATTTTAAAGCTAATTTGAATCGTTGAACATTGGGATCGGGGGACTATAAGTTTGTTGTAACTATGACGCGTGTTTGATTGATGTGGAATGAAATTGAAATTAGAGTGTTTGCATAAATAATAGTATCCTTTTTACATATAATTTCTTTATGTGAAGAACATTACTTATTGTATAGACGAGCTCTGAAGGGAAAGACATTAGTAGATAAAATGCAGTTTTTAAGATCAACTTTCGGGTGGTTACTAAAGTTTTTAAATGATTATCGTAAGCACCACCCCATGCGGTAATGGAGTACTGTAAAATATATTGAACTTAAGCGAAATACACTTCCCTGATTTGTTTTACTGTAAGAGTAGATCCTATTATTGTAAATATGTATAAGGTTTTGCGATTTTTTTTTTTACTAAATGGTTGATATGAATGTTCTATTGAAGAAATTTATCCATGTGCACTCCAAGGTATTTCACACTATCGACACAATCTACGAGTATATGTGGACAATTGCATAAATTTTCGTAATCGTGCCGGAATGATTCCATACTGCAGTCATTAATATGAATTTTCATTGAACTACGGCTCGGTTGCCTAGAAATATTCAATGAAAACGTTAAAGCTTTGGTTTTGTTCATATTTAATTGAAGGTATTGTGAATCGAACCGACTTTTTACGACTATTTCAAAGTCTTGTTAAGCAAACAGAAAGGTTTGTCGCCAAGAATTAGAAGACATAATGAGCACCGTATCATCTGCGAAAGCAATGATTTTGCTGTTATAAAAATTCATTTTGCATAAGTCGTTCGCAAATATAAGATACAGTAATGGTGATAGAACAGTGCCTTGAGGGAGACCGAAATGCCGCTTTTGTATCCATTCGTCTAGAGAAGAGTAACATATTCACAAGGGAGCAGATTGGGTCTTCAACCTGTAGATTAGGAAGAGCATATGTAATCGCTCTGGGTTTTATATTGTTAAAAGCCTACTCAATATCTAGGAACACCACCATCATGTATTCCTTAAGATGAAGGGATGCTTCAATATAACTGACCAGCGAGTGTAAAGCTGTGTCAATCGACCTCCCTTTCCAATATGCATGTTGTGACATGGATAATAGGTTCGATGGAATGGTCGTCCATAGATAAATCTCAATTAGTCTCTCTAGCAGTTTCAGCAAAGTCGATGAAAGGCTGATGGGCCGGAGGTCTTTTGGACTTGCATACGACCTTCTACCCGTTTTAGGAATAAAAGTGACTCTCACCTCTCTCCATATAAGAGGAATATGAACTAAATTCAGACATGATTTAAGGATAAGCTTAATCCAAGGATACGTAATATCAGGACCCTATTGCAAGTCCGCAGGTATAATACCATCAGGTATAATACCATATGAGCGAGAATCGTACGGCGCTTGTTTAAAGCTTTAGCGTTACACCGAATCTTCGGTCATATTGGATGGAAAATGCCATAACCGAGGAGCTTGTTGGGTTTAGAGCTTCGAAACTAAAAAAATCAGTTTTTCTTGTAATTCTCATAAAAACGGTTATCATTTATCTAATTTATTTCGATTTTGAAAGCCGAAATAGCATCGGTTTTAGTACTCAGCCGTAAGTAAGGATTACTTGCGAAATCGGCTATGGCTTCATTTTCGGCCGAACACACGAAATTTTCAATCTATTTCAAACATTCTTACGCTATGCAAATACCCATATTACAGAATAACTACTTCGTTGACCATATCCGACTTATATGACTGTTCTGTTTTGTACGTCTCTCCTTAAAATTGATCACATAACTAAATTGCCGACAGAAGGGCTGACTATCCTTATTGCGAACGTCAATTACATATTAACAACTGATGATTGATACTCATAAATAAATTTAACTTTTCCATATTGAGAACAACAATAATGAAAATTTTTTTCACGATTACAAAAATTGTTTCTTTCTCGATCCTGCTTTTGTTATTGTTGATCAGGACTGATACTAAATGTGGCTCGTAATCGTTCTTATTCTTCTATCAGTGGATAATGTAGTGGAGCAGTCGTTTCTCCTGCAAATAAGAAAAGTTACAGTTAAAAGGGATTTCGATAAAATAGTTTCTCCTAATGATTTTCGAGTTCCAAGAAACTGGATTAACTTATGAATCCTATATAGGTTTGTCAGCATCTCCTCGGTTTCCTTCTTATTGATAATTGACCTTATCAAATAATATTCTTTTGTATTAAAAAAATTTATAACTATTTTCAAACATTTATAATTTCCTTACATTAACATTACTAACGATGAAAAATTGTAGCGATTAACACAACTTTTTAAAAGTCAAAATACAATTCTTCACACCGAAATGTTTGAGCTTATCATTTTCTCCCCAGAACAAAAGAATTGAAGTGATCATTACATTTCTGGAAAAAATAATACTCTGAAATATTAACACGTTCTTCACCAGGAAGATAACGATAACTTTCTACCGAATTAACACTAGTTTTATACATCAGATCGCAGATTTCAAATGAAAACTCCCTTCTCAGTAACACATTTCTAAAAATAAAAAACCCCTTTTCTCAATTGAATAACTTAAAAAGCTTCCCATTCAAATTTTAAAGAAATTCGAAAATAGATTTTTCATTGAAAAGCAAATGACCCACAATTTTGGCAGATGTTTTGCATGCTCGGGTCTATCTCTATACGAGATAGATACGAATTAAGGCGTGAACAGAAGCATGACGGAAGTTGAACTAAAGGTGCTCTTGAGGCGAAATTGGTGGCGGGAGCGATCAAGACTTCATTCGTACCTAGACTATGGGACCAGACTACCAGTACTTAGGATCTTGTTTCCACTGCACATCTTTTCGCAAACGGATGCCGCGTGATAAGCTGTCGTCATCAAGTGGAGCCCGAGAGTTGTAGGATTTGCTACAGTAGGATCTAATGCCGGTAATCGCCCATGATAGCAATTAATTAGGAGGCGCATTTCAGCCTTATCCTTCCCTGTGGCGAGTACGGTGCAATCGTCTGCGTCCTTCCGGTGGTGTAGGAAGGAACATGTAGATATAGATATTAAATAGGGCGGGGGAGTGAACCTTCCCTGTGAAACACCTAGTCAATCATTCGCATTTAATAGGTCAATTGCCACAATAATGGATCTGTGGCATGGACGTCTCGAATGCGTGTATTCATCAGCATCACAGCATCGAGGGCAGTGGTGGTACTATGCGACAGGTGACAGTATCGTTATCGGTCGGTAAGATTCGCCGAGACTGTCGCTCTTCCCTGGCTTGAGATATGGAACAATTCATCCTGTTTTCAGATTTTAATGATGGAAGAAGTAGAGATCGACAAGGTAGTGGCTGGAAATGGTCGAAATGTTTAAGCATGGGCATCGAAATGCCATCTGGTCCGCGAGCCTTGGAGTTTTTAGCATTTTAAATTACTTTCTTAACCTATGGTCCGCAGTATACAATGGTATAGTGTCAACATTTCTGTTGCGAATCGGTCTTCGAATTTCATGCTTGAGGCCGTCAGTCTTGGGATGTTCAATAAATTGTTAATTGAACAGGCTCGCGCAGTGAAGAGGATCGCTGGTTTTCTACAGGCAAATTTTATGCCCTTCCCTTTCCTGGGATTGGATAGGGCGCGGACAGTAGACCATAGTTTGCTGACACCTTCATTGAGGTGCTCACTCTATTTCGCCTTCCGATAGTCTTTCGCTTGTCGATTGATCTCGGAGTTGAGCTCCTGAATTCTAGGATCACCAGGGCGAGCGCGTCTGATGTTATCTCGTTCATCGGCTAATCTGGCGGCACTACCAGAAACTGCCTCATTTGTTCTCGCTTTGTTGTATGCTTTGCGTATTTTAATATAGTTCTGCAATATAAAGTTGAAATTAGATCTTATTGGCCATTATTTATAGTTTCGGTTTTCTATTGTTTTTTGTTTGAAATGGAAAAAGAAAATATTAGATGATGTTGCATATAATATTAAAAGGGACAGAATCGATAGAGTTGCTGTTATTGTCACTGTTCAAATTGATTTTGAATGATTTTTAATTTATGCTGAAACGCCAAATATTTAAAATGGGGAGATTTTGATGCGTTGATTAAAGTTGTGTAATGTGACTGCACGTAACGTAACTGAAACATTTATATTTAATTTTTACAATTTTTTTCTGTCGTGTTCATGTTCCGTACCATCTGTGCAGTTCTTTGGACCAACTGTTACAGGTGTTGGCACTTTCACTGAAGTGCATCATATGTAATCTTTTAACTGACAACTTTACCCATCATTATTTTGTCGATTGTAATGGATGTTTGCAATAAATAAATATTTTAAAACTCGCTATTTTCTAACATAAAATGCTTGCATAGCGTATTAACTGATGATATATTAACTCGTAATGCATATTTCAGCAAAGTCATGGCCTGAAAGAAGACCATTTATAATGAATTGGCAAGGAATCGGAAGCCTACAGGAAAACAATCGAACGATTTAAAGACGTCATGCAACGAGATACCGTTGGGGAAGCTCATTTATGCCAAAACACTGAAAACGATAGCGGGGAGGATGGTAATTTAAGGCAGGCAACGACCAACGAGGACCAAGCACGTTCTGTGGCTTGGTTGAGTCGCACTCTAAGATGCTAATAATCTAGAGGTCCGAAGATCGAATCTCGGCGTGGCCCAAAATGTTCGTACATGTGCGGATAGGAAATATATAGTGCTTGCAACATACACTCCGAAATGATATGCAATGTAACGTTGGCTCGAAATTGCCTATAAACGACTGAGCTAACGGACTATGGGCCCACATGGGGCTATACGGTACTGTAAAGAACGAATACCAAGGACACTGGAACATTAACGAATGTCGATTCGGAGGCACCGAATTCTGAAGATACCGAAATGTTATTGGATGGAGATGACATGTCAATGTTTGAAGATGGAGCTGTTGGGAACGACAATTGCTTAACGAATGGCCTTGTGCAATGGGCTATCAGTTACAAGGTGCCTCATAATATGGCAACGGCTCTTTTAGAAACATTGAACAATGGCAGAATTCAAAATTTACCAGAATCTGCTCGAACTTTACTTAAAACACCGCGAGAGCAGCTATCAATGGTGAAAGTTCACCCAGGAGAATACTACCACTACGGTATTCAAACCTACTTCTCGAACGAACAAATTCGAATTGACGAGGACATCGTCGAAATCGATATTGGAATCGATGGCGTAAGCCATTTTGAGAGTTCAAAAAGGGAATTGTGGCCCATTATGGGGTGCTCAACGAAAAGCGCATTCCAGTGTATGTTTTTAATAGGACGGTATAGTGGAGAGTCAAAACCATCGGATGCCAACGTCTACCTAACGCTCAACTCCAGGCGAGTGCAATTCAATTTCAATTTCAACAGTTTTATACACAATATTATTTTAGGTAATACATTTTTCAAGTTACAATTTCTATGTGTATTAATTTCCCTAAAAGCGAATGCTTGTGATGGGATGATTCAGTTATTATAATATCAACATATCCATTTTAGTTTATATGTATATATAAACTTGTAATTCATATTTAGATTCGTATTTGGGATTATAATTCGTTTAATATTGGCTTAACTGTACATATATCATATAATTAGATATAATTTAATTACAAAAATAAAATATATTATCGAATTCTTCTAATCTTAAACTAAGGAGCCATTTTTTTATTATTAATTTAAACAGACTAGGCGAACTAATATTACGAATCTCAGCAGGAAGTGAATTAAAACTGCCTTGAAAGGATAGGTATCTTTGGGTATGTGTTGTATGACAAAAATGAAGAGGAAGTCATTACGACATTATAACGAGTGGTTCTGTCGTGGATTGGTGCGATTACATGGTGTTTGTGGGTGTAAAATATTGCCGACTTAATATATAATTGTTTCAAACTTAACACATTCGCTATATTAAAGAGATTTGATGCCAGAAATAGTCTCGGCAGAAAAAATATATTTTTTTAAATGCTTCGATGAGTTACACTGAGCTTTTCAAGATGGATATTAAATGTTCCTCCTCAGACAGCTACGAGTATATAGTATTGTAGCGATGACTGAATCAATGAAAAAAAAAATGTTTCTCAATTGTCTGACCGTTAGTAGTTTATTGAGTGTATTCCAAATTACGAAGGTTTGTCTAATTTTTTTATTTATATGTTCAGCATAACTATTCCATCTGAGGTGTTTGTCTATTATTAATCCTAAATAGGTAATTTCAGTGACAAATTTGATGTCTTCCTGATTTTTATTAGGTTCAAAATGGCTTGGTATGTTCGAATGAATAAGTTGGATAGACTCAAAAGATGGTTGGGTTGCAGAAGTCAATGAAAATGCAATTGCCTTGGTTTTTTGTATGTTAAATTTCAGGCGATGTTTGTAAAACCACTTCTTTATTTTAATCATTGCAGATTGCACTGTACTTAAAGTTTGATTCCAAGAGGAAGATGAACTTAGTAGCACTGTATCGTCAGCGTAAGAAACGATTGTACACTTGTCGTGGGAAAAATTAGATAAGTCGTTTACATAGATGTTGTAAAGAATGGGAGATAATACGGCCCCTTGCGAAAGGCCTATATTGTTGTTAAATTTCCACTCAATATAGAAATCTTCGGGAGCGCTGGGAATTATTTTGTGCTTAGACATCAACAACCAATTGGAAGTGCATAGGAAAACTGAAATTCTATACAAATTCTTCCCAATTAAATTAACTCATCACGTATTATGAATTCCAATTTACATAGTGTTTTCGAAATCTTTGAACATAAAAGACGTCCGATTTCACAAATAATACTCCAACCAGCCCGTCCATATTTTCGCAAAAAAGATTTCTACCCAAAATCGGTAAGGTCAAGAGTAATATAAATAATATAACTTTAGTATTACCTCTGAAAAAATTTACTTCAGTCCACAATATCGGAAAACGGCCTCGCACGGAATTGACAAATTATATGCATCAATCTGCGGGGACTTCCACTTGATGGACCCAAGACCAGAGGCAGACCGAAGAACACCTGGATGTGTCAAATGAAAAAGCAACAACATCGCATTGGTCTCGGCGATGACACGATCCAAGATAGAGCTGCCTGTAGAAATATGCTGGGATATTATCGCCAAAACGGGCGATGTGCCTACACTGCGGGTCGAGCAACGCGATGCCATGGAGCGGTATAAAGAACAAGGCAAGGAAGAAGATGAAGAAGAAATCTCCGGGGACTCCAAACTATGGTGTAATCCAAGTAGAAAGAACATCTTTAAACTGTAAGTTATACATTAAATTAGTTAAGTGACACTGTAATATACTTCATGTTTTAAATATCAGCGTCTACATTGGAAATCCCAGTGGGTTTGAAAGACATTCAACCGCACAGTCTTGAGCCGGGTCCATCATCATCCAAAATAATATACGTGGAAAACGGACAAACCCCTTTAAATGGTAAGTTTAACACTTGTCAAACAGTTTTGGTATAAAAATTAAAATTTTTAATCAACTTCATATTTAGTGCCTCTCATACCCAAAACGGAGAATAGAGAATATTCTATGTTGCTATAAAAAATAAATACAATAAGTATGGCAGTAAAAGATATTCAGAAGACTCAAAAACAAATATTAGACAAGGTAATTTTGCTAATTTTTTATATAAAAAGAACATAATATTGAATCTGAGGCAATAATAATACATAATAGGTCCTTTTTATTGGGTTGTGTGATGTTCTATCTTGTACCCGGCACAATAAAACGTACCTATCATCAAGTTACATATTACAAACAAGTAATAAAAATAAAAGTATGTATTCGAATTTTTCATGAAATTCATGAAATCTGATCTGAATATTTCCGAATTAGATTAGGCTGTGACAAACTTATCGGATATACATATATAAATCATAACTTGCCTACTCATTCTGTCCATGGTATAAGCATATGGAATAAAACATCTAATAAATGCTTTAAAATTTCAGATGGACGCACAGCATCTGGAACAAAAGGCAGTTCAATATGCCGACAATAAAATAATGAGAAACTGCCTAGTTTTGCTGAAACGGGTGTCGAATGACGTCTGTTCCATAACAGGGGAGAGACTCACAGAGTCTCAAACAAAATTATCAATGCTGCTGCCCTTGAGACAGTGAAATTGAAGAAAGCATTTTAGATAAAAACTTCAAAACAAACACTGTAGGTTTATATTTATGCATATTTTAATCGAAATTAACAATTTTTATGGTTATTTGCCAAAGAAAACATACCTGCGAAAATTGTCAATAAACAACAGTGTGGACTCAGCATTTAAAAAAATTATTACAGACAAGGTCAGCATTAATTTTAGTTGATGATGTGTGTAATAGAAGAAAATTACTGGAATTGAAGCTTTTTGATGACATTTTGTTCAGTAAGCACTTTACATTTTTGCAATTATACGAAACAATACTAATTTTGCTCTCATTTAGACTGTTTTGCGGATCGAGTAAGCAGACTTGAATATGTAAGTCAACTAAGAAAGGGTATAGTGAAGGCGCATAACAGGTTTCACCAGCAAAAGAGGTAAAATACCAACTAAATTATTCTTTAAATTAAAAGTTATTCAATGAGACCTGCAACTCTATGAAACTGTTTTTATATATGTATATATAACATAAAAACAGTTTCATAGAGTTGCAGGTCTCATTTTATCAGCAATCTTATGCAATTTATAAATTCGTAAACAGAAGCGTCTCACTGAATATATTATACATAAACTACAATGTACACTTTATTCCTGTTCCCTTTTTATAAGACACGATGCTGGCAGTACATAAAGGCACAAATACCTTCTAATTTTATAATTAAAAAGTAAGTAAAACAACAAATGCTAACAAAGATACCCGCTCCAATGTTCTTAATCGTTTCACTTACAGTGTCGTCAACTTCCAAATCTAGCCTTTAGTTTGTTTTTCTTTCCTCCGAGTGTTTTATGTCCTACTTTAGTTCTGCCCGTGCAAGGCCCCTGTCTGCAATTTTCCTGTGGAAGAAGCGAATGGAGCACTTCCCAATGGTAAGCGAAAAGAATAACGTGTGAATAGATTTAAAAGAGTTTTTTTCCCTCCCAGTTTCAGCGCCGTCCGTCCGTTGCATCGTTGCATATTAATGTCTCTGCCCGTCGTACTGTCTCTGCGGTGCCAGCCCAATGTGAGCAATTTTCCTGTTGCAGAAGCGAATGGAGCACTTCCCAATGGTAAGCGAAAAGAATAACGTGTAAATAGATTTACCTTCTTTCTTACCTCCCAGTTTCAGCGCCGTCCGTCTCCCGTTGCATCCTACAGACTGTCTCTGCCCGTCGTTCCGTCGTACTGCTGTCTCTGCCGTGCCAGCCCAATTTAAGCAATTTTCCTGTTAATTTCCCTGCACGTCGTTCATTGAAAGAGAACACTGCACCGCACCCCGCTATTTTAAAGTATTGACACTGGTCGCATATTTAACCTACTACAATTCGAATATTTCCTCGCTGGCAGTCGTCGTGTACTTTATCTACTACTACATTCTCCTGTGTCCCATCAAAGGCTTGGTCCCTGATGTCACTGCTGCCGAGCAGAAGTCCACAGGTGGGGCTCTTTGAATAAGACGGTTGGCTAATCTGGTGAGATTGTATTGCCAGGTGAGTACAATTTACAGATGATTTGTTATGTTTTGATATTATTTGATATGTCTTGAGATTTATTTATTTTATTTTTAAATTATCTTATATTTGCTTTTTAGTTCCAGGAGTGCGGAAATGGGTTGAGTGATATTGTGGTAAATCAGGATATCGGGATGTTGGATGGGAGCGGTGTATTCCTTTAGTTGTGTGTAACTGTATCAAAATAAACTATGTATAAGTAAATTAAATTTGTAAAGTGTTTAGGTAATCCATCATTCTTAAATAAATCATAATTCATAATTCAATTTTATTTTTGATAATTAACTTTGCTAGGTGCAGCCAGTCGTCACTATTACTATTTTTCATTGCTTGTATAAACGAGTTGAATTCAAACAAGAATCCAGACTTGATTTTAATACTATTGTATTTTGGGCAATTCATAATTAAGTGCTCATTATTTTCAGGTAGATTACATTCATTACAGTTTTCGTTATCTATTTTCTTGATTCTTGTTAAGTATACTTTGTTAAAGCCATGGTTTGTCAACAGCCGGCTTACTACCTTAATTTCGCTAGTTAATGCTGGTTTCCCCTTAAACCATTGAAGGTTTTTCTCCTTTCCAAGGATTTCAGAGAAGTGATTTCCTTTAGAAATAGACAGTTCCTTGAACTTTTCTCTCCAATCTTTATATACTTTATATATTTTATATATATACTTGCCAAAACGCAAAGATCTAAATTGCTAATATAAGGGAAGTTAATGTTTTCTGACTCTAGGGCTTGTTTAGCGGCTCTGTCAACTTTTTCATTACCATATATACCTTTGTGTCCTGGTATCCAAATGATAACGACTTTATGGTTTAATAATAATCAAATAGACTGTAGAACCCATTGTACAAGGGTGTTTCGATCTTTATTTTTACTTAGGGCTAGTACTGATGCCTTACTGTCGGTGAAAATTGTAATATTTTTCCCAGTGTGTGCGGACATTTTTACAGCTATAAGTATAGCAATTAGTTCAGAGGAGAGCACTGAAGCCTCAGATGAGAGCCTGTGAAACTATATATCTCATCATCTTCTGAAAATATACTGCACATCCCGTTCTATCGTCTTTTTTCGAACCATCTGTGAAACAAATGCGCATGTTTTGCTTCACGAATTTATTATAGTGTTTTTGAAACCTGTTGATGGTGTCCCCTGGGTTATTTTCTTGTTTAGAGAAAGTTGTATAGTGAGTAGATAAGTTTACTGTTGAGATGTTTCTGTTTCTAGGGAAGGTATATTTCAGGATGTTACTATATTTCCCAATTGCATTATCATGTGGAGTACCCGCGTAGACGCTCGGTATTACGAAACCCCTATCATTTTCAGTATCGAAGCTGTCTAGTAATACTCTGTTTAAAGAAAAACCCTCAGCCACCCTCAGGTTGCCAGCCAGGTAGTTTATGTCAGTAATAACTTTTCTACTTTCAGTTAGGAGATAATTTCCCAGTGCATGTACAATGTGTTTCGGTGTAGAGTTTGGTAGCCCTAGTATTCTCCTAATGATTGCTCTGTTCTGAATGTCTATCTTGTTAAGCGTCGTTTTGGGGATGTTGTTATTCATGGCTAGCGCATAGTCCGTTCTAGAACGAACAGCACCTTTGTAAATATTGAGTGCGACATCCGCGTGAAGATTTGAGTTAGCATTTGTAAGTACATTTAGTGCATATAAATTTTTCTTATTTGAGTTTAATTTATTGTCATAATGTGAGTAAGTTGCTAATAAATTTTTAATAATGGTGCCTAAATATTGTATTTGTGTATTATTTTTGATAATTTGGTCTTTGATTTTAAGCTGTAATATGTCTTTTCTGCATCTATTGAAAATGATGAACTGGGATTTAAATGGATTAATGTTGATCTTCAATCTGTCGCATGCACTCATGAACGTCGAAATTTGTGACTGTAGATTTTTTACAGTCTCTTCTTTATTATTCCCCTTGGAGACTAAGAGACAATCATCCGCGAATTGTAGGAGGTGGTTTCCTGCGTGAACTGAAAGGTTGAGGTCAGTCGTGTAAATGTTAAAGAGGAGGGGGCTGAGGACGCTTCCTTGGGGTAGACCATTAGTTATAAGTCTCTTCGCCTCACTGAGTTTAATTACTCTTCTATGTAGGAAGTTTAGGATCCACGCTCTTATATTATTATCAATATTTTGTTTAACTATAATATTGTCTAAAGTAGCAAGGTCTTCCATTTCAAAGGCATTGCTGAAGTCAATCACAGCAGCCACAGTCACCTGACTTTGTTGTTTGTTTCCCGTTATTATATGAAGTAGTTTGTTAATGCATGAAACGGTGCTAACATTTTTTTGAAACGCAAAGGAGTTTGCAGGAAGTGCGCGGTTTGTATATAGAAAGTTTACTATCCTTTGCTGTATAATAGAATTCATTAATTTGAGGAACGTATTTATTAGAGCAATTGGTCTGAAATTTGTAATATCTTTTGGGTTTTTCTTTGGTTTAAGTATAGGTACTATTTTGATGGTTCTCCATTCTTCAGGGATGGAGTTGCTCATCCAAACTTTATTTAAGATGTCTAGTAACTGTAGCTGCTGCGACTGACTCAACAACTTGATAATTTTGTAGCTGATTTTATTTTCACCAGGTGCCGAATTTTTAGATTTTTTGTCGAGTGCAATTTTAAACTCATTTAGGGTCAGAGGTGCGCAGTTTGGTTGATTCATGATTAGGTATATCTATATTGGAACCCATATTTTGCTGCGACTGGAGTAGATCTAAGTATTCGTTATTGGTTTTATTATCCCAGTATTGCGTGATACATACTTCGTCCCTCTTATTTAACTTGTGTACAAGATTCCACATTTCTTTAACTTTGTCACTTGAACTTAGAATTTTAATAAAATTTCCCCATCCCGTTTTCGTGGATTTTTTGACTGCCAATTTCCATTTTTTATTTATGTCCTTATAGGATTCTAAGTTTGTTATTGTTTTTTTTAGTAGGTACTTTTTTCGAGTTGCAGTTTCATGGTATAAAGTGAGTCGAGCTCCTCACTCCACCAGGGTTTGCGTTTAAACGCCTTTTCGTTGTTTTTTAAAGAAGAGATTTTTATAATTTTTGTAAATTTGTTTTCGATACTATCAACCTGATCCCCAATGTCAAGATTTTGAAGTTCAGCTTGTAAAATATTGTAATGAATTATTTGCTCTGTAATTTTTATCGTTAATTCAATTTCGACGTTTATTGCCTTGTGATGGGACTTTGAAATATGATTTTCCGTAGTGTACCAGCTAAATTTATTCTGATTTGTGTTTGTTAAAGTAATATCTATTGCTGTAGGTGATTTATTAGGTCCATAATAAGTGAGTTGCTGAGTATTTAAAATTCGGAACTGGTTGTTGTCAATTGAATTTAACAAGTGGTTACCTTTGGCATCCTTAAACCTATTTCCCTATAGCTCATGGTGTGCGTTTAAATCTCCCCCAATCAGGACAAACCTTTCGTTTTGAAATTGTCTGAGTAAACATTCAATTTCATGTTTAAACTCAGATGGGCATTAGCAAGGTGGGGCATACACACTTAGGCCGCTATTACACAGTCATATATTGGTAATATATATTATAATAGATATTATCATATCCCTAAGCCTACTTGATTTCGCTTCCTGCACGTCTAAAAATTTATACTGAATGAATCGAGTAGGCTTAGGCATATGACATACATATTATAATATAAATATGACTGTGTAATGGAGCCCTTACAAAAATTGGATTTTCGACTATATTAAGGCACTTTATTGCCACAACTTCTAGGTTACTTGAGATGTTTAGTATTTTTGCTTTGATGGATTTGCTTATTAAAATTGCAACTCCACCTCGGCTCTCCTCTCTTCTGTTTTTAAAAAACCCATTGTAGTTCGTAATACTTTGTATATTAAGTTGTAGTACCTTCATATTTCTATGATACTAGTTTGTACTGTATTTGATACTGTATTTTTATTACTGTTTAGATATTTGCATTCGTTATTCAGGTCCTCTGTTACTTTGACTATTTATAGTAGCTTTTTTTTATCTTTATCTTCTGGTGCGAGCTTTTCAGTCAGATTTCTCACATATTTGAACAACTGCTTAAGTGTGTTTCCGTATTTTCCACAAAGTATCATATACTTTTCTTTAATCTTTTCGTTTGCAGTTTTCCTAACTTTACTAGTTATACTTGTCGGGCTATTTGACTCATCTTCAGAGGTGTTAGTGTCAATTTTTGTTTCTCTATGTTTTTTAGGTTTGCTTCTCAGTGATTGGGAATAAGATTTTTTGCCTAAAACTAACTTATTAGCCAGATTTTGGCTATTATGTGTTTTATTGAGATTTTCCTCCTTACTAGGTAGAGATGGGAAATTTTGGTCATCATATAAGTCCTTCAAATTGGTTTGTGTTATGAAGATGAAGCGAAGCTTCCTTCCTTGTAACACCCTTAATCGACATTAGCTTGATGATTTCCTTTTCATTTATTTTTTTGGACATGAAGGAGACGATGCTACGTGCCCTTCGGAATTGCACAGTATACATTTCGTAAGATTGCATGGTGGACCACATACAGGTGAATTGCCACAGTTCGGGCACCTGCTGTCTTTGCTCTTACACCACTGTTCTAAGTGACCTAGCCGCTAGCCGTTGGCATTTTTTGCACTGTTTGATTCTTACATAGAAGTACCTAACCCTTCTGACGCTCAGCCCCAATTTCACAAACTCCGGAAGTTTGTTGCTGTTGAAAGTTACTTTCACAGTGGTGAGGGGAATCAAATTTGCAATGTTTTCGGGATCTCTTTTCTTCATACGTTCTATTCCTATAATCTTAAAGTTTGATTTCATTATTTTAAAAAAGATCTTCATTTGTCAGATCGCAGGGTACGTCGTTTATTATACCGATGCGATTTGCATGGTTTTTAGGGATAAATGCTGACAGGCCGTCGCTTAATACAGCTTTATTGACAAAGTTGTTTGCGTCATGTGCTGACTTAAATGAAATTTTTGCTCTCGATTTATTAATTTTATTAATTTCAATAATGCCCCTTTTTAAGTTCAGCGGGGACATTGTCCAACATTTTGATGTCGTTAAGGTAGTCATTATTGTTTTTCTGAATAATGACGAAAAATCCATCATATAACGCATTTGTATTGTAATGGCCCTTACTAAAGTCTACCTGAACACTATCAACCAAATTTTCAACCATGTTGCTAATTAAAGTTTTAACAGACTCATCTTTACCAATACTGGCGGCAATTGGACATGACCCGTTATTTTTGTCCGACATTTTTTGTTTCCTCGAATTTTGGGTTAGCTTAGATTTCCTGTCTTTTTTAAAGCCCGTGAATCCTTCCTCTTCTGAAAAGGATATATCAGAGCCTTTTTTTTTATCTTTTTGTAATTTTCTTTGTCCCAGACACCAAATCTACCCTATCCGGCGGCTTTGGTTCCATATCGGACTCCATTTTAAAAATTTAACCTACTGCGTAGTATTTGCCTGAACACGTTTTTGTTGTACGACTGGCCACTGCCACAACAAAATCAATTACCTTAATTATTTTAATCCACTGCGAAGTTATACACCTTGCAAATTCAATATCTCGGTATTTTAAACTTCGAGATTAACTACACTCTATACCACTACTTTTTATTCCACAAAACCACTAGAATTTAACACCAGCGAAAAGATCCGGGATCCGCACACTACGGAGGTTAGGAGGGAAGTGTACTTTATCTACAACCACTCGATGATGTTAGCATGTACAGTAGCCTGCCATGTACGTGTGCTGCCATAAACGCTGTCAGGATTTTTCTTTGACATAAGCTGCTACTTTAGTCCCGAACGCCGAACGGTCAGTAGTACAGTCAGTCCGCGAGTCAGCAGTACGTAGTCTACCATGTCAGCATGACATGGTTTGCAGGGTTACTACACCGTCACGTCAAGACTTGTTCAATGCTGCTTGAAGGCGTTGAACAAACTAGGCGAAAATAACAGCATAACACTTTTCTGGGTTCCAGGTCATATGGGCATCGCAGGGAACGAACAGGTTGATGAGCTGGCACGCATAGCTGAATCATCCCCCTTCTGCGGACCTGAACCCTTCTGCAGCATCTCTTCATGTAATAGTAGCAATCTACATCATAAATAAATAGCAGGCGCGACAATCCAGCATTGGACTAAGGCCGCAGGATGTGTTAGTGACATCCTATTTCCAAGATCTTATCTGCTTTTTGTTGAGGTAATGAGATCAGCATCACGCTCAGCAGTGTTAATTATCCTCATAAATGGGTACTCGTTTAACATCTGAGTGAGATCATAGTCCGTCACAAGCTCGTGAGATCGAAAAACACCATGATCCACGGTGAGATTCGAACTCATGGCCCTGTGCACCGAAGGTGCGCGCACTAACCGCTAGACCAGCCAGACTACACAATCTACATCATAGAGAGATAAATTCATCGTTGTGGTGATATACTCTATGGCCGGAGTATCCAGGTGTTTAAACATTGTCATCGGAATACTGTCGGGATAAAACGCTGTGATTTTTTGTTTTGTTGATTAAATAATTTAGCGCATTTGTTGCTTCGCTCACGACTGTGGTGCCGAACTTGATCGCGACCTTTCGTTTCGTTTTCGCAGGGTTGGAAAGGCTTCTTACAGTCTTTCAGAGCTTGCTTATACCTGTGCTGTAGTTGATGTTTTATGAAGGTAAGAGTTCCATTTGTTCCGTCGGTGGTCGTTTACTTGTTTAACGATCTCTGCATTAAGATCGCCAATGCGACTCCTGACTTGATGGATACCACATTATTTTTGGTGGTGTTATCGGCGGCTGTGGTATCAACGACGTTGTATGGCACTGTAGTTATGTATAAAGAAGGCAGCACTGCATCCTGCGTGGCCTTCTGTGTCGCGTCTTAAGATGTTATAGTTCACGTAGGAGCTTAGCGATGAGTTTTGGTTTAGTTTAACGTCTCCTGTACATCTGCAATCTAGATGCGACGTCTGTCCAAAAAATTAATAAGCTCAGCAACTTTGTTTTGGAGTTTATTACAATTTAAAATAACAGGCGCGACAATCCAGCATTGGACTAAGGCCGCAGGATGTGTTAGTGACATCCTATTTCCAAGATCTTATCTGCTTTTTGTTGAGATAATGAGATCAGCATCACGCTCAGCAGTGTTATTTATCCCCATAAATGGGTACTCGTTTAACATCTGAGTGAGATCATAGTCCGTCACAAGCTCGTGAGTTCGAAAAACACCATGGAACACGGTGAGATTCGAACTCATGAGCCTGTGCACCGAAGGTGCGCGCACTAACCGCTAGACCAGCCAGACTACTTATTACAATTTAGTTGAACGATTTTTGTGGTACTGTAGTTGACGTTAATGGCTGCATGCGCTGGAGTCAGATATGCTCGTGGAGAAACTGTACGTATTAGTATTAGCCGAAGTGGATGGTGATTTTTTTGGGAGCCATGATTAGATGATGATGGATTTCATCCTCTGTTTCTGTAGCGGGGAGCGGGGGTTACTCCTGGGGAAAGGGTTTCAAGTTAGAATTAGGTATTATGGAAAATTATGGCAGTAAAAAAGTGTCCTTTTTTGTCACCGAGTGTAACTTTGTTGTTGTTGTTGTAGCGGCCCAAGTAACAATTTCATCCCTATAATTCTTCGTAGAATATTTTCTTCAAACGATAATAGGGGCACTTTACAGGGTATAAACACTGAGTAATAGTCCAATAATGGCATTTGGCGCCGTTTTTTGATCCAATTGAACCTTATTGTAGCACTGAATTACACTTTGAAAAAGACATACATCATATGTGTTATGTCATCATTTTCTGTCATTTTCTGGCGTTTGCAAGAAAGAAAAGAAAAAAAATTCCCGTCACACTGCCTACTTTCAGCAGTCTCCAACCTGATGGCTAAAATTATTTTGAACCGGATCAAGGCTGAAATTGATCGCACTTTAAGCAATGATCAGGCTGGCTTTCGTGAGGGTTTAGCGACCATATAAACACTCTCCGAATTATTATTGAGCAATCCGCCGAATGGAGTTTCCCATTACACCTCATGTTTATTGATTTCGAGAAGGCGTTTGATAGTATTGATCGGAAGTATATCTGGAGAGCTCTTCATATGTATACCAGATAAAATAATTTCCATCATCAAGGAATCTTATCATGGAGCCCCATGTCACGTTTGGCACAACGTCGTGGTCGCTTTCAGATCCTTTTGAGGTGCACAGTGGAGTGAGACAAGGTTGCATTTTGTCACCTATTCTTTTCCTTATAGCCATTAACGATGTACTAGTGAGCGCGCTTCCAAACCAAATGAAAGGTATCAGATGGAAAATGTTTGATCACCTGCAACACCTGGACTATGCTGACGATATTTGTCTGCTATCAAATAAAAAATGAGAATCTAGCTCAAATGGCCAATGCTCTGCATTGCGAAAGTCGTAATGCTGAGTTAAAATAAACGTTGCCAAGAGTAAGTACTTAAGTTCTGATCCAGGGAGACAAGGCGGAATTTGTGTTTCGGGCCAGGCAGTCGAAAAAGTTGACGAACTCTGCTACCTCGGAAGCATAGTCACAGCAGATGGCAGCGCGGACGCCGATGTGCAATCGCGTATCAACAAGGCTAGGATAGCCTTCTTCACTTTGACTCCCTTCTGGCAAAATAACAACATTTCCATGCGCACAAAAATCCGAATCTTCAATTCAATTGTGAAATCTGTGCTTCTTCACGGCTGTCCAACTTGGAAGGTGACCAATGCGATAAAAACTAAGCTGCAAACTTTCGTAAACCAGTGTCTACGGCGCATCCTACAAATCCGCTGGCCGGAGATTATTTATCTCCTTAATATCACAGGCTCGGATTGGATAGGCACTTCTGTCAAAAGGCGAAAGTGGCAATGAATAGGTGATACTCTTCGAAGAGGGTCAACAAATATTGCAAAGAAGGCCCTAGATTGGAACCCACAAGGAACCAATGCAAGACGCGCGCCGTGTTGGACGACCAAGAAACACTTGGAGAAGATCTGTTAATAGCGAGGCTGCTTTATTAAACAAACAGTGGTCGGACCTAAAGACGATGGAACAGAACGAGGTGGAAAGTAGGCGTGGTCAGGCACGTCGAGAGAAATTCCGGGCCCGGGACTGAAATTTCATTAGGCCCCCTACCTAAATACGAAATTTACGAAAGTTATTTCCGCGTATAATAATATCAAATTTTTGGCAACTCCTTGCAATCAATAATGCGTTACAAAAAAAAAACGCTTTAGCTTCAGTGCAAACTTATTCCTAATAAATATTGTTACCAGATATTGGTCTTGTACAATCTGGGATTCCATTTCTGTTACAAAGATCCAAAGTGTCATTCTAATACTAATACTAATCAAACAAAGTAAAACATTAATCTTCCTTGCCTTCTGGGCAGCAAATTTTCTGATAACACTATCGAAATTGAGTTGTCTGGCTAACGACACTTCGATAGGGTAGCTTCGAGAGTAGCAAGTCCTTAAACACGCTCTTGTGACGAACACAAACGATGCTAACTTTTGACTCGGCTAAGAACACTAAAAGAACGTTCAGCAGCAGCAACAGTAGCATGTATCCATCGTTTTAAATCGCCATAAAAAAGAGTATTCGGCATTCAAATTTCTCAACGCATTAAAGTGATTGGTTATCCCGGCAATAACCGAATCAATGATAACCAGAATTGTGTTCGTTCTAAATTGAAGTTCTCGATTAGGGTCCTCCATATCTTCTTCACAATAACGTTTTTTTCGACGGATGGCAGGAAACGTTGGTATAATGTCCAACCCAGCGGCAACAGTTTTGCATTCGTGTACAATAAGATCCCATAAAATAAATAAAATCTCTTATCAGTTGTAAATTAGACAGTAAGCTTTTTAGATTCATAACTTCAACGTCAATTGTAACACCCTTGGCTTGAAGAAGGATGCTTCGCCCATTAAGCATATTCGCACGAATTGAAGCCATCAAAACACATTCAAATGTCCATAAAACGCCGTTGCCATGACTTTGAATTTCAGCGGTCAATATGTCTTCTGCTAGGCTTTCCCGTAAGGGGGAGGATAAAGGTTGAAAGGCTCCGGCCGATTCCTATATCCTTTTCAGTTGTGGCATAACTGCGGACCCTTAGCTATGCAGGAGGAGCTTCATAGTGTGAGCGGCTCCGGCCAATTCCTATGTTTCTCTACGGGGCGTTACTTTCCCGCATTATCCGAGTAACCGCTGCGCCTGAGTGCTGTATTAACAACTTCAGCGTCTCAGGTTACTAAACGTATTAGGGTGACATAAACCGAATAGTCAATCACCGAAGCAGCACCTTCCGTAGGGGGGGTATTCGTTTTACGAATACTATCATGGTTAAGTGATGGGCCGACAACCCATCCTTGGAAAAAATTCGACGCCAATAAACCTGGAATGAAAGCCTCGGATTGGACGGATACAACCCAACGACGACATCGCAAACGAACAACTGATTACGCTTTCGGAACCTGGAATGTACGCTCCCTGAATAGGCCAGGGGCCTTAAGGGCCCTCTTGGATCATGAAGACTGTAACGACAATGGCCAACGACTAATAGACTTCGCGACCAGCAGAAATATGGTCATTAGCTCTACCTGTTTTCCGCATCGTCGCATTCACAGGCAGACCTGGAGATCTCCAGATCAACATACCGTCAACCAAATTGACCACGTCCTTGTCTGCAAGAGATGGGCATCGAGCATAATGGATGTTCGGTCCTATCGTGGAGCAAATATTGACTCTGACCACTATATGGTGAAGGCGACTTATAGGTGCAGAATTTCTTCGGTGCATCATTCGAGGTTCAACCCGGCAAAAATTTTTGCGGTTGACAAATTGTTGGATGATGCCACGGTGGTCACTTATACGACTGCCCTTGAGGAGAAGCTGACGCCCTTGCTAGATAACATCAGCAACAAAGGCGCCCTTGAGATCTGGGATACACTCAAAGACACCATCAAAGGGGTCGCAGAGGAGGTTGTGGGATACAAAGCCCGGCGAGCCCGAAATGATTGGTTTGATGAAGAATGTCAAAATGCGGTAGATGCTAAAAACGAGGCATATCGCCAATGGACTGAACGCGCAACTAGAGTCAAAAAAAAAACAAAATATGACGAGCTTCGAGGATTTTCGAATAGGTTAATTAGGCGTAAGAAACGTAAGCATCTTGACGAGCAGTTGATGCAAATAAACCAAAGACTAGTTAGTAGGAACAGTAGACAAGCGTACAAGCTGATCAATTCAATTAAAAGTGGATACCAACCCAGGACCAGCCTCTGTAAGGATAAGGATGGCAATATCATTAGCGACACCGAGAGCGTTGATAAACGCTGGGCCTCACATTTTGAAGAGCTCCTCAATGTTCAACCGAACAACCCCATACAAGAAGCTCCGGAGCTGATGGCTGAACCAGGCCCTCCCGTTCAACCCCCAACAGTAGAAGAAGTTGATCTCGCCATGCAAGCACTAAAACATAATAAAGCCCCGGGCGCTGACGAGATTCCAGCTGAACTGCTGAAGCATGGTGGGGAGAGCCTTGTTACACACACTTATAATAAGTTGAAATGTGAGAACTACAGAGGCATCTCATTAGTTTGTACGACTTATAAGATTTTATCTAAGATTCTGGAAAATAGAATTAAACCGTACGCAGAAGAAATCATTGGCGAGTACCAAGGCGGCTTTAGACCTGGTCGTTCGACGACAGATCAGCTTTTTACAGTGAAGCTTTTACTCCAGAAGTGCTGGGAATACAACATCGACGTATACCAAATATTTGTTGACTTCAAGCAGGCATACGACAGTATCGATCAAAGCGTACTGTACAACATTTTGCTGCATTTTGGAATACCGGCTACGCTAGTGCGACTCATAAGGATGACGATGACTAATACCGTCTCGCAGGTCAGAGTTCAGAACAGACTCACTGACCTATTTGAAACTCGTACTGGACTCAAGCAAGGCGACGGGCTGGCGCCGACGCTCTTCAACCTGGCTCTGGAGTATGTGATTCGAGCCATGAATTTGGACAGCAGCGGAACGCTACTTATTAAATCGACTCAACTAGTAGCATACGCCGACGACATCAACATCTCGAAGATTGGGTGATGCAGAAAGCCTTCTGCATAATCTCAATAACGCCGCCAAAGAAGTTGGGCTACATATTAACGAGTCTACAACCAAGGTCATGATGCAATAAAAAACTAGAACGCCAGTAAATTCAAGCATCACTGTGGGGGACCTCAATATAGAATATGTAGACAACTTCACTTACCTGGGTTGCAATTTGTCAAAAGACGCCAACGAAACAGATGAGATAAAGCGACGGATACAACTAGCTAATAAGTGTTACTTTGCGGTCCTCCAAATTATGAATTCGAAGCTGGTGCACAGGAACACGAAGCTCCACGTGTATAAAACCATAAACTCGCGCGAATCATCGAACTGATTACTATACTTTTAATAGAAAACAAAAGCACTTGAAGGCATACTATGTAATTGTTTCTCATATAATACAAGAATTAGTATTAGTATTAGAATTTACATGGAAAATGTGTTATTTGGAGGGGGCCGGCGCGTTGTGGTTTTGAAATGAAATATTAGAAGTCAATTTATGTATGCTGAGTCATGTAGTTTACAAAAGTTTTATTGTCGCGGTCATTACGATTACGTATTTTTTATTTTCTTAAAATTTCCGAGCCCGGGGTGTTTCGCCCCTTCCGCCTCCTTTCTCGACGGCCCTGGTCGTGGTTGATACCTTGTGCCCCACAAGGGGTTAACAGGAACCAGAGAGAGAGAGAGAGTCCTCACAGAGTATTCAACATGATTTAGCAACCCCTTTTTGGAAAACACTAGTCTATCGTATGTTAGATTGATGTTTAAATAATTATTATTTTCCAAGTAGAACAGATAGTCTGAAATAGAAGTATCTATAATCTAACCTTTGCATATACAAAAAAAGAAACACGATCCAACGTTACTGTCTTTTTATTGTATGTCAATAAATTAGCCAACTCTTTTTTCTCATCAAATAAATACTTTGAATAATTACAATAAGACACGAAGAAGTTAATATATTCTTATTTGCTTTAGATCGAAACAAAGCCTCTTTCACTTCTATTTAGCTTGAAAGTTACTCCTAGCGCCTTCCGAATTAGCCTCTTGCCACAACATTTTTCCTAAAACTTCGTCCAATTTGCCGCGTGTTCTCATCATACTCATCATCAGGAAATCAGTTTCTTTACTTTATTTCGAATTTATTCCAATTGGTTACCATTATCTATTAATCAATAAAAATCGTTATAATTATAATAGTTACTCGTTAATGTTGCTTATTCATTATGCGAATATAATAATAATAATAATGTCATATCAGTTGATCTTTTCTGATTTTGTTTTACAACGCGTTCTTACATTGATTGACATTTGTATTTATCGTTAGAAGTTTTCTTTCGTGTTTATATTATTTATAATGTCAGCTTATTAAGACAATAAGATTTACAACATGAAAAATAGTTTAAAATCAAAATTTTAGCATGATTTTTTTTTAAAGGAGATTTTTGTTTTCATAAAATTTTTCACATTAGCACATTACACATATTATGAAAATTTGGATAGAAAAAGGAAAAACAATGTATCAATAGAATATACATATGTATGTATGTATGTAGATATTTTCTTTAACATTACAATAAATACATTTGTGTTAACGTTTAGCGGAAATATACGAGCTATAGAGAGTAAATTAATGGTATTTTGTTTTATTTGGAGATTACTTATAAAAACACATTAATATGAAAATTTGATTTAATATGAGTAGACATATAGGTTTGCTCTTCTGAAATGTTAGGCGTTGGTTGGCTCAGTTTTTAAAATCAAACTCGCAGCTTTGTTATTTCGAAATTATTTATAGTGAATAGTCGTAGTTGACTTTCAGTCAAAGTATATCACAAGATTTAAGTATGCATCATATTGTGTTGCTACAATAAAAAAAAAACAAAGCAAATTGAAAAAAGAAATCACGAAAATTCTTTAACAAGGATAAGATACGATAGTTTTAGTTAAATTTAAATCTGATGTTGAGCAGATCTGAACTAATGTTGTTTACTTGTGTTTGATTGCAACTAATCTTCAGAACAAATACATAACTGAATGCCTTTTGAATCGCTTGCTATACATATAGTAAAATATGGTTGTGTAGTTACTTCGACTGAATGTTTCTTTGTTAATTGAATTTAGAGGACGACTAGAGTTGCAATTCGTGTTTTTCTTTGTTGTTTGATCAAAAACTTTTATAAATGAGATGAGCCCCATATTGCGTCTTTTCTCTACACTCGTGATTTATGAATATGTATATATAGTAAATATTCTCCGTTTTAGTATCCATTTAAATTTTTTATAATATTACAATTAGTTCTTATTTGGAATATATTAAATATCCTTCATTGTCATTCAATTGTATATAATTTTGCCATTCTTGTGTTTTGTTTTTTACTTGCGCATTTAAATTTCGTATATATAATAAGGAATTTTATATATATATTAAGAATGTTGTGTATAGTATAGGGTTTTTGTGTATATACTTTTTCCATTCATTAATAATTACTTTAATACAATAATTATTATTTTTTGTTTACCAGTAGTTTTTTTTTTGTAATATTTTTATGTTTTTTTTTTATTTTATTCTCATTTTAGTTTTTTTTTAATTAACACTATGTATTGTCTTTGTGATGCTTTTATGTATAATAATTTATATTACTCTTGACATGTCATTAATATGTAGAAGAAGAACGAAAATAGTGAGCTTTGAAACCAAATGAACTATCCACACCGGTCTACAGACACTGGGTAGATCTAGCTCTGTAACAGGGTGTAAATTCATTAACAGTGTTATACCTATATATTTCATTAACTACGGTGGGCGCAATGGAACAAATTAGAGGATAAACGTAAGTGTTCAGATTGATTGTAAATACTTAAAAAAAATAATTATGTATTTAAAATTAATGCCTGAGTGACTAGCTATAACTCAAATTCGAAGGATGATTATTATCATTATGAGTCTGTTACTTTAAGTAAGATATGTGTGAATGGACAACAAAAACCGTTTCATTTGCAAAATAGTATTATTAAGAGATAATCATTATTTCTCAGGAACGATACTTTTTATGGCAATCGTTTTGGTTACTTGTTCCATAAGGATATACCAATAGCCTTCGACCTTGTTTGGTTGAATAATTCGTGTACCTAAAAGTTGTTTTAAGCTGGTTTTCACCCAGAAGGATTCTGGAAGATTTCGCCCAGTGGGTCTTTAAACAATAAGCAGACATTCAGCGTCCACAGTAGGTTTCTATATACAGGGTTATTGGTTAAGTCGACCTATTCCCTGCAACACGTTATAATAGGGTCAAAATGCAACAAAATGAGGCCATAAATGTTAGGCCGATTTTCAATGGTCACTGAGATATATGCATTTTTAGGTTTTTTTGAAATAACCTAGAATTTTGCCATTTAAAGTAAGAATTAAAAAAAACTACTAAGGTAATGGGCTTAAACTTATTTTTGGATTTTAGTCAACACTATAGCAGACATTTCTTAATCATTTAAAACTTCAAAAACTCATCACAATTCGAAATTTTTAATTTTAAATAAAAAAATATTTTCTTAAATTTTTTTCAAGATATTTTTTAATGTAGTATTACTAAAAAAAATTATATGACATGGAGTCTGCAGACCGCTGGAAAAACTTACGCGTGTTGTCAGCTTTCTAAAAAGGTGTCAATGTCAATACAAATATTTGAAATAATTGAAACAGCTAGCTGCAACTTGTTCGGGGACCATCATTTCGTTTGATAAAAAATGAAATAAATGTCATTAAATTCAAAATGCATCGTACGAGTACGTATCATGTACTGCTTTATTTCATTTTTTATCAAACGAAATGATGGTCCCCGAACAAGTTGCAGCTAGCTGTTTCAATTATTTCAAATATTTGTATTGACATTGACACCTTTTTAGAAAGCTGACAACACGCGTAAGTTTTTCCAGCGGTCTGCAGACTCCATGTCATATATTTTTTTTTAGTAATACTACATTAAAAAATATCTTGAAAAAAATTTAAGAAAATATTTTTTTATTTAAAATTAAAAATTTCGAATTGTGATGGGTTTTTGAAATTTTAAATGATTAAGAAATGTCTGCTATAGTGTTGACTAAAATCCAAAAATAAGTTTAAGCCCATTGCCTTAGTAGTTTTTTTTAATTCTTACTTTAAATGGCAAAATTCTAGGTTATTTCAAAAAAACCTAAAAATGCATATATCTCAGTGACCATTGAAAATCGGCCTAACATTTATGGCCTCATTTTGTTGCATTTTGACCCTATTATAACGTGTTGCAGGGAATAGGTCGACTTAACCAATAACCCTGTATATATATATATATATATATATATAGGTAGAAAAACTTCTACAATGCTTTTTGTAACACCCCACAAACGATGCCGCAACAATGTAATGCAATTTTACTTAGCCGTATTATTTATATTACATATAACCTTAAAGAAAAACCACGGCTTACGGATTGTGAACAGTTCGAGGCTGAACTTTGGAGAGCATCTAAGCTATGTATACGAAAAAGCGTCGTCGTCACCTTGGCCTTAGCAATATAGATAAGGTACAAATTGTTTCAAATCTTTTCCCTACAGTGGTGGGAGTGGTAGCAGACATTCCCGAAACGATGGAAAAAGCAAAAGCACATGGTGTGGTATGGTGACGTTAAATGTGGGAAACGCCTTTGCCTTCGCGAGTTGGGAGTGTATCCACCCCACGTTGCAGAATATAGGTGTGCCGCATCCTAAAATAAAATATTATTTAAGGAACAACGCCCCCTACGGACATACCACAGGGATCTGTGCTTGATCTTTCCTGTGGGCCATAATGTGCAATGCCATCAGCTCCCCATGCCCAAGGGAGTGACCCTGGTTGGATTCACTGACGACATTGCGAAAACGCGCAGTTCGTTTAACTGTTCCCTGTTTTCCAGCAAGAAGATAAAACCCACTAAATGATGACTGAAAACAGTGCATCTGGGGCTCGCGGAGTGAAAGATAGAAGCTGTACTGGTTATTAAGCGCTGAAAAAAATCCTCCCTAAAAATCAGAGTTGAAAGAACGGTCATAACATCTAAGTCTGCGGTTGGGTACTTGGGAATTGTGATTGACTCAAGACTGAGTGTCGGGGTGTACTTGAAGTACTATCAAGAATTATACTAAACACTGGAGGCTCCACGAACAGTAGAAAACTTCTATTGTGTAGGGTTGTAACTTACATATTATTACACGCGTTTTGGTGCGGTGCACTACAGTATTCCTACCATGCTTAACCGATAAATTCGGTTTATAGAAGGAAAATGAACGTTGAATGTTAAAATCACAGAATTTGGCATACCGTATGATGGAGTGTTAACACAACTGGAACGCGATGAATTAGTTTAATTGCAGCATCCACAAAAACCTTCAAAGAGAAGGAGGAAAACGCAAGGCAGTAAATCCATGTGAAGGCTAATTGTAACTAACCGAATCTGTTTTCTGTTGTCGTGCTCTGTGGCCGTGATCGTTCGGTCGCCACTCTGTGATATAGATTTTCATAGAGAAACAAGTTACCAAACTCGGCACGACTCGTCGCAAGTTTATTATTCAGAAGAAGATGATAAGAAATATTCATATCGTAGAAAAATAAACTAACAATGCGACTAGGGAGTGGTATGGCTGACAGCCGTATCACACTCCGAATTAAGTTGTCTTTGTAACGTTGACGACTACACACGGTAGTCGTCAACGCACCAGGCTCCACTAGGAGTTAGGGTAATCAAGAGAGAGAGAGAGAGAATCTGTTTTCTTCAGTCGCTCACTGCATCATATTGTGTATTGAGTCTCCCTATTTTATTCGCTTCCAAATTAATATTTTTTGCATTTTTGGATTGTAATAACCCAAATGATAAATTTACCCGTCTTTCAACCAGTCTTGAGATTGGTAACCCTGAAGATTAAATTTTTAGGGTTTGATTTGAGACCAATTTAAAAAAAATATAATAAAAACCGATTATCAAAATCATATCCTGCAAACATTTACACTTTTCAAATAAAACACTGCTTTTTAGAAAAAAGAAATAATATAATGTCGTTACATTGTCATTTCCAAAGCAATAAAATCAAATAAAAGGATAATAATGCATTCTCTTAGCTCAATATCTCATCACCATTTTGTTTGGTGTTAGTTTCTAACTTAACAGAAAAAAAGAAAACTAAGTGCAACATAAAGAGTGTATGTTTTTTTCTAATTTTACATATTTTACATTTTACGGCAACAAAGTGGCGGTCAAAATAAGTGTGATTGGTACCTAGAAAATAAGCAGTCGAAACATTAGGCATGTGTGTGTTTCGGCAACGGTGTAAAATTACATAATTACCACCATGCTATGTAACCTTCTCTATAGGAATTTTATTATTAAATATGATGGAACATTGTAGATTACAAGCAGATAGATCCGCACGATGCAACAGATGGTATTATTCTATGAAGAGGTGGCCAGTTTCTCGTACATCTTATCTAATGGTTAGTCTTATCATATAGAGGAGACGCACATAATTTTCAGAAAGCTTTTACATTATATTGAATTGTATTTTTGTTTATTTTGCTTAGTGATGCCATATTTTGCTTTGTTACGCCATTGTATGAAATTTAAAAAAACCATTGAGCAATTTCATCTTCTTCTTCCTTGCCTCGTTCTTTATACCACTCCATGGTTTCGCGTTGCTTGACCTGCAGTGTAGGCACATCGTCCGTTTTAGCGGTAATATCTCAGCATATTTCTTCGGGCAGCTCTATCTTGGATCGTGTCATCGCCGAGATCAATGCGTTGTTGTTGCTTTTTCATTTGACATATCCATGTGTTATTTTTGTCGCCTTTAAAAATGGCAATACCAATCGTCGTTCTTCGAGCTTTTCGGTGATTGGTTGGTCTATCGACAAGCTGCCTCGGAAAAGCAATTTCATACAATGGTATAATCAAGCTTAACTATGTTAAATAACAAAAATCAATTCAATATAATGTGAAAGCTTTCTGAAAATTGTGTGCGTCTTCTCTATACAATAAGACTAACCATTAGATAAGATGCATGAAAAAATGGCCCATAAACATTATGCATGTTAACAACACAATCACTTTGACCGCAACATATTTATAATATATATTATCACTAACTAAATTATATAGAAATTATGTCGAGTAAATGAAAATTATTGCAATCTGATTAACATTCATTTTGAGTACCTGTTTCGTTTAATAAAATCATGATTTAATAATAATAAAGCGGTGTGTCCATTGTTTTTGACGTTTCAAACGTAATAACGATATTTAAAATTGTCCTATAGAGGTTAAAAAGGATAAACCAATATTTAATCCACATAACGCGTACGTTCCTCAACATTTACCCGTAAATAAGTTACTTCAAAATATTGTAAACATGTATTTTCTTCGCATGACTTCTCCATTCTTTAAAATAAACAAAATTTAATATTTGATCATATATTTTAGGCATTTTTATATGATAAACACATAATGTTCTAGCTTTTCATTAAATATTTGTTTTTCATAACCGTTTATATACACATAATAAGCGTGCATATTTTACATTACTGTTATTTGGTTGTCAATCGCTAGTTTTAATTGAATTTCATGGATATTCAAATAGCAAATAATATATTTCGTAACAAATACATTTATGTAGTATGTATAATGGTATGTTTACAATATATCTGAACATTATATTGATTTTATGGTTAGAAGAATGCATTTGTCTGGTGTGCTCTCATTTAAGATATATAGAACGTCCTAAACAAACAATTTCGTTCGAATTCTGTATTTTATATATTTTTTAGTTTGTTTTGAGAAGTAACTAATTTCAATTATAATTTAGCGATATCGTTTTGCTATTTTAACTTGTTTGAACACGTTTTACTTAAAATGTAATGTTTATTTTCTAGATAATTGTAAGTTTTACTTTGACTGCATTCTCAGACCATACTTCCAACGTTTTTTTTTTGCATAATAAACTTAAACCAATGGCTGCGGTGTTGTGATATTTTTTCTTGTATAATATTCTGTTGTTACATGCTCTTTTTCAATTATTGATATCTATAATATTTTTTCCAATATTCTTAAACGGTCGTTTTTGTATGTCGCTTCAGCCTTATCGTCATATCATATTTTCTTCGCTTTGCTTTTACTTTTGCTTTCTACTGTTAACGGTAATATTTTGCGTAGTTCTTAGCTAGTTTAGTTTTCAGGTAGTGGAACTACTATTTGAACATAGGACTGTGGGAAGTATCCGGTTCGTCCGTTAACACTGCCCTCGTACCAGTTGTCATCAATTCGGTTTAGCAATTGGATGGTATCATTCTCCTGTAAAAGATATTTGATGTAAGAAATTACCGATTTAACAAGACTCAAATAGATAATAATGGGAGGACTTATTAAACAATAAATCTTCCTATATTAATAAGATTAAGGGACATTCTCTCAAAACTCTTATCGAATGGTTAGTCTTATCGCATAGAGAAGACACACACAATTTTCAGAAAGCTTTTCCATTATAATGAATGGAATTTTTGTAAATTTTGCATAGTTAGATCTATTTTATCTTTCTATTTACGCTGTTGGATGAAACTACGCACTGATTTTTTCAATCTAAGATGATGGCGTAACCAAGCGAAATCCATATGGCGTAACTACGCAACATAAACAAAAATTCCATTCAATACAATGGAAAAGCTTTCTGAATAAGAGTTATCAAAAACCCGGCCTAAATATCTTTAGATATTAAAACAAATGTTTTATGGGCAAATTTTCAAAACCGATTTATTAATTTTTTCACACCATTTATAAATTAGAAACGGCTGAACCGATCTCCACGATCTTACGTTCGTTGTATGTAAAGCAAAATATCAATATATCAAAACACATTGGGACCTGAATAAGTTAGATCTAAACTCGGCGTAAGTATCGGGTCACCCGCAACTTTCGAACTCTAGCCCAATTTTCCCAAAAAGTATGAAACTTACAATTATGAAAGTTATATCTACAGAAAGTGCGTTTAATGGCAATTTAAATGACTATCAATTTTATCTAAAGTACCGTTAACTCACATAGCAATCAAACAACAAACACAATGCAAACAATTTGCTAGATTAGATTTGATGTGGGCTGTGGCTGTTAGGTAGCCCTGGTCACTGCGACCGTTGGTCTATTGTGCCATTGCCTAAGCTATGGGTTAGATGAACTCATCTAACCGACTTCTTTCGATAAACCGATTAAGCTGGCCCATGTTCAAGGAGGCGATATCCTCCTCTAAAGGGAACATAATGCCGAAGCATTCTAAGCGGCGCATTGCTAGCCTCTCACATTCACAAAGAATGTGCGCAGCCGTTTCGTCGTCAGCCTCGCAAAAGCGACAGCTCGCGTCGGTAACAATGCGCATAATCTTTAAGTATCCATTCAGACGGCAGTGCCCCGTGAGGAGCCGGCAAATTATCCTAACCCTGTTTCTACTCATGTTTATTAGACTTAGGAGGGTACGTTTAGGCATATACAAATCATACATATATGTCCAAAGCTCACTCAAAATCAGTAACCACTTCGTTTTGGCCAAATTGCCTAATGTTGATCTAATGCCACGCAAACAACCAAACAGGTACACGTATACAGGATATTGCTCTTTTGCTACACAGTTTAAGTTGAAGAGAGTTTAGATTCTCTGCCAGAGCAGTTTTTCGTGCATTTGTCGACTTCAATGAATGTATCTCGTGTATCTTCTTCCGCTGGTCACGAGTCGTGGTTTACGGAAAAGAATCCTGGCACTGAGTTCCAAAACTCGCTACTTGCATTTCGAAAAAAATATCAATGTCCAAGTTTCAAGTTTGATTGTAAAGTCAAGAAAAAATGCTTGAAATCTTTTTGGCTTTCAATATATTCTCCAAACAGTAAGAAGTTTATTATGTAAAATTTTTAGGGAAAAAGCAAAGTCAGACTTTAATTATTTGCAAAAAACCAAACCTACTTTGAAATTTTCCAAATTGCAAGAAGCGAGTTTTGGAAATAAGTGCCTCATCTCATGCGGTATCTGTGCTTGCGAAAACTGCAAATAGAAAAAAACATGAAAGATGACGCAGAGAATCGCTGATGCCGCGCCGGATTTGATGACAATGAAATTCTTTAGGTTACGAAACAGGTTGTGTTCGTTGACCTCATGCAACGTACTGGTAGCACGCGGTAGAGAGAGTGGATTTAGTTCAGAACAAGACAGTACAACATCCATAAACAATTGAAAAGTTTTTTATTTGTATACAGAAAAGCAACTGAAAATTATGCAAGTTATTCTGTACTTGATTCAATTGGAGGGATATGAGTACGAGAATGAGTGGCTGAGTATTGATCAAATAAGAATACGATATTTGGTCGACAAAAATCCTATATCGCTGGATTTTTGCAGGATGGTTGGTGATGCTCATGGCCTCGTGATTATGGGAAAATGTCCCCACCGATTAAAAGCCAGCAGAAAAAAAGAATGACAACATGTCCCAGCACTCAAAAACTTTATGTAAATTATTAAGAAATAATTCGAATGTATACACAAAAGAAGAGAAAGAATTATCACAGACCATGAGCTCGCTGGGAGAACTCCGTAGGTGAAGACGCCCACCAGCTGCTGGGCTTCCGAAACTGGAGGACAAGGTCACGTAACCGCGACAATTGGAGGTCAACGATTCAGGCGGCCAAGGCCCGACGTCGGGCTATCGTGCCACATTGATGATGAGTGGAAAGTTCCAACGTTGCTTGTATTGTTTGCAAAAAAATCTGAATGAAATTAATTTTTACTGTCCCATGTGGGTAAGGTCGGAACCCTTTGACATTGTTAACCGGTCGTGCGTTCCCTGATTGTGCGAGGCTAAATTTATGGTACCTGTAAAACTTGCACAATCAGTCGAAACCGGTAAATATCCAGCGTTTCGTAATAGCATTTGTAATGGGCTAATTTGACAGAACTGTAATCCAATTAAATCCATGAATTTGCCGCGTATCTGCAGAAATGGGTGGAAATTCTCTTTTGTATGGGGAGGGGTCTTTTATGTTTATCCACGACCTCGCAGAAGCAGAAATTATGCGGACTATTATAAGAGAGATTTAGCAAAAAGAAAACAATTTTTAAATGTAGATTTAGCTTATGACTTATGAGCGAAAAACTGGGGAAAATGGTTTTTATATGAAAATTTAGACTTTTAGTTTTTGACACATTTTTGCTATGCAATGTCAAGAAACAATGCTATAAGATGTGAAAAATCTACAGCTGTCAAGATGGTCGCATAAATGCACTGAAATTGTAGAGAAGGTATTTTCATTCCGAATTCTTAGTGGTGTTTTTTCTGAAACTTCATGTGCTTGATCCTAAAATTCAAACATATCATATCCATTAGACCACTAAAGCAACTTGGTTGTATCGCTTTAAACTCAATATGTGCGCATGCCATAGCGAATTATAAATGTACTTCACAGCAGCATGTGCTCTCGTGGTTGTTTCCTTCTCGCTCCCAACTTTGTCCTCTTGACATGCGGATGCGCCGCGCGCCACACACACGTGGCAGTAAGTGAATTTCATAAGATATAGTCCGCAACGGCAACTTACTCTCTTCCTCGGACCCACTCCGTCCACTTGTTATGCGTCACACATATCTATCGCACACCACGGAGACCGAAGGCAATGGCAAACGATGATGAGCGATTGTTTAAGATATGAAAAGAGTGTCTCTTGACTCTCTTCAACTGGGTAAATTCGTCTAAAACTTACACGCACACAGGCTCATGCGATTCGTTTGAAAGCTCAACAAAAATCTGAAATTTCATTTTCATAGGAACAAAATTTTGTACCAGTTTGGACATATATCTATGATTTGTATATGGTTTAGGTGAGTAGTTGGCAACGAAAAGTTTAGACTGCCAAAGCCCGGGAAGAGTTTCCTAGTGTAAGGTGGCTTTTACAGGAGCCTACCTGTTGGAGGATTTCCTGACAACCCCACACGAGCTTCGATGTGACTGTAAAGCTCGTCAGCGCTTTCATTGCCGCTTGGCTGTCAGTAAATATTGCTATTTTCTTATTTTTGTAGCCATTTTCAACGCATTTTCTTGCGCACAGCTCGATTGCGTGTACGGTCGGTCGGCATCACATTGGAATAGAAAGACTAATACCTGGACCGAAAATTCCTGCGCCAGAATCTGTATCTTTCTTTGAGCCGTCCGTGTAAAATATGATTGTACCGGGCTGGAGTGCTCTGATGTCAGTCCAGTCTTCCCTCGTCCAAGTCACTGAGTCGAATGTGTCGTCAAAACGTAACGTTTTAACCAGATAGTCTGATGGCATACTAAGTAGGTTGTCATTACTTATCCATCCTAGCTGCACCGAGTTCAGTGGGCATGCCGTATCATGCCTTGAGCCTGATAACGGCCAATCTTGCCACTGCCTCAATGTGTATGTGTAGTGGTGGGAGGTTCAACAGAACCTCCAAGGCGGCGGTGGGCCTGGAAACGAAGGCTCCAAGGACAGCTAGGAAGGCCAGCCTCTGAACCTTGTCCAAGTTTAGATTACCGTCTGTATTGGGTGCCCTTCTCCACCATACTATCGCCCCGTATTTCATAATTGGTCTAGCAATTGTCTTATAGATCCACAGAATTATATCTGGTTTGATACCCCATGCTTTGCCCACATAGCTTCTGCAGATCCACAAGGCCTTAGTTGCTTTCTCTCCTACCACCCTGAGGTGCTCTTTCCAGAGTAATTTCTTTTCCAGAGTAATTTCTTGTCCAGAGTGACGCTCAGATACTTGACAGTTTCTGGCATGGTCAACTGTGAATTATACATTGAAGGATACTTCAAAGCTCTTAGCGTCCCCTTCCTACTGAATGGCATCACTGCGGCTTTTGTCGGATTGACACGTGGCCCATTAACAAAGCACCATTCCTGTACTATTTGCAGAGCGTTCTGTAAAACATCCGGTAGGACCTCCTCGAATTTGCCTTTAACCGTGATGACCAAGTCGTCCGCATACCCCTGGATGGAGAACCTAGCTGAGTTAAGTCTCCACATCAATCCATCAACTACCAAACACCACAGGGGGGATAATACACCTCCTTGGGGGCAGCCACGTGTGGCTTGGGCAGTGAGAGTAGTCTTGCCTATACTGGTAAAAATAATTCTGGAAGACAGCATGCGTTGCACCCACATTATGGTAGTATTGTCGGCCCCTTTGGATCTTAATGCCGTTCCTATGGAATCAAATGACGTATTGTGAAAGCCGCCCTCTATGTCTAGAAATGCGATTCCGTCGATTTGCCCGGTTGATAGGCATATTGTTTTGGGTGCAGCTGCCGCGTCTACTGAAGTGACGCCCCTAATATGAGCGTCCAGTAACTTTTCCATAGTTTTCATGAGAAAAGACGTTAGGCTAATGGGACGATACGAACTTTGGGAATAAAGACTACCCTCACTAATCTCCAGGCTGTTGGGATATTTCCCAAAGCAAAACTACTTCTATAGATGCTAACCATGAAGGGAATCAGCTCCTTTTGCCCTCTTTGCATGAGTGCCGGAAAGAGTCCATCCATGCTGGGTGATTTGAAGGGATCAAACGTCCCGATTGCCCACCTTATCTCGTCATACGTGAAAATACCTCTTGCTGCTGCCCAGTCAGCTCTGTTTGCTCTGTTGGGCGGATTCACGCAACTGTAGCTATCATTCACGTTATAGTCTAGTCTGCAGCCGCGGAAGTGGGTTGCTAGGAGTAGCATGCCCGTGCTTTCATCCCTCGCAATGTCCCCGTTTTCTCTTTCAGAGTGTTAATCGAACTGCAACCGTTTTCGGCTAGTACTTTGTGCAGGACCAGCTACGCCTTTTGGCGTCTCTGATATTTTTGTTGTATTCCGTGAGGGTACAGGACCCAGTACAACATACTGGGTCAGCCTCATACAAATGCATTTCTATTGACACCACAAAACATATATAAAGATCAATGGAATCCGACCATTGGGTCATGGGGCTGTCATACAAACCAAACCCCCCAAATTAAGTTCATGCAAGAAAAGCTTTTTTATTAGTTCAATAATTCCAACCCAATGTATTTCCATTGATGCCACAAATCATATGTAAAAATGTATGGCAGCGGACAATGGGGACATGGAGCTACCCTACAAACCCAGCCCCCAATTTGTTTCTTCTTCTTCCTTGCCTCGTTCTTTCCATGGCTTCGCGTTGCTCGACCCGCGGTGTAGGCACATCGCCCGTTTTGGCGATAATATCCCAGCCCCCAATTTGTTTAAAAAAAAATTCTTAATATGTGCACCAATTCCAACCAAACCTCACACAAATGTTAAATACATTTGATTCCACCAAACATAATATATAAAAACGGAAGGAATTGGACCATGGGGTCATACAAACCCAATTTGATTCTTAGTAAAAACAGTTTTCTTTCTGCACAAATTCCAATCAAACCTTACGTTGTGTCTCTATCCAACCCCGAAATAATACAATATTGTTAAGCAACTAACATTACGCTTCTGTTCTGCCGAAACATGGGAGATATTCCAGTCTAGGTCTTATGCGACTTTTATAAATTTGGGCTAAATAAAAAGATGTAAAATATTTTTTACATCTAGAACCCTAGATATTTAAATGCATTTTTCGCAATATGATGATAAATAGATAGTCTGGATAGCCTAATTCATATCGGCCAATCTGTCTTCTTGACATAATGGTATCGAGACTCAGATCGAGAGGATAATTGCTTTTGTGTGGTTTTTATGGATTCGGTAAGAATCCTTATGATTAAAACATTTATTTTTAGCCAGGAAGTGACATTCGACGAGAGATTGGATTAATTTGCTATTTTAAACGATCATCGTCGGTCTCGGTAGTCTGGCTGGTCTAGCGGTTAGTGCGCGCACCTTCGGTGCACAGGGTCATGAGTTCGAATCTCACCATCATCCATGGTGTTTTTCGAACTCTCGAGCTCGACTATGATCTCACTCAGATGTTAAACGAGTACCCATTTATGGGGATAAATAACACTGCTGAGCGTGATGTTGATCTCATTACCTCAACAAAAGCCGATAAGATCTTGGAAATAGGATGTCACTAACACATCCTGCGGCCTTAGTCCAATGCTGGATTGTCGCGCCTGTTATTTATTTATTTTTTTATCGTCGGTCTCTGATTTCTAATAAGCCATGTCCGTCAGTCTGTCTGTCCGTCCGTGTGTCTCTGTTCGCATGACTCCCAAAATAATAAAGCTAGCGTTTTGAAATTTTAGTCAGATGTTTGCTTTGATAAAACTTTTGATGGTATTTAAAATGGGCCAAATCGGACCAAAGGTTCCCCTACCTCCCATACAGTCGCCATTTGTCGTTGAAACGTTGACGACTACACACGGTAAACGCACCATGCTCCACTAGGAGTTAGGGCAAATCAAGATATTGTGGAGTAGTTCTTACTACCTCTACCTCCCCTAGATAGCTATATTCAGTCATATTTTTTATAGAATGGCCCGAAAAATTTCAAATTTGTATCAAATGGTAGCTGTTGGATATGCTAGTATGCCAGATCCGACCCATCTACCCCTTGCTACCCTACAAAAACATTACATTGAATATGTATTTTGGGTTTTGCGTGCCTTCTAGGTCTGTACATGGGTATGTATACACTCAGTGTGGTATTCACACGATTAGATATCGGTCTCATATTCTGAAATGCTCACCTTGAATCCAAGCTCATTTGGATTTTCTGGTTCAAAATCATACAAAGCCGTACAATATGGAGCGCGATTCTGTGCTGGTGTTTTTGCAGGCGATCTCATGGGCGATGGAAGCGGTGAAGCTGCAATATAGAAATAACGTTATTGCCTATATATTTAACAAATACAAAGAATAAAAGCAGATATTATTGTTTTAGATAGTAAAACATTCACATTAACTATATTTACAAAAAAAATATTCATCAATTATCTGACGCGAATGTAAAATTAAAGCAGTCTTAGAATAAATTGTGACTTCAATGAGAATTCACCACGGTACAGAAAACTTTGGGACAACAGATACATGCAATTAATATGATTAAAAATACGTTATCATGCAATATATTTAAAGTAAAAGTTGTTATCTTATAGATAAATATATTTTCTTCCAATCAGTAAGCTTTTAAGCTTACTCTCAATTAAAAAAACGGCATGCAGAAAATGTGTGATGTAATTTTAATGTCGTTGACACACGCTGGCGTTAATTGAGTATTAACTGAAGACATTCAAAAACTCCTTTCAAATTTTAATTACCTCCTGAATTTTTTGACAATTCTACATACACAATCAAATAGTTTTTTAAACAACAGATTAAATTTATTTTGTGTGTCAAAGGCACTAAATAAAGAAACATTCCGACCAATCAAACACTAAACTATCGAAACAATAGAATTTTTTAGTTCGAATATATTTTTTGGGGTGTGATGTAATAAGTTCACTTTTTAAACAGATAACTTTGGTGAAATTCGTATTATAGTTCGTCTATTTTACCATTAGCAGATCGAGCCTGCGCATGACCGTTATCCAATTCCAGATGAGTAGGTTTCGTTACTAAAAAATTTTTTGGGGGGAAATTTCACATTTGATAGAATAATACACTATTTAAAATTTCCATTTAGAAAGAAGGAAAAACATTTAGAAGAAAATATAAATGAAAAACGATTGGAAATATAGAAGTGGGATATGGTTCCCGCAGTAGATAGATAGTAAAACATTCACATTAACTATATTTACAAAAAAAATATTCATCAATTATCTGACGCGAATGTAAAATTAAAGCAGTCTTAGAATAAATTGTGACTTCAATGAGAATTCACCACGGTACAGAAAACTTTGGGACAACAGATACATGCAATTAATATGATTAAAAATACGTTATCATGCAATATATTTAAAGTAAAAGTTGTTATCTTATAGATAAATATATTTTCTTCCAATCAGTAAGCTTTTAAGCTTACTCTCAATTAAAAAAACGGCATGCAGAAAATGTGTGATGTAATTTTAATGTCGTTGACACACGCTGGCGTTAATTGAGTATTAACTGAAGACATTCAAAAACTCCTTTCAAATTTTAATTACCTCCTGAATTTTTTGACAATTCTACATACACAATCAAATAGTTTTTTAAACAACAGATTAAATTTATTTTGTGTGTCAAAGGCACTAAATAAAGAAACATTCCGACCAATCAAACACTAAACTATCGAAACAATAGAATTTTTTAGTTCGAATATATTTTTTGGGGTGTGATGTAATAAGTTCACTTTTTAAACAGATAACTTTGGTGAAATTCGTATTATAGTTCGTCTATTTTACCATTAGCAGATCGAGCCTGCGCATGACCGTTATCCAATTCCAGATGAGTAGGTTTCGTTACTAAAAAATTTTTTGGGGGGAAATTTCACATTTGATAGAATAATACACTATTTAAAATTTCCATTTAGAAAGAAGGAAAAACATTTAGAAGAAAATATAAATGAAAAACGATTGGAAATATAGAAGTGGGATATGGTTCCCGCAGTAGATAGTTTTCTTTATAAATTTCGTATTGCATATTGAGTAATAAGTATCGAATAAGTCATATCGTCTATAGTTTTATTTTTTTTTAATATTATAAGTATGTTACGATTTGTGGAGATAACTTGCATACAGATTATGATTTCTGTCACATCCAAAGGCTCTCTCATTCGATTACTTTCCGGTTGTTATTAGTGCATAGATGGAAAATTTTTGCGGATTAAAAATCATTTAAAATTTACAGGAAGATTTAAAGCTTGAATGACCATATATAATGAAGTATATACGATACAGAGACATCTTTAGCCATGCGTGGAGCAGCACTCTGACATTCTTGAATATTACTCCAGTGTGTATTCACGGATGAATTTGACGGATTTTTTTTAAATTACAAAAAAAAAATACATATATATATGTATATATTGTTGGTGAAGATTTATGATTTATTTTCACATTTTTTATTTTTGTAGCCATGGTAAGGATTGTCGTTTGGCATTCGCGGTAAATTGCAGCAATCAAAATTCTGTGTGCACTCAAGAAATGTGTTATCTCGCCCGATATTCTGGCAATTGCAGTTAAACTAGAGTAGAGTGGGTGTACAACCAGGACAAACATTCAGAGTCATATTGAAGCGCCTGTGTCTGCGGCCTCATCCTGCTTAATCTGAGCAACAAAACTGTGCCCACTCTTAAATGCAGTACTACACCGTTTTAACCTTAGGGCATATTAGAAGTGTTGAGAATCGCGCCAAGATGCATTGCTCTTGGCAACTTTTGGCCGTTGTAACAATAACAGGTTGATACCACCGCGAAGAGACAGCATTCGCGGAACGCTTTCTAACATTTTTATTTCGGACGTCGTCGTTTTACTCTACAGGGTGTCCCGCATTGGGTGGTCAATACTGTAAGGGTTAATAGCGCAAATTGTTTCAGCAAGAAAATTACCAATACAATCGGAATTTTTTTTACCGTTACCTTGTTATCGCTTTTTTTCTGAAAGTCATCGAAAACCGTGACTTGTCATGCAAAATCATGATTTGCAGCCCCCCTGATGACTTAATCCAAGATTTGATTTCAGTTTCAGAAACTACATAAAATTTCACAAAAACTGAAGTTTTTCCTGTTGCCAACATTATCGCCACTTTCAAGATACAGTTACTTAAACTTAATAGAAATTTTAAAACAGATTTTTCATCGAAAATTCAAACAGTAATTTCCTAACGGTGCCTTATACGTAGAACTCTGCAAAGTTGATAAAAGTTGCTTCAAAAATTTGGATTTCCAACGGTATATCACTTTTCATATTTACATTGCAGAATTTTAGAGAAACACGCATTTAATGGTAAAAATCAAGGCTTCAGTGGAATCGCTAACAATTTTCCCTTTACTCGAAAAAAGATAAACAAAGGCTATTATAATTCGGGATAGAATCTCGCAACATTATTTTGACCAGAACTGTAAGATATTTGAAAATTGTACATTTTTTGGCAAATGCAACGGTACTTATAACAGTTAAAATTAATTATTTCCTATTTATAATCGAAGAGCTGTTATTATTTCTTATGTTTTCACTTCGCAAGCGTGATTGTGTTGTTACTTCTTGGCGGTTACAAAATTCAGGTATAATTTTGTGAATAATACAATTTATTTTTCGAATATAGCCCTCATTTTTAGACCAATTAAATAAAATCGCGATATTGCAAAACCAATTCTCCGATAGAGAGTATGCGGATATGGTGTTTGTGTATGGGGTAGCAGGAGGAAATGGACTTGAAGCAGTTCGAGAGTATAGTCGGCGATTCCCACAGCGACGATAGACGTACCTTCCAAAGAACGTATCGGCTTCTTGGAGAGACAGGTCGAACACCAAACCACACCGCTAGAGAAGGAGTTAGCGGTACTAGCGTTGGACGAGAAGAAGAGATTCTTAATCTCTTCGATACTAATCCAAAATTGAGCACGCGTAGAGCATCACTTCAGCTGGATATCCCTCGGATGACGATCCAAAGGACTCTTTACTCGGACAACCGGTATCCGTACCACCTTATGCAAGTTTAGGAATTATTACCGAGCGACTGTCAGAGGAGGATAACATTTTGCAATTGGTTTCTTCAAAAACTCCGGTAACAGCTGCTGCAGCGAATTAATGATGCTAGTGACAACATAAAGGAAAACCCTCCTGAAATCCTTCGGACCGTTTCTTCCATGCACCGAAGGTGTCGAGTCTGCATACAAAATGGAGGAGGCCAATTCCAGCAGCATTATGCAAATTCATCAAACAGACCCATTTAATCATTAGTTAATGTTTTTAGTTTATTGGTTCTTTCTCATTTTTAAAACTTTATTTCCATTTTTATTTAACAAATTTTCAAAATTACGATACTAAAATATAAAAAATAAATGAATAAAATTTCAGTTTGAATAATCCGATAAGAAAATAATTACCTTGATTTTTACCATTCAATGCGTGTTTCTCTAAAATTCTGCAATGTAAATATGAAAAATGATATACCGTTGGAAAGCGAACATATTGAAGCAACTTTTATCAACTTTGCAGAGTTGTACGTATAAAGCACCGTTATGAAATTACTGTTTGAATTTTCGATGAAAAATCTTTTTTAAAATTTATATTAAGTTTGAGTAACTGTATTTTGAAAGTGGCGATAATGTTGGCAACTGGAAAAACTTCAGTTTTTGTGAAATTTTATGTAGTTTCTGAAACTGAAATCAAATCTTGGATTAAGTTATCAGGGGGGCTGCAAATTGTGATTTTGCAGGACAAGTCACGGTTTTCGATGACTTTCACAAAAAGAGCGATAATAAGGTAACGGTAAAAAAAATTCCGATTGTATTGGTAATTTTCTTGCTGAAACAAGTTGCGCTATTAACCCTTACAGTATTGACCACCCAATGCGGGACACCCTGTATATTTGTCGTACATTGTGCAGCATTTGGACACACGAACGAGTATCATCCTTTCATAAAAATTTCCAAATCTATAAATTTGCGAAAAATTATGTAATTATTGGTGCTTTTTAATTACTGTTTCTCAAAATGTGTCTGTGGGGTTCCATGTGAAGTACTTAAAGGCGAAAGAAGTTATACCGTTAATAAGTCTCTATTTCTCGGGTTGTCGTAACTCTTTTGTTGGTAAATTTCATCGACCGGGTCACAATATCCCACCGTCGACGTTCTAAAGGGCATTAAATTCGGATTTTGGACTAGGTACAAATTTATCATCTCCGGATTTTGAGATACAATAGATTCGACAGAATGATAGACATTTTGTCGTCATGCAAGTTATCTCTTGAAATATTCAAATGTAACGAAATTAAGGTCGACTATGTACGATACTACACCGATTCCATATACGCCAAAAATATGAGTCGAAAATAATGTTCAGTTGACAGCATACTTAATATACGAGTAATATCAAAATGCAATAGACATTCACATTCAGTCCCATCACCATTATACAAATCTAATTATGTTTATAATATTAGTAATTTTAAATATATATTATATGGCTTCTATATATAATTATATATGTCTATTTACCGACACCGTAATATGGAGTATATTGTATCTATTTGTGTTGCCGTGTGATGCAGTACGTAAAAATTAAGACAAATTAGGCTTGTGTTTTGGGGTCCCGTGTAGATTTGGGTAACAAAACTTCATGTAAAAATGACAGTTGTCATTTTTTATTTATGAAGTTTCGTTTCCCAAAAACTACACAGGACGAAAAAAAACAAGTCTATTAAAATTTTATTCAAAATATTCTAAGTACAAATTATATTAACTAAATGAAAGTTATTTTAAAAATGAAAAAATGAGGGAAAATACATTTGAAACAAAAATTAAGGATGGTGATGGTGTGCAGTGATTTGTCTTGAATTAAGTGCGAGCTATAATAGTCAAGTGTACAAATAATTTATTTACAACAGGGCGTTTACTCTGGACTGTTGTTTCATTGTTAGATATACAACATAGATGTACTCCACAGTAAACAATGTACATCAATAAGCTTTGAAATATAAGAAAGCATATTAATAGGCTATTAAACAATAAGCCAAAACAGCGAAGTAGTATATCTTTAGACCTCAATACCACGTTATGAAAAAATTGAAAAGTTTCAAACTGTAATCCATGTGGGGTATCCTTAAGCCAGAAGTGAGGGTTGGTATATATTGGTGTAAGATAAACCAAACATAAAAAATAAATCCTCAGTATAAGGAAACAATCTTTTTTCTTTTACTATTTCAGAAGTGAGGATTTGACATCCCAACATATAGTAATTTCAATCGATTAAATCTCCGCTTATAATAGACAACATAGTTTTAAAAATTAAATTCTGTTGTAAAATCAATGCCCTCACGGACGCTCTCTATTGAACACGTGCTTCTTTGGAAATGGATAAACTCATGTACATGAAAATTGTGACAATTTAAGCTCATAAGAAAATAAAAACGAATAGTGATTGGTTATGTGAAAAATTATGCAATATCTTGTGTTGCTTCATACTTAAAACGACAAACCAACCTAGGGAATTCAAAAATAAATGTCTTCTAATAATCTAGTGACGAACAGAATTATGTAGAATCAAATGAAACTAAATTAAAATTCGTCCTTTTCGTACAAATGATATGCATGTATGTGAAAAGTGAATACTATAGATTGTAACGAAACTTAAAGACGAAACTAAGTTATTTAAATAAATAAAATTAACATAACGAAATGAATTTCACCTGTCCACGGATCGTTGTGTCGAATGTTATTAGTTCTAGAATTACTATTGAAATTATAAAATTTGTTACTACTTGATGTTGGTCTTGTTGTGGCGGTTGTTGTAACATTTTTCGCTAAATTTGTCGTAATCGTTGTGCTATTATAATTTTTAGCTTTCGGAATTTTCGATGGTGAATCGTCCCAAGCATTAAACCAATCATAGCTCGTCTCTAATAAATCGGGCTTTGCATTGGGATTCATCATATTATTGTTGGATGTTGTAGTCAATTTATTGTTATTATTAGATAAAGATTGAACCGACCCATATATACGTGATCGAGTAAAATTTGAACTTTTTACATTGTTATTGCTATTCAAGTTACTGTTATTGTTATTTTTATTATTAAATGCACTTGTCGATAAATTCTGTTGAGAACTGTACAATTGGTGATGGGAGTTCATACTATTTGTTTTTATACGGGACGGTGGATAATGGCGTCCATTACTTTGCAATGAATGTCCGCCACCACCATAACCATTCCCACTGCCAATAATTCCACCGTTTCGATGCGCACCTCCACCCTCCGATCCTATTAAGCCAGCCTCAATGCTTATGTCGGCCAATGACTTTGGTACAAATTCGCTTTTTGGACGACTTTCGGCTTCTTCGCGTCTGTGGATTGAAAAAAAAACACGCATTCAAAAAAGTTAGTTCTGTTTTAAAGAATCTTGGAGCTTATATGGATGTGTTTAGTGCTACTTACTTCATTTGTAGTGTCTCCGCTAGCACCTTCAATATTTCTGCACATTGTGAATGATATTCATACAATGCCTCAGAAAATGAGACAAGTTGGGAGATTTGTTCGACCTTGAAATAAAAATTTAAGCATATTTTGCATCAATAATAGCTTTTAATCAGTGCGTAAAGTGATTGAAATTAAAACCGTACTAGCGCCATTATTGTTAATCACTGTAGAACACGATTTTCTCTAATGTAGACTAAATTAGTAATTAATCAAACTTTTCCAAAAATAATTAACCCTCATTACAATTTTCATGTATATTACAATTATTTATAAATTATTAAAAAGTGTTGCCTTTTGGAATGTCGGTTTAAGCGTTTACGTTTAAGCTATTGTCCTGTCGTAATTTGAGCCTCAGCAATTTAGGTGGAGCGACCGTTCTCCGTTGCTGCTCATTCTGCATAATTAAGGTCGTAAGCTCGTTAAACCGAAAGATTTAATTTGTCATGATCGCTTGAGAAATGGTATCCGCAAGGTTGCTAAACACCAAAACTAATTGCAATGTTAAATTGAAAAAACTTTCGGCCACAAACGAGGACACATCATGTATTCCTGAAGTTCAAACTGGCCTTAAAATAATGAATATCGTTCCATTTCCAGCCAGCGCCGGTCAAGTGTCAACTAATGAATAAATTCTTAGCTCCACGCTGATCAGTGATAATACCACCGAAAAGCACGAAGCTGCGAGAATATTAAAAATTAATATAGTCTTGACTCGATAATCCGGATCAATTATTGCAAGGGGTAATCCAGACCATCGGAACATCCGGATTAGTGGAATCACTTTTTTCTTAGGAAAAACAGTCGAAATAAATTAAAAAAGAGGAACAAAAGCCGTTAAATGTATTATTTCTTCGAAATTAGTCAGCATCATGTTATTTCCCAAAACGTCCCGTAAAAAAGAACGAGACCAAATCTGCCATTTTACCCTGAAAATCTCAGATATCCGGATTATAGAGTCAAAATTGCTGCTGAAATCCGGACTATAGAATACATAGTGGAAACATTTAGTGGTCCGGATTAGCGTGATATCCGGATTAAAGGAGATCCGGATTACCGAGTCAAGACTGTAATTAAATTTCGACATAAAATTGCACTTAAATTAAACTACAGCAAAAACTTGACGCTTTTTCGATACAAACAATATGTATTTCTAATTCCTGGTATACTTACATCATTTTCCAACAAATGAAACATTCCCATTTGAGCTAAATGCATTGATTCGGCAAATTTCTCTTCAGCACTGCGAATTTCATCGTCTGTAATGTGAGATCCTTTGTTTTGTTATGTGTATAATTTACATATATATAAACAAACCCAAATTCATTGGACAATATTCGAGCGATAAATTAAATATAGTAAAACAATAATATCCATAGCGAGCAATGTTACATTTATATTAAATTTTGTTTTACCATAGTAGAAAAAATGTTGTTGCAAAAATAAAAATTATTTTTATAATGTGTAATTTTGAGTACAAAATGTTGATTGATCCGTGATGTATTCATTTAAAAAAAAATCGTTTCATATACAAAAAAATGCGACGTGCAGGATGAACCAATAAGGTAGGGCCACAAATAATATATTCGATTCCGTGTTCAATGATGATGATATCCATTTTATATGGAAAAGAAAAAAAGAAATAAAAGCATAAAATAGTAAATTTTTAAAACGTTTGCACTAAAAAATTTATTTAAAAAATTCATACTAGGTTTTTTTTAAAGCAATGTGTATTTACTTGAGAAAGAGTATTTACTCTATAGAAGGGAGTCCAGACTTCACGTATAGGGGCCATTATATACAAGACCGGTTTAATCAAATTAATCAAATTCTTTGCAATAAACAAAATATGCCTTCACTTTTATAGGCTCGTTGATTCGACAATTGCGTTATCGTAATTATTTGTTAGTCCTTTTTACCTGGTACAATTGACATCACGAAGGTAGCCTTTATAATTGCTGCTATCAGTATAATACGCAATGAATTCTATGTATAGTGAGGAATCGAATTCACATCACATCTATTCTGTGTTCGCGTTCAATAGTATTACTGTACTTTAATTCAAATAAGAAATTACTGGCATGATTTGTAAAGGAAAACGTTCAAACATAGTACAATCTTTGAGATTTTAAACGAAACACCAAATGTGGTAATTCATTTTACAACCGGCTAACTACTGTCTTCTAGGGACATAGGACACACAGAGTGGCCATTGGTACCCATGCCGCCGATCTATACATATTGATTTGATATATGTATATGCGCCTGAGAGTCCCGGAAAGAATGGATGAATTTTCCACTTGCGAATCCACGATTAGAGGCAGATGTGTCAAAAGAAAAAGCAACAACAACGCATTGATCTCAGGATGACACGATTTAAGCTGAAACATTAATGGTAGAACGGGCGAAGTGCCTAAATCTCAGACCGATCAACGCGATGCCATGAAGCGATATAGTGATGATTGAAATATATTAGACGCAGCAACAGGATCAGCGACGATAATGCAGTACAATGTAAAATGGGTGACGTCATATTTGCTGCAAATGTTATTTAAAATGTATTGTGCCGCTTCTGCTGATGCAGCATTTTATCTATTTCACGCATTAGGCAAGGAAGATCAATACCCTTCGTCTTCTCCCACGGTCAAATAAATTTAAATACTTTGGGAAGAAAGTCGATATCATTATATTTTCTTACTCCAAGCCATAGACTGTTGTTTGGTTCCCAGGTCGTACTAAAGGAATTAAGACTCGAATCTGTTCCAATTTGATGAAAGCTGTTAATATTCCCCCCGCATATATTTTAAAGGAGTTTCCCGAAAAACGTTATAGAGGTTTTTCTACTATTCGTTAAAGTTCAAAGATTAGATTAGAATAGATTTATAGAGAGCAAGAGCAACGAGGTTGCCCTAGGCACTACGATCGGTGGTAAAATGGTACAATAGAGCCATTGCCCATGCTATGGATTAGATGAACTCATCTAACCGACTACCTTCGATAAATCGATTCAGCTGGCCCATATTCAGAGTGGCGAAGCAGTTTTGTCGTCAGCCTCACAAAAGCGGCAGCTGGCGTCGTTAACAATGCGCATACGCTTTACATGACTATTTAGACGGCAGTGCCCCGTGAGGAGCCCGCATATAATCCTAACCCCGTTTCTGCTAAGTTTCATTAGACCAAAGGTACGTTTGGGTGAGTAGTACGCAACGAATATGAATTACATTTCTGTATCTACAGAATGGCAACCCACAGTAGGGTTCCGGGCCATCCAAGGAAGAGGTGGTGGATTTTCTTCTTGCGAGCTCTTTGGCCTGTTCATTGCCTTCAACACTGAATGCCCAGGTACCCAAAAGAGGGTAAGACTGTTATGAGTGCCTATCTGTTGTAGGATTTGATGACAGACCCACACGAGTATGTGGAGCGGTAATTTGCGGGCTCCTCACAGGGCACTGCCGTCTGAATGGACATTTAAAGATCATGCGCATTGTTACCGACGCGAGCTGTCGCTTTTGCGAGACTGACGACGAAACGGCTGCTGACGTTCTTTGTGAATGTGAGAGGCTAGCAACGCGCCGCTTGGAATGCTTCGGCATTATGTTCCTTTTAGAGGAGGATATTGCCTCCTTGAACATGGTCAGCTTAGAGTTCATCTAACCCATAGCTTGGGCAATGGCACAATAGACCAACGATCGCAGTGCCCAGGGCTATCTAATAGTCACAGCACACACTAAATCTAATCTAATGTGGAGCGGTGGCAGGTTCAGCAGAACCTCCAGGGCGACGGTGGGGATGGAAATGAAGGCTCCAGTAACAGCTAGACAGGCCAGCCTTTGAACTTCCACAAGACTTAGCCTACCGTCTGTGGTGGATGCCCTTATCCGTATTCCACAATGGGTCTAACGATTGTCTTGTACATCCACAGAACTATGTAAGGACTGATACCCCATGCCTTCCCCTCATAGCTTCTGCAATCTGCTGACAAGTCCCAAATAACTGTCGAAAAACAATGTAACTGTTTGTTTGGAATGCACACAATGTGAATGAAGGGGGTGATCAAAATCTCTAACCCACTGCAATGAAAATGAGAGACTAACGATATTCAAGAAGTTGTTAAAAATTTGATAAAAATCCATAGATTCAAAAGATGTTTCATGAAACAAAGCTTCCAGTTAAGACATAACGTAACAAAACCCGTCCTTTCCTCGTTGTTGTTGTTGTTGTAGTAGCGGCGCAAGCTCGAGGAAGAAGAAAAACATTTGTTTCACCATTCGTAAATTGTTGGCATCCTATCTTCCAGGTCAAGACCTCGGAAAAATGCTGCTTAAATGGGATTCTCCCATAACGCAAGACACGTAGGTTGCGTTGGTACAGCAGGACAGTCAAATATATGGTCCACGTTGTACGGGCTGGCTCGGCAAACATGACATGTGTTTGCAATGTTATTATCTGTGAATCCGGAACGTAATTGAGCCAAGGTGGTTCGAGTGGGAAGTTGTAACTCGTCGAGAGAAATGGCCAATAGCTTTGTAAGTAGTAAGCAGAGTTTCTTTGTCGGTTCTCAGTGTGCTGTCAGCTAGAGCCTTAAGAATTTTATTCCTGCTCTTTAGCGTGTCACAAATATTGGCTGCGTGATTGTTGAAAATGCCTTGGTTGTCGATTGTGACGCCGAGAATTTTGGGGTACCGGAAATGGGAACCTCTATGTCGTCTACGTTGATGTCGAGTCGTTGTTGAACGTGGTGAAAAGAGTAGCTGAGGATTTGGGCGCTGATAGCTTGAGGTTCTTACTGACAAAAAAGTCATTTACATCCTTTAAATAATCGTTTATGAGGCTACACATAGGGGGAATGTCATTGCCGGGTGTCATGACGGTACAATCATCCGCGTACGAGATTATGTCGAGATTCAGGAAGAGTGGGAGAGACATGTAGAGGTTGAACAAGAAAGGAGAAAGAACTCCTTGTGGTACGCTTGTTTGATATTCCGTAGTTTAGATTTCCCATCTCTAAACTCAGCACAGGTCTGGCGACCGGCAAGGTAATTTACAACCCACTTCAATATATACGACGGAATAGGTGTGTTGCGTAGGTCTGTCAAAAGAAGCGAGTGATTCACCGTATCAAACGCCTTCGACAAATCGAAAGCGATTAGGATGGTTCGTTTGCACGGCTTAGGTTGATTTAGTCCATTAAAGAGCTTGGACGTGATCTGGTCGAGTGCAGTGGCGGTGGAGATGATTCACTAGATATACGTCGTAAGGATTCGATGAGGATGGAGGCAGGGCTTCATCCTCTATTCCTACAAAGGCTAGCAGTATATGAGTCGTTTCAGTCCAGTTTTTAAAATGTACCCAGCAGCAGCACGTGCAGTAAACCGATGATTGAACATTTGTCCAAATACGGCTAGTAGAAGTCGATTTCGGGGTAGTTTTGCCGGCCAGAACTGCTCTCAGTGGATAAAAACAAGGCACGAAGTAGTGATTGACAAATGTATTTCTTTTCCCCTCTTGCGTCGAAGGGGGTTGTATCAACTCTTGGACATGTAAAATGCATGGGTCGTTCCGGTGCATAGACCTGGTGGCTGTAGAAACGTCCTTTCTAGGTCGTTGTGCCACCCGACAAAATAGGTACCAGCCAGTCCACGCTGATTTTCAGAATTAAGAATGCATGATAATAATTTCCCAAACTTTCATGATTGCAAACTGTAAGGAGTGGCCATGATCGATTCTATTTCTCTATTTCAGTATACCAGCAAATTTGTTCTTAATATAAATACAATGCAGGTAGCTAGCTCGGGATTGATTGCTCCCTATAACAAGACGAAGATGCTATTATTACACCATCATATTTAACATGAGCATCTCATTTTATATACTAATTTTCGTAAAGGATCTACTAGGATCTACTGTAGAAAATAATTCATAAAATTATACTAAAAGACTAGCAGTAATAGTCGATATAATATGAGTATATTATTTATTGAAAAATACCAGGCAATTGTCCGCCACGAGCAGGACTTCCCATCGGTGACCTGACTGGAAATTCAGTTAGGTAATACATTTACAGGCAAAAAAATAAATAAATATCAATAACAGAATATAATAAGTATAAGAATCATAATTATGTTCATTTCGTTTTAACAGAATACTGAATAAAACACATTCAGAAAAGATGCCTAATTTGTACTATTCAAATTGTTGAGTTTTTGTATGAAAATTGTGTCGAAAACATTTGCAAGAGTTGTTATATGTAAAACTTACAACATCCCACATTTATTTATAGTTAAATAAAAAATAAATGAAAAAATACCTTTCGCTTGTCTTCGTCGCTTACAATCGAAATCAAGCCTTCGCCCTTGCAATTTCTTGCGATGATGCTAGAAAAAAAATGTTTATTTAAAGAAGTGAGCTACTTTAAAAAATTGTCTTTCAAATTACCATAACTTCTTTAAGATCTTTGGTTTGTAGATGATGTAATGGTTCCAAAACATTTTGCTTGATATTGTCATCTAGTGAGTATTTCACATCTGCCATCTGTTTGAGCGAATCACCGAATTCCACTAGAGCATTTCCTGCCAAGGTATACAAACTAATATTAGAAATACAAAAGAACTATACAAATGCGGCCATTCAAAAATATTTCAATTGGTCTAGACTAGAGGTTTTAAAGAACAGCAAAATGGTAATCTTTAAGATCTCTATTTAAAAACTTTAATCAACTTGTTACGAAGAAATACATACAATAATAAGAATATACAATATGTTTATGGGTATTTATAACAAGAATATTACTTTTCTTTTGCTATGCATTCTTATAAATCAAAGATATAGTCTGAAATAAGGGTTTGTTAAGATAATAACTCCTGTACTAAGCAGCATATTTTCAAGTAATGTAATTAATAAAAACTCTTATTATATGAAAATTAGCATAAGAATGTTATATATGTATTTATATGAAATGTCATTTATTTTATTATATTTAACACTATCCTTACTATGAAATTGTAGCAATATACCCAATTTATAATTTACTCCGCGTGCTTTGTTTTGTACATTATATTAATAAGAATTCACAAAAATAAAATCCTTTCAACTTACCGAATATGCTATCATCTCCTAGTTTCTTCCCGTATAATAACATACAATCAGCCAGAATTCCTTCAGGCTGTGGATAAGTATTGCTCTTAGCTTGACCTGATAGTTTAGATATACCTTTTACGGCTACCATTTTGGCACGTGCTGTTGGATTTGGCTGTAAAAACTCTTTTGTTTTGGTCTGAAGCTCTTCGACTAGTTCTACTGTCACATCAGTTTTCTGAATTGGAATGAAAAGGTCACACATTATCTTGAAGTAATTTCATTTGGTTATGTTGAACATACTCTTTCCATGTCCATAAAGTCCATATCAAGCTTGGTGCCTTCAGCACCGCCCATCTTTTCGGTAACATACTGCAATAAAAAGGAACAAAATTAGTAAATATATTAAGGAGGTTTGTATTTTATAAACATTTCAAATATCCAGGCAAAAGAAAACCCGGCGTCGGGCTAAATATCACACAAATCAGTACCGAAAGGCCGAATAACAAAGTTTAATAACAAAATGTATGAATCAGCTCAAATTACAAGCCTCGTTACCGCCGTAGCTGAGCTAAAATATTAATAGGTGACAGAACAACTGACGTCAACTCGTCAACAACAACGCTTGTATTGGGCAACAGGTTTTACGCTACGCTACGCTCCAATACGCCTTTAGTCTGCGCGCGGCCTTAAGGTTTCTGTTCGTAGAGCCGACTCGTGTGAAAGGGTATATTAACTTTGTCATGAAGTTTGTAAAGCATTGAAGAAAGCACCTTCGACCATATAAAATATGTATATATATGATCAGCATGACGAGATGAGTCGATTGGGCCATGCCGTCTGCCCGTCTGTTGCGACGTGTTTTACTCGGCGGGTTTAAAAACTATGAAGCTAAAATGTTGCACACTTTATTCTTTTCGTTGCAGGCAGTTTGTATGTTTGAATCGCTAAAATCGGACAATAGGGTCTGGGGCTGCTATACAAACCCAACCCCCAAATTAGGTTCTTCTAAGAAATCCTTTTTTATTTGTGCACCGATTTCAATCAAACTTCAGACAGATGTTTTTCTATTGGCGACACAAAACATATGTAAGAATGGATGCAATCGGACCATGGGATCATGGTGCGCGTGCGCCAACGACCTAACCCACCAAATTAGGTTCCCCTAAGGATTTTTTTGCATAAATTCCAATCAAACCTTATATCAACGTGTCTTTATCGAAACTACAAAAATATATAGGCTCATCAAGCCACTAATTGGTAAATAATTCACAATTGAACACCTTGTAAAGTTACGAACATCACGCCAATATCAAAAACTAAATTACATACATAATATAATGGGGTTCCGATGGAGCTTTTATAAGCAGATGCTAATGCTATACAGCAGTTATCCTTTCCCGCTTGTCCTTTGAAACTGATGACAGATCTTACCGGATTAAGGAAAAAGATGATCGCATTTTAAATTGTGAACTTGAGCTGGTTCTCGTGAGTGTCTTTCGTGGAGAGTGTAGCGATCGCATCAACACCCTCCGAATGATTATAAAACACTCCGCAAACGAGATGCTAGGACTGCTTTCACTAGTTTGACTCCTCTTTAGAAAAAATAACAACATTTTCAGATGCACTAAAAATTTATCGCGTCTAGTGTGAAATTCATGCTGTTATATGTAGGTTTTTTGTTTCACTGAAAGGTGACCAACGAAATCATTGCCATATTGCTACCTTTCGTTAATACGTTTTCAAAGCGCGTCCTAATTTCTTTGAAGACGTTCTTACTATTATTCTTCAAGTTAGGATGGACACTTTCAACATCATGTTACTCCGAACCAACGACGTTGCTAAAAAGGCTCTCAATTTGAACACATAAGGAACCAATGCCAGGACAACGTGTTGGACGGCCAAGAAACATGTCGAAGTTCCACGATGAGGACGCCATAACCTATACGTGTGAGGGCATCGGGCGTCCGATAACCGTGAGCATCTAAACAATTTTCAAGACAAATTCATCTTTTTCTCAACACAAATTAACAAGTCAAATTAATCATTCAGCAAATCACTTGTCATTGTCAAATCGTTAATTTGTCTGGTTAAAGCGTTAGTTTCATTTGCGAAATTGTTAATTTGACTTGTTGAAGCGTTAATTTCATTTGCTAAATCGTAAATTTCATTTGATGTATAGTTAACTTGTGTTGACAAGAAGGTGAATTTCTCTTGAAAATGGTATACATATATGCATTCGATTTATGGTTTCTCATCGTTCTTATCCGTGATCTCCAGGGACAGGAACATGGCCGCTGCGATAAGATTTCCCACAGTGGCATAGGGGTAAGATCAGTGGGTGGGGCTGAACATTGAAACAAGTAACCCACAGCATGAGGCGCGCCAGCGCAATTTGGGCAGAAGCTTTGTATGATCAGGCCAATACGAGATAGGTAGGAGTTAAGGCGTGAAGCGAAGCTTGACCGAAGTTGAGCTAAAGTCATACTCTGGTGGCTCTCGGGAGCATAATCACCTCAGGCGAAACAGGTGGTGTGCCCGCTGGGAGGACTCTATTAGTACCTAAAACATACATATCTATTGTACATTATGCCCACCTTAATTTCCCCAACTCAAACCAAAATTCTCCGATAAGCACAATTTCGCTGTGCTTCAAATCTACGTACAATTTGAGCTGCAACAATGTTGCACGCCTGCGAGGTATATTCAGTGATGCAGTATTGGCGAGAAGCACGCATACCTTGGTAAACGGCGAAAGGCGTCGTGGTTCATGGCATCATGATGTGGGGCAGGGCAAGCAAACAGAGCGAAAATAAACATTGGGTTACAAAAAAGATCGTTCTGTGTTGTTAAATGCATGTAAGGATAGTTGTTTTGTTTTAGTTATTAAGTACCTACTATTTATAAACAATGCCTATACAGAATTCATTAGTTTTTGATAGAGAAACTGCATTATACACGTAAGAGAAAAATTGATACATAAATTTTTGTACGGCTCGGCCGTGTAAAGTACCGATTTCATTAGGTTTTCTCTGTATAATGTAGGGTAGGTGGAAGACTGTGTGCAATATGTACTTTGTAAAAGAAAGCACTTGTTCAATTTTTATCCTCACGCCGTAATTTTATTGTTACAATCGGTTTAAAATGTTTTTAAAAGGATTGTGCACTGTCCATTTTTTTTTGTAGCGAAAAACATTGCACATTTATTTTACTCTTGGAATTAAACTCAAATATACATTCGGACATATTTAAGTTAAAATAGTAAATAAAACAAACAAAGGGATGATCATTTTTTTATTTTTATTTCTATATCTTGATTTTGCATATTCTTCATAAAAGAGCTGTGCACGCCACTGGGTTACCTGATTTTACCGAGGAGTTTCGCCGGGGTAAGGTATGTTTTGTTTAAAGTAAAATTACTTTTTTATTATCTAGGAGTCCTGTAGTAAAATATTGTCGGGAGAAAAACGACTATCCTCGGACAAAAAAAGTTACAGTTTACGTATTGAAGGAGGAAGGGTATTCTGATAATTAAATCGTACAAAGAGTACCACAAAGTTTTAATGATGTTAATATATTTTTTTTACCGTATAGTATGAAGAGAAAAATATTCAAAGCGGTAAAATCGGTCCTGAACCTAAGTTATTGTCGCACTGACTCTTCGAATGAAATAAAATACTAGTTAAAAAAAAGGATTTTCAGCGGATTCAAATTTTTAGTTTTGTTTCTGTTATATTATTGTTGTCATTGTATTCATATTAGTGAAGCTGATAGTCTATGCTTTACCATTTGCTGCAAGGAAATATCATTGAACCTAGGCATTTGTCGCGCAGTGTATGTAGAAATTGAAATTGTGTTATCCGCTTCATTTGACAGTTGTCTGAATTTGATTAAAAAAATATAGCCATGCTTCTGATACTACATATTTACTAACATTATTAGAGAGGCTTCCTGAACGAAGGAATAAACATATAAAGCTCGTTTCACCAAATTAATTTTGTCCACAATGTTAGCTCGATACTTGACTATTTTCTGGAGAAACTATAAAAGATGAATATTTTTTGATAAATATTCCCATCACGCAAATTAATGGCACGAACATATACATATACAATTTGGATAACTATTCGTATACATCGAGCGCAAGGCAAACACAGAACAATTGAAAATAATTGATTTCTTCAGTTCAGAGGCGCTCTTTTACTGTACTCGTAGCAATACACTTTCAACAAATGCTCTTGACTCTTCCTGCTTTCGTCCTTGCTTAGCAAGTTAATACCGACACAATTGTAATTCAGCATCCCCCAAGCTTTTACTACTCCTGCCACTCTTATCGACCACCCCAAAATATTCCCATCATTGCCTTTCGCTACAATATAAAGTGAAGGAATTTATGTTGGCTCGTCGGTTAACTGTACTAGTCCTTGAAATTATAGTAAAGGATCTGAAAACGGCTACCATGGAAACGAGGCAACATATAACCTGACCGTGACCTAATTTCTGTATTTTGGGGGGATGACTGGTATAAGGACCTAGCATGCTCCCCTTTATTGATATAGTCTTAATTCGCATTGACAACGAAAATACCCTATTGGTGTTACCGAGATACAGTTCATAGTTTCCTTTTCACAATGGTAGTACCACAAGGAAGAGTGATTTCTGAGAATAAAATCAATTAAGTTGCATGGAATAAAAGCCGCAAAATTATAAGCATCGTATTCATGAAAATATTATAAAATTACATTTGGAACGCATGCTATTTCGCAGCCAGTATATAATTTTATTGAAGTCTTCGCTCTGTATTGTGGTTACGCAATTATTCTTCTCATTCTCAAAGGTTGAAATTCACTTTGATTTATTCGGTCGAGATGCATGTAAAAGTGAAGGAGTATCACACAGTTGCGTCCTTGATTCCTTTCAGGGTGAAATTTGTCTATTGCGTCCTAGTGATGGGAATTAGGTCATCAGGTCATGAACACAGAGTTCGACGTAGTTTTTATAAAATTTTAAGTTTTTACGAATGAAATACATTATGAACTTGTGGACTCTCGGAAATTGTGTTTATTATACATAATACCAAAAGACCCCAACACCGTTTAAGTATGTAATGAAAGCTGTTCAGACACATTAAAGAAAAATCTAGCCAACGATACCTCACAGTAATTTGTTCGATTCCTTTTTCTTTCATCATACAAGGACGCCTTAAAGAATTTTTAGCTCATCCTTTTATCCTTTTTAAAGACACATTCTGTTTTCGTGTTTGCGTATGCATAGTCTTAGCGCTAAGTGGATAAGACAGATTAAGGAAAAAAAACTTACCTGATTAGCTTTGTTAATCTGCTTTTTAAGGCCAGCGAACGCCATTGTGCGACAGTATCAGTAGTCTTTTTAATCGAACGTTAAAAATCGTTACGTCGTCCAGCTATGGGATATTCAGTTGAAATGATAGCTGATGGGTCTTATCTATCTTCGAGCAGTTCTGAAAGGCATAAAAAAAGAGAAAAGTAGAAATATTGTCTTTACATTCTGATTCAATTGATTTTAAGATTTTTTTTTAAATATGATTTAGATTTTGCTGTGGCGTATTTACATGGCGCCCTGCAGACAACCGCATTACAGTATAATTATTATTTATTACCTTTTACTTTAAAGTTTGTATTAATTAAAGGTTAATTGCCTAATTTTCCAGGAAATTGCTACATCCTGACAAAAGACACACAGCTTGCATCAACACTCAACTTCATGAGAGATAAAAAAAAACATTAATTAACTTTCTCTTCTCTCTACTCTCTTTAGTTTCATTGTTTTGTGAGTTTCGAGCCTTCGGGACACACTTATCCTCCTTTGATATGGAAAGATGTGCATACAACAGATAGACAAAGTGTACTGTGTTTGTAACTTCACACTGCTTGCAACCTTTATGGTAAACTATGCATAAGGAAACACTAAAAGGTGGTTGGATATTTAAGAAATTCTGACATTTCACTCTATATAACCAACTTTGAGAATGTATGCTTCCATTTTTATATTTCCCTGTTCATTAGTGTTTCTATGAGTACAGTGTCACAAAAGAACAACCAAAAATTATGCGGCGACCTATTTTCTAATTGCTATACATACAGCCAACAGTATATACTAAACAATATTAAAATGATTAATATACTCAAGCCAAGACCTTCAAAACATACATGTGCGCCATCTACAGCTTTTGTCTCGATCATATTTGAACCACCCTCGTACATGGAGTCTACGTCTACTGGCGCCTGCCTTTAGAGTAACTAAGGTATACCTCCCTCTATAAAGGAGCGGCAATTTATCCGGCTTAAAGCCGGAAGGGTGTTCTCCGCCGGGATGCCTCCCTTTGGAGCCCCACCTTCACTTCTGAGTGGCCCCATCCGTTTACTAGGCAGCAATTTGACTCAGGCCGTGTGGTGATCTATCCACAAACTAGCTAGGTATAGGCGCATTGGCCATTCAAATCCGCCAGCTCCGAGGCGAGACCCATACGCTTATGATGGATTCCTCCCCTACGAGGAAACACTGCGTCGTGTGAGCTTGTATGGCTGACTTTCCGAAGGAATAGGGAAAAAGTCAGCCATGCTGTGCCACCCATACATGACTAGAGGGCTCGGGAAAGTCAACGCCCGAAGGTCTTTGTACAGATGCACGCCATGGCGTATCAACCATACCAGGGGCCCTTCGCTGCACAAGTACGTGGTGACGCAACTCACCAAAGGGCAGTGTCACGAGGACACCGACCCCCTTGCGGAACATTACTCACCTTCAGAAACCCAACCCCGGGGTTGCATCACCAGCTCGATGACTCGGGTAACAACCTACAGCCACCTCAAGGCCAACACCTTGATGGGCAAGGACCATGGTCCCCTGGGCACACCCATCCCCGAGGTACACTATTCGCTAAAGACTTCTCTATTGCAGGTGTGATCCTCCTTCGGCCTCCTATTGGTTAAGCCTCACGTAAAAATTCAGATGTGCACATCCCAGGCTCGTTGGACCTGTGACTACTCGTCTGCTTAAAGCAGACTCATAGCGCTGCTTTTCACATCCGGGCGGCCCCTCCAGTATACTAGTCAGCAATGCCGTGTGGTCATCAATCCACAAACTAGTTAGATATAGGCGCGTAGGCATCTTCCACCAAGGCCATTCTCCCTAACTAGCCCCTTTGAGGCTCGGGTTATGCGAAGCCGTCAGCTCCGAAGCTCACACGATTAAACGTATGGTGCACCCCCCCCCCCCCCCCCCCCCATCAGGGAACACCATTTATCGTGCTCGGCCTTTATATGACTTCCCTCCCGTAAGTTATGGGAGGAGGTCGGTCATGCCAAGAGCTACCCGTACATAACTAGGGAGCTCGGGAACGTTATCGCCCGAATGGTCTTTGTACAGATTCACGCCATGGCGAATCAACCATACCAGGGGCCTCCCTGCGCTGCTAGGTACGTCGTGTCGCAACTCACCAAAGATCTCTTTCCCACTACACAGCCTTTTTGACTGATGTCACAAGGACCTGGACCCCCCTGCGGGGATTACAATAATACAGTGTTATATTCCTACACTGAACCACTGAACGCCTGCGAAAGTAAAGAAAATATGGCTAAAATCAAGAAAAAAAGCCAACAAAATACAGCCAAGAAATATTTCTCTTCATTTGAGAATCAGTCACACTGATGTGAAATGCCAATAGTAGTGCTTTAAGGAAAAGTAACTTTGAATCAAGCAAACTTTTCTTATGAAAAAGAAAGAGAATCTAAATAAAAATTAAAAAAGAAACTTGCAGAAAACCAACATCGAACTCATAGCCCCATTTTTCCCAATCAAACGCGCTACCTACTACACCAGAAGCACTACTGACTAATCCGCTACAAGGCTTCAATATAAGCTAAAGCTAAAATAATAAAATAAAGGTTTTCCACGAGCTGTACATGTCAAAAAAAAGCTATTAAGAACAATTTGAAAATAATAGCTTATGCTTGAATCTACTTACTATGTCTTAAAACAAGGTCTTGAAAATAGGATGAATCAAGAAATTTTCTCATTCTCTCAAATTTGAGAAAAAAGTGTAAAAGGAGCGATTGTGGGAAAAATAGGCCAAATAGGCCGAAATATCGGCAAAAAAACATGTATACAGTTCGACATGAACAAGCGTGGGTTGGGGGGGGCGGTTAAAATGTTACTTTTTTAGGTTTTTTTTCTAAACACTCGAAGTGAAGAAAACAACAAGAATCAACTCGACTGTACTCTATGTCTAGATTTCAATGGGTGCACCGCTAACCAAGGAAAAATATCTCCACCCTTGCGCATCCACGTGGTGGCGTCTATCGTCACTCAGTGGTGTCGAAATGTTTTATTGTGCCCGCATGCAAAGCCTTTTTAGGAATTCTGACAAATGTATAGCTATCTCCTGTGATTAGTTTGGTTTGTGTTCGTTTAATGAAACCTTAGGACTCCATTCCACAGTCATGCTAATAGATATTATCATATCCTTAAGCCTACTCGATTCCTTTTAGTGCACGTGTAAAAATTTTAACCGAATGAATCGAGTAGCCTTAATGATATGATAATATAAATATGACTGTGTAATGGAGCCCTTAGTTTGAAGAAATTTAATTTTTTTTTTAAACAACTTTACTGGCTGATTACGATATGAAATACATTAGAAAATGTACATAGTTCGATTCAATACCGCGAACTCTTTACAAGCATGCATGCATTCATTTCTTCAACGCTCTTAGATGAAAGCTGGCTCACTAATCCGTGAATACAGAACCTTAATAGTCTAAGAAAATTGCACCAAAATATGGCCATCGAAAGGCAAAAATCCTACATCGGAATTTTTTTTTATTATGGTTTGGGATGGTCCCCAGATGATCGCATAAAAAGTGCCAACCGATTGGGGGTCCGCAACATTAAAAAAAGGGGGAAAAAGGGGCATTTTTTTTCGGTTTTTTTGCGATTATGTCAAAAACGGCAAGAGATACAGAAAAATGGTCTGAGGACAAAAAAAAAACTACTTAAAATTACCTTTCCAATGATATAAAACACATTAGAGTTTAATTAATTATTTTGGCGCTAGCCTAAAAAAATAAATTATAATATTTTCATATTTGAAAGAATGCTAGTTCAGCCGTAAAATATTGTATAAGTATTCGCAATAAGTTCGAGATCATTTCAAGGTAAACATTGAGTCACCTCGGTCAAGGACCCCAATTATTCTCCCATTTAAATTTGTCAAAACGGCATGTCCATAACTTCCCCAAAAATTTAAGCAGAGTGCTAAATTTTGGTTTGTTGCGATTGGAAGTCATAGTCACCCCACCCACCAAAAATCAGCTCATTCGGATAAAAACTAAGGGGGATAATGGGGGTCCTTGACCGGAGCGACTCAATGTTTACCTTAAAATGATCTCGAACTTATTGCGAATAGTTATATGTACAAAATTTTACGGCTGAACTAGCATTCTTTTAAAAGTTATAGAGCTTTTAAAAAAGGTCTAAAATGAAAATATTCTAATTTATAATAATATTCTATCGCCGAAATATTCGTTTTTTCGTCCTTAGACCATTTTTCTGTATCTCTTACCGTTTTTAAAATAATCGCAAAAAACCGAAAAAAAAATTCGATGTAGGATTTTTGCCGACCAAATACATATGCCATTTTTCTTAGACTATAAAAACATATACACACATTTAATTTTACTCGTTTAATTTCTGCTCCTAAAAATTGTTGTAATTTTTATACGCTTCGCTCATAGAGTGAAAGGGTATATTAACTTTGTCATGAAATTTGTAACGCATTAAAGGAAGCATCTCCGACCATATAAAAAGTATACATATATGTATGATCAGCATGACTTCGGGAGTCGATTGGAGCATGTCCGTCTGTCTGTTGCGACGCGTTTTACTCGGCGGGTATTGAAGCTAGCAAGCTGAAATTTTGCACACGTGCTTCTTATTGTTGCACGCTGTTTGTATGTTTGATTCATCCAAATTGGATCTCTGGGTCATGGGGCTGCCATACAAACCTAGCTCCCCAATTTGAGTTCTTCTAAGAAAAACTTTTTTATTTGTGTAACAATTTCAACCAAATTTCACACAAATAGATAACACAAAATACATGCAAGAATGGATCAAATCGGACCCTGGGGTCATGGGGCTTCCATACAAACTTAACCCCCCAAATTAGGTTTCTCTAGGAAAAACTTTTTTATTTGTGCACCAATTTCAACGAAATTTCACACAAATGTATTTCTATTGTTGACACAAAACATATGTAAGAATAGATGACATCGGACTATGGGGTCATGGGGCTACAAATCCAACCCCCCCAATTAGGTTCTTCTAAGAAAAACTTTTTTATTTGTGCACCAATTTCAACCAAATTTCACACAAATGTATTTCTATTAATGACACAAAACATATGTAAGATTGAATCAAATCGGACCATGGGGTCATGGGGCTGCCATACAAACCAAACCCCCCATATTGGTTCTTCTAAGAAACATTTTTTTACACCAATTTCACAAAACCTTGAATTAATGTGTCTTTATCAAAGCAACTAAAAAGTTCAAAACGAATGGAATCGTACTGTGGGGTCATGCTCCGGCAACCTCAATAAAATTTTCCGAGTAAATATTTTTATTTGCCCACTTATTTCAACCAAGCCTAAAACTTTTGTCAAGACGGAAAAAAAAGAATGAGGAGGGGGATTAAATACAAATCATAGGTACGCCAGAAAAAACTTTTAGCCCAAGCGAAGGGTATCCAAATTTCGGCCGCGCCCGAAATTAGCCTCGGCCCCGGGGGTTGGCGAGCGAAGCGAGCAGGGGGCGAAGCCCCCTAGTTACTCTTTCCATTAGAAATATAGTCTGACATTACACCCATACTGAAAGCTTTCACGTATGTATGTATACAGTATATGTAAAAATAAAAGTCATCAACCTAAACTTAGTTTGAATAAATATTCATATCACACAACCCTAGGATCCTACACATTTCGCCACAAGGATGGCCTCATCCCAATTTCTTAAGTGCGTGATTCCATTACGCCTAGTCCTAGAAACCATAACCAACCCCAAACCACTACAATATTTCAGCAAAGTTGATAAGGAGCTGAATATTTCCATATCGTGAACTTTGTACACAATTTCGTTGAAGATTGGGAGGCATAAAATACCATATACAGCACGAACACTGACTTCTCTCAGTAGCAAACAATAATATCATATGTATGCCTATCCTACTGTATACATAGACCCTCTAATTAACACATACATAAAGTTGCTGTGGGATCTTCTATAGATGCTGTTAACATTCATAATACACATCGTTTTTGAGGAACATGTTTTCCTCTGAAATTCTTGTTTGTTCCAATAGTAAATAATTGATAATTGGGCACAGTTATTATTAGACGGGATAATGTTTAAAGTTAGGAAGGACGATATACAGGAGTATATTTGCGTCTAATTAATAATTCATATTTTTGGGTAAATCAATTTCGAATTGTAGTCCTTACAAAGTGAATTTGACAATGTAAAACATTATTGCCAATTTTCCAACGAAATTACATACTTCACTCATGTTTTAGGCTTTGTTTAAGATTCATTTTTGTTTGAAGTAAAGTGACTTCCATACACATATTCCTACATACCTATACGTACATGAAGGTAGGTATATCGGAGCTTTTTCCATACAAAGATAGACCCCTTAAATTAAGTTCTTCTAAGAAGAACTTTTTTGTTTATTAGTACATATAGTACAATTGGTTCAAAATGGCCCCAAACACTAAAAAAAAGTTTTGATGCCAAATTGTTAAATACACTGCCCAATATACGCAGTAAAAAGTTACAGTAATTTGCGCCATGGGTTAAGGGGTGAAAATTCAGTTTTTTTCGCCAAAATTTTGCGCCACAGATACTGAAATGCCCCCTTCCCCATGAAGCAATTGCTGCTGCCATGTGTCTATCAAAGAGTCTATTGATATAAATGTACCTACTTGCACTAATGTAATTTTATTTATAGCAACGCACAATGAAGTCCTTGCATGTTTAGCTATTGGTCTTCAATGTTCGATGTTGTCACATTACCATAGATTTTGTATAATGTTTTTCTCTGGGAGGTCCATTTCAAGGCTTTCTGCTTTAGTTGTATTCCGTTTCATTATTTCTACCATAAAAAAAATAGAATTTACAGAATGCGTTTCCTTCCAAGGACAAGCAGTTACATCCGTGCGAAGAACATGACTGAAAATCACTCATTGCTTTGAAATATTCTTTCTAGTAAACCGTAATCTAGTACATGTCTTCAATTCCCAATTTTAACATTGTCCTTCGTGCAAGGGAACTTCTTTTGTATTTATGTGCTATTTAATTTTGTCTTCTCATTTTTCTTTTTGGCACTACAACACTATTAAAACATTAAAAATTAACCCATTTTGTACTGGTGGTTCGTTTTCGAACCACCATTTTCAATAATTTTTTTTATATTGAATAATTTATATTTTTAACTTTATTTTGATGTTATCAGCACTGTTAGACTGTCGTCTATCGATTTAGGTCATTTGCAGGTATATATGTTATTAATAACATTATATTTTTAGAAAATAGGGTGACCATCTTTTTTCGACCATTTTTCAAAATTAAAAAAAGTATATATAAAATCCATGAAATTTATTGAAATGATTCCATTCAATAAGTAAAAGCATGTATTTTTCTATTAAAATTATAATTTGATAAGAATCACAAGAAGTTTTTAGTTTATGAGCTTCTATATTTGGGTGGTTCGAAAACGAACCGCTGGTACATGGTGTATCTAAATGTTGCTACGTTACTCAACTTTAACGACCAATAACTCCGTTACTGTTACTCGAAACCGGAAAAAAGAAGCTGATATGAAATTGGCTCGTCGTACCCTTTGATTTGAGTACACACTCGCCTATCTACGATAAAAATAAATAAAAAAGTCAACTTTTTCATCCCTTCGGGGACACCCTGTTATCTTCGTCCTGCCAAGTTTTAAGGTATTCGAAACTAAGACTGCGATCATTCTACACATACCTTTCAAATTTCATGTCGATCGGTTGATAGGTTCGCGAGATATTTAGTAAACAGTCGAACACACGGACTGACGGACAAACGGACAGACGGACTGAAACATATCGATTTTATAAGTGTTTTTTTTTTTTTGAAAAATGTTCTAAAAACCCTCAAACCCCAAAATAAATATAAAATTTAATAAAAACTGTATTTTATCATGTAAACCCACGCCACACCTTCCTTATTGCATGTAACACATACCATGTCGCTTACTTACCAACGGTTCGTTTTCGAACCACCCCAGAACACAAAAACAACAAATCGGAAAATTTTGTTTTCTTCGGAATCGTCATCAGAGTGTGTTTATAGACAATATATATCAAGGATATCGTCATAAAAAAATTATTTCTGGTACCGGTACAAAATGGGTTAAGTCAAATATGTGTTCTCCGAATTATAGTTATCGCTTTTTCAATTATATGGCCAAAATACCTCTCCAGGATTAATACCTTGGAGCCGTCAAAGCAAATACATACATAATTACTCAGCCTAACACAAACTTGAATGCATTTGCACGCTTAATATTCATACTGAAATTGTATTCTTTTTTCTCAATCTGTCCGAAAACGGATAAGTAAAAAAAACGGATAAGTGTAATTTTCCTTGCTGCCGGAGACAATAGCACTTATTCGTTCTCGACTGTACACGATTTTTTGCCACTTGGCGTATTAAGCTTCATTGGTGATGCGTTTGTTTCAAACCACAACACAAAACAAATTTTTGTCTATTTTTAGCCAGAAAGATGTCCATTTTTGTCACTAACAATTTTCGTTCCCAAGGCTTTTTTTATATGTTTTTGGAATGACGAGTGCTACCATGTGATCAGCTGTCCAAAATTAGCGCAAATTAATTCATAAATAATGAACGAACGTTGATGATCGATTAATCAAATTTTGGTGTTTGAACACGTTCGCTGTCTGACTGGTGTTCGTCGACATTACAATGTCGTCTGGTATCCAAGAATCCATATGAGTCACATGTGACTCATGGACGTGAACGGGGAGAAACGCTGTGTACACATTTCACTCATATACATTAAACGTATTAACTTCTTGTCTAATGTACGTCAATTTGCTTGAAGAAAATACATAGCCTTCTTTACGCGTTTTCAATTTTTTTTCTGCGGCCCGTTTCAACCTGAAAACAGTGAAATTTGGCCCAGGCCTATATTATAGTGAATTTACATTGTTTAAGTTTTACATTTCGCATTGTAACTCTTGATAGATTAGACCTGGGATCATAAGATCTTGTCCATATATTATTGCTGACAAAATTTATTTGATTTTTACCAAAAATTGAAGTGCTCCGATCATTGACGCCCCCCTCATTCCTCCTAACTTTTTTCAAAAAGATATGCCTGTATAGCTTCTTTTCAAATTGATCCATCCCCATTATGTTCCCCACCAAAAATTATTACCGTCCGATCAAAACTAAGGGTACCCTCAAAAACCCCCTCCCTCACGGATTTGCTTGGATTATATTGGCCTTAAGTGCTTGAATCGTTTCTGGATTGTTGGCATAACATCGGTCCTTCACGGTTCCCCACAAAAAAAAAGTCAAAAGAGGTCAAATCGCAGCTCCGAGGCGGCCAATTGACATCGCCAAGACGGCTGATAACACGATTTGGGAATTTGGTGCGTAAAAGATCGATTGTGGCATGGGCTGTGTGGCATGGCGCGCCATCCTGCATGAACCAGGATCGTCCAAATCCACTCACTTTGAAAATAAGTTTTCAATACTTCCCAACGTTGTTCAAGCGTAAACGACTTATTTCGTTCCGCGGAGGTATGATACTGACTTTCTATCAAGATTTCGAGCGAAAAACAGCTATCAGTGTCACACTAACCTATGATTTAAAAATGAACTTGTAATTGGCCCACCCTGTATATCGAGTAACGTAAAAACCCCCCTTCCCTCAAATAAGGGTTTGTACGACTTTTCTTTAATGGGCACCTATTCCAACCACATCTCACACAGATATTGTCTTATCGACATCACGGAACTGGAGACCGCGCCCGAAAGTAGTCTCGGTCTCGTTTTTCAATACAAATATTGTTAGGTTATATAAAATATTTATAAACATTCATAGGGCGTAGCAAAACCATCGGCCAGACTGGGTTGACTTTAATATTTATTACAATCAATTTGTTTATTAAACTAAGTTTTTTGTTGTTTCGTTGATTGATTATTCAATGATTATTATAATAAGGAATTCGTTTACTTTTAATGACGGTAATTGTTAACTTTTAATGCCGAAAATCAATTAAGGACATTGCCTTCTTTACTTGAGTCGAGTAAATGATAGAGTAGAGTGTCCCAGTGTCCCATCAACTTCAAGGATATGTAACAATTAGGCATTGATCAAAATTTCAGGTTGCTATATCTATATACATATATGGATATTCTGTCGAATATTCAGGCGATATTATGTCGAATATTCAGGCGATATTATGTCGAATAAAAATATCAAGGAGGGGTAATTTGTTTGGGAGGTAGGGGAAGCCTTGGTCCGATTTGGCCCATTTGCAATACCGCCCAAGGTTTTATCAAAACAAACATCTCACCATAATTTCAAAACGCTAGCCTCATTTCGCTTCGGGAATTATCGTGTGAACTGACAACACACACACACGGACGGACATGGCTTATTCGAATCCGGGCCCAACCCTGATCATTTATATATATTCTATCACATACCTCCTTAGAGTTGTTACATAATATCGAGTTACGCCGATATAAACAATATACCCTATACCATCTTATGGGTTTAAGCCACCTTCTAAAATAAGTGTAACCTTATTTCTCTTTTAATTATTCTCATAACAGAATCTATAAAAAAAACAGGACTAAACTACTAAACTTTTTGTCGTGACATGATGAAACTTTTCAGTTTTTATCGCGAAATGAAGAATTCTCCGACAACTATTCCAAAAATGTCTCTCTACTCATTAGGATAATGAGAAATGTCGGAAACACCAACCAACTACAATGCACAATGTGTTACAAATTGCTCATAATTCTCTGGCCCATTACTTGTGATATTAGTTATGAATGCTTGCGCCCTCCCCATTAGACATTAAAATGTGGTGATGCAAATTCAGGAACATAGTCCTGCATACTTTTCAGGAACAGAGACCTACATACATACATAGAACATAGCTGTACAATATTCCTGAATAAATTTCCGATGATGAGGAAAAACGACGATTTATTTTCATTTTATTTTGCTCAATATTGTTGCATTGCTATTCGGACCTACTGTTAATTTCATAGCATATGTGTCCATTACTAGACAGGATAGAATAAATGGACAATTGTTGTAATAGGATATTGGAAAATAAATGTCACACAGTGGGATACATATGGAAAGCCTAAGGACCAAATTACAAAATTACGATTAAATAAATGCCATATCATTAAGTAGTACACAGTATATTTATATGTCGGATCGAATGGGATCGGATCATGGCGTCATAGGGCTGCCATAGAAACCAACCCTTCAAAATTAGGTTCTTATAATAAAAAAAAACTTGGTGCTTATGAAACAATCTTAACCAAACTTGGTGCTTATGAAACAACCTTAACCAAACTTTACCCAAGTGTCTTCCTAGTAAAGCGTCAAAACATATCTGGGAACAGATGGAATCAGATAGATAGATTCAGATTCGAGTAGAAGGAAACTTGAATTGCTTAATATTGTGTTCTTCATCGGGATTTTATTTTCTAACTTAAAAAAACAGAAAATGAATGGTGTTTTATATTATCGTCAGAGAGAACAGTGTATATTTTGCGTTTCGGATCTGCTGACCACCTACATCGTAAGATATCATAATTGAGCTTTTGTCTAGTGGTCCAGTAAAATGTAGTAAAATTATCGAAAAATTGAATCTTCGCTACGGGCTAATGCCAATTTTGGCAGGGATAGAGATCTCTATATGTGAGTTGTTGAAGTGTGGGTTCGAATCCTACTGTGACCATGGATGTTTGTGTTATCTATAAAAAATGCTCCTACGGCAGCCATTTCATCGATTAAATCGTCCCGGAGCCGCCAAAACACAAGAGAAGAAATTCAAGAGAAACAAAAATCTCATGAATCGAGAGAGAAAACAAATCTTAAATCGCTACTACAACAGCAACAATCACATATACATAATAATATATATTTTACATATTTTTAGAAAGTTGAATTTCTGATTAATTGCAATGGAAAAATACCGTTTATTAGTTTGTTTCTCTGCCATTTAAAAAACATCTAACGCATTTAAATAATTACACCAAATAATAAAATTGTAATGTAAGTATGTATGTCCAAGTACTAGATCTCTTCTGTATTAGAATAAAACAGTAATCTGTTACAATAATTCTCTTTGGAAAAAGATTCAGTGCCATTCTATGTATGTACTTTGAAAAGGGTACGAAATAAAAAAGTTATGCATACACATATATTTATTCGAGTCCCTGAGCAATGGTGACAATAGAGATGTCTGCAAATAGATTTGAAATCTTTCTATTCCCAAGAGGATTTTCAAACTGACGTCATTTACAACGGGCGCCACAGAGCTTCTTCCCATTGATTAATGTTGCTAGCATCCATTAGGTATTGACTCTTCGTTCTGGTTCCCGTCACTTGGCTTTCTGCTAGACATTAAGCCGCCAGCTTTCTGTGGTGGCCACAATGATTTCATTTTTTTAGTTACTGCGGTATTATAACACATAATATGAATACATATACAGGGTGACCCACGTAAAAGCATAAAATTTCAACATAGCATAACTTATCAATATTATCAATATTTTCTTTTTTTTTTATTTTGTAAAAATAAACTAGAGACCTGGGAGATTTTTTAGCATATGGTACCAAGTAAAAAAACAATCAATTTTGCGAGGTTCCCGATCTTAATTAACACCTTGCCATACCACTCGAGCCACAATGGACATCTTATCTTAATTAATGGTCGGGACAACAGTTATTTCAAAAGAAACATCAATAAACTGTTTTTTTTCGAACTCCAGATTGAACACCTGAAACTTTTTTGTGGGGTTTATTAGCATAAACTCGGAAACATTGCGGCACTAAAATAAAATATACGATCGGAAATCAGAGATCTACAGCCAGCGACATTGCGGTAAGTAACGCGGAGCATACGGTAGAAAGGGGTCGATCTTGCACAGCAAGTAACGGACGCCATCTCAAAGAAATCATCGAACAAATCTTACGCATTTAAATTATCCTGCAATATGTTTAAATAAAATAAAAATATATTTTTCATTAAGAACTTTCGTGTTTTATTTGCGTTCTTTTTACTTTTGAAATAATTCATAGAAAAAAATAAAAATTTTCTTTAAACCCCTAAACGAAGACTATCGTATAAAATTACACATTTGTTGCATAGTGTAAACAAATATCCCATTAATTTTCACAAAAAAAAAATATATGTACTAATATTAAACAAAAGTTATGCTATGTTCAAATCGTATACTTTTACGTGGGCCTCCCTGTGGTATAGATATACATAATGCGCATGTAAGTAGAAAGTTTAAAGATTTGCGAAAATAGTTGCTTTGCTATTGCGGATTATTTTGTTCCATAAGGCCGCATTCAATCTACATATTCGATTCGAGTTTTTGCTTTTTTGTGATAATTGTTTCGACGTCAGCCCTAGAACGAAATGATCTGATTCCATTCCATTGTGTAATGTCCTAAATTAATTAGATGTAAATAAATATGTAGCTACATATACGTAGTATACATCTTGTCAAGTCGTTGATATACGAGTATTACCCAACCCAATGTCGCGATTAAAATACAGTCGAACTGCCCTAAACGGACACTTCTAATAACCGGACATTTTTCATAAACGGACACTTTTATTTTCCCCAGCGTTTTCCGCATATTTTACTAGAAAAATAACTTCTAACAAGCGGACACTCTTATAACCGGACATGGAAAGTACTTTTATACCCTTTCTGAACTAGCAAGTCTCTAATAAAACGGACAGTTTCACAAATAAAACTCCAAATTCTCACATAACAGAATTGTATTTCGAGCAAAGAATTTTGAAATTGCCGGAAAATCGTTTTTTGTTTTCGTTACGTAAAACAAGATACAATTTCCGGAAATCGCCATGCAAATCTTTTTTTTTATCTCTCCGTGCAGATGTTGGAACTTTTTTTAGAAATTGACGAGTCCAATTTATATAGCGGCATGTGATCGTGCAATTTTCTATTTTTTTAAAATAAGTTTAAACAAAATGTAGAAATTGTGCAATTCATATTCATATTCACGAAAAAAAAGTGTTCTCCATTTGGAAAAAAATGAGTTCGAAAAACTGAAGTCACTGAAATGGTGAAAGTGGGTTCATTCCCATTTTCATGAATAAACATTTTTCGCAAGCTCGTAGACTGTAGAGACTAAAAAAGGAGGTATATCGCGGTTTTTTAATGGTTTCGAAGAGCGCAGAATTATACATTTTATAAAATGTTATACCTTTGTGAAATATCCTCATAAGCGGACACTTACAATAAACGGACAAAATCCCATTCCCCAATGGTGTCCGCTTATGGGAAGTTCGACTGTACATACAAATTAAAAGCGATAAGAGCCCCCCTTTTGTTAGAGAACAAGTACCCTCTTTTTATAATAGGCGTGTTTTTTTGTGCTCGGGTGTAGGTTAGTTTAGGGTAACTACATGGGGTTACAATAACAACATAACCCAGATAAACCCACTAATGTATCGAGGGTACGTACTCTGACCAAAGTTAACCCGGAAGAATTCTTACAGATGTGACAACCAGAGGCGCTCTAACACGAAAAAGCATGAGCTAATACCAAAACCATTGGTTAAATGTTCATTGTTGTTTTTGTAAGACATGTTAATTTACTGGTTATTTATTTATCACAACTTTGAACCTTCAGCTTTTTACAAAGTTCATGGTTGGTGCAATAGATCTAAACAGCTTTTAACCCAAATCGTTTTTTTGTGCTTATATACCCTAACCTGCACCTTTTTACAAAAAAAACACGCTTAATAAATTACAACACAAAGTACTCAAGTTATAAAATTGGCAACCAAACTACATTTATGTTACATTCATGTTCTCCTTCTACCTTAATGTGGTTTGCTCCAATTGTATCACTTTCGGCTTTTGATGTCAGTTTAGAATCCAGAATTAACATTAGGCGTGTTTTATTGTGCTCGGGTGTAGGTTAGTTTAGGGTAACTACATGGGGTTACAATAACAACATAACCCAGATAAACCCAGTAATGTATCGAGGGTACGTACTCTGACCAAAGTTAACCCGGAAGAATTGTTACAGATGTGACAACCAGAGGCGTTCTAACACGAAAAAGCATGAGCTAATACCAAAACCATTGGTTAAATGTTCATTGTTGTTTTTGTAAGACATGTTAATTTACTGGTTATTTATTTATCACAACTTTGAACCTTCAGCTTTTTACAAAGTTCATGGTTGGTGCAATAGATCTAAACAGCTTTTAACCCAAATCGTTTTTTTGTGCTAATATACCCTAACCTGCACCTTTTTACAAAAAAACACGGTTATTATTTCAATCGTATACGTCAAGATGAAAAAATAAACAGCCACAAATCTTAACTCGAATGTTGAAGATATCCAATTTAATATTCCAGAAGGATCACACAGAAGGCCATAAGAATTAAATTGAATCCAAGAAGGATACACGGTGAACTTTTCAAAGAGAAAAGGAAAAAAAATATCCTGGAGGTCGCCATATGACGACGATAAGATTAAGATATATTCTTAGTACGTAAAATTCCATCCACCTCGCATCAAACATCACTCGTACGTTGACTCCATAATATGGAAAAACCTCATATCATAGGGAAACCTTATATTATGAGGCATTATGTACATTATATTCATGTATCGTATGTATGTATGCTTGGCTTAATTCAATATTTTTTTGAATTTACGAATTTCAGATTTATTAAAGCACTTTTTCCATTTCAAATTAAATTTAATCTACACCAACCAAACATTTTTTCAAATGGAACTAAACCTTAAAAAAGGCTGTCTTTACACATACCTTGCTCTTGAATAGTTTGTCTATCCTAAGAAAATTAAGCCAAAATATGGCCACCGAACGGCAAAAATCCTACATCACTGATTTTTTTTGCATTATGGTTGGGGATGGCCCCAGATTATGGGAAAAAAGTCCCAACCGATTGGGGGTCCGCAATCTTAAAAAAGGAGAAAAGAGGGTCACTTTTCGTTTTTTTTTGCCATTATTTTTAAAAAACGACAAAAGATACAGAAAAATGATCTGAGAACGAATAAAACTACATAAATATCCTTTGCATCTTTGCAATGATATGTAACACATTAGAATTTTATTGTAAAATTCGGCGCTAGTCTAAAAATGATGAATATAAAATAAATGAGAATATTTTCATTTTAGATATTTTTTAAAAGCTCCATAAAGGTACGTTGTCCTCGACACGACTGCATCGTCTCTAGCGACAGCGACTCGTTCATTTCATATAAAAACTCGTTTTTAGAATGAGAGAAAAATGAGTTTTTATATGAAATGAGCGAGTCGCTGTCGCTAGAGACGATGCAGTCGTGTCGAGGACAACGTACCTTAACTCTTGAAAAATTCTAGTTTATCCGTAAAATTTTGTGAAGTATTCACAATAAGTTCAAGATCATTTTGGGGGAAACAATGATTCTCTCCGATCAAAGCCCCTATTATTCCCCCATTTGAATTTGGCAAAATGGCATGTCCATAACTCCTCCCAAAATTGGAGCAGTGAGCTAAATTTTGGTATATTACCAATGGGGGGCACCAATATACCACCCACCAAAAATCAGCTCAATTGGATAAAAACTAAGAGGGTTTATTATTATTATTAGGGTGTGATATTCCTACAAATATTTCAATATTGTGAATATTTCAGACACGCTCTGTGGCTCACTTGGTTGAGTCGCACTCTACGATGCTAGTAATCTAGAGGTCCGGAGATCGAATCTCGGCGTGGTCCATCATTTTCGTACATGTGCGGATAGGAAATATATAGTGCTTGCAACATTATATAAGCTCCAAAATTATATGCAATGTAACGTTGACTCGAAATTGTCTATAAACGGCTGAGTTAACGCACCATGGCCCCACATGGGGCTATGAAGAATGAAGGGTACTGAGAAGAAGAATATTTCAGGAACTACAAAAGTATCTGTGACATCTGATATATGGACATGTCTACACAATAACGCGATTTCTTGAGTTCTACTGCTCATTGGTTTCCTTTGGAGTTAATTTTTGAACATAAAGCCGTTTGCAGGCTCACATATACTGGCAAAAGAACTTACTGCCATTGCAGGAAGATGGAGTATTCCTTTAAGCGAAATTAATTTACTGGTTGGTGGAGCGAATATGATAAAAGTCGTACGACTCGCATAATACGATTCTGCGAAATGTTTCATCTATTCCTTTCAACGAGTCATTGAAATCCCAACAGTAGGTATTGGAGACGGCAGCAGCTGCGAGACGGATTGTCATCCATTTTAATCACTCGGGTGTAGCACAAGAAAAACTTTAAGCCATTCGTCAGGAACTAATTTACCAGATCACTGGCTGGTGCAGCGAACGCAAGACTGTATCCGATTCTCATAAAGTTTATTCGGGTTTATCTATCATCACCTCGTAGCAGCGTATTCAGTGAGCGGTTATTTTCTGCAGCAGGTCTTGTCTACGAGGATCAACGGAATAGTTTACTACCCGCAAATGCCGAGAAACTTGTCTGTATTTGTCATAATTCGCGACTAGTAGACTTAACTTATTATTAAATGTCAGGTGTCTTAATAAAATATAAACTAGGGTGCTTCGCCCCCTGCTCGCTTCGCTCGCCAACCCCCGAGGGCGAGGCTAATTTCGGGCGCGGCCGAAATTTGGATACCCTTCGCTCTCCTTGGGTTAAAAGCTCTTTTCGGGAGTCACCTATGACTTGTATTTAATCCTCGTCCTCATTCTTTTTCTTCCGTCTTGACAAAAGTTTTGGGCTTGGTTAAAATAAGTGGGCAAATAAAAATATTTAACAAAATTTTGAGTTGCGGGACCATGACCCCACAGTACGATTCCATTCGTTTTGAACTTTTTTGTTGCTTTGGTAAAGATACATTAATTCAAGGTTTTGTGAAATTGGTGAAAAAATGTTTCTTAGAAGAACCAAAATGAGGGCTGGGTTTGTATGGCCACCCCATGACCGCATGGTCAGATTTGATCAATTCTTAGATATGTTTTGTGTCCTCAAGACAAACGCGTTTGTGTGTAATTCGGTTAAAATTGGTGCACAAATAAAAAAAAAAATTTTCTAAAAAGAACCTAATTTGGGGTTGTTGGGTTTGTATGGCAGCCCCATGACCCCATGGTCAGATTTGATCAATTCTTAGATATGTTTCGTGTCATCAAGAGAAACACATTTGTGTGCAATTTGGTTGAAATTGGTGTACAAATAAAAAAGTTTTTCTTAGAAGAACTTAAATTGGGGGGCTAGGTTTGTATGGAAGCCCCATGACCCAGTGATCCAATTTCGGTGATTCATACAAACAGACTGCAACAATAATAAGCACGTGTGCAAAATTTCAGCTCTGTAGCTTTTATAGTGGCCGAGAAAAACGCGCTGCAACAGACTGACAGACAGACAGACGGACATCGTCCAATCGACTCATCTCGCCATGCTGATCATATATGTATACTTTTTATATGGTCGGAGAGGCTTCCTTCAATGCGTTACAAACTTCATGACAAAGTTAATATACCCTTTCACTCTATGAGCGAAGGGTATTAAAATTTCCGGATAGGCCGGATACCGGATAGTAACCGGATATCCGTGGCGTCTCTAGTGGATATATCACGATCAAAGAACTTGTTTGAGACATCGCTGCAATTTCACGATCTTCGACACCTGCAGCTCATCATACAGCTGATACAACTCAAGGTTGTACCGGATGCGCCATTCACCTCGTTCACGAACGGCCCCGAAGATTCTTCGGAGAACCTTTCGCTCAAATGTGTCCAACAGGTGTTCAGAGTTTTGGGTTAGAGTCCATGCCTCGCAGCCATAGCATAGCACAGGTCGGATTATGGTTTTATACACGTGGAGCTTCGTGTTCCTGTGCACCAGCTTCGAATTCATAATTTGGAGGACCGCAAAATAACACTTATTAGCTAGTTGTATCCGTCGCTTTATCTAATCTGTTTCGTTAGCGGCCTTTGACAAATTGCAACCCAGGTAAGTGAAGTTGTCTACATACCCTATATTGCTAGAAAACTAAAACTGAGTGTTCCTTTTTTGTTTAATTTTTCTCGCTAGGGTGTAGATTATTTTGATTTCTTTTTTAAATTACTGGCCTTCCCTGCTTTTATTTCCTCCTCTATTAAAAGGTTATTTTGTTGTGACGTTTCGCATATTCTTTATTATGCATCTTCAGACATATATATCTACAATTGAATCATTATAGTTTGTTTTGTTATACATAGAAAGTTATTTACTTACATTTATTTATATTAATAGTTTGTTTCTTTTCGTTTTTTGTTACGCTTATTACTTAATTTCATTTTGGCGGTCTTTTCTTCCTGCTTTCTTTGTCAGTTGTCAATTTGTCATTTGTTTTAGGTGTTAATACTATTAGGTTTTAATGTTACTGCGTTGGGTATTGTGGGTTTTAATCTTTGGTTTTTATATTAGGCATTGTTATGTTATTTTAAATTGCTTATTATGTTTATATATTTATTTGTTTTGTTTTCTAGTTCATATTTTGTATTAAGTGAGTGGTTATAATTTTCGTTGATGTATAATGCTTCTTTAATTAATAGTTTATTTTTGTTATTATCTGCATTTATTACTTTTACATTATCGAAGTCTATTATATGGTTATCCTGAATTTGGTGTTGTACTAGTTTGGTGTGGTTGTTGTTCATCATTCTATTTCTGTTTTGGTGTTCTTTCATCCATTAAAACTAAAATTAATAACGGAAACAATAAACAAAATAATGCGAATTCTAACACAAATAAAATATACCAATCAATGTCATATATTCCAAAACTATCAGAAAAACTAGCAAAAATAATACCTAAAAAAACAAAAAACTCTAGAAATGAAGAGGTACACATAATCACTACATTCAAACCTAATAACAAATTAAGGGATGGAATATTCACTAATACCAAAGATAAAATATCAAAGGAGAACCAAAAAAACGTAGTCTACGCAATACAATGCAAAACATGCAACGAATCCAACATAAAAAACACATATTATGGATCAACGACTAGACAATTAAAAACTAGAATGAAAGAACACCAAAACAGAAATAGAATGATGAACAACAACCACACCAAACTAGTACAACACCAAATTCAGGATAACCATATAATAGACTTCGATAATGTAAAAGTAATAAATGCAGATAATAACAAAAATAAACTATTAATTAAAGAAGCATTATACATCAACGAAAATTATAACCACTCACTTAATACAAAATATGAACTAGAAAACAAAACAAATAAATATATAAACATAATAAGCAATTTAAAATAACATAACAATGCCTAATACAAAAACCAAAGATTAAAACCCACAATACCCAACGCAGTAACATTAAAACCTAATAGTATTAACACCTAAAACAAATGACAAATTGACAACTGACAAAGAAAGCAGGAAGAAAAGACCGCCAAAATGAAATTAAGCAATAAGCGTAACAAAAAACGAAAAGAAACAAACTATTAATATAAATAAATGTAAGTAAATAACTTTCTATGTATAACAAAACAAACTATAATGATTCTATTGTAGATATATATGTCTGAAGATGCATAATAAAGAAAATGCGAAACGTCACAACAAAATAACCTTTTAATTGAGGAGGAAATAAAAGCAGGGAAGGCCAGTAATTTAAAAAAGAAATCAAAATAAAACTGAGTGTGTATCAGCACAAATGTATCAAAATAAAAAAAAAGTGAAATGATGTCTACTATCAGTAAATTTACTAAAACGCGTCAAGAAGTCGGTGGCTTATGCAAGCTTAAACTATGTATGTATTTTAGAAATGTTCCTCTATGTTTTATAATTTGCTGACAGTTATTTTTTAGCAGAAAAATATGAAGTTCCTTTGTATAATTGTTTTGTCCCGAAATCCGGTTTAGAGCAAAGTTGTTGGCTTTACCGAAGCTTTATAGTTATCTGTCACGATTGCATTAAATTTCGTGTTTGCATCTTTTAGGTAATGGAACAAGAATATCTTGGATTAGGATTTATTTGAAAAGAAGACCAACTTTTAAGAACTCCGAAAACATGTACAGTAAAACCTCCACAAGTTGACCACCCAAGGGCGGACAATTTTTGGTCAAGATAGAAAGAGTGGTCAACTTAGAAACTCGTTTAGCGTAATGTTGAATGTAAAAGGGCGGAAAAAAGATGGTCAATTTAAAGAGGTGGTCATGTTACAGAATGGTCAACTTAGGGAGGTTTCACTGTATATGTATTTGATGATAAAACCACCTGGATGTGGAATTTCGTACACATTTTTTGCTGCCCTTTAGCTTATTACTAGTGCATACGTTTCCACATCAGAAACAAGTTTTTATCTATTTTTCCACCTTTCTATCCGAACTTCATTTAGGTCAGCCTAGCAATTTTTACTGGAAAGGTAGTTTTGGATTACCAGAATCTTGGATGACCGGTGCAACAATTCTCTGATCAGCAGTTTAAAATTTTGCAGAAATTAATTCACAAAGTAGGGGTACCAACAAAATTTTGATGATTTGTTATTCTAACTGTTGAGCATTCTATCTGTGTAAACGTGGTCTCTAGATAGCCAAGGTTGACGAAATCGATCGGGAACGGACGAACGGATGTACGGACGAATTTATGAGTTGCAAATTTATTTTACTATAAAGATTATGCTTAGTTCTGAACATTTGTTACCATTTTCCGATTCGCGCAACCAAAAAATTGTACATAATTGATTTGTCGCTTGTGCAGTAGGGTCCTGATGTTTACTCAGCCATTAAAATTAAAAGTCGATTTTTACTGTCATTTAGCAGAAAACCCTGACTATCCGTATAAAACTCGCAAGCAGTTTTGGGTTCCTCCTGATATTTTCAACCACATTTTTAGTAATGAAAAAACGGTGTCTTTCCCAAGGAGAAAAACAAACAATCACCTAATTATAAGAGCATAAAAGTGGATACTGGATGTCATTACAAAATATTCGTGCAGAACACGATTCCAAGCATAAGCCGAAGCGGTAAAACAGCCGGTTTGAAGGTACCGAGTCGTACACTGAACAAAATCATTTGCTAAAAACAAGAAAAAATACAATGAAAAAACAGCCAAGGAATAATTTTTACTGATTTAAGATATATTTTCTTGTTCCAAGAAAAGTTTTCCTGATTTAAGATATATTTTGTTGTTCCAAGAAAAGTTTTTGCTTAAAATAATGCTTATTTATTTATTTCAAGCAATGACTTTTCTTGCAACAAGAAAATACATCTTAAATCAGGGAAAATTCTTCCTTGGCTGTTTTTTTTTGTATTTTTTTTTTTTGTTTTTAGCAAATGTTTTTTTTTTCAGTGTACTATTACGAAGGCCTAAAAACCTTTACCACAGGACAAAGTGCATCAACCCGAAAGGGCATAATGCTGAAGTAAGCAAAATCCAAAAATTCAAACCCTGGCTACTGAATAGGCATACAAATATGTTCGAAATTCCTGTTCAATTTTCGTATTAGTGGTCCGCAGCAACTCATTTCCAGGCTAAGTGGTCCGCAGACATCTGCGAGGTGAGAACCACTGGTCTTAAGTTTCTAAATTTGTTTTAAGAACATTTTGGAAAGAATGGAATTTGCAAAGGATAGAATACCGATTTCGGTAGTGAATCTGATTTATTGTCAAATTTTAATAGAAATATTCTATGATTACAATTTGGAAAAAAAATATACTTCTTCATTTTTATCCTGCGGCCCGCTTAAACCTGGCGACAGTGATATTTGGCCCGGGTCATGTTTTGAGTTTGACATCCCTGGTATAGGGTATATTGTTTTTGTTACGCCGATATTATATAACACCTCAAAGGAGCCACCGGAGGTATGGCAAAGTATGTATATAAATGATCAGGGTCGGTCCCTGAATCGAATAAGCCATGTATGTCTGTCTGTCTGACCGTATGTGTCTGTCTGTTAGCACGATAACTCCCGAAATAATTAAGCTAGCGGTTTGAAATTTTAGTCAAATGTTTGCTTTGCTTAAATCTTGGACGGTATTGAAAAAGGGCCAAATCGGGCCACGGGTTCCCCTACCTCCCATACAGACTACCCCTCCTTGATATTTTAATTCGGCCATAACTTTCGGTAGAATATCGCTATCGACTTGAAATGTTGATCAATGTTTCATTCTGACATATACATTGAGGTGATGGAAAGCGGAGTAAGTCTGACTATCCCTACCCCTACCTCCCCTACAAAGTTATATTCAGCCATATCTTTTGATAGAATTTCGCGAAAAACTTCAAATTAGTATCAAATGGTAGCCGTTGCATCCAACGATAAGATAATAATGTTGTGCCAGGTCCAACAGATGGAGGGGTAGATGGACCCCTCCCTCCCCTACAAAAAATATGAAATTGAATATTTTGGGTTTTGCGTGCTTTCCAGGTCTGTACATGGGTATAGGGTATACACTCATCGTGCTATTCGCACGATTAGAACTTGGTCTCGATTTATTCTAGCCCTCTTTATGTAGTCTCAAACTAAAGGAAAATTTATATATATAGTCTTAAAGATATTTGTAGTATATTTAACGCTTTTGGAAATATTACCGATTAACAAAAAATGGTAGAAACGAAACCGAGTTCTAATCGTGCGAATAGCACGATGAGTGTATACCCTATACATATGGGTATAGGGTATAAATATAAAGGTTCTTGGGGTACCCCTCAGGTAGCACAGGTCTTTCAGGGTTGCAAATTTGAGTATTAACTACTATAACATGTACCAAACCAATAACATATTCAAAATGCAATGCGAGGTCAATGCTCAATTTGACTCTACTGATCTATAAAGTAGAAAATGCTAATTATATTTGATTAACTTGTTTTTTATGTTATTTGGGATGGAAAATGTATCTGGCAAATTGAAATATGATTAGAAAGTGCGCCAATGATTAGGATAGTACGTAGTAAAGTGTACGGTCTACAATCGGCATTTAAAATATGCGAAATTCAACCATTGAAAAGATCGTTCCGCAAAAACAAGGCAAAGTGGTGAATACACACATACAAAAATCAATTGCGATTCTGTTCCTTGGAAAGAGGATTTTCATCTTTACTTCAAACATGGATAGAATATTCTTCGAAGAACATACTCGTAACATATATCCACAAGCACTAAATAAGGGTTGTGCAATACCGCGCATCTGTTTCTATACATACTCGTACAAACATAATGTAATGACTCTGTATAGGGTCGCGTATAATATCCATTTTTACTTCTATCCCTTATGTGAACATGTGACGATGTACTTGTGCTGAATTTTGGGTCAGTGAGCTAGAGGAAATGTAAGCTTATCGATTTCTTCCCTTGATTCATTCAACAATGTAGTGGAGTTTATAAGAAATTGTGTAATCGAGAAACTAAATAGATACTATATGTCGAATATGTCCGGAACATTTGAAAAACCCGTGGTATATGTATCTATGTACTTTTGGAATTATAGGAAAACCAATACTTTACAGAAATCTTCGTCTGAGTAGAATTTTAATTATCACATAAAACACAAGAAAGCCTTAGATGCTTAGATTTTTACTGAAAGGCTTATATCCTTGACTTTGCACATAGTCTGACTGGTGTAGTGGTGTTCTTCGAAGCACAGAGTCGTGGGTTCGGAAGGATAAATAACCCTGCAATGCGTGCTGGCTGGTAGTCTGGCTGGTCTAGCGGCTAGTGCGCGCATCATCGGTGCACAGGGTCATGAGTTCAAATCAAACTCATGGTGTTTTTCGAACTCACGAGCTTGTGATGGACTATGATCTCACTCATATGTTAAACGAGTACCCATTTATTGGGATAAATAATACTGCTGAACGTGATGCTGATCTCATTACCTCAACAAAAAGCAGATAAGATCTTAGAAATAGGATGTCACTAACACATCCTGCGGCCTTAGTCCAATGCTGGATTGTCGCACCTGTTATTTTTATAATGCGTGCTTTGGCTCTCAACACTTCTACAAAAAGTTTAGTTCTTAGAAATCTGATTAACAGTAACTAACCACTAACGCATCAACGGCCCAAGTGCAATGTTGGACTGTCGCGCCAGTTGTTTGTTTTATTTATATCCTTGACATTAGAAGGCAGTTTGTCACTAGTGAATAGCACATTTTATCTGCACTTCTTTATTATTGTCCAGAAAATTGAGAAGTATTCCTGTAATCTTAAATCCAACTAAAAAGTTGCATGGGCGCAAAAAAATGTAATTAAAAATTATAAATTTCACTGAAAGGTCACCCGCCCTAACGTCCTACACCCAACATCAAATATTTGCTTGCTCACGCGTTTACCGCCAACGCACCAAATCGAAACCATTCGTATTTACCTAGGAAATTTTCAGGTGGGTGGTGGGTGTGACCATATGTATTTCCTGTCGCAAAGTGAAACCGTACAAGGCTGCTATACCAATAAACATTTAATATAGCAAAAGCTACTGTTGGCGGAACACAAGTTCCGATATATGTTTGTCTCTGCTATTTAGTGTACTAGTGCTTGTGTGTAGACAACCTGGGAAATTGTCAAATCATATAGCGCGAATTAGGAAAGGGTTTGTGTCTTTTATAGCGTTGGATAACAGCCTTCCGGGTTGTTACCAAAATATTCAGCATATCAAAATTTGCAGAGGCTATCAAATTGTTCGATCGGTGCAATACGGGAAATATATACGCATATACAGAAAACTCCTTTTTTTTCGATAGACTTAAGCGAGTAATCCGATTTTGGAAACCTCAATCGAACTAAATGATGCGTTTCCATTGGGTAATTGAGAATGGAAAATTGAGAAATAAAAATGGATAATGGAAAACGAAAATTGAAAATTAAAAAAGGAAAATAAAAAATAGAAAATGGAAAATAGTAAAAGAAAAACGGAAAATGAAAAAAAAAGGGAAAAAGAAAAACCGAAAATGGAAAATTAAAAATGAAAGATGGAAAATTAAAAAAAAAAATAGAAAAATAAAAATTGCGAAATTGAAAATGGAACATGGAAAAATGAAAAATTTAAAATGGAATATGGTAAAATGGAAATGGGGGGCAAAAGACTTCTCCATGTGTCCTCCGCGCGGGCGCCTCCTAGTAACGGTAGTGGGTAAAACCTCTAACGGCTAAGTCAAATCATCTGATGCGACATTTGGAAGAAGCACCGCTGCGCCTGAGTACCGTATTTACATATGCAGCGACTCAGGTTACTTAACGTGATAGGTGACAGAAAACGTTTAACTCAACCACTAGGGCAGCATCTTCGAGGCATGCCCATGGTTTATCGATGTGCCGACAACTCATCCTAAGAAAAAACTTCAAGTCAAGAAACCTGAAACAAAAGTCTCGGATTGGACGGATACAAAACAACGACGACCCCGCAAACGAACAACGGATTACTCTTTCGGATCCTGGAATGTACGCTCCCTGAATAGACCAGTGGCCTTAAGAGCCCTCCTGGATCAGGTAGAACAATACAAGCTGAGCATAGTTGCAATCCAGGAAACTAAATGGCTCAAAAGCGAGATTAACGACCTCAAATCGCACACAATTTTTACGAGTGGTAAAGAGTAGGGCAACAAGGAGTTTGGAGTAGCTTTCATCGTGAGTAAGCAGCTCAAGGACCAAGTTATCGGCTTCAAACCCATAAACGAGCGGCTATGTGCGATCCGCATCAAGACCCGTTTCGCTAATCTCTGGCTCATTAATGCGCACGCCCCTACAGAAGTAAAAGAAGACGCGATTAAGGACGAATTCTATAACCACATAGAAACACTCTTCGATTCACTTTCATCGACGAATCCATAAGCAAACCTGGAAGTCTCCAGATGAATACACCGTGAACCAGATCGACCACGTACTGATCAGCAAGAGATGGGCTTCTAATGTCTTAGATGTTCGATCCTATCGAGGAGCCAACTGCGATTCCGATCACTATTTGGTGAAGACGACGTACAGGTGCAGAATCTCTTCGGTGCACCTAACGAGAATCAACCCTGCCAAGATATTCGAGGTTGACAATTTGATTGATGATGCCACGGCGGCTGCGTATACTACAGCGCTTGAGGAAAAACTGTCGCCCCATCAACAATTTAGGCATCCATGAGTTCTGGGAGGAGCTCAAAGACAGCATGAAAGGAGTTGTAGAAAAGGTCGTGGGCTATAAAGGCCGGCGCAGACGAACAGACTGGTTCGACGATGAATGCAGGGCCTCGATTGAGGCGAAAAATTAAGCCTATCGCCAATACACACAACGCGCTTCACGAGCCAAGAAAGATAGATATAACGAACTTCGGCGAGTATCTAATAAGTTAATTAGACGTAAGAAACGCAAACATTTGCGAGTATCAAGGCGGCTTCAGACCTGGTCGTTCAACGACCGATCAGCTTTTCATTGTGAAGCTACTACTCCAAAAGTGTTGGGAATATAACATCTACGTATACCAAATCTTTGTCGACTTCAAGCAGGCATACGACAGTATCGATCGAAGTGTCCTGTATAACATTTTGCTGCATTTTGGTATACCGGCAAAGTTAGTGCGACTCACAAGGATTACGATGACTAATACCGTTTCGCAGGTCAGGGTGCAGAACTGACTCACTGACCTATTTAAAACTCGTACTGGACTCAAGCAGGGCGATGGGCTGGCGCCAACGCTCTTCAGCCTTGTTTTGGAGTATGTAATTCGAGCCATGAATATGGACAGCAGCGGAACGCTACTCATCAAGTCGACTCAATTAGTAGCGTACGCCGACGACATCAATATCATGTCTCGAAGATTGGGTGATTCAGAAAGCCTTTTGCATAACCTCAATAACGCCGCAAAGGAAGTTGGATTACATATCAACGAAAGCAAAACAAAGGCCATGATGCAATCGAAAACAACGACGCCAGCAAATTCAAGCATCACAGTGGAGGACCTTAATATCGAGTATGTAGACAACTTCAACTATCTGGGTTGTAACTTATCAAAGGACGCCAACGAAACCGACGAAATTAAGCGACGGATACAACTAGCCAATAAGACATATTTCTCGGTCCTCCCTATAATTAAATCAATGTTCAATGTTTTGAACATTAATGTTTTCTGCATTTTAGTAATGTTTGGGGCACCATCTACTACAAAAGCATATAAAATCTCGCAATAAAACAAGTTGGAAAGGTATGAACGCACAACGAATTGAAATAAAAATTCACTAGCTGCAAAAATAATTGATACCACTTCAATCCACCAGCCATATTCAGTTTCGAATATTGGTTGGATACAGTTCATACGCCTGCGTACGCGGACTATCTTTCAATTCTGTTAGTTGGAAGCTTTCATTGTATATGGATACTATAGTATCGCAATAATGCTGTAATATCGCCGTCGTATTTGCCGGTATGTATTTGTTGATTTTACAGCTCCCACCAAAGAACATCGACAGATAGTCCGCGTATATTCAGGCTTATCCACTGTATCCGACCAATATGCGAAACTGGATATAGATGGCGGGTAGAAGTGATATCAATAGCTTTTTGCAGCTAGTGAATTTTTCTTTGGCGGACACCTTTCAAACTTGTTGTTTCTTGGGAGATAATATATCAATTTAGTCGGATCTGAGTTTAAGTGTAATGAGGAGTGGTTTTGTTAGACGTGTGATAAGTATTTGCGTATACAATGAAAACTATGAATAAATTTAAAGTTTTATATTCTCTATAACTAAAAGAATTATCAGTCCCGATTGTAATTAATTAATTAAACATTAAAACATCAATCAATCAATGATTTTTTTTCTACATGAACATCATCTCAAATTATATTCGTGTACAGAAAAAAACTAACATCTAAATCTTGAATCGTCCCAATTAAACCGACAGACAAAATAAAGAATAAAAATTCCAGAAAACGCTCCTTCGGTTTCACACGATTTATGAAAACCCTTCATACATAAAGAAAAACCAAAGCTCTGTATAATGATGGAAAGTAAAAGTTTTCTGTGTAAGTCGACAATTTCATCAGATGGAGGTGGGAGTTGTTATGTACACAGTTTTTACGATCTGCCCACACCACATAATATCAATTTTGTTCTCTTCTACAGGTCGACGATGACGACGGCAAGGATAACGAAAGATGTTTTTTAGAGTCGGGTCAACTGGGAACAAACGTAATGGAATGGCAATCTTAAATCCTTGCTAATAAACCAAAGCCCTCTGGCATTTTAGGATTTCTGCTGTCTCATCAAGTGAAAGACAACAGTATAGTGAAAGTACATAAGACAAAGTAAACCGATAAATTAAAGTGGGATTATGTGCGACCACATGCAATGCAAGTTTTTTTTTATATACAAATATGTACCTACTTATTATACGCATCATTTAGTGACGAAGGATGTTTGAAAATTAATTATTATTGTGAGCATATCGAAGCAGAATGTAAAAAAGGACTAGGTGGTTAACACCACCCCTTAAAGGTTCTAATTTAATACGTTTGCCGCGATTTCAAAAGAAATCTATCTATAGGTCTTACACTTACTCTAAAAAAATACGTTGTGCCTCAAAGGATGACATATAGCCTAAAAGCAGTTTCGCGATCAGGACATTTGCGTTAGATCAGTTTTTTTTTCATATGATGTTTTATAATCTCCTAATATTAAATCCAACTTTTCGACCTTGAGGACCCTGTGCGCGCATAGCTACATGCATACATCGAAAAACACAAAGAATTTTTTTGTTAGATTTTTTAAACATAACCTTTTTTCGGGAGTATTTTACGATAGATATGTCAATAAGATCAATTAAAGAGACCGAAATTCCAACCATACCTTTTGGTGTAGTTCTGGGTTCTGATCCGATAGAAGTAATTTTTTTGGGGAGAATAATCGGGCTTATACTTGTTTTTAACTGCCTGTAATTTTGGAGAGAAGCTACACTCATGCCTTTTTAGGGTTTTTGAGAATTTTTTTTTTCAAAAAACCCTTATGAAATCGATTTTGTCTGTCCGTCCGTCTGTTCACTAAATAACTCGCGAACGGCTCAACCGATTGTCATAAAATTTGGTAGGAATGTGTAGAATGGTTACAGTCTTTGGCACATATACCTTAGAAGTTGGTAGGAAGAAGATAACAGGGTGTCCCGAACGTTTGAAAAAAGTCGACTTTTTTAGTTTTTATCGGAGATTAACGTATGAGTATTTAAATCAAAGATCTAAACGAGTTCATCTCATATCAGTTAATTTTTTTTTAGTTTCGAGTAACGGTAAAAAAGTTATTGGCGTTTAAAGTTAAACTTCCTTTTCGACCTCCGTTTTTCTAAACCGTTATAGGGATCTGTTAGATATTTATGATACTTAGATCATAAAATATAGTGCACACACAGCCACTTAAGATTCTAAATCTAATCAAAAATTAGTCGTACTTTCCAAATAGATTCAGATAACGACCATGAGTCTAAGAGTCGTATTAGACGACATTGTTTATATAATAATGAGTATTGAAAACGATATATGAACTTTCATGAACCGCGAGTTTATAAGAAGTTAGTTGAGTTCTTGAGCTCAACAAAATAAGATCCAAAGTGTAAAATAAAAGAGTTTTTGAATCTAAAGTTTAAAAGTATTTTCATTTCACAAAGAAAAGTGCAGTATTTCTAACAGGATCGATATGAAACTTTGCACATAGATTGGTCAGTATGGCCTTATATACGTTAAATATTAAAACTGTTGACTTTTGCTAAGGAAAAGTAAATAACAGTAAATTTGTAAAATTTTAATTTCTTCGTGTGTAGCCCCTCTTAGGTTTTCAAATATGAAAATTCTGCTAAGGTTTTTTAGAAAATTACATAGGGAATATGTCTACGAATTGTCATTCGAATAACTGTATCCAAACCGGAAATATAGCCAAGTAAGTATTTAGTAAGCGTTGTATTGGGAGACAGGTTTTACGCTACGCTCCAATACGCCTTTAGTCTGCGCGCGGCCATAGTTTAGAAATATCTGAACTACGCTCGATAACTATGCTTGTAATCTAGAGACTTGGGATCGAATTTCGACATGGTAAAATTCCCACATGTATGCTAGAAATAAGTAGTTCTTCCAAATGATAGGCAATGCAGCGTTGAATCGATGTAGCCATATATGGCTGAGTCAACGCGCAATGCCCGACAAAGGGTTACGGTGCATTAGTACATATAGTGATTTTAGCTCTTGACCCAAACATCCAAAAAAAGAGCTGACTTTTGATGCCAAATTTTTTTATGGTCTGACCGCATTACGCAGTAAACACTTAGACTCTTTTGCGCGTCACATTCGGGGGGGACGGGGTGGCAAAGGGTTGAAATTATGATTTTTCGCAAATATCTTGTTATCTGTAATATTTGCAGCAAAATGTTCTGAGAACAATAATTTAGACTACACAAAATTCCCTTTCTATATAATACCGTATACCTTCTCTTGGCAGATTTATATATCATTTATACGGATATGACACTGTTTCGTTGTTGATGTCGTCGTCACCGTGGAGATTTACCGCATGCAGCTTACTCGCTGCACTAGCAGCTAGTAACTAGTAGCGTCTGACTGTAGTTTATGTCAAAAGGGTAATTTTGTCATGGATTTTGCAACGTACAGAAGCACCTCCGACTATATAAAGTATATATATTATTGATCAGTGTGACGAGGGAAATCGATTGAGCGATGTCCGTCTGTCTGTCTGTCCATCTGTTGCAACGCAAACTAGTCCCTCAGTTTTGAAGCTATCGGGCTGAAATTCTGTATACCAGTTTCTTTTTATAAGGTACGTACTCTGTATATATGTCGAAATGAATGGAATCGGACCAGAACGTCATGGTGATGCCATAGAAACCCACACCTGAAGCCTCAACGCATCCAGCAGCAAATGGAATTGGAAATTATTGACACAAAAGAAGCTTAAGTTTCATTAATTTAAATTTGGTCTTGGTCGTTTTTTTTTTCTTTCAATAATTTCAGGCAAATTCTCGACCTAGCTTCACACAAAAAGCGGCCTTAATTGTCCAGAAAATTCGATATAACGCCTGAAAGTATTTATCTGTGAACAGAAGAGCGAATTGGAGTCAATTCACAGTTATCGGGAATTTCATACAAATTTCATGACTGCATGACAATCTGTTAATTTGCTTAGAAAAACCCTGTGATCGTGGCAAATCTTTAAGCGAATCTTCTGTGAAGAATGGGAACAGTGGGTCCACCAACGGTCCCAACAGTGCACGATTTTCGTAAGACACCCTACAGTATATTAACAGCATAGATTTGTTGCAATGTTGTTGCATCGTCACGCAACGTACGTGGGTCCCCTCCGCTATCGGCCGTTTATCCATTAGAGTGGATTTATCGACCTAAAACTACTTTTATTGTGAATAAGGAATCCCCCGTAAGGCGACGGCATCTGATGAGATGTAGCACACCATGCACTGACGGTCGAAACCGGTGAAATCAACCATTTTTTGACATCCCATATTGCGGGGGATTACTTATTCGCAACAAAAATAGTTTTAAACATAGCATAGTTTCGGATTGTATTGACCTAACAATTCGCCACTCTAAATATTTTTTTTTTTATTTAGCGAATAAAAAATAGTTCAAAAACAAAACTGGATGATAAAGTTTGTGCCACTTTCTATCGCCGAAAACTCTGACCCATACCAGGGAACTCAAAGTTGGCGGGAGGACCCCGAGTCGGGTTGTTTCGTCAATGACATTTGGGAATACATTTATCATTGAATGTGAATAATGAATAAAATCAATCAATTTAAAGTTCTTGCTAATGACGATTGTCTGGTATGCTTTGTATACTTTTAGTGATATGTATGTATTTGTATCTAACTTTCAACTTGACAGCTCATATTGTTTTTATTTTCATGGCTGTTGCTGATAGCAGCTTGGGCGTCAATTTATTATATTGATAAGAGTTTTATAGTCATAGCTTACAGCATTTAAAAAAAGTTGCTGGGCATTGTACTTATTCCGCATCACTTTAATCGTGCGTTGCTCTGTAAAGACTTATGCAGACTACAGTTATAGTTATTCACGCATATTTTGGTCGAAAGGAAGACATTACTAGTTTATTTTCGGTGGTCCAATGACGTATTCGTAACTCGGCCGAACCCCTGAAAAACTTGTCGCAAAGCTTGGCCCATATATTCATACGAACAGAATCAGTATTTTTATTACTCTCGGCGGATCCTATCGACCTCAATACTGTCTCTTGCCGCAAAGACGCTGTAACCAGGGGTGTGAAGCTCAAAACCTGGCCGGGCCAAATAAGGCTCTCCTCTTAACACAAGAAGCAAAAAGGTGAAAATATGATTGATATTCAAGTAGCCACTAGCGCCAAATTTTGGACAGGTAACAAAATTGTAGCACCGGTCATCCAGGTCGCCCAAAATAACAAATAACAAAATAAAAAGAATAACAGGCGCGACAATCCAGCATCGGACTAAGGCCGCAGGATGTGTTAGTGACATCCTATTTCCAAGATCTTATCTGCTTTTTGTTGAGGTAATGAGATCAGCATCACGCTCAGCAGTGTTATTTATCCCCATAAATGGTACTCGTTTAACATCTGAGTGAGATCATAGTCCGTCACAACCTCGTGAGTTCGAAAAACACCATGATTCATAACCATATCAGCGTCAAAATCTGCGACATTTCTTACCACCCGGACTAGAGATTGTCGGTGGATGGTTGATGTATGTATTGGCAACAAACCTGTTCCTACTGTAGCTAATCCCAAAATTAGAATATGGTGACCAGGGATTTGGAGCGGAGCGCAGCGCAGCGACCTTAGTTTTCGGAACGAAAGAGCGGAGCGTGGAGCGTTTTCTTGCAGGCTGGAGCGGAGCGAGTTTTGCTTTGAAAGTCGCTCCGCTTCTATGTCTTTAATTATAATTTATAGTAATTTATCAATTGAATTATAGAATTTGATATGATATAGTTCCGGGACGACTTTCCAAATGAAAACATAGGAACATCTTTGTGATAAATAAAAATAAAAAACCGAGAAAAAATTTTCTTTCGACGAAATTTTGAATTTTATGACACGATTTGATGAGTTTGGACAATTTAAAGGCGAAGTATTCGTTGAGAGACTTGGACAATTTCGGATTATTGTAAAATTCATTGTGATAAAGGTTTTGCGTTCCTGTCCTGTACTCGATGATCGAAACGAACCTTTTAATTTCAATTAGTTAGTATAGGTGCGTTTTATTGGATGGAGTACAGGACAGCGCAGCTTCCAGATCTCGTTATATACGGTATGTCCGGAAACTATCGCATAAAGGCCCCCAAATATGATTCCTCGTGCTATTTCCAGCAAAAAGGAGTACATATAAAACAAGCCCGAATTATTAACTGTTCAGCTACCACAGACATTTAAAGATTTTTCAAAAATGTAATACTCCTCACACTACATATTTTCTTTCGCTCGTGGCCAACAATTTTTTCTAAGAATAAACAGTTTAGTTTTTACACAGCTTCAAAGACAAAATTTTGTGATCTTACCCCATATAAATTTTTTCCCACGGAGGTTTTAGTGGTAGCATTTTTGTAAAATCTTTAAATGCTTTTGACAGCTAAGGAGTTAAGAAATCGAGATTTTCCCGGTACACCTTTTGCTGAAAATGACATTAATAATAATATTTCGGTGCGTTTATGCGATAGTTTAGTTTCCGGACACCCTGTCTAGAACCAGTCAATTTCATGTTCAAATTTGTACGAAATTGGTGCTATCCTGTCCTGTACTTGATCGAATAAAACGCACCTGATGAATTCGCGGAAAATAATAAATATTTACTAAGAACAATGAGGTCTTGTTGTATTAATGAAGCGGAGCGGAGGGAAAAATTTTTAGTTGTTGTTGTTGTACGGGGGCAGTAGGGTGTGAGTGAAAAATTTTTTGTCGGAGCGGGAGCGGAACGAGAAAAAGTGTCGCATCACATCTCTGGATGACAACAGCTCATCATGATGTTGCAGTATGTAAAAAGATGTACAGTAGAAACAAAATTCTTGAAAAACTCCCATAAAGGACCCCATAAATCTCCAAAATTGAAGTAGTTAGCTGAATTTTGGTATTTTGGAGTGCACCATACCACCCACCAAACCCAGCTCAATCGGATAAAAACTAAGAGTACCTAACATAAAAAGTGTCCCACCAGTAGTTTGATCGGATCGACTCAATTTTCAGCGAAAATCATCTTCAACTTAATGTGAATAATCATACAAAATTTCACAGCTGAACTTGCGAATAGTACATAATTTAACAATAGATCCATTTCAGTCAATATTTTTCTTAAGCTGTATCTACATTGACTGCAAAATGCCAGCTCATGAAAAAACTGGCATCGCGGGCTACCATTTGGCACCTACTTTGGATATACACTAGCTACCAAGTGGAGCCTGAAAATGACATAACCAAAATTTCATTTTGGAGGTTCATAAACGTCGCTATTATACAATTTTTCGTACGCCAAAGCCTCACACATGCATATAAGCGGTTCGCTTTTAAAATGCTTCAACGTTGGGATCTTATGTCTAGTCCAGTAGTGTAGGTCAATGGGTCGCTGCTTCAGTTTATTGAGAGGAGCATCCGAATCACGATCTCCACCACGAGAGGTCAGGTGTGTTTTATTATAAAATAATAAACCACCACGAGAGGTCAGGTGTGATTTATTATAAAATAATAACACACCTGTAAACACAATTGTAATCTCTCTCTCTCTCTGAACATATTATCGTCTCTCTGAACATATTATGTTCAGAGAGAAAGAGATTCTAGGATATAAACGGTACCCTTTCGAAAAAAAAGCGTACCGGGGCCGCTATTGTATTTATTCACACGGTTGCAGTGATTTTGTCTATTGCGTCGCGCCTGAGGATACCAGGCTCCCGAGAGCCACCAGAGTGACATTAGCTCAACTTCGGTCGGGGCTCTGTTCTTCTTTTTATATTAGCGGAATGTGTAAACCACTGGACATCTATACAGGGTATCCGTAAACTGCCGCATAAACGCACCGGATTGTGATTTCTCATGTGATTTCCAGCAAAAAAGTTGTACGGAACATACCCCCTCAGCTTAACCCTTTAGCTGCCACAGGCATTTAAAGATTTTTGAAAAAATAATTTTGTCGCACGACTTAAAGCCTAATATCTCCAAAGCAAGACCAGCTAGATTAGTGAAATAAAATGATTATTACAGCCAACAAATTTACCTATAAAATAAAACTAACCACACTAAAATCGGATAAGAGGTTTGGTTTTTACAGAGCTTCAAAGTCAAATTTGCGTGATTTGACCCAAAAACAATCTTTTTTTCCATGTCAACCTTTTCCAACTTCTGCCAAGGTGAGGTGCTTGTACGATTCTTTTAAAAATTGGCGCATAGCCTTACAATCAATAGAAATAATTGAGCTAGAATAAAATGATGTAAGAAAGATATGATCGTAAGACTATGCGCCAATTTTTAAAAGAATCGTACAAGCACCTCACCTTGGCAGAAGTTTTAGAAAATTGAGATGGAAAAAAAGATTGTTTTTGGGTCAAATCACGCAAATTGCCTAGCTGCGCATATTCCCTTATGTCTGTAGGAAAACCCTATCCCAGCAGCCACGTCCCTGTCCCCGGAGACCACGGAAGAGAACGATGCACCGCGGTTTCAAACCTTTCTGCACCGCTAAAAGAAGAAGTAATTTCAGTAGAAATAGAGTGTCTTTCGGAAGCAACATTTAACAGTACACTATCTAAATAATTTTATTGATCCACTCAACAAATAAATGACTAAACAGGCGTTCGCCTATGCATCGACTCAAAACTATATCAAATTCCAGAAGTAATCAATTCGTTAAACTTCCTCGGTGTCAACGAAGCCTTTCAAGCGAACATCATTACTCGCAATAACGCTAAAATGTCAGATACTAAAAAATCATGAGCTCTGCATGTATATACCGTCATACGCTCCACGCAACATGTTCTTATCTTCCGACCCGCGCCACCATACCAATGTGCTTAACTGCAAAGTGTGCTGTGCATGATTTTGCTTCAGCGCGGAATCGAGGCCAAGTAAAACACATCCAGACGACAGCCACACATTCACAGATCCCTGCAACACTCCTTTTTAAACAAATATAGATGAAAGCAATTGGATTTCATCTTATCTAAAATCATGTCGAAAAGATCCCAAAGATTACATCCACCCATCACGGTTTTAGCTGTCGGACGTGAGTATTAAATCGAAACTCTATTCTACGTCATTTCGTCATGCTTGATAAAGAAAAAACGCTACGCACATCCGTTCAAGAATGGAATCCTCACCGCGTACTATGCTGAAATCCTTCCTCCCCTTTTAGATCCCTGCACCCACTCTAGTCTCATTGACTACTACTGGCTAGTGACCATGCCTCGTTCTCCATCCATCGCACGGTCGCACACCCTCCTACACAAGGGAGACGCAAGCTGTTGATGAATGGACCTAAGGCATACGAATGTTCCTTTGGCTTCGACAAAAATCGATCGGATTGCTCATAGTTGGCCAAGACTAGCGTTTGGACGCTACCTACGTAGAATCCGGACGGGGAGGGAATGCTTGAAGTCAATTCTGAGCAATGTCCTAGTCACTAAATTATAATATGCATATCCTAGCGACCAATATTATCTGGAGTAGCGGTGAATATTCAATCTCGGTAGCGGCAAGAACTGATGCTCTAGAAAAGGTTGGATAAAGGAGCACTGCTCCAGTCCGATAAACATAATTTTTTCAGCTTTTTGGCTCCCCTTGTGAATTATGCAATAGGAATGGAAACGCTGGCGGCGGTCGAACGCATGCGCTATTCATCCTGGACACGACAGAATAGATTTGAAACTGTGTGAAGTTGCATATGACCTTGAAAATATTTCACTATACTCTTGGAAAAGGTGGCTCAATTGTCCTTGCATAGAGGAGGTCCTTCGGAGGTGGCACGAGAAGTAGCAAACAAAGGGGCTGCTTGAAAAGTAGACGTGAACATGGATAATAACTGCTCCTTTAGCAGGCGACAAGATGGCAAAAACTCAAGGGCGACGAATATATATCACTGAAATCAGTGTCCAATCACGCCCGTTTTTAATAGAGCTTTCTCGCAACCCATTGCCGGCTTAATTGTACTAATTGGAAGCGACATAATTGATGCATTTCCCACTGCCCCATCGGTGATTCATGAAGGTCGCTGGGGTTGTGTAATGCTACGTACTTGACAGGTTGACAGGGGACACTATCGCCACCCTGCTATATTTTCCAACTAGCATAGACCATGGCTCGGATGGTGCTGGAATAGAAGGCAACCTCCGTTGACTTATCAATCAATTGTCCGATTAGAAAATGACCACAAATCTCGTGTTTGGGTTCAATTGGATTCATCGCGGTGTCAACAGGCACAGCATTGCGCTATGATGGAGCCCGCCACAGTCCGCCACACACTGCGGGAGGCAGCTTGTAGCGAGATTTTGCACTTTCTTTTGATTGGGGACAATCGAGGCCGATCGACAAATGGAATTCTATGCGAGGAACGTAAAAATAGCCGTCGTGGACAAGATGAAGATGCGTTCTACGTTTAGAATCGGCGATGGCATCACGGCCACCGCTAAGTGTAGCTCAATTAAGTCAAGTGGGGACACAACCTTCGATCTATGACTGCTGACACCGGAAACAAGGTCATGAGAACGAGGCGTTGCAATATGAGTTGAGTTCAGAACATCTACCAGAATAGTTGCAATTACATATATTTATTGATTTCTACATTTCGACATACCTGCCAGAGTATTTCCAAGGTCCTGCAATGGAGAGCAAAATGGGCTCTGAATCTGGAACGTGTCGTGCATTCAACTTGGAAAATTTACATATCACCGACAGTCTGCTGGTCGTCTTTACTGCTTTCCACGCAAAATTCGCGTCGGGCAGACGTTAGCAATTCAAAAATTCGGCGCGGACTCGACTACACTACGAACACGACTCGTAATCTTCAATCACGGTTTTTTCTTATCCTCTATCACCCACAACGAGCGCCGCGTTCGACGATGTTCTAGACGAGAGAGAAAAAATGACCCCCTGCAGTTGGAATTCTCCCAACGGATATTCCGTTTTTCTTCGTGGCTCACAGAGTCACTACTCAGCTCCTCGCAACGATAAAATCAGACGAGCCGAAAAACACCAAAAAATCGCAAGGAGTTTCTTGTGGGCCCCTTTTTCAATTTGCTAGAAAAATTTCTTCCACCGTTCGTGAAGAGACACACACAATCAATTTTACGGAATAGGCGCACACCACTTTTCACAAATTTCCGCTACTGAAATCTAAAACGTTAAATGCCGTGTGCTGTCTTGGCGACACACACAGAACTTGATAATTTCGATTTTTCCACTTGTCGTCGCACACAGGATTAGAACCGCACAGAAAAATTCACACGCAGAAGTCAAAAACGACAAACGCAAAAATGACAGGTGATCCGCTGACGTTGACGCGACGGCATCCATGTACGAAATTGAATTGAATTGAACGGATGCTTGCGAGCACAGGCAAGGAAAATTCGCCAAAGCTTTTAAACTCGCTTCAGACGATGTGCTTTTCGCTGCGAGTTACCGCCGTATTTTGACAGCATATTGGTAATTCTAGTACTACAATAAAAGGGGAGAAACGAATTTGAAAATTTAATTACAGTCGAACTTCCCTAAACGGACACTTCTAAAACTCCATGTAGATTAGTCGCCAAATGGCGTCACGTGTAGCCAAATGGCTGTTGTCATTCCATCCAAACTGGCCGCCATTTGGCTGTGTCCAGTTTTGATATTCAATATGGCAACTCAACCAACCGCTTTGACAACCGCTTGTCAAATTCAAAATGACAATTTTGCAACTTTTGTTCGTTCTTTTGTGTGAAATTGAATAATTCTTGAATGACCGTGTCATAATTCAAACGCGCCGGGTCCGATTTTGATCATTAAATTAAAAAAATCACTAAAATGAAATTGTTGTTGTCATTTTCTGTCTCTATTTGGCTGCTAGTGTAGATGCTAAGTAGCAGCCAAATGGCTGTACGCGATGCCAGTTTTTGGACGCGCAGCCATTTGGCGACTAATCTAGATGGACGTTAATAACCGGGAATATAAAAATGGACACTTGTTTTTTCCCCACCGTTTTCCCACATATTTTACTAAGGGGCTTCCTAGAAGTGGGTTTATTTCTAATAGCCGGACAAACTCTCGTCACCCAAGCAACAATTCGTTTGCTTTAAAGAAGCACTTCACACTGTAGCAATCATATAGTACCACGAAATTCATTTATCGTGTGACATCGCTTAAAGTAATATTTTCATCCGATAAAACATCCTTAAAGTATTTTCCTTAAAGCTTCTGTCATCATTATGGAATAATATAAAGATGGTGGTATAAAACTTCGATAAGACAGTCTCTAAACGTTAACCTGAAAAGATACTCCTTTAAATACTCCACTCTTGTGTTAATTGGATGATACAGCACACACATGCAATAGTCTCTCTAAGTTAACTCACACACATGCATATATTCTTCTATAGCACAGTCGGTGTCATTTTTATCGTGTGACATTCGTATGCCCAAGCAACAATTCGTTTGCTTTAAAGAAGCACTTCACACTGTAGCAACCATATAGTACCACGGAATTCATTTATCGTGTGACATCGCTTAAAGTAATATTTTGATCCGATAAACCATCCTTAAAGTATTTTCCGGAAAGCTTCTGTCATCATTATGGAATAAATTCAAAGATTGTGGTATAAAACTTCGATAAAACTGTCTCTTAACGTCAACCTAAAAATGACACTCCGTTAAATACTCCACTCTTGTGTTTTATTGGATGATACAGCTCACACATGCAATAGTCTCTCTAGTTAACTCACACACATGCATATATTCTTCTATAGCACAGTCGGTGTCATTTTTATCGTGTGACATTCGTATGGTCATCCAATAAATTGTTCAGCCTAGTTTTATTGAAGGATGGACTTTGTGATTTATTGAATTGACACTTATGAAGTGCTCCGGAATACCACGTTTCTTGAATTGAATTCATTGAAATATTGCATGAAACTAACATTTCCTCACTCCTTGTTAACTTATGAATCAATTAAGATAATCTCAGCGCAGAAAATGTCTGCATTTTGTTGATGAATGTGTGGATTTATTCAACTTCAATTGACTGACATATAAAGAAGAAGGTGCAATGGAGAAGAGTCGATAAAGAAGTGTTGAGCACTTGTAGTGTTTGCGAGCAATGTTAACTATATGTGAGGTTGGCCGAGTGGTTAGGGCGTCGGACTGGCGTCCGACAGTCGCTGGTTCGACGCTGGCTGGGGGAATTTTTTTTTTCTTTTTTTCTCGAGAAAATGACAGAAAATGATGACATAACACATTGATGTATGTCTTGTTGAATATAATTTGAATTTTGAAATTCCCGCCTTCTTGCACATTCTTATCTTGTAACATGGCATTACTAAATTTGCATATTGGCTCTGCCCATTCCGTTCTAGACTACGACTGTATGTAGACGTGTTAAACTCTCGCTTATTAAATCCATATCAAACTAACTAATCGTGTTTGAAATTGCCCTTATACTCTATCAGGTTATGGGCCCAGATATCGCGGAATTTCAATACGAATAGTATTTTATTTGAAATTAAAAGTTTGTGCGTTAAATCCGGGATTCTATTTTGTTCGCCGTTCAATTGTTGCGTTCGTGATACACAACAACGATAAAATGGATTTCCATGCGGTACCGAAGTTTAATGGGAACAATTACCGCCAGTGGAAATTTCAAATAAACTGTGCGCTGAGAGCCAAAGGTTTGGATGTGGTAAAAGTCGAGCCGGTACAAGGAGAAACTGCGGAACAGAAATCTTTACGCGAGCGAAATGATGCAAGAGCGATGTTCGTTATTACTTCATCGATGGAATTTGCTCAGATTTCTTTGATAGAAACTTGCACAACTACGAAGGATATCATGGATCGTCTCGATGCAATGTACGACAAAAAGAGCGATATGTCGAAAATGATGCTATATGAACAGTTTACTTCATGTAAATTCGTCACTGGTGAATCAATGTCTACGTATATCACAAAGGTAGAAAGTATAGCTCGTCAGTTGCGTGATTCCGGCGAGTCATTGAGCGATGTAGCAGTCATTACAAAAATCATCGGGAACCTGCCTGAAAAATATAGATCTTTTCGTCAAGCCTGGCTTTCTCTAGATGAGGAGAAACAGACTATTCATAATTTGATGTCACGGCTATTAGACGAAGAGGCCAGCATATCTAATCATGAGGAACCAGTTGCCCTGTCAGTAAGCAAATCAAAATCTAATATTCGCTGTTTTAATTGCAACAAAAAAGGTCACTACGCACGAGAATGCAAAAAGCCAAGAAAGCAGTCGGGATCCAAAGGTACCGCATTTTGCGTTGAGCATAAATCATTATTGTCAACTATACCATCTGGAATTAGTGATGTTTGGATTCTTGATAGTGGTGCTTCTGCGCATATGACGTTTCGGAGAGAATATTTCGTAGACTTTAAAACGAGTGAAAATATTAGTGTGGCATTAGGAAATGGCGACCACCTGAAAGTGGAAGGTACTGGAACAATTAACATTCAATGCTTATTAAAAGAACAGTGGGTCGATGCGACCATAAATAATGTTTGGTACGTGCCGAATTTAAAAAGAAATTTGTTCGCGGAAGGTGCACTAACAGCTAAAAATATGAAAATAATAAAAGAAAATAATTGGGCCGAAATTTCATTAAATGGAAAAATTGTTGCGTGTGCTGAACGCGATTCAAATAATTTGTATAAAATGCTAATAAAAACAAAACATAATGAAGTGCATGTAACAACAACCGGGAGTGTAAAACTATGGCATGAAAGACTGGCGCATATTAATCAGAAGACAATTATTGATATGGTGAAGAACAATCTTGTTGATGGCGTAGATATCAATGCATCCCAAAAATTTCTATGTGAAGCATGTGTATTCGGGAAACAACACAGAAATCCATTCAAGCCTACAGCGTCAACAGATCAAGACTCCGATGGTGATATTGTTTACAGTGATCTGTGTGGCCCAATGGATGTTCCTTCAGTGAGTGGGGCAAGATATTTCCTAACGTTTGTAGATGGTCACTCAAATTTCCGATTCGTTTACTTTTTACATAACAAATCAGAGACACTTAAATGCTTCAGAGATTATGTAACAACAGTGGAAAACCGATTCAATATTCGCGTGAAGAAGTTGCATTCAGATAATGGTGGCGAATACTGTAACGAAAGTTTCCGAGAATATTTAGCAAGCCGCGGAATTCAATTTGAAACAACAGCACCGTATACTCCCCAACAAAATGGAAAAGCTGAAAGAAGTAATCGAACCATTATGGAATGTGTGCGTTCTATGCTTTGTGGTAAAAATTTGCCGAAATATTTATGGGCTGAAGCTGTTAATACTACAGTGTATATTCTCAATCGAACTCCGTGGAAAGGCGGCGTCACTCCGTATGAAATTTGGACGAAGAAAAGGCCGTCTTTATCGCATGTGAGAATTTTCGGATCAACATCGTACATGCATGTGCCAAAGCAGAAAAGGACCAAATTGTCCCCGAAAAGTCAAAAGCTGATCTTGGTTGGATATGAAGGGCAGTCATCGAACTACAGGCTATACGATGTACAGTCAAGAACTATCACCATCTCACGCGATGTCCTGTTTGACGAACAAGAAAGTGGTGCCAATCGGGAGCAGCATACTGAAAAACTTGGACTCTTTCCAGTATCTGATGTTGATAACCCAATTGATAGTGATGAGTGCGACGATGATAACAACGTTTCATCAAAAGGCAATTCTGATGAAAATCAACGGCAGCTACGTCCACGTGATCAACTTCGACCACCAGATCGTCTTGAAGTGAATTTGACGGAACTCTCAGTACCAACAACTTACAAGGAAGCTATGATGTCTAATGAAGCAGAGAATTGGAAGTTATCAATTCAAGATGAGTTGCAGGCCCATCATGAGAATAATACTTGGGACTTAGTCGATACTCCGAAAGATGTTAAAGTAATCGGCTGTAAATGGGTATTTCGAGCTAAACACGACACCGACAATGTTCGATTCAAGGCAAGACTCTGTGCTAAAGGATATTCACAAAAGGAAGGTGTTGATTATCAGGAAACCTTTGCACCTACAGTCAGATCCCCATGTTCATTTGCAAAAGCCAACTAGTGATGAAGCCAATCCTAACATACCATATCGTGAAGCAGTGGGCTCATTAATGTACGCAGCGATTGTATGCAGACCCGATATAATGTTTGCAGTCAGTATGGTTAGCCGATTTGTGAACAACTATACTAAGGTACATTGGAACGCTGTGAAGAGGATAATGAAGTATCTGAAGTCAACTGCTGGTTATGGTTTACGTTACTCAAATTGTGGACCAGAGAACTTCATTGTCTACTCTGATGCCGACTTCGCAAACGATTCCAACGATAGGCGTTCAACAACTGGCTATGTCTCAATTCAAAGTGGAGGAGCTGTTACCTGGAATAGTCAAAAGCAACAAACTGTAGCTCTGTCAACCACTGAAGCAGAGTACATGGCTGCATGCGCGGCAACGAAAGAATTATTATGGATAAAACGTATTTTAATTGATATTGATGAATTTCCAAATAATCCTATAACTTTATGTGTAGATAATACAAGTACAATTAATTTGATTAAAAATCTTGATAATCATAAACGATGCAAGCATATAGACATAAAGTACAATTTTATTAAAGAAAAATATTGTAACAAAGAAATTGATCTAAAACATGTTGAAAGTAAGCTGCAATTAGCCGATATATTTACAAAGCCTATTCCGAAAGAAAGATTCTATACTATTTTGAGTTTACTTGGATTGAATGAAAAATAATGTATTGTATTGTTTTTGGCAAAAAGTGATGAACGTTGAATATTTTTATTATATTTTGAATTTGGATAACGTAATTATTAAAAGAAGGCGCTCATTTAGGGGAAGTGTTGAATATAATTTGAATTTTGAAATTCCCGCCTTCTTGCACATTCTTATCTTGTAACATGGCATTACTAAATTTGCATATTGGCTCTGCCCATTCCGTTCTAGACTACGACTGTATGTAGACGTGTTAAACTCTCGCTTATTAAATCCATATCAAACTAACTAATCGTGTTTGAAATTGCCCTTATACTCTATCATGTCTTTTTCAAAGCTTAGTTCAGTGCTACAATAAGGTGCAATTGGATCTAAAAACGGCGCCAAACGCCATTATTGGACTTTTATTCAGAGTTTATACCCTGTAAAGTGCCCCTATTGTCGTTAGAAGATAATATTTTACGAAGTATTATAGGGATGAAATTGTTACTTGGGTGGTAATCCAGCGTAGGTTTATAGAAGGATGGACTTTGTGATTTTTTTAAGAAATGACACTTATGAAGTGCTCTGGAATACCACGTTTCTTTAATTGAATTCATTGAAATATTGCATGAAACTAACATTTCCTCACTCCTTGTTAACTTATGAATCAATTAAGATAATCTCAGCGCAGAAAATGTCTGCATTTTATTGATGAATGTGTGGATTTATTCAACTTCAACTGATTGACATATAAAGAAGAAGTTGCATTGCAGATGGGTCGATAAAGAAGTGTTGAGCACTTGTAGTGTTTATGAGCAATGTTAACTATAGGTACGTTTTATTGTGTTTATCCCGTGACACTTACCCAGGTAGAGTTTACGCGTGTAACTACCCTACACGGGATAGAGCTCAAATGTAGATGGCGGACGCATAGGGGAAATTTGAGGGAATTTGTTTTTTCAAACCAAATGTGAGAGTTTTTCTCATCACGAGAAAAGATTTTGCAAAGAAATAACCATCTTTTGTGATAAAATCCACCACATCTAAAAAATAAGCCGACAAAGGTGAGTCAAAGATGTTCAAAAACTGTCAAATGCCAGCTGTTTGGTCTTAACCGGGATGTTACCCGCGATCGTTTTTTTCGAGTCAGATTTACACGCGATACGAAAAAAACGTCGCTTGTATGTGAGGTTGGCCGAGTGGTTAGGGCGTCGGACTGGCATACGACAGTCGCTGGTTCGACGCTGGCTGCGGGAATTATTTTTTTTCTCTTTTTTTTTGCAATCGCGAGAAAATGACAGAAAATGATGACATAACACATATGATGTATGTCTTTCTCGAAGCGTAATTCAGTGCTACAATAAGGTTCTATTGGATTGAAAAACGGCGCCAATTGCCATTATTGGACTGTTATTCAGTGGTTATACCCTGTAAAGTGCCCCTATTAATGTTAGAAGAGGATATTTAACGAAGTATTATAGGGATGAAATTGTTACTTGGGAACTGCACACGTACAGTGTGCGGGTTCCAATTTTTTGGTTGGACGTGTGGAACATATTGCCATGCCCAAGTAACAATTCGTATGCCTAAAGGGCGCCTAGCGATATATTGGTCAATAGATTGCCCACAATCAATCTGCCGCCCGGACAACACACACACTAGCCAATTAATCGAGCAATCTGATATTGACAGTCTCACGGCCCACAAGACACAACACAAAATAGCGAAAATTTTACCATTTTTGGCGATGGAAGAGGGACATCCATTGCTACTTTTGATGGAGAATGACTGCCACAACCACACCATGAGAACCACTGGTTTATGTAAAAAAAAAATCCGCAACTGACACATGATTGTCATGACAGATTGTACGGACAATTGCATTGGCAATACGTTCCACATGTCAAATAAAAAAATTTAATCCGATGGTACCATACACCTTCCGATTTATCTCGCAATCATAAAATCTGGCCGATCGATCGGAGGGTCTGGTGGCGCCTCTAAGTTAACACACACATATGCATATATTCCTCTATAGCACAGTCGGTCTCATTTTTATAGTGTGACATTCGAATGGTCATCCAATAAATTGTTCACCGTATAGTATTATAGAAGGATGGACTTGGTGTTTTTTTTTTTTAATTAAACTTATGAATTGCTCTGAAATACGTAATTTCTGCAATATAAATCCATGAAATCTCGCATGAAACCCACACTTTTACTCACTCCTTGTTATCTTCGGAGCCAATTTAGGTGATCTCTGCGCAGAAATTGACTCTATTTTATTGATAAATGTATGGATTTAGGGTGCATTGCAGAAGATTCAATAAAGAATTGTCAGGCAGTTCTATAGAAGCAACTAACCATTTGTAGTGTTTACGAGCAATGCTGATTATATGTGAGGTTGGCTGAGTGGTAGCGTGTACGACGGGCAATCAACAGACATTGGTTCGATGCTGGCTGCGGAAATTTTGTTTTTTTTTTCTATATTTTTTTCAAATGTATTCAATGACAGAAAGTGATGATATAAGGCAAATGGAGTACACCTTTATTAAAGCATAATTTAGTCCTACAATACGGTTCTAGTGGATTAAAAAACGGCGCCAAATGCCATTATTGAACTATATGGCTCGATGCTGGATGCGGAAATGTTGCCTTTTTTTTATTTTTTATTTTTTTTTTTTGCAAATGCGTTTAATGACAGAAAGTGTTGATATAAGGGAAAATGGAGTACACCTTTATTGAAGCTTAAGTTAGTCCTACAATAAGTGTTCAGTGTTCAGTGTTTATACCATGTAAAGTACCACTATTATTGCGAGAAGAGAATACTTTATGAAGTATTATAGGGATAAAATTGTTACTAGGGATGTCTAACACAGTTTATTATTAATTTGTGTGTCAACGGTTTACGCATACAAGTTCGTAAGTATGTTGTATGCGAGAAAATGATAAAAGGTGCCAGTTACGTAATTGGATAATCAAATGCCACTAGATAGGCACGCGTCAACAATTCGTTTGCTTTAAAGAAGCACTTCACACTGTAGCAATCATATAGTATCACGAAATTCATTTATCGTGTGACATCGCTTAAAGTAATATTTTGATCCGATAAAACATCCTTAAAGTATTTTCCGGAAAGCTTCTATCATCATTATGGAATAAATTTAAAGATGGTGGTATAAGCCAAATAGTTGAAATAGATTGGATGCGTCAGCATCAGCATCAGCAGAAAAATTTCAATTTAGAACACACGCATTTGCCTTTGATGACCCACATTGACAGCAGCAGCAGCGGCAGAAGCATTTTTTCTGCTTTGATTGGTAGGTCCTCACGATGGGGAATATAATTCAGCGGTAGAAGCTCTCCCTAGCTCTGAATATTAGCGAGATTTTCAGCACACTGAAGGTATTTTGAAAGTACGTGTCTGCTTTCAAATCATGATTTAAGTTGGCGTAGATTTCCCTATGTTGAGTTGATCTTGCACTTTCTGCTGTTGTGTCGATGAGTCTTTGTATCATATCTCGTAGAGGATGCTGCATGTTTCCCGTGTTCCGTTCCAATTAAAAGGCGTCCCTATTTCATCGGTCAACTTCAGTAAATCATTGTAAAATAAGGATTGCGACTGTACTCCGTGTAAAAAAATTTTTGTTGGTAATCGGTCATTGCTCATGGAAGCGACTCTCAAAAGGTTGTTAATATGCGTTTTTAATGTTTCTATAAATACTGTCGTTAATCCGGTTTCCTGGAGCAACATGTAGTTAGGTGATAATATAAGATGTAAGAGTTTTCGGGGTCAAAAAACTTCTTCCGGGGTTCTCCGCGCGGGTAACGGTAGTGGGTAAAACCTCTAACGGCTGAGTCATATCATCTGATGCGACATTGATGCGGTGCGCCTGAGTGCTGAATTTACCAATGTAACGTCTCATGCTACTTAACGTGCTAGGTGACAGGAAACGTTTAATTCAACCACCAAAGCATCATCTTCGAGGCATGCCCATGATGGCCTTAACTCAACGATTAAACCCTATCATGTTTAGTGATGTGCCGACAACTCATCCTAAGAAAAAACTTCAAGTCAAGAAACCTAAAACAAAAGACTCGGATTGTACAAACGAACAACTGATTACTCTTTCGGATTCTGGAATGTACGCTCCCTGAATAGACCGGGGGCTCTAAGGTAACAGCCTCCACGACGAAAACAACAACAACTGTCAGTGACTTGACTTATCGACTTCGCGAGCGGCAGAAACCTGGTCATAAGCTCTACATGTTTCCCTCATCGACGAATCCATAAGCAGACCTGAAAGTCTCCAGATGAATACACCGTGAACCAGATCGACCACGTACTCATCAGCAAGAGGTGGGCTTCTAATGTTTTAATGTCTTAGATGCTCGATCCTATCGAGGAGCCAACTGCGACTCCGATCACTATTTCGTGAAGACGACCTACAGGTGCAGAATCTTTTCTGTGCACCAAACGAGAATCAACTCTGCCACGATCTTCGAGGTTGTCAATTTGATTGATGATACCACGGCGGCTGCGAATACTACCGCACTTGAGGAAAAACGGTCGCCCATGCTTGATAACATCAACAATTTAGGCATCCATGAGTTCTGGGAGGAGCTCTGAGACAGCATCAAAGGAGTTGCAGAAGAGGTCGTGGGTTATAAAGGCCGGCGTAGATGAACATTGACCGCTTATATACCGGAGCAAAGATAAAAAGTTTTAGACAAATTTAAATTATGTTTGGACGACATATACGGGCTGCACTAACTAATCGAAACTAAATTTAGTCTCGCTCGCAACATATGGTGAGGTGCTTGCCAATCCATAATGCCTATACAAGCGCCTATGTCTCTGAAATTTATCCAGGAAGAGCGAAGTCGTCTTGTTACTGGAATGATATCGTTTTCGATTTTCGTTTCGCTACAAAGTTTATATGAAATTCCTGGTTAAAGTAGGTACTAACATCGTCAGTTCACGTGAAATCCATGCAAATACTGTCAAAATTTTGATGATCGTGAAATCGAATTCGCTTGGTGGTACTCACTTCACATGAAAGTCTCCACACCGGTTTTTGACATTTCGCCAGCGAAAATAATGCAGTTGCACTTTATTTCACAATGAAAAGATGTCATCGACAATCAATCAGAACGCGAGTGAACATTTATCTTACATTAGCGACGTTTTTTTCGTATCGCGTGTAAATCTGACTCGAAAAAAACGATCGCGGGTAACATCCCGGTTAAGACCAAACAGCTGACATTTGAAACTTTTCGCGCATCTTTGACTCACCTTTGTCGGCTTATTTTTTAGATGTGGTGGATTTTATCACAAAAGATGATTATTTCTTTGCAAAATCTTTTCTCGTGATGAGAAAAACTCTCACATTTGGTTTGAAAAAACAAATTCCCTCATATTTCCCCTATGCGTCCGCCATCTACATTTGAGTTCTATCCCGTGTAGGGTAGTTGCACTGGTGAACTTTACCTGGGTAAGTGTCATTTTTTTATATGAAGTTCTACCCAAACCTGCACGGGATAAACTCAATAAAACGTACCTATTGAGTGAATAAAAAGCAAGTCTCCACGGCACCGTTTTCACGGGAGACATATATGCAAGTTTTTAGCTCGGTGAACTCAGTACATACCTTGATTGTCGATGACATCTTTTCATTGTGAAATAAAGTGCAACTGCATTATTTTCGCTGGCGAAATGTCAAAAACAGGTGTGGAGACTTTCATGTGAAGTGAGTACCACCAAGCGAATTCGAATTCACGATCATCAAAATTTTGACAGTATTTGCATGGATTTTACGTGAACTGACGATATTAGTACCTACTTTCAGAATAAAAGCGAGATTAACAAATTCCAATCATAATATTGTCCAAATAATCGAAATGTCAGATAATCCATTTGTAAACATCTGCACATTCCACAACCAATTCGAATAAAAAGAAGAAGAAGAAAGTTAATACGCGAACTAGACTAGGACGGTATATACACCCTATGGAAAAGGTACTATCTCCAAAAATGCTTTAAGATAGTTTAAATTAAGAGCCGGTATATAAGCGCTCAGTGTCTTGTGTATGGAGTACTATGGAGTAGCCCTAATGATGAAACTTCATATAAAAACAACAACACAACTTGGGACGAAAAATCTTGTCCATGGCTCTCTCGTTCAGCGGTTCACGGTTCCATCACGTTAAATGCGACTAGTTTTGCCGCACACAGCGACAAAATCGACTAGTTCCAGCCACTCACATCAATACACACAACGACAAAATCATCCGGTTCTGCTAGCTCTGTAGCACGTGCGAATTCTATATTGTCAAAGGGTTGTTTATGATTCACTTATCAATTAATGTACCGTTGTTTTCCTCTCCCATTAAACAAGCAAACTTGTCTCGTCTCATTTTATGTATACCCTTTCCTTTCTTCTTCTCTGTGGTCTTGTGGACAGCGAGACTGTCAATTTCAGATTGCCCGATAAATTGCCTATAGTGTGTGTGCTGTACCAACGCCATCTAGATATATCAGGGCCGCAACTCAGCTGTACGATGGCGGCATGGATCCTGCTTAAATTGTTCGTCGAACACGGGCAAACAACAACAATGTCAGGAGAGGCAACAACAATGCCATGCAATTTAATCTGAGGATTTGACGTTTACGAGTCTACATTGCGGCCTTAATATACAGGGTGTCCGGAAACTGCCGCATAAACGCACCGGATTATGATTCCTCAGTTGATTTCCAGCAAAAAAGTTGTACGCAATATACCCCCTCAGCTTAACCCTTTAGCTGCCACAGGCATTTAAAGATTTTTGAAAAAATCATTTTCTGGCACGACTTAAAGCCTAATATCTCCACAGCTACACCAGGTAGAATTGTGAAATAAAATGATTATTACAGGCAATAAATTTACCTGTAAAATGAAATAAACCACACTAAAATAGGATAAGAGGTTTGGTTTTTACAGAGCTTCAAAGTAAACTTTGCGTGATTTTACCTAAAAACAATCTTTTTTTCCGTCTCAATTTTCTCCAACTTTGGCCAAGGTGAGGTGCTTGTACGATTCTTTTAAAAATTGGCGCATAGTCTTACAATCATATCTTTATTACATCATTTTATTCTAGCTCCATTATTTCTAACAGTTTTAGTACCTTAAGTGCAGAAAACTAGGGTTAATTTTGGCTCGATTTCGACATACATTGAATAGATTTTACCAATTGCAGATCTTTAGGGACAATGTGAATTGAATTGTATTGAATTCCAGCTAAAATTAACCCAAGTTTTCTACACTTAACGTATAAAAACTGTTAGAAGTAATGGAGCTAGATCAAAATGATGTAAGAAAGATATTATCGTAAGACTATGCGCCAATTTTTAATAGAATCGTACAAGCACCTCACCTTGGCAGAAGTTGGAGAAAATTGAGATGGAAAAAAATATTGTTTTGGGTCAAATCACGCAAATTTGACTTTGAAGCTCTGTAAAAAGCAAACCTCTTATCCGATTTTAGTGTGGTTAGTTTTCTTTTACAGGTAAATTTTTTGGCTGTAATAATAATTTTATTTCACTATTTTAGCTGGTCTAGCTTTGGAGATATTAGGCTTTAAGTCGTGCAAGAAAATGATTTTTTTTCAAAAATCTTCAAATGCCTGTGGCAGCTAAAGGGTTAAGCTGAGGGGGTATGTTCCATACAACTTTTTTGCTGAAAATCAACTGAGGAATCATAATCCGGTGCGTTTATGCGGCAGTTTCCGGACACCCTGTATAGACGGCGGTGGCTGTACGGGCAGCAGAATGATTGTGGGCAATCGTTTCACCAATTAATCGGTAGGTATGCAGGGCTGTGTGAAGTTAGCCAGTCATGTTTTTGAAATTAGGTCCTTTTGCTCGGTGAACCGTTTGTTCTACAGCGGCTACGTTTGTTCTTGATTGTTAACCAATTAATATCGTTTGTGCTTCTTTAATTATTTAATTATAGCAACTTTAAAATTGTGAGTGTGAACTTAGCCAGTCATTTTTAAATATGGGTCGGAAAGGTATAGGTTTGGTATCAATCGAAAGCCAGACGTTTGTTCATTTTGTAGGGCGTTTGTTCATCCTGGAAACGGAAGGATACAGGAATTATTAAGGAAAAAGAGATTAGTTGTGACGTCATCTTCACTCAACCAACGCCATCTACTCAGCTCAGCTGTACGATGATGGTGTGGATCTTGCATAAATTGTTCGCGGGACACGGGTTGTCCGTACAGCTGAGCTGAGTAGATGGCGTTGGTTGAGTGAAGATGACGTCACAACTAATCTCTTTTTCCTTAATAATTCCTGTATCCTTCCGTTTCCAGGATGAACAAACGCCCTACAAAATGAACAAACGTCTGGCTTTCGATTGATACCAAACCTATACCTTTCCGACCCATATTTAACTCATTGAGTGCATTCAGCGAGCACATATTGGAAAGAGCTACTGGAAAGTGTTCTCTCCCCGCGTCCCACTCACCCGCTAATCGGTCCACATGCGATGTATCGAAAATTTCCCCTATTTAGCGTTGAATTGGAATGCTACATTTAGATGTGTAGCTGCTACTTGGACTGCTCGATCAACTGTCACGCACAGCTGCTCGACCATCAATACTGGAAATTGTTTATTCACAGTTCAGCAGAAAAATGTCATTTCTGAGCCAGGTTTTAGTGAACGTTATAATATTGTGCGATGAGAGTACGTATTCTGAAAGAAAAGTTGCAGTTTTAGGTTTTTTGAATTTTTGATTGCCGCAATGTCTGCGGATGTATCAGCTGGTTAGAGAGAACTTTCGGTATATTACGCTTTTAGGTCCCCAAGGGAAATTTTTGATGTTTCCGATATTTTCCGCCATAAAGCGGACACATAGCTTTATGGCGGACGGTGTCGCTAGTGTCGATAAGAAGAACTAGAAAAATTTCCCTTGGGGACCTAAAAGCGTAATATACCGATTTTTTTCGTGTTTCTGCGCCATCTAGATATTTAACTTTAAATTATTTCAGACAGCTGATTATTTATCGCGCCAAACAGGTGTCGCTGTCACGCCATTTCAGACAATTGTCATTGTCGCTGCAGATTGCGCGCGCTGTTTATTGTATAGTGTACTGTCCAGCCGGTTCTTGTTGCTCTGGCCGACATTTGATTTGTTTAGTGTGATTTGTCTAGGTTTTTTTTTCGAGTAAAAATCGTCATGGGAATTAAGGGCTTATCTCAGTTGATAGCGGATATTGCGCCGTTTGCTATAAAAGAAGGGGAGATCAAGAACTTTTTCGGTAAAATGCTGAACTTGTTTTTCCAGGATACTGGACTAATCTTTAAATTCTTCCAGGCCGTAAAGTAGCTATCGATGCATCCATGTGCTTGTATCAGTTTTTAATTGCTGTCAGAAGTGATGGTGAGTACGAGAGATAATGCATTAAATGAAAATATTGATCCTTAGAAGAGCATCATGAAATTACAGTCGAAAATTGCGAATCGAGTGGCGTATACGAAACTGTTGCAATGCGGTGCTCCTGATGGAAACTGAATTCGAAGAGTTGACAGGTGTTGCTGACGACACCCAAAAATCTTTTATTTTATTCACCAACCTCCTCTGCGACTCTTCTTTTTTCAATTTCTTTTAAATTGCCTTTATTGTATGATTTCAGGCGCACAGCTAACTAGTGTGGACGGTGAAACTACTTCACATCTTATGGGTATCTTCTACCGAACCATTCGTCTTCTAGAGAACGGCATCAAACCAGTTTACGTGTTCGACGGAAAGCCACCAGATCTAAAGTCCGGAGAGTTGGCCAAACGTGCCGAACGACGAGACGAAGCAAAGAAAGCCCTCGAAAAGGCCACAGAAGCGGGCGACGAGGCTGAGATTGAAAAGTTCAATAGACGACTGGTTCGCGTTACCAAGGAGCATGCAGCAGAAGCGAAAGAACTCTTGAAGCTTATGGGAGTGCCCTACGTTGAAGCTCCGTGTGAAGCTGAAGCCCAATGTGCAGCATTGGTAAAAGCTGGAAAAGTGTACGGTACGGCTACAGAGGATATGGATGCATTAACATTTGGCTCAAGTATTATGCTTCGTCACCTGACGTTCAGCGAAGCGAGAAAAATGCCCGTGAAAGAGTATTTCTATGAAAAGGTGTTGAAGGGCTTTGAATTAAGCGAGAAAGAGGTAAGAGGGGGCTTCGAATGCCATCAGAGGTTTACTTCATTCGAGATTTGTTTCGGTTGTAGTTTATAGATCTGTGCATTCTGCTGGGCTGCGACTACTGCGATAGCATAAAAGGTATCGGTCCGAAGCGAGCGGTGGAATTGATTAATCAATATCGTGACATCGAGACCATTCTGGACAACATTGACCAATCAAAGTACACGGTACCAGAGGACTGGAACTATCAGGTGGCTCGAGAGTTATTTATTAAACCCGAAGTGGCGAATCCTGAAGAGATTGACGTAACTACTGAGCTTTATTAAATTTTTATTTTTATTTTAACACATTTATCTTAAAACAGTTAAAATGGAACGAACCAGACGAAGAGGGCGTTGTAAAATATTTGTGCGGTGATCGGCAGTTTAGCGAAGACCGTGTTCGAAATGGCGTAAAGAAAATTTTGAAATGCAGGTCAACCTCCACACAGGGAAGGCTGGATTCTTTCTTTAAAGTGAGTATCAAAAGTCAATTTGGATTTTCAAATTATGTATTAGGAATTGGAGTATAATAATTAATTGGTCCCTTACATTACATTACAAGGTGCTGTCAACAACGCCCAAACGTAAGCCAGAGGATGACAAAAAGAATGTCAACAAAAAAATAAAGCTGAATAATTCCACCAGCAAAGGTCGGAAGCCAAAATAAAAAATTAAATATATCGATAGTTTTGTAAATTTACTGCATGGATCCATCTCAGTGTACTGTTGACTTTTTTTTAATAAATACTAATAAGATAAGAAAGCAAAACGTTAACTTCCAAGAACCTTAAACTAGAGAGAGAGGATGTTTCGAAAAAATAGAAGGTGGGACGGATAACTGCGTCACACCCGGAATTTCAAATTTAAATGATTTTTTTTACTTAAACACCACTTACTTCCAAAGAAATTTCTGTGACCTTTGTTTGCAGAGTGACGCGAGATTTTGATTGACCAATAAATCGCTAGGTATGTGCCCTTAAAGGTCCGTCTAGATTAGTCGCCAAATGGCGTCACGTGCATCCAAATGGCTGTTGTCATTCCATCCAAACTGATCGCCATTTGGGTGCGTCCAGTTTTGATATACAATATGGCAACTCAACCAACCGCTTGTCAAATTCAAAGTGGCAATTTTGCAACTTTTGTGCTTGAAATAGATTAGACGCGTCAGCAGAAGCATCGCGAAACGTGAAACCCAATGCATTTTACATTGCTGACAATAATGTTGAGCAGAAGACTTGGCATTCAGCATATTTTTCAGCTATGAAATTCTGCCGATGCTGCTGCTGACGCGTTGTAATCTATTTCAACTATTAGGAATGTTGTAGGATGGTCGTTCGCAACGTTCTGTGGCCCTGCAATTAGGGTATTCGCGAAGAGCCATTAAAAATCTTTGGAACCGTTACCAGGAGACAGGAAGTGTCACCTGTCGTCATGGTTCAGGCCGAGTTCGAATAAGCAGCCCCGCAGAACACCGATATGTGAGACTTTATGCGCGACGGGATCGTACCATTAGTGCTCGTGGACTACAAAGCAGGCTATTAAGGACTACTGGGACCATTGTTAGCGCCCAAACAATCAGAAATCGTTTGCAGGAAGACAGTGGCGGCTCGCCCATATGTGCACAAAGTGCACGTGCACCCTCTGAGAAAAAATCGTAAAAGCACGTAATTCGCTTCTTCAAATCGAAAATGTATACAATACATATCTCAAATCGCACATCTAGCCCGCATTCGCATTATAGATGTACCTAGATCTAGATAGACATTCCACCTACTGAATCTATGCTCATATATGTATGTATGCACACTGCCGATTGCTCACTGCACATACGCCCTGGTCACGACACCGCGACAACCTGCAATCACGATGGGTGCACAATCTAGAAAGAGGAGCACATGCTCCAATTTTATATATCTTAGGGGCTTCGGGGGCAAGGGAGTAGTGCAACATTTACACTCAGTGGCGGCTCGTGGTGGAAAATACCAGGGGTTCACAAGAAATATAAAAATGTATTGACTACGGCAAGAACTAAATTTTTCATAGTTTGTATTAAAAAAAACGAATCTACAAAAAAAAAAACCCAAAATTCAACAAAGATTATTAATTTTGATATTACTTATTATTCTTCCGCCGACTATTTCCGACTTTCGTTAAGCTCATTGGACAAATCAAAAATTCATTAAAATCCATGGATTTAAGATATTCCCAGAAATCTACGTTTTTTTTTGCGTAAATTACCGCTTTAAACTTACACCGGAATTATTATTTTGTGAATTTACGGATGAAGGTTTCCCCGAGTTTTTTATTTTAATCTTATTTTCTATAAGAAGATTTTTGAAATTTGCTTTAAAGAGATTGACCGTTGCAATTTCATTCATAGCGATTTCAACATACCCATGCGAGCATGCGGCACAATCTCTCTTCTTTTAGAATTCAGTTCATACAATTTACACGGCACTGTGCACAACGACTTTGTGCACAAGCTCTAGTGTAAACAGTGGCGGTTACTCCTTAGGAGCACATGAGCACGTGAACCCCCTACGCTCATCAACCATCACATCGTAAAATTGCTTTCCTACCTAAAATTTTATATCATAGAATTTAAAGCAAAACTTCAAATTTATTTAAAAATCTATGTCATGTATCACCCGCGAAGAGTAACCGAAATATTGATAACGCAAGTCAAAGAACAAGCCACCTATTCTCTAATCGCACGTGCGGTGAGAGTTGCTTGTACCCATCATCCGTTTACATACGATCCTATGCGATGTCCCATAGTATCAATCGACGCAGACTCGCTGGCATAGGAGCACACAAAATATGTGCGAACAGTGGAAGAATTGCGTGCGAGCTTCAGAATCGGTGATGTTTTTTCGGTTGATTTGTTGTGAATTGATGCATTTTGCATTGTTTGTATGAATATTTATGATTACATCATATTAATTGCTCAGTTTTTTCTTCTTTATGTGGAAAAGTATGGGCACATAAATTTAAATAAGGCAAAAGTAATGACGAATGTACTCGTATTAAGTATGGCTATGTAGTAAACAATATTTACAAATTTATATTTCTAATTTGGAAACATGTATGAATGATGTAGTGTTACCAACAAAATAATCGTGATTAACTAGTATTTTGTAATTAAAAATTGTTTAACCCATGTTGTACAATTTTTGTACACAATTTTAGAGCTATATTCTTAGTATGTGTTGCTGATTATGTATGTGCTCTGATTAAAATCCGTTAAAAAAATCTGATGCATAATTTGATACAATGATATGAGTGGTTCAAAAATGAATGTTTGGAACTAGAACTCTGATATTTACTTTTGTGTATCTATTATTCGAGAAATAGTTGAAAAAAAAAAATGAATTTTTAATTTATTGAATTAACATGCATAGTGAAAGAAAACCGTTTCTATCTGTAACTATATTAGCAGAAATTAAATATTAATTTATTTTTTGTTGTAGTTCAAGATATTACGCTTCTTATCTTACTAAATTCGATCATTTTTATTGGCCTAAAATTTAATAACCACAAAAAATCTCTATTTGTATAAAAAAAAGCTAATGAAGCCGAAAAGAAAATTCTTCAAAAAAAAGAGGTACAAAATTTTGAAAAATTAGGCCCTCTAGTTTGTTTTAGTTGTGAACCCCCAATTGAGGGGGTCACGAGCCGCCACTGCTCTAGAAACATATCTACAAACAGACACAGCGCCCAAATTGCTTTGAATGCGTCTAGAGGTAAGTAACATATCCACGAGGGTGCAGATTGGACCTTCAACCTGTAGATCAAGAAGAGCACCCGTGATCGCTCTGGGTTCAATATTGTTAAAAGCCCCCTCAATATCGAGAAACACCACCATAGTGTATTCTTTATGATGAAGAGATTCTTCAATATAACTAACCAGCGAATGTAAAGCTGTGTCAACCGACCTCCCTTTCCAATATGCATGTTGTGACATAGATAATAGGTTTGGTGAAATGGTCGTCCGTAGATGAAGATCAATTAATCTCTCTAGCAGTTTCAGCATAGTCGATGAAAGGCTAATGGGCCGGAGGTCCTTTGGACTCGCATGTGAACTTCTGCCCGTTTTGGGGATAAAAGTAAAGTAATGTGTACTAAATCCAGGCATGCTGTAAGTATGCGCTCTATCCAAGGATACGCAATGTCTACACACTGTTGCAAGTCCGCTGGTATAATACCATCAGGTCCAGCTGATTTAAAGGGATCAAAGCTTGATATCGCCCACATTATCTTCTCGCGGTTAAGAATAGATGCCGTGTCGCATGACTGTAAGCGACTTATGGGGAAGTCAGGTGAAGCGACGGCTGAGCTTCCAGGAAAGTGTGTATCAAGCAAACACTCGATAGTTTCGTTACATGAAGACGTCCATGATCCGTCCTCTTTTAAAAGAAAGCTAGGCATAGATGGGTTAGACGCCAAAACTTTCCTGAATCTAGATGTCTCAGAAGACCCCTCTATTTTCTCACAAAAACTTCTCCAAGCGCTACGCTTGGCTCCTCTTACCTCTTTTTTGAAAGAACTCAGATGTATCTTATAGGATTGCCAATCCGACTCGAGTCTTGAGGCCTTAGCTTTATTAAAGCTTCTCCTACACATGACTCTTAGTTCGGAAATCTTAGAACTCCACCAAGTTGGTTTTTTCTTACCTGAATGTGAGATACCAGGACATGATGCAGTAGTGCAGTCCTCATAGCATCAGTGAAGTGGTTCACCATATCGTCCAATTGTTGTCCATTGCTTGGAGTATTTGGAAGCGAAGCCAGGTCTACGAGAAGACTGTCCCGAAACCTAGGCCAATTCATCTTTCTGCGATTTAGAGTGAGCGGGGCCACATCAGAGCGCGCAGCAAGACCGAATTGCAAGTACCGGTGATCAGAGAAGGAGTGCTCCGCCGACACTCTCCAGTCGTTGATTAAATGTATAACATCCTCCGATGCAAGAGTGATGTCCAACACCTCTTGTCTGTTTTTTGTGACGAAAGTAGGCTCACGACCCACATTGCAGATAAGAAGATTAGTTCCCAGAAGATATTCGAGAAGTAATTCTCCTCGGTCGTTTGTGTCCGAGCTGCCCCAGACAATATGATGCGCGTTAGAGTCGCATCCAAGAATTACGCTAGTACCTGAAGACGTTGCTGCCGCAACGGCTTCTTTTAAGTTCGGAGAAGGTAGAGTGCCGTCATGGGGCATATATGCCGAGGCAACCCAGAGCACCTTACCATGTATCTCCAAGCACACTAAGACAAAGTCATTGTCACTAAAATTAGGGAGCAGAAAAGCGCTGATGGCTCTCTTTACAAGAACACAGGATCGCGGTATACCCTGCCCTGTTACGTAAAAAGTAATATAATCCGAACAATCCAGACCCTTAACGATATTATCCGCAACCCAAGGTTCCTGGATCAGCACAATATCGTCCATGCCTTGAGATAGACGATAGGAGAGAGCAGCTGACGCTGCCTTTGCATGGTGGAGATTAATCTGTAGAAACCTCACCGTTTATGTTGCCTCAACCACCGTTACGTTCTCTTCTCCATCCGTATCGGATTGGAGAGAGTCTATTGCTGGAGACGGCTGTGACGCAGTATCCAAGGCAGCTAAATCCGAGCATAAGGAGACGCAATCGTCCTCCACAACCTCATCAGCAGACATGGAATCTGTCACAGGGAAACAATCAGTGGCAGGAGCGACATCTATAACCTGTTTAGCGTGGGGGTGTACCGCCCTGTTGGCTTTTTTGATATCGCCCTTGTAAACCTTAAGCTTTAGTTTTATGAAACCAAAGCTCACTAATCCGCCCGACTGAATAAGTGGAGCTAGGGATGGCTCATTGATTAGCAGGACCGCACATCTGCGGTCGTTGACTGCATCTTCCAACTTTATGATTTGCCAATCGTCTGTTGGAATGCTGGGATTGCACAACCGGATGATGTGCAAGATTTGGTCCTTGTCGGACACCAAAGGAGGAAGCCATACACGGGCCCTCGGACGTGTGGGAATATCGGCCTTATCCACGACCTCCAGTTTGGCACGAGGCCAAGGTTCTTCTGTTTGAGGGCTAACAATGGTCCCAGTCGTCCTTAATAGCCTACTTTGTAGTCCACGAGCACTAATGGTACGATCCCGTCGCGCACAAAGTCTCACATATCAGTCTTCTGCGGGGGTGGTTATTCGAACTTGGCCTGAACCATTACGACGGGAGACACCCAAGCAACAATTCGTTTGCTTTAAAGAAGCACTTCACAATGTAGCAACCATATAGTACCACAGAATTCATTTATCGTGTGACATCGCTTAAAGTAATATTTTGATCCCATAAACCATCCTTAAAGTATTTTCCGGAAAGCTTCTGTCATCATTATGGAATAAATTCAAAGATTGTGGTATAAAACTTCGATAAAACTGTCTTTAAACGTCAACCTAAAAAAGACACTCCTTTAAATACTCCACTCTTGTGTTTATTGGATGATACAGCACACACATGCAATAGTCTCTCTAAGTTAACTCACACACATGCATATATTCTTCTATAGCACAGTCGGTGTCATTTTTATCGTGTGACATTCGTATGGTCATCCAATAAATTGTTCAGCGTAGTTTTATAGAAGGATGGCTTTTGTGATTTTTTAAGAATTGACACTTATGAAGTGTTCTGGAATACCACGTTTCTTGAATTGAATCCATTGAAATATTGCATGAAACTAACATTTCCTCACTCCTTGTTAACTTATGAATCAATTAAGATAATCTCAGCGCAGAAAATGTTTGCATTTTATTAATGAATGTGTGGATTTATTCAACTTCAATTGACTGACATATAAAGAAGAAGGTGCAATGGAGAAGAGTCGATAAAGAAGTGTTGAGCACTTGTAGTGCTTACGAGCAATGTTAACTGACCGCTTATATACCGCAGTAAAGATAAAAAGTTTTAGACAAATTTAAATTATTTTTGGACGGCATATACGGGCTGCACTAACTAATCGAAACTAAATTTAGTCTCGCTCGCAACATATGGCGAGGTGCTTGCCCACCCATAATGCCTAGACAAGCGGCTGTCTCTGAAATTTATCCAGGAAGAGCGAAGTCGTCTTGTTACTGCAATGATATCGTGTTCGATTTCCGTTTCGCTACAAAGTTTATATGAAATTCCTGGTTAGAAAAAACGCGAGATTAACAAATTCCAATCATAATATTGTCCAAATAATCGAAATGTCAGATAAACCATTTCTAAACATCTGCACTTCCCACAACCAATTCGAATAAAAAGAAGAAGAAGAAAGTTAAAACGCGAACTAGACTAGGACGGTATATTCACCCTATGGAAAAGGTACTATCTCCAAAAATGATTTAAGATAGTTTAAATTAAGAGACGGTATATAAGCGCTCTATATGTGAGGTTGGCCGAGTGGTTAGGGCGTCGGACTGGCGTACGACAGTCGCTGGTTCGACGTTGGCTGGGGGAATTTTTTTTTCTTTTTTTCACGAGAAAATGACAGAAAATGATGACATAACACATTAATGTATGTCTTTTTCAAAGCTTAGTTCAGTGCTACAATAAGGTGCAATTGGATCAAAAAACGGCGCCAAACGCCATTATTGGACTATTATTCAGAGTTTATACCCTGTAAAGTGCCCCTATTATCGTTAGAAGAAAATATTCTATGAAATATTATAGGGATGAAATTGTTACTTGGGCACTTCCTGTCTCCTGGTAACGGTTCCAAAGATTTTGAATGGCTCTTAGCGAATACCCTAATTGCGGGGCCACAGAACGTTGCGAGCGACCTTCCTCCGACATTTCTAAGGCTCTGGACGAAGCATTTAAATTTAAATGGCGCCGAATTGTTGCTATTTTGTATTTTACAGATTCTCCTTATTTTTTAAAGTGCAACAACTAATGTTGCATTTAAAGAACTTGGCGAAAACTAATTCTTAATCAAAATGAGAAATAAACAAAACTACCAAATGTATGACTCGTGACCCCAAAAGAACTGTTTAAGCTAGTTCCGTTAGAGTTCATGTTGACGAATCATACTGTGATAACTCACATCACATTCAGGTACAGAATGGCATATTTGAAATTAATTATTACACTAAAAATTCGCCAAAAGACGTTGTTAAAGTCAACGAACGTTAGTGACCCTTATTTTGTTTTAAGAAGTATATATGTATTTCTTAAAATCTGAATTATTCGAGACGCAAACCAATTTATCACAGGAATGAGTATGTTACTATTCCTTTTTCCACTGTTCTCTCTCAGCGGGCAGTACTAAATGCGCTTTCTGTCATTAGTGAGCGCATGCGCTGAATATCATTTCATTAAATTTCTGTGAGCGGTAAGCGGTGCAGGGTAGACATTTTTCGTTCCGTGAACTTTTTTTTCGCTTCAAGCACGTCGCCATATTATATTTCGTGTCGACTAAACGATTTTTTCGCGTTGGTTTAAGTGTAAAATGGGCGATTACTCTTCCGTGGCACCACCTCAAACGCAACAAAACTTTAGCCAATCGACGGCATTCGCAGCGGCTTTACAAAGAGCAAAACAGGTGAGGAAAGTTGCCCATCCGGGTATCGTGTGCTGTTGTCCTCCATTGTCGCGATGAGGCCGATCAATAATTTTTTGCGAATTTTCTTTGCCGGTTGTTTAGATTGCAGCAAAAATCCACCCAGGAAGCCAACAAACGGTGGGAACAAAGCGTTCATTAGACGAAGATTCCGGACCGGACGCGAAAAAGTTCAGCAGTCCCGATTCCACCTCATCAGGCGGCCCGCCCGCAAATATGTCACAGGCCATGGCCCAAGCGGCGGCGGTTGCTGCTCGGATCTCTGCCAGCGTAGGCAATTCGGGCGATGAGCAAAGTCGTTACCAGGAAAATGCGATGGGAGCGATGATGGGCGGTCGTGGTGGAGGCGACAATGTGTCTCAGCGACCATCGGATGGTGGAGGCAAAGCTCATGACTCAGGTACAGTATGCGACCTAGTTCTTTCAATCCTGTCCAATATAATTAAAAAAATATAAATGTGCACTATGCCCATGTATTGAGGTTAGTCAAATCATTGACCGCCCCTAAATGACCGATTTTTAGTCAGTAAAAATGAAAATGTATGAACAATCTTTGATTGTGATTGCATTTTGTGAATCGATCCTTATGATATGTTTGCCGGAAAATTGTTGAAAACCTTTTCTGTTGAATCCCAAAATTAGGAGCGAATGGATACCCGCCATACCAGGAGATCATGGTGCCCGGACCAAAGGTTGGTTTGGTCATTGGAAAGGGTGGCGAAACAATTAAGATGTTACAGGAGAAGACCGGGGCAAAGATGGTGATTATCCAGGACGGCCCGAATCAGGAGTTGATTGTAAGTGATAATCACACGTGCCGGGTACTATTGATACTTATTTCCACTTTTGTTCATCAGAAACCGCTCAGAATATCGGGCGACCCTCAGAAGGTGGAACATGCCAAGAATTTGGTTTATGAATTGATTCAGGACAAGGAACAATTCCGTGGAGGAGCTGCCGGAGGCGAGCAGGCCGAAGTGTTTGTTCCGAAAATAGCAGTTGGTGTTGTAATTGGCAAGGGTGGCGATATGATTAAGAAAATACAGGGAGAAACGGGCTGCAAATTGCAGTTTATCCAAGGAAAGAACGATGGTCCTGGCGATCGACGTTGCATCATTCAAGGAACTCGCGCACAGGTCGACGAGGCAAAGCGCATGATTGAGGAGCTAATTGATAGTGTAATGGTAACAATCACTTGCGATTCGTGAATTCTTCTATTCACCTCCTATTCCACAGAGAAACAATCCGGGAGCGCGCCAACAAAACCAACAAGGCGGCGGACAGATGGATAATGGAAATTCGGCATACGGATACGGCTACGGAGTGAATCACACACAACAGCCTCAACGAGAGGAGGTTACGTTTGCCGTTCCGGCATCGAAATGTGGGGTAGGTTTCCTTTATTTGCAGTTCATTAATATAGAATCGTTAACCATGTTTTAATTTTATAATCCAGATCGTTATCGGTCGTGGCGGCGAAACTATCAAACTTATCAATCAACAATCCGGAGCTTATTGTGAAATGGATCGCAGTGCAGTGAATCCACCAAACGAAAAGATGTTCAAATCCAAAGGAACTCCGGAACAAATTGAGCATGCACGCCAAATGATCTCCGAGAAAATCAACGTAGACATTCAAGTCTTAACGCGCAAACCAATTGGAAATGCACCAAATCATGCCGGCGGCGGCGGCGGTGGTGGTGGCGGTCAGGCTGGCTATGGAAATATGCAAAATAATGATCCGTCCACGCAACAGTATCAACAACAGTGGGGCTATGGTCAGGGCTGGGATCAAAACCAGCAACAACCAGGAGCTCAGATGAATGCTGGCGCGTCCCAAGCAGATTATTCACAACAGTGGATTGACTACTACAAGTGAGTTTCTTGCGTCTTGGTTAAATCAACATTGAAATTTAATCATTATTCATTTTATGATAGATCGATGGGAATGCACCGTGAAGCAGAGATGATTGAACAACAATTGAAAGCCAAGCAGGCACAAGGAGGCGCAATGCCAGGTAAGTTTGTAATGTTTCTAGTCTTTTCGTCACTGACTTTTTTTTTGCGCAATGTCAATCGCATATTAAGGAACTTATTAATAGTGGCGGCCTGTGGGGTTGGAAATTTGCTGATCTAAGTGATCTTTAAATATTTAAATAAAAATGGCAATGGGTAGTCTCATAGATTGGTGATGCGAAAAACCTTCTGCATAATCTCAATAACGCCGCAAAAGAAGGTTGACTACATATCAACGAAACCAAAGCAAAGGCCATGATGCAATCACAAACAAGGACGCCATGAAACTCACGCATGACAGTGGTGGACCTAAATATCGAGTATGTAGACAATTTCAACTACCTGGGTTGTAACTTATCAAAGGACGCTAACGAAATCGACGAAATTAAGTGACGAATACAAGTAGCCATTAAGACATATTTCTCGGTCCTCCCAATTATTAATTCGAAGCATGCGCACTGGAACACGAAGCTCCGTGTGTACAAAACGATCATCCGACCCGTGCTATGCTATGGCTGCGAAGCATGTACCCTCACTCAAGCCTCCGACCGATTCGGCCGTTCGCGAGCGAGATCAATGGCGCATTTGGTACAACCACGAGTTGTATCAATTGTACGATGAGCTGGAAGTATCGATAATCGTGAAGCTTCAAAGTTTGCAATGGGCGGGGCATGTACAACGAATGGTCGAAATTCGCATGCCAAAGAAGGTGATGAACGATAACGAATTGGCGGAGCGAGATTGCATGGACAACCGAGAGCTCGCTGGAAGAACTCTGTAGGTGAAGACACCCACCAGCTGCTGGGCTTCCGTTACTGGAGGACAAAGTCACGTAACCGCGACAATTGGAGGTCAACGATTCAGGTAGCCGAAGCCCGACGTCGGGCTATCGTGCCATATTGATAATGAACGGTTTAGACTAGGGATTTCCATCGTTTTGGCTTCTCAGGGCTAAATTGGCTAAAGACGAACGCTTATGTAACGCGTAAATAATGTTAAATAACTCAAATCGATTACTTACATGTAGCATCAGGGATTGTAACCAATCTCCATTACATATATTGTTTTCGAAGCGAGCATCTTTTTAAATTTAGTATTAGCCCCGACTTCTGAAAGCGGTTAAATTAATGAACTTTGTATGTGGGTTTTACCAAAAAGTCACGATTTATTCATCTTGAGGTTCTTTTTGAAGACAATAACTTTCTATGTGTGAAAGTCGGTCGCCTACGACATTTGGAGAACCTTGCCGAAATTCAATAATTTCACATTCGCTGACAAGAGAAGTGACACCGAAGAAACGAGTATGTCGGTGCTTATGAAATAATTGGCAAGTTATTTGAAAGATCACGAATTCCAAGAAAAGCAAGAGTCAGCGGTATATTTAACTATGGAATAGGAAAATGATCAAGATTTCCATACCCATCGCCATCGGTAATGTTGTCCCCAAAAATCTGAGCTCTCGAATTCTGCAAATCTGAACGAATAACGAGAATTATTTTTATGTGAACATAGAAAGCCTGTTACATTATAAGACACGTTGCCAAGAGTTTTTCCTATACAGGGTGTCCGGAAACTATCTCATAAGCGCACCGGAAAACGATTCTACGTGTGATTTCCAGCAAAATTCTTAGGTCTTTAGCCACGGGCGTTTGAAGATGAAAAAAAAAATTTTATTTTCTCAAATAACTTAAACCTCCATGTCTCCAAATTAAAACAGCTAGAACAGCAAAACAAAACGATTACCACAGCCAACAAATTTTCCTAAAAAAAAAACAAAGTATCATTCTACTATCACCAGGTCTAGGCCGCAATGTAGCCACTTAGACAGACTTAGTCAAAAATCGCCTACTAAACCACGTCGTGGGGTTGTCATGGCGAATTACCACAAGAAATCAGTGGCCTGTGACACGACAATCTGAAATCACTTTTCTCTTGGTAGTCTGACCGAATGTTTGCAGGGTTCTTAGACTGGGAGATGATTAACACTTTTATTTAATTAAAAGCTAAATGGTTAGCGATACTCTTAATCGATAGTCCGTTTAGTGGTAAAAAAATTTGCAAGTCTTGCTGTCCAAATCGGTTGCCTTTTTGAGTTTTTTTGACGTTAAGGTGTAAATTTATAAGTTCCATTTAACCGAAAGGTAAACGGCTGAAATTTTTTATAAAGCCGCAAGCAGGACGTGATGAGTAAAAATTCACACAGCAAGACGAGCCAGGTGGTTGCGTTTTCAAAACAGACGCGCACGAACATGTCAATTTTTTAAGTCCAATTTAACTAAAAGCTAAATGACAAGCTTTTTAAAAAAGCTAAAACTGGTTGCGTTTTCAAAAAACACGTAGCTTATTATCCCTGAACAAGGTTGCCGTCGTATACGTGATTCGAACCCAAGACCACCGTAGTGAGAAATATGACTTAGCCTCTTCTCGCTGAGCTACTCCCACCTGCGCTGAAAACAATGTTAAACAATGCAATGAATGAAGAAGTTTTCATTGGTGCTTTATCGATTTCTTTTACTTTATTTTATGGAAAAGGGCACAAGTATAATATCTTTTACCGATTTCGATAAAAAGAAAATAATAATAAAATGAATTAATAAATACACATTATGATATAAGTTGGTCCAAAATTAAGTATGTTTCGAAAGTTAGCAAAGTTAAGAAAAAACAAAATGTGCTAAATTGTTCGTCTTTTTCATAGGGGTCTCAAAGCCCGAAACATGCATTATACAGAGAAAGGCCACTTTCTTAATTAACATATTGTGAACTATACTTACGAAATAGAATTATTCTACTCATTTGGAATCGCATTCTTCATAGAGGTTTTTTCTTCATCAGGAAAAAAAAATTGAATTAGAGGGAATGAGCTTGAGTTCTGTTCTTCAAGTAAGTACTGACTGTCAAAATCTTGAAAAACGATATCTTCCTGTCAAGTGAAAAATGTTTCTTCGCAGCAATCAATAATTGTGTTTGATGCCATATCACTTTCAAACCAGTTAGGGACGTATGCTGAATCTATACGAGTCTATCCATTTCCAACCATTTCCAACTGGGCTGGCATGATTTAGATTTTCGTGGGCTTTCCTTAAAAGCCTGCCAAGAAATGTGGTCCTTTTAACCTGTTCATGAAGCCCTCTGTTTGAAGAAGGAATAGAGTACGTGGAAAGATTTAAAAAACTTTAAAACAAAAATTTGTCATTAATTCTTTTAGGTTTGTAGGATTTTGTGGAAAGTTCCCATCGCCCTTCATTCACCTTTGGAAATTTTTTAAACCATACATCCTACATGTGAACTCTTCTAGTTCTTTGTATGTGAGATCTGATGTTAAAAAGAAACGCGTAGCGGATGTAGTTACCTACTCTTGCATTTAATATGTACAACTGAACAATCTTAAACTCTAAACATGGTTATTTATATCATATCCTATGTACTAAATATCTAGATGCGGTTTACCCATTATATATGTGTACATAATCGGGAAAAATATATTTCCGTAAGTACCGAACATGTGCGCACTAAATGTGTCATAAAGGCTACACGACCATGTGTCCTTTATGACGAAGTCCTAGTTGCTGTTTCACTGAATGGTTTTAGGAACCTTACGCTTCTTTTTTCAATGAAATCAAATATGTATTGTACAAACATTCTAATCAAGTCAAATGACACTGAAATATGGACCATCCCTATATGAAAATTATGTGGATGGAGGTAGGGTTCGCTTCATCGAATTCATGCCAAACACGTATACAGGCATCAATTTTTAAAAACATTGGCGTTGAGATTGCTGAGGTAATAACATCTTTCCATATTTACACTGGAAGTGACTATACCCCAGCATTTTTTTCAATAAGAAAAGGTAAACCCCTTGAAAATAATTGAAAAACAAAACCGTAAGGTTCCTAGAACCATTCAGTGAAATAGAACTCTTTAGATAGAACCAAAGCCATCTTAATACAAACACGGTCATATACTTAAACGTCAAATCATAGGCTTGAGCAGATGAAAAATTTACATTGCAGTAAAGGCAAATCGGGTTGGGTCGCGGCAATTTTGAATTTTCCACGTGTTTTCGCGATTTTTATCAGAGCAGACAAGTTTTTTTTTACATGCACTGTGCTTGTGTTAGTGCATCGTGCACCGTATATACGACATGTTCATAGGCTTGATTTGTGTGCATGTTTTGCTGCTTCCCGGCTTTCTAATTAAGATGGCTTTGGATAGAACTCAAGCTCGTTCCCTCTTATGGATTTTTTTCTTATGAAGAACAAACCTATGAAAAAACCTCTGATGAAGAAGACGATTCGGAACGAGAAGAATAATTATATTTCGTAAATATTATAATTCATAATAATGTTAATTAATAAATAAGTCTTTCTCTGTATAATGCATTTGTTTCAGGTTTTGATAGACCTATGAAAAAGACAAACAATAATATTTTGTTGTGCCTTTTGTTTATTCTTAAATTTGTCAACTTCCGAAATCTACTTGATTAATTTTGTTAGCATTTCAAAAATTGTTGATGTTGTGGCAAGTCTCTGGAATAAATATTTTCTTGCATTGCAGGTGCACCAGCAAATGGTGCTAATGCTTCTCATCCAGCACAGATGGCCGCAGCCCAAGGTCAGCAAACTTCAGCTGGCCAATCGCAGGATTACAGCGCACAGTGGGCCGATTACTACAGAAGTATCGGAAAAATGGAGGAAGCTGAAGCTATAGAAAAACAACTTCAAGCCCAAAAAGTAAGTATATATCGTATACATCGCGTTTTTAAGGGTTGATAGTATTTCCAAATTCACCCAACATATGACAAGAAGCTAATACCAGATTCTCGTATTTCCATATTTGTAGTTTTCAATGTTTATTATAATTAAAGTTTTAAGGTTTTTTTGTATTATTACAAGCTAATGAATTTGTTAAACCTTGCAGGCTACCGGAGCGGGAGCGTCTAATCCACAAGGTCAGCCACAAAACGCGCAAGCACCACAACCTCCTCAGCCGGGTTATCCTCAACAGCCAATCCCTCCAGCTGCTGCCTATGCACAATATTCCCAATATTATGCAGCGGCAGCAGCTGCTGGTCAAGCAGGCTACCCGCAAGCTTATGGAGCTTATGGTGCTTATCCGGGTGCGGCGCCTCAGCAAGCACCTCAACCGCCACAGCCGTCACAGGGTGCACCTGGTGGAAATCAACAGCAAAATGACAAAAACTGGTAAGATGGCACGAAATCAACTAAAACATTGTTTTCCTTTTTGCTTCATATATTAACTGAATATTTAATGAAACAATCTGATGGTATAAACAAATCGTCAGAAACAAAAATTTTATTTTACTCAATATTTCGAAATATTTTTTTCTCTATATGCATAAACCTTTATATATGAATATATTCATTTATATTTTTTAATTTTTTTTTCTAAAGTACCACATGCTATTTATGTTTCATATATTTAATGCTTAGATATTTGAATTATATTATTTTTATTTTGTGAAATTTGCCAAAAAGAAACAAAACAAACAAGAAATGATTCTTTACAGAAGTCGTATTTTGAATCCAAGGTGTGGTTGATGTGGAGACAAATAAATATATATATATAGCGTTGCGTCATTACCAGCTCTAACTGGACGTTGTTTACAATACTTGTGAGCAAATCGAATCAGAATGAATGTAAGAAGAGTGAGAGAGGGGAAAATGTAATAAAAAAATAAAACAAACAACATTTTTCTTCCCATATAAAAAATAATTGCTATATATATTCTTAAAATTATATACATACCTATATATAAAAGATTCAGCATATAAATTTAAGTTTAGTCAATAGTTACTAACTATAACCAGATATTTAACAATATGAAAATAGAAAAAAAATACACAATCCAATAGTGTTAGAATATAAGAAAATACGCATACACTAGGGAAACGGTTTTTTTTCAAATCTGAAAGTATCGGATAGATTTTCAGATTTCAATCATTTAAATTGTTGTTCTCTGGATAGAATTCCATATTGAAATGGAATACACAATGCGCGATACGATCATCTTTTTTTTTTCTCTTCAATGTATTTGTATTTTGAGTTCATAATTTTTCCCATCAACAAATTTTACTCCGATAATATGAATAGATTTTTCTATTCAATTTAGCGAATGTTAGAAAAATGAAAGTGTTTAATTTAGCGAAAGAAATACGATGGTAATGTATCTTTACAAATTGTATTCATAATATAGTCATGCAGGTTTTTCGACATTTGATGCTGCTCCGTCTTGTCAATGATCGTTTAATATATTTTGTTCGGAAAGTAAACATGCGAAATGAACTTAAGTCAACGGAAAACGTGTGTTTAATTGCTCAAATCCAAAACGGCAGAATAGTTTTCATATTTATTTGCAACAACTTGTAGACCTTCAACAACATTCCTTATATGTATGTACTTGGATTTTATTCAGTGCCCATACACTGCGCCTTATCGTCTTTATGTTAACAAAGGATTAATGTTGTGTTAATTTATTGTTTATTTTTTTTCATCCGACGTTATTTATTATTTATGGATACAAGGAAGGTGTTTAAACACAATGAATCTGACTCTGCCGTTTGTAACAATTCGCATTTTTACTTTCCTGTCTGTATTGAAATATATGTTTAAAAAAAATCTGTAAGTATGAAAGAGAATTTAATTCAAAATGATTTGAATAAAAAATATTATAATTATAATTACTATATTATAAATTGAATCTTGAATACATATTTACTATATGCTTGCATTTAATTATTAAATGAAAATTGATTACTAAAACAATGAAATGAAATGCTAATTTTTTATTGAACAAAACCTTTCTAGAAGTCATTGAATGAGCATAATGGTGGACTTGTCTCTGCTGCAGTGCGATGACTTCAAACACGCTTTAGAATGAATGTCATTTAAGATGAAGGAGGGTTGATCTGTATAGTTGTCTTGGCTGGTCCTCTTGTAAGGTACATTTACAACTGTTTTTTTTTATTTACCATATATGTACATTTTTTCTATATATACAATATATATAATTATATCCGGAGAAATTTTTCGATTCAAATATTATACTAGGGACTATTTTTCATAACATTATAAAAGCCCATTATAATATATTTCACGATACTACATTCAGTACAATATTAAATTCTTCGAAAAGGAACAAATATGATCCTTCAGATATACATAATGTGTAATGGATGATGAGTTTTATTTGAATTTAATTTTACAATATGTTTTTTACAATTCTATGCTACATATCACTTAGTTTATTATAGTTTTCTGCCGGTTTGTGGTTATCGCTTTTGGGCGACTTTTGAGCCGTTTTATGCCAGGGATTATATGATTGCAACGAGGTAAATGTTTCATTCATAGAACTATTATTGTCGATTATATTGTTAGATTTAAAACTCAATGTACATGGACTACTTTTCGATTAGTAATGTTTTATATTTGTATTATTGTTTGGGTGCTTTGGTCCGGGAGTTGGAATTAGCTATTTAGAAAGTGTTTGTTGGCCCATAAAATGCGTAAATCTGCTATATACTTTTTGAATGATTTCCGCCGAAAGAACTCTTGTTCTTTAAATAACCAGTCCATAGACCGATTTGCTAAAGGGCTTTTACCGGGAACAAACTTTTTTGTATGGGTTAGTACAAGCAATGTTCAATTGTGCAGAGGGAAGTTGCCAATCTCATCATCATCATCAATGTGGCACGATAGCCCGACGTCGGGCCTTGGCCGCCTGAATCGTTGACCTCCAATTGTCGCGGTTACGTGACCTCGTCCTCCAGTTTCGGAAGCCCAGCAGCTGGTGGGCGTCTTCACCTACGGAGTTCTCCCAGCGAGCTCTCGGTCGTCCACGCAACCTCGCTCCGTCAATTCGTTGTGCGTTCATCACTTTCTTTGGCATGCGATTATCGTCCATCCGTTGTACATGCCCCGCCCATTGCAAACGTTGAAGCTTCACGATTTTCGATACTTCCAGCTCATCGTACAATTGATACAACTCATGGTTGTACCGGATACGCCATTGGTCTCGCTCGCGAACGGCCCCGAAAATTCGCCGAAGGACCTTTCGTTCGAATCGGTCTAGCAAAATTTCGGAGGCTTGGGTGAGGGTCCATGTTTCGCAGCCATAACATAGCACGGGTCGGATGATCGTTTTGTACACGCGGAGCTTCGTGTTCCTGTGCGCAAGTTTCGAATTAATTATAGGGAGGACCGAGAAATATGTCTTATTGGCTAGTTGTATCCGTCGCTTAATTTCGTCGGTTTCGTTGGTGTCCTTTGATAAGTTGCCAATCTCAATTGCACTAAATATGTGGGACTGTGAGCACCGCTGTTTTCTTCTGAGACTGCTTTACATTAAGCGCGGATCTGTATCCCAAGCCCCATTCATGCGGAACGTATGGAAACCTCTCTTCAATCGGAAGAGTATTTGATAATTGCTACCTAATTTTTATACTTACGATATGTGCTAGTGATAACGCCTATTAGAATTGTGTTTTTTTTTTTGCATATCGTAACGGAATTATGGTTTTACTAATGCCTAATGGAGATTTAACCTTCATCCAGGCGCGCCGCATTTTGTAACATAACCGGGCGCGCGGCGGTAATTTACCGTCCTTCTTCGTATTTCCATTACATTATTATAATTATGGTAAATCGAAAAAAGAGCATGTCCCAAATAAGTAATCATTATAAAAACGATTATCTGTTGAACAATAAAACAAATTCTGCAGTTTTAGCAAAGCACGTCACTTCAGTGATATTACACAGAGCACACACACATTGAACACAACTATCGTAACAAAATTTACCGCCCGCGAACGCTTGATGACCGTTGGGAAGGTATGGATGGAAAATGTACTCAAATCGTGTCGTATACATAACAGTATGACTTAATAATACATACCTCTCCCATCCCATTCACAACGGGACCGAGACTAATTTCGGGAAACTCTTAGCATCGTTCGATATGTCCTTTTATTGGAAATTTTGTGTACTTTCAGAAGAATATAAAAAACATTGATTTGGGTAAACTGGAAGCTGGGAAATATGAGTTTTTCGAAAAAAGTCGTGGTTTTTGACAAGAATCACAAAAAATGCGACTACTCCGTAACGGTAAAAGCTAGGGAAATAATTTTGGTGACATTTTTCCTAAAACATCCTGTAGAGTCTACCATAGGTCTATAGCTATCCAGCAGCGGGACACCCTGTATATACTTGTTATATGGTCGGAGATGCTTCCTTCAATGCGATACAATCTTCATGACAAAGTCAATATACCCTTTCATTCCAGGAGCGAAGGGTGTAAAAATCGACGCCACATCAATATTGTTAGGGACTTAATCCACTCAACTTATAATTTCGTTAACCCTGTACGTAGCGGTCTGATTTTTTCCAAATTTCCTTATTTTGCCCAATATGAACTATACGAAATTTCAACAAATTCACAAAAGGAGATCTATGGACAGGCTTTAATTGCTAATGGACTAGAATGAACAACACGTCCATAAACCGTACCCGGAAAAGGGATGTAGTGAATTTTAGCCAAGCGTCAAGAGAGACTCCCATTTTATCCCAACAAAAATTAATTAAATCAAAACAAAAATAAAGAGTACCTCACAACTTTACACAACCTGATTTAGTTCTGTTTAATAGACATAAACAACAAAAAAAAGTGTTGTTTTTGTATCGAAGGTACATACACTCAATTTTCATTCGATTGGATTAGTTTTCAATGTATAATGCATATTATTTGATGCAACCGACCCCCGGGAAGGATTTATGAACCCCTCGTTTGTAAAACTTCTCCTAGAGGAGACAGGCGTATATTGACTCCCCTTACGGCAGAACTTAACTTCACATTATTCAGAATGTTTCCCCTAGAAATATTCTGGTTGACATAACATTTCTTAAGAACTTATGAAAAAATATAAAAGTAAAATAATTACAATATCCAATTTTAATTTATGGCCTCCCTAGGGTATTATCATCGAACTTTTAGACTATGGAATAATTACCAGACCAATTAAAAAGTGTCCCAACATCTTGGTATATGTAAATTATGCCATTCACTGGTCCAAATATCCGAACCGTCAAATTTGACAGTTTCAGCTGTGTGTGGTATCCACAGGGGCTGCCAATTGGTAGCTCGCGAAGCCAATTGGAAGCAGTCATCGCTTCCATACAAGCAACAATATCACTCGCTGCCAAATTTAGATATCCAATTTATTTATGCAGCTGTGTATCATTAAGTTGTCAATTGTACAGCAGTGTACCATTTATCTTATACATAGTGACAATTTTGCAACTTTTGTTCGTTTTTTCTTTGAAACTATAAAATTACCGAATTACCTAACATTAACACAAAAACAGTGTCCGATTTTATTGCATCATTTTCCGGCTGGCATTTGGAAGCCCGTGTGGATGTTGTTTTAGTACGAAAAGTCACATTAAACACGTCGTCTACTAGTAACATTTGAAAATCTGGTCTAATTATTACAATTTAAAAAAAAAATCAGGAAGTATTGAAATATTCCTCCGTACCCCTTGGTTTTTTTTAAAGGAATTCACAAGGAGCTTACAAACCTGGAATTTTATCAAAACCCAGAAAACTTTGGAATTAGTGGGAGTAATTACTTTTTATCGTTAAAATTGCAAATCCCAATTCAGTATTACGATCATATGCTAGCCTGGGAGAAGCCAGGAATGTAGTTCCTTACTTATATTTGGGCATCTGTTGGAATTAACTAACTATTCGTCATTACTGATGGCAATACATTCTAATTGTTTTTTTACCTGGGAAGTCCATGTATTCTCTCCGATGTTCGTTTCTTCAACCGACTTTTCTGCTCGGAGTACTATGCTAAACAAACGGGTTAAAAAGGATAAAAAAGTAAAAACGTACGCACGAAAAATGCGACGCTTTTGGCCGAATTAATTCATGGTCGTAAAACTTAGTGATTTAGCCTGGCTCTATAAAATTCCCCTCCTCTACGCACAGGGTTCTATGAAAAAAGGCTTCATAGAGAAGTGGTCAATTTTTCATTATCTTCGACGGTGGTCTTTATTTCTTTGCTTGAATGAACATCAAAATAATGTTACAGTTAACTACATACCTTCAATTGAATTTTGTTGTCTATATGTTTTTACTGTACAAAGTTATTATATTTATGCGTTTACAATTTGTGAAATCTAAATATTTCATTCCAAATGCGTTGTTATATAGGTCTTCATTAAGTTTTGACATAGGGTTCCAATCTAGATTGAAACACAACCTACGGGCGTAGCTCCACCCTGTCATCTGAATACCTGCAATTGGCGTCAAATTTCATGGTAAGATTTTTTCCTGGCATACAATTTTTAATGAGATAGTCTCAATTGTTGATTTTATAATAATGATTTATGAATATTATGCATATTTATATTGAATTATGCTTTGAGTGTATAAGGTTAACCGATTAAGTGCAATATGTTTTAATCATATACAAGATTATCTTTAGATGTAAATAAGAATTTATATGTACACATACACATATCAAATTTATTACGCTGTTATCCAAATTAATAAAAGTCTGTGAGCATTTTGATACACATATTTATCGTTCAACCCATTAATGGATTTTGTTTTTTTTTACATTTAAAATTGCTAGGATGACCAATAAATGACAAGAGGTCAAATTGTGTATTGCTCTTTTGCTCAATTGTCAAGGATACAGTGAGACTCTATTAATCCAATATACTGTATGGAAAATAGCGGGCTCACAAATACAATTGCATTCACAAAAACAAAATCGATTTGATAGAAAATGAAAGAGCGGTGATCATCCAGCACAAGCACTCATTCAAACTTCGAATGCATCGTTCCAGCCTAGATGGTATTTACAATCCGTATATGTGGGTTTCTGAATATTTTCATTTGTTCATATTTATCATTATATACCAATTTATTGATATACTCATATATTGCAATAAATTAACTGAAAGTAGTCAAATGAATCAAGTGACCAACTTAATAAAAGTTCGTACATTTTTAGCTAGATTTTGGAGGACATACTTTTAAAACATTATATTTCGAGTTCTGTCATATACATAGGTAACATTTTGATTGTAGCGTTCGGAATTGTCGGTTTGTGTCACACCTTCGTCGTTTTTTAAATCCAAATTCAGACCAAGATATAACTGTAATTTTTTAGGGTATGATTGTTAAATCCAAATTCAGACCAAGATCTAACTGTAATTTTTTAGGGTATGATTGTCTCTCTATGTTCATTTGTGCCTTTTTCACTATGTCGCTCAAAATCATCTCCACGTCATGCCCAAAACAAACCTAAAACCGAATAGTCATTTAAGTTACCTCGTCATTTTAACTCTTTCACTCATGGTGAAATGGTTTAAATTGCAGAATGCCAGACTCTTAACTATATAATTACCGCTCTGCACTAGTTTTGTACCAATTCAATATTTTTTTCCTCATACCGAAGGAGTTTTTCCTAGCTCTTAGTCGTTGTAACAGGTTTGACCTGAAATAACGGTACCAAATTAGGACTACAAGTTAGGTAATCCGGCGGTACCGATTCAAGAATTTGTTCTCCTCTAAAGGGAAGGGGGATATAGTGTCGCCCTCGGCGGTGACAGGGCCGAAGCCTAGTCTCCTTCGTAAAATAATTTTCTGTTTTTGTGCACAGTAATAAATAAGGTCCTACTTGACTGCTAAAATATTGTAGCGATTCAAAAGATTTTTTCTTCTCTTGAATAGAAGCGGTCTGGCAGCTATTGGCCGTTGTAACAACGCAAAATAGACTTCACTGGCGAGATTGTAGTCTGCCGTTGTGCACGATTAATGGTATAGTAGGTGCGCGCATGCTGGGAAATTGCACCGTGGTTAATTATAGAATTATATTCCGATATTGATACCCAGAGCCCAGGCGTAGATAAGGGGGGGGATCAAGGGGATTAATCCCCCCGCTCTTTTGGTCACAGGTTTTTCATCTTCACTTTACGGAAAACACAGCAAATATTAAATTTTTGCTGAAATTATTTAACGTGTGTAATAATTTATAAAACTACGTGAATCCATTTTCCATTTTCAATTGCAATAGAAAATGTACTCAAATTTTATTTTAAAAGCATTTCGATAAAAATACTACAGCACAGGGCCTCCATTGCGATTCTGGGTCATTCACTTGTTTATATTGGATATGTATGGCAGCCACATGCAAGCCTTTCTGAAATTAGGCGCGAACACTAGTTGCAGAGTTGTTTTCTGACTTTATGTTCAGTTTAGTTCTGTTCAGTTTTAAAAGGTCGTTTTAGGAAATCTATTCCCAAGAAGAGTCCCATTTTTTTAAACTAGATTTCATATAAAAAACTAAATTGTAGAAATTTCCAAAGTTGAAAGATATGTCGTCAGTAGCTTGAACGCAAATCAATCTAACCCAATATGAATCTCCAATTGTCCCCTCACATTAGCAAAAATTGTGTACATAAACTGGAATGCTGTGAATTTCTCACCGTAATAAAGAGTCCAAACTTATCGATGTAGTTTCACAATTCTTGCGGAGCGTTCAATATTTTCAGGAATTTGTTTTGAAAAATTATTTTCTTTTTTGCATCAAAAATTGCAGATTAGTGTTGCTATTTTGATGTGAATTAGATACAGAAAGTTTCTTTCTGAAACTACGAATTTTATAACTGAAAAAGTATTCGCGATCTTGCAAAATAATCCCCTCCCTCTCCGAAAAGCTATCTACGCCACTGGAGCCAGACTACACTCGCGCCACGAAAATCATATGCAAGCGATGATACTTAGTATGTACGTTCAAATTGTAAGAGATCACTCGTGAATCCCAGCCATGAACATCTCCTTTGAAAGATCAACTCTTAAGGTACGTTGTGCTCGACACGACTGCATCGGCTATAGCGACAGCGACTCGCTCATTTCATATGAAAACTCATTTTTCTCTCATTCTAAAAACGAGTTTTTATATGAAATGGGCGAGTCGCTGTCGCTAGAGCCGATGCAGTCGTGTCGAGCACAACGTACCTTTAATTACACATGTCGAGTCGTATAGTCGCCGAGTAGCCCAGACGGCTATTGTGTGCGACTGGAGTATCGAAATCCAGAAATTTTATTACAAGTTTCGATACGTCCACTAGTGATTTATAGGCTAAAGGAAAAGAATACCTAATTAAATGCAGAGTAAGTATAATATATGGTAAGGTTAATTAATGTGTATTGTATTGTTTTTCTTTCCGAAATTCTCCTTTTATTAAGTTGGTCACTTGGTCATTTACTTCTATATTTGTCTTTATATTTTCCTTTATTTAAATTATCACAATACATATGCATATTTATATTTTATACTGATGCATCATAAACATAGAATATACCCTTATTGCAGGCTTTTAAATTTGCATTTTATAAAATTTGAATTAAATATATTTTTGTTAATAAATCAACACTAAGTTTATTTCAGGAGGATGACAGACTTCTTGTCTTCCGCCTACATTTCATACTCATACGAAATATGTTATATTGTTTGGATATCTAACTAAATGTTCCCTAATTACATATGAATATTACCTACATTTTTATTCCGAACATAAATCATTGGGTCTTATAATGTACCTTTCATTTTTCATTTATAAATTATATTATATATAATTTTTCATGTATACCTTTTTAGTTGAATGAGTGAGTGTCTGAGCTCTTTATCGAAATCTATGTCGACCAAATCGACGTTCTTGTTCTGTTGTTCGTTGAGCAGGTAATTGATCAAATAGATTTCGTGTGTTGTTTATATGTATGTATTTTCTTTTATCAAATTGCACAATGAAACGTTTAATATTCTTAAAATGTACCAATATTATGAAACTATCGGTAAAATATATTTTAAATGCCTATTACATATGTATAGTTTCTGTGCTCAAACGATATTTAAATTAAATTTTTCTACAATTTGTCTCATATTTGAATTAATTTTAATTTATATGATAAAATTTCAATAAACGCTAGTTTAATTTTTATTCGACATGTGTTTCTGTCTTAACTAGTAAGCTCGCAATTTGGTTCGTCTTTCTTCTCATTCTTCGGATTGTAAGGTTAATTGCCTTAACTTTATATAAGATTCACATGTGGAATTTTTTTATTTCATGTCGTACATTATATACATATATGTATATTAGGTTTATCGCGAACCTTTTAAAGAGTTCCATAAGGTAACATTCAGCATGAGAATAGGCGATTTCATTTCTCTTTTATTATTTGGCATTAGGTGTAAAAGCGAATGTTGTGACTACTACATCGCTCTCCATTTGTTTTTGCTTGGTTGGCCTTCTCCTCCGCATTGCAAAGTTCAATAAAAATTAAAAATTAATTTGCATAGTGATATTCCTTTACAAATCGAAAGAGATTATCAAATTTTAATGTTATAATTGTACGTTGCATCTCATCAGATACCTTTACTGATTGTCCTACACCATTACGGAAGGCAATATGGGAATTCTGTTAATGATGCAGCTTTCCTTTTTCCTTTGGCTACCTAACTGAATTATTATACACACATACACAATTTACATACACAATTTACATACACAATTTACTTGTAAATTGTTACTATTAGAGCTTCTAGATTGAATTGTGGTCCTACAATCAACTTTTGTTACCATTTGGTCATATTCTCAGGGAACAGTCACTGCTCGTAACGAAAGCTAAATGTCAATTCTCTTTTCAGACCAGTGAATAGAACTTTGTTAGGGTTTTCTAGATATTTTTTTTTTTTTTCATAAAATCTTTATAAAATCGTTTTTGTCCATCCGTCTGTTCACTAAATAACTCGCGAACGGTTCAACCAATTATCATGAAATTTGGTAGGAATGGGTACTCAAATCAAAGGATTCGACGAGTACATTTTATATCACTTACTTTTTTTCAGTTTTGAGTAACGGTAACGGGGTTATGCGCGTTTGAAGTTAAGCTTACGTTATGATCTCCATTTTTCTAAACCGTTATATGTACCGATATGAAACTTTGCACAAAAATTGGTTCTTATGAGCTTATATACGTTAAATACTGAGACTGTTGACATATGCTTAGAAAAAGTAAATAACAGTAAATTTGTGAAATTTGAATTTGTGCGTGTGTAGCCCCTCTTAGGTTTGCAAATATGAAAATTTTGTAACGTAAATATAGCGAATCTAATCATTGATAAGGGCGTTTAAAAATACCATACTGCATATCTTGTGAATGAATCCAACAATGGACATGAAATTTGGTGGGAATGCAAAGAATTGTAATAGTGCTTGGCACGAATACTTTTGAAGATTTCAGGACCAAGTTAATAGGGTGTCCCTGAGTAGCTGCAATGTCTTTTTTTCAATACTCATAGGAACGGTTTGTGTGGGTACTCATATCAACGAGCTTTTTCTTCTTCTTCTTTTAGCGGTACAGGAAGGTGTGAACCGCTGTGTATCTATATGGATTCGATTTATAGTTCGTCGTCTTTTCGTCCGTAATCTCCAGGGACAAAAACGTGGCAGCTGCAATGGGGTTTTCCCATTGTGAGAGGGGGTGAGATTAGTGGGTGCAGCTGGGCATTGAAACAAATGGGCCACATCGTGTGGCGTGCCAGCGCAATTTGGGCGTACGTATATGTTTAAGTCTATGCGAGATAGATATGAATTGAGGCGTGAGCAGAAGTTAAGCTAAAGTCACTCTGGTGGCTCTCGGGAGCCTAATCTCCTCAGGCGAAAAAAGTGGTGGGAGCGCTGAGAGGACTCTGTTCGTACCTAATCTCGCAATAGACCGACTCACTTCCTCAGTGTGAATCATTGCAATGGTAGCCCGGTATGAATTTTCATCAAAAGTATCCCTTTTGTAACCGTGGACCTCTCTCTCAAGGTCACGAAGGCCACGTTTGATGTGGAGGGGGAATTTCGTCCATAAGGTCACGGTAAGGATGATCCTCTCGATAACAACCTACCAGATATTGTTTTGTAAGTAGTCGATTGTGGTCATATATTGGCATCAAATGTGTCTCCTGATGTAGGTGATCCTGGGCAGACATCAGAAGGCACCCTGTGGCTGTGCGTAGAGCAGCATTTTGGCAGACTTGGATTTTATTCCAGTTTGTGTTATAAAGACCTTGCGACCAAACTGGCGACGCAAAATCAGCCACTGCTCGACCCACCGCTTTATAAGGGGCTAGCATAGTCTCTTTATCTTTGCCCCAGGTGCTGCCAGCCAGTGCTTTAAGAATGTTCCTACTGCGCATCTTTTCACATACCGCTTCCGCGTGATGGACTGAAGTCATCATTTCCTCAAAGCGAAGCCCGAGAATTTTTGGATTTGCAATAGGAACTGGTTTGTTGCCAATACGTACCCCAACCGGCCACCGACAATCACCTGACCAGGTGGTAAGGAAAGTCGCAGACGATTTGGACGCTGAGATGGTAAAATTTCTGCTGTGAAAAAAGCTTCTAGTCGCGCTAAATATCTATTGATATCTACGCGCATGACATCTCTATCCGCTCCATCATCAGCATAGGATATAACTTCAATGCCTTGCGGAGGTGTTGGGAGACCTGCCATATAGATGTTAAACAGCGTGGGAGAGAGAACCCCACTCTGTGGAACACCTAATTTGATCTCTCTAAGTTTGGAACGACTGCCCCGAAACTCGGTGAAGGATTGCCTACCAGCTAGATAGTTGGCAATCCATCTGATCTCTTGTGTCGGAATATGCATGTTGAGGAGGTTTGCCAGAAGCATGGAGTGATTGACCTTATCAAACGCATTTGATAGGTTAATCGCCACCATAATAGTTCTATGGCATGGTGTACGTTGGTTTAATCCGTCTCTTACACGTGTAGTGATCGCGTCAAGAGCGGTAGCAACGCCATCTAGATACATCAAGGCCGCAACTCAGCTGGATAATGACGCCATGGATCCGTATTCAATTTATTGACGGCTGCAAAAAAAAACAGAAACAAACATAAGCACGTCATCAACAGCAAGATCAAGGCAGTGAGACTAAACATTACAAAGTGGCACACAGACGGGCGAGTGTACTTTTTTTCGCGAGTTTCGTTTAGAAAATGTGTTGTTTGAACGGCAAACAATTAATTAAAAAGATAGTGGTTATGTGGGTTATTGACAGTGTGCAGAAGTTTTTATACTCAAAATGTAGTGCATGGAGAATGTGTCATAGAGTGAAAGATTTCCCCATTTAGGGATACCAATCAGTTTATTTGTGATCGCGAATAGATAGTACGGATATTGTAGGAAAAAAACGAGTAAGTACGAAAAACGTTTCGACGGCGGTGCTGCCATCGTACAACCGCACAGATAAATAAAAAGTAACAAGCCACTGGCTAAATGCCATATGGCCACCATGACGTCACTACTTGAGATGATGACGACAATGTAAACTGCGAATTTGACGTCTATGATTCTACATTGCGGCCTTAATATATAGACGGCGTTGGCGGTAGTCGTACTATGCATGCGTCTAAATGCATGCTGATGGGGTTCTAGCAACGCCATCTAGAAATATCATAGCCGCAACTCAGCTGTACAATGACGTCATAGCTTAGCTCTTAAATTTTTTATTTACACGAACAAACAACAAAAACAAGCATCACTCGGAATCACTCGTAAACGTCAAATCCGCAGTTGAAATTGCATTGCATTGTTGTTGCCTCTTATGACATTGTTGTTGTTTGCCCGTGTTCGACGAACAATTCAATACGGATCCATGACGTCATTGTACAGCTGAGTTGCGGCTATGATATATCTAGATGGCGTTGATTGTACACGAATCCAATAAATGACTACTAAAAACATGTTTTCGTAATGCGTCAATCGCATACGGCCAACCCGCAGTCAGTCGTTGCTTTCGGTACAGGAACATTTCGTTTAGTATAGGTGTGTTTTTTTGGTTATCCCGTATAGGTTTGGGTAACGATACTTCATATAAAAAAATGGCAGGTGGGTCAGCTGGCATTTTTTTATATGGAGTTTTGTTACCCAAACCTACACGGGATAACCAAAAAAACACACCTTATACGTCTAAAATTTAAACCGAATGAATCGAGTAGGCTTAATGATATTATAATAGAAATATGACTGTGAGCCCTTGAGATGTTCTAGTGTTTTTTATGAAAAAAAAAAACACAACTGCAATATTCGTATGGATGTTAGGTTATTCTGTCCTGAAATGATAGCGACGTTTTTTTCGTATCGCAGGTAAATCTGACTCGAAAAAAACGATCGCGGGTAACATCCCGGTTAATACCAAACAGATGACATTTGACACTTTTTGCGCATCTTTGACTCACCTTCGTCGGCTTATTTTTTAGATGTGGATTTTATCACGAAAGATGATTATTTCTTTGCGAAATCTTTTCTCGTGATGAGAGAAACTTTCACATTTGGTTTGAAAAAAAAAACAAATTCCCTCATATTTCCCCGTGTAGGTTAGTTGCACGCGTGAACTTTACCTGGGTAAGTGTCATTTTTATACCCTTCGCTCATGTTTGAATCACCAAAATTGGATCACTGGGTCATGGGGCTGCCATATAAACCTATTTAAGTTCTTTTATGAAAAACTTTTTTATTTGTGCACCAATTTCAACCAAATTTCACACAAATGTGTTTCTCTTGAGGACACGAAACATATCTAAGAATAGATCAAATCGGACCATGGGGTCATGGGGCTGCAATACAAACTCAACAACCCCAAATTAGGTTCTTTTAAGAAAAACTTTTATTTGTGCACCAATTTCAACCAAATTTCACACAAATGTGTTTCTCTTGATGACACAAACCATATCTAAGAATTGATCAAATCTGACCATGGGGTGGCCATACAAACCCAACCCCCATTTTTGTTCTTCTAAGAAACATATTTTGCACCAATTTCACAAAACCTTGAAATAATGTGTCCTTACCAAAGCCACAAAAAAGTTCAAAACGAATGGAATCGTACTGTGGGGTCATACTCCCGCAACCAGATAAAATTTTAAATATTTTTATTTGCCTACTTATTTCAACCAAGCCCAAAACTTTTGTTAAGACGGAAGAAAAAGAATGAGGACGAGGATTAAATACAAGTCATAGGTGACTCCCGAAAAGAGCTTTTAACCCAAGGAGAGCGAAGGGTATCCAAATTTCGGCCGCGCCCGAAATTAGCCTCGCCATCGGCGGTTGGCGAGCGTAGCAAGCAAGGGGCGAAGCCCCCTAGTTTTAGTTAGAATAGGAAGGAAGGGTTTTTTTTATTTTTTATTTTCTCCCTCTCAATGCGCGATTGATCGTATAAACTGGTTTTTCGTTTGCATAGAACTTACATTAATACGGGTTAGCACCTCTTATTAAAAAAAATATTCAGAATATTTTTTTAAGGAATTTGTACTTATTATTTGAAATTTGAACCAAATGACCGAAATGCTGGAAATATCAACAGCATCAATATTTCAATTTAGAGCACACGAATTTGCCTTTGATGACCCACAATCGCAGCAGCAACAGCAACACCCGCATTTTTTCTGTTGCTGCTGTCAATGTGGGTCATCAAAGGTAGACGCTTGTGTTCTAAATTGAAATATTGATGTTGCTGCTGACGCGTCCAATCTATTTCCAGCAAAACACCATTATTAATGAACTTAAATGGCAACACCGTGCGCTTGTTTCTTTCATTGTGAATCAGAAGTTTCTCTCATATTGTGAACTTGCGTTTGTTATTATTGTTTACAACTGGGCAAACTATGTATTTGGTTGTGCATGTATGGGCTAGTGCTACAACTAAAGTACGTACCTGTGATTTAGGCTTTAAATTCGAATAAATAAATCGTTTTCCATTTCAAGATCTGCCATAATAGACGTATCGAGTCGATAGTTTCTTGCATACTGTGAATTGTTACATTTTTGGTAATGGTAAGTCGCTTTTTTTCTAGCATTTTTTATGCGCAAACTGATAACTTAGGTGTGTTTTTTTGGTTATCCAGTGCAGGTTTGGGTAACGAAACTCCATATAAAAAAATGACAGCTGACGCACCTGTCATTTTTTTTATATGAAGTTTCGTTACCCAAACCTGCACGGGATAACCAAAAAAACACACCTCTTGTTTCCTCGTTATTTGCTACATTTTTATTGGTTTCTCTGTATCTACCGTAGAGCATCATAAACATATGTAGCTTGTTACACTATCAAAATCATCTGTTTTGTTCGTAATGGTGGTTTCGTACACCATCCATTATGCATAACTCATAACTAGAGCCCGGATTTTCATGCAGTAAAAAACTGAAAAACGTGCAGTAAATATGCCGAAACGTGCAATATCGTGCAATATAAATTCCCAAATGTGCATTTTGCGTGTAGTATTAATTATTCTCTAGGTTAGCTCATTTCAATCAGGTTTATTAGTTTAGTATCCATCGCACAGCCTTTGTCTTTATCTAATTCGTGAATAAATCGTTTTCTAAGGGTGAAATGTTCCTATTTGTATTTAAGTTTAGTTAACTACCAGTTAATTAACATGCACTGCACAAACAGCTGCAAGATTTTATAAAAATCAACTGGCGTTTGAAGATATTTCCATATGGCGATGGATTTTGTATATTTTTTCACTTGTTGTTTCTTTCTCATTACTTTTATTCTCTTCTCTGTCAATCGGAAAATTGTGCACATTTCCAAAAAATCATGAAAGAGGCTAAAAAATGGAAATGTACGTTTATATTAAAAAAAACCCTAAAACGTGCATTTTCGTGCAATATCCCTGAAAAATGCCAATTTCGTGCAATTGCACGAGAATCCGGCCTCTACTCATAACCTAGCTTTTGCCGATTTGTTTCCGTAACCGGTTGCTGACATTTTCATCGTATATTCACAATTGCTGACGACAGGAATGCACGTTGTGTAGTTCAGACCACGATTCCATCATCCATCCATGGTCTGTCACTGGAGATCTACTAAATACACAAAGTCAGTGCCCACCCCAACCCGTACGATTTTGATTAAATACAAAACCACTCGAGGAAGAAATTCTACAATCTTAAGACAAAATGGCTGTTGATTTAGTTGGATATTTGTATGCTGCTACTGTTGCAGCTGGAGGAATCATGGGTTATGTAAAGGCCGGTAGGTAGACGTGATAGGTTTCCATTGGCGTAATTTCTTGCTAATTTTACTTTTCGTCAGGTTCGATTCCGTCTCTGGGCGCAGGTTTGGCATTTGGAGCTATTCTTGGCGTTGGTGCCCATTATAATTCCCAAAATCCACCACGGCCCTTGTTGCAATTTGGAACGGCCTTAGTACTGGCTGGAGTCATGGGTACTCGCTGGTCGAGATCTGGAAAGATTATGCCTGCAGGCCTTATCTGTGTGCTCTCTTGTGCTGCTCTTATCAGGAATGTAGTTGTTTATAACAGATACTTGCCAATTCCTGGCAGAAATTAGTGATAATTTGTTTTTGTAGTTTATGGGTTTTGTATGAATATATAAATGGTTGCGGTGCAAAAGGTTCATACATTTATTGAATATTTAGGACGAAACTTTATATCGATACCTTAAAGCACAAAAGTGCTAAGTCCACTTTTTTCAATTTTGAGATTTTTGCATCGTATTATTCCTTGTCAAGTTCTCCATCGAGTACTTAATCTTGAAACAAAATTTACTCAGCTAAATTCAAGGAAATTAACATTTACAAGAAGCGCTATGTCCTAGGTTGATCCAAAAAAAATTGCACAAAAGTGCTAAGTCCAGTTATAGTGCTATTTTGTGCTAAGTCCATACTTGCAACAATTAGGAAGTTAAATTTTTGGTAATAACTGCCATAAAACGAATCTATATCATTATGAGACATAAATAGGAATAGCCAGGGTTGCTTCCTGATTAATATAAGGCGGGTTTGTCTGCGGGATTGCAGGATAACTCTAGATGGGATGAATTGTCTGTAAAATATTTACATGGGCATATTCTTTCTTTGAATTGTATTGAAATGGGTAAAAGCCAATTGATCGTCTAACTCCGATGCAAAGGTTCAAATGAGCCCTGGTGTTCAATTAAGCCCTCACATTTAATGGCTTAATTTGAATTCTCTATTTTCTCTTCAAAATGAAACCTTCATAATATACATTGGGGCTTGTGTAAATGCCAGCTTACATTGAATTTTGTGTAAGGCCATCCCTCTCCAAAATCTACAGCTCAGCTTGACACCTGGCATTCGCATATGTTCAACGCGTTGTAACGACATATTTTTATCAGCTGTACTCACCCACTGTGTTCCAAAAGATATACTTTCCAAAAGACCCGTTGAAAACAGTTTGATCACGAAAAATTAACGAAAAAGTAAAAATTGTTTTAGGCCAAAGGATTACTCACTACGTCCACATAAAATGTTTCGAAGCTCTTTATCGTGCAGTCTGAAACACGTATAATTCGGGTATTATCAAAACCAAACAATAAACTTGCATTTAAAACAACCAGAAAGGGACGATTGTACTAAATATACGCAAATTCGATTTTAACAGAGTTTAACAGTGGTTGGTGCAGTGAATAGTGTACTCGCCTTCGAAGCGTAGGGTCGTAGTTTATGATAGTTTCCAATTCATGATCCAAGTGGCGGATCATTCAGATGTTAAACAAGTGCCCAATTATGGGGATAAAAACCTCTGCAGAGCGAGCTGTTGATCTAAGCGGTTTAAATCTTAGGGATTAGATGCGAAGGGCAGCTATTTATTTATTTATGACTTGATCGACATATTTCGAGAGTAAATTGAAGAAGCTGACTCAAATAAAAGACTACTTTGAAAAAGATCTGCCAAATTAGAAAAAGTAAATGTATAACTATTGATATAAGTCCTTAATCCTAATGATTTTCTGGAGTTTGTATTTCACCAGCTAATGCATGCAGAGACTAGACAGAGACTAGATAATATTCGAGTCGAAGCTACACCCAAAACTTCATTCAAAAGAAAGGGGATGTCGTTTGGGACCGAGTTATGGGATGTATGTATGTATTTCTTTCTAAAAGTCCGGCGAGGTTACCCCTAGCCCAATTAGACCAGAGATAGGTCCGAATAATACATTTATTAATCAGTTGTTTGAAAAGATGTCATTCTGGCAATCTTATTTAACTTACATCTCTAAATTCGCAGTTCCACTGCAGGAATTTTGGGGCAACATCTTTGACCATAACATGATGGTCACATAGCCATCGCACTGGGAAAACGCGATTCGACAATTAGGAGGTCGTCCTATGCCTCGTTCGTCAATATGTTGCACTGGGTGACTTGCGTTTAACTAAAAGAAAAAATATATCTTATATTGAAGGAGTTTAAAATTGTGTCGCCGTTGACAAAGAGGCAACGTATCTTGAGGCATTGGCTTCGCCCAATGGAATGACGACTTAAGATCATCCGTGTCATAAAAGTATGGCTGGTGCCGAGCAATGACAGACCAGGTACATCACCCTCTCTTTATCCTCACAACTTCTGCAGTATTAATTTTGTGATGAAGTTGAGTCTAATGCTAGAAATAGAATAGACGCAGCAACAGCAGCAGCATTGCATTGCTGACAAATATGCTGAATAGCAAAAATGCTGTTCAGCATTTTTGTCTGCAATTTAAAATGCATTGTGCTTGACATTTCGCGCTGCTGCTGTTGCTTTTGTTGCTTCTACTCTATGTCTACCATAAGTCTCCTAGCGAGCTTCATAATAGGACCACCATGTCCTGTTATGACCCTCACTACAAATTAGCTTCCTGGTCAATGACAGTAGTGGGATAGAAAGGACGACGTCGAGTTTTGACCAGATCATCTTTTGGTCATCTCGCGATCATTACCACTTTCGAAAAGCATAAACTGATGAGACACATTTGCTTCATGGATACGAACTGGTGGAAACTCAATGAATTGCTTGCATCTCATGGTATGTACATATTAAAAATATTATCACTACATCCACATTTTACAATATTGTAACGACAATACGAACATTTCTCCGTCAAGTCCATGGTTGGTACAAAATTAAGTGCTCAATAGTGCCAAGTCCGTACTTTCCTCTTTTTTTCTCGATTTTTCTTTGAAATTGTGACGATTGCTTGCCATATTTTAATACAATTATCCTTTTGACAGTGTAACCTGCTTGAAAAGCTAAAACAATTTGCAAAAATAAAGTTATCGGAGATGGGAACAAGGTTTGAAATGTTATTTTCACGTTTTCTCCAAATGTTGGAAAATGGACCTAGCACTATTGTGCTTTAAGGTATCGAATGTACATGGAATGTAAGAAATACTTCAATATAACTTTCGACAAGGCTCTTTCTCATGTTCTCATTGATTAATATTTGTCGAATGAAAAAATAACAACAATGTATTGGTCAATGCGATGGCAGGAAAGAGCTGCCTGTAGAAATGGGCTGGGATATTACCAGGAGAACGGAGGAAGTACATACATTGCGGACCGAGAAACGCGCCCCAATTATAGTAGGGAAGATACGAAGAAAGGGTGTTAATTAATTGGGTGAAACTACACGCAGAACAAAAACAGTTTTTATATGATAATTGAATTTTTCCTTGCCTTGCTCCTCACGAATCTCTTCTAAAAAAGCCGGTTTTTCATTTTGTTCTTGTATTTGAAAAATCAGGTTTAACTTTGGACGCTATTTCGAAGAATACCTTACGATAGCTCGGACTCTTGCCACTCGGATTTAAATTTGGACTGAGTAGGAGGCATTTAGTGCCGAAAAGCTAGTATAACTTCGCTATATCGTTGAACATTAAAATATTTTACCAAAAACTATAGTCCTCTTATATTCAAGCCCTTTAATGGAAACAATAGATGCGTTTTGAACTATTGAGTACTTTACAGAACAGCACAACATGCATACAAGTCGAACATGATTAGGATAGGAGTTGTTTTATATAGAACACAGCTATTAAATTTATATGGAAGTTGTGCTGTTATGTCCTGTACTCGACAGTTAAAAGTGAATCTTAAGGATTTGGACTGCTTTGGTATAGGGGCCGCCAGGAGTCAAACACCGAACGCACTTAGACCAAAATTTGGTCCATTGTGATACCCCCGAGTGATACGAAATGAAATGAAACATTAAGGTATGTTAATACCTAAGCTAAAACCAGCCTGTGCTGGCAATATATTTGATTAGCGATAGTTGGCTCACATCACGTTAATCATTCGTATCGTAAAAATATGTACCTTGAAACAAGAAAACGTCTTCGTCTCTGCCAGGGCTGGACAATGGCAGAGAAAATTATAAACACTTTCTTCCCGACCAACTTGTCGTTATGCTTCCTGTCTATTTACAGTATAATGGTTGATCTGACCGCGTCCAGGCGGGGCTAAATTAACCTTGTTGTAGCGCATGTGACCATCTTGCACTAGCCCTATACATTGCAGTTGTAGTAGCGCTGCAGAAGGGCGTGAGCCGCTGTGCTGTGTTGGTGGAAGTGTTCTAAGTTTCGTCGTCGTCCTCGCTTATTGTCTCAAGCGTCAAGAACGTAGCAGCTGCATAACGCCCTCGGAGTGAGGTTAGTGGGTGCAGCGGGGCATCGAAATAGGTGGTCCACATCGTGAGGCGCACCAACGCAGTTCGGACAAATGTTCTGGATGTCCGGGTCTATATTCGAGATAGGTACGAATTGAGGCGCGAACAAAATTCCGACTTAAGCTGGGCTAGTGTCGCTCATGTGGCTCTCAGGAGCCTAGTCTCCTCAGGCGATATCGGTGATGGGGGCGCTGAGACGACTCTATTCGTGCCTAATCTCCCAATAGTTTAGACTCCCCGTTTCTAAACTCTGTACAGGATTGACGACCGGCAAGGTAATTAGCGATCCATTTATGGATGTACGGTGGTGTAGTATTGCGGAGATCTGTTAGCAATAGAGTGTGGTTGACAGTGTCAAACGCTTTTGACAGATCGAGAGCAACCAGGACGGTACGCTTGCATGGTTTCGGCTGGTTAAGTCCATTAAATATGTTGGACGTGATCGTATCGAGAGCGGTGGTGGTGCTATGCATTTTACGAAAACCATGTTGATGATTGGCAAGCTGTATGTGCTCTAAAAGTTTCGGCAATACTAGTGCTTCCAGTATTTTGGCCACAGGAGAGAGGAGCGTTATTGGACGGTATGATTCTGCTAGAGTATGGTCTTTACCTGGTTTGGGTATTGGGTTTATGCGGCCTTTCTTCCATAACTCAGGAATGATGAATGATTTTAACGATAGATTCATCGTAGCAGTGATATAATCAATGGCCGGTGAATCTAGATGTTTCAACATGATCATAGCAATGCCGTCAGGGGCGAATGCTTTGGAGTTTTTGGCATTTTTAATTGCAAGTCTTACTTGATTTGAGGTAACCTGAAGGTGTTGATCGGTGGTGCTGTTGCGGATAGCTCTTGTAATAGTGCGCTTGAGCTTATCCTTTTCGGGATGTTCGACGAATTGTTGATTGAATTTTGTGAGCGGATTTGTCGTCGTTATTGTAGGACTTATCACCGAACTTGATGGCTACCTTACCTTTGGTTTTTGTGAGGTTATATAACGCACGTACCGTTTTCCAAAGGTTGCTTACACCGGATTTTATGTGGCAGGATTTTAAATGCTTGTTCCATAGTTGTCTTCTGTGGTCATTTACTTGCTGGGTTATCACATTATTTAGGTCGCTGATACGAGGATCACTGGGGTCTAGTGCTCTGAATTCATACCTCATTTTTGCCAATTCTACGGCACTGGATGGAAAGTGTGGTCTCAAGATTGGTATGCGGCCGGAAGGGATGTATCTACTACTAGCAGCATCTACGACAATCCGTCTCAGATTTTTTTCAGCAATACATTACAGTCGCTTCTGTTGCCTGTTTACAAGAAGGAATTGACACTTTATTACGATCGCCCTCTAAGGGCATGGTGGTTTATAGCACAATAGGCTTCAGTGCTGCGAAACCCTATGGGTTCACGAACTCTACAATCTACATGGTGGTCGCATTAAAAGCGAGACGGTCCTCATTGCAATTCCCTTCTTCCATGATTGCAGATATTTTCGCTTGAAGGACACTACAGTGGCTAGGTAGATGGACTTACGTCCAGTCATATGTATGTCATTTGTATGCAGTATGTAGGTCATATGTATGCAATATGACTGGACGTAAGTTGCGTATACTATGTAAAAAAAAGGGCCACGCCACCTACCGAGGACCATTTTGCAAAGGCCACGAGCTTATTATGGGTACTATTAGACTTACCAGAGTGTCGTTCATGATAACGGTGAAAAACAATACGGGTCTCGTCTTTAACCAGGTAGTCTTAGGGCCAGTTTCTCGTACATGTTATCTTGGGTTAGTCTTATCGTATTTACATTATTTTGAATTGCATTTTTGTTTATTTTGCATAATTATTCCATATTGGGCTTAGTTACGCCATTGTATGAAATTGCGTAAATATTTTTAACATTTGAGATTATGGCGTAACCATGCAAAATATGGTGTTACTATGCAAAATAAATAAAAATTCAATTCAATATATTGTAAAAGCTTTCTGAAAATTGTGTGCGTCTTCTCTATACGATAAGACAAATGAGATAAGATGTACGAGAAACTGGCCCTTAAATCATAAAAGGTAAGTGGCCCTTATTTGTTGTGAGCAGTATATAATGAAGATATCATCATCGCATGTAGCTCCTTTGTTTACCATCGAGCCAAGATACTTGAACTTGGGATATGACTTAAGCCTTTACCTTTGATGTACATATCTGATATCGGTGCATCTGGGTCTGAGAATGGGCAGCATAAGAACTCAGTCTTTGTTATACTAACCCCATGCTTCTCTAGAATGTCACATCATTTGGTAAGTGCACCTACGAAGGCAACGATGTTAGACTACTGAGGACTGTATCATCGGCAAAAGGAAGAGATATTTCTAGGCCGTCAGAGATACGTGTTAATAAGTAGCACATGATTATGCTGAAGAGCAACGGACTCAATACACTGCCTTGGTGTACTCCGACCTTCACCAGAAATTCTTCAGTTTCACCGGCTGTGCATCTAACCTTAGTCGTAGCTCCATCATACATGTCTCGTATCATCCTGACGTATGCCTCAGGGACATTAAGTGCTCTCAAGGTCAACCATATCAGATCACGAGGTACTCTATCGAATGCCTTTTCCAAATCGATGAATACAAAGTGCAAGTCCTTTCGTGCTGCTCTATATTTTCCCATCGCAATACGAAAGCAGTGTATGACTCTATGGCCGTGTTTTTTTTACATCGAGGGCAGTTTTGCTGACCCAGGCGCGCAAAAAAAACTATCGAGGGTAGCATCCAGGTTAAATTTCAAATTGTCACTTAGGCATTGCCATTAATTTCGAAAAATTGCTCATAAATATTAAAGCCTCGTCTTCACTTTACAAACGCAAAAGTTCAAATGTAATTTTTTTTAATGAAAACATATCTTTATGTATGAATCATAATTTTGTTAGAATAAGAATTCGACGAACAACATTTTTAACAGGAATTTACAAACAAAAACTATTTTTTTTGCACACACATGTGTGTTGCATGTAAACTATACCTTAGAACTTTTCAATTTAAAATTTAATTTTAGCTAGTCATTGGAAAGCGTACTAGAAAACAATTGGGATTGCATACATTTAGGCGAGTTTTGGAAAGCTCATTAAAACTGGATAGCAGTATAATTTCTAACCTGAATAAAGTCACAGGTTAGCGTTTATATGAAAATTACCCCGTATAGTGTAGGCTAGCTGTTTTAAAAACACGGCCTTTATAGCCTTATCAAGAGACGCGAGAGCGTCTCGCCCGCCAAAGGAAAAAGAAAAACGAAAGCGAACAAGTCTATGATTACCGGAGACAACTTGCTTTTTTGTTTGATCAGGCTACAGCCTTCCAGGCAACAGCCCCAAAAAAATTTTTTTACCAAAATATTCCACATATCCTGTTCTAGTGCCTTTCCAAATAAAATCTTCGATCGGCACAATAACGGGTAAGATATATGCAATAAACGGTGAAATTTTCATCCTCACAGACTTAAGCGAGTAACCCAATTTCAGAATGAAGTCTACAGTTGCAGAAAGACTTGCTTCTACTGTCTCTTTTCGTGATGGAATTTTTATGAAATTTGGAACGAATGATCCTCTGGTGGTCCTTCTAAAGAATCAATTTCTTCCATTTAGATAAGTGGATGGAATAACGGTAAATTAATAGGTAAAGTTAACAAAAGATTTCCAACAATTTCGTCTATCGGCTCATCGCATTGACCATTTTTTTAAACACACTGCGGCATTGGGACATTTGGATATTGGGACACCGGGAGACTGGGAGACTAGGATCTTGGGGTAGTGGTATATTAGGAAATTGGGACATTAGGGTCTTGTGACATTAGGACATTGGGGCATTAGTCACAATGGGGAAATAGGGACGTGGGGACATCGGCATATTGGGGCATTGGGACATCGGGATATTGGGGCATTGGGACATCAGGATATTGGGACAATGGGACATTGGGATATTGGGACATTAGGACACTGGGAGACTGGGACATTAGGACACTGGGATATTAGGACATTGGGACATTATGACCTTCGGACAATCGGACATTGGGACACTGGTACATAGGAGCATTGGACCACTGAGACATCGGAATGTTGTGACATTGGGACATCGGGATATTCGCACATAGGGGCACGGGGATATAAGAACATGTGAACATTAGGGTCTTAGGTCATTAGGACATTGGGATATTAGGACATCAACACATTAGGACATTGAGACATTAGGTACACTGGGGAAACTGGGACGTGGGAACATTGGGGCACTGGGACATGGGGATATTAGAACATTGGGACATTGTAACATTGGGATATTGGCACATTGGGATATTGGAACATTGGGATACTGGGACATTAGGGCACTGAGATACAGGGACATTGGGACACTGGGATATTAGGACATTAGGCTATTGGGACCTTGGGACACTTGGTATACTGCGACATTGGGACACTGACCACTGGTACATTAGGACATTGGGCCATTGGGATATTATCACATTAGGATACTGGGACATTTGGGACATTGGGGTACTGGGATATTAGGAAATTGGGGCATTAGGACCTTGGGACATTAGGACAGTTAGACATTGGGATATTAGGACATTAGGTGGGAGACTGGGACATTGGGATATTCCGATACTGGGACATTGGGACACTAGGGTAGTGGGACATTCGGACATTAAACCATTGGGGAACTGTGATATTTGCACATTGGGACAATAGGACCTAAATTGGGACACTGGGACATCAGGATATTGGAACATTGGCACATTAGGATATTAGGACATTGGGAACTGGGATATTAGAACATTGGGACATGAGGACACTGTGACAATGGACCTTAGGGCATTAGGGCATTAGGACATTGGAACATTGGGACACTGTGACATTGGGACAATGTGACATTGGGACACTGGGTCAGGGGGGCATTAAGACAGATCAGTAACAGAACGTTAACAAAGCGTTGGTAAGGCAACAACAGAGCGTTAGCAGATCGTTAACAGAGTGTTAACAGAAAATTAACAGAGCCTTAACAGAACGTTAACAGAACGTAAATCGAGTAATAAAAGAAAGGTAACAGACCGTTTACAGAGCGCTAGCCGAATGATTAAAGAGAATTAAGAGAACATTAACAGAACGTTAACAAAGCATTAACGAAAAGATAATAGAGTGTTAAGAGAACGTTAATAGAGCATTAACAGAGTTAACAAAAAATTAACAGATTTAGCAGAGCCATAACACAAAGATATCACAAATCTATTTTGCACAAAATACATATTAATAAACTGTACCCATTTCATCCCAAAATTATTTTTAAAAAAGCTCAGCAACAGCCATTTGTGGCGTATTTGCAATTGCGTTTGCAGTATCTATTTATTTTAAAGAAGACCCTGTGAATATAACTTATGATATTAAATTTATGGAATATGCTGAACAAAAACCTATTGAAACTTTTCCCAAAACAAAAATATTAGTTGGCTACTTAAGTATGCAAAAATATATGATATCTGACCAAAAACAACAAAGTTGTAAAAGTTACCCCGCCAAAGAAAAATGCATTTGCCGCAAAAAGAATCAAGAGACGCGAGAGCGTCTCGTCCGCCAAAGGAAAAAAAAACGAAAGCGAACAAGTCTATGATTACCGGAGACAACTTGCTTTTTTGTTTGATCAGGCTACAGCCTTCCAGGCAACATCCCCCAAAAAAAATGTTTACCAAAATATTCCACATATCCTGTTCTAGTGCCTTTCCAAAAAAAATCTTCGATCGGCATAATAACGGGTAAGATATATGCAATAAACGGTGAAATTTTCACCCTCACAGACTTAAGCGAGTAACCCACTTTCAGACTGGAGTCTACAGTTGCAGAAAGACTTCTACTGTCTCTCTCCGTGATGGGATTTTTATGAAATTTGGAATGAATGATCCTCTGGTGGTCCTTCCAAAGAATCAATGTCTTCCATTTAGATAAGTGGATGGAATAGCGGTAAATTAATTGGTAAAGTTAACAAAAGATTTCCAACAATTGCGTCTTTCGGCTTGTCGCATTGACAGTTTTTTAAAACAGACTGCGACATGGGGACATTATGATATTGGGACACTGGGAGACTAGGATCTTGGGACAGTGAAATATTAGGAAATTGGGGTCTTGTGACATTAGGACATTAAAAAATTGGGGCATTAGGCACACTGGGGAAACTAGGCCATTGGGACATCTGGATATTGGGACAATGGGACATTGGGATATTGGGACATTAGGACACTGGGAGACTGGGACAATGGGGTACTGGGATATTAGGATATAGGGATATTATTATGACTTTGGGACAAAAGGACAATCGGACATTGGGAAACTGGAACATAGGCACATTGGGCCACTGAGACATCGGGATATTGTGACATTGGGACATCATGATATTGGGACACTGGGATATTAGGACATTGGGACATTAGGACATTATGACTTTCGGATAATGCGACATTAGGCATACTGGGGAAACTGCGACGTGGGGACATTGGGTCACTGGAACATGTGGTATTGGGACATCGGGATATTGAGACATTGGGACACTGGAACATTGGGATATTGGAACATTGTGACATTGGAACATTGGGATATTGGGACATCAGGACACTGGGAGACTGGGACATGGGGCACTGGGATATTAGGACATTGGGATATTATAACTTTGGGACAATAGGACAACGGACATTGGGACACTGGTACAGAGTAGCATTGGGCCACTGAGACATCGGGATGTTGTGACATTGGGGCACTGTGATTAAAGGACATGTGGACATTAGGGTCTTGGGTCATTAGGACATTGGGATATTAGGACATTAACACATTAGGACATTGGGACATAATGTACACTGGGGAAACTGGGACGTTGGAGCATTGGGCCACTGGGACATCGGGATATTGGGACATTGGGACATCGGGATATTAGAAAATTGGGATATTGGATCATTGGGATACTGGGACAATAGGGCACTGAGATATAGGGACATGGGGGCACTGGGATATAAGGAAATTGGGACATGATGACCTTGGGATAATATGACAATCGGACATTGGGACACTGGCACATAGGGACATTGGGCCACTGAGAAATCGGGATATTGGGACATTGGGACACCGGGATATTGAAACATTGGGGCACTGCGATTTAGGACATTGGAACATTGGGATATTGGGACATTAGGAATTGGAACATTGAGAAATTGGGACAATGGGACATTTTTACATTATATATGATATTATTATGATATTAGGCACACTGAGGAAACTGGGACGTGGGGATATTGGGCCACTGGGACATCGGGATATTGGGACATCAGGATATTAGGTTATTGGGACATTGGAACATTAGGATATTGGGACATGGGACCATTTGGATATTGGGACATTAGGACACTGGGAGACTGGGTCGTTGGGGCATTGGGATACTAGGACATTATGACATTATGACCTTGGGACAATAGGACAATCGGACATTGGGACACTGGTACATAGGGGCATTCAGATATCGGGCTACTGGACATTTGGACATTGGGACACTCCGATCTTAGGACTTTGGAACATTGGGATGTTGGGATATTGGGACATTTGTACATTGGGACACTGGTACATTAGGACATTAGGCCATTGGTATATTATCACATTAGAATACTGGGATATTAGGAAATTGGGACATTAGGACAATTGGACATTGGGATATTAGGACATTAAGTGGGACACTGGGACACAAGAAGACTGGGACATTGGGAAATTGCGATACTGGGACATTGGGACACTTGGGTAGTGGGACATTCGGACATTAGGCCATTGGGACACTGTGATATTTGCACATTGAGACATTAGGACATAAGGACATTAGGAAATTGGGTCACTGGGACATCAGGATCCCAAATCAAAAATATTAGTTGGCTATTTAAGTATGCAAAAATATATGATATGCGGGAGATGAATTTTTCTTTGGCGGGGTAACTTTTACAACTTTGTTGTTTTTGGTCAGATAGTTGTTTAGTTTGCGTGAGTCTCACTTGTTCTTATAGAAATGAAAAAGAAAACTTTCCCTGAAAGCGTCAGGCATCGGTTGCCCGACTTAAATTTTGTTGAATCTATTAATTTGTAAGGGTAACTTGTGTTAATGTCTGTATTCCATAAAGGTAAGGTGTCGGAAGTGAAACTGCGATTTTCTTTCGTTTCCAATTTCTTAGGGACACGGAAACCGCAAAATTTATATCAGAGCGAGCATTTCACTTCTACTTTAAAAATGCCAAATGCCAGTGATTACATGATTTCAGATTGCAAAATGTGTTGGAATTTTTTAATTTTTTTGGCTTATAACTTCGAAACTGTTCATTTCTGCGGAAACCAGTCCATAAGAGAAAACATGATTGCGAGTCCAACGCGATATTAATCTTCAATATGTGTTAAGCGGTGTCGCTACAATTGATAGTATTTTTTTTTAGTTTTTTTTTTTGCAATTTTGATTGTGTTTCGCAACGAAATGTTGGTGGGAAGTTACGAATTCGGGCTCAGCACCCCAAAATACATAAAGTACATGAAAGAATCGACTTTTGCGACAAAAAATGAAAAACCGTTCAATCTTAAAATTTGTCTCATAATATGGAACTATGTTAAAAATGGCAAACTTAAATCGTCAATTGTAGTAAAACCGCTAAACGGATAATATTTGCGTCTGTCTGGACGCGAAGTCGTGTGGTTTCTAACATAATTATGTAGAGTTTTTCGCAAAAATAAATAGTTTCAGATTTAGGGGCCAAAAAACGGAAAAAAAAATTCTGGTTTTTTTTCGTGATTTTGACCCTTTCTTTCATTTTATAAGTGAAAGTGTATTTGATTTGCATTTAAGGAAGTACATATCTCCGACTATATAAAATATGTATTCCATAATAAGATCAGTATGCCGAGGGCAGTCGATTGGGCGATGTCCTTCTGTCCATCTGTTGCGATACTGTTTACTGTTTAAAGCTATCGAGCTGACATTTTGCACACATGCTTATTTCGGTTGCAGGCTGTTTGTATGTTTGAATCACTAAAATCGGACCATGGACTTATGGGGCTGCGAAAAGAAGAATGACGTAAGTGCAAAAATTGTCATTTTTGAATTAAATATACCACTTGGTCTGAAATTGGCTAAATTTTCAATAAAAAAAATAAGTTATATATGTATATTAAAATTCAGTAGTAATAATTGAAGCACAAAATAGAGTACAGTACGTACAGCACGTACATAATGAAACTATTAATCGCATTTTCCGACAAATCAACAAATTTGCACTTGCGTCCTTCTTCCTCCGGATGTACGATATGTAAAATTGGTGGAATCGAGGCTGCCATACAAACCCAACCCCTATTTGATCAGCCTAAAGGAAAACAATTTCAACTGGTTTTTTTAACATTTTATTACAAAATAGTTTTCCATTTTTACATGTTTTTACATGTTCTTGAACATGATTTTTTAGTATTTCACAGGATTGTTTAGGACGTGAAACAATAAAAAATAGATGTACATTAACGTGTCTTACATTCTACACTTAAAAGACCCTATCGCTACCAGTTTGTTTTTATGATTTTTTTCTTGTAATTGATTCTTGATAAAAAAAAACATTAATCTTTGTGATATGGGTCATTGTTTGAAAATTATTATCTTTTTATACGCAAATTCCATATTATTTCATAATACTGAGATATAGAGAGTTCAGTTTGTTTGATCATCTCGGCTGAATTCGAAAACTGGGAGTTAGGTTAGTACTACTCATGCTTCGTTGCCAACTTAAAGGCTGGGTCACGAGGATTTTGTACATAACTTTTGTTTGCTGTTTTACAAAAATTTATAAGATAAGATATTTTTAAACCTATCTATATCTATATCGATGAAACAATGCAGGAATATTTTTAAATGGTTGGTTCGTATTTTAAATAGAATTATTATTAAGTGCTTTTAACACAATCTGTTTTCGGTTTTCATAATTTTAGCACGCATTTGGAAGTTACCTATAGCTATCCACTCTTAAGATTTATTTCGTTTATTTTACATATTGCTCGAGTGCATCATTAATGCAACTATATTTCGCTTTTCCCTTGCTTTTACAAATATACATATATTAATTATAGAAATTAGAAAACGTTTAGAACTGATCGTGAAGAAAAATTATCACATATGCATGAATACATAATAATATTATTATTATGTATGTTGTATAAGCTATCTAATCACTAAAATATAAAAAAAAATATTTTCTCACCAAAATATTTGCAGTCAACATTAACTAAAATTTAACATTAACACTACAATATCATTACACTATTTGCGTATTTATAATAATATTCTAGCAATTATTTTTTAAATAATGGCAATTTCTCGTTGGTTTCCGTAGTCGACGCTTTTTACTTCTTTTTTCCGCTGAAAATAGGCAAAAACAAAAAGGGAAATATTAGTATGAACATATAAATTTTAAGGCAATTAAAAGGTGTGTTCCAAAACACTTTGATTTTATGTAGTTATTAAATTTGGTTCGCTTTTGTTGAAATGGGCGAATTTCATTTGATGGTGATAGTATTTTTTTTTACATGAGCGTTATTAATAAATGCTAAGGTTAGGCGTTGAATAAATCTTATGAATTCCAATGTTTGTTTTTATTATGAGAGAAGGTAAGCGCTTTATAGTATGATAGTGTGGTAAGTTCGTTTGGAATAGTTTCGTTTTTTTGCGACTGAGTTTAGGTCTTGTATAGTGCTTGGAATGGTATGGAGTATGTAGAGGAAGTATGTGGTGTCAAAATAGTTGGAAAAGTCGAAAAGTAAGATTGCAGGTAAAAGTCGGTAAGCTAATAGTTTTTATAGAGAAGAAATATTGTAAATAATTTAGTTGACATGGACACATCTTGAGTTATTCTATGAATAATTGAGGAAAATTCAGAAATGGTTTGTAATTATTTACACAGATAAAATTTAAGATTTATAAACTAAAACTCGTCAATAAAATTTAAATGATTGACCAAATAACAACAAGTATTGAGCTTTGAGCAATCTCATCGAATGAGCGATAGAACAACTATTGCTCACTGTGTAGGCTTACATGTAGATTACATGTTTTTTTGCATATTGGTTATCTTGAATGTCTAATTCGTACTAAACTCTTAACGGACCGTGCTCTGTAGTCCTGATAGTAAGGTAGTCACTCTATAACTCGAAACAGTAAACTTTAGAGCAGTGATTGGTACAATTCAAATGTTGATGCTTTTTATATAAATCAAGAATTTTACGAAATATATCGAAGGTAATCTATTTTTGCGATACAATGGTCAAAATCTGTTTTATCCTTTCGATTCAAGAAAACATTTCGATATCGATCGATTTGTAACAATAAATATTATATAGCTAAAAGAAGCCTCTTATCAAAATCTAGCTTAAGGAAGATCGTAGGAAATATTGTAATCCTAGAAAGAAAGTCAATAATAATTATGTACTTCATAGGCTAATATGGCTTATGCTGAAATAAAAAATCACAAGAGGGGATCTTTTCATTTCACGATATACTATGATACAGTGATGATAAAACATTTACGGACTGTGGTCGCTCAAGTAATTACAATTTTACTTCTCAATGTATCGCTGCCAAAATAGGGCTTTTCTTGATTTGTCCTAACTCCTAGTGGAGTATGGTGCGTTGTAGTCTACCGTGTGTAGTCGTCAACGTTTCAACGACAACTGAATTCGGAGTGTGATATGGTTGTCAGCCATACCACTTCCTAGTCGCATTGTTAGTTTATTATTCTACGATAAGAATATTTCTTATCATCTCCTGAATAAGTTTGGAAACTTGTTTCTCTATGAATCTCTGTATCACAGAGTGGCGACCGAATGATCACTGCCACAGAGCACGGCCTTTTGCGTGAAGAATATCTTTTTTTTGCCATGAAGCAGATTTTCAACTACCATTAGCGTCTTGTTTTTGAATGCCCGGCTTTAATTGCGTGAACATAATCTTATATGGATAGGCCAAACCAAAAACAAGTTTCCTTCCTGCCATTGCGACAGCTGAGTTCACAACGAAATTTACGTTGATCAAGTTTATGGCGAATTATCTCTCTGTATTTCTTAGCTTCGGGAAATTATTAACAAAATAAAACAATTAACCGAAGAAAGCACATGTGAATAAAGTCCGCAACCTTGCAATCTTTTGACTACATTTAAATGGTGGAATAAATGTGCCTGTCAACTGTCAAGACAAGTATCACGCTCAATAGTCCAGGCCGTTGGCCCACCACTGAAATATGCTAAAATCTGGATATGACATTACTAATTTTGAATTTAGTACGAATGTAAAGTTTTCTTTAACTGAGATGACGTTCAGGATTACAACAAAAAGAAAGAGACATAAGTACGAAAGGGTTCCCGGTTTGAAGAAAAATCATTTTTTTTCTAATAAGTTAATTTTTAATATAGATTTTTTTAGTAATTCGATTTTTGTATATTTATTAAACCCAACGTGTGGATAAGAGTAGAATAAAAGACAGAAATGATTGTGCCCAAAGTATTAAGAAGAGTTTTTTAGTTGTTGTTTTTTTCTAATTAGCAGAAGGTATAATTTTGTTTGATTTCCTTTTTTATTATTATTAAAAATAAATTTCAGGCCAATTTGCGAAAGTTTGAATAAAGTCCCAAAGATTAAAAGAAGACGGACGTCACAAATGAGACTCCCAATGGGTGGATATCACAATAAAATGAGCCTCAAACGATATCTTACCCAGCTGACATCCTACAACGGCTACCGAGTGACTTTGCCATTCAGAAAATTATTCACGAATATCAAAACATTCCAAGGGGAGCTAAGCAAACCAAATGCCTAATGCACTCTTCTTTTCATTTCCAAGCGAACTGGACGGCACTACGGAAGACGGTGATTTGGTTGACGTAGTCTTATAATATTCTGCTAAATTATGAAAATCATAAGGATTGCGTGTAGTTGTCTTCAATTTTTTCAAGTACGAACTGAAGAACAGTTCTTCTGGAGTCATTGTACGCGATGTGTTGTCACCGTTTTTGTAGGCTTGACGTTTCAAGGTAGATGTAGGACTTCCTGTAGGTCTAGATGTAGTAAGAGTCTTTATCGTCGTACTAAGTATATTATGAAAAAAATTATTAAATGTTTTTGCGTTCAATAGACCGTCAATTTGGTTGTGGTTCTTTGTTGATGGAAAACTATTTGATGGCGGTTTTGTCGGTCCAACTAATGATTTATCGTAACTATTGTTAATATTTCGTGTCTGTGACGGTGGTGACTTATTCGTATTGGTAGTAGTAGTAAATTTTGCAAAACCAAAATAGAAAGGATTAATACTGGTAGGGGATTTTGTTGTGCTTGGTGTTGCTATCGTGGTCGTTGAAGCCGTGACTGTAGTAGGTGGCGTGTAAGATTTTTGACTATCAAAAGATTTTTCTGGTTGGGGAGGATCTGAAGGATTATCCATTGCCTTGGGAAAACTACTTAAATAATCATCAAAAGACCTATCAGACGCCGATGATGATGGTATCGGTTGTGCAGTTGTTCTATAATACAGTCGCTTTTTATATTTGATCGGTGCAGGCGTGGATGATGGTGCAACTATTGTTGTATCTTCTATATCATCATATTCATCGCTGTTGGGTGTGTTAAGAAATATTCAATTGTTTAGTATAAAACGTTACTTGGTTTGACAAGAAACTTAATTTTGTTTTGAGAATACAATTTTTAATTTTGTTTTGAGAATACAATTTTTAATTTGGACACCAATCAGTTTATAAAAAATTCATTTATACTTACTTGAAAACCGGTCGATAAAGATTCGAAAAGCCTCCGTCTTGCGTGTAGTTAGGAATAGCATTTTGCTGTTGTTGTTGTGGTATACACCGACCATCGAGACAATGCTGTATGACAATTTCAGTTATTGCAAGGTCCTACAATTTTAGAGATTTTTCTACTTACCAGTCCATTGCCACAAGAAGATCCTTCGGCGGCTGGTCTATATGCTACACAGTAGCCGGTTAATGAATCGAAACAAAATAGTTGTGCACACACTCGATCATCTTTAAAGCAGGCATATGTCCCTCGATCTCTTCGGCACTGTGCGTCTAATGAAAGTAGTGTACCGGGCATGGCTCGGCCAAGCGCTTCATCTTCGTGAGGGGCGTTGTGAAGGCAACTGGCTGTATCACCACTGAAATGAACAAAATTTAAAATGAAAAAATAAAAACTTTGTACAAGGAAAAAATCGCGTATAATAAATAAAATAGTCCTTTAAGGACAATAATATAGGAGGACCACCTAAGAGCGGACAAATTTCGTTCAAGACAGGGATGGTGGTCAACTTACATTAACTCAACTTAATGAAGGTGCGAGGGCGAAACAAAAGATTAATTTAAATAGGTGGCTATAATATGGAGTGGTCAAGTTAGGAAGTTTTCACTGCATTCTAAAAAGAAAAAAAACTAGAGCCAATGCAGAAGAAAAAGTCACCAACGTAATGCTGACACAAAAATCCATTTCTTTAGCTGGAGAAAAAATAAAATAGGTCTTATGAATGAAACCTCACGCCTCACGCTCACGCTTGGCCGAACGGGTAGATTTTGTAAAAATCGATAAAAATTTATTGTTTGTAAAATCGGCTGAATTGCAGTTGCTTTCTTCTCAGAAAAATAAAAAAGTTTTATTATTGCATTAAATACGTTTTTTCCAATCCAAAATAGCTCAAATTTTGACAACAAACATACCACAGATTGGAGTACATATTTTCTGTGCGTGTTTTCGGTGATTTTTTCAATGGTCCCTCATAGGATTGCATCTTCGATATCATCAAGAATAGGTGATGCGACTGTTTACGCCTTCTTCAAATCATGGAAACATATTTTTTTTGTCGTTGTAGCCGAAATAATATCCGGCTGGAAATTTTACTATCATGGTGCGGCGTGACATTCTTATCATCATAGTCTGTCAACCTTTTGAAGCTAAGCTTTAGTGTTTGTGTTGCTACAGATAGATAGTTGATAGCACAATTTATTTAAGCAAAAATGCCATCAATAAAATTTGTAAAATTTTTGCCGTTATGTCTTTATTAATTTGTGAAGTCTTAACATAAAATTAAAAAAAAAAACGAAAATTTCTCACCGTTTCGGGATTAAGCACTAGTCATAGGTACGCTGGAAAAAATTTTACTCCGAGGAGAGTGAAATTTCGCCCGCGCCCGTAATTATCCTCGGTTTTGTTCCTTTTTTCTGGAATCAACAGTTAATTTAAACAATTGTTTCCTACAACGGGAGACCTTTACTGGGAGATACTTTAAGTATGTCGAGGATGGGTGGGTGCGTTAATAAATTAGGAAAAAGATGTATTTAATAAAAACACTCCCTGGCCGGCATGTATAAGGGGAGCTCCTGAAAAATAAGTCTACCGGTGGACGAAAGCAGATAAGAACTGAATATTATTTCTTCTTCTTTTAGCGGTTCAGAAAGGTGTGAACCGCTGTGTATCTATTTGGATTCGTTTTATAGTCCGTTTTCATCCTAAATCTCCAGGGACAAAAACGTGGCAGCTGCAATGGGGTTTTCCCACAGTGGGGGGTGAGATCAGTGGGCGCAGCTGGGCATTGAAACAAATGACCCACGTCGTGAGGCGTACCAGCGCAATTTGGGCATACGTTTTGTATGCTCGGGTCTATACGAGATAGGTATGAGTTGAGGCGTGAGCAGAAGCGTGACCGGAGTTGGGCTTAAGTCACTCTGGTGGCTGTCGGGAGCCTAATCTTCTCAGGCGAAATAGGTGGTGGAAGCGCTGAGAGGACTCTGTTCGTACCTAAACTCGCAATAGACCGACTCACTCCATCAGTGTGAACCATTGCAATGGCGGCCCGGTATGATTCTTCATCGAAAGGATCCCGTCTGTAATCCTGGACCTCTCTCAAAGTCTCGAAGGCCACGTTTGATGTGGCATGGCGGGGGAATTCGGTCCATAAGGTCACGATTGGGATGTCCCTCTCGATAAAAACCTACAAGATATTGTTTTGAGAGTAGTCGATTGTGAGCACGTATTGGCATCAAATGTGTCTCCTGATGTAGGTGATCCTGGGCAGACATCAGAGCAGCATTTTGGCAGACTTGGATTTTATTCCAGTTCGTGTTACATAGACTCTGCGACCAAACTGGAGCAGGAAAGTCAGCCGCTGCTCGACTCACCGCTTTGTAAGTAGCTAGCATTGTTTCTTTGTCTTTGCCCCAGGTGCTACCAGCATTTTTCACAAACCGCTTCCGCGTGATGAGCTAAAGTCATTATTTTCTCAAGGTGAAACCCGAAAAATTTAGGATTTGCTACAGTAGGAACTGGTTTGTTGCCAATACCTACCTCAATCGCTATATTATTTCCAAAGGTTCATTATGGTTCAAAACATTATTTATACCCTATACCCATAAGATGGTATAGGGTATATTGTTTTTGTTACGCCGATATTATGTAACACCTCAAAGGAGCCACCGGAGGTATGGCAAAGTCTATATATATAAATGATCAGGGTCGGTCCCTGAATCGAATAAGCCATGTCTGTCTGTCTGTCCGTGTGTCTGTCTGTTAGCACGATAACTCCCGAAATAATGAAGTTACCGGTTTGAAAATATCGGTCAAATGTTTGTTTTGCTAAAACCTTGAACGATATTGAAAATGGGCCAAACCGGACGACGGGTTCCCCTACCTCCCATACAAATTACCCCTCCTTGATATTTTAATTCGGCCATAACTTTCAGTATAATATCGCTATCGACTTGAAATTTTGATCAATGTCTCATTCCGACATATACTTTGAGCTGATGGAAAGTGGAGTAGGTCCGACTACCCCTACTTCCCCTACAAAGTTATATTCAGCCATATTGATAGAATGTCACGAAAAACTTCAAATTAGTATCAAATGGTAGCCGTTGGATGCCTTGACAAGGTAATAAAGATGTATCAGGTCCAACCCATCTACCCCTCCCTCCCCCACAAAAAATATGAAATTGAATATTTTGGGTTTTGCGTGCCTTCTAGGTCTGTACATAGGGTTACTCATTGTGCTATTCGCACGATTAGAACTCGGTCTCGTTTTTAAACGCACAGGTCGCCGAAGGACGTTTGTTGAAATTGTTGAAGACATTGCTTGGAGCTCACGTTCCAGAGCAGCGAATTGTAATTTGCATCGGGTAACGGATAGGGTATCGTTTTATATGGCGGTATAGGGTCATGTCTTAAATTATTTCGGGGTTGGAAGCACTGGGGCGCCACTAAACATGCGATGCGCTCAATTAAAACGTTCTTAGGAATATTGAAAAAAATATCATTAATAGCTTTCTATTTAAATGTCAATCTCTTATACTTACTTGAGAAAATGATGAAAACTTTGTACCGTACACGGTGACCATCTGAATCCTCGTTCTGTGTGTCGTAGATCTGACATTATATAGCCATCTTCCCATCGACATTTCTCAGCACCTGGCCCACCTAAATAACTTGGTGGCGGAGATCCATCATGAACAGCACCCAATCTAAATGAAATTTCGTATTTAATTAACGGCTTATAAGTTACAAGCAACATCCAAACGTATCGCGGATTTGTTCACTTACAAATGACCAACTTCGTGGGCAGCAACAATAATTCCACTGAATCCACCAGTATCTTCAATAATTGCAACACTGTTAACCTTTTCTAATCGCTTATTAACAACACAAGCACCACCAACATATGCAAATCCTGTATTTATTATATTTTATAAAGGAATAAATATTTTTTTCTTCACTTAGATCTAGTAAAACAAAATTAATCTAACCAAAGCAGTATGTATGGTGAACATGAATGTATAAATGAAAGATTTGTATATGTAAGCCGCCCATTTCCATTTAATTTTGTTATTAAATATGAATTGAAAACATGGTATCATGCTGGTGAATTATTGTCCTTTGCAGTAACATTTTTGTTAGTAACTCTCACCTGTTTCCAAATATCCCATAGTGCGCAGGCTTGAAGACGAATACAGTTAAAATTCATGTATAAATTTGAAAAAATACTGTACAAATGATTCAAGTAGTCACGTGTTTGATAATAATGTAAAAGTTAAACAGAGTATCCGTTTATACCGCGTACTGATTGATAACTATAATAGATAAATTGATCTTTTATGCAATAGGATCATGTTCAATAATATAGGATAGCTACGAGAGTGGTACCTACTGATGCTTATAAGCCAGAGAACATTAAGGCGCTGGCTATGTAAAAAGAATTAAGGCGAAATCGAACACGATGGCACTTTGCTCGCTTTATGATACATATGTAGATTCTTGGTGATACTCGTACTATATTATTATCGCTGTATTCGTGCGAAACTGAATTCCTCGTAAGTTGCCAGTTTGTGTGATTTCACCTTAATAATTATGTATAGTCTGTTTTATATCAGTGTAAATATGTCTAGGGTCTTGCAATTACATAGTTGGACCAAACGTGATCATCAGAATCTTGACGTTAACTTTTAGCGATTTCAAATTTGTAATATCAACTACAATAAACTTTATGTGTTGCGATATAAACGGACTTAAATTTATTTACAAGCTTGGATTCGTTTTAATTGTCAGTCCTTGATGTAGGGGAAGTGAGAAAAAAAGCAAATATTTCAGAAGAAAGTTGAGTGTATAGATCGTGGCACATCGAAATAGGTAACTATACATATAGTTAAAAATGCATACATGTACGTAGTGTAGATTTTATTATGAAAAAGGAATTACACGATTGAAAAACGTGCAAGAATTAGAGTAATTTATTATATACAAAGAATAAAATTTATCTCTTTCCTGATCATATTTATACGAGTAATACAGAAAAAAGGAACATAAAATTTAATTGTTTTTGTGGAATTCTTTGTGTCCAGCAAGGAATTGTAAATAGTAAAGATTCAAGAGAAATAGGGCGCTTTTCTCATGCAGGTGCTGTGCCATGAATTACCTGCTGTACCACGTTTACATTCCCCATATGGTTGTAGTCGTCTGCACATATCTAATCTGTAATATGTTTTAATGGAGAACGTTTTCATATTTTCTTCAAGGATATAAAATATTTTATATTGCTGCAATTTATGTATGTTTTGAATAGAATACACGAGAAAGAAATTTTAGAGTTTAGAAAGAAGTTTCTTTTTTTTTTATAATAAATACTAATTTATAGTTTTAGGAAAGTTCCAAGAGTTAATCAAAATGATCCCTCCCCGATCCACTTCCGTCACTGTGCACACGTACGAGTGCATTCTGTTCTGCATTATCCTGTATAGCAAGCGTATACACTGCCGCAATCGCTTTTTACCAAATATGCATGTATAATGTACCTATATATTACGTGGAGAAGTAGACTTGGAGAAATAAAGTCAATTGAAAGAACTCACACTGTTTTCCCATTCAAAAGTTTTATCGTCATGAACATCATTGAGATAGAATAGCAGGGGAATGGAGCATCGCCGATATAATCTCTATAAATTTAATACACTCAATTAACGAAATATTGAATTTCGACAAAAGTCGCCAACTTTTACCATTACTTGCCGCAATACCCTGTGCATTTTTTTACGATAAATTACATTTATTTGAGTTTAGCCAAAAGAATAAGCTTGAGTCCGTGGTTTTCTTTCTCCTTTTAGCTTTAATTTAAAAACTAGGTTGTCTAGCCTCGTTCGGCATTTCCTCAAAAACCAAAACAATGATTTTCTTATATACATATAAGGCGATTGGTACAGCATTTAGTCAGAGTTACAGGCCAAAAACTTCGAAAAAAGTCTAAAGATTTATAGTTACAGCACTTTAAAAACTAGGAATGAATGTAGTTTTTCCCTTTAAATTTCCTATGTGTCAGCCCAAAATTGGACCAAGGCCGCAAATTCGTTAGTGACAACCAATTTCCAACATCCTTAACTGCTTTTTTGTACCTAGAGGTGTTAGGATCAACAGGACCCTCAGCAGAGAGCATTTTATCCCCATAAATGGATTCTCATTTAACATCTGAGTGAGGTTAAAGTATATCACAGTGGTCCCTTCCTAGAAGATGTGCTATTTAAGCTGGGGAGAGTTTGTAAATAATTTCTAAAATCGTATAAGTAATTGCAAAATGCAATGCAATGCAAATGCAATTACATATATAGGATAATCAAGAGACACGCGCCGGAGTCTCTCGTCTATAAAAGAAAAAGCGAGAAGCCAACAAGTTCTTTCATTGACAGGGCTTTTGCAATCCAGGCAATTTCTCCAAAAAATGTTCTGGCCAAAATATTAAGTACATCAACCTTTAGTGCATGGGCTATGAAACTTTTCGATCAGCGAAATCACGGGCAATTAGTATGGCCAAAACTGTTTAAAAAGCGGAAATTGAGGAAATTCATAACGAGAAGAATCTTTTTCAAATAATTTTTTTTCCTTTATTTTTCACGAAATCATTTTACCAATGTTTTTTGCGTATTGAACTCTCCTCTCAGTATCGATAACCGCATTTCTTACATTGGAACCTTCTTTAGGTGCTATGATTGGTGAGAGATGATGCAATCTCTTGCTACAAAATCAGTTCTCGTCACTTCCAGCACAGAACAAATTTCTTTCTTTCAAAGATTGTGCTGACGATAAACTGCTTCCATTTTATAGATAAGATACGACACATAACCGATGACCACCGCCTTAATACGGTTTAAATGAAAACCAAAGCCTCTTCCGATGCCTAGTGCCTAATGTCGTTAATAAGCTCCTCCTTTACTCCAATTATGAATTATCAAAGGATCTAATTTAGTGGAAAGCTTCTTCCGTTAATTAATTAATTAATTAATGTCGTTAATTAGGATCCTCCTTTACTCCAATTAGGAAGTAACAAAGGATCTAATTTATTGCATTAACTGAGACTGCTTAATCGCAGCTAATCGAAAAATTCTAATGGCTGCAGAGAACCTTATCATCTCGGGTGAATAGACAGCAAGAGCACTCACTAGGACTCTATCACTTAAAGAACCAAATCATTTCAAAAGCGAACTGCTGCGATGGCGATCCGTTATGTTAAGATATAACATCGAAGGATACAATGTTTTTATTCAGGTCCTTTTATTCAAGAAAATATTTGTTCAATAAAAATTTGGCTTAGAATATTTTTTAAGAAATGTCCGACAGAAATAGGTAGTAATAACTCCTGCCTCCTTTTTTATAAAGTTCCTATACTAAGCCATCCCATTACATGTAAAATTAATTCAACATTTCTATAGAGCTAGATATTATTTTCGAAGCGTGAAATTTTTAATTCAATTTAATGAAAAATTCTAACTTTTGGTCGATATAACTCACAGATATGTTCGAGAGTATAATATTTTGAACTAGGTAAAAATTAACGGAAGCAAGCAAATTTTTTTTTAAGAATTTATTTTGAAGACATTTTTTTCCAAAAATTATCTCAGACCTAATTACGTACTGATCTTCTTCATTTTTACACGATGATGTTTCTGATTCTGGTAAGAATGTTACAAGTTACAAAACTTGCACAGCCATAGCAACAGAAAGCATAGCAGCAGAAATTGTATGCTCCAAGAACTCGATTCATATTTTTATAAAAATCTGCAATTTTTGTTTGAGGGAGGGGTTTCAGCCCCCTCAACCCCTCCCGTGGTTGCGCCACTGGCATTGGATAAGCCTATTACACCTTAAATGCGGTACTGCATATGAGATTGTAATCATATTATTTCTTTGCGCAGCTGATAAATTTTTCTTTGGTGGACACATTTAAAAATTCGTTGGTTTTGTGGAATTATTTATTTTAGCATGACTACAAAAACATGGTCGAATTTCCTCATTGCTTAAGCCATTTTAATTTTGTCAGAAGTTATGGCACTAGTGGCTAGTTATGGCTGATTTTATATATCAAATAGGCATATATCGCGCTCTGTGGCTTACTTGGTTGAGTTGCACTCTACGATGCTAGTAATCTCGAGGTCCGCAGATCGAATCTCGGCGTGATCCAAAATTTCAGTACATGTGCGGATAGGAAATATATAGGTAAAACCCTAGTTTTCTGGAAATCACATGAGGAATCACAATCCCGTGCATTTATGCGGCAGTTTCCCGACACCCTGTATAGTGCTTGCAACATTATATACACTCCGAAATGATATGCAATGTAACGTTGGGCTGAGTTAACGCACCATGGCCCCACATGGGGCTATACGGTACTGAGAAGGCATATATTGTAGGGCATTCTCCCAATACAATAGAGATAATATTTTTATTTGCCCACGTATTCCAACCAAACCTCACACAAATATGGTTTTGGTGCGAAACTTATGTGAAAACAGAAGGTAAAGAATGGGGGGGGGGGGGATTAAACACAAGTCATAGGTACGCCCGAAAACCTTTTAGCCCGAATTCCCAATGATATATTTAAGTATGGTAGGCTCCCACGTTTTGTGTAGCTCATAATTAGGAGCAATTTGGTTTATTTTCAAAACCATTAAAGGGTATACAAACACGAACATTTCAAAACGATAGCTTCATGTTTGGACACTTGATTTTACCAGCAATGAGTTTTATAAAGCTCTCACTGATGAGAGAAGAACAATACCAGTGTGTTGTTCAAATACTGTCTTGTCGATAGTTCAACAATGTCCGTCAATGTCTTTGGCTACGAAATGCACTATGTAGATAATACAAGTATGAATACGTAATTGCATAATTTAGTTAGTTCCTCGATACTATTTTTTAATTCGTAATAACTGTCTTGCCAATTATTACAGTCTACGGTAATTGCTATATATCTTCATTTAATTACAATTTTATTGGCAAAACGATTTGTTGAGATTATAGAACTATTCTCATATTTTTAGTGCTTTAATTTTAAATCTATAGGTGAAAAACAATTCTATAATCTCAATTGACTCGTATTTGGCATTTTTCGAAGCACAATATCAGTAAGCTGCAGTTTAAAACTTTAAGCAATTGTATAACTCTAAAAGCTAACTATAGCTAATAACCGAATGAATATGTGTATGTGAAAATACAATGGATTTGCGATTATTCGCTATAATGAATTATTCTAAAATATGTAATCCATACGCAATTATCAACCCAATTAAATATAAAAAATTAAATATGTATGTAAATCGATGTTGTAATTTGTGTGGTTTTTGTGATTCTTGTTAAAATTTAAAAGAAAAGAAATATTTCTTTATTTTGGTTGGTTTACCAGCTGTGCCTTTTGTGCAACGGCCACCCTTACGTCTTCGACACATATCATATCTGTGAAATATTATTTATAGAGCAAAGAATTTGACACAGAAAGAAATTTAGATTAAAATAGGAGAGATAAAATACATAAATCAAAACAATATTCAGATGGAAAGTGATTCTATAAATAAAATATTAAATTAAATATGTAATAATAAGAAAAAAATAAGGTAAAATATTTGACTGAACTTAGATTTTCTTATTTGAAATTCTTCTGACTTTAAATTGATATTACTTGGGCCGAAATTGATAAAATTCACAAATCAAACAAATGAGGTCATAAATAATTTATACGTAATAGTTTCAATCAAACTTGTCTGATTAGATTGTGTAAAATTAAGCATCAATCAAGATTTTAAAAATTATTTTCATAATATACTAGTACAGATTTAAATTTAAATTTAATTTTTCTTCAATTAAATATAATTTTGTTAATTTGATATCCAAAAATATCAAAATTTGTTACTAATACAAATAGCTTCTCCTTCCAATAAATATTTTCTCAATTTCGTAACTCAATTTTAGGAAAGAAGATTGAATATAACGAATATTAAAAGGAGCAAACTTAAATTATTGAAAACAATCGATAACTATTATATATTTGACACCGAACATAAGTTTGATTCCTTCTGTATGTGATTAACAATCTATTACAATACTCACTTTGTAATGGCAACTGCGATATCATAAACTGGCAATCGTCGTTCACGAAAGAGATATTTACCCATGTCTGTTAAGGCTGCAGCTGAATCAATTGCATCTCGACCAACACGATTTCGTTCTAAGTACGGTGTTGCATCTCTTCCCTGAAAATTGAATAGAAAGGAATACGAAATGAATAAAATTGATCATAACGAAATTGAAAGTATAAATACCAATTTGAAATAAGAGACATCATAATCGTAAGGGTTGAGTGAAATAGGCAATAGTCATATTTTATTGTAACATTCAGATATAAGATCATATAAATTTGCTTGTAGTAATTTTATATGTTAAGTATATAGTCACGACGATATTTTGATGTTGCGTTGTATGACGAAGAAACATAATTTTTGACATACATTTTGAAAATATGTAGTAAAATCCAGTTTCGTCATAAAAAGCGAACATTTTTAGCATGTTCGGTATTTGAGTTTTATTACATCTTCATTCAAAATAAAAATAAAATATGTACATATGTACACTCAGAGAAAAGTACAGGTTAGATTAAACAAAACACACTTTACTCCAAATAGATTTCTGTTTGAAAATGCGCCCATCATAATTATGTTTGATTTGATTACAAACAGATTGTTGATTTAAAAAGAATATTCAACAATTTTAAATTCTTGAACGAAACGACAATATGTTCGAACTTGCATTTGAGTCAAAGATAACATATTGTTACTTCAAACACGCTAATATATTTGAGGCAAACATTTACGTATTCTAAATGATATTATATATATTTAAAGTAACACAAAATCATTCAGTTTAAACCATTTTATTGTTTCTTTTAAATATAAAATCAGTCCGTTCTAAAGTAATAGTGGTTAATGTGAAAATTTATATATTTGAATCAAATAAAATTATGTACATTTTTCCTAAACTTATGGTATCGATGGGTATGTTAATCGAATAGCGTCCAATGCTAATCCTATCCAATGGCCGTCTTTTCTGCTTAGGAAACGAATGCTAAAGTCGTATGATTTCTTATCATTAAGTACACGCGTGCAATATTAGAGCATGAGTCCTCCAAATCCCAATCGTCTTAGTAAACCCGTTTTTTATAGTCAGCCTGAAATTTCAAAGGAAAAAAGCTCAAAAACAACAGAAACTTGTGTAATAGGAAAAGTTACTTATCTGATGATTCCATGAAGATGTTAATATTCAATACCGTCGGCGACAGCTCTATTTTGTTTCCGGGCGTTATTTTTAAAATTTGGTCGGACGCTCCGGAAGCTCCTCGTAGAAATTTTAGCACCTGAAGTAAGGAAGAAAGGTTAGAGCAAAATTATACAGTGGATATATAAAGCTACAAAACATGGCTAAGTCGACGCACTACAAATTACAGGGGTTAGGGTTACTAGTAGGGAATGCATATATCTATAATGAAATTGACTCATACTTACAATATTTATACGTATTGCATATGTCCAATTGTTGAAATAAGTGTCTTAATGGCCTAGGTATCTCCGGGTATTAGTCGGTCATTCCAATCACTATCGCTGAAATTTTTCACAAAGTTTTCATTCAACTTGGACACTCAACTGTTTGCACCATTCGATGACAACTGTGCAATCATGACTTTCAGTTATTTGACAATAAAAATGTTTTTTCAAACAACCTCATTTTCACAAGAAAATTAAATTCGATTATTACAAATTAAAATACAATTGTTTTAAAAATACTTGTAATTTGATTTAAAACTCCACTGTTTGAAACAAAAAATAAATTATTCTTACAAAAGTCGTTTGGTATAAACTTGCTCTATTTCGATTCAAACAGACGAAGTCTCAGAGCAATTATTAAAATCTTCAAATCAAACAGAAATGTTTCTTCTATTAACAATATATCGAAAGTTATTTCAAACGAGATTATCAACAATAAACATGACTTATGTTTCTAGCAAATATTGTTAAACTAAATTTTTTATGTTCGTGTCAACTAAAATCTATTTAGATTGAATAGATTTTCATTTGGTTTACCATATTTTTAATTCAAACATACGAATTTTTAATATAAGCATAGGCATTTCTTTCAGTGTACATATGTATTACATTTCAGAAAGAAATTTGCGACATTAAAATCGTTGCATCTTAACGTTACGTAATTTTAGTTTTGGCACGGATAAATTGAGTTCCAAAGTAACATTATAAGCATTTTTCCTGCAGTCAAAACGAAATCAAGCCATAAAAATACAAATTTATGTTATAGCACACAAGCTATAAACATGATTTAACTGAAACATTATTATTATTACTTATTAAATCGTGTATTTTTTGTCTTTTCGTTTCCTGGAACACACCAGCTTAAAAGACAGACATAGACGGGGCGACAAAAAATAATTTCAAGACAGGCTCTTTTTTCCTATAAATCCATATACACTGCTTGTCATCAGATTCGCACACCCCTTCGCATGAATAGTTTCGGCTGATTTCCAACCAAACTAAAAGAGCTAAAATTTCAAAATTATAACTGTTAATAGCCTATTCAATTCTAAGTTAATTAAAACAAAAAGTATTTTTTAATATTGTTTTATAATTCTTTTTCGAAAAAGAACACACAAAACAGCCATTTAAAATTTGTCATTAGGAAAGCGCATGCAGTTTGGTTTCTGTCGATCTTCTACAATTGAGAACGGAGAACCCCAATTTTTTGTTTTTGTTTGAGTAATATATTAGGTTTAATATGGATAAGGGAAAATCATTATCTGCGGAGTATGGATCAAACTTTAAGGCTTGCAAGTAAAATTTCGAGAAAAAATAAAAAAAGTCGATAAGTTGAATCCGAATTCGTGAGTAATAAGTTAAGTAGCGTAAGGGTAAAAATAATGGAGGCGATAAAAATTGAGTATTTATCAATCCTTATGAGAGAGTAATTTTGAGAGAAGCATCGAGCCCTCATGACTCGGTCGCAAGGATAAGGGTAAATTTTGACATTAAGGCGAGCCTATTGTTCAAAGAGTGATAAGAAATGCTCCACATCTAAATAAATTAAAACTAAAGGAAAATGCGCTTACATTAAGAATGTTTTCTTCTCGAATAAAAAGAATCACCTTACAGAACCAGTTGGCCCTCGATACCATTACACCATCTATCCGAAAATGAATGCGATCCTAATGGTGTCCTTCCTAGCAAAGATCCTGTAAAGTAGACATTATAACTGTGTTACTCTTCTAAAGTGAACTTCTTCTTATCCGAAAAGATAACATGGAGCCATTCTTTGTTCCATATCAAGTTTTGAGTAATTTAAGCGTATTTCCTTCAGGCAAAATTAAGTTGGAGTTTAGACTTTACTTTCAGTTTCTTTAAATGTGGAGTTTTCTTATCACTTTTTGAACAAAAGATAGGCTCGCCTTAATGTCAAAATTTACCCTAATCGTTGCGACCGAGTCATGAGGGATCGGTGCTTCTCTCAAATTTACTCTCTCATAAGGATTGAAATGTACTCAATTTTTATCGCCTATGTATTATTTTTACCTTAACGCTACTTATTTTACACACGAATTCGGATTCAACTTTCGACTTTTATTAATTTTTTCTCGAAATTTCACTTTTTGACCTCCTTGACTCCTTGCAAGCCTTAAATGTTGATCCCTCTTCCGCAGATAATCCCTTATCCATATTAAAGGGGAGCAAAAGACTTCTCCATGTGTCCTCCGCGGGGGCGCCCCCTGGTAACGGTAGTGGGTAAAACCTCAAACGGCTAAGTCAAATCATCTGATGCGACATTTGGAAGAAGCACCGCTGCGCCTGAGTGCTGTATTTACATCTGCAGCGTCTCAGGTTACTTAACGTGATAGGTGACAGAAAACGTTTAACTCAACCACTAAAGCAGCATCTTCGAGGCATGCCCATGGTGGCCTTTACTCAACGATTAAACCCTATCATGGTTTAGCGATGTGCCGACGACTCATCCTAAAAAAACTTCAAGTCAAGAAACCTGAAACAAAAGCCTCGGATTGGACGGATACAAAACAACGACGACCCCGCAAACGAACAACTGATTACTCTCTCGGATCCTGGAATGTACGCTCCCTGAATAGACCGGGGGCTTTAAGGGCCCTCCTGGATCAGGCAGAGCAATACAAGCTGAGCATAGTTGCAATCCAGGGAACTAAATGGCTCAAAAGCGAGATTAACGACCTCAAATCGGACACTATTTTTACGAGTGGTAAAGAGGAGGGCAACAAGGAGTTTGGAGTAGCTTTCATCGTGAGCAGCTCAAGGACCACGTTATCGGCTTCAAATCCATCAATGAGCGGCTATGTGCGATCCGCATTAAGACCCGTTTCGCTAATCTCTGGCTCATTAATGCGCATGCCCCTACAGAAGTAAAAGAAGACGCGATTAAGGACGAGTTCTACAACGACCTAGAAACACTCTTCGACTCACTTCCATCAAACGACGTCAAGCTGCTGCTAAGAGACTTTAACGCCAAAGTCGGAAACGAAACCTGGCATTAGGGAACTACTGGAGGTCATAGCCTCCACGACGAAAACAACAACAACGGTCAGCGACTTATTGACTTCGCGAGCGGCAGAAACTTGGTCATAAGCTCTACATGCTTCCCTCATCGACGAATCCATAAGCAGACCTCACTCAGGAAGTCTCCAGATGAATACACCGTGAACCAGATCGACCACGTACTGATCAGCAAGAGATGGGCTTCTAATGTCCTAGATGTTCGATCCTATCGAGGAGCCAACTGCGACACCGATCACTATTTGGTGAAGACAACCTACAGGTGCAGAATCTCTTCGGTGCACCTAACGAGAATCAACCCTGCCAAGATCTTCGAGGTTGACAATTTGATTGATGATGCCACGGCGGCTGCGTATACTACAGCACTTGAGGAAAAACTGTCGCCCATGCTTGATAACATCAATAATCTAGGCATCCATGAGTTCTGGGAGGAGCTCAAAGACAGCATCAAGGGTCGCAGAAGAGGTCGTGGGCTATAAAGGCCAGTAGAACATTAGACAGGCGTACAAATTTATTATAAATAATATCAAGAACGGATATCAACCCAGGACAAGCCTATGTAAGGACAAGGTTGGTAACATCATCAGCGACATCGAAAGCGTCAACAAACGATGGGCCTCGCATTTCGAAGAGCTCCTCAATGCACCATCAACATCCCCCGCGGAGCCAGCTCCTGAGCAGTTAGCCGAACCAGGCCCTCCCGTTCTACCCCCAACAGTAGAGGAGGTGAGTCTTGCCATACAGTCGCTTCAAAATAATAAAGCGCCCGGCGCTGACGAGATCCCAGCAGAACTACTGAAGCATAGTGGAACGTGCCTGACCAACGCTATACATGCGCTATACATGTGCTACTATTGAAAATATGGAACGACGAGGTAACCCCCGAAGATTGGCGCAAAAGCATAATTTGCCCAATCCACAAAAAGGGTGACAAGCTGAAGTGTGAGAATTACAGGGGCATATCATTAGTTTGTACGGCCTATAAGATATTATCGAAAATTCTTGAAAAGAGAATTAATCCGTACGCAGAACGAATCATTGGCGAGTATCAAGGCGGCTTCAGACCTTGTCGCTCAACGACCGATCAGCTTTTCACAGTGAAGCTACTACTCCAAAAGTGCTGGGAATATAACATCGACGTATACCAAATCTTTGTCGACTTCAAGCAGGCATACGACATTATCGATCGAAGTGTACTGTACAACATTATGCTAAATTTTGGTATACCGGCAAAGTTAGTGCGACTCACAAGGATTACGATGACTAATACCGCCTCGCAGGTCAAAGTGCAGAACCGACTCACTGACCTATTTGAAACTTGTACTGGACTCAAGCAGGGCGACGGGCTGGCGCCGACGCTCTTCAACCTGGCTTTGGAGTATGTAATTCGAGCCATGAATATGGACAGCAGCGGAACGCTACTCATCAAGTCGACTCAATTAGTAGCGTACGCCGACGATATCAACATCATGTCTCGAAGGTTGGGTGATGCAGAAAGCCTTCTGCATAACCTCAATAACGCCGCAAAGGAAGTTGGACTACTATCAACGAAAGCAAAACACAGGCCATGATGCAATCGAAAACAAGGACGCCAGCAAATTCAAGCATCACAGTGGGGGACCTTAATATCGAGTATGTAGACAGCTTCAACTATCTGGGTTGTAACTTATCAAAGGACGCCAACGAAACCGACGAAATTAAGCGACGGATACAACTAGCCAATAAGACATATTTCTCGGTCCTCCCTATAATTAATTCGAAACTTGCGGACAGGAACACGAAGCTCCGCGTGTACAAAACGATCATCCGACCCGTGCTATGTTATGGCTGCGAAACATGGACCCTTACCCAAACCTCCGAAATTTTGCTAGACCGATTCGAACGAAAGGTCCTTCGGCGAATTTTCGGGGCCGTTCGCGAGCGAGACCAATGGCGAATCCGGTACAACCATGAGTTGTATCAATTGTACGATGAGCTGGAAGTATCGAAGATCGTGAAGCTTCAACGTCTGCGATGGGCATGTACAAAGGATGGACGATAATCACATGCCAAAGAAAGTTATGAATGCACAACGAATTGACGGAGCGAGGTTGCGTGGACGACCGTAGGTGAAGACGCCCACCAGCTGCTGGGCTTCCGAAACTGGAGGACAAGGTCACGTAACCGCGACAATTGGAGGTTAACGATTCAGGCGGCCAAGGCCCGACGTCAGGCTATCGTGCCACATTGATGATGATGATATTAAAGCTAATATATTACTTAAACAACAACCAAAAATTGGGGGTCCTACATCCTCAATTGTCGAAGATAGAAAAAAAGAAATTACATGTGCTATCCTGATGACAAATTTTAAATGGCTATTTGGTGAGTTCTTTTTCGAAAAACAATTATATAGTCCAATAATATCGTATTTTCGTCAGGAAAAAAATACAGAAGTTTATTTCTCAATTTTGTTATATGTATTTTGGGGCGCTGATTCCGAATATCAACTTTGCACCCTAAAAAACGTGCCGCAACCTTTAAAAAAGGGGGGAAAGGGGGGCATTTTTTTCGATTTTTTGCGATTGTTTCCAAAACGGTAAAAGATACAGAAAAATGGTCTGAGAACGGAAAAAACTACATAAAATTATCTTTGCAATGATATATAACACATTAGAGTTTAATTGCATATTTCGGCGTTAGAATAGCACATAAATTAGAATATTTTCATTTTAGACCTTTTTTAAAAGCTCCATAACTTTTCAAAGAATGTTAGTTCAGCCGTAAAGTTTTGTATAAGTATTCACAACAAGTTTAAGATAATTTTAACGTAAACATAAAGTCGCTCCGGTCAAGGACCCCCAGTATCCCCCCATTTAAATTTTTCAAAACGGCATATCCATAACTCCCCCCAAAATTGGAGCAGAGTGCTAAATTTTAGTTTGTTGAAATTGGAGCTCATAGTGACCCCACCCACCAAAAATCAGCTCATTCGGATAAAAACTAAGGGTACCTCCCATACAAAGTGACCCATCAGGAATTTGTTCTACGTACGAGTAGGTACTACTCATTTTATAAACTGTAGAACAAAGTTGTCTTGGGTCACTTTGTATGGGAGGTACCGTTAGTTTTCATCCGAATGAGCTGATTTTTGGTGGGTGGGGTGACTATGACCTCCAATCGCAGCAAACCAAAATTTACCACTCTGCTCCAATTTTTGGGGGAGTTATGGACATGCCGTTTTGAAAAATTTAAATGGGGGGATAATGGGGGTCCTTGACCGGAGCGACTCAATGTTTACCTTAAAATGATCTTGAACTTATTATGAGTACTTATACAACATTTAACGGCTGAACTAACATTCTTTCAAAAGTTATGGAGCTTTTAAAAAAGTTCTAAAATGAAAATATTCTAATTTATGTTCTATTCTAACGCCGAAATATTCAATTAAACTCTAATGTGTTATATATCATTGCAAAGATAATTTTATGTAGGTTTTTTCGTCCTCAGACCATTTTTCTGTATCTCTTACCGTTTTTGAAATAATCGCAAAATACCGAAAAAATGCCCCCCTTTCCCCCCTTTTTTAAAGGTTGCGGCACTTTTTTTAGGGTGCAAAGTTCATATTCGGAATCAGCGCCCCATAATACATAAAGAAACAGTGAGAAAAAAACTTCTGTATTTTTTTCACGGAATGGTACTAAATCGACACGATATTACTGAACTATATATAACAAAATAGTTTTTGTTTTAATTAACTTAGAATTGAATAGACTATTAACAGTTATAATTTTGAAATTTTAGCTCTTTTAGTTTGGTTGGAAATCAGCCGAAACTATTCATGCGAAGGGGTGTGCTAACTAATCTGATAACAAGCAGTGTAAATCCTCGAAATTACAGCTGTTGCCTTTAATCCTATGTCGGAATGCAATAGTTACATCACTCAATAAATCTTGTAAAATATATGTATTTCATAATAAATTTATCATCATTAAAATCAAATGGCAATTACTGAAAACTCATGATTTATGTCTCGTCAATTAAGAAGCGTTTATGCCCAAAAATCAATCTTTTTTTAAATTTCCATTGATTTCATATAGAATAAGCATTCGGTTTTTCATTTTTGTATTGTTTATCTTCTTCTACATCACAAAATATCAGTGTAATTCTCATTCGTATACATAAACGTTTGCAAAATACGTTGACATTGATTGATTTAACTATAGGTTGCATAAAACCAGACGAGCGCTTCGCAGATTCAGATTTGTTTAATAATATTGTGCGATACTCTGATCAGCGATAATTTATAGATTTTTTAATGAATTCTAGCATTTATGCAAGTCGCATCAATGATTGCAATCGTTGCAGACGATTATTGATGCAATAATTGCTATTGGGTAAATAGTTTTTATTATCTTTTTCTCTGTTGGGTTTAGTCATTTTCTATGCCGAAAGAAAAACGGCATAAAAACCAGAAAATTAGGTCTAAGTGTATTTAGGAATTCAGAAAATTAAGTTTAAATCGCATTTTACACTTCTCACTTTGCAAGTGAAAGGATATATTGGGTACAGTGCTGCCAAATGAAGATAGCTCTTATTCAGTACCTGTCGGCTGGTTAGTCTGATCGCATAAAGAAAACACACAATATTCAGAAAGCTTTTCCATTGTATTGAATGGAATTTTTGTTGATTTTGGATAGTTATGTTATCTAATGCTTATTTACGCTGTATGAAACCGCGCAATAATTTTTTAATCTAAGATGATGTCGTAACCAAGCAAAATATGGCACAACTACGCAAAATAAACAAAAATTCCATTCAATACAATGGAAAATCTTTCTGAAAATTTTGTGCGTCTTCTCTATGCGATGATACTAACCGTTGTAGCATGTAGGATTCCATTTGTTTTTACATACATTTTTTGGTTTCAATAGAGACGTAAGGTTTTATTGGAATTTGTGCAGAAAGAAAACGATTATCCTTCAGCATCAAATTGCTCTGTGGCTCACTTGGTTGAGTCGCACTCTACGATGCTAGTAATCTAGAGGTCCGGAGATTGGATCTCGGCGTGGTCCAAAGTTTCCGTACATGTGCGGATAGGAAATATATAGTGCTTGCAACAATATACACTCCGAAATCATATGCAATGTAAGGTTGACTCGAAATTGCCATGGTCTGGTTCCATCGATGTTTACAATTTACATGTTTTGTGGTGTCAATAAAAATACTTTTCTATGAAGTTTCGTTCAAAATGGTTGACAAGAAAAAAATTTGTTCATTAAATATAGATTAAAAATATTTGATTGAAAATAAAAGTATTAATGTTACTATATGTACTCTGTACACCTAATTTGGGAAGCAGGGGTTATTTGGAAGCCCCATAACCCCATGGTCCGGTTCCATCCATTCTTACTTATGTTTTGTGTCATCAATTTTTGTCGAGTTTGGTTGAAATCGTTGCACAAATAAAAAAGTTTTTCTTAGAAGAAGCTAATTTAGGGGGTTGGGTTTGTATGGCGGCCCCATGACCCGATTGTCCACGAATCAAACATACAATACATACATATACATATTACAGGTAGAATAAAAAGAAGCAAGTGTGCGAAATTTCAGCTTCATAGTTTTTAAATTGGCCGAGTAAAACGCGTAGCAACAGACGGACAGACAGACGGACATCGCCCAATCGACTCCCCTTGTCATGCTGATCATATACACATTATGGACAAAAAAATAAGTACATCTACACAATTTTTCCTCAACACCCTGTCGCCTAGTAGTTTTTTAACGTAAATAAATCGTTTGTTAATATTTTGTTACTTAATTGCAGAAGAGTTAAATAATATCTTAGAAAAAGCATAGTAACCCATGCCATGCGTTAGTCCAGAATGGCTATGTGATCACACAACCCATATGTGTGTTGACTCCAAATTTATTACACTACACTCCACGAAATAATTCAAACGTCAAAATACTGTCGATGCAATTATTAACCCTTCTGTCGCCGCCTACGAACTATTATGCCTAAGGTGTAGCTGAATTTTCTGTGAAATCAATCTTAATTTTTGAAGAGGTTTAATTTTGGATCTTGAAACAGTTTACATACTATGTCTGACGATGATGCGCCGTTTTTTCGTTTCTTTAGACATAGTTTACATTTCGCCGAACGTTTGATCGCATTTGTGGCCGTCGGCGTCGGTACCTTTGAAATATATATGGAAAGGGTGGAAAATATTGTTGAACGATATTTTTCATCAAGATATAGTACCAATGGTCTGTCTGGATCTATACGCCAACAGAAGGATTAAATATCACGTTGGCATTTTAAGAGAGTAATAAATATTACGCGGATTTTATATTCTCAATTGTAAACAAAAAATTGACGTTTGAATAAAATTTTCACGCATACTATGAAGTGCAATAGTGTGAAAACGGTGCCATTTTTATATTCTGATGGCCATTCTGGACTAACGCATGGCATGGGTTACTATGCTTTTCTAAGAATAATATGTACATTAACTACTTAAAATAAAAACAGCTTTCAATTTCCTTAAAAAAGTATGAGTGGACTTAAAAAGGCTGGCCAAAAGAATAGGTACATTGGAACCTTAGAGAAAGCATGCGTTAGTCCAGAGTGGGCATCAGTAAATAAGAATGGCACCGTTTTCACACTATTGCAGTTCATAGTATGTGTGAAAATTTTATTCAAATGTCAAAATTTTGTTTACAATTGAGAATATAAAATCCGCGTAATATTTATTACTCTCTCAAAAAGCCATAGTGATTATTAACCCTTCGATTGGCACATAGACCTAGACTGACCATTGGTACTATATCTTGATGAAAAATATCGTTCAACAATATTTTCCACCCCTTGCCCTTGCCATATATTTCAGAGTGACTGACGGCCACAAATGCGATCAAACGTTCGGCGAAATATAAACTATGTCTAAAGAAACGAAAAAAAAACGGCGTATCATTGTAAGACATAGTATATAAAATGTGTCTAGAACTAAAATTAGACCTCTTCAAAAAATAAAATAAATTTTACAGAAGATTCAGCTAAACCTCAGGCATAATAGCTCGTAGGCGGCGACAGAAGGGTTAATAATTGCATCGACAATATTTTGACGTTTGAATTATTTCGTGGAGTGTAGTGTAATAAATTTGGAGTCAAACACATATGGGTTGTGTGATCACATAGCCACTCTGGACTAACGCATGGCATGGGTTGCTATGCTTTCTCTAAGATTGGAACAAATTTTATTAAAACTAGTTTCAATTCAAACTTTATGATCTGATTTGACAAGAATATGATTTATTTTATTATTTCTCATCATATTGTCTATTATTTAAAAAAAAATCTGTTCCTGTGTTTTACTGGAGATAATTTGACGCGAGGTACCGTATGCCAAGATATTTTAAGAAAGCTCTTATAATTGCGTCCTTATTACGGCATACATTTTTTCAATTCTTTGATTTAATTCTGCAAGTAAATTTTGGATTGGATTCAAATTCGGCATACAACTTCAGCATACAAAAAATGACACTCCAATTGATGAATCTAATCCTTGTCCATCTGGTGGGTGGATTTAAGATTATTATCCTTCTGAAATGAACACAAACCTGGTGTAGATTCTTTAGCATATTACAATATGTTTCGTAGCATACATTTTTTACACTGGAATTGTCTCACAGTAATGGTTTTTATATATATTTGGATGATACAAACCTTTGAAAACAAAGCCATATAACCATGATAGTTTAGCCCCCATTGGAAATAGTCCCTTGATGAAGCGTATATCAAATTATTTTTCTTTCAGACGAATAATATTTTGATAGGAGTCCTTTACATTCAAATTTATCACGATCTCATCACTAAAACAAAATATTTCGCAAGTTTTCATTATTTGGTCTGGATCATTTTATCCTAAGAAAATTGAGCCAAAATATGGCCATCGAACGGCAAAAATCCCATCCATTATTTCTAACAGTTTTTATACGTTAAGTGTAGAAAACTAGGGTTAATTTTAGCTCGAATTCAATACAATTCAATTCACACTGCTCCTAAAGATCTGCAATTGGTAAAATCTATTCAAAGTATGTCGAAATCGAGCCAAAATTAACCCTAGTTTTTTGCACTTAAAACATTAAAACTGTTAGAAATAACGAAGCTAGTATAAAATGATGTAAGAAAGAAATGATCGTTAAGCTGTTTTGAAAAGAATAGTACGAGCACCTCACCTTAGCAGAAGTTGGAGAAAATTCAGATGGAAAAACATAATGTTTTTGGGTCAAATTACAAAATTTTTACTTTGAAGTTCTGTAAAAACCAAACCTCGTATCCGATTTTAGTGCCGTTAGTTTTATTTTTTTAGGTAAATTTGTTGGCTGTAATGATCATCTTATTTTGCTATTCTAGCTAGTCTTAGCTTTTGAGATATTGAAGTTTTAGTCGTACAAGAAAATGATATCTTCAAAAATCTTCAAATACCTGTGGCAGCTAAAGGGTTAAGCTAAGGGGGTATGTTCAGTACAACTTTTTTGCTGGAAATCACATGAGGAATCACAATCCGGTGCGTTTATGCGGCAGTTTCCGGACACCCTGTATATGTCATTGGAAACATAATTTGATGTAGTTTGTTTTTGTTCGTTCGTTTGTCGTTTTTGGAATAATCGCAAAAAAAAAAACGAAAAAAGACTTTTACGGTTCCCGACATCCAATCGGTTGAGATTTTTTCTCCCATAATCTGGGGCCCGTCACCAACCATCCTGCAAAAATCCCGCGATGTAGGATTTTTGTCGACCAAATATCGCATTTTTCTTAGACTATATATTTGGTTGCTCCTTCAATATTTTTTATGGTCGAAAAGGATACTTCGGAGCTATTCGCTAAAATTACTGTACTTCTTGTAGTCTTTGATTAAGTTTTCGGAAAGAGGCGATATTTGCAATAATTTACACGATAAGCGTCAATAATGCTAAGTGAACTTTTCACCGTATAGTGATAATGTGATTGTCAGTTATCATTGAGGCCCTAATAAGGGAGTTTATCATACTTCGAAAGAAATTTCTTTAATTCTTAAAGAAATATGCACTAAATGGAATGATCATCTGATTTATTTTATGATTCGGTCGTCGTTTCGATGTTTGGAACCCAAACGCCTTTCTTCAGGCTTGGTATACTTGGTTTGCTTTTAATTTGACGTTAGTTTCACAAAAAGGAATCAAAAAGAATTCCCTGCTAAAATTCGATACCTGTTGTGAAAAAATGTGAAAAAATGTGAAAAAAAAAAAACAGTGGCGTACTTATTATTTTGGCCAAGAACATTTTTCACTTCAAAGTTAATACCGGCCGGGACTGAGAAAATAGGGGAGCGTCGCCTTAGTTTTTGGGTCTCTTGTCATTAGTGTATCCGAATTGTTATAATGACTATATATTTCGAACATTACAATATAATAAATGCAATCAAAATCAGGAATAACATAGTACCAGAGGGGTGTACTTATTTTTTGTCCATATGTGTATATACATATTTTATATGGTCGGAGACGCTTCCTTCAATGCGTTACAAACTTCATGACAAAGTTAATATACCCTTTTCGCTTAGAAAGCGAAGGGTAAAAAAATGATAATTTGCTGTTTATGTGGGTTTGGAGTACTACCGCACACTATGGCCTCTACTTTATGCAGACCTGACTCCTACGCTCATTATGCATATGCTGTAATCGCTGGCATTACAATCAAACGTGTCTTTGTTCTTGTCTAGATGCTCAACTAGTCTAAATTTCCAAATATATTTTCAAAACTTTGTTGCTACGAACTGTTCATTTCGCATATTATACAACTCATTGATGGTACAACCGATAATAATTAAAAACTCGATAAATTAAAGTGAAATGAAGGCTTGTTCTGCTATTCGTTCTTACAAGGAGAAATTTTATGTTTCCGATATTTTCCGGCCGCGCGCAGTAATACAACACTTGTATGGGGCGGCAGGTTTTACGCTACGCTACGCTCCAATACGCCTTTAGTCTGCGCGCGGCCTGATGGTTGATGGGAAAGGTACGTGTCGCTAGTGTCTACAAAAAGAAAAAGAAATTCTTTCGAGAGCTGATAGCGAAACGCACCCAATTCTCATTAGAAGCGTACACAAATTTACGTTGATTTTATGTGGTTGGTGTGGTACTCTCACACACCCATTCTCCCTTTAACGCGTCGCCGTGTCGGGCGAAACTCATAATTACTACTACTTTGCCTTAACCCCTTCGCGCCATCGTACTCGATCCTAGGCTATGGATCGCAGCTCCGAAAAAGATTTATTTGCGCAGATTCTTGCATTCATCATCATGTTGCCGTTATAATAACAGTCAGCTTCTCAAGGATGCCCCTCCTGTGTAAGGCCGCCCATATTGAGTCTCGGTTTGTATTTTCAAAATCAATGGAAAGCAAGTGTAGCGGAGAGTTAAGCTCAGCGCATTGCTCTTTGATCAGTGTGTTAATGTGGTCGACGCAGAAGAATCCAGATCGAAAGCCAGCCCCACTCTTCGTCGATAGTGCGCTTTATTATGTTTTAATTCTTGCCAGGATGATTTGTGCTATTATATTTGTTGCAATCTGTAAGTTTGTCCTTTTTTGGGAGTTTAGTGATGAAGCTTTTCGACCATTCTGTGAACAAGATTTCGGTACTTTAGTACTTCGGTACTGATTGATGTAGTTCCATCCATGGTTTCTTCCTGTAATACGGCTTTATACCGAGGATGGTCTTCACGACGTTAACGAACGCGTACTTTTATGGCATCCTAGATGCTAACAAATTTTCCTAAAAAAATACTATTAATCGCATCAGAATCGGATAAGTGGCTTGGTTTTCACAGAGCTCCAAAGTATTTTTTTTTATTTGAAACAAAAAGAAATTATTTTTTCATCTCATTTTTCTCAATTTTCTATCAAGGGTAGGTGCTTGTACGATTCTTTTAAAAATTGGCACATAGTCTCACAATCATATGAGCCGCTTATTTTGAAAGTGGCGTAGGTCCACTTTTTATGAAAAATTGAGTAAATGGTGGCATTATTATTTCTTTGACGGTTTTTTTTATGACAAAAAAATCAAATCGATATTTGAAAAATGTACTGTCACAAATTTTGCTACTTAACAAATTTCGCAACTTCAAAGTGTTTATTTTGAAACTGGCGTAAGTTCATCCGCATGTGACTTACTCCACTTTCAAAATTAAAATACTTAGGCAACATTAAATTGTCTTCTGATCAGAAAATATGATAGAAGAAACTATTAGCACGAAAGAAATCGAAGGGTATCCAAATTTCGGCCGCGCCCGAAATTAGCCTCGGTCTCATTTGTAAATTATGTTTAATGTGCTTGTCAATATTTTATAATATTTCCAGTAAAATTAAATGGGATTTTTCTGAGAAATTTCATGTTGATTGGTCGGCAAATTTATGGTTTGAAAACTTAAAATCCTTAAGATTTTCACGCATTTTCAACGCAAATCTATGCAAAATGTGCTGGAGAAAATGTTTTTTTGAGTGCTGAGCACAAATCTTTTACACCAAAATTTCGTTGCGAAACAGCGTCAAAATCGCGTAAACCCCTAAAATTTTCGCTGATTTTCCGTTTTTTGCCCCTAACTCAGAAACTGTTCATTTCAGCAAAAAGCTCCCCATGAAGAGCATATGATTGTGTCCATAGTGCCATATTGTGAAAATTTTGAGATTGAAAGGTTTACATTTTTGGTCACAAAAGTTGCATTTTTCTTGTTCTTTGTGTATTTTGGGGTGCTGAGGTGAGCTGCCCACCAAATTTTGTTGAAAAAAAGGTTAAAATCGCAAGAAAAAAACACCAGGAAAAGAAATCCCACCACATTTTGCAATTTGAAATCACGTAATGACTAGACTATTACACCTACTTGAAAAAATCTTGGAATAATTAAATTCTGAGCGAAGGCCTTATAGTTGCTATTGTATTTCAAACTGTAATTTATTTCCTTGTGCGAATAGCACGATGAGTATATACCCTATACCCATGTACAGACCTAGAAGGCGCGCAAAACCTAAAATATTCAATTTCATATTTTTTTGTAGGGGAGGGAGGGGTAGATGGGCCGGACCTGGCACATCTTTATTATCTTATCAAGGCATCCAAGGGCTACCATTTGATACTAGTTTGAAGTTTTCCGCGGCATTCTATCAAAAGATATGGCGGAATATTGCTTTGTAGGGGATGTAGGGGTAGGGGTAGTCAGACCTTCCCCACTTTCCACCAACTTCAAGCATATGCCACAATTAGGCATTGATGAAAATTTCAGGTCGCAAGCGATATTCTGTCGAAAAATATTACCGAATTAAACTATCACGGAGGGGTCATTTGTATGGGAGGTAGGGGAACCCTTGGTCCGATTTGGCCCATTTTCAATACCATCCAAGCTTTTATCAAAACAATCATCCGACCAAAATTTTAAAACGCTAGCTTCATTATTTCGGGAGTTATCGTGCGAACTGACAGACACACGGACGGACAGACAGACAGACGGACATGGCTTATTCGAATCAGGGACCGACCCTGATCATTTATATATATACTTTGCCATACCTCCGGTGGCTTCTTTGAGGTGTTACTTAAACCGTCGTTACAAAAACAATATACCATCTTGTGGGTATAGGGTATAATAAAATATTTCAGCATTCTTGAAAGTGAGTGATGACTTTTTCTTAAAAATTGTAAAACCTTTAAAGTTCGGCTTGGTGAAAAGCATTTATCGGTAGGATGTGAATTTCGGAACAGTGATTTTGCTTTTTGTGTTTGTATAGTGAGCTTTGAACTTACACTTCGAACTTATTAATTTAAATACTCCACTACCGCTATTTATCGCTACAATTCAATTCGCTAATTTGATATCTTTTTTTTTCGTTTTATGTAGACATCAAAAAAAGAATTACAAGCAACGATACTCCAATTTCTTCAGGATAATAATAGACCATATTCGTTCAATGAGATACATGAACGATGTTTGAAGTCTGAAAGCAAAGGTGCCATACAAAAGTAAGTATTCAAATGCGTAATAGAAGTCTGGCTGGTGTTGTGGTTAGAGCGCGCATCTTCGGTGCACAGGGTCATGGGTTCGAACGAATTCAGTTTATGGTGTTTTTTTTAACTCACGACCCATGAGACGAATATGATCTCACTCAGATGTTAAACGAGTAACATTGCTGAGCGTGCTGTTGATCTCAACACCTCAACAAAAAAGCAGTTAAGATCTTGGAAATTGGATGTCACTAATACATCTGCGGCCTTAGTCCAATGTTGGACTGTCGTGCCTGTTATTTAATATTATAGCTTACATACATAATATGCACTAAAATTTACAATTTTAGGTCCATCGACTCTTTAGTCTCGCGGGAGAAAGTTGTCGAAAAGTTATTTGGAAAACAAAAAATCTACTTCTTGAAGCAGAACGATGAGAACGAAAGCTATGATGTAAGGATTTAAAAACAATACACATTTATTAACATGAGGATTCAAAATTTGATTGAATTATAGGCTGACGAAATAGCTAACCTCGAAAGAAAAGTGGAAAGTCTTGAGAAATCATTGAAGGAAAAAGACGCTTGTATTAAACCACTGGAGATAGAAATAAAACACCTATCATCGAAACCATCTTTGGTTGAGTTGGAAATTGAACAAGACGAATATAAAGCAAAAGTACTCACGTTGACCGAAGAGTTAGACCTGGCCAAATCTTCAATGGATTTATCTCAATCGGTGAGTATTTGTAGTTTTCGACTAATATTGAAAAGCAATGAATGCAAATAAATATCTCTTCAGGAAACTATACATGATATTGAAAAAATAAATAAAAAACGCGCCAAAATGCTTTCTGAGTACAACAAGAGGAAACGTATTTGCAATAATATGATTGAGTCAATATTAGAAGGTTATCCGAAAACTAAGAAACATTTGTTGGAAGAAGTTGGTATCGAGACGGATGAAATGGTCAATTTTCAAATAAATAAATAAATAAATAACCGGTAATTGTTTTTCTTTGTTTTAACCCATTAGTGCATGAAGTTCCCTGACAACATTTTTTTACTTTTGTCAATTATTATGAATTGAAGTAGCGACAAGAAAGTACTTTTTGAAAGATTTTGTTGGAAAAAATAAGTAATAGTAGATTTACAAGGCGTCCCCTATAAGGGACACTATGCACAGCGGTCAGTTGTCGAATGAAAAAATCGATACGACCAACTTGTATTGTATCCGGCCAAAATGCCAACACTGGATAAAAAGTGAAGTAATTTGACGGATATGAAATAGAAATCAACAAAACTTATAAGTGGAATGTAAAAAAATACATATTAACTCATTACTTGCTTTGAATCCTCTATTTTCTTTAGTGAGCAGATCGGTGACCTATCCTCCTCAACTCCAAAACTTCTTTAAACGACATGAGCATATTTTCCCCTATATGTATCTGAAATAAATACTTAATGCCATCCGCTTGAACTTTTGTCCAAAATAAAATCTAATTAGTTCTCCGCGCACAATTTGTTAGCTGCTTTTACCGTAATATGGAATCATCACATTGTTCGAAGGGCATTCCGTGGGCTCGGTTGCCCGTTGACTATCAGGCTCAGTTGGTAACCCTGCTTTTCCGAGTTATGACGGTTCACATCAGGTATTACTAACACAGGCATTACTTTAAGCAGAGGAATCAGCACTCTTTTGTTTCAACAGCTAGCCCTTTTGAGACCCGGAGCCGGGGTGGGATGCCAGTCAGCCATAGCAAATCTACATCGGGGAACGCCGCAATGGCTTTGTCTCCCTCCTCTGTGGAGCTCGTGTTGATGGTGAAGTCACTCACAAAATTCCTTTAACCCATGACAGGGAAACAGACCCTTCGGAGGGGTCTTTGACCAATACCGACGCTTATATTCCGAGAGCTATCGCTAGATCGTCTAGACTGTAAATGCAACTCTCATCAGCAGTAAATATCCCCTTTCGAGATCCCTGTTTCATTGCCATCAATTGGGTTAAAGCAGAAATGTTGATGACTTAAAAAAAACCGTCTACTGCTTCAAATTTCTCCAAAATTTCCGCAGCAGTAAGTCTATGAAAATATTTTACCAACTGACCTACGTGCACAATGTCCCTTATAGGGGACATTGCAATACTTGCTATATTACACAAAAGCTAAGACACCACGATGCTTTTTCTTTGATTAGAATAATAGCCTATACACATATTTTAACGATTATTCAATCAAAACAGTAAACTAGCACATCAAAATATTAGCAATTTTTAATTTGTTCTCACCAGCCCTGAGTGGCGATTTTTTTAAATTCCGCCACTCATTCTTTTCAATAAATAAACCACACCAAGCAATAAAAACATTTGAATTCGAGTTTGTTTGATAACTGAGATGTTAGTAGTTGTCATTGCGTACACATTTCCAGTGCATAGTCAAAAATCTGACCATATAACGGGAAAAAGTGGGTGTCCCTTTAAAGGGACACTATGCACTAATGGGTTAAGGAATCCTTAAATGTTTTGCGATTGATAAGACGTTCATACGAGTACCAACTACAAAGATGTGTAACAACTGTGAATAGAAAACTGTTGTATATTGGATACATATGGTATTACTTACAACCGTCTTCTTGTTAAGTGTAACTACTGCATTCTTACCAATAAAGTGTGTGTATTTGTGTGTTTCAGGTCGAGATCATACGCAAAAAGCACTCGGGAGTGGGACTTAAGTTTGAGTTTCAAAAAAAATCTGCAATTTGGAGTTAGGAGTTAATAACACTCGTCAACAGGTTGTTTCTACTTTGAATATTTCTCCGACAACATAAGTTGGAAAAGTAGATTTGACATTTCATTAACCTCGATGCAATTAGATTCTTGTTTATTTTGATAAACATGTTGTACATTATTGCAATGCAATAGTCTGGCGTGAATTTCACACTGCTGAAACATGTAAGTGTAGGAATTATACGTTGCATTGCAAAAATATTACCATTTTAGCAGCCTTACATACATCTATGTACATATTTAGAAAATGCATACAACAGCTCCCATCATTATTTTTTGTTAACCCGTTGTTATTTATTTACCAAGTGTATGGCGATTTCTTGAACCAGTTTTCCTTAAAGAAAAAATGGTAAAGACGAAATCGTGATCAAAGCATTCGAGTAACAAGTCCACATCATTAAAGACCTGAACGATGATGGAGATGATGGTTACTTTTGATGAGTCTCTTCTGACATTATACTGAGCTGAACTTGTTTTCCAACTTTAGGATTATGTAAGAACAACGATTTTGAATTAAGATTGCGGTCATCATGACATCGATGGCATCTGCAAAATTTATATTGTGGCATTTTATTTGATTTGTTTCATTGAAATCTTAGATACATTATGTACGTATGTATCTATTTTGCTTTTGTAGTAAATGCACAAATACGTGTTGGGATGATTTCTAAAATGTATATATTTAATTAACCCCATTCCGGATATTTATACGAGGAACATTGGCAAGAATAAAGTCGTGTGCGAGTTCATGACATATGAAGTATCCTATTAGTATAAGTATTGTTTATATACTAAGTTTCAATGAAACCGGGCCACACGGTAAGCGCGAAACTCTAATCAAAACAGGCATTGTGTTTGTTGCGTGAGTTAACGGTACTTCAGATAAAAATCATAGTCATTTGAATTACATACCATTAAATGCACTTTCTGTAGATATAACTCTCATAGTTGTAAGTTTCATACTTTTTGAGAAAATTGAATTTGAGTTCGAAAGTGGCGAGTGGCCCGATTTTTGTGAAGTCGAGTGTAGTATAAAAACAAAACGAGACCGAGGCTAATTTCGGGCGCGGCCAAAATTTGGATACCCTTCCCTCTCCTCGGGCTAAAAGTTTTTTGAGCCTACCTAGTACTTGTATTTAATCCCCCTCCATTCTTTTTCTTCCGTCTTCACCAAAGTTTTGGGTTTGGTTGAAATAAGTGGGCAAATAAAAATATTTACGCAGAAAATTTTATTGGGGGATGCGGAAGCATGACCCCACAGTACGATTCCATTTGTTTTGAACTTTCTTGTTGCTTTGGTAAAGAGATATTAATTCAAGGTTTTGTGAAATTGGTGCAAAAAGAACCGAAATGGGGGTTGGGTTTGTATGGCCACCCCATGACCCTATGGTCAGATTTGATCCATTCTTGCATATGCTTTGTGTCATCAATAGAAATACATTTAAGTGAAATTTGGTTGAAATTGGAGCACAAATAAGAAATGTTTTCTTAGAAGAACCTAATTTGGGGTTGCTGGGTTTGTATGGCAGCCCCATGGCCCCATGGTCCGATTTGATTGATTATTAGATATGTTTTGTGTCATCAAGAGAAACACATTTGTGTGAAATTTGGTTGAAATTGGTGCACAAATAAAAAAGTTTTTCTTAGAAGAATCTAATTTGGGGGGTTGGGTTTGTATGGCAGCCCCATGACCCCATGGACCGATTTGATCTATTCTTACATATGTTTTGTGCCATCAAGAAAAACACATTTGTGTGAAATTTGGTTAAAATTGGTGCACAAATAAAAAAATTTTTCCTAGAAGTAGTTAAATTGGGGGGGGAGGCGGGGTCTACGTTTGCATGGCAGCCCCATGACCCAGTGATCCAATTTCACTCTATGAGCGAAGGGTATAATAACAGGCGCGACAATCCAACATTGGACTAAGGCCGCAGGATGTGCTAGTGACATCCTATTTCCAAGATCTTATCTGCTTTTTGTTCAGGTAATGAGATCAGCATCACGCTCAGCAGTGTTATTTATCCCCATAAATGGGTACTCGTTTAACATCTGAGTGATATCATAGTCCGTCACAAGCTCGTGAGTTCGAAAAACACCATGATCCACGGTGAGATTCGAACTCATGACCCTGTGCACCGAAGGTGCGCGCACTAACCGCTAGACCAGCGAGACTACCAGTGTGTATAGTGTAGTATATTAGTATTCGTTTATTCAAAATATGTATGTACAGTACAGTATCTAAATGTTCAAAGACTAAGATTAATTGGTGCGCTGTATAATGTGCAAATACAGGGTGGGCCATTTAAAGTGACACAATGTAAACCATGCAAAACTGTTTTATTTATTAACTTTGTCATGAAGTTTGCAACGTAAAGAAGGAAACACCTCCGACTATATAAAGTATATATGTATATTATTGATCAGTGTGACGAGAGAAATCGATTGAGCCATGTCTGTCTGTCTGTCCGTCTGTTGCGACGCAAACTAGTCCCTTAGTTTTGAAGCTATCGGGCTGAAATGGTATACAAGTTTATTTTTAGTGTACGCGGTATATATGACGGAACGAATGAAATCGGATCATGGGGTCATGGGGCTGCCCCTGAACATTAGGTTCTTCTAAGAAAAACTTTTTTCTTTATGTACCAATCTTAACCAAACTTCACCCAAGTGTGTTCCTAGTAAAGCATATCTAGGAACGGATGGAATCGGAACATTACGTCATAGGGCTGTCATACAAACGAACCACTTAAAATTAATTTTTCTTCTAAGAAAATTTTTCTCCTTTTTAATCCGAACTTAACCAAATTCCATCCAAATGTGTTCCTAGTAAGGCCTCAAAAATATCTAGGAACGGATGAAATCGGAACATTACGTCATAGGGCTGTAATACAATCCAACCCCCCAAATAAGATAACTTTTCTTATTGCGTCTTAACCAAAATTCATCCAAGTGTGTCCCTGGATTAGCCCCAACGCACCCAGGAACATATTGAATCGGAGCACGTCATAGGGCTGCGGTAGAAACAAAAAAGAAGCTTAAGCTTCATTCAAATGTGACGGGTATTCAAATTTCGGCTACGCTCGAAATTAGCCTCGGTCTCGTTATACCCTTCACTCGTAGAGTAAAGGGTATATTAACTTTGTCATGAAGTTTGTAACGCATTGAAGGAAGCATCTCCGACCATATAAAATATGTATGTATATGATCAGCATGAGGAGCTGAGTCGATTGGGCGATGTCCGTCTGTCTGTCTGTCCGTCTGTCCGTCTGTTGCTACGCGTTTTACTCGGCCAGTTTAAAAGCTATCGAGCTTAAATTTTGCACACATGTTTCTTTTTCTTGCAGGCAGTTTGTATGTTTGAATCGCTAAAATCGGACCGTGGGGTCATGGGGCTGCCATACAAACCTAACCCCCCCAATTTGGTTTTTCTAAGAAAAACTTTTTCATGTGTTTACTAATTTCAACGAAATTTCACACAAATGTGTTTCTATTGATAACACAAAACATATGTAAGAATGGATCAAATCGGACCATGAGGTCATGGGGCTGCCATACAAACCTAACCCCCCAAATTAGGTTCTTCTAAGAAAAACTTTTTCATTTGTGCACCAATTGGAACCAAATTTCACACAAATGTGTTTCTATTGATGCCACAAAATATATGTAAGAATAAATGGAATCAGACTGTGGGGTCATGGGGCTGTCATACAAACCCAGCCCCCAAATTGAGCTTTTCTAAGAAAAACTTTTTTATTTGTCCACCAATTTCAATCAAACCTCATAAAAGTGCATTTCATTTGATGCCACAAAACATGCGTAAAAATGAATGGAATCGGACGATGGGGTCATGGGGCTATCATACAAAGCCAACCCCCTAAATTGAGTTCTTCTACGAACAACTTTTTTATTTGTGCACCACTTTCAACCAAAACTCGTAAAAGTGCACTTCAATTGATAATAATCGGACTATGGAGTCATAGGGCTACCATACAAGCCCAACCTCCCCATTTTGGATCTTCTAAGAAACATTTTTTCTACACCAATTTAAAAAAACCTCAATGCGTCTTTATCAAAACAAAAAAAAGTAAAACAAATGGAATCGTACTATGGGACCATGCTCCCGCATACCCCAATAAAGTTTTCTGAGATATTTTTTTTTATTTTACCACTTATTCCAACCAAACCTCACACAAATATTGTTTTATCGACGCCACAGAATTTGTCATTATCAAAAAAAAAAAACCAAAAAACTTTTAGCCCGAGGAGAGTGAAAAGTATTCAAATTTTGGCCGCGCCCGAAATTAGCCTCGGTCTCGTTTTTTTTAATTTGGACACAATAAACTAGACACATATGAGATATGTCAACATTAATTACAGATAGATTTGTATTAATATAGTGATGATTTAGGTGATTTTTAGAAGAGAGTTGGTTTTTAGCATGTTTAGAAATGAAAGAATTATATTTCTCCATATTTAATAACTTTTTTTAACCCTGTCTTTTAGAAATATTGAAGTAAGTTATTAATCAATTCCTTGAGGATAGAAACTGAAAAAAAACGGTTTAAATGAAGGGAAAATAATCGGGATATTAAAGGCACATATTTCTAAGGCGACTTTCTTAACGACTTAACCGACGTATTTTATAAAAAAAAACTAGCTAGGGCTCGCTGCGCTCGCTTTGTTCGCTTCGCTCACAACTTGACAGTAACTTAAATTGATGGGCGATTTTAAGTCCTAATCAACCTGAGAGACATATTGATGTAGGTTTCTACTAAAGAAATCGTAGTTATGGAGATGGGGCTAACATTATTTAAGTACTTTTTCGTATCCAAAGTAAATACTGAATCGAAGCGTTATACGTGTCCGCAAATTTATCCGTTTCATTGAAGTGCTCTTTGGTAAACCACATTTTTTGTTTTTTGGTCTGACGTTAACACAAACAAAGCGGATGGTTTCCCAACTCGTGAACACGCAACGTATAACCATGTGAAAAACAATGATTTTCTAAATTTATCCCGCAAACACTAAGCGATTGGCCTTGCGACTTGTTAATTGTCATTGCGAACGCAAGGCGAACTGGATATTGCAATCGTTTGAAGTCAAACGGAAGAACAGTCGGAATCATTGGTATTCGAGGAATATATGCATTTTCACCTGCGTACTTTCCGTTAATAATGGTTGCCTCAATCAAATTCGGCATAAGGCTTTTTACCGAAAGGCGAGTACCGCTGCAAAGTCGCGGTGGATTCAAATTACGCAATATCATAATAACTGTACCAACTTTGAGTTGCCAGTTATGTGGTGGTAATCCTGGTAACTCCAGAGAGTTCCGTTGGATAATTTACTACATCATCGGAATTTGTTATGGAATCAACGGATTTGTATGTCACCAAATCGCCAGCAATTTTTGATTGAATGGTGAAATTCAGTGCGTGTACATCATTATTCTTTGCGGCAAGAATTGCTCGTTGACTTAACCAAGCATAATTCTGATAATTCTCACTAATGTTTGGGAAAACATTTTCAATAAGAGCTAATTGAGAGTCTACAAAACGGCAAAAGTCGTTGGTAAGAGTAATTAATCCAGATGTCGCATAAACTGGGACTTTTCCATTTCCAACAGCTAACAATTGTTTGGAAAATTGTGCAGCACTTTGATCATTTTGAAGTTAAACTCTCATATTAGTGGTTAGCGATAATGTTTTTACGTTATTCCATAAAGGTGATGCCTTCAGGCAAGCATTCAATTCATCTGCAGGCGTTCCACGGGGAATTACTGGCAACGTCTGCCTGAAATCGCCTGCCAACAATATCATCAAGCCGCCAAAGATGTTGTTATTTCGCCGAAGTCTTTTTTTTTCACAATTTCACAGTAAACACAATACCGGTTTGTCACATGAAATTAACTGAGCAGTCTACTTTAAATATTGGTTTGTAGTACATGCTATGTATCAGAGATGGCGCTGTATGTAAAAAAAGATTTTCCGGCTTTTCTGCTGAAATTTTTCCTGAATTTTCTTTGCTATAAACCTCACGGAGCCCGAGACCTCTCCAACGAATGCAAAACCGTGGAAATCGGTTCGTGCGTTCTGGAGTTATAGCGTCAGGAAGGAAAACCCGACTTATTTTTATATAGTAGATATGTTTCCGTACAGGACTCAATTTTAACAACATTTAAGATCAACATCAATTAGCTTATTCCATTTGCAAGTGTGTAACATACAAATTTAAAAAAAACGAGACCGAGGCTAATTTCGGGCGCGGCCAAAATTTGAATACCCTTCACTCTCCTCGGGCTAAAAGTTTTTTGTTTTTTTTTTTTTTTGATAATGACAAATTCTGTGGCGTCGATAAAACAATATTTGTGTGAGGTTTGGTTGGAATAAGTGGTAAAATAAAAAAATATCTCAGAAAACTTTATTGGGGTATGCGGGAGCATGGTCCCATAGTACGATTCCATTTGTTTTACTTTTTTTTTGTTTTGATAAAGACGCATTGAGGTTTTTTTAAATTGGTGTAGAAAAAATGTTTCTTAGAAGATCCAAAATGGGGAGGTTGGGCTTGTATGGTAGCCCCATGACTCCATAGTCCGATTATTATCAATTGAAGTGCACTTTTACGAGTTTTGGTTGAAAGTGGTGCACAAATAAAAAAGTTGTTCGTAGAAGAACTCAATTTAGGGGTTGGCTTTGTATGATAGCCCCATGACCCCATCGTCCGATTCCATTCATTTTTACGCATGTTTTGTGGCATCAAATGAAATGCACTTTTATGAGGTTTGATTGAAATTGGTGGACAAATAAAAAAGTTTTTCTTAGAAAAGCTCAATTTGGGGGCTGGGTTTGTATGACAGCCCCATGACCCCACAGTCTGATTCCATTTATTCTTACATATATTTTGTGGCATCAATAGAAACACATTTGTGTGAAATTTGGTTCCAATTGGTGCACAAATGAAAAAGTTTTTCTTAGAAGAACCTAATTTGGGGGGTTAGGTTTGTATGGCAGCCCCATGACCCCATGGTCCGATTTGATCCATTCTTACATATGTTTTGTGTTATCAATAGAAACACATTTGTGTGAAATTTCGTTGAAATTAGTAAACACATGAAAAAGTTTTTCTTAGAAAAACCAAATTGGGGGGGTTAGGTTTGTATGGCAGCCCCATGACCCCACGGTCCGATTTTAGCGATTCAAACATACAAACTGCCTGCAAGAAAAAGAAACATGTGTGCAAAATTTAAGCTCGATAGCTTTTAAACTGGCCGAGTAAAACGCGTAGCAACAGACGGACAGACAGACAGACGGACATCGCCCAATCGACTCAGCTCCTCATGCTGATCATATATATACATATTTTATATGGTCGGAGATGCTTCCTTCAATGCGTTACAAACTTCATGACAAAGTTAATATACCCTTTACTCTACGAGTGAAGGGTATAAAAATACGCCGTAATATTCATGAAACATTGATTTAAACACGCGTTACTAAAATTTTTGCAAATTTTCTCTTTTTGTCCTGTGTTCTCATTAACCTGTTTTATTGGAAAAAATAGTGTACAAATGTACTCTCTTATAAAAACAAACCACCAAAATACACCCTAAATCGATATTGATAGGAAACCTATTGCAAACATAACTCCCATGTGTCGAGTTTATTGTCTCGAAATTTCAGGAAAAAAATGTTAGCAAATAAAAAAGATATCCATGGTTTACATTAAGTCATTTCAAATGGCCCATCGTGTGCATTATGTAGCTTTAGCTTCCAATTTGATTAAAATACATTAATTAAATCATTAGTTTTATAATCGTTCGACGATTTCATATGTTACAATAGAAATTAAAAGAAGGAAAAACTTTAAAAATTTACAAAATTGGTCACACTTGCCCCAAATTTTCCGCTCAATTTTCAGTTTATGGTATGATGATAGGCATGCACTTTTATAATAGGCTCTCTTGATTGATTTTGAATAAAAGTTCATAGTTCTCTGCGCTTTTTTTACCCTAGGAGTTGAATTTTTCTTCAATTTATGTTAGAAAAAAATTATCATCAGCTATACGTAACTACAGACAGATTTATGAAACTTCACTCCGTTATCTAATAGGTTGCAAATTATTTTGCCAGTCCTATATTGAGTTTAGAAACGGGATCTCCAACCTCCGAAAAACTAAACATCTCCTACCCTTTATGCTTTATAACCTTTATATGTCAGGACTTCCTACACCACCCACATGGACATGACTCGAAATCAGCGGGGAGTAGCCGAACAAAGTAATACACGGCTGACAACCTACAAAGCCGTTGGCCTTTTCCACACTATACGACAAAACCGTACGGCGAGAGCTTTTATAATGGCCGGCTCGGGATCGGGAGACAAGCACTGTGGATTCCACAAGACTTCATACGTACAACCGAATAAAAGGCGTACGATCATGCTGTTGTTGCTGTAAAGTTTGCCCGTACATTTTTTTTTTTTCGTATGGTGTGGGAAGATGGCCGTTGGTCGGACTTTTGTTAGCGATGCAGCACCCAGATTGCTTCTGTAACTCAAAATGGAGATTATATAGGTATGTTTCAAGAGCCACCCGCACAGCTTGGTTCAACCACCCGCACAACTTGGCTCAACTCAGCGCCCGCTCTAGCTCGTACGCCGCCCCGGCAAGAGGGCAAATTGCCGTCCTTCGGTGCATACTTTAAGATGTTGATGGTAGATAGTATGTATGCCGTAGAACTGATTTAAGAGATTTTGTTCACTTGAATCGAGTGATTTTGGCAACTCTTGGTTATTGTAACAGCGAGTAGCTCCGAAACGATTTTCATCGTCGAACCGGCTGCCATAGGAGAATTGTTTCAAAAATTCATTGTCACAGTGGAATTTGAACCAACGCAACGTACCAGGAATTCAAAGTATAGCATTTTTGCCCACTGAGAAGGGCCAGATAGTATGTACACAGTGCTCTTTTCATTACTTAAAATGCAATTATCAGGAGCTCTTCGCAGACGGATTTCCTCAGTTGTTTAGGGAATTTTTATGGAGAATATGTAGCTGGCTAGTTAAATCGGGCGAACCTAGCCATATTCTATTATATTAGCAAACATTGTAGGGCTCATTCCTGGTCTGGCAATGTGTTCTCGTTCTGTGGTGCCAACCCTCATCTAGCTTATGGCAAAAATTTATAATTACGTGTTATCACTCCGTCCTTTTTTTAATAGCCCATATCTTTGGCAATAATTAGGGACCATGCAATCAAGTTCAATTAGAATACTTAATTCAGGTGAAAAGAAGAGGAACTCAATGTTTAATTGAAAGGCAAAGAGCCTTATTAGCACATAACTGAGCGAACACTTGTCTTTTCAGAAGTGTTGGTTGGTGTTGATGTTGATTATGAATCTTGTTCATGTAGCCTTTTCGTCAGTTTTGATGTCCTGTGCAAGTTTGAAACATCCTTACTAGAATGTTCAAAGCATATTTGTGCAAAAAAGATCAGCCCAAATGAGCAATCTGCGTAATTTTGGTAAACAAAATTCTTCATTTTTTACTGAGCTATATACATTTTATATCTGAATTTTGTGTGATGCAGACACATACTAAAATTTAATTTTTCATTGCAAATTGTGGAATATTCTACGCTTTCAAAACAAGGCGTTTGGATCTAATGGTGATAAATTGCTTTAATCGAAATTGGGTGGCTTGATGTACCCGACATATAAAAAAGGAGGCAATGATTAGAATGATAAATATTTCTGGGTAAATTTCTTGTTGCGCCACTGAGTAAAATTTAGGCTACTTTTCCTAAGCTTTTTTAGGATTCTAAATGCAGCATTTCGTATCCATTATGGGTTGTTAAAGGCCTTGCAATGACATTTCTTCTTTCAAACACAATTCTCCTTTTTGTGTATTTTATCTGTAGTTTCTATAGTTTACATTCCACTAAATCGAAGTTAATATTGAATTTTGTCATTCGGCTTTTCCAACTTTTTTTTTATTCAAGCGCTAGCCAAAAAGCCGCCACAAAATTCGAACGCTGAGATTACCTTCCATTTGAACGGGCGCTGGCTCAACTCCACTCCAATTGGTGCTCACGACACGATTAATCTGTCTCAAATAGATAGTGAAATCGCCAACATCTGCCCTGCGCAACCAAGGTGCTGCTAATTCAGCCGTTTGCCGGGTAAATGTAGTAGTCCAGTACAATTGGTTCAAAATAGCCCCAAACCTAAACATCCAAAAAGAAAAGAAATTTTTGATGCCAAATTGTTGAATACACTGCCTAATATACGAAGTAAAAAGTTACACTCATTTGCGCCATGGGGTAAGGGGGGAGGGGGTGGCAAAGGGGTGAAAATTCAGTTTCTTGCAAATATCTGGAAAACTATAAGTCTCACCTTAAAATGAGCTGAGGACAAAACAAACAACATAAAATTACCTTTGTAATGATATGTAACACTCTAGACATTTTCTCAGAAAATTATACCCTAGACCCAAAAGTATTATAGTGAATTTGGCTTTTTCGAGTTTTACATTTCGCACTGTAACTCTTGATAGAATAGACCTACTGTCATAAGATCTTGTCCATATATTGATAACAAAATTTATTTGATTTGTACCAAAAATTGGAGTGCTCCGACCATTGACGCCCCCCTCACTCCTTTTAACATTTTTCAAAAAGGCATGCCTGTAGCTTCTTTTTAAACTGAGCCAGGCAGATCAAATTTGGTGGGGTGTCTAGTCTAAGCTCCATTATGCTCCCCACCAAAAATTATTACCATCCGATCAAAACTAAGGGTACCCCCCATACAAAGTGAACGAAAATTCTAACAAATTTCACATTTTTTCATTTCTAAATTCTATCTAAAACGGAAAAATAAAATTTATCTCTTAGAACGACATTATAACAGTTAATTGTAGTCGTCTGAATGTATGTTCAAAATTTTGCATCAAAGCGTACACTACAAGTATCAACAAATTGTGTTTGAAAGTCATTGGTACTAGTTCAAAGGCTAGTCCCGAATAAATCAAGTAACGTGTACTAGCAACCTTCAAACCACATTTTTCGTACTTGTAAGGCACGCCATGGTACAAACTTTTGAATATACATTTACAAGACTACAATTAACTGTTATAATGACGTTCTAAGAAATACATTTTATTTTTTCATTTTAGATAGAATTTAGAAGTGAAAAAATGTGATTTTTTTTATAATTTTGGTTTACTTTGTATGGGGAGTACCCTTTTGATCGGATGGTAACAATTTTTGGTGAGGAGCATATTGGGGCTTAGACTAGGCACCTCACCAAATTTTATCTGCCTGGCTCAATTTGAAAAGAAGCTACAGGCATGCCTTTTTGAAAAATGTTAGGAGGAGTGAGGGAGGCGTCAATGGTCGGAGCACCTAAATTTTTGGTACAAACCAAATAAATTTTGTTTGTAATAGAATGAACAAGATTTCGTCACCCTAGGTTCTTTCTATCAAGAGTTACAGTCCGAAATGTAAAACTCAAAAAATGTAAATTCTCTATAATACTTTTGGGTCTAGGTTATAATTTTCCGAAATAACGTCTAGAGTGTTATATATCATTACAAAGGCAATTTTGTGTAGTTTGTTTCGTCCTCAGAAGATTTTAAGGTCAGATTTATAGTTTTCCAGTTAGTTGTAAAAAAGTAAATTTTCACCCCTTTGGGACCCCCTCCCCCCTTAACCCATGGCGCAAATTGGTGTAACTTTTTATTGCGTATATTGGGCAGTGTATTCAACAATTTGGCATCAAAAATTTCTTTTTCTTTTGGATGTTTGGGTTTTGAGCTATCTGTACTAGACTATAGCCCGAAACTGGATAGTTTACCTGGAATATACAATTTCCTAAAGAATCGTACAAGCACCTCACCTTGGCAGAAGTTGGAGAAAATTGAGATGGAAAAATATTTTGTTTTTGGGTCAAATCACAAAAATTTGACTTTGAAGCTCTGTAGAAACCAAACGTCTTATCCGATTTTACTGTGGTTAGTTTTATTTTTTAGGTAAATTTGTTGGCTGTAATAATCATCTTCTTTTGCTATTCTAGCTAGTCTAGTTGAGATATTGAAGTTTTAGTCGTACAAGAAAATGATTTTTAAAAAATCTGTGTTTTAAAATGCCTGTGGCAGCTAAAGGGTTAAGTTAAGGGGGTATGTTCCGTGCAACTTTTTTGCTGGAAATCACAATCCGGTGCCTTTATGCGGCAGTTTCCGGACACCCTGTATAACTAATTCCGGCCGGCCGGAATTGATTTTTATCGGTCGTTTTCTGGGTAAAACTATTTTATAAAATTTTAAAATCCAACTTACTTTGAAAATAGATTAAAATGCGTGCCTTCAATTTAAATATTCACAAACGAAACACTCATTGTGAAATTATTTGTACAGTCTTAACATTTTGATCGGTTAAGATTAGCTGTTCGCTCAAACTAGTCTAAGAAAATTGGGCCAAAATATGGCCATCGAACGGCAAAAATCCTACATCGGATTTTTTTTTTGATTATGGTTGGGGATGGTCCCCAGATGATGGCATTAAAAGTCCCAACCGATTGGGGGTCCGCAACCTTTAAAAAAGGGGGAACGGGGAGCATTTTCTAGGTTTTTTTGCGATTATGTATTTCAAAAACGGTAAGAGATACAGAAAAATTGTCTGAGGACGAAAAAAACTACATAAAATTATCTTTGCAATGATATATAACACATTAGAGTTTAATTGAATATTTCGGCGTTAAGGTACGTTGTGCTCGACACGACTGCATCGGCTCTAGCGACAGCGACTCGCTCATTTCATATAAAAACTCGTTTTTAGAATGAGAGAAAAATGAGTTTTTATATGAAATGAGCGGGTCGCTGTCACTAGAGCCGATGCAGTTGTGTCGAGCACAACGTACCTTTAGACTAGAAAATAAATTAGAATATTTTCATTTTAGACCTTTTTTAAAAGCTCCATAACTTTTGAAAGAATACTATTTCAGCCGTAAAATTTTGTAAGTATTCACAATAAGCATCTCCGACTATATAACAAGTATATGCAGGGTGCGTTAGAGAAACTCACTCATTTGAAAGGTCAACATAAAAATATTGCATGGAGTCAAATCTGGATAGCGTGCCGGCCATGGGAGATTGCCTCCGAGAGAGATGAGGCGGTCGGGAAAATGTTGTCGCAACAAATTCATTGAGCCTCGCCTCGGTCCATAAAGAAAAAAGTTTTTCTTAGAAGAACCTAATTTCCAGAGGTTGGTTTGTATGACAGCCCTATAACGTAGTGTTCCGATTTCATCCGTTCCTAGATATTTTTTTAGGCTTAACCAGCAACATACTTGGGTGAAGTTTGGTTAATATTGGTACATAAAGAAAAAAGTTTTTCTTAGAAGAACCTAATTTTCAGGGGCAGCCCTATGACCCCATGGTCTGATTCCATTCGTTCCGACATATATACAGCTAAGGAACTGGTTTATAACTTCATGTCACATGACTTTCTCTGTAAAATGCGCATTTAAGCCGATATTCAGCTCGGAACATGACTGAAATTACAATTTCGAACTTTTTTTTTCAAAAAACAATGTTTAAAGTGCTGTATCTTGGGATCCTTTGCGCCTACAAAGCTGGGGTTACTCTCAAATTAAAGAAGATTTTCTTAGCTTTAACAGTGCAGTGGACAACTTACTTGTAGGAAGCCCCTTTTAGCAATTACAAACAAAAATATGAAAAAAGTCCGAAAATTTTGAGGTTTTTTGAGGGTCATGGGGTTAGCACAGGTTTTTCGAAGTTGCAAACTTGGTGGTACACTTCTGGTATCTATCCTAACAATATCCCAAAAAAACAGAACCGAGCAATTTTTGCGACCTAACGCCTTATTTTTCGGTTTATTGACTGGCCTATAGGGATAATGCAAGCAAATGCTTAATTCTGATGAAAAGAAGAGGAAGTAATTTTCAATTGGAGGACGAAATCAGCACACCATTCTCCTAAGTTTCTTTTTAAAGAAGAACTTAATTAGCACATAACTTTGCAAGCATCACAGACGTAAAATTTAGGCATATCTCACTAAACACTAAACAAGTAACGCGTTTCCTAAAGAAGCAATTGTTGTGCTTCTTTACTTAGACAAAGTCTTATTTCTGATTTTGTTTCGCCCCTTTTAATTTCATCTGTAGTTGTCATGGCTTACTAAATCCAAGTTGATATTGAGTTCTTACTTTTGGTGTTTCGATTTTTTTTATTCGTGTTTTGGCCAAAAAGCCGCCCCTAAAATTTGGCGCCCCGGGCGACCGCCCGGCTTGCCCCCCCCCCCCTTTGAGCGGGCGCTGGGTACTGGCCAAGCACTTAAACGGTATCAGCCACTTGTGTAAACAATTATTCAATGCTATCTAGGTATGTCGGACCACGCCACCAAGAAGACTTAGACCTAGCATATAGTGCAAAGGTGCTACAATGTTATACTTTTCGACCCGGGATTTCGGTCATATAACACAAGTACTATATACTTCCTATCCGCACATGCGTACGTAAATTTTGGACCACGCCGAGATTCGATCTCCGGACCTCTAGATTACTAGCATCGTAGAGTACGACTTAACCAAATGAGTTACAGAGCGGGTAAAGTACTTCTTTCGAAACATATAAAACGACTTTAGCCCGAAACTCTATGCAATTTCACATTTTTCTCTGTATCTTCTTTCTAACGCACGGATCGGAGCAAATTATAGCCTATGCACACCCTCAAGACGGACTATCCATGGGAAAAGAGAGCGGATCCCGAGATGCTCTCTACGAGCCCTGTCAATGAACAACAAGAACAAGATTTTCGAACAAATGCGATTTTCAAACTGTTATATTTCCGGTTTCTTTCATCCTATCTTCTTGAAATTACTTCAACACTTCGTAAAATAGCGCGCGAGCGACAACCTCTACCAAATTTGAACACTCAGGACCAAACAAGGTCCGAGCCACAGAGGACCGAAAGCCCGTACTTTTTCCGTCGTGTAAACATAGTCTTGGGGGGCAAGAGCCTTCTTCCGTGGTCCTGTCGACGCCCCCTGCAAACGATAGTGGATGAAACCGCTAACGGCTAACTCGTTTCATTTTTTATATGACATTTGGAAGAAGCAACGCTACGCCTGAGGTCTGTAATATCAACTTCAGCGTCTCAGGCTACTAAATGTAATAAGGTGGCAAAATCTAACACTGCACCACCGAAGCAGCATCCCCGATGCCCCTCCTTGATGGACGTCCTTCGTTTTTCGAATACTACCATGGTTTAGCGATGGAACTCATCAATAGAAAAAATTCCACGTCAAGAAACCTGGACTGAAGGCCTCGGATTGGACGGATACAACTCAACGACGACCTCGCAAACGAACAACTGATTACTCTTTTGGAACCTGGAATGTACGCTCCCTGAATAGATTGACGACCGGAAATCGTACACTATTTTTACATGGAAAACTTACGGGCCACAATGAGTTTGGAGTGGCGTTTATCGTGAACAATCGACTGAAGTCGCACGTAATCGTCTTCAAACACATAAATGAGCGGCTGTGTGCGATTCACATCAAGTCCCGGTTCTTCAATCTCTGGCTCATAAATGCGCAGATTGGCGCAGAAGTATCATCTGCCCAATCCACAAAAAGAGTGATAAGTTGAAATGTGAGAACTACAGGGGTCATTAGTTAGTACGTCTTATAAGATTTTATCTAAAATTCTAGAAAATAGAATTAATCAGTACGCGGAACAAATCATTGGTGAATATCGAGGCGGCTTTAGACCTGGTCGTTCAACGACCGATCTGCTTTTTGCCGTGAAGCTACTATTCCAGAGGTGCTGGGAATACAACATCGACGTATACCAAATCTTTGTCGACTTCAAACAGGCATACGACAGTATCGATCACAGTGTACTGTACAACATATTGCTGCATTTTCGTATACCGGCAAAGTTAGTGCAACTCAGAAAGATGACGATGACTAATACAGTCTGGCAGGTCAGAGTGCAGAACCGACTCACTGACCTATTTGAAACTCGTACTGGACTCAAGCAGGGCGATGGGCTGGCTCCGACGGTCTTCAACCTTGCTCTAGAAGAGTATAAAATCCGAGCCATGAATAAGGACAGCAGCGGAACGCTACTCATCAAGTCGGCTCAATTAGTAGTGTACGCCGACGACATGATAACATCATGTCTCGAAGATTGGATGATGCAGAAAGCCTTCTGCATAACCTATAACGCCGAAAAAGTTGGACTACATAGCAAGGAGGATAAAACCAAGATCATGATGCAATCAAAAACAAGAACGTCAGTAAATTCAAGCATCACAGTGGGGGACCTCAATATAGAGTATGTAGACAACTTCACTTATCTGGGTTGCAATTTGTCAATGGACGCCAATGTACCAGAATAAGCTACAGATACAACTAATAAGTGTTTTTTTCAGTCCTCCCAATTATGAATTCGAAGCTGGTGCACAGGAACACGAAGCTCCACGTGTATAAAACCATAATCCGACCTGTGCTATGCTATGGCTGCGAGGTATGGACCCTAACCCAAAACTCTGAACACATGTTGGACACATTCGAGCGAAAGGTTCTCCGAAGAATCTTCGGGGCCGTTCGTGAACGAGGTGAATGGCGCATCCGGTACAACCTTGAGTTGTATCAGCTATATGATGAGCTACAGGTGTCGAAAATCTTGAAATTGCAGCGACTGCAATGGAAGGGAGATGTACAAAGTATGAACGACGATCGCATGCCCGAAAACAACGCAACGAGTGGACAAAGCCAGGTTGCGTGGACGACCGAGAGCCCGATGGGAGCATTCTGCATGTGAGGACGCCCACCAGATGCTAGGCTTTCGGAACTGGAGGACAAAATCGCGCGACCGCGACAATTGGAGGTTTTCAATCCAGGCGGTCAAGGCCCGACGTCTGGCTATCGTGCCATAAAGAACAAGAAGAATAAGTGTTATTTTTCGGTCCTCCCAATAATGAAATCGAAGCTGGTGCACAGGAATACGAAGCTCCACGTGTATAAAACGATCATCCGACCTGTGCTATGTGGTGGCTGCCAAGCATGGACCTTAACCCTAAGCTCTGAAGATCGGCTGGGTACATTCGAGCGAAAGGTTCTTAAAAGAATCTTCGGGGCCGTTCGCGAACGAGGTGCATTGTGCATCCGGTACAACCATGAGTTGTATCAGCTGTACGATGAGCTACATGTGTCAAAAACTGTGAAAATGAAACAAAGGACGACCGACGATCGCATGCCCAAAAAAGTGATGAACGCGCAACGAGTGGACGAAGCCAGATTGCGTAGACGACCGAGAGCTCGATGGGAGCAATGAGTAGGTGAGGACGCCCATCAGAAGTTGGGCTTCCGGAACTGGAGGACAAGGTCGCGTGACGCGGCTAAGGCCCGACGTCGGGCTATCGTGCTATGAAGAAGAAACATAGTCTTGGTCGGATCTCACTTTGGATTTGTTGAAATTTCTTCGTTTTTCTTTGCCGGGCGGGACGCTACCGTGTCCCTAGATAAATGCCGTATAATTTCTCCTGAATATTCATTATCGACAAAAAGTATTAATAGGGTTTCGAATATTTGCTGCACAACTTGATTTTAAGGTTAATTTCAAAAAGCTAATATGAATAGTCACTGGTGGCACTTGCTTCCAAATTGCAGTTAATTTACTTATTAGGAAGGAGTGGTTTGCTAGTTGAGTTAAAACTCAACTGGCAAATTACGTTCGTTAAATTGGATGTCAAATTCTATGCTCCTTGATAAATATTAGGGCTTACAAGAGAATATGAATCTGAAAAGGTGGTAAAACAGAATATCCGAAAAAGTGATCGATGAGCAACGCCTAAAACATTCCCCTTATGGACACATATGTATGTAGCTTTGAGTTTTTAAGAACTCGTATTTAAGCGATTTAAGATAAGTGTTAGCTTTAATTAGTTCCTTTTTTAGACATCAATATTTATCAATTCTTATCTCGAAGAGGACGATGAGACGGCAAAATTTGAAAAATCACGTCAATGTGGCACGATTGCCCGACATCGGGCTTTGGCTGCCTGAATCGTTGACCTCCAATTGTCGCGGTTACGTGACCTTGTCCTCCAGTTTCGGAAGCCCAGCAGCTGGTGGGCGTCTTCACCTACAGATCTCTCCCAGCGAGCTCTCGGTCCTTCGCGCAACCTCGCTCCGTCAATTCGTTGTACATGCCCCGTCCATTGTTATTCTCCCTCAAAGGAGAAAATTGGGCTCAAATCAAAAATTTTCGTGTTTCCCGTATCTGTATCTTTCTAAAGTCGTAATTTCCCATTTTAGCCCGAATTATTGAATTTAGTGTCCTTGAAACAAGAAACAAGCACCGGATATGCAATGCACTCGACGTCCTCTTTGATATGACACCCCACATGCCCACGTTCGATCAAGGTGTGTAATTAGTGTCCTTTTATGTCCTTTTTCAGAGCTTTCTGATCAACTTTTTTCTTAGCAAATTTAATGATAGAAGCTTCAGCTGTGAATTGAGGAGCTCTTCAAAATGCGAGGACAATCGTTTATTAATGCTCTTGATGTCACTGATAATGTTACCATCCTTGTCCTTACATAGGCTTGTCCTGGATGGGTAACCATTCTTGATTGTGTTGATAAGTTTGTACGCCTGTCTATTGTTCTTACTGGCTAATCTTTGGTTTATTTGCTGTAAGTGCTAGTCAAAATGTTTTCGTTTCTTACGTCTAATTAACTTATTAGATACTCGCCGTAGTTCGTTCGTTCGAGGCCAGTCTGTTCGTCTACGCCGGGCTTTATACAGCACGACCTCATCTGGAACTCCTTTGATACTGTCGTTGAGCTCATGAATGCCTAAATTGCTGATGTTATTAAGCATGGGCGACAGTTTTTCCTCAAGTGCGGTAGTATACGCAGCCGCCGTGGCAATCATCGACCAAATTGTCAACCTCGAAGATCTAGGGTTTATTCTCGTTAGGTACACCGAAAAGATGATGTACCTGTAGGTCGTCTTCACCAAATAAAGGTCGGAGTCGCAGTTGGCTACTCGATAGGATCGGACGTCTGAGACATTCGAGGCCCATCTCTTGCTGGTAAGTACGTGATCAAAGTCGATAAGTCGCTGACCATTGTTGTTGTTTTCATTGTGGAGACTGTGACCTCCAGTAGTTCCCCTATGCCAGCTTTCGTTTCCGACTTTGGCGTTAAAGTCTCCCAGCAGCAGCTTGACGTCGTTTGATGGAAGCGAGTTGAAGAGTGTTTCCAGAACTCGTCCTTAATCGCGTCTTCTTTTACTTCTGTAGGGGCATGCGCATTGATGAGCCAGAGATTAGCGAAACGATACGTATCGCACATAGCCGCTCGTTTATGGGTTTGAGGCCGATAACGTGATCCTTGGATTGAGTAAAGGACAGAACACCACTACTTCCATACAAGTTCCAATATGAAGTTGGATACGAGTTGTATTATATATAAAACTGTGAAATTTCCGAGGCCTTTATCAGAATATTTTCAGTTGCTGCAACAGCGACGAAATGCATCAACAGCGACGACAATGTAGTTATGCTTTTATTGTGTTTCAAGCATTAGCAGCCCCTTTCCAGAAAATCTATATCCGCTCCAGATGCGTTTAAGGTCAAATGGGGAAATCACTTCATGTTCTGGGTTGTTACTTGGGTTTCCCCTAATACCCTGCTCCTGCATTACCAGTTGAGCTAAGGCATCAGCCCCGATTTATTGGTATTTCCTATTCATATACAGACAAGCATATCTCCATACTCCCCCGAATACCGCCACATTCATTAAATTTATTATTAGGTAATTTATTGAGTAATAAAAAAGTCATGCTTTCCAGCTGTAAAAATCCAGTTTCTGCAATTTTAAGTATTTAAACGTTTTTTTGTTGCTTGTGCTACCACACTTCATACTTGCGTGTACTGGGAGAAAAAACGCAAGGCATGAAAAGTGACTAGGCGGAAAGAGCCACCATGTCGGCAAAAACTGCTCTAGTCAGCTCAATACCAGAGGCTCTTTGGTATTTGATATGATTTTCTTAACATTGTTGTACCAATTTTTTAATTATAGTTGCCATTCTAATTATGTGCGGCGCTGTTACACGAGAGCCAACTATTACTGTTGCATGAGTCATTATGGGGAATATGGTGCTCCGTAGACCTACCAGTATGTTGCAGTGGTGTACCTACCTACATTATACAGACTTCGGATTAGTTATTGCATAACAAAAACTTGAATAATGTGTAAGATTGAAGCAGGAATTCACGTGGGTTTCATACTTTTTGCACTTATGAAGATGCATGTTGCTTATAGGCATTAAAATTGCTCTCATTGCTTATTATTCGCATTTATATTCTTCAGTTGAGAGGGAAAGCTTGATGCAATTAATTAGCTTGGAAATTGTAATTTGCTACATTTTACATGAGTGAAATTTAACGTCGTTTGTATCTTTTATTACGAATTTATTTCACTTGTGTATGAGAAGTGTTATTTACATAAACACTGGTGTATCTATTAAGATTAAGTTATTTCGCACTATAGTGCGTATTTAGTATTGTCAATGGATTTGAACATTTTATAAAATTGCATGTGGCTTGATTAGTGTCTAAATAATCTAAGAAAAATACGATATTTGGTCGGCAAAAATCCTACATCGCGGGATTTTTGCAGGATGGTTGGTGATGGCCCCCAGATTATGGGAAAAAAGTCCTAACCGATTGGTCGTAACTAAGGACACCTCTCATACAAAGTGACCCAAGACAACTTGGTTCGACAGTTTTTAAATGAGTAGTGCGTAGAACAAACTCCTGATGGGTCCCTTTGTACGGCAGGTACCTTTAGTTTTTATCCGATTGAGCTGATTTTTAGTGGGTGGAGTGATTATGCCCTCCAATCGCAATAAACCATTCTGCTTTAATTTTGGGGAGAGTTATGGACATACCATTTTGACAAATTAAAATGGGGAGATAATGGGCGTCTTTGATCGGAGCCACTCAATGTTTCCCCCAAAATGATCTCGAACTTATTGTGAATACTTACACAAAATTTCACGGCTAAACTAGTATTTTTTCATACTCCATAGATCCAGTTTCACCCAAAATCCCCTGTCAAAATAATATTAGACACTGAAAAGTTCGTTTACGATTTTTATGCTAGCGCTAGCGATTTTTATATTAGCGCATCCCATTAAAATCTCAGTGGGATGCAATGAAGTCAGTAATTTTGAAATGGTGCATGTGTGTTTCTAAACAGTCTTTTGAAAGGAAAATCTAAGTTTCACCTACTCGCATAAAATATTAGTACAAATATTCGGAAAAATAGAGGAATTTCTTCTAATTTTTCTATAGAATGTTCCTCGTCTTTAATTCGTCCATTAGGCTCTTATACAACTCTAAATCAAAAAATTTAAAAGTCTAGTCTTATAAAACTTTTGTGGGAGCATATTACAAAGCCACAATAAGCCTGGATAGGCTGCAAATAGCTTTCATTGAGAATAGAGTCTGTATTTAGCATATAAAAAAAAACGAATGCGTTAAACCACTTTGGCAGAATATGTTACTAGAGCGGTTTCTTACCATAAACGTTAATAAATATGTATTTTAAGGGAAATGTATCCTTGCAAAGTGTCTAATACGTGCTTAAATAGAACTGTTGTTCTTAACCAAAGGTCAAATAGTTAGGTGAGTAATTTGTTAGCTCAATAGCTTTAAGACTAACCGAGTTAAAGCGTCTTAATAAATAAAATAACAGGCGCGACAATCCAGCATTGGACTAAGGCCGTAGGATGTGTTAGTGACATCCTATTTCCAAGATCTTATCTGCTTTTTTGTTGAGGTAATGAGATCAGCATCACGCTCAGCAGTGTTATTTATCCCCATAAATTGATACTCGTTTAACATCTGAGTGAAATCATAGTCCGTCACAAGCTCGTGAGTTCGAAAAACACCATGATCCACGATGAGATTCGATCTCATGACCCTGTGCACCGAAGGTGCGCGCACTAACCGCTAGACCAGCCAGACTACCGTTAACCCTCATCCAGCGGCAGATTTTTACAACGCTTGCCGGCGGCAAAGGTACACCTGTACCTTAGTACATTTTGTATGAAAATCTTCACTATTTGTATGAATTTTGACCGTAAAACCGTTATATTATGTTGACTAGTGACAAATTAGTAACTGTTTTTGCTGAAGTGAATGTTTTAAAAAGTTGGGTTTATGTGGATTTAATTTTTGGAGTGGGTAAATTTAGGAAATAGGCAAAATTTTAAAAAGAAAATTGAAAAAATGGGTTGCTTGGAACTTTAATTTGACGAAATCTAAAATTGATTTACAAATGAAAGGTAGAAAACGGTTCAAATTGAGTCATTGAATTGAATTGAATTGAGTCAAGAATTTGGTATGTTTGATTTGCGAATTGTGGAGTCTTAGGTTAAAATTTACCCTCTGCCCCCAATATATTATTCTGTTACTAGAACCCGTTATCCCTAACTAAAAAACGTCAATAATTATCACATTCTCGTTATTTTCCATAAAACAACAATATTTGAAGCAATAAATATATTGGAGAAATGAGTAAATGTGTTATTATACGAAAGAAAGCTCCTGTCAAGCAACAAGCAAGTAGAATCGGCTAGTATAATTTTCAGTCTCTAATCTTTGTAAATCTAAACTCAGGCCAATTCCTATATGTATAGTAGAAAAATATCTAAAATTTTAATTGTGATTGTTGTTGGTTAATTGTAATATATTTGCTCGTATATGTAATTAAATCCAAGGATCGATTGAAGAATTAAGACAAGAAACCGAAGACATGTGGCATATTCTATAGCAGTTATCGGTATCTATACATATATGGTACCGACGTACAATTCAACCAAGTTTATGTACCACGCAAACATCCATTTAGAAATTTTGTTGGATGCTTCTGCTGGTTTTCAGCTGAAACTTCAAAAATAACTCGGGTGGAGGTCCCGAATTACACAAATAATAAATATTAGGTGATAGAATACAAATTATGGGAATTTGTGGTAAAGAAAATCAACCGCTAAAACCCAAAATTTTAGCATTTGTTACAAACCTAATTTTCACTAGATGTTATGGGGGAAAGAAGGCGTAATACACTGTATTGGTTGCCCCAAGCCATTACTTCAAAAAGTTTGGTATGCCAGTAGAAGTCTTCAGATTGATGTCAAATATCCAAAAACCGCTGTATGAGTTAGCCTAGTCCTTATAGATCGATATCTCCAAGGACCTTGATCATTACAAATAAAATTCGTAAATCAAATACTTCTGTACATCACTCGATTCTCAACTTATTGATGCTATAATAAATCTCTCTAAGCATGAGCATTCACCAAAAATATTTTATTTTCGTTTTTTGTAAATTTTCTTTCATTCAAAATATATGAAGGTACAAATGTACCTTTGCCGCCGTTAAAGGGTGTAAGATTAATTTTGCTCTCTAACTTGGGGATGGGTGGTCACTCATTTCTGAAATTTGGAATACATATTTTAAACTAAAATCGTAGAGATGTCAGAAAATTTCAGCCCGATCGGACCCATAGCAAAAAAGTTACGGTGTTTTAAAAACGAAAAAGGTACACCTGTACCTATCCCGCTGGATGAGGGTTAAAGCGTCTTGGTCGAGTTAAATTGTACTATAGGGACCTCTGAAACAGGCGGCAAAAATGATTCAAAATGACTATTAACCCTCTAAACCTTAAGTCGCCTTCAAGGGTCCTTTGAGATGAATTTTTGTAAAAAATTTCAGTAAATTTATCTTTCGTTAGAGGAGCAGTAATATTTCTTCCCGAAATAATTTATATTGATATTGATAACAAATTATTTGGATAAGGTACGTTTATAAATACGTGCCTGAGTTTTCGTATTCGAGGGGATAGGCGACCCAACAGTCAAGTGTTGTATACAAGTTATAATGGGAAAAACCTATCCAATGATACTTAATTCATCCTCCTAGGTCATGTGACCGGTCAAACTTTGAAAATGGCCGTGTTTTTTTATCATCGGGGGCAGGTTTGCTGACCCAGACGCGCAAAAAAAAACTATCGAGGGTAGCATCCAGGTTAAATTTAAAAAGGTAGGTTAGCTGATTAAAAAGCACGGCCAATGGTGTGTGGGTTTTGTTTTAACCGAAAAATGTACTAGTTAGATTGTTGATCGGCTTGTTGTCTGCATATTAAAAAAAAATCCCTTTGACTGACTCAACGAGACTGAGTCCTAATCGTGCGAATAGCACGATGAGTGTATACCCTATGCCCATGTACAGACGTAGAAGACACGTAAAACCGATAATATTTAATTTAGAGTTTTATGTAGGGGTATATGCCATATTTAAAGCATTTTATCGAAAGGTATGACTGTATCTAACTTTAACTTAACTTCAACCATTTAGCATTGATCAAAATTTCAGGTCGTTAGCAATATTCTGTCGATAATATGGCCGAATTAAAATATCAAGGAGGTGTCATTTGTATGGCAGGTAGGGCAACCATTAGTCCGATTTGGGCAATTTTCAATACCGTCCAAGATTTTAACAAAACAAACATTTAAAGAAAGTTTAAAACTGCTAGCTTCATTTTTTCGGGTGTTATCCTGCGAACAGACAGACGGACGATGGCTTCTTTTAGGTGTTAAATAATATCGGCGTAACGAACACAATATACCCTATAGCCTATACTATCTTAAGCATACCCATATGGGTATAGGGTATATAGTGTAGTGATTTTAGTTGAAAAAATGATGAAACCCAAACATAAAAAAAAGAGCTGACCTTTGATGTCAAATTGTTCTATGGCCTGACCGCATTACGCAGTAAAAAGTTACACTTTTTTGCACGTCACATTTGGAGGGGAGGGGGTGGCAAAGGGGTGAAATTATGATTTTTCGCCAATATCTGTTTAACTGTAATATTTACAGCAAAATGTTCTGAAGACGATTTAAACTACGCAAAATTCCCATTCCAATGAAATATTATACCGTATGCCTTCTCTTGGCAAATTATATACTAGACCTAAAAATATCCAGAGTAATTTCGATTTTTAGATAGTTACATTTGGCACTCTAGCTCTTGAAGTAATTCAATTGGAGCCAAGGTAATTGGGATAACTATTCCTATCGATATATAGCTGGTTCACACAGAAACTCAGGCCGCTCCGGCAAAGCAGACCCAATTTTCCCCTATTTACATTTTACAGAAAGACATGCCTGTAACTTATCGCCGAATCACAGCAGGAGGGAAACGTTAAGGCTAAGCCCCATTAGACCCTCCACCAAATATTACTTAGATCGGATTAAAGGGTACCTCCCATACAAAGGGAACCCGAAATCTGCCAAATTGCACATTTTCTTCTGCTCAGAAGCCATTTACAATAGAAAAAAATATTTATCTATTCGAACGTCAGTATAACAATTAATTATAGGCTTCTAAATTAATGTTCAAAAGCTCGTACCAAAGTGTACACTAAAAGTGTCCGAAAACCGGATTGAAAGGTCACTAGTATACGTTTGTCGATGATATGTACAGTAAAACACGGATAAGTGCACATCGATAATGCACAATTTTTTCGTGCACTTAAGCGTGTTGTGCACTTATCAGTGCTCCATACAAACTAATCTTGTCAAATAAAAATGAGGTTGCAAAAACGCTGGGTGTTTCACATCTTATCGGAAATTTTTGAATGTCTGAACCCCAAAAACTTCAGGATAAACCTAAGGCCCGTATTTATGAACATTCCTTAACTCAAGGAGACTTTTTTTTCTATGAAAAAGTATGGGGAATGACATTTAATTTATTGAATTTCGGCATCCTTGACCCAAGGTCTCCTTGACCTGTGGACTTTCGCATTGCGGCGGTGACATCAGGAACAAAGCACAACCCTGGTCAAAGCAGACAAAAAAGTCTCCTTGAGTTAAGGAATGTTCATAAATACGGGCCTAAGTCTATTCTATAAAACGAAAAAAAATGCCGTGGAATTACCTGGTTCCAAAAATATAGAAATTTGTTTCGATTGAAAAATTTAGGTAATGCTTATGCGTAAATATTTTCAAAAATTGCTGTTTTAAAATTCTAAAGCTTAGGCTGCCTACTACAAGCACTCCGATATATATACCGATAATGAGCATAAAATTCTTAAAGAATGAAAGCCGCAGAAATGGAGTTGGAATTTCGTAAAAAAATCGATCAAGCCGCATCCATCTGACGGATATTATTTCAAATGTTGGCGAGGGAATAGCATTGATACACCTTGATGGATTTTTTTAACAGCTTTGACGTATATGCCAAACACATAAAACAGATCAGGAAAGTGTGTATAACCACATTTTTGGGATTTATTTTGAAGCGCAAATAGTCCGACAATTAAATTTTTCTTTCAACGAAAGCTCGACAAAATAATCAACATTTGCTGTGATTTAGCTAATGATGATGACAAAATATTAAACATTTTACAGGGTAAATAAATACGTAGAAAGAAAGAGCTGGCTGACAGTGGCAGCAATTCCAATTTTTTCCTTAAACGTAAAAGGGGTTTTCTGAAACATTTACTACAACTCACCAGTCGCAGAATTTTAAAGTATTGCTATTTTGGCCTATGTACAAAGCATGTCTTCATTTTTGTATTTGTTCGCCAAGCTAAATTTGACAAAATAAAAAATATACCCTTTCATTCTATGAGCGAAGAGTATATGGAGCCAGTAAAAATGTTCAAGAAAACAGCTTTGTGGCTTATCTTTGTAAAATGTTTATAAGGAAGGGAATAATTTTCATTTGCCATTCCCAGCTCTCGTGCTTGCAGTTTGCGTTACTAGAATATGTATAACGGTGATTAACTATCAAAATTCTAATTAAAAAGAAACATTGGCAAAGCGAAGACTTCCGCGAAATTAACAAGATTGCGAATCACTGATATAACGTGTGCAAAAAACATTCAGGCCAACAAGGTCAGACATTGGAGTGTCGTGCTACATCAACACAATAAAACAAAAAAAATATTGACAATCAAAAATTGAAAAAAATGTAAGCCAAAATGTTGGTTGGAAATTGGTAGGTGTCACCATCATCGATTTGCTCCGTGGCCGTGATCGTTCGGTCGCCACTCTGTGAAATAGACACTCATAGAGAAACGAGTTTCCAGACTCGGCACGACTCGTCGCAAGTTTATTATTCAGAAGAAGATGATAAGAAATATTCTTATCGTAGAATAATAAACTAACAATGCGACTAGGAAGTGGTATGGCTGACAACCATATCACACTCCGAATTCAGTTGTCTTTGTAACGTTGATGACTACACACGGTAGTCATCAACGCACCATGATCCACTAGGAGTTACGGTAATAAAGAGAGAGACCATCTTCGATTTGGCCCAGGGCCACCAAAATGCTAAGGCCGGCCCTGGCTATAGTTTTCAACAATTAAATTTGACAGAGGCATGTACAAGCGACTTTGTAAAACTTTCGAGCTTTGGCAACAAATATCAACAAATGGGCACTACCCATCCTTTTGGAATGTGATCAATGCAGGGGTCACCATTATAAACTAACAGCTGATTGCAACGATCCCGTCAAAGGCGCCGGCTTTGAGGGATACATCGAGGGAAGAACATCGAACATAGATGTTGCGAATCGAGCTTTTTGTAGGCTTTTGGAACGTCAAATTGTGTGTAGCTTTCCCACTTGCTTGCAGAAATGGGAAAACAACATCCAAAAAAATTTTGTTCGCAAAAAAAAAAGAAAAACCAAAATTTTCTAACAACCTAACGACTATCTTAGTGGTGTCCTGCGATCTAAAGGAGGAGACTCACTGATACTCCTAACATGAACGCTGGAATGACAAAGAGACTGCCACTTTTGCTAAACATTTTTTTATCAAGCCAAATTTTTGATCTTAGCCTTAAGCTGCTCCCAAAAAGAGCAATTTTTAAGTCTCAGATTTTCCTACTTGAAGGTAAAAATTATCCAGTATATTTCTCTTTCTTCTACCTTTTCATAAATTGAAACAATAAATATTAAATATCTCGGGCTAGGATCGAATAAATTCGTAAGAAGGTTTTCACATTTGTACTTAATCTGGCCAGATTACGTAATCTGCGGTGTGGTGAATTAAAATTAAAAAACGTATGGAATTTGACAGTTCAAATTAAGTAATTTGCACAGATTACGTAATCTACCCCTAAGTGTGAAAACCTCCTAAAATAGTCTTGTTCGAAACGTCTGCACTAATACATTTTTTAAATGCACATGTGCACTTATCCGTCATGAATCGTGTCCAAATGTTGTTAACACTGCCAAAAAACTCAGTTAAAAATTAACTAAGTCGTTTTTGTAGTTGCCGGGGCAATTAGTTGATTCGACTATGATTTTGTATAACTGAATCAAGAGTGTTTCATTCATTGTGTGGGCTAGGAGGCTATACAAAATCATAGTCGAATCAAATTTTATTTGCGTGACGTAATTTAGAAAGAAGATTGCCAGATCAAGCTCATTATACCCTTCGCTCATAGAGTGAAAGGGTATATTAACTTTGTCATGAAGTTTGTAACGCATTGAAGGAAGCATCTCCGACCATATAAAAAGTATACATACATATATGATCAGCATGGCGAGATGAATCGATTGGGCGATGTCCGTCTGTCTGTCTGTCTGTCTGTCCGTCTGTGTCAGCGCGTTTGTCTCGGCCACTATAAAAGCTACGGAGCTGAAATGCACACGTGCTTCTTATTGTTGCAGGCTGTTTGTATGTTTGATTCACCCAAATTGGATCACTGGGTCATGGGGCTGCCATACAAACCTAGCTCCCCAATTTGAGTTCTTCTAAGAAAAACTTTTTTCTTTGTGTACCAATTTCAACCAAATTTCACAAAAATGTGTTTCTATAGATAACACAAAATATATGCAAGAATGGATCAAATCGGACCATGGGGTCATGGGGCTGCCATACAAACTTAACCACCCAAATTAGGTTCTTCTAAAAAAACTTTTTTATTTGTTCACCAATTTCAACCAAATTTCACGCAAATGTATTTCTATTGTTGACACAAAACATATGTAAGAATGGATAAAATCGGAGCATGGGGTCATGGGGCTGCCATACAAACCCAACCCCCCAAATTAGGTTCTTCTAAGAAAAACTTTTTTATTTGTGCACCAATTTCCACAAAATTACACACAAACGTGTTTCTCTTGATGACACAAAACATATCTAAGAATTGATCAAATCTGGCCATGGGGCAAGGAGTGGCCATACAAACAGCGCCCGCTCTAGGGGGGGGGGGCGAGCCGGGCGGTCGCCCGGGGTGCCAAATTTTAGGGGCGGCTTTTTGGCTAGCACTCGAATAAAAAACAAGATCAAAAAAATCAATGTCAACTTCGATTTAGTAGAAAGGTCTGCGGTTTCCTTTCTATGAAATGGGAAATAGAGAGTCGAATAAACGCTGAGCACATTAAGGCGTTTAAAACCGATTCCGTTGTGAGAAATGTTATCCACAAAGGCATTATTTTCATCAATAATTTGTTTGGAGTTGTTTTCCATAGTTTCCATCGACATTTCGCAGCATAACTTAAATACAATTCGCTAAACCTTCGCGTCAATGTATTACGTTGGTCCCGATTGCATTGATTCATCTTGCATTGGAGGGCAAACTACGAAGAAGCTGGTTTGGATTTTAGCAAGATGAGGGATCGAACCACAGAAAACATTGCAGAGCTCCCTAATTTGTGTTCGGTCATGCTAATATCGGAATTTGGCTATTTGGCGATAAAAATATCTCTGATCTTATTCTCTTTAAAAATTCTCGAGATGACACATTTATAAAATAAGCCATGCACATTGAAAAGCCTGAAGCAATCCGGCTAATTGAAGTTTTTAAGGAATTCATAGAAAGCCACTGCAGGAGGTTAGTAATGAAAGCGAGCACAATTTTTTGGCCTAACATTTTGAGGGCAGAGTTTTCTAAAAATGTATTGAGTGTTTTAGTGGAAAACAAAATTTTGCATTCATTTTCGATTTCTTACATCAAGCTTTAACATTTTTAAATTCCAAACAAACTATAAGATAAGGCCTTGCTGAACTGTGGTGAATTGCGCTTAAGAGTAGCTGATATGATAGCTGAACGGTCGCTCTGGTGATATCATTTTTCGTGCTCGACGGAGCCATGGTGAAGACCGAACTCACGACGAAATTAAATACTTCTACAAATTTCCTGTAGTTCCAAAATATGGGCTGCGCTAACAACAAAATGTCCAAACAATTTAAAATGTGAAAAACACCAAGAACTTACAACTTATTTACGCAAGGGGGGCACGAACTAAAAAATATTAGGAACCACTGATCTATATATGTACATAGTATAGGTATCTACTATCAATCTGTTTAGTACATTACCTAAGGGACGGCAATTTGTGCTCTTGGCCGGGGCGGCGTAAGTGCTAGAGCGGGCTCTGCATACAAACCCAACCCCCATTTTGGTTCTTCTAAGAAACATTTGTTGCACCAATTTACACAAAACCTTGAATTGATGTGTCTTTACCAAAGCAACAAAAAAGTTAAAAACGAATGGAATCGTACTGTGGGGTCATGCTCCCGCAACCCCAATAAAATTTCCGAGTAAATACAGTAAAAGCTCCCGTGGACGGACACTCACGGTTCCAGCATTTTCGTCCGGCCACGGGAGATGACCGCTTGCGGGGGAGGGTTAAACAAATTGCTTCTATGTGCGCATTAATTTATACACAATAATTCAAAATTAACATTAAACCAATAAAACTGTTGTTTTTATATGGTTGTGTTTTAATTCATTTTTGGTTTACAAACCTCCACAGTCTACAATGCGCAAATGCACATTTGCCAATAAACTGTTCCAAGCTTTCATTCATAGGGAAAACTAGTAGAAAAATGTTAGCCTTAATTACGAAATTCAAAAACCGCACAACGGTGAGATGCTCCTTCCAAAGTTGTATCTTACCCAGAGTGATCACTTGACGACCCAGCCTGGCATTGTTAATTGAAAGTTGTAAGACTCTCGAGCGTTCGTAATGAGTTCGTTCCACTGAACTAACCCTCAGAGCGTTAAGTAAAGCTTCTTCAAATTGGCAGTTTCGCCTGGTGTAGAGAACCTCGATTAAGTAACTCTACATCAACGCGTAAATTCCTTACGAACCATAGGAGGAGGATACATAATTCTAAAGGAAAATCACGAGAAGCTTCAACAGGGAATGTAGTTTTGCCTAAACTTGTAATAAAATTTAATTTGGAGTAGAGGGTGAGTTGAACTCCTTGGCGCTTTAATCCTTTCAATATGGCTCGTACAAAATGATCCCGTGCAATACATATGCTCTGCTCCAGAAACATTTCTTCCTGTATAGGCAAAACTACCCTCCCAAATGATCAGTCTCGGCATCGAAATTAACGTGAAATTTCTGATGGGCCTATACGATCAACAAGGAACCAACCATTCGATTCCTTTATCGAATTATATTTATCTAATCTCCAGACGGCGATAAGTCCTTTATTAAGGACAATTTTGTTTGCCAATAAACTGTTTTATGATGAATAGATTATCACACAAACAAAGCCCATTTGTATGTTCTTACACACAAAGACTTTTTTCTAGTAGACAGAAAATTTGAGACTTTGTCCGCAAATATGAAAGTAAATTCAAATTCCGGTTAACCGACAAGTTGAACAGCCGACCAGGTATGGGTTTTGGGTATAATCGTCCTATTTCTGTATGAAGACACAATAATGCATGGTACCCGTGGAGCCAAAAATCTTCAAAGACAAAACCTAAATGCATTTCTGTGATCGTATCCAGTTTTCATTAATTTCAGCAAGTCGACTAAACATTAAATTTGTGTCCGCTTACGGGAGATGCTTCATGAGAAATGTAAGCAGGAATAGTGTCCGTGTCCGGCCAGAAGAGCGTCCGGCTAGTGGAATGGATTTTGTTCTAAAATATGAAGGAAAAAGTTGGGACCAAGAAAATTGTCCGGCTACGGGAGATGTCCGCCTGCGGGAGCTGTCCGCGAACAGAGCTTCTCACTGATTTTAATTTGCCCACTTATTTCAACCAAGCCCAAAACTTTTGTCAAGACGGAAGAAAAAGAATGAGGAGGGGGATTAAATACAAGTCATAGGTACGCCCGAAAAACTTTTAGCCCAAGCGAAGGGTATCCTAATTTCGGCCGCGCCCGAAATTAGCATCGGCCCGGGGGTTGGCGAGCGAAGCGAGCAGGGGGCGAAGCCCCCTAGTTTTTGGTATAAGTTAAGTACATTTAATTGGCAACATCAGCACTAATTCTTATCACTCTACCTTTACACTATTAAAAGTTACAGTGCGAAATGTAAATATTAAAAATTCTTTCGGGTCTAGGGTATAATTTTCCAAATTATGGTCTGGGTGTGCAACAATTTCGCATTAAAACTTTCCTTTTTTTTTATGTTTGGGTCTAGAGCTAAAATCACTATACTAATATAGTCTAAGAAAAATGGCATCGGTCGGCAAAAATCCTACATCGGCAGGGGCGTACGCAGAAATAAATTTCGGGAGGGGTTTTTGAGAGTGGTTGAACACGCAGCATGTGATTATACCGTGATACAAACATAAAAATTGTATTCAAATTTTACATTTGAGAAAAAATTGTAATGCCCCAAAAAATAGAAATGATTGCATAGATAAATTTGGTGAGGTTATAGAACACAATAGTTCAGATACGGCTTTCACAGAACACAATAACAGTTTGCAAAACACGGCACAAGTCGAATTATAATCCAAGGTCGAGGCAAGGTCGAGTAGATTACGTCAGCGATAAGAACCACTTTCCAACCAAATACCTTCACATTACACCTTAAAAAAAAAAACTAAGTCAGTCCCTGATGTCCCTATTTTTTAATTACACGATCTGGTGAGCTATGGCTGTATGATAAGTAATCAAACGGTAAAAGTCCAGCGCGATGAAGGCAGCTGCCCCAAACAACCAGTTGTAGCTGATTTTGCATGATGAAAAAACTTGCATTTCAATCTACATGACAAAAGCTTAAGAATTGCAGCCCTATGTGTCCTCAATGTGTCAAAACACCGTTATTTCGGAATACTGCTGATACTCGTTGTTTAAGAAAATATTCATATTTATAGCATCAATTCATTTCGGAGGGGGTTTGAACCCCCAAAACCCCTACCTAGGATCGCCACTGTACATCGGAATTTTTTTTTGGACTATGGTTGGGAATGGTCCCCAGATTATGGCATTAAAAGTCCCAACCGATTGGGGGTCCGCAACCTTAAAAAAAGGGGGGCGGGATGGTACAGGTAGTTTGTTCTGAAATTTGGCACTCTGCTCCAATTTTGGGCGGAGTTATGGACATGCCATTTTGACAAATTTAAATGGGGGGATAGTGGGGGTCCTTGACCGGAGCAACTCAATGTTTACCTTAAAATGATCTAGAACTTATTGTGAATACTTGTACAAATACATTACGGCTGAACTAGCATACTTTCTAAGGTTATGGAGCTTTTAAGAAAGGTCTAAAATGAAAAATGAAAAAAAAAAAAAAAAAATTATTTTGTTAGGCTAGCGCCAAAGTATTTAAATACACTCTAATGTGTTTTATATCATTGGAAAGGTAATTTTATGTAGTTTTTTTTTATCCTCAGACCATTTTTGTGTATCTCTTGCCGTTTTTGAAATAATCGAAAAAAAAAACCAAAAAAATGCCCCCTTTCCCCCTTTTTTTAAGGATGCGGACCCCCAATCGGTTGGGACTTTTCATGCCATCATCTCGGGACCATCCCCAACCATAATCAAAAAAAAATTCTGATGTAGGATTTTTGCCGTTCGATGGCCATATTTTGGTCCAATTTTCTTAGACTAATAAAGGAGATTCTAAAATTAGTAGTCGTTCGTCAATCGTTCGTTCGTCGTCGTAAAGTTTAAGATTGACTCGCAATTGACCTGATTGACCTATGACCTTGATTAAGGCGCCGGCGCCGTTGGATAAATAGTTTGTCTAGCAAAAAAATTTGTAGTCAAATTCAACACTTGTTTGAAGCATCATTAACAAGAAAGATCTTTCTTAGAACTTCCGCCGCCCTTTGGAATACGAAAATTCAGTTTTAGGACTAGGGCATGTCCTCGAATATCTTTACTAAATATCATTCATTGCCTATTTCTTTCAGCAAAATTCCCTCGTTTACTGTACTAAGATTGTACTGCGACATTTTGCTAAATATCATTATCATCGTCTTACTGGACTAGTAATTCGGGGATTTAATCTATCCGTCCGAAAATGTCTGTACCTTTTCCAAAAGTGATGCCGCATGTTCAAAATTACCACAATTTTCTGGATTTCTGCGCAGATTGCGTTGAAAACTGTAATCTTTTTTAAATTGAAAATCACAGTCTTTGGATGTATGTCTCAGAACTTTGCATATCAAATCAAAAATTTAGAATTTTGGAAACTGGTGAAATGGTAAATTATGATACTCAATCAAAGCAGAAACTTTAAACATTATACATATTGGAATATGAATATCATCTCATTATAATAAGAATCTAAAGAATTTGTTCCACCGAAAAATGAATACATACCTCATCACTTTCGATAGTCATAATATAAATCAATCAATAAAATATCAAATGTTCAATACTTACTCTGGATATGATAATACCAGCGATGCTTATTCGTATTCTTGGACCTTTCAGCAATCTGTATCTGAGATCAACGCCATTCCAAAATGACACAAAATATCTTTTCACCTGCAAAAGATAATAAAATGGTTGACATTATTAATTTTTCTTCTTTCATCGATAGAACCACCATATTGTTCAGAACATCATCATTCAAGTTGACATATCTTCATAAATCCGTATTCAGATGAATATGTCTATTCAAGACTCATAATAAAAGCGAAACATCTTTCTTATTGAAAAAAGCTGACCGCAGCAGATAATAATCCGTCATATCCGAGATGCAGTAGTATTCATCGAGATGCACCACAAAATGTATTGTGTATACTATGTGTATTTTCCACTTTTATGTTCATTGAAGTATGTTATTAAATTACCTGGAGATTATCGCCGCCATGAAGTCTATAGCCATCATAGTCAACTATTACCAATATTTCCGGGTAAATGACGTACGGGGTCTCACGTTTTGACCTCCTCTTTGCCGAAGGTGTTGCTTCTTCTTCTTTGTTGTCGTCGACGTTTTTATCAAGAGCGTCTACTGGCAGTGCCGAGGTATCGGAGCCGGCTTTTTGTTCAGTTGCGGTTGCTGATCTTCGTTCATGATAGCGTTTTTCTAAACGATCTGGTTCCATGAATGCTGTTGAAGGACGGAATATTAATTTGTTACTACAATATGTAATAATGGTAAGCTAATTAATATTATAGACATGCGTCATATATGTATGTATGTTGGTCAGGGGGGAATACTAAAATGGATGAGTAAAATGAAAATCGCATTATGTATCTGAGGAATATCAAATGAGGCCGGTGACATTTGGGAACAATAAATTGCGTTAATAAAATGAAAACTATTATTGTTCTATCTGTATGGACATTAGACCTGATAATATAAATAATGTGCTTCATAACGAGAAAAAAGTAAAAAAAAATTGGTATTAATTTTTTGCTGATGTTTATAAAACACGTGCTTATGCTTATATTGTACATGTGAATTTTGTGCTATTTGCTATTAGTTCCAACCTAGATAGCGGTTCGGGGCTCTCATATGGAGGACAACGAGCATTATTGATTAATATTATTTCTGATTAGTAGATTAACGTAACTTTTGATGAGTTCTATCTCAAGTTGTTGCTGGGTTAACGGTAAAGTAAAAAAAATTGCCATTTGAAATAGGCATCCCGAAGACTCCTAAAGGGGGTAAAGCATTTGTGTCTATTTTCTCTGCATTCTCATCCTACCAAAATTTTTTTTTTTTAATTTTTCTGGAGCTTTAAAGCGAGTAACCCGATTTCAGATCAAAATCTGCAGTCGTTGTCTTGACTGGTTTCACCTATTTCTTCCCGGGCGTACCTATGACTAGTGTTTAACCCCCACCCCATTCTTTTCCTTCCGTTTTCACATAGTACAATTACATACACATATGGCCAAAAAAATAAGTACACCCCTCATGTACTATTTTATGCCAAATTTGCATACCCTTTTTAAAATTGAATTACTCCAAATAGATAGCCATTACAACAATTAGGATACAACAATCCCAACGGAACCTTAAAACTAAATGGTAACTCCCTATTATTTTAGTCTCTCCCGATATTAGCTTTGAAGTGGTTTTTCAGCTTGGTCAAAATAATAAGTACACTATCGGTTTTTTAAATTTTTTGACAACAACTTACTATTTTCCGTAAGGATTTGTTTTTTATTCATTGGTGTATGCAACAAGCGTTAAATTAAAAACAAACAAAAATTCTTAAGGGGCAAAAAACGCATGGTAGGTACGAAAAAAGACGTTTTGAGTCCGAAAATTTGAAATAACGGAAAAATTATTCTCTCATTAACGAAATAAACCAGCTAAACATTGTATTTACTGTGTAATTCATTAAACTAAATAAAAGCAGTCTCAAATGCGTCAAAAAGGTATATGTAAGGGCCTTAAGGATAACTGTCGATCTCATTATAACTATGGCGAGAAAAGTTCCCTTGGCTTGACTGATGATTTTCGCAGTAAATATTGAAAATAGAGAATCCCTTTGAAAAGTTAATCGGAGAATACAAGAAGTAAAGCAGTTTTCGTAAAAAGTTTAGAACTTTCCATGGCGATGTCAAAAAGTGTTGACAGTACAAGAAAATTTTGTATGGATAGTTCTTCTTGTTTCAGACCGAACAATGAAAACTCACAGAATATTTTGTTTTATTTATGAGATCGTAATAAATTTGATTGGAAACTACTCTTATCGTAATATTCTTCATTCAGGAAAAGAATAATATGATATACGGTACATCAACTGGCTATTTCCAATGGAGTCGGAAAAAACTTAGTCTGTGGCTTAATTTTCATAGTTTGGTTTCGTTCAAATGTACCTAATAACCGTTAATATAAGGCAATTTCCATATAAGAAATGTTAGTTGATAGTCCCAGAATATTTTACTGATGAGCCCATACACTTCAAATGGGGATTTCAGCAGGATATTAACCCTAACCATACCTCACAAACTGGTCAAGGATCCGCTTCAACCAAATCGAGTGGCTTTTCACGTTGTTACTAGAGTCAAATTGAATCCAGAATGTTTAGGGAGAGTTGAATCAATGAACTAGAAATAAAGTTTTCACAAAACGGACCAAATACGGAATTTCCTGGAAGTAACTGGATATATGGATGTATGGGAACTTAGAGTAATTCTTCACCAGAGGGCCAACAAAATCCTTTTTTTTTCAAAAGAATGGATCATTTACTTTTAAATAATAAAATAAATCAAATTCTTGTCGAATCAGAACATAATATTTTAATTAAAACCAGTTTTAATCAAATTAACTGACATGTACTTATTATTTTGTCCAGCCTATTTTAGTCAGTTCGTACTTTTTCAAGGTAGATGAAAGCTGTTATTTATTAAAATATGCTAATTTACATATTATTTGATTCCTCACAAATTAAGTATTTAAATCTTTCCATATGATTTTATTTACTCAAATAACTACTTGGCTACAGGGTGATAAGAAAAATTCGTATGGGTGTACTTATTTTTTTGGCCATATGTGTATGTTTTAAAATATTTTTGGGCTTTGAATAAAGACACATTAATATAATGTTTGGTTGGAATTGGTGTAATATTTTCATTTCTTAGAAGAACCAAAATGGAAGGTTGGGTTAGTATGGCAGCCCCATGGACCCATAGCCAGATTCCATCAATTTTTACGTATGTTTTGTGGCATCACACATTTGTGTGAAGTTTAGTTGAAATTGGTGCACAAATAAAAAAGTTTTTCTTAGAAGAACCCTATTAAATATAACCTCAAATAGCCTGAAAATAACCGAGGTAAACGCGCTGCAACAGACGGACAGACAGGACGGACGGACATCGCCCAACCGACTCCCCTTGTTGTAGCGGTGCAGAAGGGTGTGAGTCGCTGTGCATGTCTGTGGATGTGCTACAAGTTTCGTCGTCGCTCTCGCCTATTGTCCCAAGCGATAAAAACGTAGCAGCTGCAATAGGGTTGTCCCATAACGCCTTCAGAGTGAGTTTAGTGGGTGTAGCGGGGCATCGGAACAGTTGGTCCACATCGTGAGGCGCACCACCGCAGCTCGGACAAATTTTCTGGATGCCCGGGTCTATTCGAGATATGTTCGAATTGAGGCGCGAACAAAAACCCGACCTAAACTGGGCTAGTGTCGCTCTTGTGGCTCTCGGGAGAGTAGTCTCCTTACAGTTATGGGTGGTGGGGGCGCTGAGGGGACTCTATTCGGACCTAATCTTCCTATTGACCGATTCACAGCGGTTGTGCGATAGCCGCATGGTATGCTGTGTTGTCAAATATATCGGGAGGTACCCGTTTGTATCTCTGGACGTCTCTCTCGATATCTCTGATTCTACTCCTGACATGTCCATGAGATGATGGTTTGGGTGATCCTCTCGATAGCAACAGACCAGATATTGTAAAGACAGGAGGAGATTGTGATGACGCACTGGTAACATGCTGGTTTCTTGATGAAGATGATCCTGGGACGACATATGATGGCAACCTGTAGCGATACGTAGAGCAGCGTTCTGGCATGTCTGGATCTTATTCCAGTTTATGACATAAACGGTTTTTGACCACACCGGTGCTGCAAAGCTAGAAATTGTTTCTTTGTCCTTGCCCCGGGAGCTCCCGGCTAGTTCCTTTAGGGCGTTGTTTCTACTGTGTATTTTATCGACAACATCTGTGACGTGATCTTTCGACTTCATTATGGTGTCTATACAATAGACACCAAGGATCTTGGGGTTGGTTACAGTAGGAACAACGTCGTCAGCATGCTTATCAGTACGGATCCCAAGCACCTCCGAAAATTCCTGCATCTAGGTGGTGAGAAGAATTGCAGTACATTTAGAAGACGGAATGACTAGGCTGCGGATATTGAAAAACTCCACCAGTTTATCAATACAGTCATTCAGTCGAGCACTAGCACACATGCCATTGAAATAATTCCCCGTGGTGATAATCGTGCAATCGTCCGCATAGGAAATTAGTTTGATACCTTCCGGGGATATTAGAAGGCTCGCAAGGTAGATGTTGGACAATGTAGGAGAGAGTACGATGCCCTGAGGAACTCCCTGCTTAATTTTCGTATGCTTTGAACAACTGCAGAGTGAATGACCGTGTCGAAGGCTTTCGACAGGTCAAGGGCCACTAGGACGGTTCTGTCACAAGGCTGTTTCTGGTTGAGGCCATTGTGGATATGATGGGTGATCATATCCAAAGCTGTTGTGGTGCTATGCATCTTCCTGAAGCTATGCTGGTGAGAAGCTAGCTCAACATGCGATATAAGGGTGGGGTGGATGAGCACTTCGACCGTTTTTGCAATGGCTGATATTCGTATATTCGTATTCGTCGAGTTTTGCGCTTTTACCGAGTTTGAGAAGGGGGATGATTCGCCCCCTTTTCCAGACTCCCCTTGTCATTCTGATCAATTATATATACATACATACTTTTTGTATGGTCGGAGATGCTTCCTTCAATGCGTTACAAACTTCACTCTACGAGCGAAGGGTATAAAAAATAACATTTGGTGTTAAATTTTCTCAAACCACACAAATTTGATTTTGAAGCTCTGTGAAAACTAAGCCTCTTATCTGATTTTAGTGCAGTTAGTTATGTTTGTTAGGAAAACTGATTGGCTTTGACGTTTTTTGTTATTTCTGTTTTCTAGATATCGGGGTTAAAGTTTCTGAGTTGGATGGATGGTTTTTTTTTTCAGAAAAAAAGCACACATAGTAAGCATAGATGCTTACTAATTAGAACAGCTTCTGTTGTATTCTCCGCGAGTTCCAGTCCCACTGATTTCAGCCATAGCTTGTTGGTTGTTATCGCCTTCGATAAACTTCCCCGGTATTGTTTGAATCGCTATGTTCAGAGTTTCGTTAGGAATGCCATCCGGACATGGTGGTTTACCGTGTTCCGTCCTGGATGAGGCTTGAAGTAATTGACTCTCTGTGATGACAGGCCTTCCGTTAATTCGCACTTCGGTCTCCTGTCTGGGGACTCGTGTGGAGGAAAAAAAATGAGCCAATTTTTCCCAACAATGTCGGACACTTAAGGGAAGGAGCATTTTGGCCTACTTTCTTCATTACCATACCTTATACGCCATCCCCCACGGATTTGTATCAGCGTCCTCACACAGCTGCCTAAAGCAAACTCGTTGTTTTTCTAGCAAGTTGTAGCAGTTTACGTGCGGTTTTATACGTATACAGTAGATTGATGTGTGCACGTGTTTTCAATTGGAGTTGGAGGTATGGCAAAGTATACATATATAAATTATCAAGGACGGTCCCTGATTTGAATAAGCCATGTCTGCTTGTGTGTTTGTCTGTCTGCACGATAACTCTCGAAATAATAAAGCTAGCGGTTTGAAATTTTTGTAAATTGTTTGTTTTGATAAAAAAAAAATGTGATGTATTCAGGCGTTTTGACCGCAGACCCTCAATTTCTTGGCCCACCAGTAGTTCTCTCGCCATCCCTAAGCGGAGCCTTTTTTAGGCACATACGCATCGCAAGCAACTTCCAATTGCTCTGCTTTTTGTTCTGCTCAATGGAACTTGCCTGCAGCAGGACTACCCTAAATTCTCCTCATCAAAACGCCTAGTGGACCATACAACGGCTCGACATGTTCTGTCGCCGACTGAAAAAATAATCGCCTGATGGTCGCTATGTGTGTAGTGTTCACTGACAGTCTATTACTGGTGCTAACTATAGGTACATTTAAAAATAAAATAAAATTTATTCCCGCATAAAAAAACTAAAAAATAAAATAAAAATGTTGACCTGCACTGTACCTCTGAAACGGTCCGGATCGGACAGAGATACAGTGCAGCGAAACATGTAGAAGGGGTTCCGTTTAAGGTTGGCGAGGTAGCACGGGTTTTCTGGGAGGTGCGAAAAACTTTTACGAAGAAGGCGGAATAAAAGTGAAGTGACCGAGGAAAAATTCAAACGACAGAAAGCAACAGATAAGTGCCCGTTTTTAGGTTTTTTTTTCTTGTTTGTGTCGTAATGTGTTGTGGAGCTCGCGCTTCAATTCCATATTCTTAATCAAATTATCTGATTATCAGGACTTAAACAGATTCCCTTCCCCAACCCATTCCGGGAGAAATGAGTTAACCTCATTTCCACGCGGTTTAGTTTTCTAAAAGGGCGGTTCCCAAACATTTATTTCGTATCTTTTCGGTCGAATGGGACCGCATGTCGGGTAAATCATTCTTTTAATGGGTAAAGAAGGCCGGGGTCCTCCACCATCGGTGCCCCAGGAGCAAAATAAGATGGCGCTTTTACAAGCTGTTGCAAACTTACTAAATTTTCCATTTTTTCCCCCTTCTTGCTTCTTCTTGGGCTTCCAAGGCATGTGAATCTTTTCTTTTTTTAATATGAGTGGACTGAGGCTACAGGCGGCAACTTCCCACCCCATTTCTACCGACTCAGAGCTACAGCGAGCACATACCGACGCTTAGCCTGTAGAGGAGCCATTTCGGCACTCGTGCCATTTACCTCAGCGGTACTTCGGCTTCGTCCCCTAGACACCTCGATGTCAGGTCTACACATATCACAAGTTTGTCCATTCAACCTTGAGCTTTCCGACAGTTAAGACTTTGTTCGCTACCTCCTTGGTTGCAATTTGGGTGCCGCCATTCCATTTCCTCATTGATCTTATAGCGCCTAGTTGTATTTGGACGCCCAATTGTTCCAAAAATGATGCGCAGATTTCCTCTTTCATTGTAACCTCATCAGATCGAGGCAGTCAGTTTTCCTTTTTTGGCGTAGGGTCTTCACGTCTGCTTTCAGTCCGAGTACATTGGAAACAATGAATTTATGCCCTTCCATTGAATCCCACGCTCGTGTTTTCAGTTGGAATTGCAGCCCCCCTCTCTGTGTGTCGAATCTGAGAGACATTCTCGCCCATCTCATTTAGCTTAGACTCGGATTTTATTCCTTTCAGAATATCCGCATAGGTAATTTCACCGGAAGGCGATATGACCATTGAGTCAGGCCTTATTCTCATTTTTAGGTTTTTCTAAGAGAGAGAATCCCGTTGCGCCAACTCTAGTAGAAGCATGCGATTCCTTCGGAGAAGGTTTCGTTTTGCAGCCTCTTTTTCTCGGGGCTCATGGACTTTCTTCTTTGGGGATTGATCCTTTTTCAATGAAGTCTAATTTAGAATCGAGTTACAGTAGAGCGTCGATTATCTGATCGCCGATTATCGGAACACTCGATTAACCGAACCGGGCATTCAGCTTCTTTTCTTTTGAAAGATATCGAATAAAATGAAAAATCAAGTGTCTGACGGAAGCAACCTTTCATCTGCACCGCTCGATTACCTAGATTTTTTAATTTTTTGCAATTCTAGTCGTTTTACACGGTTTCAATTTGTCGCGTAATTTTTCTATGGAAGCTCGATTTACTGAACTCTCGTTTATCTGAACATTAATTCGGATAATCGACGCTCTACTGTACTTATTAACGGGTTGTTTGGTAGAATAGTGCCCAAGCTCCAAAATTTGTATTTGATATGTACATATGTATGTATATGTATATTAAAATACTTACCAAAATCGCTGAATTGATCGTTAAGATCTGCCAGTCTTTTGTATATCACGTGGTGTGTGCCGTCATCCGGACTCAAGTTTTTTGGAAGTGGCTTAATGACAATTTCTTGGCCTACACTCCCTTCCTGGAAGAAAATTTAAAATTTTAGAATCATTTTAAAAATCATTATCATTATGTAGAAATGGGAGTGTTTAATATACGAACTTAAATACACCATGGCTTTGAACTAATAAATAAAATAAAAAATTATCCAATCAAACGTGCTATTTACCCAGCTACATATGTCCATGCATTATGTACATATTTATGTGATTACTTCAGGTTGTTCGATGTTTTAATTCTTTGCCATTAATTACATCAACAATTTTTATTATCAATTTTCCGCAAATTATCAACACTAAAAATCGAAACGGCCATCAATCAAACAAACATTTAACATGAGTCTAGAATGTTGACCGATGACGGGTACGATTGGTAATGAACTTCATACATGACATTCAATCGCAATGCAACTTAGCAAAAACAGTAAACCAGGATCATGGATCATGCTTCTTATTTTTAAAGACAGCATTGAAAAAGGTTATACCGAATCAAATTTGTTGTAATGGTTAACCATTAATCCAATCGGCGTTTTGTAGCTCTCGTGATATGTATTATATGGCTTAAAATTGCCATTAAAGCGTTAACTATTTTTTTTGTTTAATAATTTATCTTGTTACAATCCAGTTAGTAATGGGACAAATTTACGTGTACTTGGCCGTGAAAACTTGTGCATAGACAACAAAAAAAGTTGTTGGTGAGATCAGCTTTAATCAAGAGGGGTTTGCCAAACTATACAGGTGAAATTGTCCATACATTCATAGTTTTGTTTGAAGGCTAGGCTTCAAGTTCATTGTTAAATTCGATACTTGGTTTAACGTGGGGCGACATAGGGTAATATTAAATTTTCCAGTTTTAATTACATTCTATACTTTTTCCAATACAGAAATAATGGTGATCGTAAACACAGACATATGGACAAAAAGTAAGTACACCCGTGAAATTTTTTCTTAACACCTTATTGCCAAGTAGGCCAGTCATTTTATGATTTTAGGTCGCAAAAAATAGCTCGGCTCTGGTTTTTTGGGATATTGTTAGGGTAGATACCAGAAGTGTACCACCAAGTTTGCAACTTCGAAAAACCTGTGCTAACCCCGTGACCCTCAAAAAACCTCAAAATTTTCGGACTTTTTTCATATTTTGGTTTGTAATTCTTAAAAGGTACTTCCTACAAGAAAGTCGTCTACTGGATTTTTAAAGCTAACAAAACCTGTTTTAATTTGAGTCCACCACTAGCTTTGTAGGTGCAAAGGATCCCAAGATACAGCACTTTAAACATTGTTTTTGTAAAAAAGTTCGAAATTGAAATTTTTGTCATCTTCCGAAGTAAATATCGGCTTAAATGTGCATTCTACGGAGAAAGTCATGTGACACGAAGTTATAAACCAGTTACTTAGCTTTATATATGTCGGAACGAATGGAATCGGACCATGGGGTCATAGGGCGGCCCCTGAAAATTAGGTTCTTCTAAGAAAATTTGTTTTCTTTATGTACCAATATTAACCAAACTTCACCCAAGTATGTTAATGGTTAAGCCTCAAACAATATCTAGGAACGGATGAAATCGGAATACTACGTCATAGGGCTGTCATACAAACCAACCTCTGGAAATTAGGTTCTTCTAAGAAAACCTTTTTTCTTTATGAACCAATCTTAACTAAGCCTCACCCAAATGTGTTCCTAGTAAAGCCTCAACTCAAAACATATCTAGGAATGGATGGAATCGGAACATTACCTCATAGGGCTGTCATACAAACCAACCCTTAAATATTAGGTTCTTGTAAGAACAACTTTTTTTCTTTTTGAATCTGAACCAAAATTTATCCAAATGTGTTCCTGGATTAGCCTCAACGCATCCAGGAACAGATGGAATCGGAGCACGTCGTATTAAAATTTCGTACTTAAAAAAAAAACATCTTTTAAAATGCTGTATCATGGGATCCTTTGTACCTACAAAGCTGGGGTTGCACTTAAATTAAAGAAGATTTTGTTAGCTTTAAAAGTGCAGTGGACAACTTTCTTGTAGGAAGCCCTTTTATGGAAAAAGTCCGAAAATTTCGAGGTTTTTTGAGGGTCACGGGGTTAGTACAGGTTTTTCGAAGTTGCAAACTTGGTGGTACACTACTGGTATATATCCTAGCATTACCCCCAAAAACCAGAGCCGAGCTATTTTTTGCGACCTAACCTAAACCTAACCTAAACCTATATTTCGGTTTATTGACTGGCCTAAAGTAGTTATTTAGGTAAATGAAATCATTTGTTCATATTTTGTTACTTAATTGAAGAGTAATTTAATAATATGAACATTAACTATTTACTACAAATAACAGCTTTCATTTTCATTAAAAAAGTATAAGACGACTAAAAAATGCTATGGACAAAATAATATGTACATTTTAACTAATTTAATTAAAATTACATAATTTTAATTAAAATGTTATTCTTCAATTTGACATATCATCATATGTTCATTATTTTCAGAAAAAGTCCGTTCTTTCTGGTTTACTGAAGATAATTTGACCGCATGGGCCAAATGGTACGGTATACCAAGCTACTTCAAGAAAAATCCTTTAAGTGGAATGCATTTCCCCAATTCTTTGATTTAATTCCCCCAAAACCTTTCGAATGAATTCAAGTTCGATAAAAAACTACATCAAGCAAAAGATTACACTCCATTTTGTTGAAACTAATGCTTGACCAGCTTATGAGGTGTGGTTAAGGTTATTATCGTGCTGAAGTTTCACCTAGCTGGTATAGATTCTTTAGCATAAAAAATTTCTTATACTGAAATTGTCTGACAACAATACCGCTTACTTGATGAATTTGGAAGATACCAACCTGTGAAAACAAACCTATAGACCATGTCAGTTTCGCGAAATAGTCCTTTGATGTAGCGTAGATCAAATTATTTTTCTCTCAGACGAAGAATATTTCGATATGAGTCTTTTGCATTCAAATTTATTACGTTCTGATCACTAAAAAAAAAGATTCCTCCGATTTTAATTGTTTGGTCTGGACCAAACAGGACTATAAATCTCACTTTTTGGTTGCACCAAACATATTTTTTATTATCGCAAAGGAAACTTCAAGCTATTCACCAAAACTACTTTACATATTGTATTCTTCGATTAAGTTTTCGCTCGTTTTTTCACTCTTTAAGTATGTTCATATCTTATACCCATTGTTTTTGTTACGCCGATATTATGTAACACATCAAAGGAGCCACTGGAGGTATGGCGCACAGTACAGAATAAGCCATGTCTGCCTGTCCGTGTGTTTGTCTGTTCGCACGATAACTCCCGAAATAATTAAGCTAGCGGTTTGAAATTTTAATCAGATCTTTGTTATGATAAAATCTTGGACGGTAAAGTCGGGCCAGAGGTTCCCCTACTCCCCATACAAATGCCCCTCCTTGATATTTTAATTCGGCCTTAACTTCCGACATAATATCGCTAACGAGCTGAAATTTTGATCAATTATGACATATACCTTGAGTTGAGTTGAAAGATTATTTTTAAGCTTATTTAATTCTTAAAGGTAACGTCTCCGTTGTACAGCAGACGGATTTCCTTGTTCAATAATATGCAACTAGGCTAAGAGTGTGACTAGAAAATTTACGCTTTGATCCCAGCTTTGAGACTCACAAAAATTCTGTCATCGAGGTCATGTTATCATCACTGGAATTTCAATGCCCATTGGAACAATTTCAGGAGGGGATGGACCCTTTGAATTTGCGAATACCCATAGCACTGCACAAGGAAAACATGTGCTTAAGGCAAAGACAAAACCGAACCGTTCCATAATGACAACACTCAGTCTCGAAAATAAACAATTGATTTCGAGTTTAAATTTCCGAATTTTTCTCTACACGGTTAAAAAAAATGGTATAAACTTTGGTAAGGTGGACTCCGTGTGTCGCTGTGGCTCACTTGGTTGAGTGAGCATCGTAAAGTGCATGCTAGTAATCTAGAGGTGCGGAGATCGAATCTCGGCGTGGTTAAAATTTTCTGTACATATGCGGATAGGAAATATATAGTGCCTGCAACATTATGTCCCACAAGAGGTTCTCTGCAGGCATACATTATCCTTCAGATATAAATGAATGTCATTTCATGTCATCGAGGTCATTTCATGTTATCATGACTGAAATTTCAATGCCCATTGGAACAATTTCAGGAGGGGATTGACCCTTTGAATTTGCGAATACCCATAGCACTGCACAAGGAAAACATGTGCTTAAGGCAAAGACAAAACCGAACCGTTCCATAATGACAGCACTCAGTCTCGAAAATAAACAATTGATTTCGAGTTTAAATTTCCGATTTTTCTCCACACGGTTTAGAAATTTTACAGCTTCCAGAGTTGACAATTTGTTTCCAACTCTCAGAACTGTAAAATTACAACATCAAATTGACATGAAATATCGCATTTAAAATAACAACAAAGTATTTAAATCATTTCCGACATATATTTAATTTTACATTGTTGGAATGGAATGAGGACCCGTTCGATATGTAATGTTTTATGGAAATGATTTAAATATTTTCTTGTAGTTATAAATCCAATATTTAAGCATAAATATGCTGATGTAATTTTACAACTTTGAAAGTTGGCAACAAATTGCCAATTCTAAGAGCTATAAAAATTAGCTCTGAAGTAATTGCAGTTTAAACGAGTTAACGAAAATCGCCGAAACGACTAAAGGTTTGTGTTCGTAGAGACGACTCAAGGGATCATCGCTCAGCGATCGAAGTTTAACCACCGGTTTTAAGCGCTATATGGGTATACTTTCTATAGAGACATATTCCTTTAGTCCATAGTGGTTACTAGGAAAGTAGAACCATTAAAAAATATTTAAATACGGCTCGAAATTGAATGCAAAGCTACGGTCGCTGAGCGATCATCACATGAATTGTCTTTACGAACACGTACCTTAACTATGATCTTTAAGCGATTGCAAATCCACAAATCCTTAAAAAGTGAATAGTTTTATTAGCAAATATGTATAATGGAAATAATGGCGCAACTGACTGGTATTGAGCCTTGACACACGTCGGTCTTCCAATTGTTACAGAGAGCGGCGTCCTTTTCCATTCAGGGAAACAAAAGTGCACAGTTCGTCCATGACAGTTCACTCTAAAAAATAAGCTCCGACGAGGTGGAGTAAAAACTACTCTCAAAATTTAAGATGCGAACTGCAGCTGATTACAAACCCTTGCGGAAAAATTTCGACATAAGTCGGTGATTTTACACAGTTTACGTTGATTTACATTCAATTTACTTGATTTTAAATTTTTTGTTTTGGATATTACGAAACCAATGTGATTTTAGAATATTTTATCTAATTTTCCTATTGTTGACTTAAAGTTTCACTCATTACCATAGAAATACAAATAAGTAAAATCCTCTCTCTTATTTATTTTTAAAGTTTTTCAATTGTAAATTTTACTACATTTTAAATGGGAAAATACACCAAAGGATACAGCGATTATATCCAGCTTATTTTTTACTACGCATAAAATATTTTCAGATACATCAACTCGGCTCAAAATTTGTTTACTAGGTACACAGAAATAGGGGATGCTTTCTTCTTTTTATTTAAATCACGTACACTAAGCCAAAAATTACAAGTAAAATTAATCTAACATCTGGAGATATAAACACCTTTATAATATGTTCACAGTGAACGAAATCATATGATTTGGGGCTATTTTCATGTTTTCGTATGAAAACAGCCCGAATTCCCATACAAATTGACATATTGAAAATACGCTATTTTGCGTGTTTTCTATGAAACTTTGATTTTTTTCAAATGAAAACGTGTAAGCACCCAGGTCTCAAAGCTAAATTCACCTATTCAGCACATTTCGGCTCACTCCAATATTTTAACTGACACCCGACCAAATTGTTGAGTTTCGTGTGTTTGCCAATGTTCTTAATTTCTCCATGATAAGAGAATGGACGGTCAGTTTGAAGTGACGAAATATGTTGTAAATGACTATCGATGACTGCACCAGCACATTTTTAAACTTAGAACGATTTATAGGCAAAATATTATTGTCGGTTGTCATATGAAATTACAAACAGTGCACTGTGAACACTCTTCGGTGATTTCTCAAAACGTACGGCGAAATCAATCCGTTTTCGTCCACTATGAATACAATATTAACTTGAACTGCAATAAAAAAAAATCAAATTTTACTATGTGTGAGGTATATCAAGTTTTTCAGCGGAAAATATTATTTAGCTTCATTGCAATCCACTTAATCATGGAGAATGGTAACCAATACTGATTTCAAACTTCAAGAGTCAAGACAATAAAGCGTGTCAATATTTTTTAGATAAGATCTGGCAGTTTGTAAATTTGCAAAAATATACATAAGAATAATTATAGTACTGTGATTGTGTACTTATAGTCGCATACCTCAAGAAAACGTTTGTCATTCATTCAATCTTAGTTCGACTGTTGAGTAAATTTTTTCTCGCCTATTTTTTATTTGCAAACAATGGACTAATGTCAACCTTGAAACTTGGGAAACCGCTACTTAAAAGTAAACGTAATTTCTATTTAAAAACGGATGTTTACTTGACAATCTTATTACATACCACCAATTGTTCTCTTGGCATAATGTAAGTGCGCTGCGCCAAGTGAGGTTTTACACGGTGGTATGTAAAATGTGTCTATTGCATGGTGCATACTTTACCATTGAGTATGTCCACATTATGAATACGCATGTTATTTACTTGGCGTGTGACCTTAATAACAGCAAATCGCAGTAAAGGAGTGAGAAGATGCGTGAAGTAAGAAAAACAAAAACGGAAGATTGTTAAAGAACAATATTGCATGGCCCATTGTTGCGATAATGTAATGGTAATTAAACGTTTGTTGTGTTTTTCAATCCTCTGAACAGAGTATGGATCATACTAAAGCTGTGCTATTTATATTAACCCTCGGATGGTTCAGTGGGGTCTGACAGACCCCAGAGAAATTTAAATCTTAAAATTTTCATAGAAAAACTGGTTGAATGGCATTTTGATGCATATGTAATTTAAGTATGTGTCACATACGTTCATTTAAGCATAAATTTGTTTGAATTCGTGATTTTGTTAATAAGTTATAGCACTTTGAAAGTGCTCTGGGGTCTGTCAGACCCCACGAACCATTTACGTATGTCTTTTTTACAAAAGTACATCTTTCGTTTTGTGGGAAATTTTCAAAGTATGTTATTTGGCAAACGATGAAATGTAATAATAATAGTCGGGAAGTGTTGAAACTTTGTAATAAGAGTACATTTGGGAAATTAGATATATTAATTTTGAAAGAAATGAAAAATTTAGGGTGTTTTGAATTAGGGGTTTTTTAATTTTTTACTCAATTAATTCGAAACTATGCCGTTTTTTTACCTGGTTTTCATTTATGAGGATCTCTTTTCAATATTGTGTCATTACGTTATGGTTTTTTAAGTCAAGACATAAATAAATGACTTTTTGAGTGTTAGAATTAGGTGGGTATTTTGTATAATACATAAAGCTTCCTCAGCGAACTTGGCTGTACACTTGTCGAACTCTTCTAAGAAGGAGAAAATCATCGGGCAATATTCCCCCAAGCACAGTGCAAAATATTGAAGACATTTTGTGCATTGTTCAGCTCCCCCCGTGGGGCTGATGCCCCAGGTCCCCCAATGGGGTCAGATGGTCCCCAAAAGAGGGAAAGATGTTTTCTATGCGCACGAGCAAATGATCGGAATACAAAATACAATTGCAACGAGTGCAAAAAGCCAAATTCGCGAAGACCATCGAGGAAAAAGCTGTGAAGAAGAATGCTCCAAATATTGACTAACTTTGGATCCCGATTTAAGAAAAAATATTAACCTTAGCTGAAAAATGTTAATGTACTTATCTTTGTTAATTAGCATTAAATACGTTTTAACTAATAAAAATAAAATTTTGTTAAAATTTTAGTTTTTATATTGATTTATTTGTGATAAGTTCAAATTACCCTCAAATTTGACACCACCTAATTTTTTCTTCCACATACTAAAAGCTATTGTCCGAATTCCACTTTTTTTATATACCACTTAATCAAAAGGCTTCACAGTTACTTCTAGTTCAAACTAATGTCGCAAAAAAGCAAAAATTTACGTTTTAGAGCGATTTTTACCTTGGGGTCTGTCAGACCCCACTGAACCATTTACGTATGTAAAATTTACCTGAACCATCCGAGGGTTAATAATTTATACATATCTACATATGGATTTTTATTTTGGAAATAATACATTTTATATTTTTACCTGAATTAGAAAGATTGTTAATTGACAAAATTTAATTGACTTTTCTCATCTAAGTTTGAATTATCCAATCAATGACTAAAATTTATTCAACAAAAAAATAGAGAACCATACTGTTCATAATTTAGCGAGTCTACACTCTTTTCTGACCAAGTTTTATACATATACATAATATTTAGTATACTTTTCTTGAAGTTTCCTACAGAAAAAAAAAACAAAGAAGTGCGTCTTGTGCAAAAAAAATCATTTTTAACGTTCATTGTTCACTAAGGATTGTAAAATTTGAGAATTCTAGTTTGTAAGATTTAAGTTCATACATTAAAAACGAAAGAATTAGGCAAGTAACCCGTACCCGTAATAATTGACTGAAAGGAACGATAAACAATCTGCTTTTCCGCTACTTAAGAGTTATACTTAACACTCGTATATTTTTTAACGTTAAAAGGAGGACAAATTCACCAAAAATCCTCGTTTGACAGAGCGATGCTAATAAAAAAGCAGGACACAAAGAAGGACAACCAGAAACACAAATACCTCTGTAATATTTGCGTACCTTTCGAATTTGTTAGCAATAAGCGGTGAACTCAAACGCTTGTTTGATCGGAGGATAATTTTAATTAATGTCTTCACTTCTTTGAGAATCACTTGGGCATCAACCTTAGGCCTCTGCATGCCCTAAATAGGGACTTCAACATGCCTTCAAGTTGAACTGCTTACCGTGGTTGAGTTTACGAGACAAAACAGTTGTGTATGTTTCGCAAACATGTTTGCCGTTCTGATTCCCTAACTGTCATTTTGTGGATCCGAAATATTATCCGGGTTTTTTCGTTAGTCTGTCTTTGTGGAACATGTAAACGAAAAGAACCGGAGATTGCCAACCTAATTCTGGAAACCTCTTTTATACGGATGACGTCGATAAAACGGCAGCGTGGTTGGGTGTTTCAAAAATTCTTTAAACTCCTCATGCAGCGTATTTTGTTTTAGTTTCTGCAGGATGACAAACGCGAACCTAACGTATTTTAAAACGTCCTAAGAAATGCTAAATCCATACAACAACATTTTATTTGCACTAAGCCACTCAGCACATTAGAGCATTTTAAACACTCGCACGGTCTCTTCACAGATGAGTTGTCGTTTCAACGTGTGTGGTTTATTTTCATAATTGCGTGATTTCAAATATAGGGTCAGTACTGATTAAATTTGTGGAACGACTGGGGCGTGGACTCGTGGACTCGTGCTCTCCTCGATCCTACCTGGTAGTCCGTCGGTATCCAATTGAAGTTGATCTGATGCAAAGGGTTTAGATTTCTACAAAATTGAAATTTTCCACAGGAGAAAGATTTATAAGATCCAAATATTTTTCAGATGTATAAGATCAGTTTTTCAAATAAATGTTCTAGCGAAAAAACAATTTTTGTGGCATGCATTTTCGATCTTTTACGATGTTTTAAAAGCCATCAGGTTCCCGCTTGCCATCCTGCACAAAGCCTCGTCATAGGCAAAGCTTTTCAGCAAAATCGGGATTCTAGAAAAAAGGTATGCAATATGGGACGACAGGAATCTTTGTGACTTTTTTTGCAGATGAGGGATTTGTGCATTAATTCTATTTACACTACATCTTTGCACGGAAAACGTATCATTTTCACAGATACAGCCTCTTTGGCTCATTTTCACAGATACAGCCTCTTTGGCCGTAAAAACTCCGCCGTTATAACCGATCGGTCGCCATCAAAAATTACACTGCAGAGGCTTCATAAATCTTGAGACCCGGGAACTCCGTCGCTTTAGCCGATACATCGTTATAACCGATGTCGTTATAAACGATATCCCCTGTATTTATCAAGAATGCACCAGGAATGTTTTAGGACGCGTCAGGAGCAATAATTCCTTGCGATTCCCTTCTCTTTCCGGACTTAGATAATATAAAAAACCGACTTGGTCGCCTATCACCTTGCGGAATGAAGGCTCATTTATGCTCATTTACATTTATTTGTAAATTTCAATAAAATTTAAGTGTACTTTTCAATAAATTTACTCGTCCTTTGATGAGAGGCCAATACGCTGTTCAAAAACAGGACAAAGCCGGACAAAAGCAGGACTTTCGATGGAAATATCATCTGCGACATAGAAAGCCTGAACAAACGATGGGCCTCGCATTTCGAAGAGCTCCTCAATGCACCATCAACCTCCCCCACGGAGCCAGCTCTTGAGTAGTTAGCTGAACCAGGTCCTTCCGTTCAACCCCCAACAGTAGAGGAGGTGAGTCTCGCCATACAGTCAGTCCAAAGTAATAAAGCGCCGGGCGTTGACGAGATTCCAGCAGAACTGCTGAAGCACGGTGGAACATGCTTGACCAACGCTATACAAGTGCTACTGCTGAAAATATGGAACGACGAGGTAATCCCCGAAGATTGGCGCAAAAGTATAATCTGCCTAATCCACAAAAGGGGCGACAAGCTGAAGCGTCAGAATTACAGGGGCATGTCAGTAGTTGTTACGATCTATAAGATCCTTTTCAAAATTCTGGAAAAAACAATTAATCCGTTCGCAGAACGAATCATTGGCGAGTATCAAGGCGGCTTCATACCTGGTCGTTCGACGACCGATCAGCTTTTCACAGTGAAGGTACTACTTCAAAAGTGCTGGGAATATAAAATCGTCGTATATTAAATCTTTGTCGACTTCAAGCAGGCATACTACAGTGTCGATCGACGTGTACTGTACAACCTTCTGCTGCATTTTGGTATACCGGCAAAGTCACAAGGATGAAGATAACTAATACCGTCTCGCAAGTCAGAGTGCAGAACCGACTCACTGACCTATTTGAAACTCGTACTGGACTCAAGCAGGGCGATGGGCTGGCGCCGACGCTCTTCAACCTTGCTTTGGAGTATGTAATTCGAGCCATGAATATGGACAGCAGCGGAACCCTACTCATCAAGTCGACTCAATTAGTAGCTTACGCCGACGACATCAACATCATTGGGTGAGATTGATTGGGTGATGCAGAAAGCCTTCTGCATACCCTCAATATAAGGCCGCAAAGGAAGTTGGACGACATATCAACGAAAGCAAAACAAAGGCCATGGTGCAATCGAAAACAAATACGCCAGCAAGTTTAAGCGTCGCAGTGGGGGACCTTAATATCGAGTATGTAGACAACTTCGGGTTGTAACTTATCACAGGACGCCAACGAAACCGACGAAATTAATGGACGGATACAACTAGCCAATAAGCAGGGGCGGCGCATAAGGGCCCGCAGGGCCCGCGTGGCGGGGGGCCCACGAGATTTATTGGCCCAAAAGCCACATGACAAATTTGTCGAACCATAAAACAGCACAACTGCGAAGAATTCCGACGTAGATATTTTTTGGAAACAAGAAGAGAAATACACTTTTCGAAGTCAAAACAAAAGTTGGTGTAAGGGTAGAGACTAAAGCTCGTGAGACAATCCGGATCCTCAAATTTTTACAAAAAAAAATTGCTCGTGACATGGCTGCTCTATTTGCTGTATCTGTAGCCGCGGTTTGTAATCCAACCCACCCTTCTCCTTCCCAAGTACCATATGGGTAAAAGATTCGGTAGGTCTCTCTGCAAATAAATTGTCTTAAAACATTTTTGGTGATTGTACCTTTTCTAAACTTTCGGACTAAATTCCAATCCACTTTGTCATGAACTGTGAAACACGAACAAAATAGTTTGAGAGTGGTACTAAACTTAGTTTAAACTAGTTAGTACGGCCTGCACATGTCGTTGAAGACTAAAATATTTTTTCTATCCTGCGGTATATACACGGTCATTAGGGCTGTGGTGCAGAGGCCACATTTGGTTTGAATGGAGTCTTGCCAAGATTGCTGTATTGAATTTAATATTAAGTACAAACCTTCTTAAATTTGATGGATTTAAATTAATTTTAAAGCTGAAACAAGGAATAGAGTTGAATTAATAACGTGTCGCTTTTTTCAATTGTGTAGCAAGTAAAACTTAGGCCGCCCACACACGAAGCGTCCGAATCCATTTGTTGGATTCTTGGTTCTGTCAAATTTATACATTTTCTTTGATTTTGTAAAGTATTGCTAGTAGTTTTTTCTAAATGTTCAGCCCTCTACAAGTTTAAGCTATACCCGTAGCTATTGAGTAGGTACATTCACTCACAAATGAGTGGTCCTGAGTTGTAGAGCGATGTTTGCTTTTATTATTTTTCACCAGAAGGCACACGCAAGTGAGCGACTAAAATGGTGGGAAATCATCACAATAAATATGAAGGTGTTCTATTTTAATTGTAACAATACAATTCATCATAATTTTTCAAATGTATTTTCCCGCCATTTACTTTGCTTCAGTGCTACATAGTTGAGAATGGTATAAAAGTTGCGCTAAGTTGAGGACGTTACGCTCCCTACTGCAAACACTGAGTCACGGTGTTTGCCGCTAGGGGTAGAACCGTTTTTGTGAGCTGTCCATAATTTTGTACCCTTTTTGCTAATATTCTCTCCCATCACAAAGCGAAAATTTGGCAAATATGGCTGGGTGAAAAATGATTAAACTAAGATAACACGTCTAAATATCTGAGCACCAAAGTTTTAATTAAAACCTCTGAATACGAGGCGTTAAAATGCCGCCCAGAAAATTAACCGCCCTAGGTATGCTGTAGGATCACTAGGAAGCTTATCTGTGTAATACAATAGTAATAACGCAGTGTCAGTGCGAAGCAAAAGTAGAAAAAAAGGTCTCTACCGGTCATTATACGAGGCTTACACGAAAAATTGTGGTATGAGTCGCCTCTCCTTTCTAATCAAAAGCCGGACTGTTTTATGTCCTGCTATATCTTCCGCATCTACTGCTTGCATATCTTTTTCACATATTCCTTTGATCTATTCACTGAATGGAATCTTCGAATTTCTCCTTCAATGGCGTATTCGTATATACTTAATTCAACATGAAATTGGCTTGGTAGTTCAGTCGAATGGAAAACATTTTAATAAGAAGTGATTTTCACTGAAACTCTGCTGCTTAAAATCGCATAAAAATATTTAATACAAACATTCGGAAGAATAGCAGAGAATTACATTTTTCGCATAAAATCCATCATCACATCATATACACCCCCTTAAGCCATCCATGTGAATACAACTGCCATAAATAGTGACGGAGGGCGGCTATTCGACTACTGCCAAGGGGCGTCATAGATGGTAAGTCCGGCTGAAAATTGTGGATCGACCTTCAAGAGTGTTTTCGATTGATTTCACTCTGTTTTTTTCTCAGTGTAGAGGGGCCCACTCAAGAAGTTGGCGGGAGGGCCCGAGTAAAGTTGTTCCGCCACTGCCAATAAGACCTATTTCTCGGTCCTCCCTATAATTAATTCGAAACTTGTGCACAGGAAAACGAAGCTCCGCGTGAACAAAACAATCATCCGACCCGTGCTATGTTATGGCTGCGAAACATGTTAAGCCTCCGAAATTTTGCTAGACAGATTCGAACGAAAGGTCCTTCGGCGAATTTTCTGGGCTGTTCGCGAGCGAGATCAATGGCGTATACAACCATGATTTGTATCAATTGTACGATGAGCTGGAAGTATCGAAAATCGTGAAGCTTCAACGTTTGCAATGGGCGGGGCATGTACCTACAACGGATGAACGATAATCGCATGCCAAAGATGAAGTGATGAACGCACAACGAATCGGCGGAGCGAGGTTGCGTGGACGACCAAGAGCTCGCTGCCGAAACTGGAGGACAAGGTCACGTAACCGCGACAATTGGAGGTCAACGATTCAGGCCGCCAAGGCCCGACGTCGGGCTATCGTGCCACATTGATGATGATGACCGTGCCATATAAATCGACCCTGTTTTGCTAGCAGTCTATGGCAGCTCTTGATAAGTTCAGTATATTGTTTACTGCTCTAAAAAACGTCCGCAGTGAATAACTTCTTTGTTTTTTTTGTCTCATAAAAAACATAAAACCGGTCTAATTTTACACTCACGTTCAAAACACCGTAAACGTTATTCGAAATTACAAAGGAAAAACTCGCGCGCGTACCGTAAACAAACCTTTTCCGAGAGTAATCACCGACAAGTCAAAATCACGACACGACAATTTTGACTGTTCACAGAACATCAAATTCAAATTGTGGTAGATTTGAGTAAATTTGAATTTTTTTTGCGGTAGAGTGGTAGATTGTCAAATATTAGGAAAAAGTGGTAGATCTACCCCAACAGTGCCAAAGCCAAGACACTGGTGTTGGTGTGTTTATTGGGTTCTTTAATTTCCTTAGTTACTATAGACAAAATAGATCCAATCAGCAATCACGCAGACGCAACTACGCAGATTGGAAGTTTTCTCTGAGTATTAAAAAAAAAAAAAAAATAGGTACATTACATACTGTTTTAATTTTTAATACAAGCAGCGGCTTGAAAAATAATTTTCATTTTAAATTATGATGAGATTTAAATCTAAATAAATTGGGACATCGGATATACATTATGTATATCACGGTTGGTTGACACTGCATAATGCGGAGCATGAGTAATTTTTGATTCTCAATATTCCAAATTACCTACATATGCATGCCAACTTTTTTGACTGTGCCTTAAATGTATTTTTTTTTATTGCGAGTGTGGTCATGGTCGACAGTGCAATTTTAATGTTTCACACGTACGCTACCAAATTTCATAATGATGCCATCTTAGGAGGCAAACTGATTAATTGAATGTCTTTGGTCGAAGAAAGTTGTATTGAATTTTTTATTTTGTAGTACGTTGTAAGTGTTCATACTTGAGCTCTATGTCTAAAATTAAGGACTTGTTACTCCTCCTATATTTCGCATTTTTATTATTCTCATTACTCCTTCTATTTTCCATATATTTTTAAAGTATTCGTTATATACATAATATTTCCTATATTTTCAATGTATTGTAATGCAGGATATTGCATGTTTTTTACAACTATGGAAACCATCCATTATAGAATAGAATAGGACATTGCATGAAAAAAACAAATTCGAACACCTAAGTGAAATGTTAAATTAACTTAGAAAGCGAAGGGTATAAAACTGATGATCTGCTTTTCACAAGAACAAACGAGGCTAATTTCGGGCGCGGCCGAAATTTGGATACCCTTCGCTCTTCTCCGGGGTAAAAGTATTTTTTCGGGTGGACCTACGACAAAACAATATTTGTGTGGGGTTTGTTTGGAATAAGTGGGTAAATAAATATATTTACTCAGAAAATGTTATTGGGGGATGCGGGAGCATGCCACCATGGTTCGATCTCATTTGTTGTGACCTTTTTTGTTGCTTCGATTAAGACACATTAATTTAAGGTTTGTGAAATTGGTATAAAAAATGCTTTTTAGAAGATCCAAAATGGGGGGGGGGGTGTGTTTGTATGGCAGCCCTATGACTCCATGGTCCGATTTGATCCACTCTTACATATGTTTTGTGTCATCAATAGAATTACATTTGTGTCGAATTTGGTTGAAAACGGTGCACAAATAAAAAAGTTTCTTAGAAGAATCTAATTTGGGGGGGGGGGGGGGTTAGGTTTGTATGGCAGCCCATGACCCCACGGACCGATTTCATCCATTTTCACATATGTTGTGTGTCATCAATAGAAGTACACTTGTGTGGAATTTGGTTGTAATCGGTGCACAAACAAAAAAGTTTTTCTTAGAAGAACCTAATTTGGGGGGTTAAGTTTGTATGGCAGCCCCATGACCCCATGGTCCCATTTGCTCCATTCTCACATATGTTGTGTGTCAGCAATAGAAATACATTTGTGTGGAATTTAGTTGAAATCAGTGCAAAACAAAAAAAGTTTTCCTTAGAAGAACCTAATTTGGAGGGTTAGGTTTGTATGGCAGCCCCATGACCCCATAGTCCGATTTCACCGATTCAAACATACAAACAGCCTGCAGCAAAAAGACGCCTTTGTGCAAATTTCAGCTTCATAGCTTTTAAATTGGCCGAGTAGAACGCGTAGCAACAGACGGACAGACAGACAGACGGACATCGCCCAATCGACTGCCCATGTTATGCTGATCGTGATCATATACACATATGGACAAAAAAATAAGTACACCCCTCATGTACCTTTTTATGCCAAATTTTCATACCCATTTTAAAATTGAATTACTCCAAATAGATAGTCATTACAACAATTAGGATACAAGAATGCCAACGGAACCGAAAAACTAAATGGCATCCCCCTATTTTCTCAGTCCCTCCCGATATTAGCTTTGAAGTGGGTTTTCAGCTTGGTCAAAATAATAAGTACACCATCGTTTTTTTAATCTTTTGACAACAAGTTGCTATTTTCCGTAAGGATTTATTTTTTTATTAATTGGTGTATGTAAGAAGCGTTAAATTAAAAACAAACAAAAATACTTAAGGGGTCGAAAAACGCGTGGTAGGTACGAAAAAAGAAGTTTAATTTCAAAACTTTGAAATAGCGGAAAAATTATTCTCTCAATAACGAAATAAACCAGCTAAACATTGTATTTACTGTGTAATTCATTAAAAAGTAAATATAAGCAGTCTCAAATACAGTTAAGTCTATGTAACGGCCTTAAGGACAACTGTCGATCTCATTATCACTATGGCAAGAAAAGTTCCCTTGGCATGACTGATGATTTTTGCGGCAAATATTTAAGATATAGAATCCCTTTGAAAAGTTAATCGAAGAATACAAGAAGTAAAGCAGTTTTGACAAAAAGTTTGGAAGTTCCCATGGCGACGTCAAAAAGTGTTGACGGTTCAAGAAAATTTGGGAGGGATAGTTTTTCTTGTTCCAAACCGAACAATGAAAACTCACAGAATATTCTGTTTTATTTATGAGATCGTAATTTATTTTTGATTGAAAACTACCCTTACCGTAATATTCTTCATTCAGGAAAAAAAAAAATAATATAATATATGCTACATCTACTGACTATTTCCCATGGAGTCGAAAAAACGTGGTCTATGGTTTAATTTTCATAGTTTGGTTTCGTTCAAATATACCTAATAACCGTTACTTTGATTCAATTTCCATATAAGAAATGTTAGTTGAGAGTCCTAGAATAGTTCACTGATGAACACAAACACTTTAAATGGGGATTTCAGCAGGATATTAACCCTAACCGTACCTCACAAACTGGTCAAGGATCCGCTTCAACCAAGTCGGGTGGCTTTTCACGTTGTTACTAGAGTTAAATTGAATCTGGAATGTTTAGGGGTAGTTGAATCAATGAAACCGAAATCCGAAACACAGTTTTCACAAAACGGACCAATTACGGAATTTCCTGGAAGTAACTGGATATATGGATGTATGGGAACATACCATAAGAATTATATCCAAAAGGCCAACAAAACCCTTTTTTTCTTTCAAAATAATGGACCATTTACTTTTAAATAGTAAAATAAATTAAATTCTTGTCGAATCAGAACTTAATATTTTAATTAAAACAATTTTTAATCAAATTAACTGACATGTACTTATTATTTTGTCCAGCCTATTTTACGCCTGCCGTCCATTACCCGCTTCGAGTGGCGCGGCGCTCCCGCGTTTAAAGCTTTTCCGAATTTTAATGGCGTAACCAAGCAAAATATGGCGTAACTATGCAAAATAAACAAAAATTCCATTCAATACAATGGAAAAGCTTTCTGAATATTGTGTGTGCTTATACCTTTTACTAGTAAAAGCTTTTTTTCGCACATTTTGTGAAAGCTTTGCCGCTGGAGCGCCGCGCCGCTCAAGTTTACGCTTGCAGTGGAAGAGAGCCCTTAGTCAGTTCGTACTTTTTCAAGGTAAATGAAAGCTGTTATTTATTATAATATGCTAATTTACATATTATTTCATTCCTCACCAGTTAAGTATTTAAATCTTTCCATATGAGTTTATTTCCTAAAATAACTACTTGGCTACAGGGTGATAAGAAAAATTCGTATGGGTGTACTTATTTCTTTGGCCATATGTGTATGTATACTTATTATATGGTCGGAGATGCTTCCTTCAATGCGTTGCAAATTTCATGACAAAGTGAATATACCCTTCGTTGACTCTACGAGCGAAGGGTATAATGAGTGACATACACTAAAACCTTAGAAAAAGCATAGTAACCCATGCCATGCGTTAGTCCAGAGTGGCCATCAGAAAATAAAAATGGCACCGTTTTCACACTATTGCAGTTAATAGTATGCGTGAACATTTTATTCTAACGTCAATTTTTTTGTTTACAATTGAGAATATAAAATCCGCGTTATATTTATTACTCTCTTAAAATGCCAACGTGATATTTAACCCTTCTGTTGTCGTATAGATCCAGACAGACCATTGGTACTATATCTTGATGAAAAATATCGTTCAACAATATTTTCCACCCATTTCCATATATATTTCAAAGGAACCGACGGCCACAAATGCGCTCAAACGTTCGGCGAAATGTAAACTATGTCTAAAGAAACGAAAAAACGGCGGATCATCGTAAGACATAGTATGTAAATTGTTTCAAGATCCAAAATTAAACCTCTTCAAAAATTAAGATTGATTTCACAGAAAATTCAGCTACACCTTAGGCATAATAGCTCGTAGGCGACGACAGAAGGGTTAATAATTGCATCGACAATATTTTGACGTTTGAATTATTTCGTGGAGTGTATGTAGTGTAATAAATTTGGAGTTAAACACATATGGGTTGTGTGATCACATAGCCATTCTGGACTAACGCATGGCATGGGTTACTATGCTTTTTCTAAGACTAAAACTTACATATAACAGCATTTGAATAGTAAACATTTAGTTAATGCATATGGATTGACATTTTTATGAACGCATTTAGAATTAAGGCCGTCAGGGTGTTCTCGTCCATTGTGACAAGTGGTGACTTGCTCCCCTCCTACATAATTCTAGGTTCAAAATCCATCCGTGAAAAAAATATAGCGTTATTCGCCAACAACAAAAGATTCATTTGCCAGAATTTTCTGTGACAAAAATTGAATAGGGTGGAATTGGTGGACGTTGAAAGCTATGTAAACTGTGGTTTACATTGGGCATTTATGGAATAATATTGTTGCCGGTATTGGAATGAATCTCATATGAAAAAGATGAACTAGGCGGAAAAAAGTAGCATAAAAGCTTTCAGATGGTGAAAATTGGGAGATTTCAACCTATTGGGGTATATTCCGGATTGATTGTGACCGATGCCCGGATTATCGAATTGTCCGGATTTCCAATGCAAATGTTAAAGACTTCAGACTCTTCTATCATATATCATTTATGCTAAAATTCCAACTAAGCAACAGTAGATTCGATCAGAAAAACTTATAGTTTTGCCAGTTTTTACAAATATAATTTAACTCTAATTTAATTTTGAACTTTACTGATAAATGACCCTAAGAACGGATTATTTGTTTGATAAATCCGGATTATCAAGCAAATGATCCGGATTTTGAGGTCCGGATTGGCAGGATTTTGCACTATTGGTTTCTAAACATAGCTTCAGTAAATGGGTGGGACTCAAATTGCCGTCAACTATTTGAATTTGAAAAAGTTTCCACTCAATCCCAATGTAAACTGCAGTTTACATACTATTATTTTCCAGACCCATATTTTTTTTCCTTTTTTTCACTGAAAATGTATTTTTAGACACAAAGAAAGACGAAATAAAAACAATATTATTTTTTTGCCCGAAAGAATTTAATTTGGGAATGAAAGGGTAAAAGGGTGAAACTAAAAAATAGCATGATGTATGAAATAGTTCTTGCATGATAGTATGAAATAGTTGTTTTTAGTTTAATATTGTTTTTAAATAATAAATAATGACCTGTTTAGAGAGCAATTATTTACTCGCTTCTGTTCATGCAAGGATTATTGCTGATTTTGGTGGCAAGTATGTTGGTGCCCTTTCAGGCACAGGCTTGTCCATATGCGCCTTACTGTAGGAAAAAATTGTACAAACTTTAATGAAATATTTTGTATGACTGAAGTTAAACGTTCGTAAAGCTCATAAATCGAAGCCGGATTCCAGTTTTTTTTTTGCCAATTTTTGATATGCTACTACCAACTGTGCAGATAAACCAAAAGAAAGTGTTGGGTTCTCGCTTTCTATCTCCCTATTCAAAAAACTAACCCAAGCTGGGTTAATCACCCCATCAGCCCTTATAGAGTTATAAGCTCCCGTAATGCGGTTAGGTATAAAAAATATATCAATATGCTCACTCACTATCGCGGCAAATTGTTTTATTGGAAAGTCCTATAAAAATGTTACTACGGCATACTTTCAAGTTTTGAATTTGGCGGCTTTTACAAATGTAAATAATTTAAAATTAATCAAATAAAAGATATTTGCGAAGGAGAGGGACTTCCAAAATTTACTCGTATGTATCTACCTAGATCGGGCCATTACATGTTAATGTTCAAGTAACAGTGAATGTTTGCTTCGTAAAAAATGTTTCTCATTTGTGCTAAAAGTAATAAAAAAAACATGAAATAATTAATGTCTTCTCCAGCATGAAGAATGTTTTGCCGGTCATTGCAAGCCAATAGTGTGAACCGCGTAAAAATCAGTTGGACACCCCTGAGCACCTAACTCTCCAAGAAAAAGGTGGGAAGTATATTATAGATCAATGCAAAGAAAGTGTTATGTAGATTATTTTGCGGTATCTATTGCCGATTTTGAAACAATCCAAAACTGACAAAATACCATCTATCTACATTTTTCCCTCAGGTTGCGGGCCTTCTACTGGTCAGATTTTTTTTATAATCAGAGGGTCATCCCCAGCAAAAAATCAGAAATTCATTATCTTTGCCGCCCATAATGGTCTTATTTTGGTTTATTTTTCTTGGGCTAGAAATCATTAGTTAAACCGCCAACGACGACCGTTTAATTTTTCACGTTGAACTGCAGTTTAAACGACAGTTTAACTGTTTGTCACTTTCCTTAAACGGAGTTTAGTTAAACTGACAACCATTAGTTAAACTATGAATTTTCATCTGGCTCATTTCATTTTAAAATCAACAATTTTAATAGCTACCATCCGGAAATATTTAGTTGCTAATGGAAACTAGTAGTCTGGCTGGTCTAGCGGTTAGTGTGCGCCCCTTCTCACCGTGGATCATGGTGTTTTTCGAACTCACGAGCTTGTGACGGACTATGATCTCACTCAGATGTTAAACGAGTACCCTTTTATGGGGATAAATAATACTGCTGAGCGTGATGCTGATCCTCATTACCTCAACTAAAAGCAGATAAGATCTTGGAAATAGGATGTCACCAACACATCCTGCGGCCTTAGTCCAATGCTGGATTGTCGCGCCTGTTATTTATTTTTTAATGGAAACTAATTATTCGAAAAAATATCAGTTGCTGCTTAGCCAGGAATTTTAATTATCGCGTAGTGCATTTTTCGCCAGTTAGTTAAACAGAGTTTAAAATTAAACCTCAGTTAACTAAACGGTGAGTTAAACCATGATTGTACAAACGGCCCTAAGTTATACAATTAGGCGTGTTTTTTTTTACTCCGGTGTAGGTTAGTTTTGTGTAACTACATGGGATTACAATAACAACATAACTCAGATACACTCATTAATTTATCGGGGGTACCCATACTCTGACCAAAGTTAACTCGGAAGAATTGTTACAGATGTGAAAATCAGGGTCACTCTATAACGAATAAGTTCATTACAATTCTCGTATTAGCTAATACCACAACCATTGGGTAGATGCCACGAGTAGAAGGTTTAAGCTCGCGATAAACCGACCGCCGTGGACATTTTTTGTTTATGTAGGTCATGTTAATTTATTGGTTATTGGTTTATGACAACTTTGAAACTTCACTCCTTACTAAGTTAATGGTTGGTGCTTTAGATGCACCTTTTAACCCGAATCGTTTTGTTGCGTTTGTTTACCCAAACCTGCACAATTTAAAAAAAAAAAACACTTATTGTTATTATAAAACGAAAATCAAAAGTAGAAGTGAATATGTTTGTTCGCTGCGTTTTTTTTTTGCTCCAGAACAGAACAGGATACCCCAAACTCCAAATCAATTTATTTATTTATTTCGAGTATATACGGATCGGAGATCCATGAAACATTATATACAATAATAAAATTTTTAGTTTTAGGAGTAGCAGTAGTATCTATACAGGGTGTCCCATTCATGGTGGAGAATATTTTAATGGTAGGTAGTGTGGCTCATTTGGAGAAAATTAATGTACAACGGGACCCCTCTCTTTTTAACCGTTACAATGTTATAGCATTTTTTGTCAAAATGCACGACATGCTGAACTAAATCAAAATTAGCCACACCACCAATCATTTCATCCGAGATATGACTTCACTTTCTGAAACTACATAAAATTTCTAATAAAACGACACCTCGCCCGTTACGAAGTTGCTCGTATCTTCCGAGATCCACCCGTTCAAACTTTAAAGAAATTTTAAAATTGCATACGATTTTATTATTTGAATTTTTTATGAAAAAAACAATTTTACAATTTCTTTAAAGTTTGAACGGGTGTATGTGTATCTCGGAAGATACGAGCAACTTCGTAACGAGCGAGGTGTCGTTTTATTGGAAATTTTATGTAGTTTCAGAAAGTGAAGTCATATCTCGGATGAAATGATTGGTAGTGTGGCAAATTTTGATTTAGTTCAGCAAGTCGTGCATTTTGACAAAAAATGCTATAACATTGTAACGGTTAAAAATAGAGGGGTTCCGTTGTAAATTAATTTTCTCCAAATGAGCCACACTACCTACCATTAAAATATTCTCCACCATGAATGGGACACCCTGTATATATATAAAAATGGAGCGAAAAAAATTTATAGTAATTCATCAATTGAGAACGGCTGGACCGATTTGAATTATTGTTTTTTTTGTTTTATCCGTCTTACGTTGGAAAAGGTTTATGGACCAAAAAATTTTTGAAAATTTCGAAGGAAGTGGTGGTAAATATCGAAATTTCATTTTGTATGAGAGTCACCTGTTACAATCAAGTTTTCATCGACAACATTTAAATTTAATGGGAATATTTAGTTGTCATTGGATCAAATACAGTGTTAATTGTAGTCAAGGTGACTATGTTTTTACGTACACACATCCTTGATGTTGGTCACAGCAATTTAACAATAGATTTCGTACTACTTCGGGAATCCGTCGATATCTCCGCAATCCTTTGGCGGAACGACACGATTGAGATGTCGCCGGATTCGCAACAAAATTGCCTAAAGGGTCATCGGGCGCTTTTCCCAATAACCGTCAGCCCGGATGTTGGCATAGCAAGGTTACAATTAACTTCGTACTACTTCGAAATTCGCGATATCTCTGCAATCCTTCGTCCGAGCGACACGATTGAGGTGTTGCGGGATTCGCCATAAAATTGCTTAAAGGGTCATCGGTACCTTTTACCCAACAGTGCACCGTGTTTTTATTGGGTCAATAAATTGTATTCAAGGTGACTACGTTTTTACGTTTTTATGCATATACAACATCCTGGATATTGGCCAAAGCAATTTCACAATCAACTTCGTATTGCTTCGAAAATCCGTCGATATCTCTGCAATCCTTAGGCGGAGCAATACGATTTAGGTGCCGCCGGACTCGCAACAAAATTGCCTAAAGGGTTATTTGGCCATCTTTCACGATCCGTGGTGTTGCCGAACTCACGTCAAAATTTCCTAAAGGGTAATTGGAATTTCTTCCCCCAGCATTGCACAGAGTAGTCAGAGACAACCGTCAACCTGGATGTATGATGGTTTCTGGGATAGTATGAACAGTGTAGCGCATATTTTAGTGCACGAAAAACTGAGTAAATGAGTGTGCTGACATATTTAATAGAAATTTATTAAATTAATGATTTTCGAGATAACTCGCTAATATAGTTGAAGGGCAAGTGCAGTCTCATCAATCAGTCAGGGGGTTGAGTTGTTGAGTACATATGTTGTTGTTGTATTACCTTGACCGCTTAACCTCCCGGCGGAAATCTATCGCGTTGTTTCCATTATACACTTTGGTTTCATCATCGAGAGGTCGATCCCAATAAATTATAGTTAGCAGGTTGATTGGCATTCAGATTAGTGTCAAGTTGTGAGTGAAACCAATAATGCGAGCGAAGCGAGCTCTCTCAGCTAGTTTAGATATATAAATTTAGGCTTAAAATATATACATAATTCAAATCATTTCAGGGCGAGAAATAATATTCTTAATAAATTCAACATTCGTATTACAAAAATCTAAACAATTACTTAATTCATTTCCTACACGTTTTAATCTTTCAATTGGTGAATTTCTTATATAATTAATTTATTGTTAGTTAGGATAAACATGTCGTTACATCTAGTGAATCTGCTAGGGGTTCTAAATGTTAAATCCGAAAGAACTTCTGGTACATCGAGATTGTTGTTTATGACGTTAAACAAGAAAATTGCATCCGTTTGGTATCTTCGTGTATATATGTTTATAGTATTAGACTGTGCAGGGGGCTCATATTGATTAGAGATAGTACATATTTGCTATGGTTAAATACATTATACTGGGTAGCGAGTCATTTGAATTTAATGAGTCTATATAGTTCCAAAAATATTTGGAATTATGAGAAAATTTGACAGGGTTCTTCCTGTATAAGATTATACAAGAACAAAATTTGCAATTTTTTTAAATATATGTTATACTATCCTGATTTGGACTAAAATACGTCACGAACATACCTATTGCATACTTTTCATTGTGACTTTTCACCTCATTTATAAAAATTCTTCAGAGTTGTTACTGCATGCAAATTCGGTTCCTTTAGTTGCCAATTAAAAGGTCGTCTTCCCGTCAAACTGTTTGCCTTTTACTAAGTTAAAATAAATTGGGTTTAATTCACAATGCTTCAAATCAAATAGCTTTTATTTTATTACCTTTTCAAAATTGAATCTGCCATCGTTCGCTTTAAACTTAACATCAACTCACACTCACATATCAGGACAACAGCTGTTACTTCCCGTTTTGCAGAATTTTTTGAGTAGTCGAGACTGGTGGAGACCGGATTACTCGACAAGTAAACATCATTAAATTTATGACGTTATAATAATGATGTTTAAATTAAATTTTTCGAGTATCATCAATCCAATGAATTAAGGCGCGTTTAGATGGCATCAAACTTGTTTGCATCCAACTTTTCCCTCAAACTTATCCAAGTTGGAAGGCTGCTTACACGTACGATATTAAGTGCATTCAGCGAGCACATATTGGAAAGAGCTACTGGAAAGTGTTCTCTCCCCGCGTCCCACTCACCCGCTAATCGGTCCACATGCGATGTATCGAAAATTTCCCCTATATAGCGTTGAATTGGAATGCTACATTTAGATGTGTAGCTGCTACTTGGACTGCTCGATCAACTGTCACGCACAGCTGCTCGAACGGCTTCGACCATCAATACTGTAAATTTTTTATTCACATTTCAGCTGAAAAAAATGTATTGTGCGATGAGAGTTCGTATTTTGAATGGAAAGTTGCAGTTTTAGGTTTTTTGAATTTTGGATTGCCACAATGTCTGCGGATGTATCAGCTGGTAAGAGAGAACTGACATTTCATGTAGCAAGTCCATTCAGCGAACACAAATTTAGCAGTTTTCCAATTTCTTGTGGTGGGGATATGTAGCACATCACAATATGTGCTCGCTGAATGCACTCAATCTCTCAAACAAATCCTATCAAACAAATCCTATCCAACTTGTTGGCCGTGTAAACAGCAGTTGAAAGTTGGAGCGGTCGTAAAACGTTCAGTTTTTGCAATACGTATTAGTACAGGAAAAATATATTTGCTTTTTATTTTATTTTTTCGTGAATATTTTAAACATTTAGGGAAACATGCCCGAATGAGTATACAGCGTGCCCCAAAAGTCAACGGAACGCCAGAATTGGATGATAGTGCACAGATATTGGTAATCAGGCGCATTAATTCTTTATTATTAGAAAGTATATTTATATTTCGATTGGACTATACCTAATCATTGCATCTAAAACAAGTTGTCCAACTTCTGTTTTCACGGTGGATTTGTTTGAATGCTCGTTCCACTTCAAACTTGTTGTCCAACTTCTGTTTACACGATGGATTTGGTGTCCAACTTGTTTGAATGCTCAAAAGTTGGACGACAAATCCATCGTGAAAACAGCGCTTTAGTTAAACATAATCAATTGCTTATGATTATACCCTATACCCATAAGATGGTATAGGGTATATTGTTTTTGTTACGCCAATATTATGTAACACCTCAAAGGAGCCTCCGGAGGTATGGCAAAGTATATGATCAAGTTCGGTCCCTGATTTGAATAAGCCATGTCTGTCTGTATGTCCGTGTGTCTGTCTGTTCGCACGTTAACTCCCGAAATAATGAAGCTAGCGATTTGAAATTTTGGTCAGATGTTTGTTTTGATAACATCTTGGGCGGTATTTAAAATGGGCCAAATCGGACCAAGGGTTTCCCTACCCCTGATTCGGCCATAAATTTCGATACAATATCGCTAACGACTTGAAATTTTGATCAATACCTAATTCGGACATATATTTTAAGTTGATGGAAAGTGGAGTAGGTCCAGCTACTCCTACCCCTACCTCCCCTACAAAGTTATATTCACCCATATCTTTTGATAGAATGTCGCGAAGAGCTTCAAATTACATAGTATCAAATGTTAGCTGTTTGATGCCTTGATAAGATGTTAAAGATGTGCCAGGTCCGACCCATCTATACGCTCCCCTAAAAAAAACATGAAAATGAAAATTTTGGGTTTTGCATGAGTCTTCTAGGTCTGTACTCTGTACATGGGTATACATACACTCATTGTGCTGTTCGCACGATTAGAACTCGGTCTCGATTTTAACTAGTGTCGTCTGTCGCGGATGTTACGAAGTCAAATAATCCCATTATAAGAAACACTATACTTACACATTCTGCAATGTCTGCAAAGACAATACAGAAATTCGCAGTGATTAGAAATGTGACGAAACCAAATCGATGTGTCAACATCAACTACAGAGATTCTACCACCAACTGTTAGTCTATTTCATATTACAATAATTGTCATTATGGCAATCTGACGATTATAAAAAATAAGGTTCCGTGACTATACTTTGTTGATACAAAACTTCCATTATATCCACCACATGCAAAATCATACAACGGGCGAAGAAAACTCGTTTAAACGAAAGGGAAAGGATTGGGTAATCGCATCTATGTGTGTGTTTACACCATACGAACATCGATAGCACCACCCCGACCAGGCGACCAGGCCGGAAGACAAAAAGGTGAATATTACTATGTAGCCGGTAGAATCTAAAATGGAAAGTTTAAAATTTTCTCGGAAATACATAGTAGAAGACAAACGTCTAAGACTGAATAATATTGATTACAACGAAGAGCAATTTAGATGTGCAACAGTAGATTAAGGCAATTTGAATTAAATCCATAATTGCACTTCTATTAATAATTCATGGCATTTAAGATAGGGTGTTACGATTATGATTTACACCGTGCGATGAAAACTTGATTTCGATCAACATTTTCAACGATTTAATTATGATCGTTTCGTCGTGACTTTACCAAAAGATGAGGTACGCCTGCTCAAATCTCACACTGTTAGCATTCGGAAGTCCGCAACTAATACGGTGCTTATAAATATGTATTATGTACATACATTGTCTATTCTGCATGCAATATCTAGTCAATAAATTTGAAAGTAAATTTAGAGGCCTCTTACTTCTGCTTTCTTGTTATTCCATACATTGTATTGTCCTGATAAGTTAAAATATTTTGCTCTTCCGTAAAATCAAGTCTGTAGTCACATATTTCTCTTCTGCGGTATATTCATCATAGATCAGATAGGATACTTTCCTGTCTACACCTTGTTTTGATATGATTTTGCTTTCCCGGAAAATCGAAATCGAATCGAAAGTTTTTAAGATTAACCGACGATGTGTCTTCTAGGTTATTATAAAAACAGACAGACAATCTGATCATAATAATAATATAATATTCAGTATTCATCTAGCTGGTATCTATATTTGCGAAAATATGTAGAATATTTTTGTTTAGTTGCTGAATCTTATTTTTGAAATCTAATTATTTAGCTTTATTAGATGAGTATGATCATGCCACTCGTGTTAGCTGATAACACACATAATTTAAAAAAAAACGTTTTAATGCTCCATCTATAAATGATTGAGCAATGTTTTTAATGCAAAGTATTATATAACTAGTTTTTCCAAAGGAAATACATCACTTACATTTGTTTTATTCCTAATTTGGTTTATCATTTCATGTACTCACCTGAAAAAATAAATAAATATCTTTTAAAAAAAAGTTTAAACGTAATAGAGTTCAAATAAAAGGTTTTTTTTTTATGTCATAAATAAGTAAGTGTTAAAAATTTAATCACATTAAGATGTTGTGAAAATGAAATGAAGCTCAGTTTCAAACAAGGTCGTATGCCAATTTATATAAAATAGATTTTTTTAGAATGTACCATAATTTACTTCTCAAAGTTAGTATAGCACACTCAGCTTGTAGTACATAGTTTATTACCAAATCACTGTACGGCTGAGAAGGAAAACACGAAAACGATGAGCCGGGACGAAGAGATTCAACACCTACCAAAAAATCAGAGATGTTAAAAAAAAAGGAATCAGCGAAATATACTGATTCATGTGGCTGTCATACAAACAATTAATTTCTCCTAAGAAAAGCTTTATTGTGTATGGACACTTAACCAACTTTACATAAATGGGTCCCATTTGATCTCACAAAACACATATAAATATGGTCGATATCGGATTATGGATTATGATATTAGATAAAGCCACCCACCCTCTAAAGAAAGTTCTTTTCAATAAAGCTTTTTTCTTTATAGACCGATCTTAACAAAACCTATATGATTAATCGATGTTTTAAAATCGACGTTTTGAAGTTGGACTTGGAAGTCATTGAGCTTACTCGAACCAGCACTAAAAATAGTTCAAGAATGGTGTAATGCGAACGGGCTCCGAGTAAACCCATCCAAAGCGATCATTATACCATTCTCCAGGAATAGAAATCCGTCTGAACTCAGACGCCCGACAATGTACAACACCCAACTACCAATTGGGAATCAAGTCAAATACCTCGGGGTAATCCTCGACAGTAAACTTTACTGGCAAAAGCATGTCGAAGCGGCGGCTGAAAAAGCCACCAGAGCCCTGTGGACATGCAAAAAATTCGTAGGGAAAACCTGGGGTATGAAACCCTCCATTATGCTCTGGATTTACAGAGCAATAGTTAGACCCACTCTAGACTACGGTGCTGTGGTCTGGTGGAAGAGAGCCCTGACTACGGAAGGTAAGTCTGTGTTAGGCAAGGTACAGAGGCTAGCATGTCTCATTACCACCGGTGCACTCCGATCTTGCCCTAGCAGCGCTCTAGAGGTGTTACTTCACCTACACCCAGTTGACATACACCTCGAAACTGTGGCAAAACTGGCATTGGCACGACTCATCGCGAGCGATGCCAATTTGGAGCTTACCAAGGGGCAGCTTAAATCTCTCAACAACGTAACTATTGCGAACATGCCTTCCGATCACCTTCCAAAGGAGATCTCATGTGGTCGCCGTTTCCGGGCTGAAACATGGAGCAGAGAGGAGTGGCAGTCTAATTTCGCTAAGCTGCACCCACAGACCATAAAGTGGTTTACTGACGGTTCCAAAACAACCGAAGGTTCAGGAGCAGGTGTGGTGGGTCCAACTCACACGGTTTCTATACCTATGGGTCAACACACTACTGTCTTTCAAGCGGAGGTGCATGCAATTGCAACTTGCGCCGATCTATGTTTGCGTGCTAACTATGTAAATAAACGAATAGCGATCTTCTCAGACAGCCAAGCGGTTATCAAGTCACTCACCAAGTACACCGTTACGTCAAGGCTGGTTCAGTGTTGTCTGAATGCACTGAACAAACTAGGCGCAAACAATAGATTAACACTCTTCTGGGTCCCAGGTCACATAGGCATCACGGGGAACGAACAGGCGGATGAGCTAGCACGCACAGCCGCAGCAACCCATTTATGCGGCCCAGAACCCTTTAGTAGCATCTCTACATGCGTAGTAAAAAGACTAATCAAGAACCAGGAACAAATTAGAGCATCTGAGCGCTGGGATAATATACCCGGGCTCAGGCAATCCAAACTGTTCATAGCAGGATACTCCCATAAAAGAACGGCCGAGCTACTTCAGTTAACCAGAAATAGAGTACGTACCATATGTGGAATTCTTACAGGCCACTCCTGCCTAAGATCACATCTGCGCACAATGAGGCTCGTACAAGACGCGAGCTGCCGATTCTGCGAAGAGGATGACGAGACCTCGACCCACCTCCTATGCGAATGTGATGCTCTGGCCCAACGCCGCTGGACACAATTTGGAGTGGCCTATCCAGACACGGACGACATAGCGTCGACGTCAATCAGCAAACTCAGCTCATTTCTTAGCACGATCAAGCTCGATCGTCAGGACTAGTCCTACCCACAGATGACCAGGGCGATAGCACAATAGGCCCTTCGGCTTCAGTGCTACGAACCCCCATCGGGTTCGCGCCCCCCCACAATCTAATCTAATCTAATTGAGCTTTCATTGAAGTCCCACCTCAAAAACATGTTCTTATGAGATTTTTTTTTATATTTATGAACCAAACTTCACCAAACGACAAATAAATATGTTACGATCGAAAATACAAAACATATGGTTGAAGATGGATCACAGAGCTGACATAAAAACCATCGCTTGAAGTCAAGTGTTTCTAAAAGAAATTGTTTGTGCTATTCGATTTTAAACCTTTCATAAATGCGTTCTTTTCCTTCTGTTTCCACATGAGCTCCATGACGTCGATAAAACAATATTTGTGTGAGACTTCGTTGTAATAAGTGCACAAATAATTGTATTTTCTTAGAAAACTTTATTTGAGCGAAGGGGGCCTATGGCCCCATCGTACTATTCCATTTGTTTTAACATATATTTGTGGTTCGGATGAACCACATGAAAATAAGGTTTAGTTGGAATAGATGCTTCAAATTTTTTTAGAAGAACCAAAATGAAGAGTGGGGTTTGGTTTATATGGCAGCCCCATGACCCCACGTTCCGATTCCATCTATTCCTACCTATGATTTGTGGTATCTATAGAAACATATTTGCGTAAAGCTTGGCTGAAATTGGTGCACAAATAAAAAAGTTTTTCCAAAGCCGGCCCCACACCGACCGGAGTATGGCACACACGATACGAAAAATCGTGCAGCAGCAGTTTGACGTTTATCGAGTGACACACAGCAACATTTTGCACGAAATTAAAATTAAAATTTTCGCTTTAATTTATAATTTTAATTACTAAATCCGGAGTTTTTTCTTGATGTGCTCGTTTTCTAATTCAATAAAAGTGGTTTCGCGAATTTGTGCAGTGAAACAAATTATATAGACTTTGAAAGTTTTTGATTGTGCATGTTTTTCACCGCCGCTCGTGTAGTCTTTGTTTTCTTTGTTTGATTTTGTCCAGTAGCGGGTTCAAACTCAGCTTAACTGAGTTATCTGGATAACAATTTTCAAAGTAGTCTACAGCTCAGTGGTAACGTGTTAGATTCACGCCCGTCAGGCCCTGTGTTCGAATCCCACTGTTAACATAATTTTTATTTCTTTTCTTTTTTTATTAAGTTATTAGTTTTGTTTTTTTCTTTAAGTAAAATGAATTGTGTTTGCGAGCAATTTTATAAAGTACAAATTGACGGTTTAATTCAGCTCGCTTCGTCGTTGCAGAGCCAACTTAGCAAGTTGAGATCCCTGATGAACTCTGTAAATTGTTGTGAAAAAAATTCCAATGAATTACGAAATAAAAACTTAAAAGTGAAAAATAAAAAGAGTAGCTAATATAGGTAAAGAAATAATAAAAAATGTTAAGAAAGTAATTGCGAAATTTTCTGAGCATTCTTCTGATAGCCAAGAAGCGGAGACTTCTAGTGTTATTTTAGAATCATCGTCTTCTATAATTACTTCTAATGTTGACAAAAATCAATCTCCCATTGATAAATTTGTCACAGTACGTAAGAAAAAAATAATAACCAAAGGCAGAGAAAAATAGGCGACACAAAAGAATTTTTGGTATCCAAGAAGCTAATGAGTCTCTTCGAAGTCTCCCTAGTTTTAAAGTATTTCATGTTTCAAAGCTGCACGCTTCGGTAAAAGCAGACGAATTGAAGGAATATGTAATGAAAAAAACTTGATTTAAAAGATGATACTTTTCTTTCGGTTTATCCTCTAATAAAAAAGATTGTGATATATCCAAGTTGGTTTCAATCAGTTTTGGTTTGAAACTTCCTCAAGAATATTCAAAACAAGTGTTTTGTGCCAACTTCTGGCCCAAGCGAGTCAATATATCACCATTCAATTTTTCAAAAAACGACAAACGCCAAAATACTGCCCAGCAGAACGCATAATTTCCAATGCATTTTTTTCGGTCTACTATCAAAATGTTGGTGGTCTTCGTTCAAGAATAAATGATTTTTACCTTGCTATTTTACAAGAAGATTATGCCATTTGCTTAACTGAAACTTGGCTTCATACAAATATTTCAAATGAAGAACTGCAGTAAAAATCCTGAAAAGTAGAAAATCGTGCAGGGTAAATTCCCAAATGCGCATTTTGTATGTAATATAAAAAAAATATGTCTTATAGGCTTTTAGAAGCTCAGACTTTGGAGCAGTCGACGAAGGAGAAGTATACTTTAAGAGGACTAGCTCTAAAAAATTAGATAATTTTTACTTAAACACGGGACACTTTCAATATTTTAACCTAACGTAAGCTTCTCCCCATAAGCTGCTCTCTATTTGCTAATTTTCTACCCCCGTTCTACCCCCAACAGTAGAGGAGGTGAGTCGGCCTATAAGATATTATCTAAAATTCTTGAAAAGAGAATTAATCCGTACGCAGACCGAATCATTGGCAAGTATCAAGGCGGCTTCAGACCTGGTAGCTCAATGACCGATCAGCTTTTCACAGTGAAGCTACTACTCCAAAAGTGCTAGGAATATAACATCGACGTATACCAAATCTTTGTCGACTTCAAGCAGGCATACGACAGTATCAATCGAAGTGCACTGTATAACATTATGCTGAAATTTGGTATACCGGCAAAGTTAGTGCGACTCAGAAGGATGACGATGACTAATACCGTCTCGCTGTTCAGAGTGCAGAACCGACTCACTGACCTATTTGAAACTCATACTGGACTCAAGCAGGGTGACGCTCTTCAACCTTGCTTTGGAGTATGTAATTCGAGCCATGAATATGTACTACAACGCTACTCATCAAGTCGACTCAATTAGTAGTGTACGCCAACGATATCAACATCATGTCTCGAAGATTGGGTGATGCAGAAAGCCTTCTGCATAACGTCAATAACGCCGCAAAGGAAGTTGGACTACATATCAACGGAAGCAAAACAAAGGCTATGATGTAATCGAAAACAAGGACGCCAGCAAATTCAAGCATCACCGTGGGGGACCTTAATATCGAGTATGTAGATAACTTCAACTATCTGGGTTGTAACTTATCAAAGGACGCCAACGAAACCGACGAAATTAGGCGACGGATACAACTAGCTAATAAGACATATTTCTCGGTCCTCCCTATAATTAATTCGAAACTTGCGCACAGGAACACGAAGCTCCGCGTTTACAAAACGATCATCCGACCCGTGCTATGTTATGGCTGTGAAACATGAATCCTCACCCAAGCCTCCGAAATTTTGCCAGACCGATGCGAACGAAAGGTCCTTCGGCGAATTTTCGGGGCCGTTCGCGAGCGAGACCAATGGCGTATCCGGTACAACCATGAGTTGTATCAATTGTACGATTAACTGGAAGTATCGAAAATCGTGAAGCTTCAACGTTTGCAATGGGCGGGGCATGTACAACGGATGGACGATGATCGCATGCCAAAGAAAGTGATGAACGCACAACGAATTGACGGAGCGAGGTTGCGTGGACGACCGAGAGCTCGCTGGGAGAACTCCGTAGGTGAAGACGCCCACCAGCTGCTGGGCTTCCGAAACTGGAGGACAAGGTCACGTAACCGCGACAATTGGAGGTCAACGATTCAGGCGGCCAAGGCCCGACGTCGGGCTGTCGTGCCACATTGATGATGAATGCCTTTCTAAGTGACATTTTGCATTCCCTTATGCATATTCCTTAAGGGATTTTTTTTCCTTAAGTAACGACTATGAATTCCGCCCTAAGATTAATTAAACGCCAGTTAATTAATATACACAGTAAGTCTTTTTTCCAGTAATTTTTTACTAGTCTACTTCTAGTGAAAAAAATCAATAGAAATGTAGGAAATCTCAAAAAGTATAACTAGTATCTAAGGATTTTTACTAGATTGGCTGTAAAATCTACTGAATCACATATAAAACCTAGATATCTAGTTAAATTTCACTAGTTTTCATGTAAAACATTACATTTTCCTAGAATATCAGTAATTATTACTGGAAATTTATTAAATTCTACTAGAAAGTAGTGTGTAATTCTAAGTACATACTTGCTTACTCCGTTCTCGTCTTAGATACATAATGTTTCAATAGTTTGTCTTTAATCGTTCAACCAACTGGCTGCTTTGTGATGTGACGGGCGTGTCATAGTCTTTGCGAAATTGGGTTTTAAAGGTAAGTAGTCAAATAAACTTAAACAATTGCCTAAATTGGCATTATCTTGTTCCTCTTTTTCTTTCTTCTTCGCATATTTTGAGAGTGAAACAGCAGACAGAATGGAAGCAGTGTAACAGCAACGAAAGCAGCCCTATACGTTGCGTCATTTTTCCTGTTGGTATTGCGGTCGGCTGCAGTTACTGTGGGTCGTAGTGATCATAAATTGGAGAAATATAATGGTAAGTACAATTGTTTTTTTATTGTAACATATGTATGCCCATTCCAAATTTTCCTTCATTTTAATTGAGTCATTTCCGTCATTCGATTCTTTTCATTTGTAAAACGATTCTTCTTTTGATAAATGCCATATTTTCTTGACTTTTTAGGGCAGGGAAATTTGAAAGATTAAAGTCCCCAACTCGTGCCAGAGAGTCTGAGAATCGTATATAATATAATCAAATTAATAATCTAGGGACGCGGGAGCGTCCCGCCCGCCAAAGAAAAACGAAGAAATTTGAACAAATCAAAAGTGAGAAGCGACTAAGACTATGTTTACACGACGGAACAAGTACGGGTTTTCGGACCTCTGTAGCTCGGACTCTGGTTGGTCCTGAGTGTTTAAATTCGGTCGTTCGCGCCGTCTTACGAAGTGTAGAAAATTTCAAGAAGATACGATGAAAAACACTGGAGATATAAGAGTTTGAAAATCGCATTTTTTCGAAAATCTTGTTCTCGTTGTTCTCGTTGTTCTTGTTGTTCTTGTCGTTCATTGACAGGGCTACAGCCTTGCAGAGGGCATCTCGGGATTTGGTCTCTTTTCCCATTGATAGAGTCTGTCGTGAAGGTGTGCATAGGCTATCGTTTGCTCCGATCCGTGGAGTAGAAAAAAAGATACAGCGGAAAATGTGAAAAAATACATAGAGTTTCTCGCTTAAATCTTTTTATATGTTTTAAAGGAAGCATTTTGCAAAAGTCGGTGATTGGCCCGAAAAATGCCTAGAAAAGAATCGTATAGGTTTGTTGTTTGGCAGGACTGTTTCGAACAATCCCTTGTATATGTTCTCTAAAGTTTTCAGTTGTAAAGCGTCTGCAAGAGCGGCGGCAAGGGCTCAAAGTTCCAGATTTGGTTCGTCTCTTATACATGTACGTACATATTACTATAATATTGAATGAACAAATAACATCCCGATGATCCTAAAGCTTCCAGCAAACGGTAGAGGTTCGCAAAACACACACACCTCAGGTTACGAAGGACGCTAAGGTTACAAAGGTTACCAAGAGGGTTATTATTGTTATTATGTTCTCAAACATGGTCGTGATAAAAGGGCAGTGAATATCGTCTTCAAACGCATTAATTTATTGTTATGTTAAGTTGATTTTGTCAATTGAAAACTGCAAAAAAATATGATATCTCACAAAAACAACTCTGTTGTAAAAAGTTTCCGCCAAAGAAAAAGTTGTCAGCCGCAAAAAGGATTGATATAATACAATCCCGCCAAAATGCTCGCAAGGATATGCATTCAAAAGTGTTTGAATTAGTTAATAGTTTCCACCAAAACAGCGTGGTGCGATATGCGTCAGAATTTGTGAAATAATTTCCGCCGCGATAGACCACGCTGAATTTGCTAATTCGTGTGGAGGCTGTGTTGTGTGTACCGCGTAACGCACCCGCGCTGGTTTGGTGGAAACTAATTTCTTGCAATGCTGTTTGGCGGGGAGCTTTCAAAGGGGTAATTGCAGGATATGAAAATTACGAAAGAACTTTATTGTATAAAAAAAGGAAAAGTCGTCTATACGAAGGAAAGCAAAAAAAGTTTGTAAAACACATTTTATTTACAAGGCTGGAAGATTCGAGATTAAAACTGATCACGAAAAGAGCATAGCAGCAAATAGCACCCTCGTCAGCTCCCCGCCAATAAGCGTTGAAAGAAATTTACAGTTGTTTTTGTGAGATAATATTTACTGACCCTAACAAATTTTGTACAGCAATCACCAAAAAGAGCAAAAATAATATAGATTTTACCAAATAAGTTTTGTTTGATTTCCATTATATTTTCAGATGGATCAGGTTGTTTTACCTCATGTATCGTTTTAAAAGCGATAAAATGAAAAAAATACCCAAAAAACATGCTTTCAGATTATCTAGATCGTCTAGTAAAATTCAAGTGAATCTAGTGAACTTTACTAGATTACCTTAAGTACTATTCACGAGAAGTTCTAGTAAATCTGACTGAAACCAATTTTTTTTTTACTAGAAATCCAGTTTAGCTTTTGAATAGAATTCTAGTTATTTGTCCTAGATATCTATTTATCCAAACTAGATTTCTGTTAAAAAATTTAACTAGATTTCCAGTAATATTTTTTTCACTAGATTCACAACTAGAAAATCTAGGAGCTAAAATCTAGTTGTGAATTACGGGATTCTAGTTGAAAAAGACTTACAGTGTACACTCCACAAACAACAGCTTCAAAATTGTATAAAAATAACGGGCGTTTGACGAATAACGTGCGATTTCGTGCAATATACCCTGAAAATGCAATATCGTGCATTAAAGTGCAATTGTACGAGAGTCCGGTCTCTAGTTATGAGGGTTCGACTAAAAGAGGAGGTGGTGTTTTGGTAGCTATCAAAACAACATTCCCATCTCGTGAAGTTGAGCTTTTTCATAAGGACGCGGAACAGATATGTGTTTTTACAGCAGTGAAAAAGTATATATTTTTAATAGCTATTCACCAAGTTTGGGTGGTTTCACATTGCAAGACGAAACCGGACGGCTAATAAACTGACGGCGAGAGCTTTTATAGTGGCCAGCAGACAAGCATTGTGCATTTCAAATTGTATGAACGCGTCTTACGAACGAAAAAAAAAAAATCGTGACATGATTGTTTTTCTTTCGTAAGAATCGTACGATCGATTCGTAACAATTGTACGACCGATAAGACGATTGCATCTACCGATATTTCAGGCGTTGTGCGACGACAATTAGCGCGTGTTTTACTTGCATTGAAATCTTGTCGACTCGTCACTTCATTGTACACTAACCTTGGAGCGAGCATGGCAGCATTTATACATACTTGTTGTGTAATTATTCTTCGCCCGTCCGTGTTTTGATCGGATAGTGTGAAATGAACGTACGTTTGGTTCTTGTCGTGCAAGTTTACCCGTACGGTCGTTTTCTTACAATCTGAAACGGCCCTTTGTGTTCAGTTCATGTTTATAACAAACATTAGATATCTCCAAGCTATTTGCATCTTTTGAGGAAAAAGACAAATTGATCGTTGTTGGGGATTTCAATCTTAGTAATATAAGTTGGTACTGGAACGACGACGAGAAAAACATTCTGTTGCGTGATTTACATCTTGAATGTGAATCTGTTCTAACAGATTTTTTGTTTGCAATGGATTTGATGCAAATGAATCTTGTTAAAAATTCGATTGGTAGAATTTTAGATCTAATTTTTGTTAGTACTGGCTTGAATGCTTCTGTAATTAAAGTAGATAAACCATTTATGCCCAATTCAATGCATCACAGTGCTCTTCTTCTTGAGTTTGTTTTTTATGATTACATTGAAGAAGAGCCAGAAGTTACTCCTACAAGAAATTTTCAAAAAGCCCAATTTGAAAAACTAAATTCAACATTTTTTAATATGGATTGGGCTCCAGTAATATCGGATAGTAATCTTGTTGAAAGTTATTCAAATTTTAAATCAATTTTATTGTAACCTATTCAAAACACAATAAAAACAACAAATCCTTGGGCTACCAAAGAATTGTTCAAACTTAAGAGAGCAACAAATAGGGCTCATAAATTATACAAGAAGTCATCCTCTCTTGCCAATAAAGAAAATTTATTTAGATTGAGAAGAGACTATGAATTAATGAATAAAAATCTTTACAAACAGTATATTGCGAGAGCTGAAAATAATATAAGAACTGACAGTAAGACATTTTGGAATACAGTAAGCGTAAGAATACGGGAATCCTAAAAAATTTAGAATTCAATGGCAATTTTTACAAGGATGTTCAATCGGTTTGTGACGGATTTGCCAGATTTTTCCGGTTCAGTTTACGCTCTGGAGATTTCTGAGGATGACCTATTGAATGCTATGCGTGATCTTTATATTAGTAATCAGGCCGGACCTGATGGCATTCCTAATATATTTTTGAAGAATTGCATGCAATCGTTATGTCGTACTTTAGCCTTTTTTTTCTAGTTTGTCCTTGTCTTCAGGTGTTTTTCTTGATGAATGGAAAGTTTCATTTATAACACCTGTTCACAAAAAGGGTCCGAAGCATCTTATTGATAACTACAGACCCATATCTAAATTATCTGCAATACCGAAGTTGTTTGAAATGCTTATTAAAAATTAAATAGATGTTTTTATTAGCCCTTTGATATCGCCATGTCAATATGGATTCCTGAAAGGAATATATGTGACAGCCCCATGACCCCACAGTCCGATTCCATCCATTCTTACATATGTTTTGAGGCATCAATAGAAACACATTTGTGTGAAATTTGGTTGAAATTGGTGCACAAATGCAAAAGTTTTTCTTAGAAGAACCTAATTTGGGGGCTAGGTTTGTATGGAAGCCCCATGACCCCATGGTCCGATTTGATCCATTCTTACATATGTTTCGTGTTATCAATAGAAACACATTTGTGTAAAATTTAGTTGAAATACGTGCACACATGAAAAAGTTTTTTTTAGAAAAACCAAATTTGGGGGGTTAGGTTTGTATGGCAGCCCCATGACCCCACCGTCCGATTTTAGCGATTGAAACATACAAACTGCCTGCAATAAAAATAAGCATGTGTGCAAAATTTCAGCTCGATAGCTTTTAAACTTGCCGAGTAAAACGCGTAGCAACAGACGGACAGACGACATCGCCCAATCGACTCAGCTCGTCATGCTGATCATATATATACATATTTTATATGGTCGGAGATGCTTCCTTCAATGCGTTACAAACTTCATGACAAAGTTAATTATACCCTTTACTCTACGAGTGAAGGGTATAAATATTTTTTTTATTTTATTTTAATTTGCCTCACAGAAACTTTTGTCCCGGGACTAGGCTTCTCGGCATCACTTTACTTACTATCCGTACGTAAGTGACTAATCAATCAATCGAGTGTAAACTCTAGCAGATCGTAAAAAAAAAACTGAAAACAAAATATATTAATAAGGAAATTTATCAAAATAACTTCTTTTAAACATTAGTTTATTAGTACAATTAAAATTAACTAAGTCCTTAAAACTATTATAAAGAATAATTGACCTTGTAATTGGTTCATTAAGCCCATAGTTTACTCTATGATAAGGCTGAACAAGAAGGTTGTTCCGCCGCAAATTGTGAGGAATATTTCTGACTTGAAAGTTATTTAATATATCTTCACAAACAATATGAGAGCAAAACAGGTCTCTTATAAACATAGCGTTTAAAAATGTTCTTCTATAATCTAAGGCTTGTAAACCCAATAAGGAACAGCGAGTTTTATAATCTGGCTTGATACGCCAGCCAATTTGATAAATGGCAAACCGTGTAAAATTGTGTTGAATTCTTTCTATACGCTCGATATGAACCTTATAGAACGGATTCCACACAATAGAACAATACTCCAGGTGCGAACGAACGAAAGCTGCATACAATATTTTTAAAGTAAAAGCATCATTAAATTCGCGCGCATTACGTTTAACAAATCCTAACATACTATTCGCTTTTGAAATAATGTAATCAATGTGTTGTCGAAATGAAAGCTCATGGTCGAAAATTACACCAAGATCCGATATTTCGGCAACCCTTTCAAGAACACTACCTGTTAAGGAGTACTCAAAGAAGACCGGAGTTTTCAATTTATATATGCTAAGTACTTTACATTTACTAACATTTAAATTTAAATTATTATCGCGGCACCAAAATTGCAGCTTTTCTAAATCGGATTGCAACTTAAGGCAATCATCAATGTTGCGTATTTTCATAGCGATTTTCATATCATCGGCATACTGCCATACACGCACGAATTTAAAATTTTGGATGATATCGTTTATGAAAACTAAAAAGAAAAGTGGTCCTAAATGGCTTCCTTGCGGAACCCCTGATGAACACTTTATAACAGAGCGAGATGTACAGCCATTTAACTTCACCAACTGAGTCCTATCCGTTAAATAGGATCTCACCCAGCTTAGAAAAATTGACTGTATTCCTAAATGTTCTAGTTTTTTAAGTAAAATATTATGATCTACTCTATCAAAAGCATTCGAAAAATCGGTATATACCACATCAACCTGCATTCCCTGCTCAATACCATCAGCAACAAATTTAGTAAATGATACCAAATTTGTTGAAGTTGATTTTCCTTTCAGGAATCCATGTTGACATGGCGATATCAAACGGCTAATTAAAACATCTATTTTATTTTTAATAAGCATTTCAAACAACTTCGGTATTGCAGATATTTTAGCTATGGGTCTATAGTTATCAATAAGATGCTTCGGACCCTTTTTGTGAACAGGCGTTATGTATGAAACTTTCCATTCATCAAGAAAAACACCTGAAGTCAAGGACAAATTAAAAATAAAGGCTAAAGGACGACATAACGATTGCATGCAATTCTTCAAAAATATATTAGGAATGCCATCAGGTCCGGCCTGAATACTAACATCAAGATCACGCATAGCATTCAATAGGTCATCCTCAGAAATCTCAAGAGCACTCGTAAGGTCCTCCTGAGCTATCCGAGGGACCAATGCACTCTGACTTCCATTGATGTTAGCATTCATTTCTGATGAAACGGAGTCTGGCACTTTGTAAACTGAACTGAAAAATCTAGCAAATCCGTCACAAACCGATTGAACATCTTTGTAAAAATTGCCATTGAATTCTAAATTTTTTGGGATTCCCGTATTCTTACGCTTGCTGTTTATAAAATTCCAAAATGTCTTACTGTCATTCTTTATATTATTTTCAGCTCTCGCAATATACTGTTTGTAAAGATTTTTATTCATTAATTCATACTCTCTTCTCAATCTAAAGAAATTTTCTTTATTGGCAAGAGAGGATGACTTCTTGTATAATTTATGGGCCTTATTTTTTGCTCTCTTAAGTTTGAACAATTCTTTGGTAGCCCAAGGATTTTTTGCTTTTATTTTGTTCTTTTTTAAAGGAACGTACTTGCGAATAGATTTATTTAAAATTGAATTAAAAATTGTATAACTTTCAATAAGATTACTATTCGATATAACTGGAGCCCAATCCATATTAAAAAATGTTGAATTTAGTTTTTCAAATTGGGCTTTTTGAAAATTTCTAGTAGGAATAACTTCGGGCTCTTCTTCAATGTAATCATAAAAAACAAACTCAAGAAGAAGAGCACTGTGATGGATTGAATTGGGCAAAATTGGTTTATCTACTTTAATTACAGAAGCATTCAAGCAAGTACTAACAAAAATTAGATCTAAAATTCTACCAATCGAATTTTTAACAAGATTCATTTGCATCAAATCCATTGCAAACAAACAATCTGTTAGAACAGATTCACACTCAAGATGTAAATCACGCGGCAGATTTTTTTTCTCGTCGTCGTTCCAGTACCAACTTATATTACCAAGATTGAAATCCCCAACAACAATCAATTTGTCTTTTTCCTCAAAAGATGCAAATAGCTTGGAGATATTATCTACATGTTTGTTATAAACATCAACTGAACTCAAAGGTGGTAAATAGCTATTAAAAATATATACTTTTTCGCTGCGAGAAACATTGATAGAAACACATATCTGTTCCACGTCCTTATGAAAAAGCTCAACTTCATGAGATGGGAATGTTGTTTTGATAGCTACCAAAACACCACCTCCTCTCTTAGTCGAAGCCTCATAACGGTCTCGACGATAGACATCATAGTCTCTTATGAAAAGTTCTTCATTTGTAATGTCTGTGTGAAGCCAAGTCTCGGTTAAGCAAATGGCAGCATAATCTTCTTGTGAAGCTGCAAGGTAAAAGTCATTTGTTCTTGAACGAAGACCGCCAACATTTTGATAATAGACCGAGAAAAATGAATTGGAAATTATGTGTTCTGCTGGACATATTGTAGGTATACAGCTTTCGTTCGTTCGCACTTGGAGTATTGTTCTATTGTGTGGAATCCATTCTATAAGGTGCATATCGAGCGTATAGAAACAATTCAACACAATTCTACACGGTTTGCCATTTATCAAATTGGCTAGCTTTTTAAGCCACATTATAAAACTCGCTGTTCCTTATTGGGTTTACAAGCCTTAGATTATAGAAGAACATTTTGTGACATTTACAATATTTTTATTTTAAATATTGGCGCCAAGCCGAAAACAAAGTTACATTGCACTGTAACTCAAAAATCGGTTCGGACCGAAGGAGGTTGCGGTCCATCGAAACGGCACGGATGTCGAGAGGTCGGTTTCCATCTGTCGCGGCGGCAGCACGCGTTTTTTTCTCGTTGTGTGTATCGAGTGAGTTCGAGTATTAAATTTTTGAAAAAAAGAAAGAATACAATTAAAAAAAAAGGGAATTGGAAGTAGCCCGAAGTCAAGAAAGGATCCGCAGGCGGGACGCAGCTGAAAAAAAAGGATAAGTTTTGTGGTAGTATGGTGTTGGTCGTTTTCCAGAGACGGTGCTCCACGATTTTGATTTGAAAGTTCGCAAGGATGAGCGTGCATCGTATATCCCTTTTCTGGTGAAAAACCGCACGTAATGCCTTTTTAAAGCAGATTCCCTTCCCCAACCCATTCCAGGTGAAATGAGTTAACCTCATTTACACGCGGTTGAGTTTTTCAGATGGGCGGTCCCCAAATTAATTTATTCGGCCCATGAGGACCGCATGGTCGGGAATTTTGTTGTTTATTAGTGGGTGTAGAAGGCCGGGGTCCGCCACCATCGGGGCCCCAGGAGCAACATAAGATGGTGTTTTTTTTCTAGTTGTTGCCAACTTACTTCTAAAATTCCTATTTCTTTTTCCTTTTTGCGTTTTTCCGGGTTTAGGCATGTGATTTTTTTTTCTTTCAGTGTTATTGGACCGGGGCTGCAGGCGGCATTTTCCCACCCCATTCTCTCCCGACTCAGAGCTACAGCGAGCACATGCCGACGCTTAGCCTGTAGAGAAGCCATTTTGACTTTTGTCCTCTAACCTTCACGGTACTCTGGCTTCGTCCCCTTTCGACATCCTGGATGTCAGGTCCACACATAACAATTTTTAAACGCTATGTTTATAAGAGACCTGTTTTGCTCTCATATTGTTTGTGAAGGTCTATAAATAACATTCAAGTCAGAAATATTAGTCAAAATTTACGGCGGAACAACCTTCTTGTTCAGCCTCATCTCATCATAGAGTAAACTATGGGCTTTACGAACCAATTACAAGGTCAATTATTCTTTAGAATAGTTCGAAGAACTTAGTTAATAATTAATAAACTAGTTTTTAAAAGAAACCTTTTTCTTAAAAAATTTAATGGTGGAATAGATTCTGAAAAGCGATAAAAGTAGTGACAACTTGAATTATTCTCGTAATTATGACTTTGGAAAGATACACGGAAAACACGAAACTGTTCTATTTAAGCTCGATTTATTCCGTCGAGGGTCCTTGAAACAGGAAACAAACACTGGATATGTAATGCACTCGACGTCCCCTTTGATATGATACCCCGCATGCCGACCTCCGGTCAAGGATTAAAGAGTATCCTTTTTTGTCTTTTTTGGGGCCTTTCCGATCTACATTTTTTTTTTAGCAAAATCAGTTTTAGATACCTGGGAGCCCACTGATTCAAAAACAACAAAAATTAGCCTTACTCTATTTTTTTCTATTTGGAGGCCTGAATTGGGATATTTTGACTGGACTATAAACTATTTTACCTTTTAAAGAAAAAGGAGAACAAATTATTTGTATATTGACAAAAACTAGGGGGCTTCGCCCCTGCTCGCTTCGCCCCTTACCGCCCGCCAACGCCTCCTTCACGCTCGCAGCACTGACTGACTGTTTGTCGTTCTCGTATGGTATACTTATCGACATCTTGTACGTACATTCGGGATTCATAGTAGCCAATCAGAGCAATAATAAAAATTGTCATTTTCCGAAGTTAGCATTTTTATGTACAGGGTGTTCCGCGACTCATGGTACATACGATGATGGGTGATAGTACAGCTCATTTGGGTACAATTAATGTTCTACATGACCCCTCTGTCTTTAACCGTTATAAAGTTATAGAATTTTTTGTTAATAGTGTCAGAAACCTCGACTTGCCGAGCAAAATCACTACTTGCCACACTCCCCAATATTTGATCCGAGGTTAGACTTTACTTTCTGAAACTGCAGAAAATTCTACATAAAATAACTGTTTTTCCAATTAAATAATTAAAACCCCTTACTCAGATACAACCATTCAAACTTTAAAGAAATTCGAAAATGGATTTTTCATTAAAAATTCAAATTGTAAAATCGTAACGGTACTTTGAACTGACAAATGTGCAAAGTTGACAAAAGTTGCCTCATATTGTTAGGTTTCGAACGACATAAAAATTAGGGTCTTAGGATTTGAAAAATTGCATATCTTACGTGTTAAAGACGAAAAAACATGGTTCCAAGAGAAAACCAAAGTAAACGTTTCCACAATTTTTATACGAGTTATATTTAGTAAACAAAATATTTTTAATAAAAAACGAAAAAAAAAAACACGAGACCGAGGTTAATTTCGGGCGGGGCCGACATTTGGATACCCTTCACTGTTCTCGGGCTAATATTTTTTCCGGTGTATTTATGACTTATGTTTAATCCCCCCCATTCTTTCACTTCCGTTTTCACATACTTTCGTTACCTCGATAAAACATATTTGTGTGAGGTTTGGTTAGAATAACTGCACCAACAGAAAAAAAAAACTTTTTTTGGTGGGAGGGGGGTGCTCATAGTACGAATATATTTATTTTTACATATTTTTGTACTTTCTATAAAGACACATTGAAAAAACAAATACATACAGGGTGTCCGGAAACTGCCGCATAAACGCACCGGATTGTGATTCCCCATGTGATTTCCAGCAAAAAAGTTGTACGAACATACCCCCTCAGCTTAACCCTTTAGCTGCCACAGGCATTTAAAGATTTTTGAAAAAATCATTTTCTTGCACGACTTAAAGCCTAATATCTCAAAAGCTAGAACAGCTAGAATAGTGAAATAAAATGATTATTACAGCCAACAAATTTACATATAAAATAAAACTAACCACACTAAAATCAGATAAGAGGTTTGGTTTTTACAGAGCTTCAAAGTCAAATTTGCGTGATTTCGCCCAAAAACAATATTTTTTTCCATCTCATTTTTCTCCAACTTCTGCCAAGGTGAGGTGCTTGTACGATTCTTTTAAAAATTGGCGCATAGTCTAACAATCATATCTTTCTTACATCATTTTGATCTAGCTCCATTACTTCTAACAGTTTGTATACGTTAAGTGTAGAAAACTAGGGTTAATTTTAGCTCGAATTCAATACAATTCAATTCACACTGCCCCCAAAGATCTGCAATTGGTAAAATCTATTCAAAGTATGACGAAATCGAGTCAAAATTAACCCTAGTTTTCTGCACTTAAGGTACTAAAACTGTTAGAAATAATGGAGCTAGAATAAAATGATGTAAGCAAGATATGATCGTAAGACTATGCGCCAATTTTTAAAAGAATCGTACAAGCACATCACCTTGGCAGAAGTTGGAGAAAATTGAGATGGAAAAAAAGATTGTTTTTGGGTCAAATCATGCAAATTCGACTTTGAACCTCTGTAAAAACCAAACCTTTTACCCGATTTTAGTGTGGTTAAATTTATTTTACAGGTAAATTTGTTGGCTGTAATAATCATTTTATCTCACTATTCTAGCTGGTCCAGCTTCGGAGATATTAGGCCTTAAGTCGTGCAAGAAAATGATTTTTCCAAAAATCTTTAAATGCCTGTGACAGCTAAAGGGTTAAGCTAAGGGGGTATGTTCCGTACAACTTTTTTGCTGGAAATCAACTGAGGGATCATAATCCGGGGCGTTTATGCGGCAGTTTCCGGACACCCTGTATATTCGTACTATGGGGCCATCCCCCCTCCCACCAAAAAAGTTTTTTTTTCCGTTTGTGCAGCTATTCTAACCAAACCTCAGACAAATATATCTTATCAAGGTAACGAAACTATGTGAAAACGGAAGTGAAAGAATGGGGGCATTAAACATAAGTCATAGGTACACCGGACAAAAAAATTAGCCCGAGAAGAGTGAAGGGTATCCAAATATCGGCCCCGCCCGAAATTAACCTCGGTCTCGTTTTTTTTTTGTTTTTTATTAAAAAAATCTTGTTTACTAAATAAAACTCGTATAAAAATGGTGGAAACGTTTACTTTTAGTCTAAGAAAATTGGACCAAAATATGGGCATCGAACGGCAAAAATTCTACATCGGAAAGTTTTTTTGATTATGGTTGGGGATGGTCCCGAGATGATGGCATTAAAAGTCCCAACCGATTGGGGGTCTGCAACCTTAAAAAAACGGGGGAACGGGGGCATTTTTTTCGTTTTTTTTTGCGATTATTTCAAAAACGGCAAGAGTACACAAAAATGGTCTGAGGACGAAAGAAACTACATAAAATTACCTTTCTAATGATATAAAACACATTAGAGTTTATTTAAATTTTTCGGCGCTAGCCTAACAAAATAAATTAGAATATTTTCATTTTAGACCTTTCTAAAAAGCTCCATAACTTTTGAAAGAATGCTAGTTCAGCCGTAATGTATATGTACAAGTATTCACAATAAGTTCAAGATCATTTTGAGGTAAACATTGAGTCGCTCCGGTCAAGGACCCCCATTATCCTCCCATTTTAATTTGTCAAAATGGCATGTCCATAACTCCCTCCAAAATTGGAGCAGAGTGCCAAATTTTGGTGTGTTACGATTGGAGGTCACCCCACCCACTAAAAATAAGCTCATTCGAATAAAAACTAAGGGTACCTCCCATACAAAGTGACCCAAGACAACTTTGTTCTACAGTTTATAAAATGAGTAGTACGTAGAACAAACTCCTGATGGGTCACTTTGTATGGGAGATACCCTTAGTTTTTATCCGAATGACCTGATTTTTGGTGGGTGGGGTGACTATGACATCCAATTGCAACAAACCAACATTTGGCACTCTGCTCCAACTTTGGGGGGAGTTATGGATATGCCGTTTTGAAAAAATTTAATGGGGGGATAATGGGGGTCCTTGACCGGAGCGACTCAATGTTTATCTTAAAAAGATCTTCAACTTATTGTGAATACTTATACAATACTTTACGGCTGGACTAGTATTCCTTCAAAAGTTATGGAGCTTTTAAAAAAGGTCTAAAATGAAATTATTCTAATTTATGTTCTAGTCTAACGCCGAAATGTTCAATTGAACTCTAATGTGTTATATATCATTGCAAAAATAATTTTATGTAGTTTTTTTCGTCCTCAGACCATTTTTTTTTGTATCTCTTACCGTTTTTTAAATATTCGCAAAAAAACCGAAAACATGCCCCCCTTTCCCCCTTTTTTTTTAAGGTTGCAGACCACCAATCGGTTGGGACTTTTAATGTCATAATCTGGGGACCATTCCCAACCATAATCTAAAAAAAATTTCCGATGTAAGATTTTTGCCGACCAAATATGCCATTTTTCTTAGACTATTTGGTTTTCTCTTGGAACCACGTTTTTTTTTCTCTTTAAGACGTAGGATATGTAATTTTTCAAATCCTAAGAAATTTTCATATGTCGTTCGAAAGCTAACAATATCAGTCAACTTTGCATATTTGTTAGTTCAAAGTACCGTTACGATTTTACAATTTGAATTTTCAATGAAAAATCCATTTTCGAATTTCTTTAAAGTTTGAATGGTTGTATCTGAGTATGGTTTTAAATTATTTAATTGGTAAAATAGTTATTTTATGTAGAATTTTGTGCAGTTTCAGAAAGTCAAACCTCGGGTCAAATATTTAGGAGTGTGGCAAATAGTGATTTTGCTCGGCAAGTCAAGGTTTCTGACACTCTTAACAAAAAATACTATAACTTTATAACGGTTAAAGATACAGGGGTCATATAGAACATTAATTGTACCCAAATGAGCTGTACTATCACGCATTATCGTATGTATACCATGAGTTCAGGGACACCCTGTATAGAAGGATATTGTTCAGTGTGATAAAAAAAATCATCGTCTGAGATGCAAGCCCCTTTTTTGTTTTTTTTTTAAATGTATGATACGAGTACTACAATAAAATGTTTCAAATCGAGTGATCTTTTTTTGGGACTATAATATCACCAATTATGATTTTCTTCTCATCGTCATTGCCATCGACACTGCATTGATTTCTGGATCATCCGCAATGGCGCCGAAGAGATTTGGTCATATGTGAAAGAAGCCAGAAGTAGATGGTAGCGCACATATGGCGGGCTACGAAATAATTCACGCGTTGTTGTAAAATAAATGTAGAAAGCTAGTGTTAATTTTAGCTTAAATTTACTTAAACTGCTCCTCCTCAAACTGGGCAACAGTTTTGCAAATTATGGCAAAATCGAACTACACTTAAGTAAAAATCACTTTACCTTGTATAGTCTAGTCATTACGTGATTTGAAATTGCTAAATGTTGTGGAGATTTTTTATGTTTTTTATGTGGACTTAGGAGCGATCGCGAATACAGTTATCCGTTTGACTTTCATAGTAGTACGCATGGTGACACTTATTGTTTATTTCGGCAATGTTTGTATAATCGTGGATCTGATTTTACTCCTTAGGTATCGTCTTGGTACCGATCGATAAAAAGGATTTCCCAATTGTAGGCTCCGAAAAGTCAAACACACTAAATCGAATCGCGGCAAATTGTTAGAGTCTTTAGAGCACATTATAGGATATTTATTGTTACACAATGGAAATACACAAAAATTTACGTCTGCTTTGACCTATGCTGAAGTTCAACAGTTTTCTTAAACTTTTTCAGAAGGTACTCAACCCAATATTTAGGGTAATTGCCAACATTTGAACATTTGTGACAATTTTATATGGATTCATTTTACATCGTCGTATTCACTATAAAACTATCAAATTGCGAGACTTTCAAGATGATGTTCGAGGATCCTTTTTAAATTCCAGCCGACCGAAAGGCTATCAGCTCACCCAAAATAGTAGCTACTAAGCTCAAATGCCGCCAGGCAATTTCCACTTAGAGAAATTCTTTATAAAACTTAAAAGCGTATTGTCAAAAAAAAAAAACAAGCAAATTGCCTGGTTGTCACATACTCAAGTAATATGCCTCAACCCTAACATGAACTTGGGGGGTCAGTAAAAACAAAACGTTAGTGGCAGGATTGTTTTTATATATAAGATTTATATTTTCCCGCACAAACAAACACTAAATGTGTGCCCGTTGAATATTCATCACTGTAGGTATATCAGCATCAGCGATGATGATGAGATGCTTTGATGAAGAAAAATTTGACATTGCATTGATACAAGAACCCTGGATTACCAATCTATACTAGTATATATGCGTCGGCGTACCTTCCTTACGACTCACCAGAATCACCTCCTTCAATGGATGTAGAGAACCTAGTAAACTACTGTAAAGAAAGAGGTATATGTAGGTCTGATATTAGGTTGAGATGCCAACGCTCACAAAACTGTGTGGGGCAGCACAGATAACGACATCAGAGGACAGCAGCTGCTGGAATTTGTTGAAAGATACAATTTGTTAGTAGCAAATACAGGGGTGGCTCCCACCTTCGTTGATGCGCGAAAGGCTGAGGTGATACACATTACCCTGAGCTCTGTCAATATGCTGCACATAGTTCAGAACTGGAGAGTGGTATACAGACTAACCATGTCTGATAACAGGGCTATTCAGTTTGAAACTCTGCATGGCATGAAACCGAGTAGCGAAAACAGACGTATTAGAGTGCCAAGGAATACGGACCGTACTAAGTATGAAATGAGTTTATTGGAACAAATCGAGGCTCTTTCAGAGGAAATACCTGATAGTACGACTGATGGTGGTGGAACAAATGAATTCTGCGACAACTCATTCTTTCAAACTGGCTTGTCCCGCTGCAATCATAGTTGAAGTGAATTGGAATCTATGAAGGTCTCTATGAAGCGTTTAATAGGTACATGAGAGAGAGGACCACTCGCTATTTGTATCTTTATAAGGGTAAAAAGAGAGAGCTGAAGAAGACTCTACGTACACTTAAAAGGATTTCGTGGCGGGAATTTTGCTCCATTTGAGAAATACATCCGAGGTATCAAGAATGTCGAAAGACAGCGTTTCCAAAATGGGACTAATCCGAAAGGCGGATGGAACTATGACGGAAACAATGGAGGAGACCGGACGACAAGAAGCTGAGAGGATAACTTCAAATGATGTCAGGAGTGCTATCAATAATTTTGAGCCATATAAGACGGCTGGAATGGACGGAATATTTCCGGCACTGCTACAATGGGGCATGGCAGCTCTGCTGGAGAAGATCCGGAACATATGCGTTGCTTGTTTATCGACAGGATATATCCCAATGTCTGGAGGGAGACTCAAGTTGTCTTTCTACCAAAACTAGGAAAAAAGAATTATACGGAAGCGAAGTCATTCAGACCAGTTAGCCTAACCTCATTTCTATTGAAGACAATGGAGCGAGTTTTGGTGGACCATCTAGAGCAGGGGTGTCAAACTGAAAACCTAGCCCGGACCAAATAACACTCTGCTCAGGATTAAGTGGGCCGCAAGAAGAAAATTTCAAAAACTTCTAAATAAACTTTTTTTTTCGAAATTTGATTACAGAATATTACTTATATGTAAAGTATGACTATAAATCTGAATCACTAGCGTAATCGGAATTGCATAATATCGTCGAAATTGTATCTTTCGAAAATGTTCTTTAACAGAATTTAAAAACCTTGAAAAGAAGTGAAAACGCTAAAATGTGGTTTATCGTTAAGTAACCACTATTTGTGGACTAAATGTCCAAACAACTTTGCACAGATGATATAAGAACATTGTTGCACCGATTATTCAGAAACATGTCCGGTCGGCCGAAACAACATTTTTAGTCGAAACTGCTAGACTAAACACATAAACTAGCTTCGGGTAAATTGGTGGCTGACGAACGACACAATTGGTTTGTGATACATCAATACAGTGATAAACATAAGGCAAACAATTGAACACTTGGGTTGAAATTGTAACGTTAAGAAATTTCACATTCAGATCCTTGCCTCTTCCTTACCAAACCAGGATTTCGTGAGTTTTTTAAGCGTTATTAAAAAAAAACACTCTCTGTGGCTCACTTGGTTGAGTCGCACTCTACGATGCTAGTAATCTAGAGGTCCGGAGATCGAATCTCGGCGTGGTCCAAAATGTCCGTACATGTGCAACATTATATACACTCCCAACTGATATGCAATGTAAGGTTGACTCGAAATTGCCTATAAACGGCTGAGTTAACGCACCATGGCCCCACAAGGAGCTATACGGTACTGAAAAGAAGAAGAAAAAAAAGTCAATATGTTCTCGTCCACAAAAAAAAATGACCTGCCTTAACAAACGGGCCCCAAATAACCATCTGGAAATTGTTTATAGTATGTAGATGAAAAAATATATAAAAATACATATCTTCAGTTTACATAAGCCACCGATTTCTCGGCGAGTTTTACTACATTTAAGACTTGTATTCAACCTCTTTTTTTTTTAATTTTTTACGTTACGCATGCGGCCCATATCGCAATTTTGCGCGATCAGGCCATAAAATTGGTACATTTTACGATATGGGCCGCATGCGGCCCGCGGGTCGCGAGTTTGGCATGTCTGACCTAGAGAATACCTCGCTAACGTATAGACCTCTGAGTAGATGTCGACATGCTTACAGAGCAGGTAGATCTACTGCGTTCGCTCTGCATGAAGTAGTGCGGGTAGCAGAATGAGACGTTAACGAGACCGAGTTCTAATCGTGCGAATAGCACGATGAGTGTATAACCTATACACATGTAAAGACCTACACTCTAAAAAGTGAATTTAAATTTCCGCTGAAAATGCGGTAATTTTACACTTTTTCCCGCTTATAATCACATCAAGAATGCATTTTTCAACAATTTTTGTGTAAAATAAGAGAATTACACCAAAATCGGTGTGAAATGTATTTTTACGCTATACTTGTGTATAATTCAGACTTTCTGGTGCATTTTTACAACGTTTATGTGTTTAATTCGGATTTTTGGTGTATTTTTACAACGTGCAGTTGAAGTTTTACTCATTTTTGTAGCCTGCTCTCCAGTTATCATACTTCAATTAGCTATACTTAGCACAGTGAAATACATTTTTTCAAAAATTCTCTGTGGCTCACCTGGTTGAGTCGCACTCTACGATGCTAGTAATCTAAAGGTCCGGAGATCGAATCTCGGCGTGGCGAAAAATTTCCGTAAATCTGTGGATAGGAAATATATAGTGCCTGCAACATTATACACTCCGAAATGATGTGCAATGTAAGGTTGACTCGAAATTGCCTATAAACCGCTCCCATGTAGATGAAAAACTGATCAACAAAACTCGACCTATACCTGTTTATATTTTATATGTCCTTAAATAGTTTTATTGATAACTGTATTATTTGAAAAAGTTCGCTACTTAAGCCTTTACAGCGAAAAAAGAGAGAAAATATGTAATATTACAAATTCCAGGTGGAAACCGCTTTATATTCCTATTATTACGGAGTGTTTTTACACATAGCGAGGTGTAAATTTGCTAATATATTAGAGTATTTTTTCAAGCAAATTTTTTGTAAAATTACACTTGATTTGCAAATTTAGATTGCAGAGTAATTTCACTATTATAATAGAAGGAAACAACATTTCCTTCTATTTTAAGAGTAAAAATTTCTTAGAGTGTAGGGAGGTAGGGGTAGTCAGACCTACTTCACTTTCCATCAACTTCCAGGATATGTCACAATTCGGCATTGATCAAAATTGCCGGTTGCTAGCGATATTCTGAAAGTTATGGACGAATTAAAATATCAAGGAGGGGTAATTTGTATAGGAGGTAGGAACCCTTGATCCGATTTGGCCCATTTTCTATACCGTCCAAGGTATTATCAAAACAAACATCTCAACAACAAATTTCAAAACGCTAGCTTCATTATTTCGGGAGTTATCGTGCGAACTGACAGACACACGGATTGACAGACAGACGGACAAACAGACACACAGACGGACATGGCTTATTCGAATCAGGGACCCACACTGATCATTTATATATATACTTTGCCATACCTCCGATGGCTCCTTAGAGATGTTACATAATATTGGGTAACAAAAACAATATACCCTATACCATCTTATGGGTATAGGGTATAACAACAGCGGTATCGCTATGTCAACCTTTATGGACATATAGTGCAGTCATATTAGCATTTCAAATAGAAAAAAAGAGAGTAAGGCTAATTTTTGTTGTTTTTGAATCAGTGGGCTCCCAGGAATCTAGAACTGATTTTGCTAAAAAAAATTTTGATCGGAAAGGTCCCAAAAAGGACAAAAAAGAATACTCTTTAATCCTTGACCGGAGGTGTCCATGCGGGGTATCATATCAAAGGGGACGTCGAGTTCATTACATATCCAGTGTTTTTTCCCTGTTTCAAGGACCCTCAACGGAATAAATCGAGCTTAAATGGAAAATTTTCGCGTTTCCCGTGTATCTTTCCAAAGCCATAACTACGAGAATAATTCAAGTTGTCACTACTTTTGTCACTTTCTAGAATTTATAATAGCTGAAGATTCTACCATTAAATTTGCTAAGAAGAAAGTTGATCGGAAAGCTCTGAAAAAGGACATAAAAGGACACTAATTGCTCACCTTAGTCGAACGTGGGCATGTGGGGTGTCATACCAAAGAGGATGTCAAGTACATTCCATATCCGGCATTTGTTACTTGTTCCAAGGACCCTCAAAGGAGAAAATTGGGCTCAACTTAAAAATTTGTGTGTTTCCCGTGTCTGTATCTTTCTAAAGCCATAATTTTCCATTTAAGCCCGACTTATTCCATTTAGTGTCCTTGAAACAGGAAACAAGCACCGGATATGCAATGCACTCGACGTCCTCTTTGATATGACACCCCACATGCCCACGTTCATCAAGGTGTGAAATTAGTGTCCTTTTATGTCCTTTTTCAGAGCTTTACGATCAACTTTTTCTTAGCAAATTTAATGGTAGAATATCCATCTATTATAGCTTCTGAAAAGTGATAAAAGTAGGGACAACTTGAATTATTCTCGTAGTTATGGCTTTGGAAAGATACACGGGAAACTCGAAAATTTTCCATTTAAGCTCGATTTATTCCTTCGAGGGTCCTTGAAACAGGAAACAAACACCGGATATGTAATATACTCGACGTCCCCTTTGATCTGATACCCCGCATACCGACCTCCGGTCAAGGATTAAAGAGTATCCTTTTTTGTCCTTTTTGGGACCTTTCCGATCAAAATTTTTTTTAGCAAAATCAGTTGTAGATTCCTGGGAACCCACTGATTCAAAAACAACAAAAATTAGCCTTACTCTATTTTTTTCTATTTGGAGGCCTGAATTGGGATATTTTGACTGCACTAATAGAGTGTGCTTTTGATAAGATCTCATACAGCAAACTAAGAAATGCCCTAGCTGAGCGGGACATCGAGCCACATAGATATATTCGGTGCTTAGTGGGAGGGCAGTAAATCTTAGTTATGGATGTGCCAGAATAAGGGGAAGCGTAGTCAGGGGCTGTCCACAAGGAGGGGTACTTTCGCTTGTCCTGTGGAACATCACCGTAGACTCTCTTCTGTGAAAACTGGACACGATGGGCGTATACACAGTAGGATACGCTGATGACTTAGCAATTATGGTTAGTGGTAAATTCATGGACACTATTTAAGGTAGCATGAGGCAAGCTCTCAAAGCAACTGAAGAATGGTGTAACAAGAACAAGAGCTAACCATAAACGCTAGCAAATCGAGCACTATAGTCTTTACTCGGAAAAGGAAGGACGTAGAAACCACTCTTATGCTGCTTTTTGGTTCGGAGATAAAAGAGTCCAAGGAGGTCAAGTACCTAGGGGTAACCTTAGATTCCATACTTACTTGGATCTCTCATGTTAACGAAAAGACACAAAAAGCAGCGAGGAGTCTACATCAGTGTAAGAGAGAGTGTGCACGTAGGTAGGGTATATCACCAAAAGCGGCACATTGGATCTATACAAAGATTAGGTCCATTCTTTCCTATGCAGCAGTGGTCTGGTGGCCCAAGGGTAGCCAAAAAACTACAAGGCAACGGCTGAATGGGATTCAACGCATAGCAAGTGTAAGCATATGTGGTGCAAGGAGAACCACGCCAACACATGCTATATACTGGGATTACCGCCACTGGATCTTCTTATAAAGCAAAATGCGGCGCTTACAGCAATAGAAATGGATGAGGATGGTGTAGGATACACGAGGAGCTTTCATGTGAGATTGCTATTTTTACTGATGGGTCTCTCATTGAAGGAAAGCGGTGGCTGGAATATACTCCGAGGAGCTAAACCTTGCATGCTCACTTCGTCTAGGAGAGTATGTATCAGTATATCAGGTGGAGATGCTTAGATTTCTACACGCGCAGGTTCATCTTCTGGAAGCCCGGAAACCGGGGAAGAAAATTCTAATAGCACTCGACATTGATTGAAGCCAGGATACATGGATTGATTCCATACATCAGCAACGATGGCGAAGGCTATCCACTTGTAGACAGGTTCGTAACGCTCTTGCCCAATTTCAGTGATAAGGACTTTGTCTTGGTCTGCATTGAGCTACAGGGTAAGGTTTTGTGGGTTGCTTCGGCATACATGCCGTATGACGACCTCCTACCTTCTCCTAAGTTGAGAGAAGCCGTTGCAGTAGCAACGTCTTCAGGTACTAGTATAATCCTCGGGTGCGACTCAAATGCACATCATGTTGTCTGGGGTAGCACGGACACGAACGAACGAGGTGAACTGCTTCTGGAATATATCCTAGGAACAAATCTCCTTATTTGCAATGTGGGTTCCGAGCCTACTTTCGTTACCAAAAACAGGCAAGAGGTACTGGACATTACTCTGGCATCGGAGGATATCTTGCATTTAATAACAGGCTGGAGAGTGTCGGCAGAGCACTCCTTCTCTGATCACAGGTATCTACAATTTAGTCTTGCTGCGCATTCTGAAATGGCTCAACGCACTGTGAATCGTAGGAAGACAAACTGGACTAGATATCGAGAGTCCCTTTTAGAGGAGCTTCCGTTGATTCCTAATAATTCAAGCACTGAGCGAGAATTGGATGATATGGTAAACGTCTTCACCGAAGCGATGAAGACTGCGACTGCAGCATCCTGCCCTGTCAGTTTACGGACCGGAAAGAAAAAACCTACTTGGTGGAATTCTACGATTTCTGAATTAAGAGTTTCGAGTAGGAGAAGCTTTAATAAGGCTAAGGCCTCTAAACTCGAATCGGACTGGCATTCATACAAGAAACATCTAAATTCTTTCAAAAAAGAACTAAGAAGCGCTAAGCGTAGCGCTTGGAGAGGCTTCTGCGAAAGCATAGAGGGGGCCTCGGAGACATCCAGATTAAGGAAAGTCTTAGCATCCCACCCATCTATGCCAAGCTTTCTACAGAAAGAAGACGGATCATGGACGTCTTCTTGTATCGAAACTGTCGAGTGTTTAATCGACACACACTTCCCTGGAAACTCAGCCGTCGCTCTTCCTGATCTTCCCTTAACTCATAGAGGGTCTTGCGATACGGCTTCTATTCTCACCCGTGAGAAGATAATTTGGGCGATCACAAGCTTTGATCCCTTTAAATCAGCCGGGCCTGATGGTATTATCCCTGCTGATTTGCAAAAGTGTATAGACATCACGTACCCTTGGATAGTACGCATATTTACTGCATGCCTGAATTTAGTATACATACCTCGCTTGTGGAGAGAAGTGAAAGTCACCTTTATTCCCAAAACGGGTAGAAGTTCGCATGCAAGGCCAAAGGATCTCCGGCCTATTAGCCTTTCATCCACCATGTTGAAATCACTAGAACGGCTAATCGACATTCATGTTAGAGCGACGATCCCACAAAACCTATTATCCATGTCACAACATGCATATTGCAAAGGGAGATCTGTCGATACAGCTCTACATTCGTTAGTCAGTTTTATAGAAACATCTATTCATCACAAAGAATACACGATGGTGGTCTTCTTGGATATTGAGGGTGCTTTTAACAATATCAAGCCCACGGCGATTACGGATGCTCTTCGGAATCTACATGTTGACGATTCTATATGTACCCTCGTGAATATGCTACTTACCACGAGACGCATTCAGAGTAGTCTGGGTGCCTCCTCTGTCTGCAGATATGTTTGTAGGGGCACCCCACAAGGAGGCATCCTATCTCCTTTACTCTGGAATATAGCGATTAACCAATTGCTTCTTAACCTGGAAAGTATCGGATGCAAAGTCACAGCTTATGCTGATGACGTTGCTATAGCTGTTAGGGGCAAGTTTCCTGACACTCTTAGCGGGTTAATAGAGAACGCCCTGACTATCTTAACGGACTGGGCTAACCTCAGTGGCGTGGGAATTAACCCAGCAAAAACGGACTTAGTCCTCTTTACTAGGAGGCGCACGATTCCTACTATTACCTTGCCTAGACTAGGGGGCACACAACTAGAGTTGTCCGACACGGCCAAATTTCTTGGTCTAATTTTAGACAAGAAATTAAAATGGAAACCCAACATTGAAGAAAGGGTGAACAAAGCTACTGTGGCACTTTACTCATGCAAGAAAGCAATCGGGAAAACGTGGGGCCTGCAACCAAAAGTTGTGTATTGGTTGTATACAGCTATTGTGCGGCCTATTCTACTTTATGGAGTTAGCGTGTGGTGGACAGCACTAAGTACCGCCACCTATTATAACTTGCTCGTAAAAGTTCAAAGGCTGGCTTCTCTCCTCATAACTGGAGCTTTTCATACAACACCTTCATTGGGACTAGAGATAGTCCTTGGACTACTGCCACTGGACGTCTTCGGTCAACGGATGGCGGCATGCACGGCGTTGCGTCTTCGTGAAACTGACCTGTGGCGAGCGCTGGACTATGGGCACTCAACGATTCTTCGCAACTTCAACCTGCCCCCAGCAACTGACTACACTGTTCCCAAATACCTATTTGGAAGAAACCATTGTAGCCTGATCCCGTCAAGGGAAGCGTGGGATAATAGCATATCCCTCCCTAGTGCATCCATTGCAATTTATACTGATGGTTCGAAGACGGGCGCAGGAGTGGGTATCGGAATATACTCTGAGGAACTGAACATTAACTTGTCTCTCAGTCTCCCTAACTTCTGTAGTGTTCTACAAGCAGAGGTCTCAGCGATTTTGGAGGCCCTAAATTGGTTGGGTAGGTACGTCGTCACAGGAAGGAACGTTATACTCTTCACCGATAGTCAGCCTGCTATTAGATCACTTGAATCAGTGCTAACCACATCAAAAATCATCGAGAAGTGCCGGTTAGTACTGAGAGAGATGGGTCGTTTCTTCGATATTACGCTATGCTGGATACCGGGTCATAGTGGCTTCGAAGGGAATCGACGCGCAGACGACTTGGCGCGACTTGCCTCAGCTAGTGCCGCTGACGGCGATCGTTACAACATAAAAACGCCATCTGCTGCTTGTGCAATGGTAATAAAAACCGCTGTTGAACGCAGGGCCAATGCAAGATGGACCTATGGTTGTACTTGTAATACGACGAGGTTGATATGGCCAAAGCTAGATTTTGTTCGATCAACCATATTACTGTCTTTGGACAGAAAGCATATTCGGAATGTAGTGGGGGTTATAACGGGACATTGTCCTATTGGAAATCTTGCTAGAAGGCTCCGAATTCCCCACAATGACTTCTGTAGAAGCTGTGATGACGAGGAGGAGGAAGAGAGCGTACATCACTTACTCTGTCAATGTCCTGCTTTGGCCGAGAAACGAAACCGTTATCTTGGTTCCAGGTATTTTTATGATACGGACGATCTTCGTGATGTGAGCCCAATACTGCTCAACAAATTCATTGTTAGCACTGGGTGGTTCTCAGCTTAATAGGTTATTAGATTCGAATTCTACAGAGGTATCACAACGGACCAAGTCTGGTCTAAGTGCGCTGGGGATAAACTCAGCAGCCCCTTCACCTAACCTAACGCTCTTACCAGTCCACTAGGGAGGAAAGCCAATCAAGTATCTGTGACACATGGAGTAGCCTAAGTTTTATAACTGCCTTAATAACAGGGCATGGTAATTTTAAAGCGCATCTACCTAAGATGAAAATCGTGGAGGACGATGTAGGTAGACTATGTCTGGAAGAGGCTGAGACGGCAGCACCCATTGTATGTGAGCGGCCGGCACTAGGTAGTAGGAGGCTAAGAATAGTAGGTATAAATTTACAATAAGTGTGGAATCCATGAAAGTACTTAGCTTCAAAGATTCGCTACGCAACAGACGGGACTGAGTGATGAAGGAAGAAGTCGATAATTATCAGTCGACTTCTGGAAATCACTGAGGACTGTAAGGGGACGAAAATGGGCCCAAATAGTATAGTGATCTGCTTCGAAAAATCCCCATATCATATATATCATATATATTTGTTTTCCTACGAGTGTTATCCTTAAACATACTTCAATGATAATGTTTACCGTACAAATTTGTAAACCCGGACATTAGTACGTTAAAAGGAAAGAATTAGGCGAGTAACCTAGCAATGCCTAAATATATGCATTTGATATGTTTTTGTTACTTTGTTAGCGTTTCAATCTCAATAAAAGGTATCAGAAGCATCTTACAGGATTAAAAAAAAACTTAACATGTAGGTCAGGACTGACCCTTGGTATTGTCTCACATAGCTATCTCTCTATGGTTCCTTTTAACCCCTAGGTATAGGGCATTGAAATAGTAAATAAGAATAATTATTTATTATTGATTGCTGTGATGCTTGAACAAAAACCCTATTTCCCAGATAGACTTTTTGAGCTCATATCACTTAACGGAAGTTTTACTCATTATTATCCATATTTTCAAAAATTTAATTATCTTTTTATACCTTTATTTTGTGTTTTATTTCTTTTGGAACTATTCTTATGGCTTTCACGTTTGTACTGGTTTTAAGAATTCTCGTAAGAAAAACGAGACCGAGGCTAATTTCGGGCGCGGCCGATATTTAGATACCCTTCGCTCCCCTCGGGCTAAAAGGTTTTTCGGGCGTACCTACGACTTTTATTTAATCCCCCATCCTTATTTTCCTTCTGTCTTCACACAAGTGCCGTTGCGTCGACAAAACAATATTTGTGTGGGGTTTTGGCTGGAATAAGTGAGCAAATAAAAATATTTAATCCGAAAATGTTATTAGGGGATGCGGGAGCATGGCTCCATAGTACGATTCCATTTATTTTGACCTTTTTAGTTGCTTTTATCTCTCGATTACCGTAACTCCTAGTGGAGCATGGTGCGTTGATGACTACCGTGTGTAGTTCATCAACGTTACAAAGACAATTGAATTCGGAGTGTGATACGGTTGTCAACCATACCACTTCCTAGTCGCATTGTTAGTTTATTATTCTACGATAAGAATATTTCTTATCATCTTCTCCTGAATAATAAACTTGAGACGAGTCGTGCCGAGTTTGGAAACTTGTTTCTCTATGAGTGTCTATTTCACAGAGTGGCGACCGAAAATTGTTTCTTAAAAGAACAAAAATGAGGGGGTTGGATTTGTATGGCAGCCCCATGACCTCATGGTCCGATTTGATCCATTCTCACATATGTTTTGTGTTATCAATAGAAACACATTTGTGTGAAAATTGGTTGAAATTGGTTCACAAATAAAAAAGTTGTTTTCAAAAGAACCCAATTTGGGGGGTTGGGTTTGTATGGTAGCCCCATGACCCCATTGTCCCAATACCAATTCAAACATACAAACTGCCTGCAGAAAAAAGAAGCATTTTTGCAAAATTTCAGGTTCATAGCTTTTAAATTGGCTGAGTAAAACACGTCGCAACAGACAGACAGACGGACATTGCCCAATCGACTCCCTAAGTCCTGCTGATCATATACATATGTATACTTTTTATATGGTCGGAGATGCTTCCTTCAATGCGTTACAAACTTCATGACAAAGCTAATATACCCTTCATTCTATGAGCGAAGGGTATAAAAACGGATACCGTTATACTACGGGTTTGAAACCTTGTGTTTTTGAAAGAACAAGGAGGCTACTGAAAATATTGTCACCAAGTTTTAAGAAAATACATCACTTTCCAGCATATAGCCATTTTTCAAGCGAAACTATCCTATTGGATGGGAGTGTACATACGTGAAGATGCACGTTAATGCGAAACATGGTTTATCAAAATATATTAAATAATGGCTTTTTCAATAATTTGAAATAAATAAAGTATGATTGCAGTTGGAACTTGCCATGTAGTTTAGTGCTAGTTGGATATTCTTATTTAGTGTTCCACTTAAAAAAATCGATACTCTATTCCGCTGTTTCAATCATGGATTTTTATCAGAGCGGCCGAAAAAAGTATTTTTAAGTAAAAGACTAAATTAGCAAGTAGTTGCCACCTTATTAAAGGACAGGTTCGATTTTTATTCATCCCTATTTAGCGAATGCTAAGTTTTGCTAATATTACGTGATTCTTACCTCCTATCATCATCAATGTGGCACGACGTCGGTCTTTGACCACCTGAATATACCTCCTATACGTAGCGTAAAATTAGGACGAAATTAGCACAATTAAGCGATTGGTATCAATTTGAACCGAGTATTATACTAGGTGGAATGCTGGAATGATAGCTTGACAGAGATTGTTGCTTCTTGTCGCATTATTTATAAGCAGGGGTATATGGATGAGATTTGGTCGACTTTAAATATGTTGAAAGGACATTTCACAATTTGTAAGTTTTTCGAAACGTTTCTTTGAAAAATATGATTGTAGATTTGTAGGGGAGGTATGGGATTCTTACTCCACTTTTCATTAACTTCGAGGATATGTCACAATTAGGCATTGATCCAAATTTCACGTCGCTGGCAATAATCAGTCGAAAACTATGGGTGAATTATAGTACACTCAGAGAAAACTTATTGTAACATTAACTATGCAACTAAGTTAATACTACTATTTCAAATTTACCATGAAAATGGTTGATTTGTACTAAGAAATAGTTCTTTCAACCAATTAAATGATCGTTTACATGTCGTGTCTTCCACAAGTGAAAACAACTACGGCATAGTTGTTTTTGGATATTAGCTTTGCTATTTCTTTTATGCGATGTCTCACAATGCATGGTATAAATTACAAACTTCATCACTCATAGAGTCTGGTTGGTCTAGTGGGTAGGGCGTTGGTCTCCAAATCATAGGGTCTCGGGATCGAATCCCACTGTGGGTACAGGTAATTTATTATGCAATTTAGAGCGTAAAGAAGTTAATAAAATATAGAAGAGGTCAATGAGTTATATTATTTATGAGTTACTAAGGGGCTTCGCCCCCTGCGCGCTCGCGAATTTTTATTTTTTATTTGTTTTTGCAATCAAGTGAAAAATCAACTAGGTTTCATAGTTGTACTGACTATGACATGATAGGCCGAGAATCATGGGGTAAAATAGTTAGGTTAATATAATATTAATATAATTTGGTTACCCGGCTATGGGATACCTCCTTTTGTTGTAAAGAAAAAAAAAGCGCAAAGGGCACACAACCCCAACCCAACACTAACACTCTTATAATTGTTTGATTCGGATTAATCGAAATTTTTTCTCAGACTTTTTATTCAATCTTATTTTCGAGCAGAATTTATATGGCTTAAATGTCCTATACAAATTCAACATTGTTCGGTATTCGGTCAACTACTAGCAGTGTGGTTGGGGGAATCCTGGGCACCGATATTGAACCGATCTATCGCGCTGGGTTTGGCGAACTCCGCACAATGAGGGCCGGCATAATATTATTTTTTTAAACATTTTTAGGTACCAAATTCTTATTTGATGGTTTCACAGTTTAACTCATTTAGTCGAACTCTTACTTAAAACATTTTATCTTGGCAATTCGTAGTTCTAGTTAGAGAGGTTTGACTGTAAATTTGAATTAACAATAAAAAACAATAATAGGTGCAATTATATTCCTAAAAATGCAAATAAATAGAAGGCCAAAGCTTACACTTCCGAAAATTCAACCGTTCAGGCATAAATTGCGAAGAATCATCAAAAACAAAATCACTAGACCGTTAAAGACAAGGTTAGGTTATGTGTAAAATATCTTAATTAAATAAGAATTAACACCGCATTGACCTTACAAAAGTGAGCAAGAGCAATTGATTATAATAAACGCAATTTTCAATTACTCTTTTGGTAATGAGCTCATCACGATTTTTTCATGTGCCTGTAAAGAATGATTTAGATTTTATCTATATTACTGGTTTGTTTGCAGAACATTTAAGTGCATTAAATGCAAAATATGTACATTTATAAAACCACTACGAAATGGTAAAAACATTATGGTCACATTACAAATGCGAACTGTTGCTGTTTTTGCTGAATGGACTGCAACATGTAAACAAAAATATGAATTTTCAGAATAAAGCATACTTACTCGTATGTTGTGAAATTTCGTCCTCATACACAAAAAGATTTGGATTGATTTCATCGCAGCTGCGATATTCAAATGTTTTTTTTGCGCGCCGGAGTTTTTTTTTATCAATATTCTAAGGAAGTGTATTCCTTGAAAATGGCTAAATATATGAATGTGCGTCAGACAGCCCTTCTTGCCCGGATGATTAACATTTCCTTGCAAATTGAACCAATTTTGTTTAGACATCCCTACATTTTAAAATGGTCCTTGACATTTAAATTATAAGTGTAAACGATATAAAGCACTTTGATTTTATTCCAAAAATTCACAAGCTTCCGCGTGCTCGAAAACAGTTGCACATTCTTCTGGCCGAGGGCAATGATGCACAAGAAGAAACATCGATTAAAAATACCATTAAAATTTCAACAAGCTTCATAAAACGGGTTACAGATAAAATGCCGAGAGTACTCGCGAGAGGCCATTCATTTTCTTCATAGTGGTGCATCTTCTTGTCGATTTCTGTAAATATCAAGGCTACGCGCTCGTAGTAAAACAGTTGTCTTACAAGTTAATAAGATTTCATGTATTTTCGCATTCGCAACGTTATATGAGTAAAGTTTACTGAAACCGAGGTCTGACAAATCATGCACCCATGTCTGTACAACTGTGCAAGAGCAACGTTGATATAATTGGTCTAAGCCGCATGGTATCGGTCTTACGCAATCCGCGGATTATGTCTCAAGATACATTCATTGCATGCTGTTGCTGATGATGGTGATGATGACGGTGATGCAGACGAGAAAATGTGGCGGTAGTTGTCGAGCAAGAAAACGAAGATGATGGTAACTTAAAGATTAGGTAAAGTAGGTACTGGTATGGTTATGTGAAGATGATGCTAGTTTGATCTAATCAATTAGCATTTAGCATTTGGATGCTGCGGCGGTAAGAGATAGGAAACAGTCGGTCGCACTTTTCTATAGTATCGAACCATGGAATGTTTCTTTTGGCATTTGGAACCAGTGGTCTTTTCTTACGTATTTGTTCAAGTGCTGTAAGAGATGGTAATGTTTTTTGATTGCATGTCGAGTACAGGCAGGTCAGAATGGCTGATGTGTGACATACAGAAGGCCTATCGGTTCAAGTGACTTATGAACTTTGTTCGATGTTTAAGCGTCGATAAATTTTGTTTGAGCAATTAACTTTTGATGTTCATTGGACTTATTTATTGAATTTGATAGATAACGCAATTTACGCAGTTATCCTTACGTAATTTGACAGAGTTAAGGAATTTAGCGCTCAAAGTAATGAAGATTCCTATCCTGCGGATCACATACACGTAACATAGTAAAAATGGGGCATTGAGATTACATCCGAGTGTAATTTATTATTTAGTATGCATAAATAGATACGGTGGAACGTCTATTTTGTCAATGTGAGAGGCTAGGACTTTTCCCTGGCCGGGCAAATTGCTTCCTTTTACTCAGGACTGCTAATCTGATAAGCGTATCTGTCACGCTGTTTGTGGTCGAACTCCTCCGGAATGGAGATTACAGTATTGAAGAATAAAAATCCCGTAGTTCAGGCCTGTGATATGCGCGCGACTGCGATACCCACATGTGCGCCATCATTTACCTATGTAATAACATATTCAGATTTTGAAATATCACGTGTCACCTAGTTCTTTGAAACTTAAATAATCTTTTGGTCAGACACTAATGTCTTGTTTTGGCGAAGATCCCATTCCAACTTATGTTTCTGATGAGTTTGTCCAACCAAACTCCATTGATATTGCAAGGCAAGCTAATAAATTTATATTAACGATGTACATATCGAAAAATAAACATTACATTTCATACAATGGAATGCGCGTACACTAAGAAAATGCGATCAAAAAGTGGCTCCAACATCTCGCCATCTCGGTAAACTTTTTGAATATTTAGACCAGATTTTCACATGTTACTAGTAGGCGAGGTGTTTAATGTCACTTTTCGAACTAAAACACCATCCACACGAGCTGCCAAATGCCAGCCGGAGAATGATGCAATCAGAATTTCAATTTGAAAGTTTTCATTTATTTATCAAAATCGGACACAGTGTTTGTTTTAGTGTTAGGTCACTCGGTCATTCTATAGTTTCACTAAAAAACGAACAAAAGGTACAAAATGGTCACTATGTATTCGATTCGCTGTGCAATTGACAACTGAATGATACACCACTGCATAAATAAATTGGATATCTAAATTTGGCAGCGAGTGAGATTGTTGCTAGCATGGAAGCGATAACGTTGGCTTCGCGAACTACCAATTGGTAGCAGTGTGGATAACACAGACAGCTGAAACTGTCTTCGGATATTTAGACCAGTGAATGGTATAATTTATAGATTTTAGACCAAAAAAGTTTACCCAGATGTTGGGACACGTTTTATTGGTCTAAGCGTATTCCATAGTTTAGAAGTTCGATTAAAATAAGTAGCGATGCTACTTCGAAGTGGAATAATTGAATTGGACGAATTAAATACAATAGTACATACCTACATATTTCTTTCAATTCACAAGTAGAACATGAAGCCCAGGAAACATAAAAAGCATGGATTAGACGAGCTACGGTATAAAAGACAGAAATAGCAGGCAAGGGGTATCTGGAAACTTTCGCATAAACACTCCGGAAAATGATTCCTCATGTGATTTCCAGCAAAAAAGGTGTACGGAACATACCCCGAATTCTTAAACATTTACAGACATTTTACAATTTTATAATAATTAATTTTCTCATACAAAAAACTTATTCCATGTGGTCCTCCAAGCGAACACCCCCTCTGGTAACGGCAGTAGGTAAAACCTCTAACGGCTGAGTCAAAACATCTGATGCGACATTTGAAGGAAGCACCGCTGCGCCTGAGTGCTGTATTGACATCTTCAGCGTTTCGGGTTACTTAACGTGATAGGTGACAGAAAATATTTAAATCAACCACCAAAGCCGCATCTTCCAGGCATTTCTTTAACGGTTAAACCCTATCATGGTTTAGCGATGTGCCAAAAACTCATGCTAATAGCTTCAAGTCAAGAAACCTGAAACAAAAGCCTCTATTTTGTCAATGTGAGAGGCTAGGACTTTTCCCTGGCCGGGCAAATTGCTTCCTTTTACTCAGGACTGCTAATCTGATAAGCGTATCTGTCACGCTGTTTGTGGTCGAACTCCTCCGGAATGGAGATTACAGTATTGAAGAATAAAAATCCCGTAGTTCAGGCCTGTGATATGCGCGCGACTGCGATACCCACATGTGCGCCATCATTTACCTATGTAATAACATATTCAGATTTTGAAATATCACGTGTCACCTAGTTCTTTGAAACTTAAATAATCTTTTGGTCAGACACTAATGTCTTGTTTTGGCGAAGATCCCATTCCAACTTATGTTTCTGATGAGTTTGTCCAACCAAACTCCATTGATATTGCAAGGCAAGCTAATAAATTTATATTAACGATGTACATATCGAAAAATAAACATTACATTTCATATAATGGAATGCGCGTACACTAAGAAAATGCGATCAAAAAGTGGCTCCAACATCTCGCCATCTCGGTAAACTTTTTGAATATTTAGACCAGATTTTCAAATGTTACTAGTAGGCGAGGTGTTTAATGTCACTTTTCGAACTAAAACACCATCCACACGAGCTGCCAAATGCCAGCCGGAGAATGATGCAATCAAAATTTCAAATTGAAAGTTTTCATTTATTTATCAAAATCGGACACAGTGTTTGTTTTAGTGTTAGGTCACTCGGTCATTCTATAGTTTCACTAAAAAACGAACAAAAGGTACAAAATGGTCACTATGTATTCGATTCGCTGTGCAATTGACAACTGAATGATACACCACTGCATAAATAAATTGGATATCTAAATTTGGCAGCGAGTGAGATTGTTGCTAGCATGGAAGCGATAACGTTGGCTTCGCGAACTACCAATTGGTAGCAGTGTGGATAACACAGACAGCTGAAACTGTCTTCGGATATTTAGACCAGTGAATGGTATAATTTATAGATTTTAGACCAAAAAAGTTTACCCAGATGTTGGGACACGTTTTATTGGTCTAAGCGTATTCCATAGTTTAGAAGTTCGATTAAAATAAGTAGCGATGCTACTTCGAAGTGGAATAATTGAATTGGACGAATTAAATACAATAGTACATACCTACATATTTCTTTCAATTCACAAGTAGAACATGAAGCCCAGGAAACATAAAAAGCATGGATTAGACGAGCTACGGTATAAAAGACAGAAATAGCAGGCAAGGGGTATCTGGAAACTTTCGCATAAACACTCCGGAAAATGATTCCTCATGTGATTTCCAGCAAAAAAGGTGAACGGAACATACCCCGAATTCTTAAACATTTACAGACATTTTACAATTTTATAATAATTAATTTTCTCATACAAAAAACTTATTCCATGTGGTCCTCCAAGCGAACACCCCCTCTGGTAACGGCAGTAGGTAAAACCTCTAACGGCTGAGTCAAAACATCTGATGCGACATTTGAAGGAAGCACCGCTGCGCCTGAGTGCTGTATTGACATCTTCAGCGTTTCGGGTTACTTAACGTGATAGGTGACAGAAAATATTTAAATCAACCACCAAAGCCGCATCTTCCAGGCATTTCTTTAACGGTTAAACCCTATCATGGTTTAGCGATGTGCCAAAAACTCATGCTAATAGCTTCAAGTCAAGAAACCTGAAACAAAAGCCTCGGATTGGACGAATGGAAAACAATGACGACCTCGCAAACGAACAACTGATTACTAATTCGGATCCTGGAATGTACGCTCCCTGAATAGACTTGGGGCCCTAAGGGCCCTTCTGGATCAGGTAGAAAAATACTAGCATAGTTTCAATCCAGAAAACAAAATGGCTCAAAAGCGAGATTAGCGACCGTCCGTAATCCGCACACTATTTTTATGAGTGGTAAAGAGGAGAACAACAAGGAGTTTGGAGTAGCTTTCATCGTGAGTAAGCAGCTCAAGGATCACGTTACCTGCTTCAAACCCATAAGCGAGCGGCTATGTGCGATCCGTTTCAAGATCCTTTTCGCTAATCTCTGGCTTATCAATGCGCATGCACCTATACAGAAGTAAAAGCAGACGCGATTAAAGACGAGTTGTACGACAACCTAGAAACACTCTTCCACTCACTTCCATCAAACGAAACCAAGCTTCTGCCGGGAGACTTGAACGCCAAAGTCGGAAAAGTAAGCTGGTATAGGAGTAATAATATATAATATATATAATAAAAAGGCAACAACAATGGTCCGCGACTTATCGATTTCACCAGCGGCAGAAACCTGGTCATAAGCCCTACATGTTTCCCTCATCGACGCATCCATAAGCAGGATACCCCCACCCCACATGCCCACGTTCGTCTAAGGCACTGTTTCCCAACAGGTGGTCCGCGGACCGGGGGTGGTCCGCGAGAGACCTCTAAGTGGTCCGCGGGGAGACTCTGAAGACTTCTTATATTTTCTTGTGACGAATTAAAGTCACATGCCAACCGCACGATCTCATCATCATGTAACAGATTATCCAGTAAATACTTTGCTACTATATACTAGGTCTGTGATTTATGGGAAAAGGCAAAATGGGATGCTTAAGTTGCTTATAGCCCAATTCCGAAATTATTCAAACTTATTATCAAAAGTCGATTCAGACTGCAAAATTTAAACAGTTTTTTTCGCGTTGCTGGATAACTTTCAAATGGAGTTAGCTCTTCCATACAATAAGAAGTCATAAATTCCTGTGCAAGAAAAATCCCAGCTGGTGAGGCAAGTGTTGACTCGAACAAAACAATTTTTCTTCCTTCCCTCAACCAGGCAAATCTTAAATCATGCTTTCTAAGAAGATGGCGTTAGTTTGAAAAATTCAAGCCCAATGACAAGCGGTTGCGTCAGTAGTTTGTGGACTGCGCCTTCCAAGTGATGGAACCCGAACCTAATTTTCAATAAATTGTCTTCCTCAGACTAAAGCACCAAGATAACGTAGTCTGTTATGCGAATGATTTTTATATTATCAGTGGTTTTCCATTTTAAGGTCTGGTCCGCTGCGATTTTCTCAATAAAAGTGCACACTTAGTGTCGTAGAACATGTCGTATATGCTGGGCAAAAAAAAAAAGCCAGAATCCGAATGGTTCCAACATTTTTCTCGGCCCCTTTACGTCTTATTTTTCGATTACCCGGTCATTAGATGATTTTGACGATGAAATGACCAGGTAAGCGAAAAATAATACATAAAATGGCCGAGAAAAATTATGGAACCGTTTTCGTATTGTAGCTTATGGAATTTCCCATACCAGTTGCCACATATTACACTGCAGTAAGTATGAATTTTATTTTTTTGAATATTATTTTTTTATTGACAAAATCGCAGCGGACAAAAATTTCAATCTCATTCCGCCCGAGGTCTATCCAGGCCTTTAGGAATAAAAGTAGGAATTAAAAAAAAAATTAGCGCAATTTGCAATGGGAGAATACAATGCCTCGAGAAAATTCGATTCATTATTATTGAATGGTGGTCCGTCGAGATCCATTTTCAGGCTAAGTGGTCCGCAGACGTTTCTGAGTTGGGAACCACTGGTCTAAGGTGTGCAATTAGTGTCCTTTTATGTCCTTTTTCAGAGCTTTCCGATCAACTTTTTTCTTAGCAAATTTAATGGTAGAATCTTCAGCTATTATAGATTCTGGAAAGTGATAAAAGTAGTGACAACTTGAATTATTCTCGTAGTTATGGCTTTGGAAAGATACACGGGAAACGCGAAAATTTTCCATTTAAGCTCGATTTATTCCGTTGAGGGTCCTTGAAACAGGAAACAAACACCGGATATGTAATGCACTTGACGTCCCCTTTGATATGATACCCCGCATGCCGACCTCCGGTTAAGGATTAAAGAGGATCCTTTTTTGTCCTCTTTCGGACCTTTCCAATCAATTTTTTTTTTAGCAAAATCAGTTGTAGATTCCTGGGAGCCCACTGATTTAAAAACAACCAAAATTAGCCTTACTCTATTTTTTTCTATTTGAAATGCTAATATGACTGCACTATATCGAATGTTTTGCCAAAGCGGATAGGTTATCATTCAACGTCTTCTGCCATTGCCATTCTTATGCTGATTTAATCGAGTCCCTAATTTTTGAATGGTCTTACGTGTAATAAACACAGATTTCGAAAAATATGTTAGCAAACACACCAGTATTCCGAAAAAAAGAATTTTTAAACTGGATGCGATTTTGTCTCATAGACTGTAATTATTTTAATTACAAAGATAAGTTCATCAAATTGAAGTCGGGACTCTTTATGGGATCTAGTCTAGCTCCAATTTTGTTAGAAAGGGTTATAGATGATGTAGTGAACGATGCATTATTGAAATTAGATTTTTTGCCACATTTTTGGTACTCTTATGTAAACGATCATATAACTGCTATACCGGAGGATAAAATTCAACAAACACTCGACGCACTACATTCATATGATCCGAGCATCCAATTTACATATGAAATAGAGAACAATAACAGGTTAGACTATTTAGATCTTACCTTACACAGAACGGATCGCGGTAAAATAATAACCAACTGGTACCATAAACCAATTGATTGCGTCTAATCGGCAACTCAATTTCTATTCGAACCATCCGATTAAGATGAAGACAAATGTAGCCAAATCTTTCATACGAAAAGTATTTAGAGTCAGCCACAAATGCTTCTGGAAAGATAACCTCGACCGAATAAAACATACCTGCCGAAAAAATAATTACCTCGGGAAAATAATTGAAAAGATGATAGGTGAGGTTCGTAGCAAAAAATCTTCCAATACAACTACGCATATTTGTCCAAAGAAAATAATACTACATCACCTACTGTAGTACCCAACATTCACTTTTCATCCCTCGCTTATATCCCAGGACTAAGCGAAAATATATCCAGCAGTTTGTCCCCGAATTAAAGCTTGCAATGCGTCCACCAAACAAAAACAACAAATTGTTCCTGTCCTGAAGAACAAAATTCAAACTCACGAAAAATCTGGAGTGGTATACAAAGTCGATTGCAAAGACTGCGACAAAACGTATATTGGAGAGACCATTCAAAAATTAGGGGCTCGATTAAATCAGCATAAGAATGACACCAAGAAGACGTTGAATGATAACCTATCCGCTTTGGCAAAACATTCGATATCGAATCAGCACAGGTTTAATTTTGATGATGCCCAAATTCTAGACAATCAAAAAAACAAGAAGAAACTACAAATCTACGAATCATCATTAGCCACGAGAATGACGCTTGCAATGACAAAACTGATAAAAAGGGACTTCAGTAACATCTACATCAATTTAATTAAAAGCTAGTTTTCAATTTGACATCACTATCATTTCATATCGTGTATGTATGTACATATGTAATATTATGTAAGTAACGAAATTGACAAATGAAATATAAACATTCTTTGTCTAACACTGTACGTACCATCAAGTTACCATTGCTCTCGTTGTTTCACTATTTTGTAATTTATTTTATAGATAGCCTAGGTAATTTAATTTATGTTGGCCGCGTTTTTTAATTAGCTAACCTACACTATCCGGGGTAATTTTCATACAAACGCTAACCTGTGACTTTATTCAGGTTAGAAATTATATTGCTATCCAGATTTAATGAGCTTTCCAAAACTCGCCTAAATGTATGCAATCCCAATTATTTTCTAGTACGTTTTCCAATGACTAGCAAAAATTAAATTTTGAAATGAAAAGCTCTAAGGTATAGTTTACATGCAACACACAAGTGTGTGCAAAAAATGTAATTTTTGTTTGTAAATTCAGTTTGGAAAGTGAAAACGGGGCTTTAATATTTTTGAGCAATGTTTTGAAATTAATGGCAATGCCTACGTGACAATTTGAAATTTAACCTGGATGCTACCCTCGATAGTTTCTTTTTGCGCGTCTGGGTTAGCAAACCTGCCCCCGATGTAAAAAAACACGGCCATTGTTATTTATTATTGTTTGTACACTGAAAAAAATCATCATAATATTAATGAACTAGGAGTATAGACTTTTTTTTTATTACCATGATGAATTAGTTCATAGTAAATAAACCTTCTCTTCCTTAAAATAATACAGAGTTCATCTATTTTACGAAACACCGGTCGTTAGTATAACGAAAACACTACCGCTTGAAGCGTATTTTATAAACCTTCGTAACATACAGTCTGGTTGGTGTAGGTAGGCAGGGCGCATGTTTTCAAATCATAGGGTCCCGGGATCGATTCCCACTGTAGGTAGGTAGGAAATTTTTGATGACTTTTCAGAGCAGAGGTAAAATAGATGTCGTCAACTATGAAGCTGGATGCCGGCCTGCGCCAGTTTTTTTTTTAATTGATGAACTCAATAATTATATCAACGAACAAGTTGTTAATTTTATGAATTAGTTCATAATTTTAATGAAATTTTTGTTCGTTGTTTTGATAAAATCAGAATTATTAGACTGATGAAAGCCGTCTTCGATGGGATATCCGTGTAGATATTCATTACTTTAATGAACAATTTCATTGCTTCAGGGCACCTTTTTCTTTCAGTGTAAATTGTGTCTTAATTCTTTTAGTATATAAATCCTGCAAATAGGCGCTGCTCGAAATATATCGGTTTAAAAAGAAAAAGGACATGGTTTTTTCAATATCGTTGGATCTATGAGGTGATTCAACCATCACTATATTATTCTGTTTAGATCCCGGCAATACAACACTTGGAAATTGTTTTTATCAACTTTTATTACATAATAACAAACAAATGGCTTTCAAGCGCTGTAAAAACCAAACCGTAGGAAAATTTGTTGGATGTTACAGTTATCTTATTTCGGTATTGTAGCTGGTGTAGTTTTGGTTGACGTTTAAGATGTGAGAAAATGAATTTTAAACGAGCCCGAGTTCTAATCGAGCGAATAGCGAACCCGCGGTCCGATTTGGCCCATTTTCAATACCGTCCAAGATTTAATTAAAAACAAACATATGAACGAAATTTCAAACCGCTAGCTTCATTATTTCGGAAGTTATCGTGCGAACAGACATACAGACAGACAAGGCTTATTCGAATCAGGGACGACCCTGATCATTTATATACATATATACTTTGCCATACCTCCGGTAGCTTCTTAGAGGTGTTACATAATATTGGCGTAACAAAAACAATATACCCTATACAGTGGCGTATTTAGAAAATTCTTAAAGGGGGGGTTTGATTAATATACAATGTGGGGCAAAAGTAATCACTTTATTCGAAATCGCTATAACTTTTTTTCCTTCTTTTTTTCTTTCATTTTTCCTAGTTTCTGAAGTAAACAAACGTAGAATACGAACTGTCAAGCCATGAATCGGTTTACTCCTAAGGAACGCTGGCAAATTTGTTTCGAAGAAGAGGACGATTTTTCATCAAAAATCATCATGAGCGATGAGGCTCATTTCCATCTGAGCGGCTTCGTGAACAAACAGAATACCCACTTCTGGGGAACCCAAAATCCACGTATCACCCTATATTCTGAAGGAAACATTTCCGGGTCGGTTAATCTCTCGTTTTGGTGATTTGCACTGGCCGGCCAGATCACCGGATTTAACTGTTCCAGATTTCTTTTTAAGGGGTTTTTTGAAGTCGCGGGTTTACGTCAACAAGCCTCAGACTCTTGAAGCCCTTAAGGAAAATATTCGCCAGGAATGCGAAAACCTGTCGCCCGGTATTCTCGGAAGAGTGATGGAAAATGCCATAAAACGGGCCCCTATGGTAATCAACTGTGGCGGCGGCCACTTGGCCGATATCATTTTTGCGACTTGATACAATAAATTCTAAAGGATTAAATAAACGTATTTCATAAGCAAAACCGAATTTTTTTTTATTAAGAAAAATACAGCAAAAGAACATCGGATGATTACTTTTGCCCCACCTTGTAGAAATTATGGTGTTCAGGGCTGTGTTCTTTAAAAGACTAAGGCTTCATGCACACGACGCGAAAACGGCTCGCAAGCTCGACACATCGAAATGCATTGGCTCTTATGGGAAGCTCACGACAGCGAGAGCCGTGCCGCTGTCAAATCACAACTAGCGAGACGTGTTTTCACATATCGTGCACCACAATCCTCAAATTCACGGCTCGCGAGCCGTGTTTTGACTGTGCACGGCTCTCGCTTGCTGTCGCTCGTCATGGGCTTCCCATAAGAGCCAATGCATTTCGATGTGTCGAGCTTGCGAGCCGTTTTCGCGTCGTGTGCATGAAGCCTAAGAGTCCTTTGCATTTCAGGTTAATTACACCAAAAGTTTAGTTTTCCTGACAACATTATTTTTTTACTGATTAAGAGCAAACATAATACAATTATGTAGATCTTAGAATAACACTAGCACTAGCTGGCTGACTGAACTTCGGCTTTTCCTGAAAACAAATTACGGAGGGACAAAGGAGAAAGGAGGAGAAATTTCATATATCGCCCAAAATTCTGCCATTTTCGGCCAAAAAGTGGTTCTGCTTAGTTTTAAAAGAAAAACAGTTGAAAAACTGATACAAAAAATGTTTACCGACATTGTGGTGTTGAATTCCATGGCAAGTTTAGGCGAGTTTGAATGAAAAATTAGGATTTACTGAAAAATAAGCCTTTGTATGTTTTGTCAAAAATCTAGTAACAGATTTTTACAAGTAGGTACAATCCAGAATCCTAGGTACTATCCCTGGCAAAGAGCCGGGAAGTGATCAATCGATTACTTAAAATGAAGCAACAAAAGTAAGCAGAACGGTAAGATTGTTTGTTATTTCCATATTTACATATTCCATATACACTAGCTTACAATCTGTAGTATCTGCAAAACCGTTGAAAACGGGTCCTAGATGGTAAGCTGAAGCAACATGTTTTAACAAATAAATTGCGAAATAGAAATGAGAAAGAATCACTATGATGATGTTTACTTCGTGAAAATTGACGCATTGACGAAAGTACCCCAGGCAGGCGCAGGGCAGACATAACCATAGCTGCTACTTATTCTCTGAGAGTTCTTGTTCTTGAAGCCACGCCTCTATGAAAATAAGCTCAACTCAGTTATGTGAAGTTTGGAACCTCACCATCGAGAATTTGGATTTTTTATTTAGATCGATAGGAAATCGTTTGTCGGTGATTGTCGGTCAATTAAAAAGGTTTGACGGTCCTTAATTATTTAAATAAAAGCATTTTAAAGTGTATGAAAACGACATCATGTAGAAAATTAGCGAATCATTTTATCCGATTTGTTTTACATTTATTTCATAGATAGCGCTCTTTTAATGGATTTAAACGGTTGTTTATATATTAAAAAAAAATCAAATTCGCGATGTAAGATAGCCAACTTCACATAACTGTGTACACGACAGACCACATAATCTTATGAACCATCCTGATATATGAAACAAAACAATCTTTGACATCTAAGCAGTACCTAGTTTACATCCGTTAAAAGAGCGCCATCTATGAAATGAATGTAAAACAAATCGGATAAATTGATTCGCTAATTTTCTACATGATGTCGTTTTCATACACTTTAAAATGCTTTTATTTAAATAATTAAGGACCGACAAATCTTTTTAATTGACCGACAATCACCGACAAACGATTTCCTATCGATCTAAATAAAAAAAATCCAAATTCTCGATGGTGAGGTTCCAAACTTCACATAACTGCTCAACTCGTTGGAAAAACTGAAAGGGTCCATCAGCAAGGAGATCTGGCAAATTGCTCAACATAACAAAAAGGGAACGTTTGGTACTTCAGTTTTTAGTATATGAAAAAAGTTTCATGTGCTCACAGGGGGAGCACGTGCCCCCTGTGCCCCCCCCCCCCCTGTAAATACGCCACTGACCCTATACCATCTTATGGGTATAGGGTATAAAAATCTTAAAATATCCCTCTGACTGCTAAAGAATTAAGAATTTGGGGTGTGTTTCGTACACATTTTTTGCTGGAAATCATTTTCCGGTTCGTTTATGCTATAGTCTCCGGATACCCTGCGTAATTAGGGATAAAAGGTGAAACACGTGCATAGGTGCCAGTTATCCTTCAAAGGAACAAATACATTCCCGATTGTCCTTTTATAACATTTAATTTAAAACTTTTACTATACTTTCTCTAGCAATAATTCCTCCTGAACGAAAGTCTGGCTACTCCCATGAGAAAATCTATCAAGGATGGGGTAGGCCTTCACAAACAAACACTAAATGTGTGTCTCTTGAATATTCATCACTGCATATCAGAGATGAAGATGAGATGATGAAGAAAAACTCGACATTGCTTTGATACAAGAACCCTGGGTTTCGAAATAAAACAAAATTTGATATGTGCTATTCAAGTGGCACGGAGTGTATACGACAAAACTATCAGGCTAATTTCAAATTGACATACCAATTACAACTATTTACTCAGTCATCAAAATAACACTTAGCCATCCCACACAGAATCACAAAATTGAAAGAACAAATCGTAAACAATTTATATAAGTCAATTAAGGTGAAATATTTGCAACGAACAAATAAAGAGAAACAATAATTTTCCCTCAAGACATTACAGAAAAATTATCTACTTATCGAGCTGTTCATTGCGTATTATACTCGGGCACAAAATCTTAATGAATGGCCAACACAAAAGAATGGCATACGCTCTGCAAGCCAACTCATACTCGTACTCAGGCACTTTGCCCTGTTATTGAGTTATTATAACACAGTCATGGAGTAGATACATAATTATTTCACCTTGACCGACATACGTGAGAATTAAGAATACGAGTCCAAGTTTTCCAAGGCAGGTGTCTTGCGGAGCTTGAGGTAAACTGAGGTTGTATGGGCACAAGTCACCACAACGGTCTCTCTTTCTGCCTCGCCTCAAAACTTCTGAAGTATCCATCCACGCGTATATACATATACTGCAAATTTACCTATTGCGCGTGCTCTTTGATTGGACAGAATCAATGTTTGCTCTCAACTAAATTGTGGCTAATTCGCATAATGAAGCAAGTGGTGCTCGCATTATTGTGGTCAAGTTGTTTGTTCTTGAAGGTGATCTTATTAGAAACGTTCTAGTCATTCAAAGTTAGATACCAGTATAATATAGTTATAGGTTCATAATAATGTTAATAAATCATATCACGGCCGTTCAGTATCAATTCAAATTCAAATATTTGGTATTACACAGAAAAAACCTTTACAGATTAGACACAAACAAGCTGATTCGGATAAGATCTGTCGAGAGCGATTTGTTGGATTTAAAATGTAATCTGTATAGTGATCAAGTAATCAATCTTACTTGGAAATTCATCTAGAAATTTAATTTACAGACGTTTGATGATTTATTCATGTGACATGGAGCCAAATTATGTTGGTGGTAAACATTTTTTGAAATATGTAGATATATTTAATTTACTGTGGTCTAGATATGTATCTAATAAATATTTAATTATTTTATTGTGCGAAAATCGTCCAATTTGTAACTTTTTATAATCCTGGAGGAATTTTTAAAATGAATTACTGTGATGCCGACGAAGTTAAAAGTACATATTTAATTTAATTTAGTTTCAACGAACACGACTAGTTAATAATTTAAACTTTTAACTTGTAAATATTTTATTGACAATTAAGGAATTAATCATTTTCAGCGAATGACAAAAGGACTATATGATGTTTTTGTCTATATGTCGGTATTTGAAACTCTAGATAAAGAGGTATGGGCTTTTTCAGATAAAAGCTGAAAGTCAGTTTACTGAACAGCATTGAATAAGAATAAAATATTTCACTCGACAAAATAGAGCTCGTTCTACGTAAAGAGGCGCTCTGTTGAACAGAAACGTGTTGGGATACTTTGTACAGTGGTTTTAATCCGGATGAGCTGATTTTAGTGGAAAGCATGATGGGACTCTATCTTGACGATGAACACTAATATATCCGCCTGCCTAAAGAAATTTTCTGGAAGCATGTGCTTTTAGAAAATATAAATGGGTTAATAATTTGGATTCTCAGCAACTCAATTTCTGGTAAAAATCATCCTCACCTTGTTATTAGTGTTGTGTCTATTACGAATATTGAATACACAGCTATTAACGATTTAATTAGACTTTATTGACGATAAGTGTGTCATGGCAGAGATAACCTTACAGAGTGTGTTCTGATATCTCGAACTAGTGTTGCCAAATCTATACAGGGTGTCCGGAAACTGCCGCATAAACGCACCGGGTTATGATTCCTCAATTGATTTCCACACAAAAAGTTGTACGGAACATACCCCCTCTTCTTAAGCTTTTAGCTGCCACAGGCATTTGAAAAAAATCATTTTTTTGCACGATTTAAAGCTCAATATCTCCAAGGCTAGACCAGCTAGCTTAGAAAAAAAAGATTATTACAGCCAACAAATTTACCTGTAAAATAAAGATATTTTATAGGTAAATTTGTTGTCTGTTATAATCTTTTTGTTTTCACTTAAATTTTTGAATCAGACAACAGGGATCAGTGGAGCTCGAAAGTGAAGATTTTCACCCCGTAAGGAATTAGACAACAAAACAGAGCGATGTATGCTGTATGATTTTAGTGGATTGCCGATAATCGAGTTTCTGTATAAAGTTTCTACAAATTGGTTGAATTACATACACTTTTTAACAAATGGAAATTGAAATTCTGAATAAGCCCGAAATAATTTATGAATAGATTCATAGGGGTTTGAACTACATTTAAAATTAGAAAATTAGTTTCTGCATAGTCGTGCTCTGTGGCCGTGATCGTTCGGTCGCCACTCTGTGAAATAGACACTCATAGAGAAACGAGTTTCCAAATTCGGCACGACTCGTCGCAAGTTTATTATTCAGAAGAAGATGATAAGAAATATTCTTATCGTAGAACAATGCGACTAGGAAGTGGTATGGCTGACAACCATATCACACTCCGAATTCAGCTGTCTTTGTAACGTTGATGACTACAAACGGTAGTCGTCAACGCATCATGCTTAAGATTTTAAATTTTTTTTTATTTTCCAGAAAAAAAAAAAATCACGAGAAACGACGTAAGTGCGAAGCAAAATTGTCGTAAACCGAGTTGTAAGGTGGGAATTATTAAACAACTTAAGTGCAAAGCGACTTAAATCTTCTTCTTCTCAGTACCGTATAGTTCCATGTGGGGCCATGGTGCGTTAACTCAGCCGTTTATAGGCAATTTCGAGTCAACGTTACATTGCATATCATTTCGGAGTGTATATAATGTTGCAAACACTATATATTACCTATCCGCACATGTACGGAAATTTTGGACCACGCCGAGATTCGATCTCCGGACCTCTAGATTACTAGTATCAACCAAGTGAGCCACAGAGCGTGACAACTTAACTAACTAAATCGAAGTAACTTAAATCGGGGTATCCCTGTACTTGGTTTTGGCCGCGTTCATTTTTAGTCATTACGATGAGGCTTGTGATAGAAAGAATGGGTGACAAAATGCTGTCCTCCCTTAATCACTGCGGTCGAATTAGGAGGGATCATAAGAGCTTTTTACCGTGAAGCTATTACTCCAGAAGTGCTGGGAATATAACATCGACGTATACCATATCTTTCTCGACCACAAGCAGGAATACGGCAGTATCGACCAAAGTGTACTGAACACATTTTGGTATACCGGCAAAGCTAGTGCGGCTCATAAGGATGACAATGATTAATACCGTCTCGCAGGTGAGAGTGCAAAATAGAGTTATTGACCTATTTGAAATTCGTACTGGACTCAAGCAGAGCAAGGTCGCGTAACGGCCACAATAACGATACAGGCGGCCAAAGCCCAACGTCGGGCTATAGTGCCATAAAGAAGAAGAATAGTAGCTTAAATCGCGTTTAGTGTTGAATATGAACCCAGCAGCTGGTGGGCGTCCTCACCTACGGAGTTCTCCCAGCGAGCTCTCGCTCGTCCACGCAACCACGCTCCGTCAATTCGTTGTGCGTTCATCACTTTCTTTGGCATGCGGTTATCGTCCATTCGTTGAACATGCCCCGCCCATTGCAAACGTTGAAGCTTCACGATTTTCGATACTTCCAGCTCATCGTACAATTGATACAACTCATGGTTGTACCGGATACGCCATTGATTTCGCTCGCGAACGGCCCCGAAAGTTCGCCGAAGGACCTTTCGTTCGAATCGGTCTAGCAAAACTTCGGAGGCGTAAACCCAAGCAAAACAAAACTGATGCTGTTTACTACAAAAACGAAGTTATCACCTTATTTCCTTCTAAAACTAAATAGAACACAACTCACAATATCACCCAGCTCAAAGTATCTGGGAGTCGTTTTAGATCCAAAGCTTAGCTGGAAGTTAAACGTAGAAGAGCGTGTAAAGAAAGCCTGTGTAGCCAATACCTGCAAGACAATCTTGAATAGTAGGTGGGGCATTAAGCCAAATGTGATACTCTGGCTCTACACCGCGATTGTACGCCCCATATTAATATATGTCGTCGCTATGCTTAGTTGCGGAAATAACTTCGATATCAGTTTTCCGACCAGATGCGAATGGATGGGGAGCGCGCGCGTGGGCATTCCGATGGCAGCTGTCAGAAAAAATCTCTCATTATCTCGCAAGTGCTAATCGTAATTGGCTGAATCTTAGAACTTGTGTAATATCAAGTAAGCTATGGCCATCCTATGACCGGAAAAGAACGTCTGAGATTCTGACCAGACCGCTTAAAATATTGCTAGACCTAAAGCGGTATTTACTGGACATTGGCCAATAGGGGACCATGCAGCCAGGCTGCGTATTCCCCACAACTCGCACTGTCGCAGTTGCGATGATGTAAATGAAAGAGAAACTCTGTTTCACTTTCTATGCGTATGCCCAAGTCTCGCCAGATCCCGCTACCAAACGTTGAGATGTGCGCTTTTGAGCCGCCTAGAGGATGCGCCGGAGGCTAAAATCAGGGAGCTGCTTCACTTCCTAAAACTATATGCGTCTCCACACTCAAAACTATATTTCCTGTAACCTCTAAAAAGGCGCTTTTCGTGCTAATTGGGCTCTTGACCTGTCTCGCCTTTAGCCACCACTTTCATTATCTGAGGATAAGAACCAAATTCATTCGAGGTGCCCGGCAGCTGTTAAAATGTTAAGGGACAACTTAATCGAATGAGAGTGTTGTGCATATTTTTGGAGTCTACAATTTAAATGAATTTTCTTTTACGATTAAAGTCCACTAGCGTACAATTTTGGCCCCCGCGCCCAATCATATTACACTTTTAGTATTCATCGATATTAAATAAAATTATTATTATGAAACAATATAGAAAGTAGCAGCAGCAAAATATCTGATATAAAAAAGGGGTTCAAGGTAAATTTGCCAAAATTTAAATACTTTTTAACGAAAAACCTGAAGTCAGAATTTCCTAACTGGCTTATGCTCTGGTCCTAACACTGCTTAGTTTCTGGATCGATTTTTATAATTCAGTTAATCAGTTAATCGATATATTGTAAGTAAAAATACGGAAATCGAAACCATGAATAATATCAAGATGGGTACCCGGGTACCCGGGTGGCAACACAAGGGTTAAGTGACGTCATGTTTGACAGGCCTTTAGAAATCATCAGCTTGCGTACAAGTCCGCAACTCAGTGGGACATTTTCATGTTTTTCGTGACGATTTGCTTTTCGAATTTGACTCTTTTTGGGTCGCTCAACAAAAGTTGTACGGAAGTTGAACGTGAGTTGAACCAAAGTTGAAAGTTACACTTTTTGGGTCGTTTAACAAAAGTTGAACGAAAGTTGAACGTGAGTTGAACCTAAGTTGAAAGTAACACTTTTTGGGTCGTTCATCAAAAGTTGAACGAAAGTTTAACGTGAGTTGAACCTAAGTTAAAAGTTACACTTTTCGGGTCGTTCAACAAAAGTTGAACGAAAGTTGAACGTGAGTTGAACCTAAGTTGGACACTTTTTGGGTCGTTCAACAAAAGTTGAACGTGAGTTGAAACTAAGTTGAAAGTAACACAGTTGAACGTGAGTTGAACCAAAGTTGAAAGTTACACTTTTTGGGTCGTTTAACAAAAGTTGAACGAAAATTGAACGTGAGTTGAACCTAAGTTGAAAGTAACACTTTTTGGGTCGTTCATCAAAAGTTGAACGAAAGTTTAACGTGAGTTGAACCTAAGTTAAAAGTTACACTTTTCGGGTCGTTCAACAAAAGTTGAACGAAAGTTGAACGTGAGTTGAACCTAAGTTGGACACTTTTTGGGTCGTTCAACAAAAGTTGAACGTGAGTTGAAACTAAGTTGAAAGTAACACTTTTTGGGTCGTTCATCAAAAGTTGAACGAAAGTTGAACGCGAGTTGAACCTAACTTGAAAGTAACACTTTTTGGGTCGTTCAACAAAAGTTGAACGAAAGTTGAACGTGAGTTGAACCTAAGTTGAAAGTAACACTTTTTGGGTCGTTCAACAAAAGTTGAACGAAAGTTGAACATGAGTTGAACCTAAGTTGAAAGTAACACTTTTTGGGTCGTTCAACAAAAGTTGAACGTGAGTTGAACCTAAGTTGAAAGCAACACTTTTTGGGTCGTTCAACAAAAGTTGAACAAAAGTTGAACGTGAGTTGAACCTAAGTTGAAAGTTGAGTTCAAGTTGAATGCGAGTTGAATTCGAGTTGAATTCGAGTTGAATTCAAGTTGAACCCAAGTTGAACCCAAGTTGAAAGTAACACTTTTTGGGTCGTTCAACAAAAGTTGAACGTGAGTTGAACCTAAGTTGAAAGTAACACTTTTTGGGTCGTTCAACAAAAGTTGAACGTGAGTTGAACCTTAGTTGAAAGTAACACTTTTTGGGTCGTTCAACAAAAGTTGAACGAAAGTTGAACATGAGTTGAACCTAAGTTAAAAGTTACACTTTTTGGGTCGTTCAACGAAAGTTGAACGAAAGTTGAACGTGAGTTGAACCTAAGTTGAAAGTTGAATTCAAGTTGAATTCAAGTCGAATTCGAGTTGAATTCGAGTTGAATTCAAGTTGAACCCAAGTTGAACCCAAGTTGAACCCAAGTTGAAAGTAACACTTTTTGGGTCGTTCAACAAAAGTTGAACGAAAGTTGAATGAGTTGAACCCAAGTTGAAAGTAACACTTTTTGGGTCGTTCAACAAAAGTTGAACGTGAGTTGAACCTTAGTTAAAAGTAACACTTTTTGGGTCGTTCAACAAAAGTTGAACGAAAGTTGAACATGAGTTGAACCTAAGTTAAAAGTTACACTTTTTGGGTCGTTCAACAAAAGTTGAACGAAAGTTGAACGTGAGTTGAACCTAAGTTGAAAGTTGAATTCAAGTTGAATTCGAGTCGAATTCGAGTTGAATTCGAATTGAATTCAAGTTGAACCCAAGTTGAACCCAAGATGAACCCAAGTTGAACTCAAGTTGAACGTAAATTGAACCCAAGCCCAACCTCTGTTGAACCTTGAATGGCACCCAACATTCACAGGGTACCACCTAGCCCAACTTCCGTTGAACCTTGAATGGCACCCAAAACTCACAGGGTACTACCTGTAATGCCAAAAACGTAACGCTTTTTCGTTGCAATTTTCGTGACGATTTTCGATTTATGTGCCAGAGTCAAGACATAAAAATGTCAAAACTGGATCAATATGTTCATTATATTTTTAACTTTTTAGCAAACAACTGCACTCCTAGTATAGAAATTTGTGAAAATTGGGTACCCAGAAACTAGGAATTTTTAACTGCATTGACTCTTTCGTAGGAGAAACCCATATTGTTAAGTAGCAGGGTTAATACTTAAACTAGTTGTCCAGAGCCACAGAACTCCACAAACATTTCGCCATTATTGTTCCTGTCACCATGCTAATGATTGCCCATAAGGTGTTCCAAGCCTAAATTATCAGAACCGACTTTGGTGTTAATCCCGGTCCGTAGCACTAGATAATTGTTATGTTAACTAATCTTGATTTGTTGATACGATTGGAAATTCGTATCGAATCTATTGCGTGCATTCCTTATCAACAGGATCCCGGTGTCTGCCTGTCGAGGAGTATTATCGTTTTCACTTCCAGAGAGCCGCAGCATGGAACGAGAGCGTGGTAATAAAGGATCTTTTGTTTGGGTCTACCAACATTTGGAATGCAAACCTCACCGAATTCTTAATTCAAGCTAGATAACCTTCAAAGTAGTGCCTATCACACTCTGCTTTATTTTTTCTCATTATGAGTATATTTTCAAGTTTAAAGTTCTTTTAGTAACATTCTACCTATATATCAACATTCTAGACTCGAAAATGATTAATGGTATAGTCAGATTTGAATCGAGAATTTCAATGCCGTTAAGTAAATTAATGAATGCAAACACTGAACTCATTATATTTGGCGTCGTTGGTAAACGTTTGACTTTCTCTGTAGCCGAAACGAATTCAAGAATATGAATTAAGAATAAATGATTGACTTAAAGCTTGAAGCTTCCAATATTTTAGATACATGAGTAACCTGCAACAAGTTCAATGTTTTCAGGTTTTGAATTTTCAATAAATGGTAAATAAGAAGTGGTCTTTGTGACTGCTTTGCTTGCAAGGGTCAAGGCAGAGCGTTAATGGGTGGGATGACGAAACGGAACAGTTGCGTATGTTCCGCAAACATGTTTGCCATTCTGATCCCCTAATTGCCATGTTGCAGATCAGAAATAATCTCCGGTTCTTTTCCTTTGTCCGCCTTTGTGGAATATGTTAACGAAAACAACCGGAGATTATTTCTGATCCGCAAAATGGCAATTAGGGGATCAGAATGGCAAACATGTTTGCGGAACATACGCAACTGTTCCGTTTCGTAACCCCACCCATTGTTAATTTGACTATCATATATGATTCTTGAAGTTGAATCATTTCACTAAAGTGTTGATGCCTGTTATAGCCGAAGAAAAACAAGCCAGAACATGGCGAACGACTGGCAGAAGGCATGTATCTCTGGATTTTTGCAGGATTGTTGGTGACAGGAAAGAAGGGGGAGAAGGTTGTATTTTTTTAGATTTCAGCGATTATTTTCAAAAACGGCAAAAGATACAGAAAAATAGTCTGAGATTGAAAACGAGACCGAGGCTAATTTCGGGCGCGGCCGAAATTTGGATACCCTTCGCTCCCCTCGGGCTAAAAGTTTTTTCGGGCGTACCTATGACTTGTGTTCAGTCCTCCTCGCTTCCATGCTTTTCCTTGAATTTTGACATAAGTGCCGGGGCGACGATTTATTGGGGGAAGCGGGGGACGTGGGCTTCTTAGATTAACCCAAGGAGGGGGGTTGTACGGCAACCCAATGAACGCATGGCCTTTCCATCAATTTTTACGTATGTTTGAGGCATTAATTACAAGATTTGGTTGAAATTAGTGGACAAATAAAAAAGTTTTTCTTCGAAGAACCTAATTTGGGAGTTGGGTTTATATGCCAGCCCCATGACCCCATGGTCCGATTTAATTCATTTTTGCATATGTTTTGTAACATCAATAAAAATACATTTCCATGAGGTTTAATTGAAAGTGGTGTGCAAATAAAAATTTCTTAGAAAAATTTGATTTGGGAGGCTAGGTTAGTATGGTGGCCCCATGACCACATGGTCCGACTCCATCTATTCATACATATGTTTTGTGTCATGAATAGAAACACATTTGTGTGAAGTTTGGTTGAAATTAGGGTATGAATAAAAAAAATCTTAGAAGAACTTAATTTGGGGAGCTAGGTTTGTATGACAGCTCCATGACCCCATGGTCCGCTTTGGTCCATTTTTACATATCTTTTGTGATATCACTAGAAACACATTTGTGCAAAACTTGATTGGAATCGATGAGAAAATACAAAAAGTTTTTCTTAGAATAACCTAATTCGAGGGACTAAGTTTGTATGACAGCCCCTCGACCCCATTGTTCGATTTGGTCGATTTTTACATATGTTGTGTGTCAGGAATGAAAACATATTTGTGCGAAATTTTATTGAAATTGCTTCATAAATAAAAAAGTTTTTTTTTAAGAAGAACCTAATTTTGGGGGGTAGATTTGTATGGCAGCCCCACGACCCCCTTGTCGGATTTTAGCGATTCAAACATACAAACTGCCTGCAACAAAAAGAAGCATGTGTGCAAAATTTCAGCTCCATAGCTTTTAAGCTGGCCGAGCAAAACGCGTCGACACAGACGGACAGACGGACAGACTGACATCGTCCAATCGACTCAGCTCGTCACGCTGATCATATATATACATATTTTATATGGTCGGAGATGCCTCCTTCAATGCGTTACAAACTTCATGACAAAGTTAATATACCCTTTTCGCTTAATAAGCGAAGGGTATAAAAACTATACATAAAATGATGTCTGATACATTAGAGCTTTTTTGAAAAAATTGGGCACTAGACTAAAAAATAAATTAAAAGTATTTTTATTTTGGACCTTTTCAAAAAGCTCCATAACTCTCGAAAGAATGAAACATGAAATCTTGTGTGTGTATTAAAATTAAATTGAAGATTATTTTTGGCGAAAATAGAGTCGCTCCAATGGGTGAATTCACATTGTAAGACGAAACCGGACGGGTAAACTTGCAAGACAAGAACCATTGTATAATCATTTCACACTATCCGATCAAAACACGGACCGGCGAACAATAATCACACCGCAAGTATGTATAAATGTTGCCATGCACGCTCCAAAGTTAGTGTACAATGAAGTGACGAGTCGACAAGATTAAAATGCAAGTAAAACACGCGCTAATTGTCGTCGCAGAACGCCTGAACTATCGGTAGATGCAATCGTCTTATCGATCGTACGATTCTTACGAAAGAAAAACAATCGTGTCACGATTTTTTTCTTTCGTAAGACGCGTTCTTACAATGTGAAATGGACAATGCTTGTCTGCTATGGCCACTACAAAAGCTCTCTTGTCTTGCAAGTTTACCCGTCCGGTTTCGTTTTACAATCTGAAATCAGCCAATGGAGGACCTACACTATCCCCCTATTTGAATTTGGCAAAACGGCATGTCCCTAACTCCCCCAAAGGATGGAGCAGGAGGTTGAATTTTGGCTTATCGCCATTTGAGGGCAGTAACCCATCAAAATGTAGTACATAGTAGTATATGTTTTTTTATGCTCAGACTATTTTTGGGTTTTAGCTCTTTTTGAAATAATCGCCAGAAAAACTAAAAAAACTGTTCCCCCTTTTCCCATGTTGCGGACCACCCATCGGTCCGGATTTTTTCCCCATAATCGCAGGATCGTCCCAGCAATCCTGAAAATTCCCGAGATACATGATTTTTGCCGGACAAATACCGTATTTTTCTTTGACTACTAACCACTATTACTTAATCGTCTCTGACATTGACTACGCGGACATGCACGATCACATCTTGCAAGAATAAACGCAAAAGCGTCCGTTTACCTCTTTATTTTCGCTTTCATTTCCACGTAATCACACAATCAATCGTCAACATCTTAACAATCGGTCATGTGTCAAGTTCAATCATATCAAAGTTAGAGACACTTGTCAGGATGTCGTATATTGTATCTCATTATTTCTTGCGATAAGGTTAACGAAATGTTTCCTGAATTATGCAAAAGATTAGTGTTTACACTGTCTTCAGGTATTCGCTAAATACTAACAACAGCTACTGACGACATTTTAACAAGATACTTCTGCCATGTCGTGATGAGACGCTTGGCATGCATAACAATATTCGAAATGTCATTTGCATTGTAGTACCTATCTACTCCTATATAAAAGTAGAAGTAGGTATCTTCGAAAAAACGTGATTCTAATAAAGTGTCAATTTAAATGCAATTGATGTGAGATAAAATATACGAAGATTGTTAAAAGCGGCTTGGTTTAATCAAATGATAGGAGTTATGTATTCAAATCACATATAGACACAGTAGCTGAGAAGAAAAATTCGCAGGCGTACGATTTTATAGAAAGTTGTTTGTCTTCGACAAAAAATAATTTTCGAGAGACTATTTTACCTAAGTTGGGCAGTTTGATCAATGTAAAACTGGATCTATCGGATATCATAAACACGATATGCAATAGACCAAAATATCGTGAAAAAATTGCTTCATGAAGCAAAAAGACAATTCAAAGTCATTACCTATACTTAAAGCAAACCTTTAAGGGCAACAATTCAATTAATTTTTAAAGTATTTCCTTAAGAGATGCCTTATTTTTTTAGGTGGGAATAGAGCAACATTATAAACCCATATTTATTGATATCATAATATGAACACATTGGGAAAAAATTTTAACCTTCCGTAACCGTCGACTATCCGAACGCCACCGATTAACTCTCGACCTGCGGTGCAGGCACATCGACCATTTTGGCGGTAATCTTTCAGCGTATTTCTACAGGCAGCTCTATCTTGGATCGTGTCATCGCCGAGACCAATGCGTTGTTATTGCTTTTTGATTTGACACATCCACGCATTCTTCTTCAAGTGGAACTTGCATTGAGATTGCCCTCTTGCGGGGTTCTCAGTCGGGCCTTTGAACATGACAATACAAATCCATTTGTCTGTCTTCGAGGTATAATGTAAATATGAAGCAATACATTTCGGTGCAGATTTAAAAAAAATATGAATTCTTGTTCTTGGAATATATACTCCTCAAAACAAAAGAAGGGCCACTAATAATTTCCTAGTTATTTTACTGTGGAAAAGGAAAATCATAGTTTTGTTGGTCTAATTTAATAAGACAATATGTTTTTCATTAAATATAATGCATTTTATTGAATTTTGACCAAAAATTACATTTTTTTTAGAATTTTTTCGGATTGCTTACTTTTTGCGGTCATGTCATCGTAACAATAACAATTAATTTGTATGTCTAATCTGTAAAAGAAAATTGATTCTTTGTTTTTTTAGTATCGAATATGGCCTCCACTTTTTGATATGCAGTCTCGAAGGCTGGACGGAACGCTTTTAATAAGCCGATCGACGCTTTCTTTTAATGACTCGTCCCAACACATTTTTAGCAATTGAATCAGCTGTTGCTGATTGTGTATGTCCTCTTCAGCGGTCCGCATCCGGTGTTTTAATTGATTCCAAAGATGTTATATCAGATTTTGGTCCGGACAGTTGGCAGACCACTCCATGACCTCAATATTGGCCTCCTCGAAAACAGACATTGTCGGCCGAGCAGTATGTGGTCGTGCATTATCCTGCATGAGGATAAAACCATCCACCACCTGTTGTGAAAAAGGAATGATATGTGGCCCGACAAACCTTTCAATATAACTTTCTGACGTAATTGTCCCGTTATTTAGGGTAACAAGGTCAGTTTTGCCTTGCAAGCTAATTCCGGCCCAGACCATCACACTAGGACTCATGGGCGTAGCCAGGGGGGGCAGGGAGGGGCGGTCGCCCCCCCCTGGTCGATGAAGATGGTGAAAAATTCTTATCGATGTAGTAAAAAAATTGCTGCACTATACAACATTTTCAAAAATTTGCCACTGCAAATGTTACCGGAGAAGCCATGATTGGGACAGTTTGCAGTCAGGAGGCGCATACAAATAGATGACAGCGAGTGGCCTCTCGTAACTGACGGAGGCTGCGTACCAGCACACACATTTCACTTGTGAGTGTTACACCTGGAAGGTCATGCTTTGTCGAATCGACTACGCATCATCAAATTTATCCCATTTTTCGTGACAATTCTCATTATTTGGAGCTGGGTTTTCGTACAGCACTTACCGTGCCGATGTACGAGTACTTGCCGGGTACATTGCAGCTATAGACGAAGTAAGCAGGGTAAGTTACATTTTTGGAAATTGGCGTCGTCGAAACGACGAAGGATTAAGTTTGTGTAACTTTTAGAACTCCAGTATTTCTTATGGCTGCTTGTCGATTCGACGATAAGTCTGTGTCCATACAACTAGCTCGTAACAAATATGTTTATTTTTGAAATGTGGGACCTATTTTTTGAAAAATTATGGAAAAAATATTTACTAGGACAACAATAAATATAAATACAAATTTGCTCTAAAATCGAAGTTTTTCGATTCTAAATAAACTAACGATTGAAAATCTGTCAGATTTTATAAATATTTTGAGAAAGGGTGATTTCTATGAGGCGTCAAAGTAGAGCGTCGTCGAATCGACGAAGCATGACCTTTCCGTACTAAAAATAAGCATGACCTTCCAGGGTTAAGGACCTTGTAAGGAACGGGTTTCATATTTCAGTGTCTTTCAAGTTCTTCTTTTTCTTCTCAGTACCGTATCGCCCCTTGTGGGGGCATGGTGCGTTAACTTAGCCGTTTATAGGCAATTTCGAGTCAACGTTACATTGCATATAATTTCGGATTGTATAATGTTGTAAGCACTATATATTTCCATTCACATGTACGGAAATTTTGGACCACGCCGAGCTGCGATCTCCGGACCTCTATATTAGTAGCCTTGTAGACTACGACTCAGCCTAATGAGCCACAGAGCGGTCTTTCACGTTATTAAATCAAAATTTATTTTCTAGCTGAATCATACCAGCAATAAAAGTGGCTTAATTTTGCTTTAATAAATTAATACTTTGATAAATTTAGAGGAAATCTTAATGAAGCCGTTAACCATATTTCAATCAATAAAGGATTTATAAATATTCTGTCGATGCTACTTTGCTAAGATGAAAGTAACAGACGAAACAAACTGATTTCCCAAGTGGAATATGCAGTCCGAGATGCAAAAAATGCGCTGAAAATAGACAAACTACTTTCTAAAAGGCAGATATTGGAGGCCAGTTGAATGTAATCAGAATGCAGAAGAAAATCATTCTCATCTCCATTTTAAAAATTTGACTCTAAAATTAGAAAAAGGGAAATAACATGCGTGGCAGTCCACCAGTAAACTAGGGCCGCAGATTTGTGAGTAACATCCAATTTCCAAAAGACGTTGTTAAAGTCAACGGACATTAGTGGCCCTTATTTTGTTTTGAGCAGTATATGTAGGTTTTGGTGATCTGTGATTAGTAATTTTCATCTTTGTACAAAAAGAAGAATGCAAACACTCAGTTCTAAAGTGGCTTTTGCAAAAAAAAAAATTTCTATTTCATTTGGGAAGATATGGTTCTATGGAGCTACTAGACATAGACATGACTAAGTGTAACTATACTTCTTATCGCCTATAGGTAAGTCCTTTTTAATCAAATGAAATATCCATATGTTTCGGTTCACGATCTATTTCTGTTTTATAAGCTCACCGGAAAGAGTAATTCAATACTATGTTTAAATAAGAACCAGTGAAAGAACATGCTGACTACGTGTTCGACACTACACTCGCGTCTTCACAGCGCTCTACGAAAGAAAAAAATACATCGAGATTAAGCGTTGCCAGGCTAAAATGACGCCGTATAGTGTCATACCGGAAAAATAGGACCATGTAGCGGCAAACACAAATGGCCAGTAATATGGATGGCTTTAGCCCCCTCCAGGACAATATACACGTTGCGCCACTGATAATAAGCAGTTAAAAATTCATGTTTTCTCTAACATGCTCATAAAAAGGTTTTCGCATAAATGTACAGTTTCAAAATTATAAGGCAAACAACGGAAAAACTCCGAAAATTGTGGGTTTTTTTTTGCGACTTTGGACCTGTTTCGCAACGAAGTTTTGGTGAAAAGCTCCGGATTCGAGGTCAGCACCCCAAAAAAAACAAAATTTATCCACCACATTTTGCAGTCTCAAATCACGTAATGACTACACTATTATACCTTCAGTGAGGAATATTAACTTTTCCCAAAAAGTTTTATTTGGATTTTGGAGTAGGTATGTATAGGGAATCGCAATTCCTTTCCTAAATGTAAATTTAGGTAAAAAAGCTTTACAAGAATGATCAAGCTGTCAAGCTTTGAATTTTTCGACTTTTACAAATATGTATCAATAATTTAAAATTAGTCAAATGAAAGGTATTTGCGAAGGAGAGAGATTTCGAAAATTGACTCATATGGTTCTAGATCGGTTTTTACCTGTGCTAACCCCGTGACCCTAAAAAACCACAAAATTTTCGGACTTTCTTCATATTTTGGTTTGTAATTTTTAAAAGGTTCTTCCTACAAGAAAGTCGTCCACTGCACTTTTAAAGCTAACAAAATCTTCTTTAATTTAAATGCAACCCCAGCTTTGTAGGTACAAAGGATCCCAAGATACAGCAGTTTAAGAGATGTTTTTTTTTTTTTTGTAAAAAAGTCGGAAATTGTAAAACGACGTACTTTATGACGTGTTCCGATTCTATCTGTTCCTGGATGGATGCATTGATGCTAATCCAGCAACACAGTTGGATGAATTTTGGTTAAGATTCAAAAAGAAAAAAAGTTTTTCTTACAAGAACCTAATATTTAGGGGTTGGTTTGTATGACAGCCCTTTGACGTAATGTTCCGATTCCATCCATTCCTAGTTATATTTTGAGGCTTTACTAGGAACACATTTGGGTGAGGTTTGGTTAAGATTGGTTCATATAGAAAAAAATTTGCTTAGAAGAACCTAATTTCCAGGGGTTGGACAGCCCTATGACGTAGTGTTCCGATTACATCCGGTCCTAGACATTTTTTGAGGCTTAACCAGGAACTTGGGTGAAGTTTGGTTAATCTTGGTACCTAAATTTCTTAGAAGAACCCAATTTTCAGTAGCAGCCCTATGACCCCATGGTCCGATATATACAGCTAAATAACGGGTTTATAACTTCGTATCAAATGACTTTCTCCGTACAATGCTTAAATGCGCATGCGCCGATGTTTAGTTCGGAAGATTACTAAAATTACAATTTCCAACTTTTTCACGAAAAACATTATTTAAAGTGCTGTATCTTGGGATGCTTTTCACCTACAAGCTGGAGGTGGACTGAATTAAGGAAGGTTTTGTTAGCTTTAAAAATCCATTAGACGACTTTCTTGTAGAAAGCACCTTTTGGAAATTACAAACCAAAATATGAATAAAGTCCGAAAATTTTGAGGTTTTTTGAGGGTCACGGGGTTAGCGACCTAAAATGACTGGGCTAAAGAGAAATCGCAAAGAATCACCTCATACGATACGGAAGGCAAAAAGCTATTCACTTGCTAAGAAAATCCAGTGTACACATTTCGTGCTGAATACATTGTTGCAGTAGAATCGTGTATCTGAAGTGCAGACGTGGAACTGTGACACGATTACCTCTTCACTTGTTAATCATTCTATGGATAGGAAAAGTTTTGCTGTGCAAGGGCACAGAATTAGAAGTAGAAAAATTTCGGTTTGTGATATACTAAATATGTATTTTATGTACATTTTGATTATGGTTTTTCATTGATGATTTATTGCAGAGTTGTTTTTTGTTAGAAGCTAGTTTTTAATATTTTTAAAATAATAGTATTAAGGAAATTTTCATATTATATTTTGTAGTGAAGGGGCTCTTCACCTACTTCACCTGAAGAGCCGCCACTGGTCACCATCCGAGATTTTATGAATGAAATATAATAAAAAGATCTTCCCTTATAAGTCCCACCTAAACCGACCCTTTATTAACACAAGCTCATCTGAAAGTTATATGTGCAAATTATGCGAATGCATAAGATAAGCTTTTCACTAGTAGCAATAATATGCTTTCTTTGTACTCAGGTTTAAGTTATTTTAGTGTAACTGCATGGGGTTGCAATAACAATATGACTCATACAGGTTATGTTGTTATTGTAACCCCATGCAGTTTCACCAGACTAATCTACACCGGAGTACAAAAAACACGCCCAACATAAGTCAGAACTTAGAACGAAATTATTTTTAAGAATTTGTGTTGTTTCCTAGTGTGTGGATATTTATTTGTACATGAACAACAAACGAACGAAACTTACCATTATTAAATCACCAGTTTCAACTTGACGACGCATCAATATTGCAGCCATATTCTTTTCGTCCTGAAAAATTTCTCCCACGTGATCCGGATGTTCTGGGCCCTGAAAATAAAAATATGAGATTGATTAGTATTTAAGCTCATAAGATTGAATTGTATAAAATAACGAGACCGAGGCTAATTCGGGCGCGGCCAAAATTTGGATACCCTTCGCTCTCCCCGGGCTAAACGTTTTTTTCGGGCGTACCTACTACTTGTATTTAATCCCCCATTCTTTCCCTTCCGACTTCAAAAATCTTCCGTTGCGTTGATAAGGTTTTGTGAAATTGGTGTAACAAATGTTCGTTAGATGAACCGAAATGGGGGGGTTGGGTGTGTATGGCAGCCCCATTACCCTATAGTCTGATTTAATCCATTCTTACATATGTTTTGTGTCATCAATATAAATATATTTGTGTGAAATTTGGTTGAAATTGGTGCACAAATAAAAAAGTTTTTCTTAGAAGAACGTAATTTCGGGGGTTGGGTTTGTATGGCAGCCCCATGACCCAATGGTCCGATTTGATCTATTCTTACATCTGTTTTGTGTCATAAATAGAAACACATTTGTGTGAAATTTGTTAGATATTGGTGCACAAATCAAAAAATTTTTCGTAGAAGAACCTAATTTGGGGGGTTGGGTTTCTATGGCAGCCCCATGCCCCCATGATCCGATTTGATCCATTCTTACATATGTTTTGTGTCATCAATAGAAACACATTTGTGTGAAATTTGGTTGAAATTGGTGCAAAAAGAAAAAAGGTTTTTTTAGAAGAACCTATATTGGGGGGTGGGTTTGTATGGCAGCTCCATGGGTTGGATACGATATCCCCAGTCACAAAATCCCCAAACCAAAATCCCCAAATCAAAATCCCCATAATCAAAATCCCCGAAATCAAAATCCCCGAAATCAAAATACCCGAAATCAAAATACCCAAAACCAAAATCCCCAAACGCGCGCGCGTTCTAAGATCACACCTCAAATGGGGAATGGAGACTTTCTTTAGGCTATTGTAGATGGTAAATGATAGATGTTAAATGGCAGATGATCAATGGTAGATGGTAAATGGTAGGTGGTTAATGGGAGACGGATAAAAAAAATGGCTGATGACAGATGGTAAATGGTAGATTATAAATTGCAAATGGTGGGTGGTAAATAGCAAATAGTAGATGGTAAATGGTAGATAATAAATGGTAGGTGCTTTAGACTATTGCAATTGAATAGTCCTACTATGCAATAAAAAAATCATCGTGGACTGATATATATGCTAATCAACGGCAAACTCTTTGAAGTAACACAGAACAACAGCAGATAGTATGCAGGCGAATAAATATGCAACCGGTTCCAACAATAAGCCAACCAAGTTTTCCGCGAATATTCGTTCGGATGAGGACTTGTCTCGACGATGTTAAAGAAAACCTATTATGTTTAGAACGATATATGCAATGGACTCGAATATTTTGTTTGTGCTAATCAAAAAATAAGTTAGTATCGATTTACGTCCCTCCTAGTGCCATTTACCATCTACCATTTAACACCTTCCATCTACCATCAACAATTTACAGTCTTTCATCCATCAACCATTTACCATCTACCATTTTTTACTACCATCCATCTACCAATTACCATCATATTTCGGGTGTTTGGGGATTTTATGATTGGGGATTTCGTAAATGGGTATTATGATTATGGGGATTTTGTATATGGGTATTATGATTATGGGGATTTTGAATATGGGGATTTTGAATATGGGGATTTTGATTTTGGGGATTTTTCTACGTTTGGGGATTTTGTGATTGGGGATTTCGTCTGGTTCCCCAGCTCCATGACCACATTGTCCGATTTGATTCATTCTAACATATGTTTTGTGTCATCGATAGAAATACATGTGTGTGCAATTTGGTTGAAATTGGTGCCCAAATAAAAAAGTTTCTCTTAGAAGAACCTAATACAATCTGCCTGCAGAAAAGAAAAGCATTTGTGCAAAATTTCAGCTTCATAGCTTTTAAATCGGCCAAGTAAAACGCGTCGCAACAGACAGACAGACAGACGGACATCGCCCAATCGACTCTCGAAGTCATGTTGACCATATATGTACACTTTTTATATGGTCGGAGATGCTTCCTTCAATGCGTTACAAACTTCATAACAAAGTTAATATAGCCTTTCCCTCTATGACCGAAGAGTATAACAAGACGAGACCGAGGCTAATTTCGGGCGCGGCCAAAATTTTGATACCCTTCACTCTCCTCGGGCTAAAAGTTTTTTCAGGCTTGATGACTTGTGTTTAAACCTCCAAATCTCTTTATTTCGTCTTCACATAAGTTCCGTGGCACCGATAAAACAATATTTGAGTGGGCAAATAAAAAAAAAGTTTCAGAAAACGTTATTGGAGAGAGACGGCGGGCATGGTGCCATAGTACGATTCCATTTGTTTTTGCTTTTTTTGTTGTTTCTATAAAGTCATAACATGATTTTGTGAAATTGGTGTAAAAAAATATTTCTTAGAAGAACCAAAATGGGGGAGTTGGGTTTGTATGGCAACCCCACACTCAACGAGCGAAGGGTATAATAAGCAAACAGGACTAGGAATAGAGTAATTGGTGGTTCTAAACAAAAAAGAAATTCATGCACCATGTATTGAGCGATACATCACACTCTGCGTCAAGAAACCTGGATCAACTCCACAAACGCATACTGGACTCTGAATAGGGACGATGCGATAAAAGTATGTATACTGTTCTAGAGAAAATAATGGCTATTATTAGGGCAATTTACGTCGGTGCGCAATGTCGCGTACTCCATAAGGTTAAGGTTTCGGAGAACTTTGAAGTTCACAGCGTGGTCAGGCAGGGTTGCATTCTTTCACCAATCCTATTTTTTATAGTGATTGGTGATGTGCTCAATGCGGCTTTACCTGTGGAGTGCCCGCTCTAAGGAGAGCAAGCCGGACAGTCGCCCAGGGCACCAAATTTGAGAGTGGGAGGGGTGACATTTTTGGGCAGCTTGCGAATAAAAAAAGGAAAAATGCAATATCATCTTCCATTTAGTGGAAAGCAAAGCAACATATAAAATGAAAAGGTCGAAACAAATTATTAAGACAATAGTGTTTTTTTAGGTGGAGAAACACATCAATTTCTAAAAAATAGCGTTAATAAAGATTCATATATTTATCAACTGTATCATTAGTTCTCTTAACAAAGTTGTGTTTTGAAATTGCAAAGTCTTAGCGAAGCTTTGAAGAGGCCACAAGACCAACATTTTTCAACAGACCTTTGTCCTTTTGACGATAAATGGTGTCTGCATGTGTTTACTCCTTTTACTTCCGAATACATCACATTACCAAAGTCACAAAATTTATCCCCTTCAGAAAAAAGGTTTTAAAATGCATTATTAACATACATTAAACCACAGAAAAATTCATGCGACGCTGCGACACGTATCTTTCATTCTAACTGTACACGGCGGACAGCAAAGATTCTACAAATGATGCTTTCAGCCCAGAGGTCATGGAATAATGAAACACGGAAAATATGGGCTTCTTGTCGGCGAAATATTTGTATGAATGAGGTAGGTTGCGCAACATAATCTCAAACATAGATGGTAAGGATTCTTACAACAACAAAAAATTAGGATGTCACTTAGAGTCGTCATAGATTATCCAATCTAAGGTACAATTAAGCTTCTTCTTTTACCTTCCACTACCGACTTCGCTAGAGAAAATGAGCTTTCTCCTCAGAAAATGAGCGTTATTGTACAATCGACTGGACAGTCTACGGCTACTCTTAGGGAATAATTTAAGTTTCGGAAGTCTAGGCTCATAAAATACAAAATTACAGGATCTGTGGCTCACCTGGTTGAGTCACACTCTATGATGCTAGCAGGGACGTACCGAGCACACATTTGTTAGGGGGGTGAAAAGTAAAATTTGCCGACTACATTTGAAAATTCACCAATTATAATTAGAGGTACGGAAATTTCGTTTTTACGAAATAACGAGATGCGAATTTCGGCAAAAATTGCTCATTTATGCGAATAAATGCGAAGTGATCTAATTTGCACTTTTATTTTTGTCCAAAACTGTCAATTATTGGAGATAATTTTTCATCTCAGAATTTTTTTCTGATGTTTTCCATTAAAGTAGGTACTAACATCATCAGTTCACGTGAAATCCATGCAAATACTGTCAAAATTTTGATGATCGTGAAATCGATTTCGCTTGGTGGTACTCACTTCACATGAAAGTCTCCACACCGGTTTTTGACATTTCGCCAGCGAAAATAGTGCAGTTGCACTTTATTTCACAATGAAAAGATGTCATCGACAACCAATCAGAACGCGAGTGAACATTTATCTTACATTGAGTGAATAAAAAGCCAGTCTCCACGGCACCGTTTTCACGGGAGACATATATGCACGTTTTTCGCTCGGTGAACTCAGTACATACCATACCTTTAATAAGAATAGAGAAATTGGGTGCGGTTCTGAAACGCACCGGTCGCATATGTTCCCACAACATGTGGAATATGTAAACGAAAAGTTCCGGAGATCATTTCCTATTCGTAAAAACGCAGTTAGAGGATCAGAATGGACAACATGTTGTGGGAACATAGGGGAACCGTACCCATTGTTAAATGCAGAGAGTTCACGGAATCATGAGCAAGATGGGTTGCCGACCACCGAAAAACCTCTTTAGTTGCAGGTTTGATGAATGAACTTTGTTTTCTGCAATGCGTTTTTTTTTCAGAGAGAGTTTTTCTCTTGGTTCGGCGGGCCCCGAAATCGCAATGAACTTTACATAAAGATAAAAGCGTAACGATATTAGCGGCATATGCCGCAGTTTCTAGTTTTGCCGTTACTGTAACTCCTATTTTTGTCGACTAGTATCTACGTGTGTTGTCTGAATTCGTTAATGCAGTTGGCAGACGTTTTTTTGTGCAACGCGAGTCTTGAACAGTTCTTTAACTGTGAATCTACATAATTTCTATAGAGTTATAGAAAATTAAAATAACTACAAGAAAATTTGCAAAACTAGGTGTTTATGCAAATTTCAGCGAAATTTCTAATATCCAAAATTAGTTTATGTGAAATTCCTGTTTTTTATTTACGATATTTCCGTACCTCTAATTATGATATATTTTTTGAGCGTTCATGTAAACATCGAAAAATACAAAGACAAAAACACAAAATTTGATTCAACCAGTTAAGTTGTGACCCGCCATAACTTAATTTTGGACAATCGCTCCACAATTCGATGTAAATCCATTTTATCGACAATATCCTTTGCAGAAAACATTAGCATCGAATTGTTGATTATTAGTCTTAATTTACTAAATGATCGCTCACTCGAAGCTAAGGTCACTGGACATGTCAAAATAAGCTGAATAACCTTGTAAGCTTTCAGTCCTTAGTTTGAAAGCCTCTCTCGCTATCATCCTAAAATTTTGACACTCGAAGCAATTATCAAGAAGAATTTGAATTTCAGCATGAAGGCATTCCTGTCGGCCGAAATTTGAAATATGTCTTGAAATGGTTGGAGCAGTTTGGCTGTTTTTTTCAATTCTTCTGTGACAAAAAAAAAGAAGGATTTTGACTCTTTTCGGTAAAATGTTGCAAAGTCTATTTCGGCTGTAGTTTAAGATGATTCGTCTCCATTTTTTTCGGAACACGACGAGTTCGGTGTTGTTTTTTGTAGCCAGATTCAGGGTCAATATCTAATTTTTTTACGAAAATCATGGAGCTTTGAATTTACGCATTGATTTCGCTGTCGTTGTTAATGTCTTTAAAAGACTTTATTGTACTGCGAATGAGTTTCACGGCGTCAATAATGTCAAGGTCCTGAGCTTGCAAATTTTCAGTCAAAATTTTTCAATTTAAACATGAGTTTTATGTTTTCATGCCGAATACCTCTCTGTTAATAAATATGCACATTCGATTACATACTTTTAGTATTGTAACTTTCAAATATTTATATCCTTAAACATCGACAGGTATTCTTTTGTAAATTTACTAATGCCGAAAATCGCAACCCTACATATTCCCACTGAGGTCGAATTTGCCGACTGCGGATGAAAATTGAAAATGTTAGGGGGGTGAGACACCCCCCATACCCCCCCCCCCCCCTTAGCTACGTCCCTGGATGCTAGTAATCTACAGGTCCGGAGATCGAATCTCGGCGTGGCCCAGGAAATATATAGTGCTTGCAACATTATATACCCTCCGAAAATTTATGCAATGTAACGTTTACTCGAAGTAGCCTATAAACGGTTGAGTGAACGCACTATGCCCCACAAGGGGTTACGGTACAAAGAAGAAGAAGAATAATGTTAATGACACTTACATATGGGTGATCAAGTTTCGGATCAGATGCCTGAAACTGCAGAATAACCGAGACCACCAAACTGAAATCTTTCTAAAATTGCGATTGATACCTGGCGCCAACTTAACACCTCCAACACAGAGATTTGATTTTTTATGAAGTAGTACAGCAGCAAAAAAATATGTGCCGTGATCATCGGCCAGGAGTGGGAGTCGAGCGCCCCTCCCTGCACTACTTCAACGACGTACATACGAGTCGAGTAGTATCTACTATCTATGGTACAATACCTAAGTTGCGGCAATTTGTCCTCTTGCCCGGGGCGGCGTAAGTGCTAGAGCGGGCGCTGCAACAGGACATCGCTCGTCACATTAAAGGTACATTTTCCTCGACACGACTGCATGACAGCGACTCGCTCATTCCATATAAAAACTCGTTTTTAAAATGAGAGAGAAACAAGTTTTTATATGGAATGAGCGAGTCGCTATCGTGCGGCCGCGTCGAGGACAACGTACCTTAACCAAGCAAAATATGCTTTCGGTATCGGTCCGAACTCTGGCAAAGTAGTTATCGTAGTGTTAAAAACAAACGTGCGTTTTTAGCATAGTCCTGGGGTCCATTACGATACACAGCGAGAAACCGTACGCGATGGCGAGTAGATATAGTAGACGGCCTATGCTCCACAAGCGGTTAAAGTACATTTTCCTCGACACGACCGCAGCTGCCCTAGCGACTCCAGCGGCTCTAGCTGTTGGCTATCACCTAGTGATGTTTTCCTCGACGCGGCTGCAGCGTCCGTGGCTTGTGTACAGTGCAACTTCCCTACCCCAAGCAGCCGTCGCCCGAAGCCTACAAACAAGCGAGTGCACCACGTTCACCACTCATGCGGGCCTTATTTGCAGAATAAGTCGCGCGATTCAATCGACGATAATCTTTAAGGTTTGTGTTCGTAAAGACGACTTACGTGATAAACGCTCAGCGATCGAAGTTAACCCCATCTGTTTTGAGCACTATACAGGGTATCTCACGACTCATGATACATACAATACTGGATGATAGCACAACTCATTTTGGTAGAATTAATATTCCACATGACCCCTCTATCTTTAACCGTTATAAAGTTTTAGAATTTTTCGTAAATAGTGTCAAAAAGCTCGACTTGCCGAACAAAATCACTTTTTGCTACACTCCCAAATATTTAATCCTAGATTTTGACTGCACAAAATTCTAGGTAAAATAACTCTTTCCCCAAATAAATAATTTTAAAAACTTCCAGGCTACTACCATTCAAACTTTAATGAAATTCGAAAATATATTTTTCATTGAAAATTCAAATTGTAAAATCGTAACGGTACTTTGAACTGACAAATGTACAAAGTTGCCTCATTATGTTAGCTCTCCAACAACATATAAAAATTAGGGTCAAATTTCGGGCGCAACCGATGCGGAAGCATGGCCCCATAGTACAGTTCCATTTGTTTTGACTTTTTTTGTTGCTTTGATAATGACTCAAGGATTTCTGAAGCTGGCGTAAAAAACGGTTTCTTATAAGAACCAAAATGGGGAGGTTGGGATTGTATGGCAGCCCCATGACTCCATGGTCCAATTTGATTCATTCTTGTATATGTTTTGTGTCATCAATAGAAACACATTTGCGTGAAAATTGGTTGAAATTCGAGCACAAATAACAAAGTTTTTCTTAGAAAAACCAAATTTGGGGGGTTTGGTTTGTATCGCAGCCCCATGACCCCATGGTCCGATTTTATCGATTCAAACATACAAACTGTCGGCAATAAAAAGAAGCATATGTGCAAAATGTCAGCTTAATAGCTTTTAAACTGGCCGAGTAAAACGCGTCGCAACAGACGGACAGACGGACAGACTGACATCGGGAAATCGACTCATCTCGTCATGATGATCATATTTTATATGGTCGGAGATGCTTCCTTCAAAGCGTTACAAATTTAATGCAAAAGTTTATATACCCTTTCACTCTATGAGCGAATGGTATAAAGAAACATGGTGCCAGGAGAGAACCAAAGCAAACGTTTCCACAATTTTTATACGAGCTTTATTTAGTAAACAAGATTTTTTATTATAAAAACCGAAAAAAATCGAGACCGAGATAAATTTCGGGTGCCGCCGAAATTGGAATACCCTTCACTCTTCTGGGGCTAATAGTTTTATTCCGGCGTACCTATGACTCGATGTTAATCACCCCCCCCCCCCATTCTTTTACTTCCGTGTTTATGTGAGTTTCGTCACCTCACATTTGTAGGTTTGGTTAGAATAACTTACATCTACACATCAAACAGGAAAAAAATGCTAGAAAACTTTTTTTTGTTCGGAGGGCGGATGGCCCCATAGTACGAACATATTTGTTTTTACATATTTTCTGTACTTCCGATAAAGACACATTGTAAAAACAAAAATATTTGTACTATGGGGCCATCCGCACTCCCACCAAGAAAAGTTTTCTAAGAATTTGTTTTTCAGTTGGTTATTCTAACCAAACCTCACACAAATATGATTTATTAAAACCCATTTTGAACCGGTGTCCGCACCTGCGAACAGTAACTTATGTCATAATTCAATGGTATATTTTTTATAAAATAAATTGTAAATGTTCTTAAGAAAACGTTCAGTAATCATTGTTGGTTTGTTAGTTTTGTGAAAAACATAAAAAATTAGCGATGTGAGTTTTAAAATGTTGATAAAAATGCGGTACAGTAGAACCTTAATTTTTCGAACCTTTTTGAAACCGTTTTCTACCTAGTTTAATGATTTAAATTAGAAAATGTAATGATAAGGTTTTATTGTTAAGATGTCCTACTTTGTGATGGATGACATAATTCCAAAATATTTTGTATCGTATACTATGTAGATAGATAAAAACATTACTGTTCGCAAGTGCGAACACTGGCCTATATGCAGCATAAGATTTATATAGGTAGCTTATCTTTCTTCTTTGGATTAATTTATTTATGGAGCACAACTACATTGCGTATTCTAACGCATTTTTGGATTTTTCTTTTTGGGGAACTTTGGCATGTATCAGGAATAATTATCACTATTCCTTCCGTCGCGTATATGAGTCACATGTGCCTCATGAACCAAAAAAACAATGGATTTTCGGAGCGCGGACGTAATAATAATGATGACGAAAAAAGTCACACTGTGAACATGTATTTATTTATGCAGTCAATAAAAGATTACAGCAAATCAGCATCAGCAAATCAAAGCGCTATACGTAACGGCTTAGTGTACATAGCAGTTCATAAAATCTGTATAAGAATCTACCTTCACTCAGCAAAGGAGCGATAAAATTGTCACTTTTTCTTATCAATTTATGTATCCCTGTTATTCATTTAAAAGGCGCCCGCTGAAGAGATGTGACAAGCCAATAAAATAAGTTGCAAAAAGACGCTTTAAGAATTAAGATGTCAAGTCATATAGGATGGCTATGACATGCCAAATTGGCAAGTTCCGCCGGAAATTTAACCTCCAGGTTAGGATTCCATATATCAAAGAATATTAATACTAAGTTGTCTTAGTGATACTGATTCCTGGCTAGTTTGTACTTCGAAACCCGCAAGACCTTAGTAATATTGCTAAATAGTACCTATCTGAAGTGGACTGACACGGGTCGGCAAAAAAAAGATATCGGCGGGCGTAATAATCCGTCTGTTTGATGAGACATATGTGTGGCATGCACTTCGAAACACGGGTAACCCAGAGGGACACTTGAGGAAACTGGAAGTAATAAGGCAAAATAAAAGCCATGTCGGAGGCCTGAAAGAGAGGGTTTTAAAGGAAAATGTAGTCCGGGCCAGTTGTCCCAATTCTATCCGATCAATCGTCCGAAAGACCGATAGATAAATATACTGCCAGGGAGCACCTAATCGCTTCCCACTCGTTCAAAGAAATTAAATTAACACCTTTATTATTTGAAAAAAAAAAAAGAAATCGTCATGTCCCACGTAGTGTCAAACATCAATTTATGAGACACATGTGGCTCATAGACGTCAACAGGAGGAACGCTTTGAGACGCAACTATCTCATAGACAAAAAACTACTTAAAATAATTGAGATCAACACAATCTACAGCTTTGATATTGCATTCGACTTATACATACACGTCTTGTCCATATAAAAAAAAAATGCTGCGGATATCGACCAGTGTTCGCGCTTGCGAACAGTCCTTTCCAGGACTTACACGCTAGGTAGACGAAAACGGACAACGGATTTGGATTCAGCGGGGACCAATTACTATAAGAAACTATGTTCTTCTTAAATATCATGCTTTTGAATTTTCTTGGTCGTTAATGGGTTAACGCAACTTATGTGAAAACGGAAGTAAACGAGACCGGGTTCTAATCGTGCGAATAGCACGATGAGTGTATACCCTATACATATGTAAAAAAATTCAAGTCGATAGCGATATTCTACCGAAAGTTATGGCCGAATTAAAATATCAAGGAGGGGTAGTTTGTAAGGTAGGTAGGGGAACCCGTGGTCCGATTTGGCCCATTTTCAATACCGTCCATGATTTTAGCAAAACGAACATTTGACCGAAATTGCAAACCGCTAGCTTCATTATTTCGGGAGTTATCGTGCTAGCAGACAGACACACGGACAGACAGACAGACAGATGGCTTATTCGATTCAGGGACCGACCCTGATCATTTATATATATTTGCCATACCTCCGGAGGCTCCTTTGAGGTGTTACATAATATCGGCGTAACAAAAACAATATACCCTAAACCATTTTATTAAACACAAGTCATAGGTACGCCGGAAACAAAACTATTCGCCCTAGAAGAGTGAAGCGTATCCAAATTTTGGCCGCGCCCGAAATTATACTTGTTTTGTTTTCCTTTTTTTTAATTCTTGTTTACTAAATAAAACTCGTACAAAAATTGTGGAAATGTTTACTTTGGTTTTCTCTTGGAAACACATTTTTTCTCGTTAGCACGTAAGATTTGCAATTTTTCCAATCCTAAGACCCTAATTTTTATATGTTGTTCGAAAGCTAACATAAGGAGGCAACTTTTGTCAACTATATACATATATTGGTTCAAAGTACCGTTACGATTTAACAATTTGAATTTTCAATGAAAAATCTAATATCGAATTTCTTTAAAGTTTGAATGGCAGTATCTTGGAAGTTTTTTAAATTATTTAATTGGGAAAGAGTTATTTTATGTAGAATTTTGTGCAGTTTCGGAAAGTGAAGTCAAATCTCGGATTAAACATTTGGGAGTGTGGCAAATAGTCATTTTGCTCGGCAAGTCGAGCTTTTTGACACTATTTACAAAAATGCTAAAACTTTATAACGGTTAAAGATGGAACATTAATTCTACCCAAAAGAGTTGTCCTATCATCCAGTATTGTATGTACCATGAGTCGTGAAACACCCTGTATGCATATAATTTCTATTCAAGCATGTTTCTTTAGTTCATGTTCATAGTCATCATAGGCACGAAATTGGATGCAGAATTACGGTCGCTGAGCGATCATCACAAGAATTGTCTCTAAGAACACGTACCGCTATTGTTGACCTATGCTAAGCGATTATCATCTAAAAAAGAGTTTTTATATGGAATAAGCGAGTCGATGTCGCTAAAGCCGCTGGGGTCGTGCCGAGGAAAATAAACCTTTAAGGCCACTTAGTGTTAGTAGTAGTAGGAGACTAAACCTGCAAAAGAGATTACGTGACTTTTTTCAATTAAATATCGTATTTTTCTTAGACTAAAAATAATGTACGTTTGCACCTTAACTTAATTTATTATTACGAGTACAATTTTATAAATAGTTACACAGTTAGTATCCATAAAAATAATCTATGCGGCATGTAATCTAAATTAACATTAGTACATCGCTATCATTCAAATTACCCGACTATAATGCGACTCGTGTCAAGTGTGACGTGTGACAGCTAAATCTGAATTTCAAGGTCCTGGAAAGAAGGTGAAGTTCTCCCCTAGATGGAAAATGGTCAGTCAGTGCCGACATCGACACCGAATAAATTGTACTAAAACTATATGAGCGATTCGGATTGAGCATGCTGTCTGACCGCACAGTTTATGAGCTTTTGTTTTGTCTGCAGACTTCAATTGTCCAATTACACTTGACTCGAACCATTGATTCGGATTGCATTAAACCTCGAGTCGATCGGAAATCAATGAGGTTTCTTGCTTGTGACCAGTTAGCTGTATTTTTTTTTATGTCATGATCAAATCCGCCAAGTCAATATACTGTGATAATGACTGTGTTTACCTGTCCATATATGAACCACCCTTCATTGTTTATTAAAAATATTTAATGCAAAATACATGACCCAGCCAATTTATGAATATGTTTTATACCTTACTTAGCTAACTTGTCTATGAGCATAATGTTGCGTGGGCGAAAGTGGCTTTAGAGGTCGTCACAACTGACTGCAATCTATGTAATATGTCAGCATTTTTTTTGCAATGCCCACAGTTGGATGAGTTTTTTGTTGTGACGCAATGTAGGTATGCTTTGCGATGTATGTATGTATGCAATAAGAAACACATAGTTGTAATTATACTAAGTAATTAATCATGAACAAGCATTAAGTGGATATGGATAGTGGGATAGAATAGATACAAGAATGAGGAATGAAATGCTTATCTCTAATTTATTGTATGAGTACACGGAAAAATTGAGCTTAAATTAAGAAAGTGACAGTATTTAGTAAGTGAAAGGGTATATTAATTTTGTACTATGTACATTCAATTCAATTCTTTATTGCAATCTTATAGAACATTGGAGTATAAAATTTATTATTGCTTATCACATCAAAAGCAGTGCTTGTGCGAGGAGATAGTTATGTATATACACATATGGCCAAAAAAATAAGTACACCTCTTATATAGGTACCTTTATATACCCAATTTTCATAGCCCTTTTAAAGTTGTAATAACTGAAATAGATAGCCATTATAAGAATTAGAATACGACAATCCCAACGGACCCGAAAAACTAAATGATATCCCTCTATTATGTCCGTTTCTCGCGATAATAACTTTAAAGTGAATATTCAGCCTGGTCAAAATAATAAGTACACCACCGTTTTTTTTTTAATTTTTTGACAACAACTTAGTATTATGCGTAAGGATTTGTTTTTTAATACATTTGCAACCAGCGTTAAATTAAAAATGAACAAAAATACGTGGATACGAATAAAGACATTTAAGTACCAAAGTATAAAGTAGTTTTTGCAAAAAGTTTAGAGCTTCCCATGGTGACGTCAACAATTATTGACGGTACAGTAAAATTTTGGAGTGATACCTCTTCTTGTTCCAGACTGAACAATGAAAACTCACAGAATATTCTGTTTTATTTATGACATCGTAATAATTTTGATGGGGAACGACTCTTATCGTAATATTCTTCATTCAAGAAAATAATAATATGATATACGCTAGATCAATTGGCTATTTCCTATGGAGGCGAAAAAAACATGGACTATGGTTTTTTCATATTTTGGTTTCGTTCAAAGACATGTAATAACCGTTACTATGAGACAATTTCCGTATAAAAAATGTTTGTTAAGAGTCATAGAGTATCATGCTGACGAACGCATACCCTTTAAATGGGGATTTCAGCACGATATTAATAAACATACCTCAAAAACAAGGATCAAGGATCCATTTAACTTCAAGTGGTTTTTCACGTTGTCAATAGAGTTAAATTGAATCGGGAATGTTTGGGGAGGGTTGATTCAACGAATTAAAAAAAATGTTTTCCACAAAATAGGCCAATAACGGAATTTTCTGGAAGTAACTGGAAATGTGGTATGTGTTGGAACATGCCGTAAGGATTATCTCCAGAGGACCAACAAAAGCTTCTTTCAGAATAATGGACAATTTAGTGGGAAATAATAAAAAAAATCAAATTCTTGTCGAATCAGAGCATAATATTTCAATTAAAACCAGTTTTAGTCAAATTAACTGAAATGTTATATATATTATTTTTTCAGCCTTTTTTAGTCCGTTCGTACTTTTCCAAAGTAAATGAAATGAAATTTACATATTATTTGATTCCTCACCAATTAAGTATTTAAATCCTTACATACAATTTGATTTACTCAATTAACTACTTGGCTACAGGGTGATAAGAAAAGTTTGTATGGGTGTACTTATTTTTTTGGCCATATGTGAATATATGATTTTGAATCAACTACCTGCAAGAAAATACTATTATTTATGAACTTAAAACCTATTAGCTTATAATTTACAATAATATTATGTACTAAATAAATTAAAGGTGCTAAAAAATTAATTTAAATTTAAGTTAAGTAGCCAAAATTTTAATTTAGTTTTAAAGATTTGAGTACTAAAAATAGCAAATCTGATGTCGTTTGGGAGTATGTATATTGAACATGAAAGGTCCTGTATATGTACTGTATCTTTAAAACCGGGTTTGTTCTCATTCGCGGCACTATAAGTCGAACATTGTTATATCGGGTTCTAACCGAGTGAGGAATAAAGTTTGTATTTAAATTTAAGTCCTTGGACATATAACTTAATGTATACTCCTCAAAACAAAATAAGGGCCACTTATGTCCTTTGACTTTAACAACGTCTTTTGGTGAATTTTTAATGTGATAATTATTTTCAAAAATGCCATTCTGTACCTGAATGTGATGTGAGTTATCACAGTATCATTCGTTAACATTAGCTTTAACGGAACTGTCTTAAACAGTACTTTTGGGGTCACGAGTCATACATTTGGTAGTTTTGTTTATTTCTCATTTTGATTAAGAATTAGTTTTCGCCAAGTTCTTTAAATGCAACATTAGTTGTTGCACTTCTAAAGATAGGGAGAATCTGTAAAATACAAAATACCAACAATTCGGCGCAATTTAATTTTAAATGTTTCGTCCAGAGCCTTAGAAATGTCGGAGGAAGGTCGTTCGCTACGTTCTGTGGCCCTGCAATCAGGGTATCCGCGAAGAGCCATTTAAAATCTTTGGAACCGTTACCAGGAGACAGGAAATGTCTCCCGTCGTCATGGTTCAGGCCGAGTTCGAATAACCACCCCCGCAGACGACCGATATGTGAGACTTTGTGCGCGACGGGATCGTACCATTAGTGCTCGTGGACTACAAAGTGGGCTATTAAGGACGACTGGAACCATTGTTAGCCCTCAAACAATCAGAAATCGTTTGCACGAACACTAACAGTGGTCAAGGAAACGTGTTACCAGAACAGAACAGGGCAGAACGCATCGTACGAATCGTTTAAGATTTGCCCGTTGACATATCCAATAGGACATGCAACAATGGCGCAAGGTGCTCTTCTCGGATGAGTGCAAAGTAAAATTTTTTAGTGACGACCGACGCATAAGAGTCTGGCGGAGAACCGGAAAAGCATATTTGGATCTTTGCATTAATCAAATTGAGAGGCAAGGCGGTCCCAGTGTGATGGTCTGGGCCGGAATTAGCTTGCAAGGCAAAACTAACCTTGTTATCCTAAATAACGGGACAATTACGCCCGAAAGTTATATTGAAAGGATTGTTAGGCCACATATCATTCCTTTTTCACAACAGGCGTTGGATGGTTTTATCCTCAAGCAGGATAATGCACGACCACATACTGCCCGGGCGACAATGTCTGTTTTCGAGGAGGTCAATATTGAGGTCATGGAGTGGCCTGTCAAAAGTCCGGACCTAAATCCGATAGAACATCTTTGGGATCAATTAAAACGCCGGATGCGGACCGCTTAAAAGGACATACACAATCAGCAACAGCTGATTCAATTGCTAAAAATGTGTTGGGACGAGATATCAATAGAAAGCGTCGATCGGCTTATTCAAAGCGTTCCGTCCAGGCTTCGAGAATGCATATCAAAAAGTGGAGGCCATACTCGATACTAAAAAAAAACAAAGAATCAATTTTTTTTACAGATTAGACATACAAATTAACTGTTATTGTTACGATTACATGACCGCAAAAAGTAAGCAATCCGAAAAAACTGCAAAAAAAAGTGTATCTCTTGGTCAAAATTCAATAAAATTCATTAGATTTAATGAAAAACATATTGTTTTATTAAATTAGACCAACAAAACTATGATTTTCCTTTTCCGCAAAAAAATAATCAGAAAATTATTAGTGGCCCTTATTTTGTTTTGAGGAGTATACATTTTACATAAATTAGTCTCACATGTAGCACCTTTACAGTTGCGAATAGTTCGATAGAACGAAATCGTCGTGGTAAATTGTACGCCGTTTTTAGTAAGAATTTCTAAGTTGTCACAAATTTTTTTAGGTGGATATCATACCTCCCCATATTTGAATGGCATATTGTAAGATAGATCGTACAAGGGCGAAGTATATTTGTCTTAATTGTGATTTTTCTAGTGTGGACCTTATTGACTTTGAATACATTATATTATCCTCCTTAGTTTTTTAATAATCATACCGATATGGGTATTCAATTTCAGAAATTTATCTATAGTGACCATTCACTGTAAAAACAAGGTTGAATTTTACATCGAAAACTCGTTGAATTTTACACCTTTTTTCTCGCAAAATTACAGTAAATGTTTATTTTTCACCAAAATTTCTAGAAAACCCATAAAATAGTGTAATATTACTCTATTTCGGTGTAATTTTACACCACATGTGGTGTGAAGATGTGTCATTACTTTATTTTTGTGTACCTTCACATTTTCAGTGTATGGTGTAAAAAATTACACCTACATTCGTGTAAAACTGAGTGTGTTATAATACTTTTGTGCATTATTGCATTTTCCTGTATCTCACAAGTGGCTTGTTCTGTGTGCAGTTAGTCTGTTCCGTCCGAAGTGAGTTCATGTGAGCATCATATTATTTTTGTTGTTGTAGCGCTTTTTTGCTCTTGAACCGAAGGGGGTGTGGCAGCTCTTGGCCGTTGGAATAACGGGTAGCTCCAGGACGATTTACACCGAAGAACCGGCTGAATAATAATTTAGAATATTTTACATATTCATAATTATACCAAAGTAAAATCTCCGTAAATATTAATATAAACCCGGGATGTAAATTTACATATTTGCCGGTGTAAGTTTACATTTTTTTCGTGCAAATTTTCTTATTTCTGATTTAAATTTACATTAGTCTAAGAGTAAGTTTACTTATTTATGCGTGCAAATTTACACCAACTTTTTTGTAAATATTTACACCATAAAGCGTAAAATTACTCTCGTTCATATCGTGGTGTAAATTTACTACTATGTATAATAGAAGGAAAAAAAGTTTCCTCCTATTATTGGAGTAAATTTTTTTAGAGTGTATCCTCACAACTGATTTGTAAGTAGTTGCCAAGGATTTTATTGAAGGAAGTTGCAATTCGTATCACGCAGATTAATCTTATTTTGTAGTGGTTGTCCCGTGATGGTTGATTAGAATGTCATCAAAGACATTTGTATGTTTAATGAAAGGAATTCACATCAAGCCAACCTTTAAGAATACCCAAATTTTCCTCTGCTAAACGAAAAGTTTCGCCCCACGTCTTACTCGATATGAGAAGCACGGTGTCATCTGCGAAAGTGACAATTTTGCTTTTAGGCAAATTGATGTTGCACATATCGTTCGCATATATTAAATACAGAATGGGAGAGAGGACGGTGCCCTGAGGAAGACCATAAGGGTGGTTGGGTATCACTTCGCTAAACGTGTACACGATTTTTAGAGTCTGCTTTTTTCCAGTTAGATAGATGGAAAACAGTTTTAAGGCCGAACCACAAATGACAATTTTTTCTATTTTTTTTGTCAAGGTGTTTCGATATTTTGATAGTAGTTAATGAGGTTAGAGTTAAACGGCTGTTGATCTATTTTACGTTTTAGTCTATCTCTAGTTCTTATTGAGCTTATCATGGCGCTTGTCATCCATGGTTTAAGGGGTTTTAAACTTCGCTTCGTTGAGCATGATTGTTGGCTCCGAAGTATTAGGGCTTCCAGTTGGTCATTCAAATTCCTGGTGCTCATTTCAGCATTATCCTCTGAAGTTATTAGGTTTGGCCAATTAACAGATTGTGCATTTTGTTTAATTAAGGCGATGCTGATTTTCGTTTGGACCTTGAACGTCCTATTTTCTGCTATCTTTACAGATGTAATTGGGACAGCTACTAATAATGTAATGTATGGTAATTTATCGAGTTTTTGAAGATAATAGGCGTGCATGGATTATTAAAGTTTTGCTTTATAAAAATGTGATCAATGCAGGATTTTGAAGTGTTAGTAATACGTGTAGGCTTATTGATTACAGAAACGAACCCAAGACTACTTGAAGTTTTAAGGTATTCGATGCTGATTGCAGAGTCATGTTGATGTTAATGTCACCAACCATTATGCATGTAGGGTTTTGCTGATCGCTGGTTATGACGTTGGATAATGAATTTATGAAATCATCTTGGCGGTGATCTGTATATATATATCAAGGACAATTTTGATTTTTTTTTCTAAATGGATATCTAGGCTAATGCCAGTAAGGGACTCATTTGATATTTCCTTGTATGTGTACTTCATTGTGTTTTTGATGTAAATTATGACACCGTCATTTTTGTTTGTATTAACTTTTGTGTGAAGTAAGTAATAGTTTGGTATTTCAAAGTTACATATAATTTTTTCGAATTCTACTGCGTAGCTAGTGTGATGAGTTTCGGACAAAACAATGACATCAAATTGGGTATTTAGTTCAGGATATTCATATGTGTCAGGATTGGGAAATCAAAGCTGCAATGAAATGCACGGCGCGTACAAATGAAAACTGTTTTATTAATCTTTAATCTTTCGGATACAATACGTCTACGCGTGACGAGGTCTGGACGTTGACTGACTCTCCTCGGGTCGGAGTCTACTCTCCTCTCTCGATACGTGACAGCTCGGCCATCCTACTTGAGCTTGCCCTCGAGCTCTGCTGGGTAAAAACGTCTAGGTCGTCTTCGTATCTTGATGATTCTCGGACATCGGCTGACAATAGTTTAATGTTTCCAGCTGGACAATTATTTGTAGCATGAGATGTTCGGCCACATTTGCTACATCTGGTTCGCTTCGACGGGGTGGGGCAGTTGATTGACAGATGCCCCGGTCGGTTGCAATTGTAGCACAAAATTGCTTTGGTGTCCGGGCGAGATGGTTGTCGATAGGTGGTTTGGGGGACTGGAGCGGCGGTTGCACATTTTGCGGGAACTGGATGACTGTTCGTGTTAGTGTTGAATCGCAGGACTGCCGCTAAAAGTTCCGGGATATCTTTGAAGTGGGTTGCGGCCAACGCCGTTTGAATGTCAGGGTGGTTGACTCCTTGGCGGAAAAAAAATATAAGGTCCGCGTCGGTGAGCCTCCCTTTCCTTCCCGCTGCAATCACTCGGTATACAATTCCTCCGTCGTCTCGCTCTGTCGCCTAATCACCTTCGACATTCGTGTGTGAACTTCGGCTGACGTTTCTTCATGCGGGAATTCTCTGGCGAACCGCTCAACGAATTCATCAAATCGTCCGCTCACCAGATCCAGGCCGTCCGCCCATATTTTTGCGTACCCGCATAGCTTAGCTGGTAGCGCACACATTAGCGATCTCTCATTCCAGCGATATACTCGCCATAGATTTTGCACTCGGAAAACAAACTGGTCAGGTGACAATGACGTTTCGTTTAGGGGGTCGAATGTTGGTAAAACGTCAATGATTTCTCGCACAGAGTGGATGGGGCCACTGCTGACCATGGCATCACCAGCTCTCCGCGTCACTCGTCCCGCTATGCTATCAGCTGTCATCGGTTTCCGTTCGTATATTTCCTTGACGACACATTTTCGAGCTTGTCGTTGCTCCCTGAACACAAAACTCTGCCGAGTAAGTGCGTCCGACATTATTATGTGTGTATTTCGGTTGGTTGTTGTGAGACACCGTACTGGCGGCCATGGAGTGCTTCGTTACTCCTCGTTCGCATACATCTGCCGGGTGAACGTGTTCGGCATTTGTATGAGTGTCGTTCGGCAGCGATTTGGCGGCCATGGGGATCTCCGTTGCTTTCCGTTCGCACACATTTGCCGGGTAAACGTGTTCGGCATTTGTATGAGTGTCGTTCGGCAGCGATTTGGCGGCCATGGGGATCTCCGTTGCTTTCCGTTCGCACACATTTGCCGGGTAAACGTGTTCGGCATTTTTATGAGTGTCGTTCGGCAGCGATTTGGCGGCCATGGGGATCTCCGTTGCTTTCCGTTCGCACACATTTGCCGAGTAAACGTGTCCGGCACCGGCACTTGTGCGAGGGTCGTTCGTCCGATTATCGTTGGACATGTTATTGAAGGCAATAGAGCTCTCCGTTACTCCTGGGTCGTACATATTTGCCGAGTAAACGCGTCCGGCATCTGTGTTAGTGTGGTTATCGTGGGACACGGCAATGGCGGCCACCGTCGATGCCAACGATTGCACCAACTTTCGCAACTCGCCAACTTCGTTTGTGAGTCTAGTGATCTCACCTCCGCCATTTTCCGAGTCACTTTCGTCTGTCCTACCAGCCTCGTCGTCGCCATTATCAGGCTAACTAGTCTCACCAGCCTCGTCGTCGTCATTATCCGGCTCACTAGCCTCACCAGCCTCGTCGTCGTCATTATCCGGCTCACTAGCCATCTCAAGTGTTTCGCCTTTACACGCATTTTGTAGCCGATGGACTAATTGCGCCTTTGAGCCTCCCACGGGCAACTGCATAAGTCGGCACACGCGGCGCATCTCCCTCGTCGTCAGTGACGAAATTTCGACCGTTTTCATTTTTCCGCACGTACAACACGAATCACGATCCCACTTCTGATTTGTCAGGATTAGGAAATTAAAGCTACAATGAAATGCACGGCGCGTACAAATGAAAACTGTTTTATTAATCTTTAATCTTTCGGATACAATACGTCTACAAGTGACGAGGTCTGGACGTTGACTGACTCTCCTCGGGTCGGAGTCTACTCTCCTCTCTCGATACGTGACATTATGTAACATTTTAAGCTGATCGTTGTTTTGGCTAAGTAACTCATTGCAATCTTTGGCTAAATTTACTTTGCTAGTCGAGAGGTGTTCTCTCTTCGACTTAATCTTTTCGAGCCAGTTATTGCGGTCGGTGGTAGCGCTGAACTTCACTATAATATTTTTCGGTCTGCCTTCTTGCGTTTTATTCGGTTGTCGTGCTATCGAAGTCGGTATTATTTCTACTTGTATTTGCATGACGTTTTCGATTCGGTTGAATATATCGAATAGGTTTTCATTTTTCGATTCTGGAATTCTGGATATTTCTATTTCACAATCCAGTAAGTTTTGCTCAGTTTTGAAAACGTGTGATTTTAATAATATGTTCACAGTGAGGGAAATCATGTAATTTGGGGCTATTTTCAAGCTTTCGTATGAAAACAGCCCGAAAACATTTCAATTCCCATACAAATTGACACATTGAAAATACGTTAATTTGCGTGTTTTCTATGAAACCTTGATTTTTTTAAATGAAAACGTATAAGCACCCAGGTCTCAAACCTAAATTCCCCTATTCAGCACATTTCGGCTCACTCCAATATTTTAACTGACACCCGACCAAATTGTTCAGTTTCGTGTGTTTGCCAATGTTCTTAATTTCTCCATGATAAGAGAATGGACGGTCAGTTTGAAGTGGCGAAATATGTTGTAAATGACTATCGATGACTGCACCAGCACATTTTTAAACTTAGAACGATTTATAGGCAAAATATTATTGTCGGTTGTCATATGAAATTACAAACACTGCACTGTGAACACTTTTCGGAGATTTCTGAAAACGTACGGCGAAATCAATCCGTTTTCGTCCACTCTGGATAGAATATAAAAGTGTCATTTGGTGTTTGAGTTCATTGTTTTCTTGAGCAAGTTGCTCACATGTTTCTGTGATGTTACCAATCTTGGTGGTATATTGAGTCATTTTCAAGTCGAAATCATCAATTTTATTGTGTGATTTTTTATACTCCAGAAATTCTATCTGCATATCCTTGAATGACTTCTTCATCTCCGATAATTCAGTTTTGATGGAACTCGTCATTTCATTCATCATACCTATCAGACGATTGTTGGATTCGGGGGTATTTCCCAGCTCGGACTCCGTTGCACGGCATGCTGTGGAAATAAATGACTTCCTCTTCCCCTATGGCAGCCTACTGAAAATAGCTTCCGTGTAACCAGCACAGAAGAAATGGTGTGGTTTGGAGTATTTAGTGCAGTCAATCTGGTCCTCAACTTCCAGAATGTTATCATTGCATTGGTGGCATTTCATATTAAATGAATTGGTGGATAAATACCTTTGGTGCTGTGTGATGATGCGACGGATAAAATCACTCAGCTACGGATGGCGAGAACTGGAGCGGCAAATACGTCTTAGATGGATTGTGTTCTATTCGAAGCAGTGTTGTAAAAGGAAGCGCTATTGTTTTGTTTTGTGTATTGTTGCGACTGAAAGTTCACTCAGTTACGGATATCGAGAACTGAAGCTGCAATACATCTTGGATCACGAGTTTCGATGAGAATGCTAGCAGCTAGCCGGTGGCGAAGTTCTATCAGAACAGAAGTCGAGGTTATTCGATCCCACAATCCAGATTTTATGAATTGGCGTTGAATAATGAGTATTCTGGTTCGGATTTTATAAATTATCCCCGGCCAGTTCGATGAGAATTCGCATTGATCAAAACAGGCGATCTCGTATTCTTTATATTTAAATTTAATTCCGGGAGCTCTAGAAATTGGCGGGGGTCACTTAGTTGACGTTGACGTTTGTTGCAATACCATTTGTAAGCTATTGAGCTGAAATTTTGTGTTAATTGCTAAAATCGGACCCTGGGGGCTGCGATACACAGCCTACCCCCTATTTAGTAATTAATAAATTTAATTTAATTTGTGCACCATAATTTACCTCTCATATAAATGTATTTCGAACCATGAGGTCATGGGGCTGTCATGCAAAACCACCTCCCCCCCCATTTCGGTCTTCTATAAGATTTTTTTTTGTATCAATTCCACAACCAAACTTTATATTATAAATGTTACGTTATGAAAACCACAACAAAATATGTAAAATAAAGTGGCATCCTACTATACACAATAGGATTTTTTCAACAACTTTTTTATTTGTGTACTTATCCCAACCGGTTAACGGAGTGGCAATAGGAACCGCAACCAACACGCAAGTTACAAGAATTATATAGGAATGGAGGTATCGGGGAGCACAAGTCAGAGAGTCGCCCTGAGAAACACTTAGTCCGAATGAAGGTGAAGGGTATGCAAATTTCGAGCGCGCCCAAAATGAGCCTTCTTTGATTCAGGAGCAGTTCAATTAAACATTTAGGTTTGATTGCTGCAAGTTTTTAATTATACCTATACAGGATGTCCGGAAACTGCCGCATAAACGCACCGGATTATAATTCCTCAGTTGATTTCCAGCAAAAAAGTTGTACGGAACATACCCCCTCAGCTTAACCCTTTAGTTGCCACAGGCATTTAAAGATTTTTGAAAAAATCATTTTCTTGCACGACTTAAAGCCTAATATCTCCAAAGTTAACCCATTTTGAACCGGTGTTCGCACCTGCGAACAGTAACTTATGTCATAATTCAATGGAATATTTTTTATAAAATAAATTGTAAATATTCTTAAGAAAGTATTCAGTAATCATGGTTGGTTTGTTAATTTTGTGAAAAACATAAAAAATGCACGATGTGAGTTTTAAAATGTTGATAAAAATGCAGTACAGTAGAACCTTGATTTTTCGAACCTTTTAGAAACCGTTTTCTATCTACTTTAATGAGTTAAATTAGAAAATGTAATGATAAGGATTTATTGTTAAGATGTCCTACTTTGTGATGGATGACATAATTCCAAAATATCTTGTATCGTATGCTATGTAGATAGGAAAAAAGATTACTGTTCGCAAGTGCGAACACTGGCCTATATGCAGCATAAGATTTATATAGGTAGCTTATCTTTTTCCTTTGGATTAATCTATTTGTGGAGCACAAAAATGCTCATACTAGCGCATTGTTGGATTTTTATTTTTGGGGCATGTATTAGGAATTCACTATTCCCTCCGACGCATGTATGAGCCACATGTGCCTCATGAAGCAAAACAGGAATTTTCGGAGCGCTGACGTAATAATAATGGTGACGAAAAAAAGTCAGATTGTGAACATGTAATTATTTATGCAGTCAATAGAAAATTACAGGGGTCATGAACCGCCAGCAAATCAAAGCGCTATACGTAACGGCTTAGTGTAAACATAGCAGTTCATAAAATATATATAAGAATCTACCTCCACTCAGCAAAGGAGCGGTCACTTTTTTATCAAGTCATGTTTTATATTATTCATTTAACCTTCAAGCCGGCGCGCGGGCGGTAATTTACCGCCCTGATCATATAAACACGCATAGCTTTTCCCCCGTTGGCCGGATCGAGGTGGGAGAAGTATGTATTCTGAAGTCATACTGTTATAGATACGATATAATAAATTTTTGGGTAAATTTTACCTTCCATGCCTTTCCAGCGGTCATCAAACGTTCGAGGATTGTATATTTTGGTATATAGTTGTGCTTAAAATGTGTGTGCTCTGTGTAATATCACTGAAGTGACATGCTTCGCTAAAACTGCTGAACTTGTTTTATTGTTCACCAGATAATACTTTTTATGATGATAACTTATTTGGGACATGCTCTTCTTTCAATTTACCATAATTATGAGAATGGAGGTTGTACGGTTGAGCGCAAATGGAGGGGAAAAGACGAGGGCGGTAAATTACCGCCGCGCGCCCGGTAATGTCACAAAAATTGCGCGCCCGCTTGAAGGTTAAAAGGCTCCCGCTGAAGAGATGTGACAGGCCAATTAAATTAGTTGCAAAAAGACGCTTTACTAAGAATTAAGATGTGAAGTCATATAGGATGACTATGGCATGCAAAATGGGCACGTTCCGCCGGGAATCTAACCTCCAGGTTAGGATTCAATATATCCAAGAATATTAATATTAGACTGTCTTAGTTATACTGATTCCTGGCTAGCTTGTACATACTTTAAAACCTGCACGACCTTATGAGTATTGCTAAATAGTACCTATCTAAAGTGGAGTGACACGGGTTGGAAAAAAAAGATACCGGCGGGGGTAACAACCCGTCTGTTTGATCAGACATATGTGTGGCATGCACTCTCAAATACTAGTGACTCCTAGGGACAGGGATGATGATTCATTTTGGGTTGCACTCGAGAAAGCTGGAAGTAATAAGGCAAAATAAAAGCCTTGTCGGAGGCCTCAAAGAGAGGGTTATAAAGGAAAATGCAGTCCGTTCCAGTCAACAGTTGCCCCAATTCCAACCGTTCTGCCAGGGAGCACCTAATCGCTAAATTAACACCTTTATTATTTGAAAAAAAAAGAAATCGTCATGGCCCACGTAGTGTCAAACCCATAAATTTATAAGACACATATGGCTCACAGACGTGAACACGAGGAACGCTTTGAGACGCAACTATCTCATAGACAGAAAACTACTTAAAATAATTGAGATCAACACAATCTACAGCTTTGATATTGCATTCGACTTATACGTACATATCTTGTCCATATAAAAAAAATATGCTGGATATCGACCAGTGTTCGCACTTGCGAACAGTCCTTTCCAGGACTCACACGCTAGGTAGACGAAAACGGACAACGGATTTGGATTCAGCGGGACCCAATTACTATAAGAAACTATCTTCTTCTTGAATATCATGATTTTGAATTTTCTTGGTCGTTAATGGGTTAAACCAGTTAGAATTGTGAAATAAAATGATTATTACAGCTAACATTTTATTTATAAAACTAACCACACTAAAAGCGGATAAGACGTTTGGGTTTTACAGAGCTTCAAAGTTAAATTTGCGTAATTTTACCCAAAAACAATCTTTTTTCCATCTCAATTTACTCCAACTTCTGCCAAGGTGAGGTGCTTGTACGATTCTTTTAAAAATTGGCGCATAGTCTTACAATCATATCTTTCATACATGATTTTAATCTAACTCCATTACTTCTAACAGTTTTTATACGTTAATTGTAGAAAACTAGGGTTAATTTTAGCTCGAATTCAATACAATTCAATTCACACTGTCCCTAAAGATCTGCAATTGGTGAAATCTATTCAAAGGATGTCGAAATCGAGCCAAAATTAACCCTAGTTTTCTGCACTTTGTTGGCTGTAATAATCATTTTACTTTACTATTCTAGCTGGTCTAGCTTTGGAGATATTAGGCTTTAAGTCGTACGAGAAAATGATTTTTTCAAAAATCTTTAAATGCCTGTGACAGCTAAAGGGTTAAGCTGAGGGGGTATGTTCAGTACAACTTTTTTGCTGGAAATCAACTGAGGAATCATAATCCGGTGCGTTTATGCGGCAGTTTCCGGACACCCTGTATATGTTGAAGAAAATTCCGTAGCCTCAGTGTCAGCATCACCCTCGTCGTAATTCTAACGTAATTGTCACAGATACAATATGGTATAAAGTATAACACAATTGTTAGAATTTTAACCGAAAGTATCTTTTTGATATTTACAATTATATTGGATAAAAAGCTTCCCAGCGCTAACTGAAACAAATATCATAAAAGGGATTATGTTAATAGAATTTTTGACATAAGAAAAAAAGATAAATAAAACACCGCATGATCGAGAATCAATCTTGCGACCGCCATGTATTGCGCGTGAAGTACTTCAGATTTAGAGAACATGAGAAGTATTTCCCTTCAGGCGCAATGGCAATGGTGACAGACTAGCACGCAAGAGGGCCTTGGATAAAAAGGTATAAAATATAATATGTCTGAGATAAAAAGTGTCTCTAAGATAAATAAAATTGGTAATTCTGAGAAAGAAAAGTGTGAAATTTTTAATTTTTAGCATACGAAATTGTTATATTGTTTTATTCATAACGATTTTACAACGATAATGTCTGAAAGACAACCACATTACAACAATAATGTTACGTTTATAGCCAGGCAAAAAACTCTTTTTTACGGTTTAGCAAACGTTTTTACAACCATTTTCCTAACAATATTGTCAAATAACCAAGGTTGTATTTGAGTTATATAACCGTTTTATAACTCGTTTGTGCTACTTGGGTATTACTGATTTGAAAAGCTAATATCTTCTTTGTTTGAACAAATGTTTTTATTTGTGTTTTGTTTTTAGACATTAAACTTGGGAATTTCTTATATGAAACAGGACACCATAGCGAATCAAAATCAAAATAAATAAATAAATAACAGGCGCGACAATCTAGCATTGGACTAAGGCCGCAGGATGTGTTAGTGACATCCTATTTCCAAGATCTTATCTGCTTTTTGTTGAGGTAATGAGATCAGCATCACGCTCAGCAGTGTTATTTATCCCCATAAATGGGTACTCGTTTAACATCTGAGTGAGATCATAGTCCGTCACAAGCTCGTGAGGTCGAAAAACACCATGATCCACGGTGAGATTCGAACTCATGACCCTGTGCACCGAAGGTGCGCGCACTAACCGCTAGACCAGCCAGACTACAATCAAAATTAGTATAATTTAAAGTCTCACCGTGAACAAAATCAATTTATTGTGTTTTGGCGCGTCCAGACGACTTGCAACTTGTTTGATTTGATCAAACTTTTCCCTCCAACTTGTCGCAAGTTAGAAGGCGGATCACACGATACGATATTCTCTTAACTCATACAAGTCGTTCGACTTGTTTGTCGTGTGAGCAGAAGTTGGAAGTTGAAGCGGTCTTAAAACGTTATTAGTTTTTGCAACAAATGACAAAAACCGTTCGGTTAATTAACTCTTTATTATTAAAACGTATATGTTGATATTTCCATCGTCAATGTAAGCAGAGTACAGGTGTTCGAACTTATACAGTTGTTCAACTTCTCTTCAGACGGACCAACTTGTTTGAATGCTCTTTCAACTTCAAACTTATAACAATTACTGTATTAATTCTGGTTCCCAATTTCGTGGGTGCGAGTTTTAACTAATTGTGAAAATCTTGACTTATCGTTCCATTCTATACACCAACTGCGGTGCATGTCTGTAGTATTTATGGCATGGCAAATTCCAATGTGACATTTCCGAAAATTGAATAACTCGATATTTCTCCCGCTGGGGCTCATCTCCTCCAAACAGACAATGTTCCGCGTAGTTCCCATAGAGCTGGTAAGTTTCCATGCCATAAATACTACAGACATGCACCGCAGTTGGTGTATAGAATGGAACGATAAGTCAAGATTTTCACAATTAGTTAAAACTCGCACCCACGAAATAGGGAACCAGAATTAATACAGTAATTGTAAATTCGAGAGGGAAAAAATATCTAACTACCATCACAACTCCCAAAGCAATGTGAGCATTCAACACCGGTACAGACCTGCACGGTCGAGCGTCATGGTGGTGGCCTTCACGGCAAAATCAAAAATCTCCATAATTCTCCCGCTAAAATTCAAGTGGTCGTCTTGTGCACAGATAGACAACAGACACAAAACCTGATGAGTGTGTCTATCTGTACGAAACCACAAAACTTTGTGGAAAAAATACCAAAAATTGAGGAAAATGAGGGAAAAAGTTTCGTCCCAATCGGGATTCGAACCTCCGACCTTCAGTCACAAGGTCAGCAACTCTACCTACTCAGCTATATACGCTTAGAGGTCCTGATGCAAAAATTCCAATGTGACATTTCCGAAAATTGAATAACTCGATATTTCTCCCGCTGGGGCTCTTCTCCTCCAAACAGACAATGTTCCGCGTAGTTCCCATAGAGCTGGTAAGTTGCCATGCCATAAATACTACAGACATGCACCGCAGTTGGTGTATAGAATGGAACGATAAGTCAAGATTTTTTCAAACTTATTATCCAACGTACTTCTTTAAATGCTCAAAATTTGGACAACAAGTTGAATCGTGCGAACGGCGCTTAACACTGCTGAGCGTGCTGTTGATCTCAAAACCTCAACAAGAAAAGCAGTTAAGATATTGGAAATTGGAATTCTACAATTCACATTTTCATTCAAGAAGTTTACTTACAAAAGATCCTAAAAATTTTCAAATTGTTTTTGTACAAGTTACATATAACATAACACCCAACATTTATCCCCTGGAAACTTTTAGCTTATCTGCAAGATGTCTTTGTAGAGATTGAAGTTAATTATAGACGTTGTACTGAAGAACACTTACCAATTATTATTACTGATATCGATTGCTCTGCGGTGAAAGTATGTAGTCGAAATAGCAAAACGAAAAAGGTAAATTAACGTATATACACATTCACTCTGTAACATGAAAGGATCGAGTACTACTATTTATAACAATGCAATAATCAAACCTTAGTCACGACTTGTCAGTATACCAAATGCAACTGAAAGTTCCTCTTTGAAATGAGTGCACTCCACTACGTTGGGCCTGATTGCAACCATAAATCGATGCTATAAAGCTAGGTGTAAGATCAGACGTACCTACATCTTTGAATGGTAATGATAAGCGCGAGCGGAAATGAAGTAACAAGCGTGTCTTATGTTAAGGCACTAAAGTCGAAAGTGAAAATGATTAAGAGACCGAAACTGATCAAAACAGTTGAATTCCAATACATTATGTATGTACATATACGAATGCAGACTGCTGGATTATGATAAGCATAATAATGTTATCGTATTGTTGGGGATCATTACCATTGCTTGGTAATGAACTTAATGCTGGTTTTGAAAAAAAATCGGGCTATACCGTTTTATACATATACATTGTTACATTTTAGACCCGCGGCGCCGATTTTATTAAAAAGTCAAATCCATGCGAATTCTCATTTATTATCTGAGTTTATGTTTGAGTTTGAAATGATTGCAATAAAAAATGTAATTGAATTAGCATATAAAATTATGTAATACAACTCTGCTTTCTCTATTACTATCAATTTTTATTTAATTGAAGCTTTGCTGATTACTTCCTTGTAATACACATTTTTATGGAAGCAGACACATAATTTATAACGCGGATTGACTAGTCTAGTTTAAAAATTACCTTAATTAATTGCAGATATGTACAATGGCCATATTTAGCATACTCGCTTGATTGCATACAGAGCGGCCTACGTAAAAGTACATACATATACGATTTGAACATACTACAACTTTTTTGTTTATCAATATTTTGTTTTTAATTCTATGGAGAGATTTTGGAGACTTTTTGCACTAGGCACAACAATTGTGTAATTTTATCCGATAGTTTTCATTTGGAGGTTTAAAGAAAAAAGTAATTTTTTTCATGAATTATTTCAATAGGTAAAAGGAACGCAAACAATACTCAAAATTTCTAAAGGAAGATTTTTTTTAAGTTTTAAGATATTACAGGAAGATTTAAAAGGTGTTAAATCTGTCGTGCTCTGTGGCCGTGATCGTTCGGTCGCCACTCTGTGAAAAAGACACTCATAGAGAAACGAGTTTCCAAACTCGGCACGACTCGTCGCTAGTTTATTATTCAGAAGAAGATGATAAGAAATATTCTTGTCGTAGAATAATAAACTAACAATGCGACTAGGAAGTGGTATGGCTGACAACCGTATCACACTCCGAATTCAGTTGTCTTTGTAACGTTGATGACTACACACGGTAGTCATCAACGCACCATGCTCCACTAGGAGTTACGGTAATCTAGAGAGAGAAATCTGAAGATCGAGCAAGCCAGTTTATTGATGCTTCTCGTGATATAATTCTTGTCCATGCGCGGTATAACAACGTGCTGTCTCTGAAAACGCTTTTGGCTTGTTCTGAGCATAGGGGGCGGACCCAAGTGTTCAAAATTTCTCGATAACGGTCTCCATTAACTGCCAGGGCTTCGCCACTCGCATTAAAAAAAACCCCTTCCGAATATTTCCTGTGATGTGATCCAGCATGAAACATTTTCCGAAAGTAAATGTCGCTGATGCAATTATCTGTGCCAATGTCTCACCAATTGTGGTAATTTCCCGCCAACCTGAATTTAATACATACTTAATGAATGAATGAAGTGTGAAAATTGCTACTTTATACACCTTGGCTGCCAATGTGTCACCGGTGAACACACACAAATGATTCACCACAGGCCATGTGTCACCGGTGAACACAGAGAAAGGTATTCTGTACAGGCCAATGTGTCACCGGTGAAGGGTTCACAAACTTCATTAAATTAGGAGTAAAGTTGGAAAACGTAATTTCGTCGTTATTACTTCGATTTACACTGTAGAAAGCCCTCTAAAGTTCTTTTTTCGTAATAGAACTGTAGATTGACGTTTTCTATGCCATTTATGATTACTGCTTAATTGATTGAAGTCAAAAATATCTAAAATCGTTTGGAAGAAAAGAAAATTCAATTTGTGTCACCGGTGAACACGATATTATGGTGAATAATTTAATACATTGTTAATTTGCTGTTTTGCTGTGTTTTTAATGGGTTTTTACTTCATATTTTAACTAGAAAGACAAATGATTTCAATTTTAAGGATCAAAAATACTAGAAAGAGGAAATAAACAAAGCAAACTACATTTGCCCTTCTGTATTGTGTGTCACCGGTGATACAAAGCTCATTTGTTATAAAACAGGCAATTCCCCACAGGCCAATGTGTCACCGGTGAACACACGTTGAATTTGTGTTGAAACTACGCCATTGTATCATCAGGAAACACCCTCAAAAATATTCCATTAAAATCCGCCGAAAACCAACGAAAACGCCTGGGAGGAATAATTATATGGTGTTCACCGGTGACACATTGGCCTGTAAGGAATCGAGTTTAGTGTGTTCACCGGTGATACATGGCGCGCAAGGTGTTAATACCCAAAATGAAGTTTCCCGTAAGAATGACTTACCAGCTGTTGTAAATCAACAGAATGTCTACAAATCTAGTTTATTTTCCAAATATTGGAAAACATATTGTCAATCATAAAAGTTAGAATTAATTTTCATTTATTAAATTTATTTATTTTTACCAACAAATATGTATGTGTATAATTTATTACAAATACGAGACCGAGGCTAATTTCGGGCGCAGTCGAAATTTAGATACCATTCACTCTTTCACTCTCGTCGGGCTAATAGTTTTTTCCGGCGTACCTATGACTTGTGTTTAATCCCCCTCCCCATTATTTTCCTTCCGTTTTCACATAATCGTTACCTCGATGAAACAATGTTTGTGTGAGGTTTGGTTGGAATACTCCTAAGTGCACAAAACGAAAAGAAATTACTTAAAAAGCTTTTTTGGTGGAAGGGGGAAGGGGTCATGGCCCCATAGTACGAATATTTGTTTTTACATATTTTTTTGTAGTTTCGATAAAGACACATTGATATAAGGTTTGGTTGGAACTGATGCAAAACAAAAATCTTAGAGGGCATAATTTGGGAGGTTAGGTTTGTATGGCAGCCCCATCACCCCATGGTCCGATTCGACAAAAAGATACACATATGTTTATAACAATCCCTGTACCAGTTTCAAACGTTTCGAAATTGTAATGTATAAAATTGTCTACCCAAAATACAAAGCAGAATTTGAGTGGCGGATTGTCCTGTGGCCTGGGATAAGAATTATAGTGTCACCGTCTTTCCCGACGTGTCGTAAGAGGCGACTAAAGGAACATATCTCTACAATTGTGCGCGCAGCGGCTCTGTTTTGCGCTCAAGGGTTCAGATATGTAAGAAACTTAACAAAAAATTGACCCCTGTGGTTTTGGGGTTAGAATTATACCACTTCGATCCCGGCTTGTCGTAAAAAGCGACTCGAGGAAGAGGGTATGTAGGCTTGTATCCCGCGTACCTGAAATTTACTTTACACTCGAAACATTAAACGAGCCTCGGATACTTCGGAGTTATTCAACGGCAACGACTTTTGGCTATAAACAACGGACTATGATTGGTTTTTGGAACGTTCGGACGGTGTGGGGTGAGTGTAATAACACAAGGCTCACAGTAGTAGAACAGGAAAAGATCGCGTAACATCGCTATACTAGGACTGAGCGAAACACGATGGCTCTGATCGGGGGCGACTTTACCACCAAGCTCTCGTACTGTATTCCTCTACTCTGGAAGTCAAGACGATAATACACCTCGGCATGCGGGCGTCGGAATCTTGTAGACTAGGAATGCACTGAATAGACTGGAAACCTATTTCCGATCGTATCATCACAGCCACATTCAAATTCAGAGTACGTAACATTACAATTATTCAGTGCTACGCACCGACTGAACCTGCAGATCAATCAGCAAAGGACGTTTTTTATCAGCGACTAGGCGACATCTTTGATAAGGGGATCTCAATGCCAAAGTCCGTACTGATAACATAGGCTTGGAACACCTTATGGGCAATCACGGGCTTGGCGACAGGAACAACAATAGTGAAATGTTCGTGGAGTTCTGTAACTCTCAACAAATAGTCATTGGCGGAACCTTGTTCAAGCATAAACCCTGCCACCTAACAACTTAGGTTTCTCCTGATGGCAGAACAGAAAACCAAATTGACCATATTGCTGTTTCAAAGACATGGAGAAACTGCCACTTAGACGTCAGGTCGAAGCGTGGGGCTGATGTTGGCAGCGACCACCATCTTGTTATCGCGTAATTTCGCTTACGAACGGCAGTGATCCAACGATCTCCTAACGCACGAACCTTGCCCCGTTTTAATGTGCAGAAGCTAAAAAATCCATCAACTAAACGTGCATATTCTACCACTTTGCATGAAAAAGCTAGTGGAGCAACATCTCTTGAGAATCCTACAATTGAAGATGGATGGAATTTTGCAGAGGATTCTTTCTTTTCGTGTGGCGATGCGACTGTGGGACGATTGGATCGAGGTAGGAGACCTTTTATCAGTGACGCTACTTGGTCTCTTATCTCAGCACGCAAAAGAGTTAAGGAACAGATTAAATCAAAATCAACTCCGAGCTGAATACCGTTCACTACAAAAAGGTGATAAGCGTACTTACATCAACGCTTCAGCGAAGGAGGCAAATGATGCGGCTTACCGTGGTGAAAGCGGTACCCTATTCAAGTTAATTAAGCCACTAATTGGCAAATCGTTCACTACGGTCTATCCTGTGAAAGATAAAGAAGAGTTACTGCTTGTTACTGAAGAACAGCAGCTTCAGAGAACGAAAGAGCACTTGTTTGAGGCCCTAAACAACCGGCTTTGGGCCTGCAAGTGCATCTTCATCGGCAGAAGAAGACGTCCCTCCAGTAGCCAGTATCAATTCTAGACCACAATCTAAGACGGAATTAAAACGGGTTATCGAATATATGGACGCCGGTAAGGCCCCGGGGATAGATGGAATTCCGCTAGAATTATTTAAAGCGGATTCGAATGCTACAGCGGATATTCTGCTTTCCGTCGTCAGAGAGTGTTGAGAAACCGAAACTCTTCCTGTCGAATGGAAAAAGGGCGTAATTATTAAAATTCCGAAAAAGGGCAACCGTATGGATTGTAATTGGCGTGAGATTTGCCTACTTTCAGCAGCCTCCAAGTTGATGGCTAAAATTATTTTGAACCGGATCTAGGGTGAAGTTGATCGAACTTTAAGCAATGAACAGGCTGGCTTTCGTCAGGGTTTTTCATGTAGCGACCATATAAACACTCTCAGAATTATTATCGAGCAATCCGCTGAATGGATATCCCCATTACACCTCATGTTTATTGATTCCGAGAAGCCATTCGATAGTGTTTTCAAGGAATCTTATCAGGGAGCCCAATGTCACGTTTTACACAAGGGTAAGCTTTCAGATCCTTTTGAGGTGCACAGTTGAGTGAGACAAGGTTGCATTTTGTCACCTATTCTTTTCCTGATAGCCATTAACGATGTACTAGTGAGCGCGCCTCCAAACCAAATGAAAGGTATCAGATGGAAAATGTTTGATCACCTGCAAAACCTGGACTATGCTGACGATATTTGTCTGCTATCAAATAAGAAGAAGAGAAGAGAATCTAACTCAAATGGTCTATGCTCAGCATTGCGAAAGTCATAATGCTGGGCTCAAGGTAAATCGCTGCCAAGACCAATTACTTGAGCTCTGATGCAGGGGGACAGAGCCGAATTTGTTTTTCGGGCCAGGCAGTCGAAAAAGTTGACGAATTCTGCTACCTCGAAAGCATAGTCACAGCAGATGGCGGTGCGGACGCTGGCGTGCAATCGCGTATCAACAACATTGCTAGGGTAGCCTTCTTCACTTTGACTCCCTTCGGGCAAAATAGCTACATTTCCAGCCGCACCAAAATCCGAATCTTCAATTCATTTGTAAAATCAATGCTTCTTTATGGCTGTTCAGCTTGGTGACCAATGAGATAACAACTAAGCTGCAAACTTTCGTAAACCAGTGTCTGCGGCGCATTCTACAAATCCTCTGACCGGAGATTATTTCGAATCGCCTTTATGACGAGCTATCACTAAATTAAAAAAAAAACTAGACTTCAGCTAGAGTAGAGATGCAAGACTATCTCGCCAGGACATAATGGTTTTGATAGCCCCGTATCATAACAGGAAGAACTTGCGTAGCTCATTAACGAAACATATCAAACATCGCGGAATATCACAGACCTCGATTGGATAGGCACTTCTGTCCAAGGCGAAAGTGGCAATGAATAGGTCATACTCTTCGAAGAGGACCAAAAAATATTGCAAAGCAGGCCCTAGATTGGAACCTACAAGGAGCCAATGCAAGACGCCGTGTTGGACGACCATGAAACACGCGGACAAGATCTGTTAAAAGCGAGGCTGCTTTATTAAACAAACAATGGTCAGACCTAAAGACGATGGCACAGAACAGAACGAGGTGGAAAGTAGGCGAAGTTGATGCCCTATGCCCCACAAGGGGTTAAGAGGAACCAGAGATTGAAGGGATATACTCAATATTTTTTGCAGCTGATGTATTTTTCTTTAGCAAAAACCAACTTGTTGTTTTTTTGTGGGATACTGAAATGGAAAATCAATCAAATTCAGTATGAAAATGCATAACTTTCTCTTCACACTGACGTATTATGTTAATTTGCCTTAATTTGCGGGGTGGTGAATTTAAAATTGTATGGAATTTAACAGCTCAAATTAAGTAATTTTCGCAAATTACGTAATCTGATCGTAGGTGTGAAAACCTACTTACAAATGTAAATTGAAAGAAACTATTAAAAGCCTAACCAGCATTGGCGTCATAAATCGTCGATATAGTCCAAAGGATGCTTTTGAAGTGAAAAACACGATGGCCAGCTGTTGGGAATGCCATTATTCAGTATTTGCTACAATGTAGCTGTTTTTCTATTTTCATTTGCGAAAGAATCGCATGATTTTAGACGAATACATGAATAGCCTTAACTTGTTCCAAAAATTTGGAAGATTACATCGCCGAGATTTAATTTATATCATGCCACCATATTACTTTCGTAACGTGGCGTACTGTCCCAACTGGCTGAGCCAATAAAATATAAGACATATTATCCTTTTCAATTATTTAAACAAAATTTCGGATACAAAACGCCCATTGTTAGCAATTTCGCAAATCACAGACATTTTTCAAAAAGCGCAGATAAACTACGTTTTGTATTAAGGGGCCCAACACATGAAGTTGGCGAAAGGGCCCGGAGACAAGTTGTTCCGCCATTGCGAACTACCGATTCTGGCAATAACAATGGAATAAAGGGACGGCCGAATGAACTATGTAGATACATATTCACCCAGGAATTGGGCGTTGTAAATTTTACTGAAATTTTGTTAAAAAGAATTGTGAACGTCCAACATAGTTGTTTTTTTTTCACTATAATCTTTATCATTCTTGATCACTTCGACATAACTAGTACATACATAATGTACAATGACGCCGATACACAACCGAATATATGTACATATCTATAAACCTATTCTAATGAGCATGACAAATGTATGAGCATAAGACGACTAACCATTTCATATACACATCACATGCTAATATGTTTTGCCAAAAAAAAAGTTTTGAAGGCCATAACAACTACATAATAATAAGTAATAGACGCCGCTTAAAGAAAAACCCACATATTTTCACTTTTACAACAGAATTAACACCAGAAAAGTTTTCACTTTCATTATTCAAGTAATACCATTGAGTGCATGTTTATTTCTTTTTATTACTATCGCTTGGCGAGACAGAAAGAAGAAACAGCTGTTTTCCTACTGTTCATGCCATTTTCCGAACCAGACCACATTTGAAGAGTCCATTCACATTGCGAAGCGCCGCGAACATCTTCTGCTACATTACTTGCTATTGCAAACGATTGATTGACCGGTTTCCATGTTGAGGCACCTGTTGGCGGTATGCGTCTCTAGTTTGGCCGGCTGCCTCGCCTTCGCAAAATAGCAAACAATAGAAGACGGCACGGAAATAAGCTCCAAGGTATTGTGTGAAATTAAATGGCATACTATGCCATCTACTTTGAATAACATTATCAGATTATCACATTCTTTTTGAAATCAAGCTACGAGTAGCAGTCTGGCAAAATTTCAAAGCTTGAAAAATAGAAAAAATGCGTTTGGTGTGGTTTGATATAATGCCAAGGTTCGTGGATATTTTATAATAACTGCGTATGCAAAGATCTTAGCGGTTTTTATAACGATTACAACAATAAAAACATTTCAAGTCATTATTTTGGATATTTGACGTAAAGATTGACTTTATAACTTTGAGAGCTCATTATAAGGTTTCTATCAGAATATGTATGATTAACACGAACCGGGCATACCAGATTTACAGAACTTTAGGGTTAATTATTGCAAAAGGCATAGGCGGAGATTGGGTTATTTGGTATGCGCTGTTTTATTGATTTGGCAGGGCTGCAAGTGGCTAGATTTCAGTCACTATAAGATATAAGCATACGACATTTTCAATTTATTAATTTATTATTATTATTGTTTTTCACATCGACTACGAATTTCTATGAATTGGAAATCAGTTTTCTTGTAGAAAAGCGAAGAACTGCATTTAAATTATTTCTTTTATTTTTCAAGAAATTGATTAAAATGGCTTTCCTTTAGAAAGTTTTAAAAAGGTTAATGTTTTGAATCTTTCGTTTTGGAATATACGGCGATCCTTTTGTTATGCATACGTTTTGAATTTTTATAGTTAATAACGTCGGATAACACTGTATTTACGCACATTCAATGTAAAACATCCGTTAAAAAAACAATTTCGCTTACGTTACGCTTGAAATAGATATGTATAATGCAGCAAAAGCAGTAGCGGCCCAATGCATTATCGTCGCTGCTGCTGTTGCTGCATCATATCTATTTGCAGCATTAACTTCTTCTTCCTTGCCTCGTTGTTTATACCGCTCCACGGTTTCGCGTTCCTCGACCTGCGGTGTAGGCACATCGCCCGTTTTGGCGATAATTTCTCAGCATATTTCTACAGGCAGCTCTATCTTGGATCGTGTCATCGCCGAGACCAATGCGTTGTTGTTTTTTTTTTGACATTTGACATATCCAGGTGTTCTTCGGTCTGCCTCTGGCCTTGGGTCCATCAAGTGGAACTTCCATTGATATCGCTTTCTTTGCGGGGTTCTCAGGCGGACGCCTTTGAACATGGCAATACCAATCCATTTGTCGGTCTTAGAGCTTTTCGGTGATTGGTTGGTCTATGGACAAGCTACCTCGGATGTAGCTACTCTTGATGTGGTCCCTTTTGGTTACACCAACTGACATGCGTAACATTTTCATTTCAGTCGCTGTCATTTCTTTCGCGTAACTTTTATACATGGTCCAGAATTCTGATCCATACATGAGTGCGGGACGTACAACCGTATTGTACAACTTGCCCTTTAGCTTCAGTGGCATTTTCTTATAGCATTTCTTATAGAAAACTCCAGAGTTTTCTCGCCACGTCATCCACCCAACCTTTGTGCGATGTTTGATGTCATCATCGCATGTAGCTCCGTTGTTCACCATCGAGCCAAGGTACTTGAACTTGGTACAAGACTTATGCTGCTCTCCTTTGACGTACATTTCTGGTATCGGTGCATCTGGGTCTGAGAATGGGCAGCATAAGAACTCAGTATTTGTTATACTTACCCTCAGTCCATGCTCCTCCAGAATGTCATACCATTTTGTAAGTGCAGCTTGCAAGGCAACGATGTTTGGGCTACTGAGGACTATATCATCGGCAAAAAGAAGAGATATTTCTAGCCCGTCGGAGATACGTGTTAATAAGTAGCACATGATGATGTTGAAGAGCAACGGACTCAATACACTGCCCTGGTGTACTCCGAAATTCACCGGAAATTCTTCTGATTCACCGGCTGTGCATCTAACCTTAGTCGTAGCTGTATCATACATATCTCGTATCATCCTGACATATGCCTCAGGGACATTAAGTGCTCTCAAGGCCAACCATATCAGATCACGAGGTACTCTATCGAATGCCTTTTCCAAATCGATGAACACAAAGTGCAAGTCCTTTCGTGCTGCTCTATACTTTTCCATTGCAATACGAATGCACTGAATCGCATCGACTGTAGATCGACCTTCAACAAAGCCGCATTGATTGTCATTCAACCGCACAATCTTTTCTCAATCGGTTGCAGACAACTCGCTCGTAGATCTTCAGTGTATGAGGTGTTAACTTTATAGCCCTATAGTTGTTGAGTTTGCGTGAGTCTCCCTTGTTCTTATAGAAAGGAAGAAGAAAACTTTCCCTGAAAGCATCAGGCATCGGTTGCCCACCTTTGATTTTGTTGAAGAGGACTGTGAGCCAACTAAGCCCGACGTTTTCCATTTTCAACCAAAATTCCGCGGGGATTTTGTCCGCGATTCATCTGATGCATTGCCTCCATCACCTCTTCCTCTTCCTCTGAGATATCTTCAATATTGGTGGTATTTGGCTCAACATCTTGAAAAGCTGCTCGAGGAAATTCTTCATTTAGAAGTTCGTCAAAATACTGTCGCATCCTACTACAAATTGCCGTATCGTCAATCAGCAATATTCCTTGCGAGTCCTCCACGTACTTTGGCGCCTGTATTTCCCGAGCGTTCCTTCTCCTTTGGGCTGCGACCCTAAATATCCTGGCGTCGTGCTTAGGTCTCTCGCGCAAAGACGGTCCTTCGGTCGCAGTCTGAGTCTCTAATTCTTGGTAGAATTTCTCAGCTGCCTTCGCCTTTGCTTGGGCTACCAAGCAGCATTAACTAAGAAATAAATTTTCCTAAACATCCGCTTCAGGACCAAGAAGTTTCACACAAACAGTGATAGTGCGTTTCACACAAACAGTGATAGTGCCGGCCGGTTCGGAAGCTTATGAGCTCATAATTAGCAATCAGCTTGTCTCGTAGATGCGTAATGGTGCCAAAATCATGTCAAGCATTCAATGGTATTTAGGTATCCAAGTAGTAATTACATATATGTACCTAAAATTTGGTTTTCATTATTTTTGTTTTGAATATGTGTCATCTAACATGTCCCGGAAAAGTTCCAAATTTGATGAGACATACCGACGATTCCGTCACTTTTATAGTTTCAGAGTTCGAAAGTTATTTGCCTTTTTTGGTGATGAGTGGGTACTTTATAAACAAACTACTGAAGAAAGGTTGATAAACACAACAAATTATCTTATGCGAATTTGGAAATAGACCAAGCAAAAAATGTTTATTGTTTGGCTCTTAATATTTTGACAGCTCTCATCGTGGATTTTTGGATAATTTTTTTTTTGCACTAGATAAGCTATATGCAAGGATAATATGCAGTGAAACGAGGTGGTAAGCTCATTAGGCAAAGGTATATTGCAGTTGCAGTTGCAAATTTAGATGCATAACTTTCAAGCGTATTGAATATATGATACTCTAGCTACAGATTCCTTCTCAGCACGAATAGTAAAATATATTTCGTCCCGCTATCTGCTTCACATCAGAGAGTATTAATGGCTTATAAAGGGATGCACATTCTCACATATTTTTTTTTTTAACAGTACAAATTCATATTAACATGTTCAGTGATTTATTTTCTTAAGGTTCTACCTTACCTTATTATTGTTTTGACACACAAGGGGAAAGTAACTTACCTGAAAAAAATAAATAAATTAGATTAAAATATAATAATAATAATAATAATATACAAATTAAGTATGTTTGTTTATTGTCCAAACTCCTTGCGGAGTGCGTTAGCGACTACCGTGTTTGGCGTCAACGTTTCAATGACAACTGAATTCCTAGTGTAATGCACTTGTCAGCCACAGTCACACTACTTCATACTTGCATTTTGTTTATTGTTCTTTTCTTTTGAATAGTTTCGAAAACTCTTTTTTCTATGATTCCCTGAAAGCTCTTTTTACTTTCAGCTGTATTTTTTGAACATATCAAATTGGGTGCATGATTCTGCCACCAAATTTGCGTTAACTAAACATGTTTGTTTTAGCAATAATAATCTTTGGCCATATACAAAGTGTCTGGAAATTACCGCATAAACGCACCGGATTGTGATTCCCCAAGTGATTTTCAGCAAAAACCTCAATATCTTCGAGGATAGCTAAAATAGCGAAATAGGATGATTATTATAGCCAACAAATTTACCTGTAAAACTAAACTAACCGCCTAAAATCGAATAAGAGGTTTAGTTTTTACAGAGCTTCAAAGTCAAATTTTTGTGATTTGACCCAAAAACAACATATGTATTTTTCGATCTCAATTTTCTCCAAAGTGAGGTGATTGTAGGATTCTTTTAAAAATTGGCGCATAGTCTAACGACCATATCTTTTTTACATCATTTTATTCTAGCTCTATTATTTCTAACATTTCTAATTTCAATTTTGACATAATTTGAATAGATTTTACCAAATTACAGAACTTTAGGGGCAGTCAGAATTTAATTGTATTGAATTCGAGCTAAAATTAACCCTAGTTTTCTACACATAACGTATAAAAACTGTAAGAAATAATGGAGCTAGAATAAAATGATGTAAGAAAGGTATGATCGACCGTAACAATGTGCACCAATTTTTGAAAGAATCGTACAACCACCTCTCCTTGGCAAAAGTTAGAGAAAATTGAGATGGAAAAATATATGGTTTTTGGGGCTTCTTCTTCTCTGTACCGTAACCCATGAGCATGGTGCGTTCACTCAGCCGTTAATAGGCTACTTCGAGTCAGCGTTACATTGCATATAGAGGAGTGTATGTATATAATGTTGCAAGCACTATATTTTTCCTGGACTGCGCCGAGATTCGATCTCTGGACCTCTAGATTACTAGCATCGTAGAGTGCGACTCAACCAAGTGAGCCACAGAGCGTGTCAAATTGTGTCAAATTTGGGTCAAATCACAAAAATTTGACTTTGAAGCTCTGTAAAAACCAAACCACTTATCCAATTTTATTTATTTCGAAGAAGATATTGAGGTATAAGTAGTACAGGAAAACGATTTTTTTTTAATTTTCAATTGCCTGTGGCAGCTAAAGGGTTAAGAATTGGGGGATGCTCCGAAAAACTTTTTTTTTGCTGGAATTGACTTGGGGAATGACAATCCGGTGCGTTTACAGGACAGTCCAAAGCTCCATGCCAAGCCAATTTGAATGTGCAGATGTAATGCTCTTTAATTTTGTATGATTTTATTGAAGAATAGAGTTATCATGAACTTAATTTTTATACCCGTCACTATGTGAAAGGGTATATTAACTTTGTCATAAAGTTTGCAACGCCCGGAAGGAAGCACCTCCGCTCCGACTATGAAAAGTTTATACAGGGTGTCCCGCATTAGGTGGTCAATACTGTAAGGGTTGATAGCACAACTTGTTTTAGCAAGAAAATTACGAATACAATCGGAATTTTTTTCACCGTTACCTTGTTATCGCACTTTTTGTGAAACTCATCGAAAATCGTGACTTGTCATGCAAAATCATATTGCAGCCCTTCTGATGACTTAATCCAAGATTTGATTTCAGTTTGAGAAACTAAATAAAATTTCACAAAAACTCAACTGTTTCCTGTTGCCAACATTATCGCCACTTTGAAGATACAGTTACTCAAACTTAATGGAAATTTTAAAATAGATTTTTCATCGAAAATTCAAATAGTAATTTCATAACGATATATCACTTTTCATATTTACATTGCCGGATTTTGGAATTACATATATTGGATATAAAAAACAAGGTAATTATTTTTTATCGGATTATTCAAACTGAAATTTTATTCATTTATTTTTTATATTTTACTATCGCAATTTTGAAAATTTGTTAAATAACTAGGGGGCTTCGCCCCCTGCCCGCTACGCTTGCCAACCCCCGAGGGGGGGGGGGGGGGGGTGGCTAATTTCGGGCGCGGCCGAAATTTGGATACCCTTTGCTCTCCTTGGGCTAAAAGTTTTTTCGGGCGAAGCTATGACTTGTATTTAATGCCCTCTCCTCATTCTTTTTTTTTCCGTCTTGACAAAAGTTTTGGGCTTGGTTGAAATAAGTGGGCAAATAAAAATATTCACTCAGAAAATTTTATTGGGGTTGCGGGAGCATGACCCCACAGTACGATTCCATTCGTTTTGAACTTTTTTCTTGCTTTGGTAATGAAACATTAATTCAAGGTTTTGCGAAATTGGTGCAACACAAGTTTCTTAGAAGAACCAAAACGGGGGTTGGGTTTGTATGGCCACCCCATGACCCCATGGTCCGATTTGATCAATTCTTAGATATGTTTTGTGTCATCAAGACAAAAACATTTGTGTGAAATTTGGTTGAAATTAGTGCACAAATAAAAAAGTTTTTCTGAGAAGAAACTAATTTTGGGGGTTAGGTTTGTATGGCAGCCCTATGACCCCATTATCCGATTTGATCCATTCATAGATATGTTTTGTGTCATCAAGAGAAACACATTTGTGGGAAATTTGGTTGAAATTAGTGCACAAATAAAAAAGTTTTTCTAAGAAGAAACTAATTTTGGGGGTTAGGTTTGTATGGCAGCCGTATGACCCCATTATCCGATTTAATCCATTCTTAGATATGTTTTGTGTCATCAAGAGAAACACATTTGTGGGAAATTTTGTTGAAGTTGGTGCACAAATAAAAAATGTTTTCTTAGAAGAACCTAATTTCGGGAGTTAGGTTTGTATGGCAGCCCCATGACCCCATTATCTGATTTGATCCATTCTTAGATATGTTTTGTGTCATCAAGAGAAACACATTTGTGTGAAATTAAGTTGAAATTGGTGCACAATTAAAAAAGTTTTTCCTAGAAGAACTTAAATTGGGGGGTTAGGTTTGTATGGCAGCCCCATGACCCAGTGATCCAATCTTGGTGATTCAAACATACAAACAGCCTGCAACAATAAAAGGCACGTGTGCAAAATTTCAGCTCCGTAGCTTTTATAGTGGCTGAGAAAAACGCGCTGCAACAGACGGACAGACGGACAGACAGACGGACATCGTCCAATCGACACATCTCGTCATGCTGATCATATGTATACTTTTTATATGGTCGGAGATGCTTCATTCAATGCGTTACAAACTTCGTGACAAAGTTAATATACCCTTTCACTCTATAAGCGAAGGGTAGCAGCATCTGTTCCCGGGAGGTAATCGGCTCGGAATAGACATTGTTTTAAGTTACCCCATCAATAAAAATCTAGGGGAGTAAGGTCGGGACTTCTCGCAGGCCACGCAACTGTCCCAAATCTGCCAATCCACTTTCCGGGAAATTCGTTTTCCAAATATTCTTTGATAGGTCTCGCATCATGAGAGGGGCACCCGTCTATCTGCCATAAATAGCAAATATTAAATATTAACTGTAAGGGTTCCAGTACACAGTCATATTTGGTCATATTTATATTATAATATGCTTAAGCCTACTTGATTTCGCTTACTGCGAGTGTAAAAATGTAAACTGAATGAATCGAGTAGGCTTAGGCATATGACATCCATATTATAATCTAAATATGACTGTGTAATGGAGGCCTTATAAGTACCGTTGCATTTGCCAAACAATGTACAAAATCTGAAAAATCTTACAGTTCTGGTCAAACTAATGTGGCGAGATTCTATCCCAAATTATAATAGCCTTTGTTTGTCTTTTTTCGAGTAAAGGGAAAATTGTTAGCGATTCCACTGAAGCTTTGATTTATTTAATCCCCCCCCCCCATTCTTTTCCTTCTGTCTTCACAAAAGTTCCGATGCGTCGGCAAAACAATATCTGTGTGGGGTTTGGTTGGAATAAGTGGGCAAATAAAAATATTTACTCAGAAAATTTGTACGATTCCATTTGTTTTGATCTTTTTAGTTGCTTTGATAAAGACACATTAATTCAAGCTTTTGTGAAATTGGTGTAAAAATTGTTTCTTAGAAGAACCAAAATAGGGGGTTGGGTTTGTATGGCAGCCCATGACCCCATGGTCCGATTTGATCCAATCTCACTTATATTTTGTGTCATCAATAAAAATACATTTGTGTGAAATTTGGTCGATTTTGGTGCACAAATAAAAAAGTTTTTCTTAGGAGAACCTAATTTGGGGGGTTAGATTTCTATGGCAGCCCCATGATCCCATGGTCCGATTTGATCCATTCTTATATATGTCTTGTGTTATCAATAGAAACACATTTGTGTGAAATTTGGTTGAAATTGATGCACAATTAAAAAAGCTTTTCTTAGAAGAACCCAATTTGGGGAGTTGGGTTTGTATGACAGCCTCATGACCCCATTGTCCGATTTGACCGATTTGGTTGAAATTGTTGCACAAATAAAAAAAGTTTTTCTCAGAAGAACCTAATTTGGGGGGTTGGACTTGTATGGCAGTCCCATGACCCCATGGTCTGATTTGATCCATTCTTACGTATGTTTTGTCTCGTCAATAGAAATACATTTGTGCGAAATTTCGTTGAAATTGGTGCACAAATAAAAAAGTTTTTCTTAGAAAAAACTAATTTGGAGGTTGGGTTTTGTATGGCAGCCCCATGACCCCAAGGTCCGAAGTGATCCATTCTAACATATGTTTTGTGTTATCAATTATAGAAACACATTTTTGTGAAATTTGGTTGAATTTGGTGCACAAATAAAAAAGTTTTTCCTAGAAGAACTTAAATTGGGGGGATTCGTTTGTATGGCAGCCCCATGACCCAGTGATCTAATTTCGGTGATTCAAACATACAAACAGCCTGCAACAATAATAAACACTTGTGCAAAATTTCAGCTCCGTAGCTTTTATAGTGGCCGAGCAAAACGCACTGCAACAGACGGACAGACGGACAGACGGACAGACGGACAGACGGACAGACGGACAGACAGACAGACAGACAGACGGACATCGTCCAATCGACTCATCTCGTCATGCTTATCATATATGTATACTTTTTGTATAGTCCGAGATGCTTCCTTCAATGCGATACAAACTTCACGACAAAGTTAATATACCCTTTCACTCTATGAGCGAAGGGTATAAAAAGTTTTTCGTAGAATAACCTAATTTTCAGGGGCAACGCCATATACTTTATATAGTCGGAGGTGCTTCCTTCTGTGCGTTGCAAATTTCATGAGAGAGTTAATATACCCTTTCTCATAGTGACGGGTATAATAAATATTATAAGAACATTAAAAATATCCTGATGATGCTTTAAAATAAAAGCGAATAGATGATTTGAAGAAAACGATTTCATTTTAGCGAAAAGGAATAGTAAATAAACAACAATCACATACACGATTCTAAGTGGCAAACGTTATGTAAAGTATACTAGTTTCTTCTTTTCTAACTACTTTTTTGTAGTTGATATTTAAGATACAATAAATAACAACTATGTATCTTTCATTAATTTTTGTCACAGATTTTTGCGCCTGAGTAAAAAATTGGTTGGTTTTTTATATTACATAATATATTTAACATTACCATTTGCAGCTACCATATGAATACATTTGAATTTATTTACAATTTTACATTGGCTAATTTTGCATGATAAAAAAAAACTTCCTACTACTGATATCATATCCAATGGTCGAACAAAAATACAATATTCCATTGATGTCGTTTTTTATTACAATCTCAAAAGCTGGTCAGAACATTTTCAGACATAAAAAAATGGCAGAAGCCAGTTTTGGCCATTAGTTTTGCAAAATTTACTGGCAATATTGCTAAGAATTTTTATTGCGTTGTTCTAGGTGCTGAAGCTGGAAATTACAATTTTCATGGCCAAAATAGAAAATAAGCCTAATGTTTAGTGTGACAATTGAGGAACTATTTTTTTATCGTCAATTGAAATGCTGACCAGAATTGAATTAAATGTATTTAAATATTTTCAACACTTGTATGATAATTTATTGACACACACATAGACAAATGTGATTATTTTGTGGTGTTACTTGTTGGTTGGTTAGAGTTTGAAGAGAAATTGACTCGCATTTCTAAATTTAGACAGTATAGTATTTCACATGGTAAGAATACCAAATAGTCGAATCCATAGCTGGTGGTAACAAAAATGATTGGGCAATGTTGTAAATATTGCGAAAACATGAAATCTTGATGATGTATGTAGCCTTCGAATAATGTTCTCAGCATGGCATATGGAACTAGGAAAAAGTATTATCTGATCATACTCTCTCCTAGTTGATGTAAGAAATTTGCATTAATGTTTATGGTACGCTCTTCGTGAGATCAGTTCAATTTGTGTAGTCTCACTCTGGAGGAAATTACAGCGATATACTAAGCGTCCAGGGCTGTGGAGAGAAGATCCGGGCCTAGGGGGATAATGATTCCGGGCCCACCCCTTCCTTACGATAAAAAATTATCAATCAATAGAAAATGTGTATTTAAATGACCTTAAGAAATTATAAATACATATATGAAACCAATAATTCTGGAATACTGAGGCCCCAGGAAGGGTATTTTAGTTTAAGTATGAATTAGTTGGGGGAAAAACATGAATGCGCCCTTTTAACGGAATAAATAAACATGAAATTGTTACAAGAATTCTCTAAACTTTTGCCTGGACTTTCGGAAACCCTAAGTGTGCCCCTTGACTTATCGAATTTATGAACCTTTACTAATTTTTTTAATTTTTGACAGTCATTGGGTGGGGTTGCAAAACGCAACAGTTGTATATATTCCGCCGCAAACATGTTTGCCATTCTAATCCCCTAACTGCCATTTTGCGGATTAGAAATAGTCTCCGCTTGTTTTCGTTAACATATTCGACAAAGGCAGACAAAGGAAAAGCACATGAGATTATTTCTGATCCGCAAAATGACAGTTAGGGGATCAGAATGGCAAACATGTTTGCGGAACCTACGCAACTGTTCCGTTTTCTAACCCTAATTCTTACTTGAAGTGAAAGTAGCCTGTTACATACGCTATTCTATTTCACTTAACTGTTCGCTGTTTTTTCGTGTTGATTAAATTGAAAAGTAAACTTGTGTGTGAATTCGAAATTTTTCAAATTAAGGAAAAAATTTAAGTAATAATGAATCTGCCAATTCCTTGACTTGATCTTGAGTTAAGGTTGCCTTAAGTCATGGGTGCATTAAGATGAACTTTCGAGTAGTCTTGCAAAAATGTTCTGTTTAGTTTTCTTCCGTTAAGGGAGCGCTAAAATTTCCTATCCTAATAATTTATTCGTAATTTAACTGAAATGATCATTGTACAAATTATGGAAAGTGACATCGCTCCTTGACTTAAGGTTTACATTACATTTCTACCTAATATGGCTAATAATGCAGTGCTCTGTGGTCCCTTAATAGAGAAACGAGCTCCAAACTCAGCATGGCTCGTCGCTAGTTTATTATTCAAAAGATGATAAGAAATACACACATGTTTGTTTATTAATTAATTTATTATATTTGTTTGTTTCCTCAATTGTCATATTTTTTTTGTTTGTTACTGTATGGTTCTATTGACATATATTTTTTGACATAACTTTGATTAATTTATTGTCACAATTACTATCATTGGTTGACACTTTTTAATTCACAAGGTATTTTTAATATTTAGTTAAGTCAAACTTTATAATTTTTTTAATCAAAATGTTAAATTATTCACAGATTGTATAACCTTGAAGATGGGCTTAACAGCCCGAAATATATAGGTTCATGTGAATAAAAATCAGCGTTTTGATTTCGATATCACTGGAGGCAATATAACATAGACACCCTCTAAAAAAGATTTGATTCCGGCAATACAACAGTCTAACATTAATTAAAGTTGACGATTTATAATATTTATTATATTTGCGTTATTATCTGTGTTGTCTGCATATGAATTATTATATCTACAGGGTGGGCCAAAAGTAATCACTCTATTGAAAATCGCTTTTTTCCTTCGTTTTTTCTTTTCTTTCATTTTTCCTAATTTCTGAAGTAAACAAACGCAGAATACGAACTATCAAGCCATGAATCAGTTTACTCCTAAGGAACGCTGGCAAATTTGTTTCGAAGAAGAGGACGATTTTTCATCAAAAATCATCATGAGCGATGAGGCTCATTTCCATCTGAGCGGCTTCATGAACAAACAGAATACTCGTTTCTGGAGAACCCAACGTATCACCTACGAGAGCCATTACACCCGCTCAAAGTTACTGCGTGGTGTGCTGTTCACGTTAAAGGAGTCATCGGGCCGTTTTTCTTTGAAAACGCCGCGGGTCAAACGACGACTGTGGATGGCGTGCGCTACAGAGCCATGTCACAATCAATATTCTGAAGGAAACATTTCCGGGTAGGTAAATCTCTTTCTCTCTCTCTGCGGCTTACGTCAACCAGCCTCAGACTCTTGAAGCCCTTAAGAACATTATTCGCCAGGAATGCGAAAACCTGTCGCCCGATATTCTGGGAAGAGTGACGGAAAATGCCATAAAACGGGCCCGTATGGTAGTCAACTGTGGCGGCGGCCACTTGGCCGATATCATTTTTGCGACTTGATGTAATAAATTCTAAGGGATTAAATAAACGTATTTCATAAGCTAAACCCAATATTTTTTTAATAAGAAAAATACAGCAAAAGAACATCGAATGATTACTTTTGGCCCACCTTGTACTATGGATAAATTTTATATCTTCGTCTATTATATCTGTAACAGCTATATTCTTTCTTTGAGTGAGGCATATTTATTTCTGTGCATCAAAGCAATATTTTTTTATTTGTTCATGTATAAAATCATCCATACGCTTTCGAAAGGCGAGAACAGATGAAATTTAGAAATTTAGTTAGAATCACCTTGATAAAAACAGTACCTACATATAAGGTTTCTTAGTTCAGGATCTCAAAATAGCAATTTAGATGTGAAAAAACTGAAGGAAAACTTCTGTGTCGAAATATGGGCCCCTTTAAATGCCCGGGCCCGGTGGGAATCACCCTGTTCCCCCTCCTCTCTACAGGCATGTAAGCGTACCAGAAGTTGGGTGTCTGCCGATATATATAATATTTTCGCCCCCCCGCTAGAACTGTTCTTCTTCTCCTATGAAAGATCCAGAAAACGTTAGACAGCTAGCTACATCGTTGGCTCGGTCATTCCATCGTGCTTCGCCAATCCTGATGATACGAGTTGAAATCGAGAATGAAATTTTAATAGTTTTCCACTTTTCTATTTTTCAGCCGGCATTCCGGAACAATTGCACACAAAATTCATACATACTCGTACATTCATACATACAAAAAAATAATTTAAGAATTTTCCAATTTCTTGACTTTTGCGGAAGGTTTTCCCATTTTTTTTGTCATAAAAACCTTCTCTTGGCAATTACGAATAACTGCAAAAAAAAAAGTTTGAGTCAAATCGGCCCAGCCTTCTCAATAAATACTATACATTTTTCACACCATTTTTATATACAGTCTTGACTCGGTATTCCGGATCACCTTTAATCCGGATATCACAATAATCTGGACCACTATATATTTCCACTATGTATTCTTCAGTCCGGATTTTTTCATGAATTTTGACTCTATAATCCGTCCCTTAAGGACCACTATTAACATTCTTTTCTTTAGCCGTCTGGATTGAACTTGAAATAAACCGTTTGTTTCTGCGAGTATATCATGTCAAGGTTATAAGCGATAACAAAAGATGTTAACATTGATTTGTGTCTTTTTTCATAATGTAATATAAATTTGCTGATGAGGCCTACCTTGAAATTGAAAGATTGACTATATGCATTTCAAGTTCAACACAATAAAAATTTCTTTTTCCTCATACAAAATGTACAACGATTTGTAAGTGTATTTACTGACTAACTAGGCATTTATTGTCTTTTTTATGTGCATTTTAATGTAGCGCCTTCAGAGATAATAATCAAAACAATTCAGTTGGAAATGCAAATAATGTCTACATACAATGTTGACAAACATTTTTCATAAATACGTGTATAGTCAATATTTAAGTTTCAATAGTGAAAGTCAATAAAAAGATATTTTATTTCGGCAGCTTTTGTAAAGTGACAAAGATACTTGAATTACATGAATGGATACGTATGACTTCCATCTGCTTCTGTAATTTAAAGAAATAAAGAGGCATTGATCATGCGATACATTGCATATGATGATATGTATGATTTGCGACGAGTGGGTGAAGGTAAAACACGTGAAAAGTAAATATATGTACATACAATTTTGTTCCCAGTAGGGTACTTTGGTAGTCCGCAGTCCGCACATTTGAAAATGTCCGCAGGATAGTAGGATAAATTTGCAGACAAAGGTTATATGATGTTCAGGAGCAAAAGCGTCATCACATGCAGATGTCAATTAGCGTTAAAAGATACAAAAAGACGTTCTGGATTGCATTTTCCAGAAAATGTTAAAAACATGTCTAAAAATACTTTATTCGCTGGCAATTTAAATTGACGGGAAATCTTAATTCTTCTAATAAATCTAAATAACATACCCTCGTCTCGCTAATCAAATTCCTGCCTACGATTATGATGATGTTGAAGAAATTTTGGGCTTGTTTTGTTATACAGGGTGTCCGGAAACTGCCGCATAAACGCACCGGATTATGATTCCTCAGTTGATTTCCAGCAAAAAAGTTGTAAGGAACATACCCTCTCAGCTCAAACCTTTAGCTGCCACAGGCATTTAAATATTTTTGAAAAATTCATTTTCTTGCACGACTTAAAGCCTAATATCTCCAAAGCTAGACCAGCTAGAATAGTCAAATAAAATGATTATTACAGCCAACAAATTTATCTTTAAAATAAAACTAACCACACTAAAATCGGATAAGATGCTTGGTTTTTACAGAGCTTCAAAGCCAAACTTGCGTGATTTGACCCAAAAACAATATTGTTTTCCATCTCAATTTTCTCCAACTTCTGCCAAAGGAGGTGCTTGTACGATTTTTTTAAAAATTGGCGCATAGTCTTACGATCATATCTTTCTTACATCATTTTATTCTAGCTTCATTATTTCTAACAGTTTTAGTACCTTAAGTGCAGAAAGCTAGGGTTAATTTTGGCTCGATTTCAACATACTTTGAATAGATTTTACCAATCGCAGATTTTTAGGGGCTGTGTGAATTGAATTGTAATGAATTCGAGCTAAAATTAACCCTAGTTTTCTACACTTAACGTATAAAAACTGTTAGAAGTAATGGAGCTAGATCAAAATGATGTAAGAAAGATATGATCGTAAGACTATGCGCCAATTTTTAAAAGAATCGTACAAGCACCTCACCTTGGCAGAAGTTGGAGAAAATTGAGATGGAAAAAAAGATTGTTTTGGGTCAAATCACGCAAATTTGACTTTGAAGCTATGTAAAAACCAAACCCTTATCGGATTTTAGTGTGGTTAGTTTTATTTTACAGGTAAATTGATTGGCTGTGATAATCATTTTATTTCAGTATTCTAGCTGGTCTAGCTTTGGAGATATTAGGCTTTAAGTCGTGAAAGAAAATGATTTTTTCAAAAATCTTCAAATGCCAGTGGCAGCTAAAGGGTTAAGCTGAGGGGGTATGTTCCATACAACTTTTTTGCTGGAAATCAACTGGGGAATCATAATCCGATGCGTTTATGCGGCATTTTCCGGACACCCTGTATAATTAACTATAAAGAAGTACGTCGCGAAAAGCTAAAGTCCGCGTAATGTGCAGCTCCAAAGTGTCGCCTTCTTCCTTATATCGCTCCATGGTGTCTCGTTGCTCAGAATTTTATGAGGTGTTCTGGCGGTAATGTCTCGGCCTATTTCTACAGTTCTGCGTCTCACGTTTTTTTTGCTAATAGAGAGGCGCCCTATATTTTTTTTTCTTCGGCCGCTGGCGTCTCAGGTCGGGTATTGTATTTTTCTATTGTTTCTATTGTGGATAGATTGGCCGGGACCCCTAATCGTCATTGAAGAATCATAAAGTGGCATGTGCGCTAGTTGGCTCCCGATTATAATAATAATATCTTTGTCAGCAAATTTATCTTATTCCGTTAAGAGTTTCAACATTGCGGACAACCAAAAAGATACAAATTGTACATTGCCGAGTATTCGTGAAATGATGAATAAGTGCATAAATATATACGGGTTTGGTAAAATTTTTACAACAAAATATTTCCTTGCGATGATCAATAGAGGTTGATTGGTCAACATGATAACAAACCTAGGTGGTTGAAAAGACTAGGCGAAATAGGAATTTACAGACCAATTTCTGAACCTGCAGTCTCAGCATCATTCTCTAGATGACAGTCTCTACGAGTTTCCCTGTCTTAGAATATCGGAAACCACGAGACTGAAATCTTTATAAGATATACACATATGGGCAAAAAAATAAGTGCACCCCTCTTGTACCATTTTATTCTCGATTTTCATTGAATTTATTATTTTTTAATACTCGAAATAGGTAGTCATTATAACAACTAGGACAAAACAATTCCAAGGACCTGCCAATTAAGATGACCCTATTTTCTCAGTCCCGGCCAGTATAAACTTTAAAAAGGATAATGAGCTTGGCCAAAATAATAAGTACGCCGTATTTCTTTTTATTACTTATTTCCACAACTTGTTCAGACTTTTCATAGTAATTTGTTTTTCATTTCTTTTTGTGCAACTAACCATTGCATTGAGTGCATAATTTATTAAGAACTAAAGAAAATCAGCCGGAAGTACGATAAACTCCACACAAGGGTCTCAAGGGTAACTGACAATGACATTATTACTATTGCGAAAAAAAGTTCCCTTGGCATTATCGACGCTTATCGCGTGAAGAATTGAAATTACCGCATCTCTCCGAAAAGTAAGTCAAAGACTACAAGAAGTAAAGTAATTTTGGCGAATAGCTTCAAAGTTTCCTTTGTGATCAAAAAATTGTTGATGGTGCGACCAAATATTAAAAGGGATAGTCGTTCTTTGCCCTGATCAAACAATAAAACCGGAGGATTATTTTGTTTTAGAGATCAGATCGGAATAAATTTGATTGTAAAGGACTCCTGTTGAAATATTTTTCCTCTGACAGTAAAATCATTTCATCTATGCTACTTGACAAAGGGTTATTTCCAATGGGGCGAAAATACCATCGTCTAAGGGTTTTTTTCTTAGTTTGGTGTCATTCAGATAAGTCTAATAACCGTTACTGTGCGACTTTTCCAGTGTGGGCAAAGTTGGCTAAGAACCAATCGCATTATGCTATAACATTAATACTAGTTGGGTCTGCATTTCAGCAGGACTCCACCCCAACCTCATAAGCTGATAAGCGGGAAATAATGGGCCATATTATGATTTTATAAGTATTTATTTATCTACCGCTGGTTACACGTTTTGCCTGTGTGAAAATAGAAACCGGAAGAAAGTGAAAATGTCAAACGTGAGGTTGTCTGCATGCGCAGATGCAGTGGTGCCAAATGCGAACTGCCCGATGGTAATGCCGCGCCGCTGTATTGAGCTGAGCCGCTATTTTCCGCGAACAACTAGTTTTAATTAAATTAGTTTAAATCTACTTATTATTTTGCCCAACCTTTTTTTAGCCGACTCATACTTTTTACTATTTCCAGGAAAATGTAAGCTGTTATTTATGTTAATGGTTAATGTACATATTATTTAATTCATCTCCCATTGAGTAACAAAATATGAATAAACAATTTTATTTACTTTAATAATTACTTGGCTAAAGTGTGTTAAGAAAAATTTGTATGGGTTTACTTATTTTTTGTTTTGGCCATATGTGTACCTCCAACACGCAGTTGTTTACTTGGGGTCAGGAAATTTTCGTGAAATTCCAGGTGTCAAACTCGTATTTTTACGCTCCCAAGCAACGTAGTGAAGCGATTTCTTATGAAGTAGTCTAGGTAGGCCTGTTCGGCAGATTTTAGTACAGAGTTTCGGTTTTTTTGCAATACCCGGTACCACAAACGGTTTCCCTAACTCACAAGTGTTTTTTCAATACCGAAGGTTTTTCTAATCATATAAGCCGGGTTAAAGCCGACCAACGAGTCGGTTTTTGGTACCGAGTTAAAACCGACCGACGAGTTGGTTTTTGGTATCGATTCACTTCGACCATGAGCCGTTTTTTTAGGTTTTTTATCGGGTGAAAACCGATCGGCCGGCGAATGGGTTTTTTGATGCCGAGTTTAAATCGACCGACGAGTAGGTTTTTTTAGTACCGAGTTGAAACGGGTCGGTTTATTAGTACCCATGCTATGGATGAATGAGTCTGCTTTTCAGTTTTTTTGTTGGTGTGTATCGAGATAAAACCGACCAAGTAGTAGATTTTTCAGAACCAATTTTTTTCTTTTTTTCTTTTAATTTTTTTGAACCTGACCGATAAGACGCGTTTTCAGTACAAATACATTTCGATTATTTTTTTGTGAGAACACAGACAAATTATAGTATTGTCTTTTGCACTTCACATGGAAATATTTTATGCCTATACTCAAGTATCGCAATGAATGGATATTTTAGGAGACATGCAACACAGTAGAACTCATTTGTAATGTACGCGGACAAATGTCATTGAAAACGTAATTGCCGTCATTTGCATTTGGTATGAATTGTAGAGGTAGGTATATCAATAAAATAAAATAAATAACAGGCGCGACAATCCTGCATTGGACTAAGGCCGCAAATTGTCACTAACACATGACATCCTATTTCCAAGATCTTATCTGCTTTTTGTTGAGGTAATGAGATCAGCATCACGCTCAGCAGTGTTATTTATCCCCATAAATGGGTACTCGTTTAACATCTGAGTGAGATCGTAGTCCGTCACAAGCTCGTGAGTTCGGAAAACACCATGTTCCACGGTGAGATTCGAACTCATGACCCTGTGCACCGAAGGTACGCGCACTAACCGCTAGACCAGACAGACTACTATCAAGGTATATCAATGGATGGGCAAACAACCTATAGTGTAGTCATTACGTGACTTGAGATTGCAAAATATGGTGGTGACATTTTTTTTATTTCGTATGTTTTTTGGGGTCCTGATCTCAAATCCAGAGCTTCCCACCAAAATTTCGTTGCAGAACAGGGACGAAACCGCACAAAACCCAAAATTTTCGGAGTTTTTCCGATTTTTGGCTTAAAACTCCGAAATTGTACATTTCCACGAAAACCTGTCCATGAACATGTTAGAGAGAACTAGATTGCAGGACCAATGCGACGTTAATCTTCAAAATTTAGACATTTAGAATTGATAGTAATTTTTTTGATGTTTTTTTTTGCGATGTTGACTTGCACTGAAATTTTGATGGGAAGCTGCGCTCAGCATCCCAAAATATATAAAGAATAAGAACAACAACTTTTGCGACCAAAAATGTAAAACCATTAAATCTTAAAATTTATTTCATAATATGGAACAATATTAAAAATGGCAAATTTCAATTATCAATTGTAGTAATACCGCCCATTTTTAATATTTATGTCTCTTTGGACGCGCAACCATGTGCTCTCTAACATATTTTTGAAGAGTTTTTCACAGAAATGAATAGTTCAGAGTTAGGGCCCAAAAAAACAAAAAAAAACAGCGAACATTTTGGGGTTTTTCGCGATTATGACCTTGTTTGGAAACGATATTTCGTTGGAAAGTCTCGGATTCGTGCTCAGCACCCAAAAAAAAAAAACAAAAGAAACAAAAAGAAAAACAAAATTTTCTACCACATTTTTCGATCTCATGTACATACTAGGTTTATCACGTGCTTACTACATTATTATTATGTATGATATTGCGCATTTTCACGTGACATTTCAATATCTTATTTTTCTGGGAAAATTGTATCGTGGGAATTAGGTTTTCGTTAGGAATAAATGCCAGGTACAACCCAACAGAAAAAAATATGCCTTCTAGAGCCGAAGGAAGCAATCTAGAAACGCTTCTAAGTTGTTTGTCATGATTCTTCCTGGAAATGTTTTTGCAGGAAAGCATGCTTCAAAGTTTTGGAAAGATTATGGAGTACTTCAGCAAAGCAATTACTAATGGAATGGTAGTACCAGCTTAATGCAATTTGAGAAGTGCAATTTCGAACAGTAAGTAAGCAATGCCAAATGACGTGACTTTCGATTAACACCAATTTGATCAGCGACAAGGAAAATATCATTTCGGGCTGCCGCTGTCACCCGGCAAGCAGTGAACAATTTGCGTGGCACCAGCGGAAGAACGTAGGCGACTAGGGCGAAAAGAACTTCAGAATCGTTGATAGCGGGGAGGGGAGGGGGTCAATACCTCTCAATTATACCAATTTCGATTCCAATTCACGCAAAAAAACAGAGTCTTGAAAAAAAGAAAAATTGAATTGAATCGGCTGGCTTTTTTTTAACTTTTTTTTAACTCGGTACCAAAAACCCGACTCGTCGGTCGGTTTTAACACGATACAAAAAAATTTGAAAAAAAAACAGCTCATGTTTGAAGTGAATCGGTACAAAAAAAGCCGACTCGTCGGTTGGTTTTAACGCGGTAACGTCGGTCGGTTTTGACCCGGTACTGAAAAACCGACTCGGCGGTCTGTTTTAGCTCGATACCAAAACAACCGACCCGGTACAAAAAAAACGGCTCATGGTTCAAGTGAATCGGTACCAAAAAAAGCGACTCGTCGGTCGGTTTTAACCGTGGACAGAAAAACCGACGCGGTATCGGTACTTTAAAATACCGGTACTGAATAATCACCGGTTTTGTACCGGGATCCCAATTTTGGAATAGGGTTAAGTCTAGGAGGAAACAAAATGCTCCCTGGGGGCTAGCGCCACTCTCTGCCTCCTTTAACTACTCCATGAATAAGTAATTAATACAATTTGCGAAAAATGTACCAAATTTATAAGCTGTCTAACGCATAGTCTGACGATCATTTCTTTCTTACATCATTTTATTCTAGCTTCGTTATTTCTAACAGTTTTAATGCCTTAAGTGCAGAAAACTAGGGTTAATTTGATCTTGATTTCAATTCAATTCGAACTGCACCTAAAAATCTGCAATTTGGTAACATTTATTCAAATTATATCAAAATCGATCCAAAATCAACTCTAGTTTTCTGCACTTAAGGCATTAAAACTGTTAGAAATGACGAAGCTATAATATAATGATGTAAGAAAGAAATGATCGTTATGCGCTAATTTTTAAAAGAATCGCACAAGCACCTCTCCTTGGCAGAAGTTGGAGAAAAATAAGATGGAAAAACATACTGTTTATGGGTCAAATCACAAAAAATTGACATTGAAGTTCTGTAAAAACCAAACCTTTTATCCGATTTTAGTGCCGTTAGTTATATTTTTTAGGTAAATTTGTTGGCTGTAACAATCATCTTGTTTACCAGTCTACTTTTTGAGATCTTGAAGGTTTAGTCGTACAAGAAAATGATTTTCCCAAAAGTTCTCAAATGTCTGTGGCAGCTAAAGGGTTAAGCTAAGGGGGTATGTTCAGTACAACTTTTTTTTTTTGCTAGAAATCACATGAGGAATCACAATCCGGTGCGCTTATCCGGCAGTTTCCGGACACCCTGTATAGATAAAACCCCAAAGACTTAAGTGTTGAGCCCTGACGGGCAAATTCATTGGCAGGTCTTTTGCCATGAACCGAATGAGCAAAAATCTTTTATATTTTTTTTGTGGCAGGGGGTCTGTGTATAGTCCTCTGATTATGTGAAAAAAGTCATAATCGGTTGGACGCGATATCTCTCGTAGCGCCTGGAACTTATATTAAAGTTCATCAGCTGAATCTTGGAAAGAAGGCTGATTAGAATCACAACCAAAAGTTTTCTGTGGCCAATACGGACGATTCAAAACGAACCAAGGATTTATAAAAACGTTTTTCAATCGGAAAAATTATTGAAATGCTGAAATCCTCCTTGAATCTAAGCAATCGCCATACTGTAAAATGATTGCTTGAAGCAAAACAATTCTAATGTAATTTTAGGTCCTCAGCGGATTCGAACTCGGTTTTATTTCTGATATTCTGTAATTTCGAAAAAAATATGAATGACTTAATTAACCTTAGCCCTAACTTGAGCCTAAGCCTTTACTCCATTTCTATCCCTTACCCTAACATTCACCCTAATCTTATTTTCGTTAATGCAATCGTTAAGCCTCACTGTTTACTCAATATGCGATTTAAATTACTTCCATATTTCCATATCGAGCCTAAGTCAACCCCAAACGATTAAAACACGATCCCCGGAAAATGGAAGCACCAACTAAACCTTATTCTCATGTGTTCTTATCCGAACCACAAAAATATGTTAAAATAAATGGAATCGTACGATGGGGCCATAGGCCATAGGCCGAAATTAGCATCGGTCTTTTGACTTAAATTAGAAATAACGAAGAAAATGTGATACCGTTATGGAATCTAGACAAAATTCACGAACTTTTAAAATTGCTTGCCGCAAAGCCCTAGTTTGATATTAACATTTCGCACTGTAACTTTTAATACATTTTCGAACGTCACTAGAACGGTAAGTGGGTGGTGGTCCCGCATGTCGTGGTAGGGGTCGTCCCCTAATCGCTCCATCAAATAAAGCATTGAAAAGGTTTGCAACAGACAACCGTCAAAACAAACTCTAGTATGCAAACATTTGTATGTTCAAATATTCGTACCAAGGTGTGCGCTTCAAGTATATCGAAAAATCGGATTTGAAGTTTTTTTTTGTTTGAAGGTATAAAAAGGCCACCTTTCCTCCTCATTATACTCTGATCTGCAACGAAACTCTCGCGAATTATTTTCAGGGGCCAAAAATATATAGAAGACGAAACAAACAATGTGTGTCGGTATTTAAAATTATAATCAACGACGAAAGAAAATTTTGTCTACATACATAAATGCAAACGACTTAACTTCGAATAATCTTAAATTTACCCATTCTAGGGTATAGGTAATTATGGTTCCCACCATTTTAGTTATTTCGCAACAGCGAACAATACAATCAATTATTATTATTTGTTTAAAGAGAATTTCCATTCTTTTAAATTTGTTCGTTCATTTTGAATGAGTTTCTCTTATTATTCTCTATTTCTAATAATCGAAATTGGTAGTTCTGTATGTCATAAACATCGACTCTCTATACGAAGATCGTTTTAGTTTTCTTTGATTAACTAATGGAAATGAACACACACGTATATATTCATATGAATCGATCTAAACTTTTACTAGCTACCAATCCATCAATTTCGCGAATCGCCTTATTGGAATAATTGTGATTTTGTTGTTTGCAATTTTGATAGATTATACATATCGATTTATTGATGGGAGAGAGTAAAATATTTCTTTAAGTGATGCTTGATGCTGATTCTCAATTGAAGCTGTCAATTACAACTAACTTTATTGTTGTTATTGTATTATTGTGCGAAAAGAATGCCTTATTATAATGTGCAATTAAAACTAAAAATGATATTCGCAGGGAACGTATCAAGGAGGATACATTACTTTCTAGTTGTGCATTTGTATCAATCGTCGGTCGAGAAGGTAGAACTTTTTGTGGAATAGTGCGCTACTTAATTGGATGTTGGATTAAGTGCAACGTATCACTTGAAAAAGATTTTGACACACCTTATGCTCTTTACTAATCACTATATTTATTTTCGCACGAAATAACTTTGATATTTGTTTGTTTATTTTTTGTAATAGGAAAAAAACTGGCAAGCTAGTATTTAGGGCATTATATAGCATTCAAAACCTAGCGCAATTTTGTCTATACTATAATAACCTGTTTTTTTTTACCATAATTTCTTCTAAGTATTATTTTATATTTAATTCTACAAATATCTTTTTGGCTTTTGATTTGGATTTCTCCAAAATTAATTTAATATTTTAATAATACTTATCATTAAATATCAATGGTACACAAATGGCACTTACCTATAAAGAAAAAAAAAAATACAATTAGATTTTTGTAAAATATAATAAATACAACAAAAATATTTCTATGACTAAAAGTTATTGCATTTAAATCCCAAAAACTCACGCATTAATTTTTTTGTTGAAATCGTTTAAATTAATTTCAATCACAATAATTCATAAGTTTACCTCTGGATAGAATAACAAAAAGTTTATCATTTGCATTATTGGTCTCTAAAAATGTTAGTCGCAAAATGTAACACACTGACTGACTGACCATCTTTGATTTGCAATACCTAAAAATCACCGGTACCAACAAAACCATTGGTACCTTTCCCCGACAAAACTAACTAATTCATTGCGCCAAACATCCTGGCAAACAAGAGAAAGAAGTGAAAAACGAAAGAATTAAGGCAGTAACACTGAGCTTATGATTACAATGGAAAATTAATCCAAATTAACGATTTTTTTATTTTTTTTAAGAATGTACCAAATGTTGAATATCAAAATCTGAAAATATTTTTTTCAGGAGGAATGGATGTCGACTTAAACGAGCGGACGCCTGTACTGATATTCTGTTTCGTGTTACAACCGAAGATGATCATCACATCATATATTCGTTTATGTTCGCAAAGTGCAGCGAGTTGCTAGCATTGTATAAGATATACAAAAAGTTAAAATTAAATATCCCAACACGAAGGGATGGACCAAAATTACGTTATCCTAGAAACAACGCATATACAGTGCTGGAAAAAAAAGTTGCTCAAGCCCTTTTTTAGCCATAAAAGACAATTAATGATAAAAGTTGGTAGGTATTTTTTGTTATTTGATTTATTGTGTCAGTTGAACCAGTATTAAGACAAATTTTTGTTAAAAAATAATTTTATTTGTGATTTCGAGGGAGAAATTAGATAAAAGTGGAAATAGGGATTTTTTTACCTATAAAAAGATTGTTTCGTAATAATAAAGTCAATTTTTTTGGTGTTTTTTTTATATTTTTATTGGTTCTGAAGACATAATAGTTTAACATTAATATTTTGTTGGACCACTCCTGGCGTCGATTACTGCCCCACCTCTGATTCATCGACTCCAATACGAATGGAGGTATGAATGGAGTCCGGGCGCTTCTTGGCCACTTCAACTTTTATGCTGGACCGGTATTTTCGATGAGATTCAAGTCGGGGCTACACGAGGGCCAATCTAAAACGTCAACATTCCTTTCTTCAAAGTACCTCTTGACCTTTAAATATAAAAAAATATAAAAAAAATTTTTGTAATATTTTATGATGTGGTTATTAAAGTTTTGACTTTTTTGTATTTAATACTTACTTCCTTTGCAGTGTGACATGGCGCATTATCCTGCTGGAACACAAATCTTCCGGTATCACCAAATAGCTTTTACACACAAGGCTCCAGCTCGCCTTATAGGACGTTTAGGTAGACCGAAGCTGTTACTTTTTAATGAATAAATCATATTCGGACCCTATTGTCTCCCGAAAAACAGCCCCACATTATAACTCCTTCTAACTTAACAGTTAGCGCCTCCATGTACTCATCACTAAGCCTTTCCCGAGGATCCCGCTGAACTAGAAGTCTCCCGTCACCTAAATACAGCTTAAATTTGGACTCGTCTGAAAAAATGGCTCCATCTTATATCTCCTGAGTCCATTGAATGTGCTTCTCAGCCTACCGTAAACGTTTTCGCTTGACTTTTAATTGAAATTCTGGTTTATGCACAGGTTTAAGCGCAAGTAATCTAGCTTATACGAGCCTGTTACTTACCATCCTCGCCGAAATTCGACTCCTAGTTGCTCAAACTAGATTATTCCTAATGTCCGACGATGTCTTAAATCGATGTCGACAGCTCAGTAAAATGATGAAGCGATTTTCCAAAGGCGCAGTTTTCTTAGGTCGTCCGGAGCCTTTTTTCGGTTTAGAGGTGCCTCCTCCCCCCAATTTTTTTTCAAATGCCATTCCACAATGCGTTGAGGAATATCCACTATTTGACCTATTTAACGAATGATTAGATTTTCTTTCGCCAAAACCAAAATATTACTCAATAGTTCTGGACTAACGTGTCTCATTTTTCCATTAAATTCAGCCTCTTTGTCAAAACCCCCTAATTTCGCCAAGTGATTCAACCTCATTCATAAAATTCAAACTATTAATAGACCGTTTATATGTCCTTTGTTTTTATCTGGCCCACTGAAAAGTTGTAATTCCAATAACTTTTAAGAATATTAGGAAAAATGGCCATAAAAAGGCTTGAGCAACTTTTTTCTTCCAGCACTGTATTTTCGTTCATAGATATACATGTTTCCAATTGTAAATAATCCGGATACATTTTGACCAACCATATGTATGGGAAAATAATTCGTCACAATACCGTGAGACTTATGTTCGAATTTGCGTCCGATGGTGGTGTCAACAATGTCTCCAACTTTATATTGAAGTGAAAGTTTCCGCATGCACATTTAAATGTCACTTTTAATGGAAGGCGACCAACATAAACGTAAACTATAACGAAACGACTAACAAAAAACGGAACCCATTTCATGAAAAGCATGTACGAGTACCATGCTCCAGCAATGCATGATACTGAGGCTGCAAGAACTATTAGCGCACTAAGTTAAAAGTCGACGATCGATATGCCTCGTTTTGGCATGCGAGACATTCCGTTACTTATACATAATAAACTTGAAGTATGACTGGTCTCACGAGTTTTATCGTTTATTACATAACAGAATTAATAACGTGAGCCCATGTAAGATTCGAATGAGCAGAAAAAAAAAATAAGTTAAAAGGCAGATATCAAATCAAATATTCAGTGATTTGTTTGATATTTTTAATATATTATTCATGTATGCAGTTATTTTGAAGAAGATTTCAAAGATTTTGTAAAATAATGAAGATATTTTGATATTTTAAAATTAATGTGCGATTAAGTGATTAATATTCATAAAATCCATGTAACTATGTACCTTAATCTGATATTGTCATATAAAGTGAATTTAAATATTGTGGACATTTGTGTAATATGTAATAAGTTTTGCTTGTCCGGTACATCGTTATACATAAATGCATAAGACAATGCTGAATTTAGGTCAAACAGAATTTGAATCGCTATAGTGCATTAAATGAATTTAAGAAACAACATGTATCCAATTGATTGTCGCATAGGGACTAAAAAGTAGTCTGACTGGTCTAGCGGTTAGTGCGCGCACCTTCGGTGCACAGGGTCATGAGTTCGAATCTCACCGTGGTTCATATGGTGTTTTTCGAATTCACGAGCTTATGACGGACTATGATCTCACTCAGATGTTAAACTAGTACCCATTTATGGGGATAAATAACACTGCTGAGCGTGATACTGATCTCATTACCTCAACAAAAAGCAGATACGATCTTGGAAATAGGATCCTGCGGCCCTAGTCCAATTTTGGATTGTCGCGCCTTTTATTTTATAGGGACTAAAAATAATATTTCCACACAAATGTATTTCTATTAATGCTACAAAATATACGTAAAAACGGATGGAATTGGACCATGGGAACATGGGATATGGTTACAGACATAAACATTGAATTTATTAGCTCTAGCTCCGTTACCTTTATACCAAATTTACACAAAATACCTTATAGGAAATGCTTTCGATTAGTCCATGCCATTTTATGCCTTTCTATAAAATTGCATATCGATCGATAGAGCCTATCACGAGAGATTCAGTGAATAGGTGAACAGCATTGTGAAACGCCCTTACCAAGGTTAATATTCCTTATATTTCCTGTTTGGATAAAGCTATTCGCATGAAATTTGCAGACATATTCCTTATGTAATTTCCAAAGAATCCTAATATCCGTACCTATAGCGTTTTAAAAAACGAAGGGGGTACCGTCAACTTAACTTTTACGACTCATAACTCCGTTACCCTTACTCGAAAGTAACTGATATGAAATGTGCCCTTTGATTTGAGTACCCACACGCCCATATCTGATAAACAATAAAAAAGTCGATTTTTTTCACCCCTTCAAGGAAACCCCATCATCTTTGTCCTACCAAGTACAATGGTATTGTGCCAAAGACTGTAACCATTCTACACACTTCTACCAAGTTTGATGTCAATTGATTGAGCCTTTCGACAGTTACTTAGTTTAGACGGATGGAGGGACAGACGGACAGAAACAAATCCGTTTGTATAAAGGCTTTTTGACAAACATTTTCTTCATGGGCATTTCATGTGAAATTCATACATATACTGTCAAAATTTTGATGGTCGTGAAATCGAATTCGCTTGGTGGTATTCACTTCACTTGAAAGTCTCTATAACGGTATTTGACGTTTCGCCAGCGAAAACAATGTAGTTGTACTTTATTTCACAGTGAAAAGGTGTAATTGACATTCAATTAGACCACGAGTGTACATTTATCATAAATTTAGTGAATAAAAGGCAAGTCTCCACGGCACATTTTTCACGGGAGACATAAATGCAAGTTTTTCGCTCGGTGAACTCAGTACATACCTTAAACCCTAAAAATGGATGAAATCCGACCATTGGGTCATGGGCTGCTATACAAACCCATCCCTCCAAATAAGGTTCTTCTAAGAAAAACTTTTTTATTTCTTCGCCAATTCTAATCAAACCTTCCATTGAAACCATAAAAACATTCAAACTATTAGCTCGAAAGAAAGTAAAGGGTATCCAAATTTCGGCCGCACCCGAAATTAGCCCCAAGCGGTTTTATCTTTTTTCCGAAAAACCCTTATAAAATCGATTTGCGTCGGTCCGTCTGTCCGATCGTCTGTTCACTAAATAACTCGCGAATGACTCAACGGATCGACATGAAATTTGGTAGGTATGTGTAGTCGTGCTCTATGGCCATGATCGTTCGGTCGCCTCTCTGTGATATAGATATTCATAGAGAAACGAGTGGGAAAGTTCTTTGGTAAGAATACCGTAGAAGTTGGTTGTATAATAAAGAAAACAGGGTGTCCCCGAAGCGGTAAAAAATTTACGATTTTTTTACTTTTATCGGAGATGGGCGTGTGAGTACTCAAATCAAAGGGTACGACGAGTAACGGTAACGAAGTTATGGGTAGTAAAGTAGAGTTTACAGTAGCCCCTCCGTTTTTCTAAACCGCTATATGCACGAATATGAAACTTTGCACAAAATATTGGTTAGTATGAGCATATATACGCTAAATACTAAGCAGGATGTTATTTCCCAAGAAGAAGAAAATAACAGTAAATTTGAGAAATTTTAGTTTGTGCGTGTGTATAGCCCTCGTGGGATTGTAAGTCTGAAAATTTTGAGTAGGATTTTTTTTTAGAAATACTATAAGGAATATATATATGCCCGAATTTTCATTCAAATATCTTTATTTGAACCGAAAATAAAGCGAAACTAATATTTGGTAAGGGCGTTTCACATTGGAAGGCTAAGTGATATTCCTCTGTTTACTAAATATCTCGTTATTAGCTCAACCGATCATGAAATTTGGTAGAAATGCTCCGTAAATTCGTCGTGCGTTCATAACTTTCTTTGGCATGCGATTATCGTCCATACGTTGAACATGTTGTGTTTTTGGCATTGTATGTATGTTTGTGGTTCTGGCATCTTGTATGAGGACATTTTTGAGCATTCGCGACTACGTGTTTCCATTTTCTCAATGAAAGAAGCAAAGCAGTTAAAAACCATTTCCTGGACACCCTGCATTATGTATTTTAAAATTGAAGAGGTGCTAAATTACACAGATCTGAAAAACGCCAAATAAGGGTTTAACCACTATTTTATGCAAAACAATTCTCCAAGGTTAAATTAAATGTCACTAACATTCCAAAATCTTGTCCAAAAGATCATCAGAATAGAAAAAAAAAGACTAAGAAGAAGAAGATCACAGTTGAGCAGAAAGAAATGTGCAATAGAGACAGAAATAAATTGACTTTTCCTAATTTCAACAACCTGTAATCCCTATGCCGAACACAGTTTCTTTACCTTTTCTACAAAAAAAAAGTATCTCATCGCAAACATTAAATTCAATTCAACATTTTATCAACTTCACACAAAAAAGAAAAGTCCACCAATTAACCTGATTAAGCTAAATGTAAAGTGTGTTGTACAAGTATAGTTTAAGAATCGAATTCAAGGACAAATTTCTATGTTTAAATCTAAATTGAAATCGATTGATACCATCTTAAAACCCAGAAAAATGAAGTTACCACCTGCTGTTAATATGTTATGTATTCCCGCAGACAGCATAGGTAGTAGATATCAGTAGTATGCATGCACGCATCACCATTGCGTAAGAGTTGGCGGTAAAATTGAATTAACGTACCGGCAATGTTTCATTGCTTCAAGGTGAGTGGCATATTTTCTCATTACGCGATGAGAACAGACAAAAAAGTAACAATATTACCCGGCAGCAATTATTATTATACGCAAGAAGTAATAGGTACTCTGACGATTGGCGGTTGGTAGTATGTATGTAATAATAATATAATAATAATCTGTTTCCGTTGTCTGAATGAATGTTATGAAGTTGGCGTTTACTGTTTTGATAAATTTATACAGAATGTTGGGCAAATCTATAATATCCGTAGTGCTAATAGTTTTTTAGGGATTAAAAAGTGAAATGTTAGTTATAGACTTGCGTGTGGAAACACTTTATTTTTTCCTCCTACACTGAAAGAAAAAGGTGCCCTGAAGCAATGAAATTGTTCATTAAAGTAATGAATATTTACACCGACATCCAGCTTCATAAGTGTTGACGACATCTATTTTACTTCTGCTCTGAAAAGTCATCAAAAATTACCTACCTACTTATAGTGGGAATCGATCCCGGGACCCTATGATTTGAAAACATGCGCCCTGTCTACCTACACCGACCAGACTATATGTTACGAAGGTTTATAAAATACGCTTAAAGCGATAGTGACATCAATTATGTACTACTATGCACGATGTCATGTAATTAATGAACAATAACATCAAATTTTGTTTTATTTACTTACTATCGCGGCTAATGTATGGGTTCATAGCCGGAATGTACAATGCATAAGATTCTATTGAAAGTTCATTGTGTTCAAGTTCATGATCGCTTTACATTAAGTTTAAATTTAGTTTTCGTTAGTATAACGACCGGTGTTTCGTAAAATAGATGAACTCTGTATTATTTTAAGGAAGAGAAGGTTTGGTTACTATGAACTAATTCATCATGGTAATGAAAAAAAGTCTATACTCCTAGTTCATTAATACTATGATGATTTTTTTTAGTGTAGTTTTTAGGAAAATCCGTGTGAAGCCTAGTATTGATCTCGAGAGAGAAACTTTTGTCCGCTGCGATTTTTTCAATGAAATGAATTGTTACTATAGTGGAATATGTGGGGAATGCTGGGAAATTCCATCGTGAAAAGTGAAATGACCGGGGGATCGAAAAAAAATACATAAAATGGCGAGAAAAATTATGGAACTGTATAGTATTGACTTCGAGCGTGAAATTTTTGTCCGGTTGTACAATGCAAATGTATTGTTACTGTCGTGGAATACGTGCACCGAGAAAAATAACATCCCTTAAAATTCAATCGATATCCCTTTGAAATCGAGTTACATTCCTATTAAATATAATCCTTTCCTTTTAAATAGATATCTCTTTGATACAAATTCATTCTTTTTAAATTAATGGGAAATCCTTTAAATCCAAATTTTCAATGGGAAATCTTTTTAAAATGAAATGAAATCGCTTTGTTTACATAGAAAATTGTCATTTTTTTTTTGGTTTACACTCGCAGTCGGTCGGCAGTGTGGTAGAGCGATGTCACAATGTATGGTATAAATTACAAACGTCGACCCGTATAGTCTGTGTGGTGTAGTTGGTAGGGGCGTTAGTCTTCAATTCATAGGGCCGCGGTATCGAATCCCACTGTAGGTAGGTAATTTATTATGCATTTTAGAGCGTAGAGAAGTAAATAAAATGTCGCCAACACTTATAGCGAGGTTAATACAAAACTCATTTATGAGTAATTATGTTCTTTCCCTGTGAAAATTACTCCTTTTGGTGTAATTTAAAGTATTCTTTTGAGTTCATGTATTTGGAAAAACAATGAGATTTCCTTTTAATTTAAAAGCATGGACTCTTTTAAATTAAAGGGAAATCTTTTTGATTTATGGTTGTGACCTGATTAAATTGACACTGCATCACTTTAATTTAAAGTGATCATAGATATACTTTCAAAAGGAATATCTTATTATTTCAAAGGGATTATACAATGATTCAAAGGGAAACAAATATGAAGCAAAATCATATTTGAATCTCTTTGAATCATATGCGTATTTTTTGAATTTACAGGATTTTTTATCTGAGTGTGGAGTGCCCCAGCATTCCCCAGGAAATCCCGTGGGCCCACGGGGCCCAAAAGCCACATGAAAGATTTCTCGAACCATAAAAACAGCACAGCATGACTACGATAAACAATATTCCGACTATTGCTATAGTAATAGATATAGACTATAGATATTTTTTGTAGAAAGCCTCTACGCTCAAAACATTTCATATTGTCCGAACATTTTTGAAAGCTCATCAGACAATCAGATCCTCAAATTTTTAGTGAAAACTATACTTCTATGGTTGAAAAAAGTTTCTCTATATGCTTACAATCATTCATAGTTGAGGAAAACGTTGGTCTTCTTTCACAATTCACTCGACAAAGCTCTAAATCAGTGCATTTTCCATAAATAAATGTACACTGAAAACACATGACTATGGCCCATTCTCTCGTAGATCTTATAGAATGGTTAGTCTTATCGCCTAGAGAAGACAGACACAATATTCAAAAAGCTTCTCCATTATATTGAATTGATTTTTTGTTAATTTTGCAATTTGTTATGTTATCTTTTGCTTATTTACGCTGTTGGATGAAAGTACGCAATGATTTTTTCAATCTAAGATGATGGCGTAACCAAGCAAAATATGGCGTAGCTATGCAAAATAAACAAAAATTCCATTCAATACAATGGAAAAGCTTTCTGAATATGGTGTGTGTCTTCTCTACGCGATAAGACTAATCAGCCGACAGGTACTGAATAAGAGCTATCAGAAACCCGGCCTTTGTGCTGTTGTTTTTGTGAAAAGATAAGTTTCAAAATTGTTCTGCTTAATTTACTGTAAATTTATCTAAAATGAGAAGTCGGCTTTAGGCTCTATGCACACCTTATAAGCCTCCATCACGGAATAAATGATCCTGATATGCCTGGTATTGCTGTAACTGGAGCTGTGGTTTGTTTCACCCACCCTCTTTGTTGCAAGTACCATATGGCCAAAACGATCCTCTAGGACCCTCTGCAAATATACTATCTTAATCGATTTTTTTTATCTATTGGGTGTTTATACCGGACTTGTGGATTGCAGTCCACATGAATTATCAAACACGAACAAAATAGTTCGCGAGTGGTTAAAAACTCAGTTCAAACTAATTAGTACCTACGGCCTGTATATGTCGTTGAAGACTAAAATATTTTATTTTGCTAACGGTATATACACGGTCATTAGGGTTGTGGTGCTTAGGCCACATTTGGTTTGAACGGACTCTTGCCAGGGGTTTGAGGCTGGGCTACGTACAGCGTATATAAAGTAGGTGGTGCACACTCTCTTCCTCTTCTTCGTCATCACAACTTCTGCAAAAGTCGTTGTGAGGAGTTCGGAGTCTTCTTGCGTGCTCCTCAATAGGGCAATGCCCCGTTATTACCCATACCACATTACGAATAGGATTTCTGTCCAAGGACAGCAGCATGTTAGAACGAACATCGTCTAATTTTGGCCAGGTCATTCTTGTCGTTGCGCAAGTCCAGCCATTAGTCCATCCCAAGATTCCCTTGACGGGATCAAGCTACCAAAAAAGTGATTGGGAACAATGTTGTCAGTCGATGGAGGTAGATTGCGAAGTATCGATGAGTGCCCATAATCCAGCGCTCGCCATAGGCCCGTTTCACGTAGGCCTAAGTCCGTGTATGCGACCATCCGTTGACCAAATATTCAAATGAGAGTAGTCCCAGCACCATATCTAATCCGAATGAAGGTGGTGTGCGAAAAGCTCCTACTGGCTGGACCCACGATCGTGATTTGGTAGTTTATACAAAATTGTACGAAACTGAGGTCTTCAACGAAATAGAAGACATATCAATTTTTTGATACTTAATATAGCGATTGATGAAATCAATAATTTAACGGACGTTACAACAAGAACGCCATTCTCAATATAAAAATGCAAAGATTCAAAGTCAAAATTCAAGTTATTTTAAGTAAGACGTTCATAATTTTAATAGAAACACTGTAACGTTAAAATCATGTTTAAAAACATACACTCGAAAAAATTTTACTCCAATAAATAGGAGGAAACTTTTTTCCTTCTATTATATTAGTAAATTTACACCACGATATGAACGAGAGTAATTTTACGCTTTACGGTGTAAATATTTACTTTAAAATTGGTGTAAATCTGCAAACGGTAAAAATGTAAATTTACCCGTTATTCCCGCGGCCAAGAGCTGCCACACCCCATTCGGTTCAAGAGCAAAAAAGCGCTACAACAACAACAATAATATGATGCTCACACGAACGCACTTCGGACGTAACAGACTAACTGCACTCAGAACAAGCCACTTGTGAGATACAGGAAAATGCAATTAATGCACAAAAGTATTGTAATACACTCAGTTTTACACCAATGCAGGTGTAATTTTTTACACCAAAATAGTAATATTACATCAAAATTACAACTTCCAATTGGTAAATATACACTGAAAATGTAAAGTTACACTAAAATAGAGTAATGACACATCTTCACAACAAATGTGGTAAAATCTGTGTTACGTTACACTATTTTGTGGGTTTACTAGAAATGTCGTTTAAAAATAAACGTTTAATGTAATTTTGCGAGACAAAAAGTGTAAAATTCAACGAGTTTTCGATGTAAAATTCAACCTTGTTTTTACAGTGTATGATTTAAGCGTGTTTTCGATTGATGGCACTCTGCTTTTTTCTCAGTGTAGGGTGCCCCCTCAAGAATTCGGCGGGAGGGCCCCGAGTGATTGCTTTCATTGATATTTAGTCCAACTTCCGTTGTGGTGTTATTGAGGTTATGCAGAAGGCTTTCTGCATCACCCAATCTTCGAGACATGATGTTGATGTCGTCGGCGTACGCTACTAATTGAGTCGACTTGATGAGTTGCGTTCCGCTGCTGTCCATATCCATGGCTCGAATTACACTCGCCAAAGCAAGGTTGAAGAGCGTCGGCGCCAGCCCATCGCCCTGCTTGAGTCCAGTACGAGTTTCAAATAGGTCAGTGAGTTGGTTCTGCACTCTGACCTGCGAGACAGTATTAAGGTACGTTGTCCTCGACGCGGCCGCACGACAGCGACTTGCTCATTCCATATAAAAACTCGTTTCTCTCTCATTTTAAAAACGAGTTTTTATACGGAATGAGCTAGTCGCTGTCGTGCAGTCGTGTCGAGGAAAATGTACCTTTAGTCATCGTCATCCTTGTGAGTCGCACTAACTTTGCCGTTATACCAAAATGCAGCAAAATGTTGTACAGTACACTTCGATCGATACTGTCGTATGCCTGCTTGAAGTCGACAAAGATTTTATATACGTCGATGTTATATTACCATCACTTTTTTATTATTTGGAGCGACTGTATGGCGAGACTCACCTTCTCTACTGTTGGGGATTGAACGGGAGGGCCTGGTTCAGCTAACTGCTCAAGAGCTGGCTCCGTGGAGGAGGTTGGTGGTGTATTGAGGAGCTCTTCGAAATGCGAGGCCCATTGTTTGTTCACGCTTTCGATGTCGCTGATGATGTTGCCATCCTTGTCCTTACATAGGCTTGTAGGTTCTTGATATTATTTATAAGTTTGTGCGCCTGTCTACTGTTCTTACTGGCTAATCTTTGGTTTATTTAAATCAAATTCGATTCAATTTGTAAAAACCTAGTGTCGCATGAGTTTGCATAAAAAACAAATATTTCCCAAACCTTGCCAATTTACAAATTTTGCTAGATAACCAAAAAATTATTTTATTATCGATAATATGGCTTAGACAACTAGCGCGCCAGGCTATCTAAATCGAGGCCCTTTCAAATTGCTCTCGTTTTACGTAACTTCAGTGAATTTTAGTACGCTGGAAACAATGAAATTCTTTTTTTACGTTGTCTTGTACATGTCATGGCCTTTTTCCCTGGCCAATTTCGCAACACTAACGTGCAGATCGAAATTCACAAAGTCTTTTAGGCCACGATAAACAATATGGTTCCAAGTCCGCTGAAAACCTATACAGCAACAAAAGTCGTATCAGATTGTCTACATTCAGAAGCCCATTCAGTGAAGTGTATTTGCACGGTAGTACTCGTATACTACGTAAACTTACCTATGGGAAGGTATTGGCAATAAGAGCAAACTGATCTTTTGTTAAGATTCTTGTTTGTTTTCTCTTTTGTTGTACACAACGTGAACGCGAACAAACGAAAAGAATAGTGTTCAAATAACAAACTAAAATTCCAACTGTCCGCGAAGACGTATACAATTGGTTAAAATGAAACCGGGTTGGGTAATGCGATTTGGTCAATAGATTCATGACGGATTCAATTGCACTTTCAAGGTAAATATAAAATACATAATTGCAAATTTTCAAGTTGTTAATTTCACTTTTGGTACGTTACGGATATTTAACGCTGAATCGAATTTTCAGTTGGCGTACTTCGCGGACCTTGATATGCTTTTGTGATTAATCATTACCAAGAGTCGTTAGATAAAAGTGACATTCATAAAAATACCGGCGTACAGAGGGCTCCGCCTGCAATACGAGGGTTTTTTAGAATTTTAATGCATAGTGAATATTGTTTGTACATTACCTATATTTTATAAGCAATAAATAAGAATTGTGCACAACATTAATGAAATGCCTCCTTTGAATCTATTTTTGGATTGGTCTTATTAAAGGTGGAACAGAATGAAAGGCGCTAGAAAATAGATTTATTTACTATTTACCCAGTTTGTATAAAAGTACTCCAAGGCAAATCTACAGGCATTTTTCGATTTAAGATTGCTGATGGCCTTTGACCAAAAAGAAACTCGGGCAAACGTAAGGATGGCTTGGCTTTATATATAGACTGAATTTGACCAATCTTTGTGCGAAGTTTCATATCGATCCCTATAACGATTTAGAATAACGGAGGTCGAAAATGGAGTTTAACTTTAAACGCCAATAACTTTTTTACCGTTACTCGAAACTGGAAAATTTTAACTGATATGAGATGTAATCGTTTAGATCTTTGATTTAAATACCTATACGTCAATCTCCGATAAATACTAAAAAAGTCGACTTTTTTCAAACGTTCTCTGTTATCTTCTTCCTACCAGCTTCTAAGGTATTTTTGCAAAAGACTGTAACTATTCTACACATTCCTACCAAATTGCATGACAATCGGTTGAGCCGTTCGCGAGTTACTTAGCGAACAGACGGACAGACGGACGGACAAAATCGATTTCATAAGGGTTTAAAAAAAAAATTCTAAAAAACCCTAAAAATGCATTTTGATTTAGGATAAAAATATATTTATATATCTTTTTTGTTATTAAAAATTATATAAATTTATTGAAATGGACCCTTTTAATATATCATCACCAATATGCCAGAACCGCGAAACTACCAAATTATACACTCCCAGTCACTTGAATAGGGACAAACTTTTCGAGAGTCTCAAAATATCCTTTTCCTTGCAGCGGAGAGCATAACTCAGTATTTGCTTTCAAAGGCTATTATGTTGCTCATAGTTTGCGAGAAAAAAGAAACATTTAATAACAACAGTTATGTTTCATCAACATTATGCTGATGCACTAATAAATTCTATGTTCAAAATTGGGTCACTTGAATAGGGACAGCTGCGATTCGGTCGTTATTTCGAAAGTGCTAGCGTCACATCCTAACTGTTTTTGTTTTAATCCTCTCAAATTAAGTTTTGATTTTAATTTTTGTAAGTTTCGATAATCATGGGTAGAGGAAAAGCATTAAATACCGCGAAAATGGCTCAAATCGATGTTTTGCGAAATAAACAATACAGTTTACGCGAAATTTCGAAATTAATAAAAACGAGACCGAGGCTAATTTCGGGCGCGGCCGAAATTTGGATACCCTTCGCTCCCCTCGGGCTAAAAGTTTTTTGGGGCGTATCTTTGACTTTGACTTGTGTTTAGTCCTCCCCGCTTCCATGCTTTCCCTTGAATTTTTACATAAGTGCCGTGGCGAAGATTTAATGGGAGAAGCGGGGGATGTGGGTTTCTTAGAAGAACCAAAGGGGGGGGGGGTGTACGGCAGCCCTACGAACGCATGGCCTTTCCATAAATTTTTACGTATGTTTGTGGCATCAATTAAAACACATTTCTATGAGATTTGGTTGAAAATGGTGGATACATAAAAAAGTTTTTCTTCGAAGAACCTAATTTTGGGGTTGGGTTTATATGCCAGCCCCACGACCCCATAGTCCGATTTCATTTATTTCCACGTTTGTTATGTGGCATAAATAGAAATATAATTTTCTGAGGTTTGATTGAAATTGGTGTGCAAATAAAAACGTTTTTGCTTCGAAAAATTTGATTTGGGGGGCTAGGTTTGTATGGTAGCCCCATGACCACATGGTCCGACTCCATCTATTCATACATATGTTTTGTGTCATTGATAGAAACACATTTGTGTGAAGTTTTGTTGAAATTGGTGTATAAATAACAAAAAATTTCTTAGAAGAACTTAATTTGGGGAGCTAGGTTTGTATGACAGCCCCATGACCCCATGGTCTGATTTGGTCAATTTTTACATATGTTTTGTGATATAACTTGAAACACATTTGTGCGAAATTTGATTGAAATCGATGAGAAAATAAAAAAGTTTTCCTTAGAACAACCTAATTTGGGGGTCTTGGTTTGTATGGAAGCCCCACGACCCCATTGTCCGATTTGGTCGATTTTTACATATATTGTGTGTCAGCAATGAAAACACATTTGTGTGAAATTTTATTGAAATTGATGCATAAATAAAAAAGTTTTTCTAAGAAGAACCTAATTTTGGGGGGTAGGTTTGTATGGCAGCCCCACGACCCCCTTGTCGGATTTCAGCGATTCAAACATACAAACTGTCTGCAACAAAAAGAAGCATGTGTGCAAAGTTTCAGCTCCATAGCTTTTAAACTGGCCGAGCAAAACGCGTCGCAACAGACAGACAGACGGACAGACGGGCAGACGGACAGACGGACGTCGTCCAATCGACTCAGCTCGTCACGCTGATCATATATATACATATTTTATATGGTCGGAGATGCTTCCTTCAATGCGTTACAAACTTCATGACAAAGTTAATATACCCTTTCACTCTATGAGCGAAGGGTATAAAAAGTAAATCAGTTGTGTTTAACCAGTTAAAAAATAAAAGTGGATATGGACGAAACATGAAAGGGCGTACGCGAGGTGCCCAAACCGCCAAAGAGAAAAGGGCAATTCTGCGAGCCGCCTCTAATTTTGCACTATCAGCGGCTATAGTTGGAGCTAAAGTCGGCGTTACAGCTAGTGTATCAACAGTGCAACGTGTAATAAAGAATTCCTCACACCTAAAACGAAAGAAAATTCAAGAAAATTAAAATAAAAAACACCGTTAGACGCAAAGAAAGAAAAGCCTTCCTCTGGATTTTGCTCGCCAGTCATGTCATGGCGACAGGGGTGGAACAGGGTAGTTTTTTCGAATGAAAAAAAGTCAACCTGGATGGCCGAGATGGGTTCCATTTCTATTTCCACGGTCTACGTAAAAACGAACGGTTTCTGTCAACGCATCATAGCAGAGAAGGTAGCGTCATGGTTATGGGAGCTGTCTTTTATCTTTTTCTGAATTTTCTTTCGTTGTGGGTGTGAGGAATTCCGTATTACACGTTGTACTGTTGATAAAGTAGCTGTAACGCCGACATTAGCTCCAATTATAGCCGTTGATAGTGCAAAATTAGAGGCGGCTCGCAGAATTGCCCTTTTCTCTTTGGCGGTTTGGGCGCCTCGCGTACACTTTTCACGTTTCGTCCATTTCCACTTTTATTTTTTAAATAATTAAACACAACCGATTTACTATTTTTTTTCACTATTTTCGAAATTTCGCGTAAACTGTGTTGTTCATTTCTCAAAACATCGTTTTGAGCCATTTGAGCGGTATTTAATGCTTTTGCTCTACCCATGATTACCAAAACTTACAAAAATTAAAGTTAAAACACAATTTGAGAGGATTAAAACAAAAGCAGTTAGGATGTGACGGATGTTAGGAAATAACGACCGAATCGCAACTGTCCCTATTCAAGTGACCAAACTTTGAACATAGAATTTATTAGTGCATCAGCATAATGTTGATGAAACATAACTGTTGTTATTAAATGTCTATTTTTTTTTCGCAAACTATGAGCAACATAATAGCCTTTGTAAACAAATACTGAGTTATGCTCTCTGCTGCAAGGAAAAGGATATTTTGAGATAAACAACTCTCGAAAAGTTTGTCCCTATTCAAGTGACTGGGAGTGTACATGCAACCTGCAAAGAAAAAATCCCACAGTCATGCAAATGTGTGCTATGTGAAAATATATTCCATAGTATTTATAATATATGTATATACAGCAAAACAGCTGCTAGAATAGAGAATCTTCAACATATAACGGAACAGATGCCAGAACCGCGAGTCTCCATACAACGAACATAATGCCAGAACTGCGAATCTCGAAACAACAACGAAAGTCCACTGTAGGCTTTTGTTTTTAATGTTTGCATGTGTTTGTGGATATAGATAGCCCACGAAAATATATACTTTCTACTTATATTTCAGAATAAAGTGTCGAGCTAGATAAATTTTTCCATTTTTCCAGAGCATTGTAACTTAGATCGTTTTTTCTCAAAACAATGAATCTACGATTATGGAAAATTGGTGACGATATATTTTTTTTTTTCGTATTCCTATTATTTTCACAGATTCTGCGACCGAGAGCTCGATCTCGATGGAGAACCCAGTAGGTGAGGATGCAAGGGGTCTAGAGGACGAGGTCGAGGACCGCGTAACTATCATCGCTAAAGGCGGAGAACGCCCTCCGTCGGGTTAAACAAAAATTTTAAATAATGTTGAGACAAATGAGTTGGACAAGCAGGGAAGTAGCCAGGGGAGGGGTCCATGGTGTCTGGACACCTCCCGAAGCGTTTTTAAAACTGATTAAAACTAGCGTGATGATATCATGGAATTTTAAGTATTTGACTTCATTGTAATTTAGCTATTTTCATCAGACTGAAAACAATATGTCAATTGAAATGCTTTTAATGTCGTAAGACTGAATATCAACACATCCTGATGCAATATTCCCGATTTATTAGTTTAGTTGTAACTGGAGTCGCTGGCCGAGACCAGCGGAATTTGTTTAAAAAATTAATGGGGGATAAGCACCCGTCCCTATGGTTGATGAGCATAATTTTTTAACTTACTGCTGTACTATACTCTATTAAAAAAGTGCTCAATATTCTTTGAAACAGTAAAAATGCGAGTATGACTTCTGGAATGGCACACAGATTTTCGCACTTTAAATAAACAACTGCGTTGATGGTTTGGTCTTAATTGGCAATTCGTTTCATTAAATCGAAAGAGTTTAGTTTTGGGAACTCGGATATTCAGAGATAGGGAACTAAGAGACTGTCATCTACATACTGCTGCTGACTAGTTTCGAAAGCTAAACATATTGGTATAGTTTTCAGGCCTCTGCTATCCGGGACTGGCATACCCACGTAAGATTGTCATTATTTGATAACACAATCAAAGTCTCGCTCGCTTAGCTAAGTCTTCCAAAATTTATATCTTTTCCAAAATGAAACCCTAGGTTTTCGCAAGGTTTTAGTTCCATGTGTTTGTGATGATATTGTTTCTTCCCAGCCAACATTTTAGTGAACATTCAATAGGTGAAACCGATCTGAAATCACATGCTGAATGTACACTTCACTTGAACTTCACCTAGTGAACAATGAATGAACGTGTTCACTTTTCTTTCAGGAAACGATTTCACTTAGGCTTCATGAAATGAAAGGCAACTGAAACCTATAATAGCAATCCTTTAGTATGCTGCTCATTTGGGACTCATATTCTGAAGTCGTCTTGAAGCCACCTTATGGTTTCATTTAGGATTCATCTACTGAATTCATTCTGAATCCACCTAATGATTTCACTTCGGCGTAGAAAATTTCATACGTAGGTGAATCCGATGTGATATGAAACTGAAGCCTAAATGAAGCTCAAGTTAATTCACTTCACGAAATGAGTTCACTATGATTTCAGTATGTTTATTTATTTATTTATTTATTTGACATAGGTGTCGCCGAACAGGGTGAATCCCAAAAGTAGCAACATAAGTACAATATAGAATACAAATTTACAAAAACTAAATATAAGTTGGAAAATAAAGCAAAGTAAAATGATAATAAATTCTTCAATAAATAATATGCGTGAAAAAATCGAAACTTTAAAAAAGTAACACAATAACAATGAAAGTAAGATTATAAACATAAACAAATAAAAAACATAAGATTATAAATAGTTATTTAACTAATACAAAGGAGGATGGGCACTTTTGTATGAAAGTTGGTCGTTGAGTGAACAGCAATGAAACTGGTGTCAAATGAAAGGGCTATATTAGAGGGTAACTTATATATAAATTTTAGGCCCGTAAACACTGGGGTTCCTGAGAAAGGACGACTTTTGTTCGTCCTTTGGGGCAATTTTGCCGATCTATAACTTTTAAAAGAATGAAGCTAGAGACTTGAAATTTTGTACAAGTGGTTTTTACTAGAGTATCTTACTTTTTGTAAAGTATGAATACAATGCGACCAATATTTCCTCTACCTCCCCTACAATTTTTTTAATTTTTTTGGTATAACTCTCGTCCGGATAGCAGTTGAATTGTCTTAATTGGTCAAATTATTCCCTACTATAGTACTATACTACTGTCAAAAAATCAGGACGATTCCTTTAAAACAAAGGGTACTTTTGATACAAAAACCGTTTTCCCCTATATTCATTTTTTGCTTCTAAATCTGCGAAAAAAGCTCCAATTGAGCTGATTTCTTGGAAATCGCCTTCTTATTGTATTCTCGCTATGTCCTTTTCGTGGGAGCTCGCCAACACAAATATTAAGACCCCCCTCCATACAAAAGTCCATTCCTTAAAATGCACTCATTAATGTTATGGGTTGTTATGTGAGTATATAAAAACCCAAACGCATTTTTTTCTCATCCCCTCGTCAAATTAGGCACACATATGGGAAAAACATACATTGTTTATTGCACTTAAACAAAACAAACATTTATATTAGGTAACAAAAGGCTAATTAATATTGGTCATCGATTATTGCATCTTAAATGCTGCTCTGGAGGATTGAATTCTTCAAATCTGCCTAATTCTACATACCATAAAACTGGCAGAATATGGGCGCAGCTTCCCACTGTTCGCCTGCCAGTAAGACAGTTGCAGTAATGCTCTATAATGGAATGTATACCATGCTGTTCTCTGTCAATTAAAATATAGACATAATAAATTTGTTCTCTCACATGCCGCGAATGTAGTCGAATCCGTAAAACCATACATTAGTCTACGTAATGTTGCATTCGCTTAAACCCTCAGGTGTATCATGCCTGCACATTTCAACATAGTAAATCCCCTCCCGCAAATGCTCTGCAACATACGACCTAGCTAACTTTATATGATATGTGCCTAAAGCGTGCAAAATCAAACAATCCTCTGTTAATCGAAGAAAGTATTCTAAAAATGAGAGGTTCGCTTCCATACCCACGAAATTACTTCGATGCCTATTTAAATTATTCATCTCTACATATTTATAAAGACGGATTGATTCGGCTTATTAATGTTTTCATTAATTATATTAATTATTTCAGGAGCCAAACGATGATCCTTGTAAAAGGCCTTTAAGGGACTAGCTCCTATTTTAAAGTCGTCAAACATGTGGGGAAGAGATCTATTAAAGTTGGTTTGACGAAACAGCTTATAAGATTGCTTTATCTTTCCGTTCATAACTTCTACTACCCACCGGCATATGATTATAAGTCTTGATCTATTCGCCTGTTCCGTGGTTAATTGGCTTTCTCCCCTTTCCTTTGTAGGAGGTACATTAGCTTCATAACCATATGCTTCTAAAATACCAAAACTATCCCTAAATCCACGATCGAGAATAAAAACGTCATTTTATTTACAACCTAAGTTGTAATCCTTTAACTTTTTACTCATCCGTTTCCATTGATAGTCCGATTTATACGACATACACGTTCAACCTTATCATATATTTTGGTAAAATTGTGTATTTTTTGCGAGACTTTCCGTCGTTTAAGCCCAATTAACTTCTTAACTTTTAAAAATAGACTAAATATATGTGAAGCGTATTTGTTCACTACAAAACAAAGATTTCATTTTATAAAATATATTTTATGTAATGATTTCGCAATATAGAAAGAATTAGATAAAAGTAACAAAAACAACATTAAAAATTCGCAACTTTTGACTTTGAACGTGTATAATTTCAAAACGACTTAATATTTTTTAATCATTTTTTCCATCAATGATAGTGAAAACTGTTAAGTGTATTAGGAAATTTACTTCAAGTCTCTGAGTTACATATTTTTACGGTAAATGTGATTTTAGTGCAGTAAGATTTTTCATTTTTTGTCAAAACTTAAATAGCCCTTATCTCCGATCTCCCACTGTTTAGCTAAATATTGCTAGAACAAACGTTAATCTACTCGTCCCAAGCTTTCATTTGACATACGTTTCATTGCTGTTCATCAAACGACCGTTTTGACCATCCTCCTTTACTAATTTACTAAACTAAGTTCGACAAGGTGACTTGAACAAGGAGAATCCTTTTGAATGTGTAACGAGACCGAGGCTAATTTCGGGCGCGGCCGAAATTTGGATACCCTTCGCTCCCCTCGGGCTAAAAGTCTTTTCGGGCGTACCTACGACATGTATTAAATCCCCCTCCCCACATTCATTTCCTTCTGTCTTCACAAAAGTTCCGTTGCGTCGGCGAAACAATATTTGTGTGGGGTTTGTTTGGAATAAGTGGGCAAATAAAAATATTTACTCAGAAAATTTATTGGGGGATGCGGGAGCATGGCCCTATAGTACGATTCCATTTGTTTTGACATTTTCAGATGCTTTGATAAAGACACATTAATTCAAGGTTTTGTGAAATTGGTGTAAAAAATGTTTCTTAGAAGAACCAAAATGGGGGGGTTGGGTTTGTATGGCAGCCCCATGACCCCATGGTCTGACTTGATCCATTCTTACATATGTTTTGCGTCATCAATAGAAATACATTTGAGTACAATTTGGTTTAAATTGGTGCACAAATAAAAAAGTTTTTCTTAGAAGAACCTAATTTGGGGGGTTGGGTTTGTATGGCATCCCCATCACCCCATGGTCCGATTTGATCCATTCTTAAATATGTTTTGTGATATCACTAGAAACACATTTGAGTGAAATTTGGTTGATATTGGTACACAAATAAAAAAGTTTTTCTTAGAAGAACTTAATTTGGAGGTTAGGTTTGTATGGCAACCCCATGACCCCATGGTCCGATTCGTTCTTACACATGTTTTGTGTTATCAATAGAAACACATTTGTATGAAATTTGATTGAAATTGGTACACAAATAAAAAAAATTTTCCTAGAAGAACCTAATTTGGGGAGTTTGGTTTGTATGGCAGCCCCATGACCCCATGGTCCGATTTGATTCATTCTTACACATGTTTTGTGTTATTGATAGAAACACATTTGTGTGAAATTTGATTGAAATTGGTACACACATAAAAATGTTTTTCTTAGAAGAACCTAATTTGGGGAGTTGGGTTTGTATGGCAACCCCATGACCCCATTGTTCGATTGTACCGATTCAAACATACAAACTGCCTGCAGCAAAAAGAAGCATCTGTGCAAAATTTCAGCTTCATAGCTTTTAAATTGGCCGAGTAAAATGCGTCGCAACAGACAGACAGACAGACAGACGGACAGACGGACAGACGGACAGACGGACATCGTCCAATCGAATCCCCAAGTCATGCTGATCATATATGTATACTTTTTATATGGTCGGAGATGCTTCCTTCAATGCGTTACAAACTTCATGACAAAGTTAATATACCCTTTCCCTCTATGAGCGAAGGGTATAAAAAGAGGCGGCTAAAGGACCAAGCTCCAGACGGTCATAATTACGCATCATACGGATAAGAGGCGAGTTGATGTAAAGCAAAAGTTCGGTAGTGGGAGGATCAAAAATGTTATTCGATCGCGTGTAGTACAAAGGAACCCGGAAGATGATGCTCTCATAGGCAGACGAAACCAATAGGCCACGACACAATTTAAAGAAAAAGCACTCATCCAGATATACTCTTCTTCTACGTAAGGATAATAAATTAAGGAACGAGAGACGCTCGACATAGGGGAGATAGGAATAATTGAATTTGTACATTAAAAAGCGGGTAAATTTCCTTTGTACCGCTTCTAAGGAGTCAGTGGCGATGGAAGAAGAAGGGGACCATACAGGAGGGGCGTATTCGAGGATGCTGCGGACTAGAGAAACATACAGAGTAACAGACGTAGCCATTGACCGAAAGTCCTGGGAACATCGTAAGACAAAACCCGCAAGTTTGGATGCCCTGTTAGTGATATCAGCGTAATGGTCATTAAAACGAAGCCGGCGATCAAAGGTAACTCCAAGATCTTTAAATTTTGAAACGTTTTCAAGATGAAGAGAGTTAATGTTGTAGTTATATGAACTAGGTACGGGCTTAAGAGAGAAAACCATGACTTTACACTTGGAGACGTTGAGGTCGAGTCTATTAGATTGGCACCAATTAGATAAACTAACAACGTCAGATTGCAAAACTGCACAGTCTTCCAAGCAGGAGGTAGTAGAGAATAATTTACAGTCGTCTGCATAAAGAAGACAGGGATTTTTGAGGTTGGATGGCAAATCATTTATAAAAAAACACAAATAGAAGTGGGCCTAAGATAGAGCCTTGAGGAATTCCAGATGAGGGGCAAAATGGGGATGAGACGGTGTTATTAAACACGACGCTAGAGGAGCGATCACGAAGATAGGGCGATAACCAGGATATAAGAAGAGGAGGAAAGTTATTAAAAACAGAAAGTTTGTCGAGGAGTATGAAATGATCAACCGTGTCAAAGGCTTTAGCAAAGTCAGTGTAAATGGTATGGACATCCAACTGTTTGTTGAGAGACGTGGCCACATAATCAACAAATTCAACCAAGTTGGTAACAGTTGATTTGTTCTTGCAGAAACCGTGTTGATTAGGACAGATCAGGTGGCCAAAGCTTTCGTATATGTAGTCATAAGCAATTCGTTCAAGGAGCTTCGAAAAATTGGACAGAAGAGCAATAGGACGATAATTAGAGGCTTCATTAGAATCGCCTTTCTTAGGAATAGGAACGATATATGAGGACTTCCAACGTGAAGGGAAAATGCACTCCTGAAGACTTCTGTTGAAAATTAATGCCAGTGGATATGATAAAGCATCATGCGTTTTTTTAATGAAGGTGTTCGGAATGCCATCGGGTCCGAAGGATGAGCTACGTTTTAAGGAAGAGATAAGGGAATCGACATAGGAAGGGTCAATTGGTGAAAGCGAGGAAGCGTTCATTGGGGCTTGTGGAGTGAAATTAGACAAGAAAGGAGGACTAGACTGACGAAAGACACTTGAAAAATATGAGGCAAACAACTCACTGATGTCATTAGGGGAATTTGCAGTAAGATTGCCGTAAGTGATAATGGAAGGACTGCAGCAAGAAGAGCGCATATTCCTGACATAGGACCAGAATAACTGACTCTCACTATTCTTAACACCATTCTCGATACTGGCTAAGTAGGCACTACGAGCCGTTCTTATAAGACGCTTCGAATCTGAACGAAGTTGACGGAATAACAAGAGGTCAGAAATTCGATTAAAACGTTTAAGTCGACAGTGTACTCGCTTTTTTCTGCTAAGAATTTTGTAAATTGCACGAGTAAACCAAACTGGACCATTCCGTTTCCTGGGGGAGTAGAGAGGTACATATTCATGAATCACAGCATTAAGAATATTGTAGAATGCATCAACAGCTTGGTTGCAATTAAGGTCCCGAAAAGTACCTGACCACACGGAGAGAAAAAAGTAGTGAAATTTAATCAATTCTGTAGTAAATTTAACAAAAATGTAATTAATTTTGACCCCATCGCATTTGTAATAAAATTAACTACTCGCGTTGTGAATAACTTTATTAAATTTGAATAAAATTAACTTCCTTTACTTTAAAAGCTTACTACAACCGTAGTAATAATTTACATTTATGACAATTACAATTACAATTCGAGTTTCATTACAGATTAATGAATATTAAAATTTTTACAGTAACTTTTCACCACGAAATAATGACAACCCCAAAACACTATTTTTTATTGTTCATTATGGAAGAAATGAAAAGCGACAATTTTTCAATTAAATTTAACAGTATTTATTGTCAAAGGTTAAGATTATACAGGAAAATTCACATGGCTGGTCTGGACTAGAATCTTCTTTTATTACTTCAACATTTCGTGTAAGAAGCATTTCGTTTCATTTACATTCCGCTATTTGTGTTCTGTCCTAGAAGGAGCAATAAAAATCAACCAATTGAAAAAAGGAAAGAAATATAGATTCGATATCAAAACGAGTTTGATTGCAATGCATTTATTTGTACTTGATGTATGTGTGATGAGCTCCGCCTTCATTCTCAATTTTAAGCCTGAAATGTTGTTAACACTAACAGCGTCTTTCTTGTTTCTGTTAAATCTTAAATTCTGCCTTCTTTAGTCAATTCAATATACTTCCTGTAATAAGATAATAATGTGATTAGAAAAAAATAATAATAAACGGAAAATTGTATATGTTGGTTCACTTACCACCGGATTACACGGCTAAATTGCACGATAATCTTCAATTGAAATTTCACGACACTACACACAAACTAATTTTTCAAAAAATATTGTTTTTTTGACATTTTATATTATCACAAAGTTTGTAAGGAACTAGAGCTCGGTGAAAATTTATTGCATTTGTAATAATGTAAATTCTACTGAAATAGTGTGTAATAACTTTTTTCATTACAACGTAATGAAAATTGTATTAGCAACCGATATGTCAAATTCACCATATTTTGTAGTAATTCGATAAAAATTTATTAATTATGCAATGAATATTAATTATTTTATTTTGAGTGGATTTAATTATTCGTTTTAATAAAATTTACTGCGGAAATTTTTCTCCGTGCAGTCGACTTGACTCAGTGCAAGCGAAATAGCTTCGTAATTAGCTTTATGAAAATTGTAGTGAGGGTTTTTGAGGCGCTCATCAGGGGACTGTAACAAAACAGACACTTCAAATTCAAAAGGAGGATGGTGCGGGTCAGAAGGAACGTAAGAAGGAGATGGAACAATATTTGAGATACACGACACAGGGAGGTTGCTCAAAACTAGGTCAAGCGTTCGATTCATGTAGTTTTGCAACAAGTTAAATTGTAGAAGATTACAAAACTCCATGAATGAAGAAAGCGTTAAGGCCATAATGGGTGACGAACAGCTAGCTGGGAGACCAGGGCAAGAAGGCCAACTGACGTTTGGGAGGTTGAAATCTCCACAGATAATGTGGTTTGCATTGGGATGTGAAATGTTGATGATGTATTCAAAGTAGGAAAAAAGGCGCTCAAAAGTTGATATAGGCGAATTGCAGGGAATATATATGCAGGAAATAAGAAGGTTGGTAGAGCTGAATGAGTTCACTTGAACTGTGACACAATCAAAATAGTCATCTTTAGTATTAGAAACAAGTATAGAAAACATGTTACGTCGGACTGCAACCAGAGAGCCACCACCAAACAACATTCCAGAGACTTGGGGATTGCGATCGCATCTGTAGGTGTTGAACTCTTCAAGAAACTCACCACTGCAGAACGAGGAATTTAACCAAGTTTCAGTAAAACATAGAACGTCATGGTGAGCAGAAAGCGCAGAAAGGTTTAAAATATGAAGCTTGGTCCTTAAGCCGCGAACATTCTGATAGTAAAATGATAAATTCTGAGATTTTGCTACTTTAGTGTTCGGGAAGTAGGTAGGCGTTGAAAATTTCGGTTAACAAATTCCTTGACAAAAACGCCTTCCGGCCAAAATGAAGAGTTCTGAGGCGTCGATATGTCGTGTGAAAGTGTAATTTTAAAAGACGACACAATCTTATTCGGAATGTTGTCCTTCGTCAGTTTGCGACAAATTAAAAGCGAGGGCAGAAAGCCAAGTTTGTCGACGATGTAGCTACGCACTTCAGACTCGCTTGTATCGTAGGCAAGCCTGCTGACAAACAGCTGTGTCGGTGGAGAGCATACACGAAGCGTAGTTTGGTTCGAAGACGGAATACTCGGAGACAAAGTTTGAACAGTGATAGCAGTTGTAAGTGAAGCCTGTCGCTGAGGTGAAACGTCGATAGGCACAAATTCTTCGGACTCTAACGAGGATGCTGGTTGGTGTTGCACGTCATCGATTCGTGATGATAGTTGCGGAGCAGCACCTGGGGACGACAAATTTTGAACACGAGGCTGGCTATTCGTGAGTGCTCGTAGCCTGGTGGTGACTCCACCCGGCTTAAAGTTGGCGTCCGATGGCACATTCGGGGTAGAAGCATTAACCAATGAAGTTACCTCGTCAAGAGCTGATTGAATCTTGACGGCATAGGTTTTAAGCTCTGATAACAACGACTTCAGAGTATTCTGGACTGTTTTTAGTTTGTTAACACTATTAACATTTTTAGGAATTTTTGGGCCTTTAGAGGTGCTCATGGTTATAAAATAGTCGGAAGCACTATACTGACCAAACAGTCGCACAAATCAAGCTATTAATGTTGTTCAATGCACACGCGCACTCTATGAAAGCTGTGTTGGAAATTGACTGCACTCTCGCATAGGAAACTTATGGGTCAACACTTAGTGTTATCAAAGACGAGTTATGTGTTGCACTTTTAGACCACAGATATGATATGACACGGCGATTGACAGATGATTATTCACTCAATCTGAAGTTTCACTCAGAATATCACTCAAATGTCTTGAGACATTCCGCGATGAAGACAATGCGTAGAGATGTCAACAAAAGCAGCTGATAATTAAGGTTACACTTTTGATTTAGCAAGCAGGAATGCTTTATTGTTTATTTCGGTGTAAATAGCACTTAGTGAATTAGTATGAAGTGTTTAATGCACTTTCGCGGCCACCGTAACAGGTGTAATCTCGTGAGGGGACGCAAAATAACAATAGCGATTACACAATTATGAAAACCGGCATTGAAGTGTACTTGTCGTACAACCACGGTCAGAGTTAGGTAGAGGCGACAGGTAAGCAATTCGACGTTTTTCGGATCAAATTTTAACTATAATTAGAATAAATCATTCAGATCGAAATAGGCGCGATTGTATCAGTTGACAGTTGACAGTTGATTTAGAATTTAGAATGTTCGCTGGGCTGTTTTTGCAATAAAATCTCTCATTAGTCGTTAAGGACAACATTTTTATTTCGTTTGTATGTACATACACTGCCTGTCATAACTATAGCCGCATCATGAAATAGGCTGATCCTTGGAAGTTTTAAAGGGGGCACAGCTATTTTACATACTATAACCATAAGAGATATTAAAAAAACATACAATTTCACAGAAAGTTTCCTTTTATTTCGAACCGTTATTGCTCTATTAGGGAAAAATAAATCTCCGGTGCGTCATAACTATAGCCGCACTTGGAGTTATTATGGCAACAGCTGATTAAAAAGCGAAAATTTATGAAATTAATAACGGGAAAGATCCTTTTCGAATAAAATAGACTCTGATGGATTATTTTGTATATTTTTCACGAAATTTTTTTAACAGTTTTTCGAGTTTTTTGCTTATTGACCTCTTAGTATCGATAACCGCTGCTTTTACATAGACAACTCTTCGAAATCGTATTTTTTTTATAAATTCTACGTAATAATGTTTCTTAACGGTTTCCTGTCTAATTCGCATCAATGGGAGGCCCATTCTCTAGCATTTGTAACATTGGAACCAACTTTAATTACTACGACAAGTGAGGGTTAATGAAATCTCTGGCTACCAAATCCGTTATGTGTCGTGTCTTATGTATAAAATGGAAGCGGTTTATCGCCAGGAGTATCTTAGGAATTTTTTTATGTGCTGGTAGTGACGAAATCAACTGTTCCATAGGTAGACTATGCTGGCCAAAACATTTAATGAGTACTGGGTGCACTGCTGGGTTTTCATAGATCTCAATACAAATTTTGGGCAGAGTTCCTTAATAGTATTTAGCAGGGTTGTTTTTGTATGCAAAAGTTGATGTATCCACCTCTAATAAAGCAAAAGCTTCTCCGGAATATCCTGACCATAATTTTTTCCGGATTTTCTAGCAAAAGATGGCATCATCTCTCATCAATCATAGCACTTGAAGAAGGTTCCAATGTTAGAAATGTTATGGAGTTGCCCCCTCATTGATCGAAATTAGACAGGAAATCTTTCAGAAACATTATTAGGTAAAATTCATAAAAAAAGAATGCAATTTCAAAGAGTTTCTGCATAAGAGAAGGGCTTATCAATACTGAGACGTCAATAAGCAAAAAACTAAAAAAATTGTTAAAATTATTTCATGAAAAATAAAGAAAATAATCCCTCAGAATAATTTTTTTTGGAAAACGATTCTTCCCGTTAAGTTTCCTCAATTTCTGCTTTCTAAGCAATTTTTGGCCAAACTAACTTCAAGTGCGGCTATAGTTATGACGGACCGAAAACATAGTTCTTCCTTTATAGAAGAATAACGGTTTCGAATAAAAGGAAAATTACTATGAAATAATTTGCCTTTTTAATATCCCTTAAGTTTCTAGTATGTGGAATAACTGTGCTCTCTTTCAATTTCCCAGGATCAGTCTGTTTTATGGTGCGGCTATAGCTATGACAGGCAGTGTATATACCTCACTAAGCTACAGACCCATCAGACTCTATGAACTGTACCACCAAGCTCATCGGTAAAAATCTATTCGACTGCAACCGTTTACACGAGAAGAGTGGAAAAAAGAGCAGTATTTCTACTTCGTCCTATTTGCATTTGCAATTACATACCTTCAACGTCGGCTTCCTTATATTGGACTTAAATAATCTAGAGGTCCGGAGATCGAATCTCGGCGTGGTCCAAAATTTCCGTACATGTGTGGATAGGAAATATAGTTTGCAACATTATATACACTCCGAAATTATATGCAATGTAACGTTGACTCGAAATTGCCTATAAACGGCTGAGTTAACGCCCCCATGGCCCCACATGGGGGCTATACGGTACTGAGAAGAAGAATGGCCACGAAGTATTTTTCGTTTTGTCTATACTTTAGCAGTTGATGAACAAACATTTTCCAACGGAATCATTTCACATTTTAAATAAAATAATAAATAACAGGCGCGACAATCCAACATTGGACTAAGGCCGCAGGATGTGTTAGTGATATCCTATTTCCAAGATCTTATCTGCTTTTTTTTTGTTGAGGTAATGAGATGAGCATCACGCTCAGCAGTGTTATTTATCCCCATAAATGGGTACTCGTTTAACATTTGAGTGATATCATAGTCCGTCACAAGCTCGTGAGTTCGAAAAACACCATGACTCACGGTGAGATTCGAACTCATGACCCTGTGAACCGAAGGTGCGTGCACTAACCCCTAGTCCAGCCAGACTTTCACAATATAGTTGCAAATAAAAAAAAGGATTTTCCGGCCCAGGAGGTTCTCTGATTTAAACAGCTGATTGTTGGATGAAATAGTGGCAAATATAACCCCTAGGTATTTAAAATAGACGAGCTATGCCAGTGAAGGACTCACGGCATTGATTTACAAATTACCTATAGGAGCAGAGCGAGTCAAATGTCAATTGTGCACGACGTTGAGATCACTTGGGATTCTACTTCTGACTAACAGCATATTAAGTGTTGACCAAAATAGTGATATAATCCATTTTATTATTAGAATTAGAGTAAGAACCTTTTTCTAAATTTTGACAAGAAACCCTAGTGAAGGAGCTCTAAAGTCCTACAGCTCTAAGTCGTATTATTCGCGAAAATTAGGCGGAAACAATAGATTTTAAACCTTAATCGTTTCATTTTGAGCTCTTAACTAAATTTGAAAAAATATTTTCGTTCCTTTTTAAGTTACAACCTTTGTCACCAGCTACAACATTGTAGACCATTTTCAACTGGACTTTCCTTCCAACTCTTTCGCCACTTTTCTTTCTTACGTGATATAATAATAACCTGGCTAAGTTAAATTTACCTAACAACGCAGAAGTATCTATTGTTATATTAGAGGTGAAAATCGTTTTCAAAAAGTTACGACAAACCAGTCCCATTCCCTGGGGCTAAATTTAATAAAAACGAAAACGAAGTTCTAATCGTGCGAGTAGCACGATTTTTCGAAACACTCTATTAGAAGATATGGCTGTATATATCTTTGTAGGGGAGATAGGGGTAATGGTAGTGAGACCTACTCCACTTTCCATCAACTCAAAATATATGTCAAAAGTAGGCATTGATAAAATTTCAGGTCGCTAGTGATATTTTGTAGGAAGTTATGGCCGAATTAAATATCAAGGAGGCGTCATTTGTTTGGGTGGTAGGGAAACCCCTGCGATTCGGCACATTTTCAATACCATCCAGAATTTTATCAAAACAAAAATCTTTCGAAAATTTCAAACCGCCAGTTCCATTATTTGTTATTTATTGTAGTCTGGCTGGTCTAGCGGTTAGTGCGCTTACCTTCGGTGCACAGGCTCATGATTTCGAATCTCACCGTGTTCCATGGTGTTTTTCGAACTCACGAGCTTGTGACAGACTATGATCTCACTCAGATGTTAAACGAGTACCCATTTATGGGGATAAATAACACTGCTGAGCGTGATGCTGATCTCATTACCTCATCAAAAAGCAGATAAGATCTTGGAAATAGGATGTCACTCACACATCCTGCGGCCTTAGTCCAATGTTGGATTGTCGCGCCTGTTATTTTAGTTCCATTATTTCGGGAGTTATCGTGCGAGCAGACAGACAGACATGACTTATTCCATTCAGGGACCGACCCCTATCATTTATATAATATACTTTTCCATACGTCCGGTGGCTCCCTTGAAATGTTATTAATTTTGCTTTGAATTTTGATCTTACTATAGATATTTTTTTATATTTTATTTGTCAATTACTTCAATCTGGCTTCTGAATTAAATTATTTTATTAAATGAGGTAATACCTTTATAAGTGACGTTTGGCGTCAATAAGCGTTCCCTTATACTTATTCCTTTAGTGACTGTGACTATAAATTCCGCCCTAAATCGAAAATTTACAAGCATGGGAATATTTTAACGCCTTCCGAAACAAAATCATACATCCCTGGAGGCAAGGAAGTATTTTCTCACCTGTTCTGTTCATTGCAGCCATAAATGTTGTACTGTTCCCCGCTTCAAATATACCAGAGTAAATGTATCAGCTCGAAAATGTTTGATTAAATTTAACATCTGGACTACGCTTAGGATATTTGTCTGATTTGGATAATATAGCCCAAGTGACAACAATTCTTCATTACGAAAGTTGTAAGTCGTAGGTAAGGCTCAAAATTATTGCTACCAAAACGGAGTACATACTTTAGTTTAAATCGTGGAAGGCAAAATTGAATTTCTATTTCGGAACTTCAATCGAAAAAGTTGACGGTTTTCGCTACCTCGAAAGTGTAGTTACAGCAGCTAGTGGAGCAAATGCCGATTTGAAATCACGGACAACCAGTTTCTTTTGCAGTTTGACTTCTATCTGGGAAAATAACAATATTTCCAGACGCAACCATGGATTGGTAACACTTCCCAGAGCGGACCCATTAACACTGTTGAAACAACCGTGAATAGGAATGCGGAAGAAGCCAAGGAAGTAAGCGTGCTCTGTGGCCGTGCGCGCACGGTCGCCACTCTGTGGTATAGAGATTCGTAGAGAAACGAGTTTTCAATAATCGGCATGGCTCGTCGCAGGGTATTGATAAGAAAATACATCTTGGGTAGTTGATGTCCTTCATCTCTCTATTTGCCGCTTCCTAACCACATCGCAGTTTGCATGGTACATATGGAAAATTACTAGGCCGAGCATTTATTTATATACATATGCATATATAAAGCCTTCAAATTGCTATAGCATCATGGACTGGTCTAGGTAGGCCACCCGCGCGTTATGTGATAGATGATACCTAATAAAAATTGTACGAAACTGAGGTCTCCTAGGAAATAGAGGTTATGTCAATTTCTAATTTTCAGTGCTTACTAAAATCGGAAATTTTGATATTTTAAAGATCATTCACAAAAAATGAAAAATATCGTTCAATAATTTTCTTCGATTTTTCGATATAAAGCATCAACTACCTTAAAAGCAGTCTTTCGATCGGCTTTATTCGGCCTTGGGTGTGAAGCACTATTCTTCCAGACAATTTTTTAACATGTTAAACGAATGCAAACGTTAAAGTCGAGCTCTCATAGACAAAAAAAGTCCGTATTCCACAAAGCAAGTTGCCGTGCGATGATAATGATAATGCAATGTCCATAAGAGCTTCTCCCTCGCCCATATAGTGTAGTTACTACGTGATAAACCTAGTACATCAGATTGCAAAATGTGGTGGAGACAATTTTTTTTTTGTTTCTTATGTTTTTTGGGGTGCTGAGCACGAATCCGGAGCTTCCCACCAAAATTTCGTTGCGGAACAGGGTCAAAATCGCGAAAAACCCTAAAATTTTTGCTGTTTTTCCGTTATTCGCCCCTTAATTCTGCATCTATTTATTTCTGCGAAAAACTCTCCAGGAATATTTTAGAGAGCACATAATTGCGCGTCCAAAGATACATAAATATTAAAAGTCTGTTGAGCGGTATTACTACAGTGAATAATTTAAATTTGTCATTTTTAACATAGTTCCATTTTATGAAAAAAAATTTTGAGATTGAACGGTTTCCATTTTTGGTGGTAAAAGTTGCATTTATCTTGTTCATTGTGTATTTTGGAGTGCAGAACCTGAATCTGTAAGTTCTCACCAAAATTTCGTTGCAAAACAGAGTCAAAATTGGAAAAAAAGCCAAAAAAATGACTATCAATTGTAGCAATACCCCTTAACACATTTTAATGATTAATGGCGCGTTGGACCCGCAGTTATGTTTTTTCTAATATTTTCATGGACAGGTTTTCGGAGAAATGTACACTTTCGGAGTTATAAACAAAAAAACGGGAAAACTCCGAAAATTTTGGGTTTTTTCGCGGTTTTGATCCTGTTCCGCAACGAAATTTTGGTGGGAAGCTCCGGATTTGAGCTCAGCCTCCCAAAAAACATAAGAAACAAAAAAAAAATTTTCTTCACCACACTTTGCAATCTGAAATCACCTCGGAACTACACTAATATGTGCGGCCACTATTTTTATTGTGGAACGTAGAGCGATAAATTCTGCGACTTTACCGAATGAGAGTGGACGAATCAGTCTTAATCATGAAAATGTGGACTATCGGTTTTCTAGGGGTTTTCTAGGCCCGAAACATTTGATGAAACCTCGTAAAAAATATCCAAAGAACAAATAAATTCATTTTACACTAGAATCAAATACTACTTTTACGTAAAATTTTGGTTTTCGTTTTTTTTTTTGCATCATCGGAGATTATTGTAATCAAAGACTGCTGTGCTGAGTTACAGACTATGTGTTAAAACGATGTTCAACAAGTATAGCCCATAACTTACAGAACTATAATTGCTGGATAGCTGCTAGAGGCGGTGATTGGTAACTGGTCATCGGGCCTGAGGTTGAACTTCTTGACAACGCACCCTGGCCTAAGAGTTACAAAAGAGCTAGTGTGCCCCTTCAGCTACTCCAATATTAAATGTCAACGCAGAACTCAGCTTAGACTTTAAAAAGGATTTTTGGGCCATTTAGGGTCCGCTACCACCTTCATAAAATTGGTTTATCAGGAAAGACCCAATGTCGCTTTTGTCTGGAGAAATATGAAAGCTCCATTCATTTATTATTGGAATGCCCGGCGATCGCCAGGTCCAGGAGATTACTACTTGGGTGCGATTTACTAAGCTCCAGAATGATTAGGATCTCCTTTCTGAAGGATCTTCTAGCCTTTATTAAGCTGGTTGTCAACCTTCTAAATTAAAGGACTATGGCACAATATATCTTTTAGGTAGCAGTGCTCACCACCATGGTAAAATCCAATAATTTATTTTATTATTGTACCCATAACTTAGAGTACCGTTATATATTTTTGATTTAGCAATAAGCGGGATTTTTTTCAGTATTAATTTTTGAGTATTTATTCACCGTTTTGTTTTAGAGATTGGCTTTTTAGGTTTTTTTTTGTACCAGTGTATTTCTCAATTCTAACTTACCAGAGTTTTAGAGAAAAATTGTTTAACCAGCATTAATACGTTTTTTTTATACCCTTCGCTCATAGAGTGGTATATTAACTTTGTCATGAAGTTTGTAACGCATTGAAGGAGGCATCTCCGACCATATAAAAAGTATACATATATGATCAGCATGACTTGCGGAGTCGATTGGGCGATGTCCGTCTGTCTGTACGTCTGTCCGTCTGTTGCAGTGCGTTTTTCTCGGCCGCTATAAAAGCTAGAGAGTTAAAATTTTGTAGACATGCTTATCATTGTTGCAGGCTCTTTGTATGTTTGAATCGCTTAAATCGGACAAGGGGGTCATGGGGCTCCCATACAAACTTAACCCCCCCATTTAGGTTCTTCTGAGAAAAACTTTTTTATTTGTATACCAATTTCAACCTAACTTCGCTCAAATGTGTTTCTATTAATGACACATAAAATATGTAAGACTGGATCAAATCCGACTATGGGGTCATGGGGCTACCATACAAACCTAGCCCCCCATTTTGAGTTCTTCTAAGAAAAACTTTTTTATTTGTGTACCAATTTCAACCAAATTTCACACAAATGTGTCTCTAAAGATAACACAAAATATATGCTAGAATGGATCAAATCGGACCATGGGGTCATGCGGCTGCCATACAAATCCAACCCCCCAAATTAGGTTCTTCTAAGAAAAAGTTTTTCATTTGAGCACTAAAATCAACCAAATTTCACACAAATGTATTTCTATTGATGACACAAAACATATATGAGATTGAATCAAATCGGACCATGGGGCCATGGGGCTGCCATACAAACCAAACCCCCCATATTGGTTCTTCTAAGAAACATTTTTTTACACCAATTTCACAAAACCTTGAATTAATGTGTCTTTATCAAAGCAACTAAAAAGTTCAAAACTAACGGGATCGTACTGTGGGGTCATGCTCCGGCAACCCCAATAAAATTTTCCGAGTAAATATGTATTTTTATTTGCCCACTTATTTCAACCAAGCCCAAAACTTTTGTCAAGACGGAAGAAAAAGAATGAGGAGGGGTATTAACCCTCGGATGGTTCAGGTAAATTTTACATACATAAATGGTTCAATGGGGTCTGACAGACCCCAATGCAAAAATTGCTCTAAAAGTTAAATTTTTGCTTTTTTTGGCAAATTTGTTTGAGCTAGGAGTAACTGTGAAGCCTTTTGGTTAAGTGGTATATAAAAAAAGTGGAATTCGGACAGTAGCTTTTGGTATGTGGAAGAAAAAAATAGGTGGTGTCAAATTTGAGGGTAATTTGAACTTATCACAAATAAATCAATATAAAAACTAAAATTTTAACCAAATTTTATTTTTATTAGTCAAAACGTATTTAATACTAATTAACAAAGATAAGTACATCAACATTTTTTAGCTAAGGTTAATAATTTTTCTTAAATCGGGATCCAAAGTTAGTCAATATTTAGAGCATTCTTCTTCACGGCTTTTTCCTCGATGGTCTTCGCAGATTGGCTTTTTGCACTCGTTGCAATTGTAATTTGTCTTCCGATCATTTGCTCCTAGGCATAGAAAACATTTTTGCCTCTTTGGGGGACCATCTGACCACATTGGGGGACCTGTGACATCAGCCCCCAAAGGGGGAGGGGGCAAGCTGAACAATGCACAAAATGTCTTCAATATTTTGCACTGTGCTTCGGCGAATATTTCCCGTTCATTTCCTCCTTCTTAGAAGAGGTTCGACAAGAAGCCAAGTTCGCTGAGGAAGCTTTATGTATTATGTAAAATACCCACCTAATTATTACGCTCATAAAAGTCATCAATTTATGTCTTGACTTAAAAAACATAAGGAAATGACACAATAGTGAAAGGAGATCCTCATAAATGAAAACCAGGTAAAAAACGGCATAATTTTGAATGAATTGAGTAACAAATTTAAACTCCTAATTCAAAACACCCTAAATTTTCCATTTCTTTCAAAATTAACATATCTAATTTCCCAAATGTACTCTAATTACAAAGTTTCAACCGTTCACGACTATTATTATTACATATTATCGTTTTCCAAATAACATACTTTGGAAATTTCCCACAGAACGAAAAATTTACTTTTGTAAAAAAGACATACGTAAATGGTTCGTGGGGTCTGACAGACCCCAGAGCACTTTCAAAGTGCTATAACTTATTAACAAAATCACAAATTCAAACAAATTCATGCTTAAATGAACGTATGTGACACAAACTTAAATTACATTTGCATCAAAATACCATTCAACAAATTTTTCTATGAAAATTTTAAGATTTAAATTTCTCTGGGGTCTGTCACCCCCACTGAACCATCCGAGGGTTAAATACAAGAAATAGGTACGCCCGAAAAAAACTTTTAGCCCAAGCGAAGGGTATCCGAATTTCGGTCGCGCCCGAAATTAGCCTCGGCCCCAGGGGTTGGCGAGCGTAGCGAGCAGGGGGCGAAGCCCCCTAGTTTTTAATTCTAAAACCGGAAAACCGCACTCCAAAAAATGGCCGTGATAAGATAAGAAAACGGTGTCGAACAAGTTTATTGGGTGCGGTATCGGGTATTTAGAAAACCCTGAACCCTGTACGGAGATCTTAGTACCAAACAGGATTATGGGATACCCTGTTTTCAAGTATGTAACCTTGATACTTACACTCTTCTCAATTTTGAGACTTGAGAAATGACTTTTGCACCTCTCGGTGCAAGCAAGGAGTAAAGCATTTTATGATAGTATCAATTGGCCAATATATCCATATAAAAAAAAACTTACAGCATATTGAATTTACGAATAAATTAGTTTTTCATTTAAACTCAAATGAATTAAATGCAGACCAATTCATTTTCAACGAACTATTGCCTCACTTTAAATCGAACGTTAGATAACGCAACACTTATTTTACAAAGATTTAATTTAATAAGATATCAGATTTATGTTTACCAATCCAGACACAAACTCACATCTCTTGAAAACTGGCGAGCCATTTCGACTAATTCATTTGAAATGGAAAACACCTATGCGGGGCTGTCACTATACAAAATTTATGGAAATATTCACATTTTCGGACTAGCGATGCTAATTACGGGGAATCTATACCAACAGTATAACGTTAAACTAGTTTGTAAATTGCATCACATAAAAAATGTATAAACACAAACAATTGCACACTTACATCATTAACTTCCTCGTATTGAACACCTTGCGTTGCATTCGGCTCACTCCGCACCGTCCACATACGCAGCGATTTCGGTCCATCCTTGAATAATCCTTCGGTTTGTTTTAACGTTAAATTTAACACATCACCAAATGCACTGAACGAAACATTATGCTCTTTGATTTGACTTAAATCTAAATTTTTCAATTTTTCACTAAAATTTTTATCACTTAAACTATTCGCACCATGCTGAGCTACCGATAGCTTCAGTTCACTGTAATACGGTGATTTACTTAGATCCTTTTTCACATGATGCGTTTCTTTCGGACTTATTTCATTTAACGAATTAATACTGCGCTTGTTAATCGAATGAAGAATACCATGATGATTAAGCTGAACAAGCTCGTAATGTGGTACTGAATTATGATCCTCAACGTGAAACACTGCGCGTAGTTCATCGACGGTCATCTGTTTGTGAATCTGAAAGAAAAAACAATATGGGTCACTATGTGTAGCAAATTATTTAATTGGGAAACAAAACCAACAAAATAATTTAACGCAATATTACAACACGTGTGTGTAGTGAGGAATGGCTGCATGATGTAGACCAGACTCTGTCAGAATTTTTTGTTCATTGCCCATTATTGATATTTCATAATTCATTCCGTCTTAAGAATACGAGTATAGTTCACAGTATATTATGAATTCTGTCATTAACTTAGAAAAGTTTATTTCTTCATTTTTGTTAAACACGCAATATAAATATTTGCTCCGAAGCCTATTTGCTCTAGCATTATTTTTCAAATCGAGTTTCTCGTTTGAATCTTTCGTTTCTATTTCTAAAATATGGAAACTGGTTTCGCGAATAAGCCAACAAAAATAAATAATCATATTTTAAGTTTCCGTCAACATTCATTTTGAAGGTTAATATTTGCTGCACCGGTAAGTCAATAGGGGAAGGCTTTTGCAGCATTGACCTCTAGTTTCATTGATTTTTGAATAAATTAAAAACAGACACGAGATTAAACCGTCATCACATGCTGCTACAAATTTACATGAATACCTATACGTCTATTTCCGTTCGCCTACGACGGAAGAGAGACATTATCAATGGAGTTGTATTTTCTTCTCGTGTCGTAAACCGATAAAGCCGAAATTTCTGTCTTTATTTGAATTTCATTTGGCCAATTTTCAATGCCACGTTCCGTGTACATATTCTGCTCTGATTATACGTTGAGTGTATATCAATATAACAACCATGAACTCTTTTTATAATAGGAAGTGAGTAGATGGTAACATGAGATAGAAACGAGGAATGTTCGTCAGCTAGTTATGCTTACAGTAGATTTTACTTTCATTCAGAAAAAATTGCGACTATTGTCTTTCCACTTTCATTGTATTCATCGAATTAGACCGTACACCATTAGCGATATAGTCGTACATTTTTCGGGTGTGAAAGGGCAAATTTTTAATAAACGAAATTGTTGGGTGTGATGAGGCAATCAGGCGTTTTTCATGAGATTAAACGAATCTGGTATAAAGGGATAAAATGAAGATTTTTAACGCTTCTTAGTTTCTACTCTGGCTGATTAATACATTCACGAAATGGAAACTGTACCTGCCTATTACTTTTGTTTGCTTCGAGTTTTGTTTATACTTATATACTATTTTAGTAATTGAATGCCACCTCTCCTTAACACTTCATATAATAAATTTGGTACCACGAAATTACTGACATCCAATTATCTGCTAACAGTAAATCTAATTATACATTTTCATTGCTTGCATACAAAACAACACATACCAGTTGTGGACTAAATGAAAATCCAAATAAAAGCATGGTCTCTAAAAATTTTACTTTTTCTTTCAAATTTTCACTTTTTCGTGTTTTTCAATGTCCATTGGGAGGAGGCTTACATATGCGTATGTAATATAAATATGTTTCTGAAGATGTGTCTTAGCATTACAGGTTAAATCATTTTTTTAATGTGTAGTAATGTTCACACAAATTATCGCTGCTAATGAACATATCCGTAAAATCGGTGGTGTGAAATTTAAAATGAATTATTATTAATTATTATTATTATTAATTGCAAGCGTAGAAAGTGGCGCACCATTGTTTGAGATGTTGATGAGAGATTTGGCAGGAATTGAGTTCTGCATAAAATTTAGAACAATTTATGAAATGGGAGTTCAGGCTCGGAACTTACCTAATTTTTCCTTGGCAGTTATTTATTTAAATAAAGAAAAATACGGTTTAAGTTGACTAGAAATATTCTTTACTTAACTTTTTGGTTAAATAATGGGATGAACAGGTGGATGATACTGTAAGCTTTTAAAATAAAATTTGTTGAATAAATGCCGAGACTTTCAAAATAAGTATGGAGACAGTACACGGTATCTAATGTTATGGTGACGTGTGGGTCTGTTTGCTGCAAAGATATCAGTTCTGTTTTTTTGGTTTTCTTCAATGTGACAAGCGGCGCTGTTTCTTTTGTATCCATGGCCAGGTTTTTTTCGATTAACCGTTTTATTTCAGATTTCTTAGTACCAGCTATTTTATCGGTCATAAACCGGTACTCGTTACCCAATACACAATTCGAATAATCAGTCGAAACTACATTTCATTTAGTGCATTTGAGATTGCAAAATATGGTGACGATTTGTTTCTTTGTTTCTTTTTATTGGGTGGCGCGTTCGAAGCTCCCCACCTAAATTTCGTTGCTGAAAAGGGCCAAAACAGCAAAAACAAAAAACTCGGAGTTTTAAGCTTATAACTCCGAATCTGTACTACATTTGTGGGAAAACCTGAACATGTTAAGGGAAAACATGATTGCGAGTCCAACTCGACATTAATCTTCAAAATGCGTTCAGCGTTATCGCTACAATTGATAGTCTTTTTATACCCTTCGCTCATAGAGTGAAAGGGTATCTTAACTTTGTCATGAAGTTTGTAACGCATTGAAAAAAGCATCTCCGACCATATAAAATGTATACATATATGATCAGCATGACTTAGGGAGTCGATTGGGCGATGTCCGTCTGTCCGTCTGTCCCTCTGTCCGCTATGAAGCTGAAATTTTGCACAAATGCTTTTTTTGCTGCAGGCAGTTTGTATGTTTGAATCGGTAAAATCGGAAAAGGGGGTCATGGGGCTGCCATACCAACCTAATCCCCCAAATTAGGTTCTTCTAAGAAAAACTTTTTTATTTGTGCACCAAATTCAACCAAATTTCACACAAAAATTTGTTTCTATTTATGACACAACACATATGCAAGAATGGATCAAATCGGACAATGGGGTCATGGGGCTGCCATATACACCCAACTCCCCATTTTGGTTCTTCTGAGAAAAAATTGTTTACACACAGAGAAAAAAATCACCACTTAAATTTGAAGTGAAACATATTAAAAACAAAATTGGATCACATCAATAAATCATTTTAAAAACAAATAGTTTTATATTCAATTTAATATGATTCACTTTAATGATCTGTTCAAAATTGACTAAAACATCGATTTAAATATATTCAACTTTGTTTTAAAGTTGTTTCATTTTGAAGGCTGTGTCCGTCACATGTACATAAGCCCGTCGCTATTTTGTTCGGTGCTCGTAATCTCAGATAGCTTAGGTGTAGGAATTAGGACCACCCGGTTCGATTCCCAGTAGAAGCAAAATGAAAATATTGTAAAAAAAAAATAAAAAAAATAGAAAAAAAAATAAAAAAAAGAAAATAAAAAAATTAGAAATAAAACTAAAAAAAATTTATAAAAATTGAAAAAAAAAAGGGAAAAATACTTTTTCACTTTTTAAATCTTACAATCAAAACATTTTAAATTTAAAGTGAAAAACTTTTAAAATAAAGTGAAATCACTTTGAAAATAAAGTGATATTCAATTTTGATTTGACATGCAGCAATTTTAAAAGTGCAAGAATCACTTTAATATTTCCACTAATAAAACATTTTTGAATTAAACGTAAACGTATATGGAGCCAAATCATATTTGAAAATTTTTGAATCATAGCTATTATTTTTGATTTTATAACGATTTTGTTCTCTGTGCACCAATTTCACACACCTTGAATTAGGCACACCCGAAAAGTTCCAAATTTCGGCCGCGCCCGGAATTAGCCTCGGTGTCGTTTTTACTTTTTTTTTGTGATTTTGACCCCGATTCGGGCACAGCACCACAAAATTCATAAAGAACAAGATAAATGCAAATTTTGCGACCAAATGTAAAAAAAAAGTGTAAAACCGTTCAATCTAAAAGTTAATCGAGACATTGAAATATTTCTAAGAAAGTTGAACATTTATAGCTTTTAAATTGGCCGAGGAAAACACGTTATAAAAAATACTGGTATAACGGTGCTTTCAACCATATGCCGTTTTTGACTAAGTACCGGTTTTCCGGTCCTCTAAGTGTAAGTTTTTTTATGCGGGTATGTTAAGGTTTTGTAGTGGTAGTTTGCTTGTTGTTATGGTTAGTGCGCACACCTTCGGTGCGCAGGGCCGTGGTTCGAGTCTCACCGTGAACCAATTCAGTTTATGGTATTTTGGTAATTCAAGACATATGTGCCGGACTATGAGCTCACTCAGATGTTAAACGAGTATCCATTTATGGGGACAAATAACACTGCTGAGCATGCTGTTGATCACAACACTTCAACAAAAAAGCAAAAAAAATCTTCGAAATTGGATGTCACTAACACATTTGTGACCTGAGTCCAATTTTTTACTGTCGGGCCTGTTATTTATTATGGTAAGGTCTTATGCAACATATTTTTAATCTTCTTCCTAGCCTTTCTTGAAGTAAGAAGACTAAAATAACGGTGCTTTCAACCATAAGCTGGTTTATTCTGGCCTTTTAGTGTCACTGCCGCTCAATGAATGGAAAACCTGGAAAATGCCAGTGTACCGGGTATTGAAGAAATCTTAGAACCAAATAGGCTCTTGCACTTCCCAGACTGCAATCTCGAAGGCATACATGCTCGCAATATTCATGAATACCCTCGTGTATATGATTAGCCGGTTTATGTTTTCTGCTGTAGTCTACAATTCATATAGAGTAACCATTGAGTTGCAGACACTGAAATTTCTCCGTGTGAGGCGAGCCTTAAAGTTTTCTATTTGCTAATGTTCAACAATACCTAAACGACTGTTTTGGTTTGCTCGGAACAAAGAAATTATAATTGTTGACAAACGTTCGACATACAAAGGAGCTAGAATAAAATAATATAAAAAATATATGATCGTACAAGTTGAATAAAATTGTGACAAGAAAATAATTTGGTGTTGGGTTAAATCACAAAACTTTGATTTTGAAGCTCTATATTAAAACCAAACCACTTATCTAAAATCATGTTATTTCACTATTCTAGCTGTCCTATAGTTTTGGCGATATTAAGTCTTGTGCGTAAATGCAATTATTTAAATCTTCAGGGTTAATAATTCGGGCTATGTTCTGTACACCTTTTGCCACGCAGGGGGGTCGGTTTTCCTGTGACATCAGCCAAAAAGGCTGTATGTAGTGGGACAAAGATCTTTGGTGAGTTGCGACACCACGTACCTAGCAGCGCAGGGAGGCCCCTGATACAGTCGATACGCCATGGCGAGGATCTGTACAAAGACCATTCGGGCGATGACGTTCCCGAGGTCCCTAGTCATGTACGGGTGGCTCTTGGCGTGACCTACCTCCTCCCACAACTTACGGGAGGGAAGTCACTAAAGGCCGAGCACGTAAACGGTGTTCCCTGGTGGGGGGGGGGGGGGGGGGTTCACCATTATGGTTAATCGTGTGAGCCTCGGAGCTGGCGGCTTCGCATAACCCGAGCCTCGAAGGGGCTAGTCATGGAGAATGGCCTTGGTGGAAGATGCCTACGCGCCTATATCTGAGTAGTTTGTGGATTGATGGCCACACGGCCCGAATCGCATTGCTGACTAGTAAGCTAAAGGGGCCACCTGGATGTGAAAAGCAGCGCTACGAGTCTGCACAGGCTCGTAGTCACAGGTTCAACGAGCCTGGGATATGCACATCTGAATATTGTACGTGAGGCTTAACCAATAGGGGGCCGAAGGAAGATCACATCTGCTATAGAGAAGTCTTTAGCGAATAGTGTACCACGGGGATGGGTGTGCCCAGGGGACCATGGTCCTTTCCCATCAAGGTGTTGGCCTAGTGGTGGCTGTAGGTTGTTACCCGAGTCATCGAGCTGGTGATGCAACCCCGGGGTTGGGTTCCTGAAGGTGAGTGCATTCGCCGAATGGAGAAATCCCCTTCTGGTAATAAGACCTTGCCAGTAAAACGCCGAAGGCTAAACAGTCCGAGGGACCGGGAGATAAAGGCCGAAAGGCTAGGTGCTCCCCTGACGGTAAACCTCGTAGATGGTAAACTTGTACACCTTTTGTGCTAAAAAACGCACTAGAAATCGGTTTCCGGTGTTTTCATGTGGTAGTTTTCGGACACTTTGTTTGCATACCTAATTAGAAACAATCTTATCAGAAATATTCTAGCCCAAAGTATTTTGTTTTAAAAGGTGCTTTCTAGGCTTTTTAAGAATTTATTCAAAAAACCCTTATGAAATCGATTTTGTCCGTCCGTCTGTTCACTAAATAACTCGCGAACGGCTAAACCGATCGTCATGAAATTTGTTAGGAATGTGTAGAATGGTAAGAGTCTTTGGTACAGATACTTTAGAAGTTGATAGGGAAAATATAACAGGGTGTCCCGAAGAGTTGAAAAAAGTCAACTTTTTTAGTTTTGATCGGAGATGGACGTATGGGAACTCAAATCAAAGGACTCGACAAGTACATTTTATATCAGTTACTTTTCCCCAGTTTTGAGTAACGGTAACGGAGTTATGGGTGTTTGCAGCTAAACTTACGTTTCCACCGCCCTTTTCTAAACTGTTATAGGTACCGATATGCAACTTTGCATAAAGATGGGTGAAAATGAGCTTATATACGCTAAATACTAAGGGCTCCATTACACAGTCATATTTCTATTATCATATGTATGTCCTATGCTTAAGCCTACTTGATTTCGTTTACTGCATGTGGGAAAATTTGAACCGAATGAATTGAGTAGGCTTAACCCTTCTGTCGGCACAAAGGTCTGGCCAGACCTTTGGCACTATATTTTGGTCATAAAAGTGTAGAAGATGAAACCGCAGCGACTTCATATTTAATGATATCCTAGAATAATATGTTTAGATGCATTTTGCAAAAATTTGAAAAAATCGGTTAAAGTTTTGAGTATGTTTTTAATGATTTTCAATTTATAGTGCTTTTTGATACCCAATAGGTCTGGCCAGACCTACAGTTTTTCCCTCCATTCTTCTCTTGAGGTAAAAAGTGCAAATATTAAATTCTCTTAAAATTCTCATATTTATGATGTATTAATGTCATTAAAATTCAATTGGTACTAAAAACTACAAAAATTTCTGAGATTTTTCTTTGAAAAGCCGTGAAGCTCAAGAAATAAGTATGCCTATAATTTCATCACATTTTATAACATCACCTAATCAACTGAGATTTGATTCTACGAAATTCAAACCAGTTTTTTTTCCTTTTTAAAAGTTAGGACTAAGTATGAGAGACCTTCGAACGTCTTTCTAAATAGATTTGATCAAGAAATTTACGAAAAATTTAGAATGAAATGATTTTCGCGCTTGAAAATTCCCTATTTCTTTCCACCTACTTCCCTTAATCTGCAGACTAATATCGAGGTAAAATCTACTAACAAAGCGCCAAATATTTGCCCAAAGATATTGGTATTGAAAAATGCGAACAAACTTTCTACTAGATATACGCCATGAAAATAGAGAAGCAAAAAGAGATGAAAATAAGGGAAAAACATGTTTATAATAGCGACGTTTTTTTCGTATCGCGTGTAAGTCTGACTCGAAAAAAACGATCGCGGGTAACATCCCGGTTAAGACCAAACAGCTGACATTTGACAGTTTTTGTGCATCTTTGACTCGCTTTCGTCGGTTTATTTTTTAGATGTGGTGGATTTTATTACAAAAGATGATTATTTCTTTGCAAAATCTTTTCTCGTGATGAGAAAAACTCTCACATTTGGTTTGAAAAAACAAATTCCCTCAAATTTCCCCTATGCGTCCGCCATCTACATTTGAGCTCTATCCCGTGTAGGGTAGTTACACGCGTAAGCTCTACCTGGGTAAGTGTCATTTTTTTATATGAAGTTCTACCCAAACCTGCACGGGATAAACACAATAAAACGTACCTTATAATACAACCTCAAAATATGTCCACTTAAAAACGTTACTAGTGTATCTACAAAAATGATTTTAATACTTTTATTGTTTAAAAATGGCAGTAAGGAATTGATAGAATGATTCTACCGAAAAAAATTTCACCTTTTCTAAAAAATAAAAATTTTTTCTCAGTAGGTCCAGCCAGACCTATTGGGTATAGAATATGCATATTGTAGTAGGTGCCGACAGAAGGGTTAAAGATATGACATACATATGATAATAGAAATATGACTGTGTAATGGAGCCCTCCGAAACTATAAATTCAAAAATGTCTGTACATTTGCCGTTGAGTTATTTTATTTAAACTGGATACATAGTAAATCTATTTTTGGATTGGTCTAATTAAAAGTGTGATTCTGGAACGCGTTTATTTAGACCAGTGATTCCCAACTCAGAAACGTCTGTGGACCACTAAGCCTGAAAATGGATTTCCACGGACCACCATTTAATAATAATGAAAAAAAATTTAAGTTTCGATTTGTTACCGAGGTATTGTATTCAAAAGCGTTCGCTCTATTTCCTTCGCCTAAACTGATTGAGATTGGATTTGAATTTGTAGGATTCAAATGATTCAAGATTTACCATGTTCGCCAGGTTGAGAGAAGGGAGAAAAGCTGTTCACGAGCTGATATTTTCTCGCACAGGAATAGGTGTCTTCTGGTCTGGAAGCGCTAACTTCGATTAAAATTTATTCAGTAAACGGTATAGCTAGGTCTTTAGACTCGGATTTACGACATTGCTTAGCGCGAAAAACCGTTTCAATTTTTACAAACGAGTTCGAATTTTGATAATTATAATAATTTCTTTGAGCAACGAACCTAAGCAGCAAATTGCCTTCCCATGATCACAGGCCTAGTAGCAAATTATTTAGTGGATAATCTTTTACATGACAATGAGAGTGCGTGTTTTGCATGTGACCTTAATTAGAAAATATAACTTTTTTGTAAGAAGTATTCACATTCTCCCCTACGGGTCTCTCACGGACCACCTGTTGGGAAACAGTGATTTAGACCAATCCAAAAATAAATTTACAGGAAGCATTTCATTAATGTTGTACACAATTCTTATTTATTGCCTATAAAATATATGTTCACTATGCATTGAAAGCCCTCTGTATTTTGTCTTTATGAACCAATTCTAGTATCCCATAGTCATAAACTATTCTAAAAAAAAACTTTTTTTTCTAAATCTGCGACCTCAGCATAAATCGTAATAAATCCAAAATCGAACTGTACCTACTTTTTTAATATACATACAAGCATACATACATATACAAATACATAAGCAACATTTTCGTCTTGGATTACAATAAATTAGTATGAGGTCAATTTTGTGATCGAGTCAACACTGTGCTCTAGTGGATTGAAGGGCACTTGTGTGTCATAATTTAGACAGAGGTTGGTGTAGGCAACTTTCTTCACACGTAGGAAGCACAGCTACCTGTGTGCTTACAAGAGTGCAATCGTAATTATAGCCTGCACTTGTTGACGCTCTTCGTTAAGGGGGTTTACTCATACTTTTCAGCCAACACGTTTTGAATGTTAATTCAAACGCATTTACTGTTTTGACAACATTGAAAATACAATATTGGAGTCAAGTGCAGATATTCGGCTTAACGTTTTGCCGTTTGACACAATGGTTATCAAATTGAGAAGTTGGATCTTTAATAGCGTGAAAAAATATTTTCCTTTTGTTTTTTTTCTCGTGCACCTGTATAGAGTATAGTAGTTAACTGATCAAAGAAAAACATATTATTGCATAAATATTGGGCTTTGCTGATTGAATTTACATTTTCTAGTTGATAATTAACATAAATTGCAAATTAGTGGATGCAAGTGTTGAAATCCCAGGGAATATGCATACACTCATGAATGAGTATAAACACACTTCGATTGATAGCGCGTTTGGGCTAATGAAATTTCAATGTTACCGATAGGCGCCTTTTCTTAGCTTTATGGAAATAAATCGTTGGGTAACCATATTTAGATTTACATAATTGATTGGAGACGGGTGTGTGAAATCTTAACATTTCGAAACGAAAAAGCACTGTTTTATCAGTTAATAAATTGCTTAAACTATGCTTCATTCCAAAAGTGTTACACCGACAGATATTGTAATTGTGCGAGCAAAACAATGGTTATCATGGCCCTTGGAAAACCAAGGGCTATTTCTGTACAGTTTTCGAAAATATAAGAAATTGCACGGTGGTTATCATTTAAATATCAAAACTCGTGTTTATTCATTAGTAGGTATAGTACAAAAAAAAGCGTAAAACCCAAACATCCAATAAAGGAATGATGCCAAATTGTTGAATATACTGTCCACTATACGCAGTAAAAAGTTACACTAATTTGCAAGTTGGGTTAAGGGGCTAAAAATTCATTTTTTTTTGCAAATATCTGAAAAACTATAAGTCTTACCGCAAAATGTGTTCAGGACAAAACATTTCATTTGTGATGATATATAAAACCATACTTTTTTTCCAAAAATAGACCCAAAAGTATTATAATGAATTTACACTTTTTCAGTTTTACATTTCGCACTGTAACTTTTGATAGAATACACCTAGAGATAAAAGAACTTGTTCATATTTTGCTGTGTATTCAACAATTTGGCATCGAAATTTAAATCTTTTTTTTATGTTTACGTCTAACGTATCTGTACTGTACTACATGCCAAAAAAAAACTTTTTAAATGTTGATACCCTTCATTTTCTCTAGAGTAGTATTCTGATTCTATCTGTTTCAATATTTATTTTGTGACTTGCACACACAATATAATAAGAGGTTTGCTATTGCCATTGGTTCCCATAAAGGCTAAGATTGTTTGGCGGCGTTTCTATGGCAGCCCCCTAGTTTCATGGACGAATATTTTCTGTTTTTACATTATTTGGTGGATATAAAAACATTTGTAAGTGTTTTGGCTGAGATTGAGCATAAGGTCTGTGCGGTAGCCCTAAAAAACCTCGTTGTTGAGTTAAAACAGCTCCTTGCCTCTGCCGCCGAATTTTGGCGTCAACAGAAATAGTCGGAAATACTTCCTTCTGTGCACTGCAAACTTCATATCATGACAAAGTTAATACATATACCCTTTTAAATAACGTGACGCGTATACAAAAATTGCCTTTCCTATTTCAGTTCAATTTATTGCAAAAGTTCCAGCTCGTAATAATATGGTGGTCTTGATTGAACTCATAAAAGAATGACTAGCTGTAAACTGATCTGTCCTTGTGCCATTCAATCAAATGTAATCTCAACAACAATTCTTGTTTGAAATTAGAGACTATACTAACTCACAAGAACTTAACGAACAACTTGGCTATGTAGTATGACACAGTTGTATTTGTCTTTAATGAATCTCCTCTTACATAGTCTTTTAGTCAATTGTGATTGCAATTCAAACTTATGATAGAGAAGTTAAATTAGCTACTATTCTAAAATTGTACACGTGTGATACTCGGACATTCACTACCGTTTCTTTAATTACACTGTAAAAACAAGGTTGAATTTTACATCGAAAATTCGTTGAATTTTACACCTTTTTTCTCGCAAAATTACAGTAAACGTTTATTTTTCAACAAAATTTCCAGTATACTAACAAAATAGTGTAATATTACACATATTTTTTAATATTACTCTATTTTGGTGTAATTTTACACCACATTTTTGTAACTTTACATTTTCAGTGTATATTTACCAAATGGAAGGAAATTTTCATGTAATATTACGATTTTGGTGTAAAAAGTCACACCTACATTTCTGTCAAACTGAGTGTGTTACAATACTTTTGTGCATTATTGCATTTTCCTGTGTCTCACAAGTGACTTGTTCTGTGTGCAGTTAGTCTGTTCCGTCCGAAGTGCGTTCGTGTGAACATCATATCATTGTTGTGTTGTAGCGCTTTTTTGCTCTTGAACCAAAGGGGGTGTGGCAGCTCTTGGCCATTGGAATAACGGGTATCTCAAGGACGATTTAGATCGAAGAACTGGCTGCCGTAAATATTATTATAAATCCGGATGTAAATTTATATATTTGCCGGTGTAAATTTACATTTTTTTCAGTGCAAATTGTTTGTAGATTTACACCAATTTTTTAGTAAATATTTACACCGTAAAGCGTAAAATTACTCTAGTTCATATCGTGGTGTAAATTTACTACTATAATAGAAGGAAAAAAAGTTTCCTCCTATTATTGGAGTAAAATTTTTTAGAGTGTAGTTTAATAGGAAATTATTTTTTTTATCATGCTAGCGAGCACTAAATAGAGACTGTATTTTAATCGTGCTTAGGAAAATAATCGTTTCCAAAGTGCAAACAATTATGCAATTCTTACCATTCTGACAAAAACAATAGAATACATTCGTGAAATTCGCTTTAAGAAATGCCGCATTAATTGTAAAATTACTTAGAATTGTCATTTACGACACCTTTAGGACGCGCCCACCCATATACCAGGACAATAGGCAAAAAATATCCAAACATCGGAATAAAATGCAGCATTACCACTTTTGTGGTAGATATATACCACTATTTATGCGAATTTCGACAATCTACCCCTCTACAACTAAAAATGCCAAAAACACCCGAATCAACCACAATTTGAAATTTCCAAAAAGTGGGAAAATTTTACAGAGCCCTTTCAAAAACCTTTCACCAGATTTTCTTCTATATTGTTCAAACTAGTCTCAATGCTCACACAGCATTTCATGGCTGAACTTGCATTTTTTCAACAGTTATGGCCCTTGACTAAGAAATAAATTTAATATTTTCATTTTAGACCTTTTCAAAAAGCTCCATAACTATTGAAAAAATGCAAGTTCAGCGATGAAAGGCTGTGTGAGCATTCACATTAACTTGAAGATGATTTTCGCTGGAAGTTGAGTTGCTCCGATCAAAGACCGCCATTTGTCGCGCAATTGAATTTGGGAAACGAAATGTCCATAACTCCTCCAAAATTGAAGCAGAAAGCTACATTATGGTTTATTGGCATTGGAGGGCATCATCACACCCACAAAAAATCAGCTCAATCGGATAAAAACTAAGGATACCTCCCATACAAAGTGACCCAAGACAACTTTGCTCTACAGTTTATAAAATGAGTGTAGAACAAACTTCACTTTGTATGGGAGGTACCCTTCAGTTGTTCTACGCGGCGAATGTTGTCTGGTGTGATGCTGGTTCGCGGTCGACGATCATGCGGCTCATTCTCGTCGCGGCCATCCTTGAACGCTTTGGCCCATTTAACCTTCAAGCGGGCGCGCATCATTTTATGACATAACCGGGCGCGCGGCGGTAATTTACCGCCTTCGTCTTTTCCCCTCCATTTGCGCTCAACAGTACAACTTGCAGTCTCATAATTATGGTAAATTGATAGAAGAGCATGTCCCAAATAAGTTATCATCATAAAAACTATTATCTGGTGAACAATAAAACAAGTTCTGCAGTTTTAGCGAAGCATGTCACTTCAGTGATATTGCACAGAGCACACACATTTTGAACACAACCATATACCAAAATATACCATCCCCGAACGTTTGAAGACTGCTGGAAAGGTATGGAAGGTAAAATTTACCCAAAATTTTATTGTATCGTATGTATAACAGTATGACTTAAGAATACTACTTCTCCCACCTCGATCCGGCCAACGGGAGAAACGCAAGTTTATATGATCAGGGCGGTAAATTACCGCCCGCGCGCCCGCTTTAAGGTTAAGCGCAGGAGCCCTACTCAGGCACTCATTACCGAATTGATTTTGTAAATGCAGAAAAATTTCCTTATTGTTGACGTCTTCCCTCACTAAAAAACGAATGACAATACGTTGCGCAATGGCGGTCGGCACTTGATGTTCACTCATGGCCGTAGCTAGCACACGTTCGCAACGAAAACTATGCCACACTTCAAAACGTAGATCCGCGCCATGTACAGCGTTTGTCTCCATCATATTTGAATTACCCTCGTATTAGCAGAAAGTATATATTTTCGCGGGTGGAAAATCTAATTCATGTAAACCACTGTTCCCCAACAGGTGGTCCGTGAGACCCTTAGAGATGGTTCGCCGAAGAATCTATATGTCGCTAAATAAAATTCTCTGTTACTAAATTAAAAATTTAAATTTAGTTGAGCAATTTATCTGATCTATAGACAACCAGGGTTGAAAAAAAAAAGATCGCGAACCTAAAGACATGACGTTCAACATAAAAATGCCTAACAGACAACGTCCACATCTCAAATGTTAGTTGATTCAGAGCCCTTACTACTTAAAGAATCTTAAAGTTTAACATTGAAGCCCCTATTTCAGAAAACAAAGTGGGCTAGATGAATATTTCATTTTTCAGAGCAAAATTAAACTTCAGATCGTTTTTTTTCTCAAAACTATAAAAGATTTGCGGCTCGTGGTGGCAATATGTCAAACTTCGTGCGTTTCTAGATAGAGACATATTTATGTGAATTTTGGCTGGGATTAGGGTCCTTAAATGAATTATTTATTTTTTTTCTGAGAAAATTATAGTTTTTTTGGGAGATGTTTTTTATGGTACTCGTAGCTCCATGACTCCATGGTCCGATTTTGTCCATTCCAATGTGGATTGCATTGTAAACGTTCGCTGGAACTTTTGTTCTCATTCATTTAATTTTTGTACCTTTCGCTTTCTAAGCGAAAAGGGTAAATTAACTTTGTCAGGAAGGTTGTAACGCATTAAAGGAAGTATATGCGACCATATAAAATATGTATACAGGGTGTCCGCACACTACCGTATAAATACACCGGAAAATGATTTCTCACGTGATTTCCAGCAAAAAAAGTTCAATGGAACATATTCGCAATTCTTAAAACTTTACTTGACACAGGCGCTTGAAGATTTTTGAAAAAAAAAATCAATTTCTCGCACGACTGAAACCCCAATATCTCCAAAACCATACTAGCTAGAATAGCAAAATAAGATGGCTTTCGCAGCCAAAAAAATTACATAAAAAATAAAACTAACCGCACTAAAATCGGATGAGTGGTTTGTTTTTTACAGGTCAAAGTCAAAGTTTTGTTTTTTTTTTCTATCTCCATTTTCTCCAACTTCTACCAAGGTGAGGTGCTCGAACGATTCTTTAAAAAATGACGCATAGTCCCCCGATTATATCTTTCTTAGATCATTTCTTACATTCAATTTCTATTAATGCCACAAAACATAATATGTATATAAAAACAGAAGGAATAGCACAATGGGGTCAAGGGATTGCAGACAATCCAAATTAAAACGGAAGGAATCAGATGGGAGGTTTAATGAGCTGCCACAGGAAAATAAAGTTACAAAAATTTTAGGAACGGACGGAATCGGAACTCAAGTCATAGGGTCGCCGAAGAAATTAGCCCGAAAGAAAGTGAAGGGTGTCAAAATTTCGGCTACACCCGAAATTAGCCTCGGTCTCGTTTTATTGTGAAATCCACGTATAAAATCGATGAATCCTTAAGACTGCCGTCTTACAGTAATCGTGTCTTTGATTCCAGACAGAAATATTTACTATATCAGAATTACTGTTCCATGGGGTACGGGACGGTCTTTAAAAATACCATCTTGCTTGCCCATAACGAATGAGTGAAATTGTAGGCATATTAAATAAAATATAATATACAATATTATAATAGCTAATTATATTTAGTTTATTACTGAATTAATTATCTTATTTGGTAACAATAGTATTTGTTAGACTATACTTATCTACTCATTTCCAAGCAGACAATGAACAATTTGCCTTAACTCTTGTCTATATTGCATAAAAACCATGGACAAAAAATTCAAGGAAACGTCTACCGGTCTATGCCAACTTCCTTATTACCTAATCCTAAACAATACTGCATAAATTCGTATAAGTATGGGATCAAAATGTGCAGAAATCGAATAATGTGCCTGCTAAGAAACTAGACTAGATCTCAGACAATGATTAAGACAAGATAAAAAGACACATTTTGGTGCTCAACATTCTAGTAAACTTTAGTAGAGACCTTACGTTTCCATACGAGTACAATTGCGTTTTTTATCTTTTGGTAGTCAAAATTAATTTTACATAAAACTTTTCACATTGTTTACGCGAATAGTAGGGAAAGGTCGTCATGAAAGTTCTCTATTTTCATAATTTTGTTTCACGGAATTTATGCAAATTTCATATTTCATTTCTTTGCAAAGATAATGCCAAATTTTCTTTTATTTATTGCTTCGCACCCGTGCATAGATAAAATTCCGGAAAATATAATAATTATGACCTCACATGCTCTTGCATACAATCAAATTGGTATACCTACACACGGTAATAGTTGCAAAAGTTACATCTGCTTGGAAATTTACAAATTATGTTTGTATGCACAATAATATTATGCACTCGGCATAATACACTCTAATGAATGAAAGTGAAACTGTTTGGCTACCTTGTCGAGACACGAAACAGTAAGATATGAAAAGACGTAATCTTGCAATAAGTATCTACTAATTTTCATAACAATATCTATACATAGAGAATAGGCTGCGTGCAGTGTATTTGTATACGTACAGACGGTTGATCTTAGTTGCTTAGCCTACATGTCAGTAATAGGCGTGTTTTTTTGTGCTCGGGTGTAGGTTAGTTTAGGGTAACTACCAGCGACGTGCATTCATAATAAGCAATTCCAAACTGCTTGACTAGGAAAAACTCCGGATTCATTATCACCGACATCACCAAATATCATTTTTGACAACATTTTCTCCTCCTGACGATTTATGTATTCCGAAAACCCCGCGAAGTATGTATGTACATGCAAAAACTAAAACGAACACCATGCCGCACATAATCGAACCAAACTTGTTTGCAGAATGTGTACGGACTTGGCGAATGTATCTATCATATCATAATTCATGTACACGTACATGATGCAGTGAGCAGAGGAACATGTTGATTCCAGATGCTTGAGTCGGTTCATATGATGGGCGAATATTTTTTGTTTGTTTTATGTGCGAATTTATATGAGCGCACTCAAGCAGAATTGGTGTTGATTGACTTACATGTTGCGTGTGGATTGAATATGGATAGTAGACGTTAAATGCATGTTGAGAGGAAAATATAAACTTCAGTTACATTTTCCAGAAGAAATCAGTTGACTACAGGTGACTTTTTGTGGAATTTAAAAAAATGTTCAACTTTGTGTGTTTTTTGGGAAAAGTTTGTAGTTTTCTCTTCAAATTATGTCGGAGTTGTGCTGTGCGGCAGATTTTTTAATAACATCGGAATTTTCGACCCTTTTATTCGCTAAGAAAGGAGGATCGTTCAATCTGGGTTGTCAAAATGTAAAATTCATTTTGAATGTAAACAAAAAAGCTTTACACGGAAATTTAATTTTGAAACATATGAAAAGTACATTTGGCTTACCGGAAGTTGTAAATTAAATAAATTATTACCACTTGTTTCCAAAACGCGTTGGCATTATCATTTTCGAATTATTAACGTTATATTTGAAGACTAGGATGATATTATAATAATTTTTGATACGATTTTAAATAATTCCGAGAACTGGGATGGCAATTCCTTGACCTCTTCCGATACGTACACATCAAAATTTACAGAATTAGATTTTCATTTTTTCAGAAATATTCTCCAAAACCGATGTTTAATTTAATATCATTCAGAGTAAAGCTATAAATATTTCATATGCAAGCCAAACAATTATTGGATTTGAGAACTGGCTTGAAAAAGATTTTTCTCGGAAGTTTGAAAATGTATGCATATTCGAAAGTAGCAGAAGAATATGAGCCACCGCCGCAAAAATCTAGAAATTCAAAAGGTCCGATACAAAATTTGCGAAGGATATTTAGAGAGATTGTATACGTCATTCTCGGGCAAATTCGAGAGAGATTTAATTCATTCAAAAATCTTTCATTCTTAGAATTACTCGAACCAAATTATTTTTCCAAATTTAAATCAAATTTTCCAGAAAAAACTTTGACTCGCTTATTGAGATTCACAATTAATTTTTTGATAGAATAAAGCTAAAAAATTAACTTAAAGTAATTTTTTCGTCAGAAGAGTTTAGAAAGGCAAATGTGAATCAAATTCTAGAATATTTACAAAATCGGCCTTAAGTCGCGAATAGTTTTAAACAAGTATATATTCGAGCAAAATTATTAACAATATTTCCAGTCACTGTGGCTTCTGCCGAGAGGTCGTTTTTAACTTTATAACGTATGCATACATTTTTAAGAATCACCAATCCTAGGAAAGGTTTTCAGATCTTGTTTTGATTGCTGCCGAAAAGGATATTCTCATACAAATGCGAAGAGAAATTTTTTTTTTATAAAGTAATTAAAGCTTTTTTGGATAAAGAAAGGCGTGAAGAATAAGAAATGCTTTATTTTTTTATTCCTGATTTCTTCTATAAGGCATAAAGCCGCTTGCTATAAACGCTTTTGCAACTGTGTTTATTGTATTATTCAGTTCATTTTTATTTATGTGAAATTGGCTTTGGAATGATCAACTGCTTGACTATGAGAAATTTTCACTGCACGTCACTGGTAACTACATGGGGTTACAATAACAACATAACCCAGATAAACCCAGTAATGTATCGAGGGTACGTACTCTGACCAAAGTTAACCCGGAAGAATTGTTACAGATGTGACAACCAGAGGCGCTCTAACACGAAAAAGCATGAGCTAATACCAAAACCATTGGTTAAATGTTCATTGTTGTTTTTGTAAGACATGTTAATTTACTGGTTATTTATTTATCACAACTTTGAACCTTCAGCTTTTTACAAAGTTCATGGTTGGTGCAATAAATCTAAACAGCTTTTAACCCAAATCGTTTTTTTGTGCTTATATACCCTAACCTGCACCTTTTTTACAAAAAAACACGCTTAATGTTAACCATTTCTAACGTCGAGCATGAGCAGTATGAAAATGAAGAGATTTCAGGCAGACGTTTAGCCAAATACATAGAAAAAATAGAGTAAGGCAAATTTTTGTTGTTTTTGGATCAGTGGGCTCCCAATCTCAAACTCATTTTGCTAAAAAAAAAAATTTTATCGGAAAGGTCCCAAAAAGGACAAAAAAGGATACTCTTTATTCCTTGACTGGAGGTGGGCATGTGGGGTATCATATCAAAGGGGACGCTGAGTACATTACATATTCGGTGTTTGTTTCGTGTTTCAAGGACCCTCAACGGGATAAATCGAGCTTAAACGGAAAATTATCTTGTTTTCCGTGTATCTTTCCATTGTTTTTGTATATAATGATATAATGATGTTTTTCGTTGAGAAAAAACAACCAACGTTCCGTGTTCCGAAACACCGCAGCAAACAACTCTGAAGTCACAACATATTTAAAGACAGCGTTTTAAGTGTCATGACATGCAGAAGGTAAGTATGGCAGAAAATGTGAAACCAAACCTAAAGATATCTTGTGGATTTACAATCGGCCCGTGTGTATGATGAAAACGCGTCAAAGGAAGTGTGAATCTTCTCTTAGGGACATAAAGAGCACTGAGTATAAACTAGCTAAGGTCTAAAAAAAAACATAAATGGCATGCGAATTAGTTGCAATCCAGAGTAAAAATCAAAACACGTGCACGTGGTGTTTATTGTTACATAAGGTAATAAAGTTAATTCTTGATTGTCCTAAAATGTTGCGTACGTTCTTGGAAGCTCCGTGTTTGTGTAGGAATTGCCTAATTTTAGCATTTCGTTCCTCTTCTTTCACTTCATGACCTTCTGACTTGGGAGTTTGAATATTAATCTGCCAGTCTCCAGTTTTTGCGTAGCTTACACTTAATTCCTAATTTTTACGTAACCTTTCACTGTGCGCTGCTGTCATGAATTGTGGATTGAAAAAGCGACACATATACTGAAGTGGCGACATGGAATTTGGACAGGCAAAACATTTGGAATTCGATAAAATTTGTAGGGTATGCTTGGGCTCGAAGAAAGACATGCGAACACTGTTTGTAGTGCAGTCATATTAGCATTTCAAATAGAAAAAAATAGAGTAAGGCTAATTCTTGTGGTTTTTTAATCAGTGGGCTCCCAGAAATCTAAAACTCATTTTGCTAAAAAAAAATTTGATCGGAAAGGTCCCAAAAAGGACAAAAAAGGATACTCTTTAATCCTTGACCGGAGGTCGGCATGTGGGGTATCAAATCAAAGGGGACGTCCGTCAAGTACATTACATATCCGGTGTTTGTTTCATGTTTCAAGGACCTTCAACGGAATAAATCGAGATTAAATGGAGAATAGTTGTGTTTCCCGTGTATCTTTCCAAAGCCATAATTACGAGACTAATTCAAATTGTCACTACGTTTCTCACTTTTCAGTATCTATAATAGCTAAGGATTCTACCATTAAATTTGCTAAGAAAAAAAATGATCGGAAAGCTCTCAAAAAGGACATTAAAGGACACTAATTATAAACCTTGATCGAACGTGGGTATGCGGGGTGTCATATTAAAGAGGACGTCGAGTACATTCCATATCCGGCGTTTATTACTTGTTTCAATGACCCTCACAGGAGAAAATTTGGATCCAATGGAAAAATTTCCTGTTTGTCCTATATGTACCTATCTTTCCAAAGCCGTGATTTTTCCTTTAAGCCCGAATTATTCCATTAAGTGTCCTTGAAATAGGAAACAAACACCGGATATGCAATGCACTCGACGTCCTCTTTGCTATGACACCCCGCTTGCTCACGTGCGATCAAGGTTTGTAATTAGTGTCCTTTAATGTCCTTTTTCAGAGCTTTCCGATAATTTTTTTCTTAGCTAATTTAATGGTACAATCTTAACCTATTAAAGATTAGGAAAAGTGAGAAACGTAGTGACAACTTGAATTATTCTCGTAGTTATAGCTTTGGAAAGATACACGGAAAACACAATAATTTTCCATTTAATCTCGATTTATTCCGTTGAGGGTCCTTCAAACAGGAAACAGGATATGTAATGTACTTGACGTCCCCTTTGATTTGATACCCCACATGCTGACCTCCGGTCAAGGATTAAAGAGTATCCTTTTTTGTCCTTTATGGGACCTTTCCGATAATTTTTTTCTTAGCAAAATGAGTTTTTGATTTTTGGGAGCTCGCTGATTCAAAAACCACAAAAAATAGCCTTACTCTATTTTTTCTATTTGGAGGCCCGAAATGAGATATTTTTACTGCAATATTGGTGAAATGGTTGCCGATATGTTGATGCAAGTGACCCAGGTGTACATGAAAAATACAGCCGGCTGGCCGGATAAAATCTGTGTACAATGCGCTCAACAAGTGTCACGATGTCATGCGTTCAAAACCCGCGTTGAGAAATCCGACCGCGAACTCCCACCACGACACTACATCAAAAATGTTACCGTGATAGTCGAGGAGCCCATCCCCCTTTGTAAGTATATTGAACAATGCATATAACAGTTACAACGGTCGGATTTTAACAAATGTGTCTATTTTAAAATTCGCGTTTAGTTAGTATAAATTGCTTGGTGTGTAATTTATATATTTCAAATCAATTATACGTAGGCTACTACAAAATTTGTTAGATTAGGCATGTTCTAGTAAGTGTTCGTCAAATATGTTATTTCCATCAGAAAGTTTGACCTTTTTTAGCATATACCTGCTCAGAACGCTTTGATGATAAGTGAAACTCGTGTAAGTTACAGTTAGTTAAAAAAGTCAATTTAGCAATTGGAATTAATACGTCAAAATTTTCGTACAGTAATATTCTACGATTTTAAAGTCACACATCACAACGACAGTGTTTTGATCGGCTTGATCTTGCGGGGATGAAGCACCATCTCGTCTGACAATTTATAACTGGTTTAACGAGTTCAAACGTGTGCGTAATTCACTCAAGGACGAGTTTCGTGAAGGTCGTCCAAAAACAGCCATTGTGCCGGAAAACGTGGATGCCGTGTTTGAAATGATTACGCATGACCTTCATGTGACATACCGTGAGATAGAAGCATCCTTGGGCATTTCACCTCCGGGCATACATTCGATGGTGCATGAGCACTTGGCCGTAAAAAATGTTTCTTCCAGTTTGATTCCGCATAATTTGACAATAGCTCAAAAAAAGGCCCGTGTCGATTGCCATAACGGTGCATCAAATGACTTGAATGATCGCCATAGGCAACGCATCATGGGTCTATGCCTATGAGCTGCAAACTAAACAGCAGTCGACCGTGTGGGTATGTTCTAAAACGAGCTAAATCCAACAAAAGTTGTTCGCGCACTGCGAGGCAAATGGTGTTCTGTTTCTTCGGCCGAATGGGTCCTGTGGCCATTGTTCCATTTGAGGAACATAGGGCGGTTAATTCCAAGTGGTACACGACCACTTGCGTGCCCGAAGTCTTCGGGGAAATTTTCAAAACGAACAAGAAAAGACGAATCATTCTTTATCATGACAATGCGAGCTCTCGCACATCAGTTCAAACTAGCGTCTATTTAACCGGTCAAAACATTGAAGTGACGGGTCATCCGCCTTACATCCCTGACATGACACTGTATGATTTGTTTTGTTCCCATTTATTAAACATAAATTACGTGGTGAACGGTTTCCTTCGCCCGAAGCAGCTGTTGAAGCGTTCAGAAGCCATGTTTTGGAGGTGTCTCCATCGGAGTGGAAAAAATGCTTCGAAAATTGGTTTGAGCGCATGCAGAAAATGCTCATGGCGAATATTTTGAAAAACAATTAAAAAAAAACAAAAATCGTTTTCATTTTTTTCTATAAATGTTTGTAGTAACAATCGTATTTGTCAAATTTCGTCAATAATAATAAATTAATCTACGTATCGATTGGGGATTGTAAAAATACAAGAGACAACAACAATAAAAGACACAAAGCAAGTCCCTCCCTAAGTGCAATTCTGACTACGCCCATGCTATTAGATAAAAAACTCGGTTAACCGGAAAGCCGGTACTGTCTATATGTCTTAACCTGGACGGGTCAACCCATTAGACCAGAGTTTAAAAAGCTAACCTGGTGACGTATAGGTATAAGTCAAGTTAACTTGCCGAGAACACAACCATAAATTCGATACAATTATTTTTAAAAGATAGCTCTAGTAGAGGATGTCTAATGTTGAGATTTTCTGTGAAAGGTTGTCACCGTCCGTAGATAATAAATATTCAAGCACTGTTACAACAAACGGACAGTATTACCATAAAGTAAGAAATTGGCATAGAGATGGAACTCCATATAACATTAAAACCTACTGAACAACATTTAACGTTTGAGTGTGTGCTGTATGTAACGTGTACATACCGGAAGATATCTTCTGTATGTACACGTTACATACAGCACACACTCAAAGGTAAAATGTTGTTCAGTAGGTTTTAATGTTATATGGAGTTCCATCTCTATTCCAATTTCTTACTTTATGGTATTACTATACAATAATAAGAAAAAAATTATCTGCAGTCGGTATACAAAAAAAAATAGGATTTGCAATATCTAATTAAAGGCGTAATATCCATTCCGTAACTTGTGTTAGCTTGCCGAACCTCAATTCGCAGCGCTAGCATTTCGATGCGTTTACTATCAAATATATGTACATATATGTATGTATGTAAAGTAATATTTTTCAACGACTTGACTAAAACTTAAAATTATGTACTTTCACTTACCTCGGGTAATGCGACGCCAATACAAAATAAGCTGCATATTGCTAAATATTTTGCAAACACTCTCATCTTGTAAAATATCCAATGACTGGAAATACAAAAAAAATATATATTTTTAATGACACTTTAGGAGATTTGATTTATTATAAATATTTTGACAACTCAAAAATATATGTACTTGGCTAGGGCACTCTACAAAATTACATTGAAATTTGATTTATTTATGTATATGTATGGGTACATAAATATGCAAGGTCGAAATTTGAATCGCTTCGATTATGATGTGAAAAACAACTTGGATCTATTCATGTACCTTTAAAAGAAATAACATGAATATATCCGGACTGGAATTCGCAAATGCATTGCCAAAGGCTCTGCTGAATTAAATGATGAGCGAAACTTCTGATGTCTTCAAAAGTTTATTGAGAATTTTAGTCTCCAAGCGTTATTATTGACAGATGATGTTTGTCTAAGTATAAGTTACGTATGGTCTGGTCATGAGGTATTAGTTTTGGTTTGTGGAATCTAGAAAAAATACGATTTCAGTTTAATGTTATTGAAATTGAAAACCCTTTTATTATACAGACGTCTTTTATATATTTATAGATTTTTAAATTATCCAACCTAATTTTAAAACTTTAAACCATAGAATAACAAGTCATAATTACACAATCTATAGTGATTTTTTGTCCAAATTCAGTATCTGTTTACAATATAGTTTCAAATAGTTTTTGTTTGCATCTCTTTAGTATCGTATGCAAATTTCTTTCCAGTGGTCAGGTAAAAAAATCAGTGTTGTATTTATAAAAATCATTAAAGCAAAAACAACTTGCACAATTTTATATAATGGTGTGTGCCAAATTTCAGCTTATCTCCGTGAAGTTAACATAATATTTTATTTGAGCAGTTTGCGTATTCAATCGCAATAAGCGTAGCTAAAAGGATATACATATGTATTTCTTATAGATATTGTATGCATATCAGCGCTATCCAAATGGGTCTACTTGTAGCAACAAGAAGCAATATGTGCTTTAAATCTAGAGCAAAAGAAGCTAAAAGCAAGACGCTCAACTACTAATATTTCCAATCCAATACAAATAAGATCAACAACTTGTTAATTAAATATTTTAATAGATACGAGTTATCATTGCGGATTAACAAGTCGTCAAAAATATCAGTGCAGTGGCTACGTAAGGAGTTTGACAACTATTGATTTAACATATCTTTTATATGATTGTGAGACCTGGCTGTATAGGCATTTCATGATGGCGTTCAAATCACAAAAGCCCCAAGCTGAATAGTGTTCAAAATGATACGTATATAGGTACTGTGTCATTTCTTAATTTGCTTTATATTACCAACTAAACTACTACTATGGCTTAAGCGATGCTTGTTAATAATCGAAATAGTTTCACGTAATTATATTCTTTCATATTTTTATATTGTCATAGGTCGCATAAGCCGGATTGTTGAGTTCTTAAAATGTGTGGGTCACAATTGCATATTTTAAAATAAAATTAGATTCATAAATTTTTCAATTTACAATATTCTACATTTATTAAGAATAAGTATAAATGTTGTGAATAAGCTTGGTTATATTCGGATAAAATCTTGTTAAAGAAATAGGTTATTACTTTTGATTCCATTGGGAGTGAATTAAAGCGTAATTGTGTGCTGTGCTTGCAATCTAAGAATTTGTAGACAACCAAGGTGTAAGTAATATCTACTTTTTGGTTAATGTTTTCCCAAATAAAATTTTAAATGTTAAAATTGAGTTCCAATAATTCGAACCAGTCGTCAGACTATGCACTATACAATAGAAACTTCAGTTATAGTTGCTACTTGAAACTCAAACGTATATATACAAAATTATAAAGCTATGCTATGAAATTTAGAATTTGAAATTATTCCGCCGGAATTGCATACATAGCAAAACATCATTATCATTCAAAAATTATAATTCAGTTGCATTAGTTAAAAATTATTCATTAATATCGGAAATAAATGGACGTAACAGTAATAGCGTTACTGAACTCAAGCATTATCCTTCTAAAATTATTATTGATTGAAGCTTTTTTGCGCAGCATAACATACTGTTTATATCATCAACGTTTTTAAACAGTGAATGTTATATTGAATTCTCTACTGTCAAAAAGTGGTGGTTTGATCGGCCGACTCTATCATCTATATAAATTTCTTCTAAGTTTAGTCTTGTCAGTAGTCTAGTTGGTGTTGTGGTTAATGCGCACACCGTCGTGAGTTCCAGTATCACAGTGAACCAATTCAGTTTATGGTGTTTTTCGAGTTCACGATCCATGTGACGTACTATGATCTCTTCAGATGTGATAAACGAGTACCCATTTATGGGTATGAATAACTACTGAGCGTGCTGTTGATCTCAACACCTCAACAAAAAACCAACTAAGGAAATGGGATGTCACTAACACATTAGCGGCCTCATTCCAATGTTGGACTGTCGCGCCTGTTATTTTTGTTTTAAAGGCTGCCTTGCAGTACTGGCTAAGACTAAGGCTTATATCGACGAACCTTAATCTCTGAAAGACGTTACGGGTAAAACTCGGTTGTTTACATTAACGTTTTTATGGTAGTTCAATCAGAGCTGTCGCTGTCGTATACCCTGTTACCAAAACGTATCGCAGAAGGAGGCTTTAAGTAAAGAAGGATTTGGACAAAACTTTGGGAGGTGTTTTTAAGAACAGTTGTAATAATTACCGTAATTTTGGAGTGGAAATGGAGTATGGAAATGTTTTAAAAACACGTGCATGACGACACCAAAGCGCCAGTTCAGCTAAGAATGAGGCTAACTGCTTGTTTACGCTTTATTGATGTTTGAAATTTGTTGAAATTGATTCAAATTAAGAGAATGTGAGTTATTTGTGTACCTACTAACTATATCAAATAAAATTAACAAGCTCAATTCGGCTTTCTTACCGCTTCTTCGTTTTATTAGCTTAAACAAAGTTATTAATCTAGGCACGCCAATACACTTGATACAAAAATATAAGGCCGAAAAAGGTCCCAAATAGTAAATAAGTGGACACTTAAATGAACAAAAATATAATGAGTAATTAATATTAATAGCGAAAATTTAATCGATATTGCCACTATTACTTTAGGGAAATAATTTATGATTTTTATTTAGTTTAGACCAAACAAAAATATAAAGAAGGTTTGCATTTAGGGTTCCATCACCCAATGGTCCTTCTTTTGTCCTTCGGGGATGTAGCTGGACCCTTTCCAACTGCTTTAGTTGGCTTGGCTGTTCCCGCCTGCAGTGTAGGCCCATTCTGGAGGTAATGTCTCAGCCTAATACTGCAACCAGCTCTATATTGGATCGTGTTATTACAGAGACTAATGTGTTGTTGTTGCTTTTTGCTACATTTTTACACATACATATATAACAATAATAAATTACAAAATCACATCAGGTTAGTTGTTTGAGTCTTTCGTTTTTGAGGTAAGGAAAAAATTGTAGGTACATAAATAAAATAATTGTCAAATTTCAATTTATTTTTTGAAGGTAACAAGCTATTGAATTCTGTTTCATAGAAGACAGTTATTACTATTATTTATTTTCTAGGAAGAATAGCAAGTCAATTACGATGTGTTTTTTTAGAAGATATTTCATTACGATAACCCTTATTAGTGTGAAATAATTTTACAATATGAAAATGTATTTCCTATTTCAGAAATTCTGACATTTATTGCGATGATACACAAACCACATACAAAAGGGGCATGAACATCAAATGAGCGTTTAAGCTTTCAAATAACCAAGATTTATCGACAATTAATAAAAAAAAATTGATTGTAATAACAAATTCAATGATGACAGTGCGGTAAAAAGCATTCATGAGAAACATTTATGATTAGTCATGCGGTCGTGCTAATATTTGTTATATTGAACCAGTAATACACAAAATTAATCGGAAGGAGTTGATTACTAGCCAGCAGTAAAAATAAACGAATTTTGTTTATATAATTCACCAGATATACTGGTAATTTTGAAGTAACTTAATATCATTGGTCTGCTTCGACTTCATTATAATCTCGCAGGTTAACAAATATGATTTTAGATTGTAAAAATATTCAAGGTAGTTTAGTTGAATGTTTGAAAGTTTCCGAAAATAATGTTTCGTTCTTTATGTGTATATTAATATTATTTATTTAACAGAAGAAAGAACGATCCGGTATTTCGAGAAAACAATAAATAAAAAAAATATAACTTGGAAGTAAATGTTAGGGTCATCGACAGCGTATAGAACGAGTATCGATGGTTTTTGTAAATAATTTACTTTAAATTTTAAGAAATAAAGGGTGGTCCAACGTGAATACACGAAGTTAATTGTTAATAAAACAAAAAGTTTTCAGATAATTATCTAAATTTTTTTATTATGTTAGAAGGATCTATGGCAATTATGTGTAAAATAAAATATCAGCCAAATGCTCGCCATGGCTACGGTGGCATACTTCTATCCGATATATTTTCAATGACTCTGAGACATAATTGAGGTTGAACATCGGTAATGTCCTGAATTATCTCAACCTTTAGCTCTTGAATTGCTTATTACCGTACACTTTTTCTTTTAAATATTTCCAGAAAAAGAATTCCAACGGTGTCAAATCACATGATCGTGGCGGCCAATTAACATCGCCAAGACGAGAGATATCACGGCCATAGAATTTTTCGTGCAAAAGAGCTGTTTCGTTTGCTGTCTGGCCCCATCCTGTTGGAGCCACATATTGTCCAGGTCCATATCCTCGATTTCTGGCCACAAGAAGTCCGTTATTTGGTCGATTGTGTTGACCAAAAAAATCACGAAATGCACGAAAATCATTTTGATTTGAACGTCCATTTTTGTAAAAGGCTTCAACGACCTTAACGCGCTGCTCAATTGTGTACTTCTCCATGGTTGAATTTGCCAAACACTGAAGCAAAGAAATGTCTAATAAAGTTGGGGGAGAAACATACCGTTAAGGCGTGACACTCAATATTAACATCGTGCATTCTAGTTGGACCACCCGTTACATCGGAATATACATATGTACATACATATCTTGCTAAACTTTTTTGTAATAAAATCTATCTAGGTGAATAAACTCTATCCCAATTCCCAACTTTAGATACCCTCAAAGTAAAATATTAATAATTGGCTGTAATAAATAGGTAAATTACACAAATATCATGACTAAATTTTAAATCAAAAAATCTACCTATATATTTATAAGTATAAAGGATTTCTGGAATTTATATAGAAGCTCTTATTCAGTTCAATTTCACGTCAACGAAATTCGTGTTATTATTGATTAATAAAAAGCCACTGATTGCAATTATATGCTATAATGATATATACCTTTATCTCACAGCATGTGGTTTCCAAAATACCGGCTTGCAGAAACGAAACCAGACACTTAGGAAATCCTCAATATTTAATTAAGATATAATTTTCGTGAAGTCATTACATCATATCGTTAGACCAGACACAGACACCATCTACACTCCAATACATACTTAAAAAAAAATGTCTTCTATGTAACCTTAAGCTATTCATTTTACATTTTACCAACCATCACTGAGCGTGATCACGCATGTACCCCAGCTCAGCTCAATTCGTACCAACCGCTTAAAACGCCCCAAAACACCAATCTTACAAGATTAGATAGGACAAGTGGAGAAAGTTTAAGTAATCTCAAATGATAGAATTAAGTATGATGTAACGTTTGTATGTAAAGAGATGATGGGGTGATGTCAATATAATTAATGAAAATTGAATATGAAAAGGTATATGGGATCAAAGACTTCGTGATTCTTTAATTTGTTACTTTTTAAATACCATCCGTCAGTATTATAGCATAATAGACGATTTGTTCGGTGCGAGAAAATTGAATATTGCGTAATATTGACGTGACTTTGTCCAGATATCACTAATTTGTGAATAGAGTTGTTAAATGAAGCTTGATTATTGTAATTGTTAGTTAAAAGGCTGATTGCCTTTTATGCGATAAATTACAATCGCGGAGGGGTCTATTGAATAACTATTTTGCCTATGAGTGATTACAGTTTTTATTAAATTGAAATATTAAAGACACATTCCACTATTAATAAACGTGGTTATGATGATGGTTCCGATTTTTAATTGAAATTACGAGTATATATAAATACTTATATTGTGCTGTCATTCCTTCGTCAAATTAAAAAATAAAAGGATGTTTTTCGTCACAACCGACTGTGCACACAAATTGCCTAAGATCGACAATAGTGTTCATTATTGTATACATTTATGTGAGATTTGGGTCTGAGGAACTCTAATAAGAAAATCTTAGGGCATATTACGTTTTAGGTGTAATGTATATTCTTGAATGATAATCACTTGTTACACTATTAATCAAAAGTATGTAATTTTACAGAACCCTTGTGTATTATTTTATTATATCATCACCAATATGCCAGAACCGCGAATGTACATTTTCATAGTTTTGAGAAAAAAAGATCTGAAGTTTCAATTTCCTCTGAAAAATCGAAATATTCATCTAGCCCAACACTTTTGTTCTGAAGCATTAATAGAAACTATGTATCTATTTTCCTGAGATACTCAATTATATGTAAACAATAAAAACAAAGGGTGCAACTTGCAACTTTCGTTGTCCTGTCATCACTAAAAGCGTTTGGAGATTCGCGTTCCTTTATATGCATATTGGAGATTCGTGGTTTCGTTGTATACAGGGTATCCCATTCATGGTGGAGAATATTTTAATGGTAGGTAGTGCCACTCATTTGGAGAAAATCAATGTAAAACGGAACCCCTCTATTTTTAACCGTTACAATGTAATAGCATTTTTTTGTACAACGACACCTCGCCCGTTACGAAGTTTCTCGAATATTCCGAGATACACCCGTTCAAACTTTAAAGAAATTTTAAAATAGGGTTTTCACAAAAAATTCAAATAATAAAATGGTATACAATTTTCTTTAAAGTTTGAACGGATGTATCTCGGAAGGTACGAATAACTTCGTAACGGGAGAGGTGTCGTTTTACAAAAAAATGCTATTACATTGAAAATTTTATGTAGTTTCGGAAAAGAAAGTCGGATGAAATGTTTGGTGGTGTGGCAAATTTCGATTTAGTTCAGCAAGCCGGGCATTTTGACAAAAAAAAAGTTGCTTTCTGGAAACTACTGCATAAACGCATCGGAAAATGATTCCTCATAATGATTTTGAGCAAAAAAAAAACTTTCCTACGAAATAAAATAGTTTTTTGTAAAAGAGCCTAGTTTCGGGGGTATGGGTTCATATGGCGGCCCAATGACCCCATGGTCCGATTTTAGCGATTCAAACATACTAACTGCCTGCAACAAAAAGAAGCAAGTGTACAAAATTTCAACTTCATAGCTTTTCCGAGTAAAACGCGTCGCAACAGACGGACATCGCCCAAACGACTCATCTCGTCATGCTGATCGAATATATTACATATTTTATATGGTCGGAGATGCTTCCTTCAATGCGTTACAAACTTCATGAAAATGTTAATATACCCTTTCACTCTTCGAGCGAAGGGTTTAAAAACGATTAACAAACGAAAAAGTACTATAGCTCAAATCGTAAATGTTTACGTGGGCCACTCTGTACTTGTATGATTCATTTAAAAATTATTGGTCTTCATTACATCATCTGATAACTTCATCATTTCTGGCAGTTACAACAGATTAATTATAGGGAGCATTAACATTTCTTAGTTTTGGTGTACAGATTTTTGGTTAATTTCATTTCATTTTCATTTTCTCAATGAAATGAAAAATGAACATCTCAAAGTTGCTGATTTGATAGTTTCGTGGTTTTGGCAAATTGGGGACGATAACTTTATTGGAATAAATACCCTAAAATGGTTGGTAGTTAAGCATTTAGATGATTCTAAATACAATTTAAGCTAAAATCGGAATGAATCTTCAACTGCTTCCAATAATAATTTATTAAGATTGAACGGAGATCATATATTTTCAAAAATGTATAACATACATTATAACTTTTCAATTTATCTGTTAAAAGGTTAAAAAAATCTACTCAGTTCATGGCAACTTTCAACATAAGCTTAATGTTTCTTTAATGTTTCCTATTTATTGACAGCTTAAGCTTTTACAACCAGAACAACAGCTGCTTAAAATTAACATTTTGCAGCCTGCGATAAACATTTAATAGAGCCATAAATAATTTCGCGTAGCTGGCGCTTAATCAAACTGAGTCAGCCGCTTTTGAAATTTGAATTGTACGTTTTTTTTCTCGGTTTCCCTAGATTTATTTCCAACACTATCATGTTGCCAATCAGCGGGCCAAAACGAAGTTGAGCAACTAAAATAAATGCATGTACAGTATAGATATAGTACTTGCAAAATCCCTTGTTTTCTTGCATTCAATCAAACCAAACACTATTTCGCGCGGTTTTATTTTTAACTTTTTTTCATGGACTTTTCAAGAGTAATTGTTTTGGATTACATTATTTACATTAACTTGCCAGTATTACGAGCTTATTAACACCTGGCTTAGCTCGATTGTAGTTGTAATTGATGTATGAAGAAAACATCATACTGATTACTATCTTCAGCATATAAGTATGAAGCACGTTCGATTTGCTCTAAATGTGGTTTTCCCAACTATGGCATTTACGGTAAACAATAAAAAAGTGCAAACTATTACTATATTTGATGACATGAAATCGTTTAGAATTATTATGAAATAAGCTTTACACCTTATTCGTTACTGTGTGGTGTAAAATGTACAAGGCCAGCAAGAGCATTTGTAATTATATCTACCTATAACCAAAGCACGAATAATGATTTCACTTTTTATTAATGTTTTGAATTATTTTTTTGTACATAATAATAATGACTGAGGCAGCAAAACGTACCTACGCCCAATGGGTTTTAAATTATTGATAACAAAGAATTAAAAAGCAGACACTTTTAACCATCGATTTCGTTGGATTGAGTGAATGAAATTTTTGGACAAACCCGAAAAAAATCTGGTTGATTTATTTTAAAAGACAACCTTACAGTGATTCTCCCAGAAGCAGATAGCGAATTTCGCACGCAACCATTGAACCTCAGTTTCCTCCAGACAAAGACAGTTGGTGACCGGGTACGCTGTACAGGGTATTGTGAAACGCACCGGATTGTAATTTCTCGTGTGATTTCCAGCAAAAAAAAATTACGGAACATACCCCTTAGCTTAACCCTTTAGCAGCCACAGTCATTTGAAGATTTTTGAAAAAATCATTTTCATGCACGACTTAAAGCTCAATATCTCCAAAGCTTGACCAGCTAGAATAGTGAAACAAAGAGATTATTACAGCCAACCTATAAAATAAAACTAATCACACTAAAATATCATAGGAGGTTTGGCTTTTACAGAGCTTCAATTTTTTGTGTGATTTGACCCAAAAACAATCTATTTTTCAATCTCAATTTTCTCCAACGTCTGCCAAGGTGAGGTGCTCGTACGATTCAAACGATCATTTCTTTTTTATATCATTTGATTCTAGCTGCGTTATTTCTAACAGTTTTAATGCCTTAAGTGCAAAAAACTAGGGTTAATTTTGGCTCGATTTCGACATACTTTGAGTAGATTTTACCAATTGCAGATCTTTAGGAGCAGAGTGAATGGAATTGTATTGAATTCTGCACTTAACGTATAAAACTGTTAGAAATAATGGAGCAAGAATAAAATCATGTAATAAAAATATGATCGTAAGACTATGCACCAATGTTTAAAAGAATCTTACAAGCACCTCTCCCTGGCAGAAGTTGGAGAAAATTGAGATGGAAAAATAGATTGTTTTCGGGTCAACTCACACAAATTTGACTTTGAAGCTCTGTAAAAACCAAACCTCTTATCGGATTCTAGTTTGGTTAGTTTTAGTTTATAGGTAAATTTATTGGCTGTAATAATTTTGTTGTTTCACTATTCTAGCTGGTCTAGCCCTGAATATATTGAGCTTTAAGTAGTGCAATAAAATTATTTTTTAAAAAATCTTCTATGGCCTGTGGCAGCTAAAGTGTTAAGCTAAAGAGAGTATGTTCCGTACAACTTTTTTGCTGGAAATCATATGAGGAATCACAATCCGGTGCGTTTATGCGGCATTTTCCGGACACCCTGTATACATATTATGTATACAGAGTGTCGTGTATTGGTTGGTCAAAGGGTCGATGGGATAATTCGTTTCAGTAACAACACCATCAATAGATTTGGTAAAAATTTTACCGTTATTATACTATTGTATTTTTGCGAAAGTCAACGAAAATCACGACTTGTCCCGTTATACAGGGTGGCATACAGGAACCTGACGGTTATTGTCTTTCACTTTCCACAGCAGTTAAACTTAAATTCGCCCAATCTCTTCGCGGGTAGATTCAGTTGTTTCAACGCATTCGTGGTTTACTTCCATAAATGCATAATTTCAGATACCCAAAGAAAATAAAATCAGACGTGGTTAAGTCGAGGGACCGATAGGGACGTCGAAGAATTTTGATATAACCCTGATGAGAGGAATGGAATTAAGACTGTCGCAGTATTTTCTCATTTTGCTGAACTGAAACCATCTTGCTCGATGTTTTTTTCAGTCAATGCAATATTTTACGCGGAGGAACAGATGCATTCCGAGAGCCTCATATCGTTTTTCAGAGTCTAGAACTAGCGGGATGCCTCACGAAATTTAACTAACATATCAAACTGTTTATAACACTGAAGGAAATTATCATATATATTAAATAAAAGAATGTTCCAATCGAATATTGGATCCACAACCCTTTGCTTTGCGCGAGCGCGCTAAGTACTATCCCAGAGAGACTAAATGATTACACCATTACATTGTTCCGATAAAATAAACTTAAGAGTTTGTATTTTACGCAAACTCAAGAAATTTCTTATTGAAATCCAAAAACTTTAACCCAGTCCCTGAAGCGTTCCACATATAAAAGCATATACACATATTTATATGTATTATCTTCCTAAATGACTGTTTTCCCAAAAAACCAAGAAAAAGTGGAGTTGGGTTTTTGTTAACTTTGTTTTAGACGACTAAATTTGAATCAATGAATTAAGTAAAAATACTTGATATCTGAGTGACCTTTACAATTAACTCTTGACACCACGTAAACGCCTGCAGATTAACGACACACTTTTAAAAAATAATTATTCTTCAAACAATAAACTATTCGCAAAAAGATTTTATCTCAATCAATTTATCACGCTTAAATGTGTGTCTTACCCTTTATTTGGAGTATTCCGCGGTGATTCGAAATATGAACATAGTCTGTAAACGTATTGTAATTATGCGTTTCTCATTCGTTCTATTATTTGGAAAAACATATAAATTACACTGACGAGCTTTTAGTTTTAGCGAATTCTATGTCAGACAAAGTCAAAAGGTTCTTGTGCTTCTTGACACCCGCGAGAATTTATTATATGGTTTTACAGGTAAATTCGGATTTCATAAAAAATAAAAAATTCTTTTGACCAACAGCGAATGAACAACACAGGAAAGCAAAAACATACTCTCTAACGTACAGTCTTGACTCGATAGTCCGGATCAATTATTGCAAGGGGTAACCCGGATCAGTGGATAGTGGATAAATGTATTTATTCTTTGAAATTAGTCAGCGTTCCTTTATGCCATTGGCCAGACCGTCCCTTAAGAAAGTACGATACCAAATCTGCCATTATACACTGGAAATTTCAAATATCCGGATTATAGAGTCAAAATTGTTGGCGAAATCCGGACTAAAGGATAGATAGTGGGTCCGGATTAGAGGGGATCCGGATTAACGAGTCAAGACTGTATACCTATATTAAAAGTAAAAGGTCAGGCCTATAAGTACATCCATACATTTTTAGCTTGGCGGTATAGACATGATTTTAAACTCTATGATATCAAAAATAGAGCATAAGGATATACAAATCTTATCAGAAACATGGAGGATGGCACATTTATTTAAAAAAAAAATACATATAAAGAAGTAAGGCTATAAAACTTAATGATTGAACTTGGTTTTTAAGAGGACATTTTGAAAAAAAATTTAAGCTCTTATCAATATGTGAGAAACAGAAGAAGTACTTTTAATCCAGTCCAACTTCTTCATAATGAATGAGAAGCTGGAAAAACTGCTACGCCTCTCCCTTATCGAGAGAATCTACGATCAAGAAAATATAAGGATTGATACATATATACACATATGGCCAAAAAAATAAGTACACCCATACGATTTTTTCTTATCACCCTGTAGCCGAGTAGTTATTTGAGTAAATAAAATCATATGTTGATATTTAAATATTTAATTGGTGAGGAATCAAATAATATGTAAATAAGCCAATTAAAATAAATAAAGGTTTTCGTTGGCCCTTACGGCATGTTCCAACACTTACCATATATCCAGTTACTTTCAGGAAATTCCGTAATTGGTCCGTTTTGTGGCAAACATTGTTTCTAATTCGTTGATTTAACTGTCCCTTACCATTATAGACTCAATTTAACTCTAGTAACTACATGAAAAGCCACTCGATTTAGTTTTATTTCGTTATTTATTTATTTTTTATGGGAAATAGCCAATTGATGTATAGCGTAAATCATATAATTTTTTCCTGAATGAAGAATATTATGATAAGAGTCGTTTCCAATCAAATTTATTACGATTTCATAAATAAAACAGAATACTCTGTGAGTTTTTATTGTTCGGTCTGGAACAAGAAGAACTATACCTCCAAAATGTTCTTGTACCGTCAAGACTTTTTGACGTCGCCATGGAAAGTTCTAAACTTTTTGCCAATACTACTTTACTTTTTGTATTCTTCGATTAACTTTTAAAAAGGGTTCCAATTTTACAATATTTACCACGAAAATCATCAATCATGCCAAGGGAACTTTTTTCTCCATAGTGATAATGAGATCGACAGTTATCCTTAAGGCCCTTATATACACTTAACCGCATTCGGGACTATTTTTATTTAGTTTTTAATGAATTTTTAATGAGTATTATAATTTAAAAAATGCTATGAAAATTTGGTTTAAAAAGATACATGAGGGGTGTACTTACTTTTTGTCCATATGTGTATATAACGATTTCATACAAATGAGACCCCTTCAATCATACTTTTACCCTACTCCCTAGTCCGAGACTAAAATGCAACAACAACAATGTACTGTGAAGACAACCGGACTAGAAAAACATATGTTCGGATAGAAAGAGAAGAATCGTACGATAGTATTACCACTTGGAGAGAATAGAAAAATAATGGTCATTCGGTTCTCAAATTAGCAGCTGAATGACCAAACATTTGCGTTGTCTCAGACAGAACGGTACGTGCAGAGGGGGAATGCATCTTCTAGTCACATGCGTAAACGCTCATGTACGTCGTATTGGGGTTGTTCTTCTTTTTGTCTTTCGTAGGTGTACGGGGCATTATTCCTATTCCTAGCAATAATATAATTATTATTATCGCCCAGAAATTATATTTGTTACCGTTAAGTAGTTATGTAGTTGTCTTAGCGTTCATACATAGTCGATTCCTTGCGAAGTAGAGTATTGAGTCTGTTTTTACTGATGGCACTTGTTTCCTTTTAAAATAACCAAATTAAAATAACCTTCAATTAAAAGTGGATACCAACCCAGGACCAGCCTCTGTAAGGATAAGGATGGCAATATCATTAGCGACACCGATAGCGTTGATAAACGCTGGGCCTCACATTTTGAAGAGCTCCTCAATGTTCAACCGAACAACCCCACACAAGAAGCTCCGGAGCTGATGGCTGAAACAGGCCCTCGCGTTCAACCCCCAACAGTAGAAGAAGTTGATCTCGCTATGCAAGCACTAAAACATAATAAAGCCCCGGGCGCTGACGAGATTTCAGCTAAACTGCTGAAGCATGGTGGGGAGAGCCTTGTTAAGGCTATACACACACTATTTGTCTAAGATTCTGGAAAATAGAATTAATCCGTACGCAGAAGAAATCATTGGCGAGTACCAAGGCAGCTTTAGACCTGGTCGTTCGACGACAGATCAGCTTTTTACAGTGAAGCTTTTACTCCAGAAGTGCTGGGAATGCAACATCGACGTATACCAAATATTTGTTGACTTCAAGCAGGCATACGACAGTATCGATCGAAGCGTACTGTACAACATTCTGCTGCTTTTTGGTATACCGGCTAAGCTAGTGCGACTCATAAGGATGACGATGACTAATACCGTCTCGCAGGTCAGAGTTCAGAACAGACTCACTGACCTATTTGAAACTCGTACTGGACTCAAGCAAGGCGACGGGCTGGCGCCGACGCTCTTCAACCTGGCCCTGGAGTATGTGATTCGAGCCATGAATCTGGACAGTAGCGGAACGCTACTCATTAAATCGCCTCAACTAGTAGCCTACGCCGACGACATCAACATCATGTCTCGAAGATTGGGTGATGCAGAAAGCCTTCTGCATAATCTGAATAACGCCGCCAAAGAAGTTGGGCTACATATCAACGAATCTAAAACCAAGGTCATGATGCAATCATAAACTAGAACGCCAGTAAATTCAAGTATCACAGAGGGGGACCTCAATATAGAATATGTAGACAACTTCACTTACCTGGGTTGCAATTTGTCAAAGGACGCCAACGAAACAGATGAGATAAAGCGACGGATACAACTAGCTAATAAGTGTTACTTTGCGGTCCTCCAAATTATGAATTCGAAGCTGGTGAACAGGAACACGAAGCTCCACGTGTATAAAACCATCATCCGACCTGTGCTATGCTATGGCTGCGACGCATGGACCCTAACCCAAAACTCTCAACACCTGTTGGACACATTCGAGCGAAAGGTTCTCCGAAGAATCTTCGGGGCCGTTCGTGAACGAGGTGAATGGCGCATCCGGTACAACCTTGAGTTGTATCAGCTGTATGATGAGCTACAGGTGTCGAAGATCGTGAAATGGCAGCGATTGCAATGGGCGGGACATGCACAAAGGATGAACGACGATCGCATGCCCAAAAAGGTGATGAACGCGCAACGAGTGGACGGAGCCAGATTGCGTGGACGACCGAGAGCCCGATGGGAGCATTCTGTATGTGAGGACGCCCACCAGATACTAGGCTTTCGGAACTGGAGGACAAGGTCGCGTGACCGCGACAATTGGAGGTTTTCAATCCAGGCGGCCAAGGGCCGACGTCGGGCTATCGTGCCATAAAGAAGAAGAAGAAAATAACCTACGATTGTTCCAAACAATAACCCAAGTAGCACAAACGAGTTGTAAAACGGTTATATAACCGAAATACAACCATGGTTATATGACATTAGTGTTAGGAAAATGGTTGTAAAAAACGTTTTAAAAATGTTTGCCAAACCGTTAAAAGGAGGTTTTTGTCTGGCTATAAATGTAACAATATTGTTGTAATGTCGTTGTCTTTCAGACATTATTGTTGGAGAATCGTTGTGAATATTACTACAATTTCGTATGCTAAAAAATTTCATACTTTTAATTTTTCAGGAAAAATTTTATTTATCTTAGACACATATCTCATAGATATTATAATATTTTATACCTTTTTATCCAATGAAATCACCTTTTTATCTATTTGCCTCAAGCTGGAATCGAACCTGGTTCTCTTGCGTGCTAGGCTGTCATCATTGCCATTGCGCCAGAAAGGAAATACTTCTCATGTTCTCTAAATGTGAAGTACTTCACGCGCAATGCATGGTGGTCGCAAGATTGATTCTCGATCATGAGATGTTTCATTTTTCTTTTTTTCATATGCCAAAAATTCTATTAACATAATCCCTTTATTCTATTTGTTTCCGTTTAGCGCTGGGAAGCTTTGTACGCAATATAATTGCAAATATCAAAAAGATACTTTCGGTTCAACAATTGTGTTATGTATTAAACCATGTTGTATTTGTAACAATAACGTTATTTTATAACAAAATTTTCCAATGAACAACAATTGAGTCAAATTTTAAACAATAATGTTAAAAAGACAACATTAAGGTTTTCAGGAGAACAAATTGTCCCAAATGAAACCATCTAGTTAATTTTCCAGCAAATTTTTAAGTTTAGACTCCAACAAAATATTATATTATATTGCTGATTATTTAACTAAAATATAACCAAAAATCGGGTTGTAAATCTATCCAAGGTTATTTTGTGCTACTTCCCAAGCAAGCAGTTTTTAAAACTGGTAAACTATCGGCAATGCGTGCGGTAGCTCGGGCTTAATCGCGTGTGAGTTTTGTGATTTTATCGCGCAATTTCCAATATGAACGAGCAACAAAATTTAGAATTGACTTTTCACTGAAAATTACAACATTAATTTCATAAAAATAACAGGCGCGACAATCCAGCATTGGACTAAGGCCGCAGGATGTGTTAGTGACATCCTATTTCCAAGATCTTTTCTGCTTTTTTTTTTTTTTTTTGTTGAGGTAATGAGATCATCATCACGCTCAGCAGTGTTATTTATCCCCATAAATAGGGTACTCGTTTAACATCTGAGTGAGATCATAGTCCGTCACAAGCTCGTGAGTTCGAAAAACACCATGATCCACGGTGAGATTCGAACTCATGACCCTGTGCACCGAAGGTGCGCGCACTAACCGCTCGACCAGCCAGACTACACACAATTTCATAACGGTTCCTTAAATTGTCAAATCTGTAAGGGTGGATGGGCATCCCAAGGAATATTATTTTTTACATTTATCATTCAAAATGTTTGATTATCACACATTGAAAGCTGAAAACATGGTCTTGCATGGGCGTAGCCAGGATTTCGGTCAGGGGGGGGCAAGCCCGAAATTTTTTCAATATCAAGATTTTCTTAGGATTTGAAATCGTTGGTCGCGAAAATATTGTTAGGCAAAATTTAGAGTATTTTAGCTGGTGTAATGGTTAGTGGCCGCATCTTCTTTGCACACGGGTTCGAGACTCACCGTGAACGAATTCAGTTAATTTGTTTTTCGAACTCACGCCCCTTGTGACGAACTATGAACTCACTCAAGATGTTAAACGAGTACCCATTCATGATTGTTTTTTTTTTTTTAATTTTAGGAAAGGACAGTCCAGAATGATTTTCAAGACCATTTAAAGAAAAATTGCCCCTGAAAGTGTTTAGACTTTTACTGGTTATTCTGACTACATTCAACTGGCCTCCGTTTCTGCTTTTTAAAACGTAACTCGTTTATATTCAGTGCTATTTTTGGCTTTTGGGCAGCATATTCCACTTGCGACATCAATGTCCGTTTTGAAATCTGGCTTTTCTTGGTTCTACAGGATCGCATCTCCTGCTGAAACATACCGAGAAGCCCCTTATCTCACATCCACAGCATCCATAGAAAAAAACATTATCCGACAGTCGGCTGGAGACATTTAGGGGTAACTGCTTTTCCACTTCCTTAAAATAGGAGCCCAATGGAGCTCTTAAGCTGTTTTTCCTTTTCCAAATAGGAGCCCAAGCGCTCAGTTATTCCCCTGAGAGCCCTCTTTAGCTGCTCAACTCAGCTGCTCCTCTACACTTCTACAATAACATCGGGAGTCCTAGCTAACCCTCCCCAGAACGGAATCCCACAGTAAAGTTTAAACCGAAGTTGGGCAGGATTCCATTCTGATGGTAGTTTTTTGCTCATTCGACTTAAGTTGCCGGGACGCCGTATAGCTTGCATGATGAAGTTTTGACAATTAAGTACTCACGCACAAAATCATCGATCTGATCGTTATAGCTCTGGATCTCGAGAAGAAATCAAATGCAGTCGACTTAAAGAAAAAATTAAACAAGACCAAAGTTCTAAATTTGAGTCCAGCTTACGTACGTTGTCCTCGACGCGGCCGCACGACAGCGACTCGCTCATTACATAAAAACTCGTTTCTCTCTCATTTTAAAAACGAGTTTTCATATGAAATGAGCGAGTCGCTGTCGTGCGGCCGCGTCGAGGACAACGTACCTTTAGTCTGAAAGAGAATTTAACTCCCCCATAAATATTAATTCATCTATTTAGACAATATCGTTGCCGCGGATGGCGGTATCAAGAGCATTCCACAGTCAAGTTCTTGTCCAAAATTTTGCAAACCAAATTGTGAAAACCAAAGCTGTTGAAAGGGAGCAGTACTTGGAGAGCGTACCTAAATTACTGGTCGATGCAAACAGACCGACAAAATTTCACGCTAGTTCTGTGAATGCATAAAGTTCGACTGAAAAACTGTGGTCAAATTAGGAGGCATTGCGAGAAACCGTACGTTATGGGACGTAAGTGCAGTCGATTCTCTATTTTCCACAAGTGGTTTACAGCCCTTATACACCTGCAACTTGGTTGCCAACCTAAGTTGGTAACACGCAAAAAAAAAACGGAAAATAAGTGATTTGTAGGCATGCTGCAGGTTGCAGTACCAGGTTGCAAGAACGTGAATGGCGTGGTTGCCGGAATGTTGCAAGTGTGTAATTAGGTACCTGCAACCTAGGTTGGCAACGAAGTTGCAGACGTAGAAGGCCTGTAAGGCACAAGAAAGTCGTCCACTGCACTTTTAAAGCTAACAAAATGTTCTTTAGTTTGAGTACAACGCCAGCCTTGTAGGTACAAAGGATCCCAAGATACAGCATTTCGAACTTTTTTTACAAAAAAAAAAAACAATGTTTAAAGTGCTGTACGAGTATTTTGAGATCCTTTGCACCTACAAAGCTGGACTCAAATTAAAGAAGGTTTTATTAGCTTTGAGAATCAAGCAGACGACTTTTGGAAATCACAAACCAAAATATGAAAAACCTTCGAAATTTTTTAGGTTTTTTGAGGGTCACGGGGTTAGGATAGGTTTTCGAAGTTGCAAAATTGGTGGTACACTTCTGGTATCTACCCTAACAGTATCCCAAAAAAACAGAGCCGAGCTATTTTTTGCGACCTAAAATCATAAATTGACTGACCTATAAGGGAATCCTTATAAATTTTACAGTTCACAGTCGCTCGTATTTGAAAAATAAATTTAAATTTTGCAGCTACTAGATACTTCTTTATATTTTATTTGTCAGTTACTTTAATTTATTAGGCTTCCGAATTAAATTATTTTATTGAATGAGGTAATGCATTTAAAAGTGACGCTTTGTCCCAATAAGCATTCCTTTATAATTATTCCTTAAGGGAATCCGTATTCCTTAAGTGAGGACTATGAATTCCTCCCTTAATGTTCATTTTTTAGGGCTTTCAAGACTTGTTCACGTTTCAGAGTAGTAGCTCACATAAAATTGTTCACCTTCACGTTTGGCGAAGTACACGTTTACCCGAGTCTACTGTATAGACATGAAAAGAGCTATCCATAGCGCTCAGGATTGCTGTAAATCTGGACGAAATAGAATAGAATTAGGTATGTCTATATGTATCTATGTAGATGACTATGTAAGGAAGAAGAACGGCTTGTAATAAATTGATATGGAAATGTTTGTGTGGTTTTCGGAACATGGAAACTGCAAACGAAAATGCGAAAAAGTGAATCTGAAAAAAATTATCCCTGAAATATTTTTTTTCTTTCAGTATTATTAATATTCAATTCAATAAAAAAAAGTTTCACCGGCCAGGGAGGGGCGGTCGCCCCCCCCCTGCCCCCCCCCCCCCTGGCTACGCCCATGTGGTCTTGTAAATGACCATTTGACTTGAGCCAAGTTATAGATATCACCGAAATTTATAAGTTTATTATCAAAAAGAAATTATCTTGCCGGACACCCTGTATAAATTTGCCATTTCGCCATAGAAGCAAGTACTATTGCAAATTTTACTTATGACCTGTAAGTTGCGTACATAAAAATATTTCGTGGTAAATCGCAGAAATGAAATTATGTTTTTTTTTATCAGAATAAAATGTAGGTTTACTCTTTCAAATTCCTACCCATATGATGGACCAGCGTGTTGTCAATTATCTTCACGAAATTTAAATTGCATCTTGGCACACATTTTTACGTAACCATCATTTAATGTCGAAGACGCGACGGCACGTGAATGCAACCTTTATTATTGCTCAGATTGGAGCCGTAATGATTTTAGACGATGCCTGCGATACGAACCAACGTCCGTAAGCTTTCGAAGAATGCAGTTTGGTACTTTTAATCCTACTACACCACACAGTATACATCCCGATGAACACAACGCGTAATCGCGTCATGAAGCGTACCAAGAGGTTATTTAAGTACAAAATATATGTATGTATGTATATATATACAACTCATACTAGTACTGTAAAATTGGGTATTTCAAGAATTTAAAAAAGAGTTAAGTCCAAATAACTTTTTTTAGGTTTTGAGTAGGTATGCGTATTTATTATTAATTTTATATGGAAATACATACTGTTTCTATCCATTTTAAATTTATTCGTATTCACTACACAATCAATAATTGAGTACTCAGAAACATAACATTCAAAGGATATGACTTGCCATGAACTCTTAAATATCTTAGGTTTCGGTCACAGGAGAACACTTAAGTTGACTCAAGAACCAGGAGATTCAATTCGATAAAATAGTCGCCTAGCATTTGCGTCGCGTCGTTCAGATTAAAGTGTCCCATGTGAAATTGTGGATTATACAATTTTAAGCGATTTTAGGGCTCTGATTTTTCCGCATTTCCTTGCCAAAAAAAAAACAATATAACAACTTTAAAACTACAAAAACTTAGTTGATGTTATCTGTACTTTTTTACTGCACTACAAAAAGTCTGGGTAACATTTCCAATAAAAAAAATGGTTAAAAACATATCTTACGTGCAATATATGCCGGAGATAGGTACATATGTATACGATTTCAAGAGGAAAAATGTTATTATCCGTGAGTCGCGACGACAAATTTCAGGTTGCAATATTGTTACTCCACTTTCAGTTTCATTTGAAACTGGTTCGATCACATTTCGTGCTACTTTACGCTTGTTTAACACATACCGGAATCGGAAGATTGAATATGTATGACAAAAATAGCGTTGGAAAAGCATATTTATTATGAATTGCCCAAACATGCAATGTGGAGTCTAAAAAAAAGGATTCCTGATTTCTTGCAACCACGAGCATATCCATGGTTCAGAAGTCGATTAAATTAGACGTTGCATACTTGTTATATTGCACATATTTATTTTGCACGCTATTATTTACCACGTAGCTAAAACATCGAAATATGCAATCGTGCACACGAATCACGAAGCTTGCCAAAGTGTTTCCTATTATTCTTTTTGTATAAAACGAAGCAAATGACGACATTGGGCAGTGATAACGCAGAGATTTATGACTATGCTAAAATGTTAACCCGGTGGACTTGAAACTACATAGGTATTAAGTTATCTATAACGTTTTAATGTGTTTCTACTATCTAAAGAGCTTCTATATATTTTGGCTACCATGAACCTTCCTAAAACTCTCTACAGTAGACTCTCGATAATCTGGCAATCGTTTTGCAACCTGTTGTCAGGTTGTAGAGTGCTAGGATCAACCTCTAGTGGTCTGGCAGTTTCTTGACCTGACCACTGTTTAATCCAGCAATACGGAAAACTACTTAAATTGGTGCGTTTATTTGATCATTTATTGCATACTGTTACTGCTTTGTATAGAGTAATAACTCTCCAGGACGAGAATATTATTATAGATCCTTACAGAGTGAATATTTTTCAAACATTTATGGTAGATTCAACTCTCTCTTCATTACCGTAACTCCTAGTGGAGCATGGTGCGTCGATGACTACCGTGTGTAGTCATCAACGTTACAAAGACAACTGAATTCGGAGTGTGATACGGTTGTCAGCCATACCACTTCCTAGTCGCATTGTTAGTTTATTATTCTACGATAAGAATATTTCTTATCATCTTCTTTTGAATAAATAAACTTGCGACGAGTCGTGCCGAGTTTGGAAACTCGTTTCTCTATGAGTGTCTATTTCACAGACTGGCGACCGAACGATCACGGCCACAGAGCACGACTATAATTTTCTATTTTTTTCAATAAAATAACAAGTTTTTGAATAACTTCGGTCTTCTTCTTCTTCCTTGCCGCGTTCTTTATACTGCTCCATGGCTTCGCGTTGCTCGCCCGCGGTGTAGGCACATCGCCCGTTTTGGCGATAATATCTCAGCATATTTCTACAGGCAGCTCTATCTTGGATCGTGTCATCGCCGAAACCAATGCGTTGTTGTTGGTTTTTCTTTTGACACACCCAGGTGTTCTTCGGTCTGCCTCTGGCCTTGGGTGCATCAAGGAGAACTTCCATTGATATCGCTTTCTTTGCGGGGTTCTCAGGCGGACGCCGTTAAACATGGCAATACCAATCCATTTGTCGGTCTTCGAGCTTTTCGGTGATTGGTTGGTCTATGGACAAGCTGCCTCGGATCTCTAATAAACGGACAAATTATTTGGAACATATGTTTTTCCAGTGATTTGTATGTAACTTTCATTCTAATAAGCGGACACTCCAAAGAACGGACACGGACAGTAGTTTGTGGAACATTTTGTCGACACATCTCCAATAAACGGACGCGACGCTCTCATATCCGGACAAATTTGTTTCATACGGACGTTGATATTCTCAGAAATGTCCGTAAATGGGAGCTTCGCGTCCGCTTGTTGGAGATGTTCCCAAGAAATAGTTCTACTGGCAGACGTTTTCGATTGAAAAAAGGCTACACCCATTTTCTGCTAAATTGTAAGTTTAGGTTTGGTTTCATAAGGGTGCATGTTTTGAAAATCATTCAAGATGGCACCAAACAAAAGAAAGTTAAAGTAGTCATTTATAAATACAATAATTTGCAAACGGATAATAGCAGCGTTGCATTGGAATTAGGCGAAGAATGTGATAATAGTGAAGAAGTTGCTTGAGAACATAAAGAGCTTCGGATGCTCATGGAATAATTTGTTTTGAAGCAACTTTACGCCAAATACGGAACATAGAAAAATGTCAAGTAACGATTACATTGCATTTGACCATTTGAAGACCCATTTCCAAAACTGTCCAATAGAGCAAAAAAGGGCAAAGTTTGCGTCAAACTACTGTCCTCGTTTTTTTCAAATAACATACATGATTAACATTTCAAAAATTAACGAATACATAGATATATGTAGGCAAAAATTTTAACATGTTAGCACCTGAATTATTAAAAATACAAATGAATTAAATTTGTTTTTTTTTATCCGGCAATATTTTTTTCAATCTATCCAATAACCGGACATCTCTCTTAAACGGACAAAAATACGGGGACCGTGACTGTCCGCTTATGACGTATATGAACAGCATGACGAGGTGAATCGATTGGGCTATGTCAGCAGAGTTGTTCATTTCTATGTAAAAAAACATTTTTTTTCCATTTTTACTGTAAAAAAATGTAAAAGATAGGTAAAATATGTAAAAAGCACGTAAAAATGTAAAAGAAGGACAAATTGCAAAAATCCTATTTTTCGTCTTGCAACTGTCACTACGTGGTACAGTTTCATTTGTATTATTGTGCGTGAAGCTGCCGTTCGTGTTTGAGATAAATATTCTGTAAAAATGAACCCAGCAAAACCTTGCACCACGAAATTCAAAGAGTTGAATTTTACTAGGTTGAAGCCAAAAGGTATTTGACTTTTTGCAATATTTGCCACAAAGTATTGCAAAACACCGCAATAGGCAAATTCTTATTTTTTGTTTGTTTGCTACCCGAATGCCGAATTTTCTTTCAGAAACCGTTGTATAAACACTGAAGAGGCGAGAGGGTGCCGAGAACGGAGTCTGGAAAGTGCAAACGAAAACATTTAGGAAACTTCTGAAACCGATTTGATTTCGATTCCGGTAATTTCTTGGGCTTTACGCTGTTGCTCACGTACCGTGCAGGCAGGGGCGTACGTATAAAAATATTTCGGGAGGGGGTTGAGGGAGGAGGTTGATGTTGGCCGTGTAGGTTCATCGCGAGTATATACGTATAGCTACTAAGTGTGATTTTTTTACATGTAAAAAACTACGTAAAAAATGTAAAGTAAAAAACTCGAACAACTCTGTTTGTCCGTCTGCCTGTCTGTCCGTCTATCCGTCTTTTGCTACGCGTTTTACTCGGCCAGTTTAAAAGCTATGAAGCTTGAAGCTTTGCACACTTGCTTCTTTTTTTGCAGGCAGTTTGTATGTTTGAATTGCTGAAATCGGACAATGGGGTCGTGGGGCTGCCATACAAACCCATCTGCCCAAATTGAGTTTTTCTAAGACAAACTTTTTTATTTGTGCACCAATTTCAACTAAACTTTACACAAATGTGTTTCTATTGATGACACAAAACATATATACGAATAGATGGAATCGGACCATGGGGTCATGGTGCTGCCATACAAACCTAGCCCCCCAAATTGAGTTCTTCTAAGAAAATTTTTTTGATTTGTGCACCAATTTCAACCACACTTAACACAAATTACGTTTCTATTGATGACATAAAACATATCTATGAATAGATGGAATCGGACCATGGAGTCATGGGGCTACCATACAAACCTAGCCCTCCAAATTAAGTTCTTCTAAGAAAAACTTTTTTATTTGTGCACTTACTTCAAGCAAACCTCACAAAAATGCAATAATATTGCCACAAAACATATATAAAAATGACGAGAATCGGACCATGGGATCAAGGGATTGCCATACAAACCACACCCCAAATTAAGTTCTTCCAACAAAAACTTGTTTGTTTGTGCAATAATTCCAACCGAACCTCACACAAATATATTTCCATTGATGCCACAAATCATATGTAAAAATTTATGGCATCGAACCATGGGGTCATGGGGCTGACATGACAAAACGCAGCCCTCAATTTAGTTCTTCTATATGAACAACTTTTTTATATGTGCATCAATTCCAACCAAATCTTAGACTGTGTTTCTGTTTTTGATTCTGAAGAATAACCGTTTTCTTTCTGCACAAATTCCAAACAATCCAAAAAACCGAGGCCGAGACTAATTTCGGGCGCGGCCGAAATTTGGATACCCTTCGCTCCCCGCGGTCTAAAAGTTTTTTTCGGGCGTACCTACGACTTGCATTTAATCCCAACGCGCCCCTCTTATTTTCATTCTGCCTTCACAAAAGTTCGGTTGCGTCGACAAAACAATATTCGTGTGGGGTTTGGTTGGAATAAGTGGGCAAATAAAAATATTTACTCAGAAAATGTTATTGGGAAATGCGGGAGCATGACCCCATAGTAAGATTCCATTTGTTTGACCTTTGAGTTGCTTTGATAGACACATTAATTCAAGGTTTTGTGAAATTGGTGTGAAAAAATGTTTCTTAGAAGAACCAAAATGGGGGGTTGGGTTTGTATGGCAGCCCAATGACTCCCTGGTCCGATTTGATCCAATTTTGTGTCATCAATAGAAATATATTTGTGTGAAATTTGGTTGAAATTGGTACACAAAAAAAAAAGGTTTTCTTAGAAGAACCTAATTTGGGGAATTGGGTTTGTATGGCAGCCCCATGACCCCATTGTCCAATTTTATCGATTCAAACATACAAGCTTCCTGCAGCAAAAAGAAGCATTTGTGCAAAATTTCAGCTATGAAAGCTTTTAAATTGGCCGTACAAAACGCGTCGCAACAGACAGGCAGACAGACGGACATCGCACAATCGACTCCCCAAGACCCCAAGTCATGCTGATCATATCATATATATACTTTTTATATGGTCGGAGATGCTTCCTTCAATGCGTTACAAACTTCATGACAAATATACCCCCTTCTAAGTTTTTTTTTAAATAGTGCATTAAATTCCAACCCTCACACAAGTGTTGTTCTATCGACGTCGCGTAACTTATATACAAACGGAGAGAATCAGATGGGAGGTTTATGGAACGGCCGCAAAAATCGCACAGCCAAAAATCAAGTTACAAGAATTATTTAGGAACGGACGAAATCGGAATACAAGTCATAGGGTCGCCCAAGAAATATTAGCACGAAAGAAAGTGAAGGGTATCCAAATTTATGCCGCGCCGCGTCTGGTTTTTTAGGTCGTTTAAGACATGCTAATACTAATTTGATCTAGTTCCCCCGATTTGACTAGTTTTATAAAATGTGTTTTAGTCAAATCAATTTTTGCATTAATACCTTTTTTATGGAATTCCAAACAAACTCTATACAAAACCCAGCTGAACTATGGTTAATTGTGCGAGGATGAATGAATGAGGTTTCTGCTATACATAGTAACTTGCCCTTCAGTAGCTCGGTGGGTAGAAATTTTATTCTCTGAATTACTGCACTACTACTGTTGATTCTAGTCCCAATGCAACCATGACTTATTGTGTTGTCGTTGTAAAAATGCGCCTAGTGCAGCCGGTTATGTTATTAGCACATAGACACATTTCCTGAACAGACATATATGGTTTCCTTTTAATAAATTGCAAAGAAAAATTAAATAGTTGAGGGTACATGTACATATGTATTTATTTTTTTTTTGCAAATATTAAAAGGGAACTCTCCCTTTTATTACATTTAGGTGTATAGTTATTAATATAATTTTACTTTAGACCAGTGGCGGCCCGTCTCAGTGGGCCAGGTGGGCCCGGCCCACCCAATCATTCTAGTTGGAATATAAGAAATTTTATTATTTCATTTTTTAAATAACTAGTTTCAAACAATTATCCAATATAAAAATATACATCTACATATGTACCTATATAAAGTCTTTTTAGTTCCAAAATTGCTTGAACACTTTCCACGCATAATCAATTGGCCAATCACTTTAATTCTATTCTACAACCTAATCTCATTGGATTGCATCCCAGCTACACACATACATATTTGCAAACCGATTTCCAATCCAAATATCTTGTCACAATGTTAATACTGCTTTCAAACTTTTGGGCACTAGCTGATAGTGCATGACCGCTTGCATCGAATTTGTCGGATGCAAGTGATAGTTTGTAAAGAAAAATTTCGTGCGATATCAGCACAAGATGCTTCGCGTTCGTATGGTTAAGGGGCCGGCCCGTGAGAGTAATCATTTAAAACATGCGATAAAATGTATTGGGATGCAAGTGTTGAAAGTGTTATGCGGCACAATTTGTGGCTTGTAAGAATGAAATTTTTTTAAGCTAGTGCGTTGAAATGATAATAGAATGTGATGTACCAACCAAAACAGACATTCATGCATACGTGTATATCATTAGGGACAAATCGATTTAGGAATGAAAATGTAAGATAATGATATTTGGAGATTCCTAATATTCATATGATGAATAGCCAATAGCCAAATATCGTAAAATTCATCGGAGGATAAATAAAAAAATGTGATTTTTATTCAATTATACAGTCCATTATTATTTAAGACATATTTTCCGAATTGTGTGTAATATATACAAGAATGAAAGAGGTAGAGTCCGAGGAAATTTTCAAATGTTGCTGAAAATGATATAGTAGAGCGTCGATTATCGGAACTAATGTAGACAAGGGGTGGTTCGGATAATCGAAAGTTCGGTTAATCGAGTTTCCATAGAAAAATTGGAGGATTGCCTAAAAGTTAATATAAGCGACAACCAGGATAAATGACAAATGACTAGGACTGAACAAAAACAAAAAATTCGAAGCAACTGAGTGCTGCTGATGAAAGGTTGTTTCCTTCAGACACTTGATTTTTTCACTTGATTTTATACATTTCATATGAAAAAAGCCGAGTCACCGGTTCGGTTAATCGACGTTCGGATAACCGACGCTCTACAATTTTGATTTCATTATAATTTATCTTGGTGCAGGTAATAAAAATTAAATATGCAGATGGATTGCTAAAGGCTTTTAATTAATGTTAGAAAGATGTGGAACCATATAAAATATAGCAAGATTATTTTCCTCTTCGACGAAATAACTTCTTTTTAATTTCAAGTGAATCGCGGTTTTGGATATTTTGACTGTTTTTTATGTGTGTCAAATATCGGTACAATTGATTTCGTTCAACTTGCTTGTTATAATTACGTTTCTTTTTACAATTGTTAGTCTCGATGTCGATCAAAATGCATTAATTTGTTATTTACAAAATAAATAATATCTCAACCAAATCTAAATTGATCTTTTAGATTGAATCTTGTTAAAAAAAAGAAAAAGTTTTTTTTTTAAATAATATCAATATATTTTAGTGTAATTAGCTACATGAGCGAACTAAAAATAAACTAAAATATATTCTTCTTCTCCACAAATAAATTCATTTTTATCTACATCAAGATTGAAAATAGTAAAAAGAAACGTATAACCAGCAAATTGAACGAAATTGGTTTTACTAATATTGGACATCCATAAAAAAACGTAAAACCATCGAAAACCGCGATTCATTTGAATTTAAAACAATTTTTTATTTCATTTAAAACAAAAATAACTAATGCCTATTATCCAGAATCGTACAAAATGGATAGTTGTGCATAAAACTTGGATTAATACAAAGTTGGTGGCCCACCCTGTACCGTACGCCACGAGCCGCCACTGCTTTAGACCCCTTATTGGGAGCAAAAGTATCTGAGCCATGAAAATGGCTTCCTAAGGAATCAACTTTTACCAACTAATGAAAACTCGCCATAAAATCTCCACCCACATAATACGAGCAGAAGTATTTTTGATACCGAACAAAATTGACCGTAAACACTTGAAAGTTATCATCGTGTCCACACGCTTTCATTCATTTTGATGGTAGCCGGTTCGAATAAATGTTCATTGAAAGGCATACCAAAAAACTTGCATTTAAATTAAATTCCCTTAAGGAAAAAGAGGTACTACACAATATATAAAGTTAAATCACGACTATCCGCAAGAAGTTTTGAACAAAATCGAATAAGTCATGCTAACTAAAAGCAACCACCTGAAAATATTTAAATTTTAATATGGTGCGCTATACCGCTCGCACCGGCACGATTATTTCCAATCAATAGCGCCACACCTTTGGATATTTAGCTTATGATAAAAGTCCAACAACTCGTGTGTTTTGCTTGAGTAGGAGTATGTAGATTGTACAAACTATAAATATACTCGTAATTTACTAAAACATTCAGACCCCGGACGCGAAAGTGTTATGCGATGCGAATAACATTACTATTCAATTTCAATATTACAAGGCATGAAGTAAACTATAAAATGTTTCCAAGAGAATTTATAAATAATAAAAAACAAAAAGCCGAGCGAACTTGCCACGCAAAAAATGTGCATGCATTATTTTGACCTACGACTTTTAAACGCGAAAATTCGTCAGCATCTATTAAGGTGTACCTGTACATATTTAGTGGAACATTAAACTTGAGTCGCGCCTGGGGTCGTTGGTCAGCAAAAATAGTTATTTATGCATTGTTGAAAGCAGACATAAAATTTGCTCTCGTATTGCATAATAAATTCAACTTCCGCATTAGTTAGTTCAGTCTAGAGGTAGAAGAAGAACAAGAAATTCAACAAGCGGCGAGGTTGTCTTGTTTTTTCGGTGGATTTTCAGAATTGATTGTTGCATTTGAAGATATGACAGTAGGTGTCTAATGCGATCCATTAATTGTACACATAAATGAAAACACATTCTCCTCCTGATAACGTGATGACACAAACAGCGATAAAAATTAGTTTTTTTTGTTGCAAAATGGTGCACACCAAGTGATCCACACGGAGATTGTTCTACGCACTATTCATTTGATAAATGGACGAGTACTGTAGAACAAAGTTGGGTTGGGTTGTTGGGTCCCTTTCTAAGGGAGGTACCAGGTACCCTTAATGTTAACCCTCGGATGGTTCAGGTAAATTTTACATACGTAAATGCTGAACAATGCCCAAAATGTCGTCAATATTTTGCACTGTGCTTCGACGAATATTGCCCGTTAATATCCTCCTTCTTAGTAGAGGTTCGATAAGCGTATAGCCAAGTTCGTTTAGGAAGCTTATGTATTAAACAAAATACCCATCTAATTCTTACGGTCAGAAAAGCCTTTAATTTAAGACTTCACTTACTTAAAAGTCATAAGGTAATGGAGATCCTCATAAATGAAAAACAGGTAAAAAAAACGGCATAATTTTGAATGAATTGAGTAAAAAATTAAAAATAAACCCTACTTCAAAACACCATAAATTTGCCATTTCTTCCAAAAATAACATATCTAATTCCAAAAATCTACTCTAATTACAAACTTTCAATACTTCCCGACCATTATTATTCCATTTTATCGTTCTCCAAATAACATACTTTAAAAATTTCCCACAAAATGAAAAATGTATTTTTGCAAAAAAGACATAGGTAAATGGTTCGTGGGGTCTGTCTGTCAGACCCCAGAACACTTTCAAACAGCTATAACTTATTAACAAAATCACAAATTCAAACAAAATTAAATGAACGTATGTGCCACATACTTAAATTACATATGCATCAAAATACCATTCAATAAGTTTTCTGTGAAAATTTTAAGATTTAAACTTCTCTGTGGTCTGTCAGACCCCACTAGTACCATCCGAGGGTACGATTGAGCTGATTTTTGGTGGGGTGGTATACTGGTGCTCTCAAATTTGGCCTCCTTCTCCATTTTTTTGAGGAGTTATGCCGTTATGCTATATTCAATGAGAGTGGTCTTTTGGAACTTTTTTAACCCTGGAATACTAACATGACTGGTTAGGGCGTTATTACTAACAACACGTAATTTCGACGTGTTCATATTTTCCTACAATCTTTTTCGCATCGTTTACCCAGTTTCGGGTCAAACATTTTTTCAGCCGATAAGTGATTATTTTTCAGTGCCCCAGACAAAATTAGTAGACCAAAATACGCCCTTAGCTCTCAAATACACGTGGGTTTCTGAGGTCAACTATTCGGATATTTGTATTTTTGCCGTTGAAGCTAAATTTCATGATTGGTGTGTGTCAATATAATCTGCACCATTGCGTTACTTAAGGTCAAAACATTCAAATGGAGTTGTGGGGTTTGTTGTTTTATCATTTGGTCTTGTTCGTATGTGAATAATAATGTTCCCGGAGGAACATACCTGCGCCTCGGATGTCCAATAGTAGTTAGATTTTCTAAAACATTGTTAAACTTACCACAAACAGGATAATGCCACTCACTTCAACGTACAACCAACTAACTGAGGAAAGCACTGCTGTACTGAGTACTGTAACCACACTCGTGGAATGGCGTATACACATTATAATGTGTGCAAACACGTCAATTTTACGTATTGTTAGTAATTTAGGGTTTAAAAAGGTCTAAAATGCAAATTTTCTAATTTATTTTTTAGTCTAGCTGCAAATTTCCCAAAAGAAGGCCTTAGGAGGTTTTCACACTTGTACTTAATCTGGCCAGATTACGTAATCTGAGGTGTGGTGAATTTAAAAATGTATGGAATTTGACAGCTAAAATTAAGTAATTTGCACAGATTACGTAATCTGGCCCTAAGTGTGAAAACCTCCTAATATAATCGTAATATTCGTTAAAAACTCCAAAAATAGCCACCCCTGCGTTCAGGACTTTTCCCATATCATCTCCAACAATCTAGCAAAAATCGAAAGATACATGATTTTGGCCGATCAAACAACGTTTTCTCCTTTGACTATTATCATAGGTGCCCAACCTTTCGGCTTTTCGGGGCCAAATTGACTAAGGCCGAGTGGCTCGGGGCCCCATGTAATAAATAACTAAAATCGCCTGGTTATACTTTTGCTTCATGGAATGAAAAAGATCTTTTATTTTTATTATGTTTCTAAATAATCATTTTCGATTTTATGATAATTATAATAATCTATCTATATCTAAATCTATAGATATATATGTATATAAAATAAAGTTGTGTTAGTTACACCATTTATAACTCGAGAACGGCTGGACAGATTTTCATCATTTTAAATTTGTTGGATTAGGCTCTGGCCAGAGCATAATAGCTATTGAAACATGCAAAAAAATCACAATGAGCTAAATTTCCAAATGGGTTCTTTTCACCTATTTCTGCGTGTATTTCTTTAACAGATTTCAGTAAATTTCTTCTACAGGATTGGTCTCTACCCAAAGTAACAGGACAACTATCGAGACATATGAAAAATTCACAATGGGGCACAATTATGAGGACAATTCTTTTTCTTATACATACTTCTTTCTGTCTTTCTTGAGCGAATTACAGGATTTCAGTAAGTTTACCCCAACTTATGGGTCTACACAAGGCTCCGACCGGAATGGCAGTATAACCATTGAAATAAGCAGAAAATTCACAATGAGCAACAATCCACAATTAGTTTTTTTTTCGAATATTTTTGTTTCTATTTCTTGACCGTTTTTGCGGATTTTTGGAAAATTTTCCTGTCGAATTTATAGGTCCTCTTCTGAATATCAGAATAACATTGAAACACGCGAAAAAATTTATAATAAGCAAAATTATAAAGATGTGTTTTTCGCATATTTCTTTCTGTATTCCTTGAACGAATTGCCAGATTTCAGTCAACCGATCCCAGCGTATTGGTCTACACCTCTTCCTCTTTGAATATCGAATTAAGTATCTTTCAAGTTTACAATTAGTTTTGTAAATTTGCGAGCGGAGCGAGCTCAAGATGGGAGAGCGAGCGAAGCGAGCTATCACAGCTTGTTATGTATATAAAAGAAAGTCGTGTTAGTTACACCAATTATAACTCGAGAACGGCTGGACAGATTTTCATGAATTTGGATTTGTTGGATTAGGCACTGGCCAGAATAGCATAATAACTATTGAAACATGCAAAAATTCACAATGAGCTAAAATTTACAATGGGTTCGTTTTCACCTATTTTGGCGTGTATTTCTTTAACATACGAGCGGATTTCAGTAAATTTCTTCCACAGGATTGGTCTCTACCCAAAGTAAGAGGACAACTATCGATACATATGAAAAATTCACAATGGGGCACAATTATGAAGACAATTATTTTTCTTATACTTCTTTCTGTGTTTCTTGATTGAATTACAGGATTTCAGTAAGTTGACCCCACCTTATGGGTCTACACAAGGCTCCGACCCGAATGGCAGTATAACCGTTGAAATAAGCAGAAAATTCACAATGAGCAACAATTAACAATGAGTTTTTTTCGCATATTTTTCTTTCTATTTCTTGAACGTCTTTTCCGATTTTTGGAAAATCTTCTTGCCGAATTGGTCCTCTCTCTGAATATCAGATTAACATTGAAACACGCAAATTTATAATGAACAAAATTATAAAGACATGTTTTTCGTATATTTCTTTCTATATTCCTTGAACGAATTGCCAGATTTCAGTAAACTAATTCCAGCGGATTGGTCTACACCTCCTTCCTCTTTGAATATCGAATTTAGTATCTTTTAAATTCACATTTCGTTTTGTAAATTTGCGAGCGGAGCTAGCTCAAGATGCTAGCTTGTAATTAATAAAGTATAAATGTGGTTGCGTTTTTTTGCAATATCCCGTGTAGTTTTGGGCAGCGAGCTCCATATAAAAAAATTACATGGGATAATTTTGAACCGTGCCGCTTCACAGTGCATAGGGAAAAATACGGGAATTTTGTTTTTCAATGTTGGCGTACCTATAAAAAATAAAAATTCAAACAAAATTTGAGAATCTTTCTCATAGTGGTTTTAGATTTTGCAAGTAAATAATCGTCTTTTGTGATTAAATCCACCAAATCTAAGAACTAAGCCGACGAGAGCGAGGCAAAGATACAAAACACCTGTCACCTGCCAGCTGTATGACCGAGCAGCTGGTCTTAACCAGAAAGTTAACCGCAATAGTTTTTTTTTTGAGTCAGAGTTAACCGCGAAGAGGAAAAAACGATCTTTTTAAAACTATTTTACCATATGTTGTTTTTCTGTTTGAGGTCCTGCTTATACTGAATCGATGTAGAAAAGTGAAGGGCATGACGAAATTTGGAGAAATATACCTTGTTAATTTTGTCACGTTTACTTTGTTAAGGGGACATTCGTCGGCAACAGAAGCGTTTTAACACCGGGTATATTTCGGTGCTTGTCGGACCACTGGCACAATATTTGACAGATAAAAAAATCCACAAAATGTGAGAGGTATTGGCATTCGGAATATTATTTGATATAGCACGATAGTAACCAGAAATAGATTCAAATGCTACCTACAAGCAAATTTAGGTGGAAATTTACAAAACAAACCGGAATCTTTTTATGAACATAGAAAACATTCTCCTGACCTTTTTTTTTTAGTATTTTTTAGTATTCTTGGTAATACTTGAAACTCCATTGATAAATACATATTACCAAATTTCAAAAAGTCCTTCGTCTCAATGTTATGCAAATATCTTGTCGTGCCGCATTGACAACTCCAGGCCGCGGAATGGATAGCCCTGCTTTATACAAACGGTTTAACCGGTGGTCCGCAGACCTCAAGCAATCGATATTATTCCGCGAATACTTTGACATAGTTATCATCACAAATCTATACAAAATCAAAATTTTCACTAAAATCTCATTAAATAGGCGAAAAAAATGTCTGCAATTACTACACTTCGGAGAAGTCAATAGTACGCTACTGTATAAATCGGAGTCTATCAGGGAAGAATAAAATGTTGCGCAACGAACAAGTAAACCAAATATATTTAGACAGATTTGTGTGTGTATTTTTCAACATTGTCCTCATCTAAGTCGATACCACTCTTCACAGTCATTCTTTAACCTTTTAAAGTCTTCGGCTTAATTGGCTTTCGGGAAGACTGTACAATTTTATACATAAAATTCGTAATGAATGAAAAAAAAAATTGGTGGTTGGATTTGTAAATTACGAGGATGCCCTAACACTCCCACATTGTAGCTCAAGTCAGTTATAATTAAGACGAGGCGAATCAAGATAAATGGGCCAAAGCGTTGTGGAAAAGTATTAAGTATGACACTGGCACAATTTTCGCACACATGATTAATGTAATATAACCCCTGACCGTTTTTCCCTTCAACAAATCTCCTTTTCTTCTTTTGGCAACTGGTAATTTCATTATTTTGGCTACTGCCTTATTCGTTTCGCCCATAGAATCGCGAATATGTAAAAAATGCACTGCATTATTGCAGCTATTTGGTTTCAATATTCGGATTAGATTTTACAAGAGCCTTAGTTTTGCGCAAGATCAAAACAACAGTTCTGATAAAGCTCTCGTTTTACGTCAATGTTCTTATAAGCCAGTCTATCAGGAGCCATAAAAAAATTAATTTATTTTATTAATTTATCAAGAGTCATGAATTTACGAAGCTCATCGCAATCCCCATCACATTAACTTAAGTGGACCTTAGAACACAATGAAACCTCCACGGCGGCGTCGCAAGGGAGGTGTGCGTGCAAAATTAGTTAAATATCATGCCCGTAGCCATCAATTTAATTCGCGATCCCTTGTTAGAGTAAATGGAGCCGGCACGTGGTTACCCTTACTATCTTAATCCTGATTACATCCATCTCGGCACCGATTTTCGCTTTTTAGGCCGTAGCTCCTCTATACTCAGTGCTGTTTATACACCCTTGGCTTCATATTATGCTTGTGATTAGAAAGAAAATACAAGACAAGATATGTTTCGAGTGTGTTTTAAGTTATTTACTGTTTTTCTTTTTAAACGAGGTGCTGCTATCGTTAGTTATAACTAGAGCCCGGATTCTCGTGCAATTGCACATTTATGCACTAAATTGCATTTTCAGGGTATATTGCACGAAATTGCACGTATTAGGGGTTTCGAATGTAAAAGTAACATTAAAATTTTTTGAACTTTTTCATGACATTTTTTCCAGAAATATGGTAATGTGCACAATTTTTTTATAGACAGAGAAGAGAATAAAAGTAATGAGAAAGAAACAACAAGTGAAAATAATAAAACTAAACAAAATCCATCGCCATATGGAAATTTCGTCAAAGGCCAGTTGATTTTCATAAAATTTGGCAGTTGTTGTTTGTAGAGGGCATGTTAAGTAACTGTACTGATGGTGGTTAACTAAACTTAAATACAAATAGGAACATCTGCCCCTTAGAAAACGATTCATTCACGAATTAGATAAAGCCAAAGGCTGTGCATGGATCCTATACTAATAAACCTAGCTGAAATAAGCTAATCTAGCATTTTATGGGGAGAATCTTACGTTAGGTTAAAATATTGAAAGTGTCCCGTATTTAAGTAAAAATTATTTAATTTTTTAGAGCTAGTCCTCTTAAAGTATACTTTTCCTTCGTCAACTACTCCAAAGACGGAGCTTTTAAAAGCCTATAAAAAAGAGTTTCTTGATATTACACGCAAAATTCACATTTGGGAATTTATATTGCACGATTTTGCACGTTTCGGGATTTTTACTGCACGTTTTTCAATTTTTTACTGCACGTAAATCCGGGCTCTAGTTATAACTGTTTGGGAAACGTGTAGCTCAGGAAAAAGCGTGGTGTGCTTCTATCCTACATCATAATATAACAATAAGGTTATGATATGAAACCCAGAAGACATGTGATAATGAAACACAGAGAATAGGGCCTTATGATAGCTATGAGAATATCAGTCTTATAAAACTGCCTTCTCAGAACCATTGTGCGGGTGACAGCCTCTTATAGTTTTCCTATCTCGGGATTTCCTAAGCCCCACGAATGAAATCTTTCTAAAATTGTGAATAGGGACCCCGTAGTTCATTATTTGATGTATTGACATTCGCGCTTCTGGCGTCTGTTTCATTTTATTGTTATGAGTTAGTTTTATGTTTTTTAAGCTAATGATTAGTTTACATTACAAATGTAAACGATGCACGAAAGTACATAATTTTAGCTAACATTTCCGAAAAAAGGGTTGAACTAAATGGAAATCTGGATTTTTTCACAGAAAATCTAAGCTTCAGTTTGTTTTATATTCGACCAAAGTATTATATGTATAAAGTTAGATACGTAATTCAGACATGCAGGCGACGATATTCTCCAACATTGTTTAAACAAAACTATTGGCTCGTGGGCATCAACTCACCTTTTAAGTTTGTTTGAAAGGTCATTTCTAATAAAAGGGTACACATTTATACTTTCAAGGTGCTTTCAATTAATTTGACACATAATTCCGGTAAACACTTTCAACAAAAAGTTCATTTCTCACGCTTGCACGTTTTGCCTCTTGGGTGAGAATTGTTGCCCAATTCACGTCTTTATATAGAAAAGACAACAATCAAATAAATGTTTTTTCTTGTTTATGTTTCGTGATTTCAGTAATACTCGACAAATTGACCTTAAATCTACAGTGCAATTATGAATGTATTTACAACAATCTTGAAAACCACAAATATTTATTAAAATTTACTCTAGGTACACCAAAGAAATAAAGCATCAGACTACCGAAAATGGCTGGGACCTCGCACTGACACTGAACACTCACCTATTACTGTGTGTAAATCATCTTGAAATCAGACTAAAGTGGTATACCGAGATGTACATAAAGTAAGTTAAGATTACTTCTGTGTTGCATCCTGTTAAAATTCACTGTAGCATGCTTGGGTTTAAGAATTATTTATTTCGGCTATAATGACTACACGGCCGCCAAAATATCAGTATGTAGTCAACAAACTTGGACGAATTAAATAAAAAGATGAAAATATCTGCATAAATATATGTATGTGAAAACTACATAGAGTAGTTTTCCGCCAAAAGGTGATGCAGTTGTTTTTGATGATAATTATACATTTACTACCGCAGATACTACAGTAACTAGCCTTGACTAAAGTAAATTTTCAAGTGGCTATTTATATTATTGAATTTTATGTTTATTGTTATGTTACTATATGTTATGTACTTGTATAATAACGATTGTGGCGAATGTACGCCACTCGCTGGGGAGTTGCTATGAATATGTTCATCCGAGGGACAATATAGGTAATATTTTACTTGACTTAAGTTTTCTTTATTTGAAAGTAACGTAAATTTCTAAGTATAATGCTTAATTGTCTGAGATTAATATGTGAAATAAAAAGTGATAATAAAATATAATTCACGTTTTACATAACAATTTCTGAATTAAGAATGCATGACAATAGAATTCGAATTTTATTACGAAACGCTAAGTGTTCTGCAATATGATGTTAGTAGTCAGTGATCAATAATGCGACTATTCATTTTCACTATAAGTGGCGTAACGTACGGTATTCCATGTGCTCAGTGGAACACGGGCCCCCAACCGGAGTTCCAACGCCGCAACGTCCTTTTCCTTTTTTTAGAGTCACTAAAATAAACAATCCTGGCAAAGGCAACTGCTACATAACAGTTCTATCTATGGATTATTGAAGTACCTATTGTAGATAGATACATTTAAATAAGTCCAACAGGAGGAGGAATGATCTTGTGCAAAATGTTTACTTGGCTACGGAGTCGCTTTAAGTCAGAACTTCGAGGAATATAGTCTTGTACTGAAACAAAGGTACGCAATACCTTTTAAATGTTGAAAAGGATACATTGTTATTGTTACAAATACAGCCTTGCCTATAAAATACTCGTTTCCAAAAATAATACAAAATGTAGTAGCTGCACTGAATATGTAATAGGGTTCTTTTGACCGAACTTCTGCCTTCGGAAAAATACTGAAAGCAATTGATTATTGAAAGTTTAATAAATTGAACCGGAGGTATGGTTTCACACATTTATCAAACGGTTCTGACACAAGAGTAGAAATCCATCCAAAGTTAACAAATCCACTCAGTCAAAATATACCCGTCAAAACCATCTTTAAATTATTCTGATGCACGACTGAATTTTTTTTTAAATCTGCTTTTTACTAAAAGAAGTAAATTCTTTAATGTTAATTTGTACTCACAGCAACGCTAAGTAGTACAAGGGCGATTGGAAGTTTAGTTCAATTCGGAGTATTAATTCTAGAAAAATATATGTACGGCCAATCCTTTAAATTTAATTCTAGATTTACTTAAATCTCAACATTTTTTTTAATTTGTCTACAGTGTGTAGTAGCAAATTTGATCAAATCACTCTCGGACAAAAATAGTATACTGTGTATGGGGCTCCCATTTCAATTTGGAACACAAGATATTTTAGAAACGTTACGACACTGCTATATTTATGATATTGAAAACTAGCCATTATCAATACGACTTTCAATTTGAAATTCATTATTCTCTTAAAAATCATGTATGAACCAACAGCTGGATTACTGTTGTCCAGACTTGATTATGGTTAGATGCGCACATACAAGTCCAGCTAGATGGCATCATCTATTTGCCATAATAGGCCAGTCAATAAACCGAAAAATAAGGCGTTAGGTTGCAAAAAATTGCTCGGCTCTGGTTTTTTGGGATATTGTTAGGATAGATACCAGAAGTGTACCACCAAGTTTGCAACTTCGAAACCCCTGTGCTAACCCCATGACCCTCAAAAAACCTCAAAATTTTCGGACTTTTTTCATATTTTTGTTTGTAATTTTTAAAAGGTGCTTCCTACAAGTAAGTTGTCCACTGCACTGTTAAAGCTAAGAAAATCTACTTTAATTTGAGTGTAACCCCAGGTTTGTAGGTGCAAAGGATCCCAAGATACAGCACTTTAAACATTGTTTTTTGAAAAAAAAAGGTCGAAATTGTAATTTCAGTCATGTTCCGAGCTGAATATCGGCTTAAATGCGCATTTTACAGAGAAAGTCATGTGACATGAAGTTATAAACCAGTTCCTTAGCTGTATATATATCGGAACGAATGGAATCAGACCATGGGGTCATAGGGCTGCCCCTGAAAATTAGGTTCTTCTAAGAAAAAACTTTTTTCTTGATGTACCAATTTTAACCAAACTTCACCCAAGTATGTTGCTGGTTAAGCCTAAAAAAATATATAGGAACGGATGAAATCGGAACACTACGTTATAGGGCTGTCATACAAACCAACCTCTGGAAATTAGGTTCTTCTAAGAAAAACTTTTTTCTTTTTGGACCAATCTTAACCACCCTTCCCCCAAATGTGTTTTTTAGTAAAGCTTCAAAACATATCTAGAAACGGATGAAATCGGAACACTAGGTCATAGGGCTGTCATACAAACCAACCCCTGATAATCAGGTTCTTCTAAGAAAAACTTTTTTCTTTATGAACGAATCTTAACCAAACCTCACCCAAATGTGTTCCTAGTAAAGCCTCAAAACATATCTAGGAATGGATGGAATCGGAACATTACGTCATAGGGCTGTCATACAAACCTCCTAAAATACAATTTCGGACTTTTTTTTACAAAAAAAACACATTTTTTAAAGTGCTGTATCTTGGGATGCTTTGCACCTACAAAGCTGGAGTTAAACTCAAATTAAAGAAGATTTTCTTAGCTTTAAAAGTGCAGTGGACGACTTACTTGTAGGAAGTACCTTTTAGAAATTACAAACAAAAATATGAAAAAAGTCCGAAAATTTTGAGGTTTTTTGAGGGTCACGGGGTTAGCACAAATTTTTCGAAGTTGCAAACTTGTTGGTACACTTCTGGTATCTATCCTAACAATATCCCAAAAAACCAGACCCGAGCAATTTTTTGCGACATAAAATCGGTAATTGACTGGCCTATAAATGCATGCGATTGGTAGTGCAAAATAATTGTTATTTTTTTTTATTAATTAATTGAACTCATGAGTGCAGCATTTTTTAAATTCAGTAAAAATTTTAGTTTACAAAAAAGAAACATAAAATTAATTAGATTCTCTATGAAAAACAAATAAGCCTTCATTCTAGAACGTAAACCTTACCAGGTTTCTTCTGTGAACAAAACGATTCCCTATAGGACGCTTAAACTAATACATAGAAGCGAATGGCTCCTGAAAAGTTAGTGAGTGACAAACACCGTCAAAAACCCTAAAAAGAAAAGGTGATTTTCTTTAAAATTTACATATGTACTACCATTTTTTACTATAATCTGAAGTCCAACTTAATTAGCATTTGTGCTAGCGCTGTGAAGTAATGGGCGCTTTCCTCCGGCAGAGCGAATCGCTTCCCATAAGCTTAAATGATTTTAATTACATTGTAAGAAGTTTAATAGACAAATTAATTTAACTATAGTCTGTATTATGGGAAATGGTGCAATAAAATAGATCAATGGTCACCAGCTAAGCAGACCTTGTTAAATATGGACCATTTCAGAGATCAATCCTGTCAAGGGTGGGGGTAGGACCCAATCAAATTGTATTTATGACTTTTCGTAAAAAAGAAAAAATTTTATTTATAAATCTATGTTATTGACATAATTCGTCGATGCTATGGACCCTAGCACAGCAATGCCGAACAATGAACAACATATTCTATGAACAAACTATAATAATTAGATAAAATGACTCGGTTAACCGGAAAACCGGTAGGTACTCTCCTTCCGGTTTTAAACCGGCCGGTCTAATCGCCTTCAATAAATAACCTGAAAAACCGAAAACTGGGTAATGGGCCGGCTTTAGACATCCCTAAGTGAAAGTCCAACATTCTTCTTTTTTCCTGAAAATCATTATCTCATAGATCGAGAAATAATAATAATAATTTTATTCTCAAAGAAAAACTCATATTGCAGAGAAACAAGGTCATCGAAGAACTTCGTCAAATTTAAGATTCCAATATGTACCTTTTAGACAAGTTATCATAACAATATCTGTAAATGGTGATCTAATTAAATGGACAAAAAAAAACTTATCTGGATTTTCAAGTTTGATTTTATTGGTTTTATAAGCGATTGGCTTTAGGAGTTGTTAAAATGATTGGATGTAGGGAGTAGATAAACTTTTTTAATTGCTTATTGTTATTTAAGCTACTACATTATTATTATTTAGTTGAATAACGCCTTCACTATTTATATTTCCGCTCAAAGAAAATTATGCTGTTCGGCATAACTTCCTTTATTGATGAATTATTATTTCTTTTACGCACAAACTTGATATCGACTTGTATAGGTATTTTATGCAACTTATAAAGTCATATGGAAAACCACTTAAAACCTCTCAGTCATTGAATCTTACTTTAAGGCCAATTTAAGCGGAAGTACATAAATATTTTAGTAAATCCGTTTGTTATAAGCTCAAGTTTTAAATAAAAATGAATTGAAGCTATTTGTTATATTTAAGGCAAGGTTTTGAGAGAACATTGATCTTTCTAGACCATTTTTGCCGTATGTAGATACAACATAAGTAGATTTGCACGTTTTACATCGTAAGTACATACATATTAATATTCGCTGTGTAGGTATCAATGCACATAACGATATGGAATTTTCATAAAGTTGCGACTATGCTTTATAAATAGAAAAACACACATATGCAATTAACGAGTTGGTATTATAGGTAAGTTCATTGTACTTTTACTAGGTTGGCCTTTTAGTAATTAGTGTTCCTATTGTACATCAAACAGGAATGTGCACAATCTAAAATCGAATTTTAGCGTTAAGGTCCAGCCACAATGTCTGCCATTTGGTCAGCCGTCCAGTTTTAATATTCAATATGGCAACTCAATCATATGCCAGCTGACCCTTGACGAAATGAAAGCTTGGTTTTGTCATTTTCAGCCTTTATTTGGTAGCTAGTAGACGTTAAGGAGCTGCCAAATTACAGTTCGTGATGCCAGTTTTTCTTAACGAGCCTCCATTTAGAAACCAGTTAAATGCAGCTTTAGGACGCTTACCCATTACCTAGATCGAAAAAATGGTTGGTGAATATGTAGCGGTTGTGTGGTGGGAAAACTAGTGAGGGCAGTTTGCCTACAGTTTGTCCAAAACCCGGGACGTGTAGTTTGGAAGCCTTTTTTCAGCTCGTTCCCATAGGTTCGATTAGCTTTTCTAGTGTATAAACAGCCAAAAACCCTTATCTCCTAAAATATGATAAGCTTGTGTCGGTTTTTTAGTGTGTTCCTTGTCTAAAATATTGTAATAAAAACTTTTTTAACTACTTCTAAAATCTCTCCACTTTGGGTAAATTTTTAATTTAATTTTTAAACAACACTAGAAAAGCTAAATGCCATTTGACTTCCATTTCAAGGCTAGCGTAAGAAATTGGGACTTTTGGGGTCTTTTTTAGAACTTCGAAAGGAAAAGTCACGCAAAAATGCAGCTTCCCCTATTTTTTCCCAATCTCCGAATGCTCAACTCCTGGGATATTGTTTGAAAAAATGATTGAACACACATAATACTGCCACTTAATACCATATTAATTGATTACCTATTCCTGCAAATCTCAGATTTAATCATCAATTTATTGTTAATACAAAATACAGTTTTATTACTTTTGTCAAGATGAATTCACTTGCGCAAATATTATTATTCATACAGTGAGTCACAGTCAAAGTGAGCCACCCATCAGTATGAGTCTTTCTTTTAAAATATTTCCTCAGCTAGTTTTGGGAAATAATAATTTTTGGATTCTAAATTTTCAGGTGAGGAAGGAAAGGAAAGAGGATAACTTTTATATCCAGTATCAATTGTCATTCTGGGTCCAGTTTATAGTTATAAAATCCGTTGAAAAGTAAACAGGGTCTGTCAGAGTTTAATGTCACAATAAAAGTGAGCCACCCAATTGCTTTCAATTTTTAGCAGTAAAGTTTTAAATATTTTTTTTTTTGTATTCAGTTAATAAATCTTATCAAAATGTGAACTTAATTAATTCAAATCAATATATGAAGTGAAGGTGAGTCAAGAGAAAAGTCCGAAAACTGGGTAGCTATTAGTGAAGCGGCACCAAAGAGGATAGCTCTATGGGCTATCTTTTATTAGTAATACATAATTAAACTATTGGGTCCATTTTAAAGCACGAAGATGCTTCTATATTCTATATAAGGGGCCAAAAGAACGTCTTGTTAAAATAGCATCCGTATAGCTTTTCTTTTGATTATTTTCAATTCACATAATTTATTTTCTAGAAAAACGATGAAAGATGTACGGGTTGGATTTGGAATTCATGAAACCTATCCGCATTTCCTACGGCAAGCTTATACATCGAAAATGGCTACATAGCTATAGCCTTCACCTACCTCATCTACGTGGGTGGGTTTAACTTTTCTAAGCAAATTATTAGAGTTGAAACCTTCGGAAAATGCTTTCAGAAGAAGGAAGGTGTCGTTTCTTAGGCTCCATACTACCGTGGCGACATATCTAGCCAAAAAAGGATCAAAAGACATGGAAATAAAGTCACTTTCGTAGGTGGTTCCTACCAGCAAAAAAAAACCCTGTTGCTAGAATGAATTTACGATTGCGGCATATAACTTCAAATTCACATAGTAGTTCAATAAAGCCAACAATTTGCAAACCCAAACATGCATATTATTTGAGGTTCTCATAACATTTACGTGATGCGATATTTTCCAGTAACGTAGTAGAACAAATCGTAATCACATATATACATAATATATGTACTTAGTACATGTAATTAAAAAATAATCATTAAATATTTACAGAGAAAATAAAATGTACATACATATCATGTTTGCAGAAGTACGAAAAGCACACTTTACCATCATAATATGAAAAACAAATACCTACAAAAATAAAATTTATATTATTATTATATTGTTAAATGGAAAGGGCATGTGTCGTAATATTTGTCCAAGTTTTTTCTAGGCTGTGTCTTTTTTTTTTAGCCTAATGAAAAAACATACCAGCAACGCCAAAATAGAAGCTCGTGAAGCAAAAATATGTATGTATGCACATGTAATTTGAAAATTTGGCCGGCTTCTTAGGAAACCCCTCTGAAAATATGTGGCGAAAATGCCTGACCACCGACAGAAAAGTATAGAAGAGACGGGGAAAAGAGTTGTTTTTCAAATTGGTGGGACATTGGCGCGCACACAAACACTGTGTGCTCGCAAACGCACAAATGTATGCGGTTGGAGCATTCGTTCGCAAAGAGTTTCAGAAGCCCAACTTGCGATCCGCCATGGAACTGTAAGATAATATACAGTATAACTCCGAAAATCCGATAATACGGATTCGGCCACAGGTCCAAATTTTCTTTAATTTGGTAAAATCCGAGATTTTTATGACGTCTTCCCAAAACTCCATAAATCTAGTATTTTGGGATTGGAATCTCCGCAACAGCCCGCTATTACCCAGACTTATAACTGGTTCTTATCAGTTTGTATCCCCCACTCCATTTTTTATGTTTTGTGTGTCACCTTGGTTTGACTTTTTATTGGACGTGAAGAAGCTGATGATCCAGTTAACGTATTTTCGGACTAATTCATGTCATGCCAGTCAAATTTTATCTATTATTTGAATTTTGAAATACTGTGATGTGCATTCATTGTTCTTTTTAACTGTTTGCTACTTAAAATCGGCAATAATTCGTTAACCCTTAAATGCATAGCGTACCATATATGGTACATGGCGAGATTCCTGTAAAAGTCTAGCGACTAATAAATTTTTAATTTTTTTTTTACTTTTTCCCAAAGTAGACAAAGCGAGCTTTCATATAAATTCAATTTTGGCTTCCCGAAGCTTGCCTTGAATTGTCTGTGCGTCGTCAAAGTGGACGAACGTTATTTTTTGTGGAATTTGAAAAGCTATTCTTTAAAGCTAAAAAAATTGGCGAAGTATACCGTTATTTGGAAAAGGAAAAATACTGGTGAGTAAATTCGAATGTGTTCTTGAGGATCTTTTGAGATTTTGGCCAAAAAAAGTTACTAAAGCTTGTTTGCACCGATTTTGCAACGTACCATATATGGTACACCATGCATTGGGGCATATTCAGAAATATCTATACATACATTCCGATCGTTCTTAGCTGATGAAATTATTCTCCTTTAGTCTTGGGTAGGGCAGAATATGTTCATAAAATTTTAATTATCAGCTCTTTCAACATTATGGTGCGTTTTATTGGGCCTAGAACAGGTCCAAATAACACAAATTTTCATACAAATTATGTTGCATTATGTCTCCAATCCATTTTTCCAGGACATTTACTGTCATTTTTATGAAAGCTACGTTAATCACTCCTGTTCAGGATCCAAGGAAACGGAGCTGTCATAGTTGATTTGGAAGGATCGCTTTTGTCATTTTGTTTTCCGGTCAGGGCTTAGCGTTTCTGTAGCTGCTTCTTATAATCCCAGCCTTTTTAGCTGCCAAGTATACTGAAAAAATTTGTCACATCTTTTCTTTTATCCCTAGGATACGTCACTAAAAAACCGAGCTTCCATACTTGACATCTTAGATAGATACTTGGACTTTCACCAGGACTCAAGCAGCTGCGCCTTGATATCCAATTTCTTAAACCATTTGATTATGACAAGTAAGTCCACGGCCAGGATCCTCAGAAAATGTGCTTCTACACTGAGAAAAAAGGTTTAGAAAGTTTAACTAATGAAAAGTAGTTGACTTTTATTTAGATGATTCTACTAAAGAAATGGTTATTTCCACTAATCTGTGTAGCAGAAAACACTATTAAAATCGTTCAATTAACCGGACAAAATTAGATAAAAGAAATCGGGCCATAAATAGTCAATTCTTTTACTAAATTTGTTAAGTTAACCATTTGAATATACATTTTAACTACAACCAATCGTTCGGTTTTCACCGGAATAGCAAATTTTTTGATAAACCAATTTAACTAAATATTTGTGAAAATTGACTACTTGTGTGAAAATCCAAACACTTTAAATAGAAAATTCGACTACTTCAACTAGCTAAATTCTATTTCCTAAACACACATGTAGAAAAATCAAGTAATCAAGTAGACCAAACAACCATTTTGATAATAATTCTCAACCGGTTTTTTGCGTGTTCATTCCCGAACAAAATGCAATCTCCTGTTCCGCGTACATTTCGCATTATTTGTGGTTGTGTGATGTTGATGTGTGTATCTATCCTACGAGTTAAGCAGTTATTAAAGTGCGTGCGTTCTTTGTTTAAAAATGGGTGATATTTTTGTAGAGTTGCCTCGCATGTCGAGGATTTGTTTTCTTGTGGGGCCTCACACCAATCATCGAGGATATATCTGGTATGTAAATGTAATTATATGTGATCAATTTTCAAATATGCTGAGAATTACGACTTCAGAGGAAAGTATTCAAGGATTTGACGCTAGCGGACATTGAACAAATGGACAAAACAAATAATTCCCAAAGAACAAATTGGACTGAGAAAATAAAATGTAAGACTTAATCCTGATGTCATATCATTAACATTGTCTAATATTTATGCTTTTTCCAGGGTTTCGTTCACCTATAGCGCATACTTAACGCAGAAATATCATCGACATCTCAAATTGTTGAAGTTGAGGTTAGATTTTATTTTTATTTATTTTAATATTATACAATTTATGCTTGATATTATTATTATGTCCTAAAGAAGATAAATAAAGATATTATATGTATATCACAAAACCAGGTGGAGTATTTGTAGTTGTTTCACATACTTTTCAGCAATAATCCAATCGACTTCATCATTTACAAATGAAAATAGTCAAATTTTCAAAAGTCAGTAGGTCTTTTGTCTAATGACATTAGATAAATTTTCCAGATTAACTCGATTTATTTAAGAATTCTTTGTCTGAATGAAAGACAAATAGTGGATGATTCTACTTCAGAATTGAATGAATTATGATTTTTTTTTGTTGGTTCATCTATTAAAAGTAGTAAAAATTACTATATGAATAGAGTTTTTAATGATTCGAAGATACTGATTTATAGACAATAATTAACTATGTTTACTGATAAATTGATTAAGTTTTCCAAATTTATTAGATATTTTAACTAAAGAGGATTAGATAAATTAGCCATATCTTCGTAGCTATTTTAACTAAATAGAATCATAAGCTGAAAATCAACGACGAACTTTAGATGAATTCGACTATTTCTTTAGATAACCATTCTAATGTTTTTTCTCAGTGTAGGATCCACCATTTCATATGGAAGACTATGTGGAGTACCACATTCGATAAACAAAAAATTACATGGATGTACTTCTTGTGGACATGTCCTGGAACCTGCACAAATTTGGGTTATAAAGCAGGCAGCAGGTCATTTCCATATTAATTCCTAGCAAAGTCAATTCAATCCATATACTTTTCAAGAAAGGAATTCGGAATCCCATGAGCTATGATAAGTCAAAAGTCTCGAGATATACGTTTAACAGTGGAACATGTTTATAAGGAACTTGTATACAGAAGATTTATTTTAAAACGAAATTTAATCGCGCTAATAGCATGATGATTACATCACCTATACTCATGTACAGAGCTAGATGGCACGCAAAGTCCAAAATGATCTATTCCATCTTTTTTATTTGTAGGGGAGGAAGGAGTATATGAGTCAGATCTGGCGTGCTTTTAATATTTTGTAAGAACATCTGACAGCTACCACTTGACACACATTTGAATTTTTCGCGACATTCTATCAAAATATATGGCTAAATTTAGGTTTGTAGGGGATGTAGGAGTAGTAAGACCTACTCCACTTTCCATCAACTTCCAGGATATGTCACAAATAGGCACGATACAAATTTCAATAAGGAATAGGAAACTAATCACGCACCAACCCGAGCTACCTTTAAAAAAACTTAATATTCGCGATTTTCTATGGAAATTACAACCTTCCCTTTAATGAAGTCGAGTTCATTATATCGAGTTTCCACTATAATTTCGATCAAAACTCTCAATAATCATTATCCTTTCTTTTTTGCTCTTTCCTATTTAAGTAAGAGGCAGATTAAATAAAATTTGAAAAATGTCTTTCATTTACAAATTAATGTCTGAATGCATATGTACCATATTTGGTACACAATTCAAATTCTACTATTTTCGCTTTTCTTGGAAAACGGGCTATTTCCTTGGAAAATAAAGGCTGATTCCGTGTTCAGTGACTGATTTTACATAAGGGGAGGTCAGTTACGATAGTGGGTTCAGACCCCATGCATTTAAGGGTTAACATGAAATGTGTAGTACACGAGTGTGAAAGACTAAGGACGAACGGAGTATCTTTTCTACTGCGAATTCTGTGACTCTATTCCCGCATGGCTGCCGTCGATGTCTGGCAAGGAATTTATTTTAAATAGGTATGCACCCATAATTTTGGAAATGGGAAATTTCCTTTCCGACTACCGGATCCAGCTTGGTTTGTTATTATCGATTTGACATCTAAACAAAAAAAACCTTCACGCCCCACAATTTGTTCCTAGCGTTTTCACAAGTTCCGTGACGTCGATAAAACAACATTTGTGTGTGGTTTGGTTGGAATAAATGCACAAATAACATTTTTTGTAAGAACATTTTTTTGGAGGAGGAGGGCCGCATGGCCCAAAGTACGATTCCCTATTTTGTTTAACATATTTTTGCGGTCTCGATAAATATACATTAGTACAAGGTTTGGTTGAAATGGGTGCAACAAATTAATTTCTTAGAAGAACCAAAATGGGGACGGGGGTTGGTTTTATATGGAAGCCCCATGGCTCCATGGATCGTCTAGTAACGTTAAAAATATCGTAAGTCACGAAGTTGGGGCGTATTTTTTGGATCGGGGAATAACGTAGGGAATGTACTCTTTCTCTGAGAGATGAAATTGGATGATTTGATTACTAATTTCGGAGTAGAAATGGGTTTGAATAGAGAAAGCGAAATATTGCAAAATCAAGTGAAGATTCAGTGCTTAAACAAGGACCATTATTAAAGTTTTGGCATACATAAATGAGCCAATTTTGAAATAATGGAAGGCTGCTCAATGCATTTATGAGTAGAATTGAAAAATGTTTGAGGAAATGGACACTACACTGTGGAAAGGTTCAGGGTTTAAAGTAAATAAAACTGGCTAGAATTATAGTTTTCTTGCTTATGTCGTTTATGGGAATTGGTTCGAACTATGTAGCGAAAATATTTTTTATGTCAATTTTTTCGAAATATGTAAGACAAGCGCTGATTCACATGTGGTAAATTCTGCCAGTATGCTAGTTTTTGCAGTAGATTCAAGCGTAAGCCCTTATAATAAGCCGAAAAAGAGGGTTTTTAGAATCAAGCAATTTTATGCTACTTTGTACAATACAAAAAAAAAGAAAACAATTCAAATTAGATTTAGAAATCGGGAGGGTTTTATGTGGAAGGTCAACCTAAAAATGGACTTCACGGAATACTCCAAATCTGAAGGGGTTTCGGCTAGGATTAAATTTTATAATTACGAGAGTGTTAAAACAATACTAAATAATGTAAAATTTTCAACTTTAATCCATATGAAGAAATGTGAGGAAGATTCGAAAAATTAAGCGCTATGTCGGTTTTTTGGTACCCTTAAAGTCTTTTTCCAATAACCAAATGCATAATGTCACACTGTAAAAATAAAATTGTGAGTTCACACAGGTGAATACTTTAATTTTAATAGGAAAATTTAGACAAAAAGGTTAAAACTTTCTTTAATTTTTATTAGTGAAAAGAACCCCGCGGAAGGCACACTTTTCTTGTTTTATTATGGTCACAGTTCATCCCTTAACTTGAATTTCATCGAAAAAAGTAACTTTTTCATAAATGTTAGGCTGATAAAAAAGCGTTTTACAAAACTAAGCTTTCAAAATTACTAATTGTTTAAAATAGGGGTTAATTCGAACTAACGAAATTGTACTAGATGCAACTCAGATGGCTTTTATTTTATTATATACATAGCTACAAATACGTACCAATCAATAAAATTCAACATAAACCCCTACCAACCATTTCCTAGACTTTCACCGAACAACGTTTTCCGGAGGTCGTAAATCAACCCCCACTCCCCCCCTTAATTGTTCACAATTATACTTAATTTTTTTTCCAGCACTGTATGTGCGTAGCGTGCAGATTTTGCTCACGAGCGCACACAATGCTAATCATGAATCTCACCGCAGTTCTAAGTAGATGTGTATTCGAAATCATAGTAAGATTTTAGATTTATTATTCGTCAAATACAATGCAAATATTTACTACCAATGTCAACGATATTTGCTGACAGACTTTCTATTTGTTGACAGAGGTATTATGTTGTATAACTACAACATCCTATTTGGGTACGAGTATGTATTTAACACTTGAATAAGTTAGAAAAAAGTGTGGAATTACTCGGTTTATTCTGCCATTGTGTGAATAAATCTTCTTGAGGTAAATCATCGACTTACGTGTACGTACATGTCTACTAAGCAATTAATTTATCAATAGTTCGGATGCTGCTAACATCTGTTCGATAAAATAAAAATAAAATTTTAGCGATTTTTTTATTTTTTAATATTCCTTATTCTATCCCACGGATCTCAGTTTGTCTACACTATAGAAAGAAAACAGTCGTTATGGTTTATGAGTTTTTAACACATTACCATAAATGTCAATTCATCTATTGTCTAGAAAATTGCATTTCGCACAAACAAGTTTATTTGTTTGGCCAGACATCTCATCTGCCAGTTTAGTATTTTAATTCAATGAAACGCTGATATGAAACACTTTGACATTCACACACAGAGAATAATAATAACCTAAAATTAGGTGCGTATTTAACTATCCAGTACAGAACAGAACAACACAACTCTCATACAAATGTGACAGTTGCTATTCTATACAGATCAACTCGTAGCCAACTTCACGTTCGAATTTGCATGGAAGTTGTGCTGCTCTATCCTGGATAGTTAAAAGCTATTATGTACATAAGCTTTCCACAGTTCAACCATTTAATTGAGCAGCTTGAAACGTAATGTAAGTTACGTCATTCGTCAGCAACACTAAATGAATTTCGCATCGGTATCAATGAATTTTCCGTTTGCTATGTATGTATATAAGGAAGACGTCTCTCAAGAATAATATCAATTAAAATCTGAGTTTACCAATTTTGCATAGCAATATTAGGTTCGTTTTTTACTACATCCTGTGTAGGTTTGGGTAACGAAACTTCATATAAAAAAAATGACAGGTGGATCAGCTGGCATTTTTTTTATATAGAGTTTTGTTACCCAAACCTGCACGGGATAACCAAAAAAACACACCTAATGTAAAATATGACAATATAAAACATTTTCATTAACGGATAAACATTTTTAATTAAATATTATGTTGAAACACATCAAAACAGCAACCAACCAAAATAATCATCAAGTGATGAGAAAGCGTTAAGATGTGACAAATTTACAAATGCTTACAATGACCTAGTTGTGATATGCATTTCGAAATGTACACACAAAAAACACAAGAGAAGAAAGACATCAACCAAAAGTGGTGTGATGAGCATCTTATTCGACAAAAAATAACATGTTGCATTCATCTAATGAATTCGTCCACTAAAACCGTTATTCGACGAGAATATACTCAATATTTGAAGGTCGCAAATATTTCACCTAAAAAATATACAATTCACTGTATATCAAACAAATCCGCCCGATAACATTATAAAAAAATGCAGATATGTCTAGAGAGTCATCTAACCAGATTTTGTATGTTGAACTTTAAAAATAAAGTAAATAAATACATTTTTAAAAGACCAAGTAAGTTTTGTTCGATTTCGCTTTTGATTTTCGAAAGTGCGTCAGATTTTCGCAGATACGAGGAGTAGATGTATACTAAGTGTTGCCAACCCTTCGGCCAATCTAACCCGGAGATTCGTTTATTATGAATGCGACAGTTTAAAGGTTTTTCCATGATGATTCGACGTTTAAGTTAGGACATCGATTGGCTATGGTAATTAGCTTCTGGCTATAAACATCTTATATGGATGTCTTCTTCGCCCACCTTATCCCTAGACCCTGCTTCAACAGAGACAGAAGTAAATTTCAAGAATTGATTTCCTTGCTGGAAAGGACTGCCTATGTAGTAGGACACCCATGCTTCAACCTACAGGACCTATGATCAGGATTTACAGGGTGGCAGTGAACTAAATTTGGGTCTTTTTCATATTCAGAAATTGTGTTTCTTCATTTGAACCGGTTGATTTATCCCGATGTTCTCACTTTCTATAGGGAGAGAAACCTCCCTAAATGTCGCACACTGGATTACAATGAGACTCGATTAATCTACGAGTACCTACCTAATTATAATCTTTTAATTGCAACTTACAACACAAAATATTTCTTTAATCATTCGGGTAATACTTCGTTGTAATAAAACATCTGCTGTCTCGCTCTGTGGATAAGCTCTTCATGCTTTCATTATAATTTGCAAGATAGACGTACAAATTGGTCACTGTTAAGCTGATTGCGGAGTTGATTTGGGAGTATTTGTGGCTCGTTTTAGTTAGAGAGTGGTTATTCGGCTTTCAATGCTAATTGTAATACTACCCTTAATACACATGATTTTTTCCTTGCTATTGACAGAGCATGACCACATTTCGGATATGCACTGCTATTTCGCAGATAAGGCATGTTGAATCAAATTTTAACGAGACTGAGGCTAATTTCGGGCTTGGCCGAAATTTGGATATCCTTCACTCTCTTTGGGCTAATAGTATTTACCGGCGAACCTATGACTTGTGTTTAATTCCCCTCCCCCATTCTTTTCCATCCGTCGTAATATACGTTGCATCGATAAAACATATTTGTGTGTGTTTGATATAAGGTTTGATTGGAATTTATGCAAACAAAATCTTAGGGTAACCTAATTTGGGGTGTTGGGCAGGGCCGGTTCTACCATATGTGCAGATTGTGCATTTGAACAGCGCGCCAATTCAAAGGAGCGCTAAACCCGTAAGGACCAAAGCAAACAAACGATTTCACAAAGATAAGAAGAGCATATTCCGGCACACATTTCTCTACAAAGTGCTAACTATCACCGTTTGGAAATTAGAGTCGCCCAAAAATCCCATACAAAGTGCAAATTTTGATCTAAATATTCCAAAATTTAGATTTAAAAACATAAAAATTTACATTTTTCCTTGAATCTTCCGGCAACTCTAATTTCCAAATAGTGATAGCCAGGACTCTCAACTTTGAAGAGAAATTCGAAATATTCAAAAATTTCGATTAGATTTAAGGCGACCAAAGATCCCACAAAAAGTGCAAAACAACCCAATTTTATGTTTTAGAATCGAAATTTTTGAATTTTTGGGTGTGGAGGCCTGACGTGGAGCATATTCCGGCGCACATTTCTGTACAAACTTGAGAGTCCCAAAACTTATCATATAATCTAAAAATGACTACCTCTCAAACTTATTGAAGGAATTACAGTGGAAACTCGATTGCTCGATTCAGAAGAATATATTTTACTTCGAGTTTCCGATGTATCGAGTTTTCTAGTTATCGAGTCTTACTAAAAGAAAATATCGAGTGCCCTCTCATATAATTTTCTGTGCATTTTATTAGAAATAATTTCCGCAACGAAAAGCGACGCCTAGGCTTTATCTACGAATTTTTAATAAATTTCTTGATAGCTATGGATTATATGAATGAACCAAATGTAACTCGGATACTCATTTTGTGTAATTTTTTCAGCGAATTGAATATTTACTTGAAAATGGAAATGAGAAACTTCGACTTATAGAGTCTTTCGTAAGAACACTTCGACTAATAGAATCTAGCCGACTACCAAACAGAGAATTAAACTTCGAGTTATAGTTGTAGTCTGGCTGGTCTAGCGGTTAGTGCGCGCACCTTCGGTGCACAGGGTCATGAGTTCGAATCTCACCATCATCCATGGTGTTTTTCGAAATCACGAGCTTGTGACGGACTATGATCTCACTCAGATGTTAAACGAGTACCCATTTATGGGGATAAATAACACTGCTGAGCGTGATGCTGATCTCATTACCTCAACAAAAAGCAGATAAGATCTTGGAAATAGGATGTCACTAACACATCCTGCGGCCTTAGTCCAATGCTGGATTGTCGCGCCTGTTATTTTTATAGAGGTTTTTGTTTTTCAAGCTTATTTTTATTGTATTTGGCTCAAATTTTTCTTCAACTTAAGGAGTTTCGAGTAAAATTGAACAGAAATAGTATCCAAATGTTGGGCGTGCCCGAAATTAGAGTTTTTCCCTCATTTGACTTCGCCAAATAATACGAATCGAAAAGACAAATACAAGGGTGACTTTCAACACACATGCACAGGGCGCCTTAGCACCTAGGACCGGCGCTGGTGTTGGGTGGTTGGTGCACCCTGATTCCAAGGTCCGATTCCATTCATCTTTACGTGAATATTTTGTGACATCAATAGAAACACATTTATATGAAATCTGGTTGGAATTGGTACACACATAAGAAAGTTATTTGTATAAGAACCAAATTTGGGGGCTTTGATTTGTATGGCGGCCCCATGGCTTCATGGTCCGATTCCATCGATATAATTGGAATTGGTGCACAAATAAAAAAGCTTTTCTTAGAAGAATCTACAATTGGAGGGTTGCGTTTGTATGGCAACTCAATGACCCCCTCGTGGGGCATGGTGCGTTCACTCAGCCGTTTATAGACTATTTCGAGTCAGAGTTACATTGCATATAATTTCGGAGTGTACATAATGTTGCAAGCACTATTATATTTCTTATCCGCACATGTACGGACATTTTAGACCACGCCGAGATTCGATCTCGACCTCTAGATTACTAGCATCGTAGAGTGCGACTCAACCAACTGAGCCACAAAGCGTTTAAACTGGCCGAGTTAAACGCGTCGCAACAGACGGACAGACGGACATCGCCCAATCGACTCCCCTCGTCATGCTCATTACATATATACAGTGAGTCACAGTCAAAGTGAGCCCTACTTGAAGAAGCACATTTCAAAAATATCTCATTAAATACTTTTCGGACAAACAATTGTTTGGTATTAGAACTCTCAGGAAAACGTCTACAATCCAGTATGAATTATCATTGTTTGATCCCATGCACAGCTGTAGAAACCGTTAAAATGAAACCAGTGCAGAATTTCATGTCACAATGAAAGTGAGCCACTTAAATGACAGACAGATATAGAAATCCGCCGATTGATAGTACCTAAAATACCATCAGGAAGGGAAATCTCAGAAGGAGATAGACCTATTGGTACGCCGCGGAAAAGCGCAACACATTATTCATCGATTTTCCAGAGACGGAAGGATAATATAAATAATCAAAACCGAGGTAATAGAAAGGCGTTTACAGCGAGTGATGACACCTTTTTAGTCGGTGAGATTAAAAAGAACCCTCATCTAAATGCCCCAAAATTGACCGCAATGGTCAAAAGTCAACTAAATAGTGACGTACATCCTGAAACCGTAAGGACTCTTCCTTGCCTCCTGAGACTCTCTCAGGAGGCAAGGATTTAATGGACGAGTAGCTCAGAAGTAGCTCAATATTACCGCAGCTAACAAAAAAACAAAACGGTTGGAGTTTGTTAATAAATACGTTAATAAGGACATGCATTTTTGCCAAAAGGTATTCCAGTAAATATTATTATTATTATGTTTATTTACAATATAATGTAATTACAAAGTAAATAATATACAATGGAAGCACTGGCCGCTGGGGCCTTTGGCTCGTCCAGTAAATATACCAATGTTTACTTTCTAACACTAGGATTTAGGTGTTATTTACAGATGAAAGTAAATTTAACATCTTTCAAACGGTAAGCAGATTGTGTGGCGGAGAAAAAATGAAGAGTTAAAGACGAAAAATATCCATTCGCAAACAAAGCACGGCGGTGGCTCCACCATGGTTTTGGGGTGTATGGCGGGTTGTGGAACCGGCAAACTTCACCATATTGAAGGACATATTTGTGTATGTGGATATTTTAGTAAAACGTCTTCAAGAAAATGTAGATAAACTAGGAATCGAAGACGACTTCTACTTCTAACAAGACAATGACCCGAAACACAAATCCCGGGTTGCGAGCGAATGGACTTCGTATAATTGTCCCCATGTTTTACAACGTATACAAGCATTTATTAATGCAAAAGGGGCCAACAATGTATCAAGATTTATGGTTTTATTTAGGTGTCTCACTTTCATTGTGACATCTTTTTTCTACTCCTCTTAGTTTTGTTGTTGTTTTTTTCTTGTTAAAATCAAATAAGACAATTGTCAAACACGTTAAATAAAAAAACTGACGTTTAGCAAATAAAATAATATAAAATACAATTTAGCTTCATTTCCTTTTCATTGGTTTTTCTTAAATTTTCTTTTGTTACTCAAGGCTGCTCACTTTGACTGTGACTCACTGTACATATTTTTTCTATGGTCGGAAATGCTACGTTCAATACGTTACAAACTTCATGACAAAGTTAAAATACCCTTTCACTTTACGAGCGAAGGGTATAAAAATCTCTTACGAATAGGGTTTACAATCAGAAAACGGTTTCTAGAATGGAAAAAGGTATTCCCTCCAAATGACATACATAATAGAACAGCCCATTTAATAGGCCCTAAAGTTAATCACATTTAATTGGGCAAATTGGAAGCGCTTAATTAGTAATTATTCCGTCGATTCCTTTTCATTTGTAATTGTGTCCTTTGTAAAACATTTCTGGAGAGTAAACTTCGAAGTAATTTCGATGCAGCGAAACAACTTCACGATGTTTGAAGTTTCCAGAAAATAATTTGCCAGGCTAGTACCACGTGTTTGACAGTTCATGATAAAATGGACTAGAATTTAGTCTGGCATAAATACCCTATAGAAAAAGTAGGTACTATCTCCAAAAATGTTTCAATATCATTTATTTTAGAGCCGGTATATATGCGCTCAATGTTGCATAAATGAGATGCTTTGTCGAATCAGGTCTGAAAAACAGCATACGTCGGATCAGCTTTTTCGATTATGAGGCGAAGATCGCCCATTAAAATCAGAAATCCGAAACTGGCTTACAACCGTATCACACTCCGAATTCAGTTTTCGTTAAAACGTTGATGATCACACGCGGTAGTCACGATTACACCATGCCCATCAAGGAGTTCGGGCAGGTGAATTGAAACTGATTTGCACTCCACTTAAACTTAAGTTATTGGCCTATGAAAGATACAGAAATCAAACTAGACCATTACCATTACATGTGCTATGCTAGCTACAAGGCTGCCAAAAATACTTTTACTTAAGGTCGTATGCATCAAATGATGCAGGTTGATTTTACCCATACATTGATTTGTTACCCTTTTTAATTTAGATTCCAACGCTTTTAGGACGCGATATACATAATACTAAATACCACACACGCTCTGTGGCTCACTTGGTTGAGTCGCACTCTACGATGCTAGTAATCTAGAGGTACGGAGATCGAATCGCGGCGTGGTCCAGGAAATATATAGTGCTTGCAACATTATATACACTCCTCTATATGCAATGTAACGTTGACTCGAAGTAGCCTATACACGGAATTACGATACAGAGAAGCCAATAGAGAAGCTCTGCCGCAAATGAGTTTATCCGTAAATTCTACATTTTTGTTATAGTTTGTAAGTCATTAATCATATAATAAATGTATCGTAATTACCTTTCACGCAGCTTTTAAACTCGAAAAATAGTACAAATATCCTCTAAATGTGCATGTAACGTAAATCCACCAAGTTTCTCGATTCACTTCACTGGACTAACAAAAGACACCTCACCGTTGGTGTTGAAATTTTAATTTCTTCGTCACCGTATAATCGTTATGAAAATATAATTTCCCAAATGGTTGATAATATCTTTCACAAAACAGCTTCCAATATTCCCCTCTGTGTATCCAATTCGATAAATTAGTTTGCGATAGAAATTATAGATAAGCCCGTACACACTTTTTTCACTACAGATGTTCTCCAATACCCTGTATCGATTTCAATTCCATTTTGATCGAATATTATGATAGTGATGGTGTTAGGTAAACCGTTGGCGATCAGGAACGAACAAAGAAAATAGCATAAATCCAATCTCGTCCAAGAAATGTGTTAATCACAATAATATCGGCATACTTTAGCGATCGAACATAAATCACTGGTATAGTTAGCGCAAGAATATAATTGGTCGATATGCTCGCGTTCACTGATCGCTAAAATTGTTACACTCTCGATTACGGCATCGAAATCGTTACGAACCAAAACCGATGCATAAGATCAAGATGCAGATATACAGATCGGTGTTCCGAAAGAGTTATAGTCATAGACTTTGCGCATAAGTGAGACCGAAGGTGCATAAAATCGCGCTAAATTCAAATGTAATTTAATCGATCCGCTTTTATGCGAGTGCATGTAGGAAAAATATCGACAAGTTTATAGTACACATTTGCATTCTTCACAGATCAGCACATAGATGGTTGTATAGCCGCGGTACAAGTGTGTGCACCTAGGAAAACGGTTATTATTCGTCAGTGTCTCTTCCGCGATTTTGTTTAAATTCACTCAACTCGCCGCGTAAAATACACTCACTTTTATTTTCTTTACACGAGCTGGGTACGAACAACGACAAGAGTGTCTGATTTGTTTTTAAGTTCGCGACGATCTCGCGGTGCCGATCGTGAGTAGTATAATTATTACGAATTCACTTTCTCTTACGAACACACAAGAAAACCCACACCGCGCACAAGTTGCAGACACTGTCGATTGCACTCCTGTCTGATTCACCTCAAATCCGATATTATGTTAAATGAATGATTTTGCCAAAAATTTTAATCCGATGTGGATGGGCCGAATCTCGAAACACACTTCAAGGGTACACGCAGGGTCCTTTCCAAAAATACTGAAATACTTCTAAAAAGATCGTCACTTTTAAAATGATAATAACTGCTGAGATTGTAAAGTCCAAAACTATGCGATAATGTCTATCTCATTAGCGTCGAAACTACACACATGTAATCGCGAACACACTGCGAACCGAAGCGATCAGTCTAATATTACAAAATATCAGATACACACGTTGTAAACCAGAAGGAAAGTAAAAGTATAATGCAAAGTACTTAGCGTACAAGTCGCACAGATCGGATTTCCGCGCGTTCGAACATACATATGTGAACACACAAAGCTCAGGGAAATTTTATGAAAAAACTCCACGCGAATTTATTTATATTATTTTTTTTCAATAAAACCCACAAACAGCAATTTCAAGAGCAGTAAACGAAACTGATAAAACAAAAACTATATACACAATTTATTATTTTTTCCGCTTAAAACAAACCGAACGATCGAGAGAATAGAGTATAGTATCGAGTGAAAATGTATTTTACTATCTATGAATCTTATATGATGTCTTGGTAACTGTGGCCGTCGACGTAAACTGGTCGGCACACACTAAAACTGAAAATGAAATCTTTGAAATCGCAAGTTATAGTAATTCCTTCTTCTTGTATCTTGTATCTACCCAAAAACTCAACAGTAAAGCATAGCTAAAGAGTTGCGCCAATGACGCCGACCACAACGAGCTCGATGGTAACGTGTCGTCAACTATACGACGTCGATGATCGTGGCCTAGCTCCAATCCATATACAAGAAGTGAGCTTGCTTACTAAAGATTATACTCTCAATTTGAAAAGGTATAACCAAATGAAACCGAAAGGTGAACAAGCCACCAGGTGAGCTGGAAAAACTTAAAAGACATCACATCATTGTCCAATAGAGACAGGCGTGAAGCAAATCGCTTGGTTAGCATATCTAACTTATACTCAGCCTAGTCTCAATATACTCTCGCTTTTTAAGACTTGCAGCTTTTTCACGCTACAGCCAGTGGATAGAGTTGGCAGTCAAAAGAGTTGAAGAAGTAATAGTGCATAATAATTTATTACAACTGATTTTAACCCATCAGTAGTCACTACTGTAAAATAATTACGAGCTTAGTTTTAGATATTATTGCAAATTAGGTTCGAGGTAATATAACAACTATTATGAGGCTTTGGCATAATCAATTAACGCAAATAAATTAATTGGTTATGTTTACTCTTATTCTTTCAGTTCACTTTAGAAGAGTAACACAGTTATAATGTCTACTTCCAGGATCTTTGCTAGGAAGGACACCATTAGGATCGCATTCATTGTCGGACAGATTGTGTAATGGTCTCAAGGGCCAAGTGATACTGTGAGATGATACTTGTTTTTATTCGAATGAAATGGCTATTTTGTGTGTTCTTTTTCGAAAAACAATTATAAAACAATACTAAAAAATGAAAACCCAATACTTTTTGTTTTAATTAATTAAGAATTGAATAGACTATTAACAGTTATAATTTTGAAATTTTAGCTCTTTTAGTTTGGTTGGAAATCAGCCGAAACTATTCAAGCGAAAGGGTGTGCTAATCTGATGACGAGCAGTGTATATAAAACATGTCGTCATCGTCGTCGATATCGTAGTGTGGCTGATTTCAAGATATTTTATATTTTTAGAGGGGTTTCTTGACCATCAAACCAATTGATTTCCAGCCTTACCGAATAATTATCAATTAGTTTTTTCATACGTACGAACGAGATTGTAGGAGATAAGACAGTGGATGTGTCAAATGAAAAAGCAACAACAACGCATTGGTCTCGGCGATGACACGATCCAAGATAGAGCTGCCTGTAGAAATATGCTGAGATATTATCGCTAAAACGGGCGATGTGCCTACACCGCGGGTCGAGCAACGCGAAGCCATGGAGCGGTATAAAGAACGAGGCAAGGAAGAAGAAGAAGAAGACAGTGGAAGCTGCCATAGCGGCATTCTATAGAAAGTGAAAAGTAGGACCCTCTAAAATATTAAAAAACAATGTTTTTTTTACAGAACATATTTTCTTCTTTTCTTCTTTCGACCGAATCTGACGTGAATGATGAAGAGAAAATGAATGGCATACACGAATTTACAGCGTTCATGTGCTCCGTTAGGAACTGCGACAACGTGGATAGAAGTCGCGTAGAAGTTTTTGAAAAAAATGTATGCTAACAAGAAAAATTCAGAGCAATTTCTGAAAAAATAAAAGCTTTTGACTTAACGGTTAAAATCGGTAAAGAGGAGAACTCCGTAGGTGAAGACGCCCACCAGCTGCTGGGCTTCCGAAACTGGAGGACAAGGTCACGTAACCGCGACAATTTGAGGTCAACGATTCAGGCGGCCAAAGCCCGACGTCGGGCTATCGTGCCACATTGATGATGATGATGAAAATCGGTTAAGAAACCAGTTCAGAGTGGTCAGCCTACTCGGTTTCGATACGATTAAGCGAGATCTGATGTGTGGATTTAAGTTCAGCCGGCTACCTTGTGAAGAAGGTTGGAGTCTTTTTTTTGCATTTTTTAAGCGGTCAGCATAGGTGAAAATGGGCTGACCGGCACTTACGCTATGAGGGAGTTGAGATCTTATGGCGAAGATTGAACCTCAAAATTAGCACAAACGTTGAGTAATTCCCCTAACAAGAAACCGCTAAATTTTGTGTTGACCAGCAGTTTTGAACAGAAGCGGTGATGAACTACCCCACCTGTACACATTTTCAGTCGGTTACCTTATGACAGTACTGGGCTCCCGTACTACTACTGATGAAACTTACAAATGCTAAAACCGCAATGAGTGATTGGGGACTCTTTCATTTGCTATGTAGAGGAGGTAGGCGTAGGAGTGTCATAAGTCACAGCTACTCCACTTAACTTTAATTTAATAAGAATATTTTTCTAACATCTCCCGGTTTAACTTACATTTCTTGCGTAATTATTGGAGTCTTTTAAACATCTACAATGTTAGTCTAAATTTGGGTTCCATGTTATTTGGGTTGAGAAGATAATAAAGCTTCTGAGAGAATTGTTAGACAGGGCTTGAAATTCGATTCGAAAGTAATCTATCATGTAACTCATTCTTTTCGAGTGATCCCTAATGAATCTGGTGAATTTCCCTCGTATACTCACACTAGAACAAATAGATTGCCGAAACTCAAATTAAAAATATAATTTTTGTATAGGTAATCAATTTTAAGAGTTTCCAAAAGAGAATGAAAATACATTTATGCCAAAAACGTTTTAATTATAAAACCAAGTATAATTAAATCTTTAAAAAAATTAAAATAAAATAGTCGAATTCGAATCCACGTTCTGATTCAGAGTTACGGGCAATGCCACGTCCAGCACAGCACTTTCGCGCACTGGCGCGAACACTTTTCTCTTCTACTTATTGTCGCAAGTTGGAAGGCTATTTACACTAGACGATATTCTCTTCAACTTTTGAGCCATCACACACACAGATCGTTCAACTTGTTTGGCATATAAACAGAATTTGTAAGTTGAAGCGGTCGTTATAAACTTTTGCAATATTAGTACGAGACAAATATGTTTGTTTTTAATTTTATTATTTTTTTCCTTCTATGAGAAGTACATATATATTTTATGATTTTACGCTCAATTCGATTACCAAGACAATCACTGTAACACTTCCAATTTTTAAAACAAATCAAGAAGACCGTTTGGCTTATCAACTCTTTATTATTAGAAAGTACATATGTATGATTATATTTCGATCGGACTGTAGTTAATGAGCCGAGCTCATTTTTTTAACTCATACAATTTATCCAACTTCCGTTTGAACACTCTTTCAACTTTAAACTTGTTGGCCAACTGTATGAATTGGATGCTCAAAAGTTGACAAGTTGAATAATGCGAACGGTCCTTAAGACACGCTATCATCCGTCACAAAGAAAATAAAGAATTCACTCAATGAAATGGTAAATTCATAATAAACTTTTATCGGAAGAGCCGCAATCGATGCTTCTTCTGTATTGCCTTTTGTAGTTTCTTTTGTTAATTTTTAATCGAAATCCAAAATTTCCATGAGTGAAATGGTATTATTCACATGCAAAAACTGTTACTTTAAACCATTTCTTTCATATTTTATTCAGTATAAATGCCTCGAAAATTTCCACAGCAACATCAGCATCCATTTTCTAATTTCTAGTGGGAGTCTTGATCCTTACTTTCATTACGTAAACAACAAGCAAGAGGTTTTGAATATCAGAGAATGTAATTCATTTAATCGAAGACTGGAGACTGTCGGCAGAACACCCCTTCACTGAACACCACGGTATCTTCAGTTCAGTCTAGTTGACCGCCCTGATGTGGTTTCGTCCATTCTGATTCGCAGAAGGACAAAGACCACGGGTACTCAAATACATTTCTAAAATAAGCAGTTTTTCGGCAAACGAAAGTCAAAGTCTGACCTTTGACCAGCGGCTCCGATTGACCTGATTTACCTATGACCTTGATTTATGCACTTTTGCGTAGATAATAATCTAATAACTAGAGACCGGATTATATGCAAGTGCATAACTGCATATGCATTTGCATATATTGCCCATTTTACTGGGGTTTTGCATATTATATTGATAATGCATTGATGATGCATATTTTCTAGTATAATTCTCGATTTGCACGTTTGAAAATAGAGAAAAAGAAAGCACTACCATCAACTGCTAGTACTCAATTCTATGCCAACCTTGAGAATGTAGCATCTCCTAGTTAAAGGACTCCATCCAACTAATGAAAAGTGTACAAAGATTGAACGCTGAGCTACCCGCTATATCCGCAGAAAAACTCAAGGAAAAATTTCACAAAATCCTTGATAACAACCCTGGAAACGAAGAAATATTTGAAATTGACAATTATATCACAGCGAATTTGAATTGCATACACAAAAGCAATTCTTTACAGCACTCATCCTCAGCATGTTATGCAATATTTTTCACTTCACTTCACTTGAATGAAACCTTGCAAATTTTACTAGAAGAAAATTTACGACTGGAACATTACATTATATTTAATTGCAATTCCAATTCGCATAGATCATAATTAATTCTATAAATATGAACTTAAAATCCATATAAAGTTATCGACAACGGGTTAATTTTGAGAGACAAACTTTAATGCAAGTTACCTTCTACCAGAGCAACTAAACATTATTAAAATCTAGACGATTGGTATATTGTTCAACAACCACAACTATCGTAAATGTATTTAAAAATGTATTGCTTATTTTATGCTCATATGATACTCTTACATATTCTATTTATTTATTGAATGTGTGATAGAAAAATTCTGCACATATATGTTTCCTTATTGCTAACACTTAGTTTCTTATTACTAGGTGACACATTGTGAATTTATGATTACATATTGTCACTAATGTGATAGACCCGCGAATCTACACTTTCATAGTATTAAGAAAAACGATTTAATGTTTTAATCTGCTCTAAGAAATCTATCACCTAGCGCAAAACTTTTTTTCTGCAATAATAGCAAAGAATATCTATTTTGGCAAATCATATAGTTTATGTTATGTAAACATAAAAAAAAACATTCAATGGAGTTTATGGTCCTGGACTTTCCAATTTCAATTTTCTCACACTTACCGCAAGGTCATTTTTTTAATAATCCATATTGTATGACGATACAATGTTTAAGATCATTTAATGCTAACTCAAAGCTCATTAAATGCAAGGAGTGTTGACATCCCTGATTCGTCAAGCGTCTGCTTGTTTGAATTGTTTCGAGATTCGTGAATTTGGCATCGGTTTGGTAGAAGTTTTGGAGTTTAGTGACTCTAGCATACGTTCGTTTTAATATTAATATTAGTATTAAGATTCGTGGGTCTGGTATCTTTTGTGTGGGCATTTTTTTGACATTCGCGAAAACATATTTTCATTTCATGGAAACAAGTGATTCTATTTTTTGTTGGCTTAATTATGTATGGATATTTAAATTGCATCAGGGTTGAAAATCACATTATCTCCAAATCGCTAAATTGGTAGTTTTGCGGATCTGGCATGTTGACAATATATCAAAATAAAATTTTTATCAAATACAGAAAATGTTATGTTATTTAACCACATATATGACCATCTCGGACAATTTTCATCCGCACTAAAACATAATTTCATCACTCAATCTGATGCTACTCGTAATAATGCTATTTCACAACTATGAATTATGTTATAATTACCAATGCTTATCAAAACAAAAAAAAACGATATATCAAAATTAAAAAATGTTAATTTCATCTTCCATCAACGTAGACTACATCAAGTGGAAAAATGAACAAGAAAAGAAATTTTCACTAGTAATAAATTTATTAGATGGACGAGTGCTAACACGTCTCTTGTCGGGCATTTTGCTATCAGTCTGTCGGTCGAAAAGATAATTTCGGGAATATGAGAATGCATTCGAATCATTATTATGCGTAGCAGAAAATCAGTATCCATTGTTTGTTTGAAGTCTATTATCTAGGTATACGCATAAGGCATCTCTCAAGTATAGAATTGAGCGAGGCTGCATATTTTCGTAAATGGAGACTAAGATAGACAATGGTCAAAACTTTCAATTGTTTATTGTACAATGTGGCGATGAAAAATTCACTATTTATCTAAAGTACTTTCACAGTTTTGTAGGATGATTATGAGATATTAAATATGTTAGTGCTCCCAGGAAATATGTTGGGGGACCAAAGTTAGAAATTTAATACTGTCCTTAGTAAAATCAGTGTTTTAATTTCCAAGAATTTACAGAGCCCGATAAATTTCGGAAAAGAACTTGCCGCATGATATTTGTAAAGGCGCTATTTGTGGGCCGAATTATGAACAAAATTTCGACAAACGAAAAATTAAAAACAAAAAAAAAATTACTAAACATCAAAGATCCTTTTACTTTCACTCAACAGGCAATTAAGCTTGTGCATATTCGCAATGCGTTTTATCGTATGAGCAATAACTAATACATCTCGCATATCAAATTGAGTCCTCTCTACTTAAACTATAAGCTTATTGACCATAAAGTACGAGCATGCATGGTTGTAATTCATACTAAAGGCATCGAACAAGTACGATCAACTGTTTAAACTTTCAAGTCCTCCTGAAAGTATTTCTCAAATAAATGTTTTGAATTTTACTACAAACAGTTTTATCAATTCTATTATACCTCTGGCTCAACAATAAGAGCTAAACTATGTACCTAAATATCAAATCAAATTGTAACTGTAAAATGAAGACAAATAAATTTATTAATATACTAATCACACAAGTTGTAAATCAAATAATGACATTCAATTTACAAGAAGATAAATCGCATATACAAGCCACTCTTCAACTACTTCTACGTACATTATGCCACTTGGAATTCGCAATTACCTCAACAGTGAGCTAGGCACCCACGCGAATGCATCTATCGTCGTCCGTGTAACAAATCTCTTGAGATTTATGTGAAAATGATAAAAACAATAAATATTTTTTTATCGAAAAATTCTCAACAAGATTCGTTGCCAAATAGTTACCGGTCAATAGCCGATATGTTACAAACATTAACATTTATAACATTATATCATACTCTTGTATTCGTAAAAATACCTTTGAAATCTTGGATATAAATCTTTACGCAATTGTCCAGTCAACGTCTTAGATGCTACAAAAACATATTCATACATGTAGCATGCAAAATAATATAAATTTACTTACGCCGTAGGGTTAAAAAGAGTACCGCGATCTTTTATACTTTTATCGCGCAGAACAAGTATTATAATGTTTACACTCCCACACTCACGCTACATGGATGCCAGATTTCGGTTGATGTCGAAAACAAAAGACTCAAGTCAGTAACCTGATATTTTTTTCTATGCACTTTTTTAAAGGCCACAATTATACACAATTTTACATTAAACCTCTTACGACTTTTGCGAAATATCTCCGACCCCGCACAGTGCACAATTTGAATGTGATAAATCTCATAAATCCCGACCGGACACTGGACACAACATACACTTTAATATGCTCTATTGCTTCCACTTGTCTGTTTCAAATTACCACAGGCACTAAGTCGTGGTGGGCCACTGTCGTGCGTCTTATATTAATTCAGATTGCATTCATGTTAAACAAAAAAAATATTAATGATTAAAAGGTACATGCTTATTTTATTTGTTGTGATGTGACAAGTGAGATTCTCAAGTGTGAACATCGTCTAGATGTCTAGTCTGTTGTACGTTCGAGATATTCTGTATAGATTCTGAATTAATGAGCAGAAATTTCGAATTTCCCATTATACGCTCGGCATGTTCTCATATGCGTATTAGGTACAACGTAACAACCATGAAACCAAGTATATTTCAAGGAGTCGATACTAAGAATTTATTTAAGAGCAAATTAATGAATATAACCGGAAATTCGAAGGCAATGAACTTGGACGTCTGCATCTTCGAAATTTCAGTAAAAATGCAGAGTTATGAGATTGGCTGAGATTTATTCATTTTTTACAAGTATACCACTAAACTGAATGTTCTTAAAAGAATCAAATTGGGGGTTGGGTTTGTATGGCAGCCCCATGGCCCGATTCCGTGCAGTTTTAAATATGTTTTGTGACATTACTAGAAAAACATTTGTGTGAAGTTTGGTTGAAATTGGTGCACAAATAAATAATTTTGGGGGTTGGGATTGTATGGCAGCCCCATAACCCCACGGTTTGACTTGAGCGATTCAAATATACAAACAGTCTGCAACCTAAATAAGCATATGTGCAAAATTTCAGCTCCGTAGTCTTATAGCAGCCAAGCAAAAAGCGTTGCAACAGCCGGATAGACGGACCTATAGACAGACGGACATCGCCCAATCGACTCCCCTCCCTTACTGATCAATTATATATACTTATTTATATGGTCGGAAATGCTTCCTTCAATGCGTTACAAACTTCATGACAAACTTAATATACCCTTTCACTCTACGAGCGAAGGGTATAAAAATATTATAGATCATCAAACCATTTAAAATTACAATTTTAAAAAGTTTGGGAACTAATGCTTTGTTATTTATAACTATCCTCACAATTACAAAGCACCAGCATTTTCGGGCCCCACATTAAATATTGAAAGAGGATTAATAAAACAGTTTAGTATGGAGAGCTCATCCTTATTGCTGACTTCTATATCGTAATTATTTAGAGTAGATTACGTTCTGGGTATAGAGTCCTTAATGAATGGATAAAGTCACTATTAGGCTGAATAAAGGAAATTCTAATAGCATTTCAGTTTTGTTGTTGTGTAGTATTTCAAAAAGATAGGTTGTCGACAACTGCATTTTATATTACCGCTTAATGATTTTAAAAAACTTCAATGCGGATTTGAACCCTGACACAGTACGAAAATTCCATACAAATAAAGCACTTAATCAGGCCTTTCTAACATCGAAGAATTACAGTCCCGGATATTTCGAAACTGGGAAACTAAGATATTGTCATTCTTACACTGTCAAGTTTCGAAGAAAACAAACAAACCCGAAATCTTCAAGCTTCTGATTGTATTTCCAACACATACATATATGTATTTGTGATCGCTGTTTTGCTCTGTGGCCGTGATCGTTCCGTCGCCACTCTGTGAAATATACACTCATAGAGAAACTCGGCACGACTCGTCGCAAGTTTATTATTCTGAAGAAGATGATAAGAAATATTCTTATCGTAGAATAATAAACTAACAATGCGACTAGGAAGTGGTATGGCTGACAACCGTATCACACTCCGAATTCAGTTGTCTTAGTAACGTTGATGACTACACACGGTAATCATCAACGCACCATGCTCCACTAGGAGTTACGGTAAAATGAAGAAGAGATTTTGGATGCAAATTGATAACTATAGTCATTTAACGTCCAAACTCTTTTAGCGTCTAATGGAGAAATGGGTGAACTCAAATCAATTAATTGGAATCCGCTTCAAAACCTAAGCGATTTGAACCACGGCACAACTATTTCCGAACTATACCCTTTGTCCCTAGCTTCTCGATTCCTCTAGAGATTAAATGCTTCGTAACACTGCAACTAATCCAATTTGTGAAACGCAGGAGAAAAGCTTTTCTGAAAAAGGAATAGTAACAGTAAACATAACATCGCTAGAATTGCTACAAGCTAAAGATGTCAAAAGCGGGACGCTTAATTCAAAAACTGGTACGTTAAGAACGGTTGACTGTTCAATATTTCGGTTAATTTCAGACGAAGATGCAAAATCTTTTAAGTCTGTACTGGCACCAAATTCGTGTACATATACGTATGAAAAGATGAGCTGTAAAAAGGGATAGATAAGCCGGCGTGATGCATTTCATACACTAATAATGAAGTACAGGAAAGTGTTCGTTGGTGGGATTGCAGATTCTCTTCAAAACTAGAGGATCTTCTGCTAGCTAGTTCCGCGATTTTGATTGTATGAGTAAAGAGATGTAGCTCGGGTTGGATACGATATCTGCCCATCATATACTCGGTTTTCAAAATCCCGACCTTTATAGTCCCGCGATTTCAATATCCCACTAGTTAAAAATCCCGCTTAATTGAAATCCCGTCTAATCAAAATCCCGCCAACTTAATATCCAACCAATTCAATAACCCGCTAGTTTAAAATACCGCTTTTTCATATCCCGTCATAGAAGCTAAGGCTTGTTCTGCTATCCGCTCTCATAGGGGGAACTTTTGTGTTTCCGATATTTTCCGCTATATGTCCGCTATATGGCGGACGGTAAGATAAGTGTCGCAAGTGTCGATAACAAGAACAAGAAAATTCTTCTTGCGAAGCTGATAGCGGAAGCTAAGTATACTTTCAAAAATCACGCGCGCTATTTATAGACGATACTTCTATGGCGGGATATTAAAAGGCGCCGCCACATCTACCGTTTAAATAATGAGTCTCCTCGCATGGGGATACTTAACTCTTGGAAACCCACGGGCCAGGTCCAGGTGACTCAATTTCAAAAATAGGTGGCCTGGTCTTTCGGTACCCGAGTCTTAAATGACCCTGTATCAGTCTTATTCAGTAGGTGCTGAATTATCATCTTGATCGAAGAAATAAACAAATATTCCGACGGATTTGTGGTAAGAGAAATTAACTACTGGGAATCTCACATAATATAACTATTGAATTTTTGTTAACAATGAAAATAATTTTTGGCTCACGGGTAGAGAACGAACGGGGTTTCTTAGTGATAATTTTTAGTATTCGATTTTGTTCTGCTTGAATTTTATTTTTGTGGTGCATTGACCGCAAAGCAAGAAATAATTGGTTTGATAGCCATTTTAAAAACTAGTAACTTATTCGATGTAGAAAGCTTATAGCGAACATTTAGTAGTTGATATTGCGTGAAACTTGCCTTTGAAAGTTTTGATATAGTCAACATGTTTTGAAAAGATAATCTTTCTTCCATCTAGAAAATGGGACCTAAATCCGAGCCTTGAGGTACTCTCGCTGTGATTAAGTTCCTTTCGGAAAATTTATCTGTAATTTTAATGCAAAGGAGCGGTTAGTAAGGAAGCTGCTTATTAGTTTGGTTGGGACTACTGGCAATCTGTATGACAAGGGTTTGTGCTTTGTGCATTAGATCATCATGCCATACTGTGTCAAATGCCTTTTCGATAGCTAGTACAACGAGGCCAATCGATTGCTTCTTTTTAAAATCTTTCTTTATTGATTTGGTCACCCTGGAGATTTGATGCGTTGTTGAAAACCCTGGTCGAAACCCAAATTGAACTGGTGGAATTATTTCAAGCGAATCTATTACTTCGTTCAATCGGTTGAGGATAACTTTTTCGAAAACCTTGCCTACAGACGGTAGAAGGCTGATTGGTCGATAACTTTGAGGGGATCTAAGATGTTTCCCTGTTGTGGGTATAGGTATTATAATTGCGTGCTTCCATTGGTCTGGGAAATAATGAGTTTTTAAACAGGAGTTTATAAAAATTGAGTACGAGAATGACCTTCTTCGATAGCTGCTCAAGCAACAAGTTGCTTATGTTATCGTATGCAGGAGACTTTTTGTTTTTCGGACAATTAAGTTCACTTGGAGAAGATAGAAATGGTTCGATTGGTTCCGTGGGAAGACTTCGTAATTTACTTGCCGAAGTCTCTACCATATGTATTGTTAATGGTGCACCCAAATTACAACTTGTATTAGGCGCAGTAGTCTGGCTGGTCTAGCGGTTAGTGCGCGCACCTTCAGTGCACAGGGTCATGAGTTCGAATCTCACCGTGTTCCATGGTGTTTTTCGAACTCACGAGCTTGTGACGGACTATGATCTCACTCAGATGTTAAACGAGTACCCATTTGTGGGGATAAATAACACTGCTGAGCGTGATGCTGATCTCATTACCTCAACAAAAAAGCAGATAAGTTCTTGGAAATAGGATGTCACTAACACATCCTGCGGCCTTAGTCCAATGTTGGATTGTCGCGCCTGTTATTTATTTTATTTTATTAGGCGCATCTAGAAAGCTTCCAGCTATTACTTGAGCCGTGTTCCCATTATCGAATACCACGGAAGATGTGCCCTTTAGAGGTGGGATTTAAGAGCTATGGTTAAGATTTTTTTAAATTTTCCATAATCTATTATCATTATACCCTTCGCTTATAGCGTGAAAGGGTATATTAACTTTGTCATGAAGTTTGTAACGCATTGAAGGAAGCATCTCCGACCATATAAAAAGTATACATATGTATATGATCAGCATTACTTGCGGAGTCAATTGGGCGATGTCAGTTTGTCCGTCTGTTGCGACGCGTTTTACTCGGCCAATTTAAAAGCTATGAAGCTGAAATGCTTCTTCTTGCTGCAGGCTGTTTGTATGTTTGAATCGGTAAAATCGGAAAATGGGGTCATGGGGCTGCCATACAAACCTAACCCCCCAAAATTGGTTCTTCTAAGAAAAACTTTTTTTTGTGCACCAATTTCAACCAAATTTTAACAAATGTATTTGTATTGATGACACAAAACATATGCAAGAACGGATGAAATCAGGCCATGGGGTCATGGGGATGCCATACACACCTAACCCCCCAAATTAGATTCTTCTAAGAGAGTACCAATTTCAACCAAACTTTACACAAATGTGCTTCTATTGATGACACAAAACATATGTAAGAATAGATGGAATCCCACCATGGGGTCATGGGGCTGCCATACAAAGCAAACTCCCCATTTGTGGTTCTTCTTTAAAAAAAATGTGTACACCAATTTCACAAAACCTTGAATTAATGTGCCTTTTTGAAAGCAACAAAAAAGCTCAAAACAAATAGTATCTTACAATCCCCCAATAAATTGTTCTGAGTAAATATTTTTAGTTTGCCCACTTATTCCAACTAAACCCCAACGACTCAACGGAACTTTTATGATGACGGAACGAAAAGAATGGGGGGGGGGATAAAATACAAGTCGTAGGTACGCCCGAAAAAAAACTTTTAGCCCGAGGAGAGCGTATCCAAATTTGGGACGCGCCCGAAATTAGCCTCGGTCTCGTTTTTTTAACATTGGTAAATTTTTGGCTCCATATTATATTACATTATTAGCGCGCAGGATATTTGGTTGGATTTTTTGGTGGTATTATTTATTATGTTTTTCGGAGAGTGGTTTCGCAAGCGCTTCTAAACAAATTTCTTAGCTTTATTGGCTTAGTTCCTCGTCTATTTTATTTGTTGGTTTCTGACGTTCTAACACACGGGTAACACTCTCATGGGCACCACCAGGTCCAATAGGTCGATGTTTTGTTCCAGTAAATATTTAAACTTTTTCCAGTCAGTGTGTTTATATGAGAAACTGTGTAAGCGGAAGATTGGGCGTTTCTGATATTGAAGACGACTTGAAGGTAAGGTGACGATAGCTGATTTATCGTAACAGGCTGATCAATGCACATCAAGCCATTACTTATGACCAGATATAAAAAAGAAGAGTTATTTTTGGGAGGATAAAACGTGGGACCAGTAGGTGTGTATAAAAAGTTTTCTATTGAAAAGCAATTTGAAAAGTATTTTACCTGCACCGTTACTTCGAAAACAATTCCAATGGGGATGTGGCATTAAAATCTCCACAAAACAGAAATTTATCAGCATGGGTGCTTAGTTTTGGCAGATCGCTCTCAAAAGATTTCAATTAAGCATTATATAATTTTGTGCCAGGAAAGTAGATATCGAAGTTATATTATGATCCTTTAGATTTACAACGATGCATTCTACCGCTCCTAATTTATAATTAGGCAATACATAATGTGAAATATATTTGTTAATTACAATGGCTACTCCTTCCCCTTTGTCAATTTTTCTGTCATTTCTGTATACCCATGTTAAAATTGTCTTTGTCTTTCAGCCAAGTTTCCGTGATGATAGCAACATCAATGTTTTTGTTGCATTGTAATCAAACAATTCCGTCTGTTTTATTGTTAAGACATTGGGCATTCCACAGTATCGCTTTAATATTGTGGAACACAGTGGCGATCCTAGGTAGGGGTTTTGGGGGTTCGAACCCCCTCCGAAATTAATTAATGCTACAATGATGAATATTTTCTTAAAATAAGAGTATTTATATTTTTTTGAAATAACGGTGTTTTGACTCATTGAGGACACACTCCTTACGTAGCGGGTTTAGAGGTTTTAGAAGCTTTGGTCATGTGAATTGAAATGCAGGTTGTTTCATATGCAAAATCACCTACAGCTGGTTGTTTGGGGTAGTTGCCTTCTTCGCGTGGGACTTTTTTGGTTACTTGTAATTCAACCAGAGCTCACCAGATCATGTGGGACATCAGCGACTGACTTAGTTTTTTGGAAGGTGTGAAAGGTTGTAAAGTGAAGGTGTTTGGGTTGGAAGCTGGTTCTTATCGCTAAAGTAATATAATCGACCTTGAATTATAATTCGACATTTGCCGTTTTGCGCAAACTATTATCCCTAGTGTTCTGTAAAAGCCGTATCAGAACTGTTGTTTCTATAAGCTCACCAAATATATCTCTGCAATCGTATCTATTTTTCTGTGGTATTAAATTGTTTTCTCAAATGTAAAATTTGAATACAATTTGTAGGTTTCTATCAGGGTATAATCACATGCTGCCACTCCAACCACTCTCAATAACCCCTCTCGAAATTTATTTCTGTGCACGCCCCTGGTGGAACACCTAGAAACTTGTAATGGTGTTTTTTTAAGTTTGAAACTCGGAGAGTTTTTCGAATAATTCTAACGATACTTCCAACAATTGCTGAGTAGTGAACATGCGACTACTCGTAGATTGCTTTGCAGTGGGTGCTGGCATTACTGTATTGCTTTGAGCTACTTAATTGTAAGTCATTGGACGGCTCAGCGAATTTCCAACATTCGCAAGAGTTTGCAAAGGAAGAGATGGGAAGTTCGTTGGATTAGTGTTGAGAAATATCGAAGACTGCCGGCGACTACTGACAGTTGCCGATTGTTTGTTGATTTGTGGGGTTTGTATCAAATGAGCTCTGAGTTCAACTTAATAGGCGTGTTTTGTTGTACTCCGGTGTCCCCGCAGGGGGATTTGTGTCCATGTGACACTCAGCTCGGAAGGCTGTTTGTAGTTGGACAGAGATCTTTGGTGAGTTGTGACACCACTGACCTAACAGCGCAAGGGGGCCCCTGGTACAGTTGATACGCCATGGCGAGGATCTGTACAAAGACCATTCGGGCGCTAACGGTCCCGTGCTCCTGAGTTATGCACGGGTGGCTCTTGGCGTGCCTACCTCCCCCCATAGATTGCGGGAGGGAAGCACTAAAGGCCTAGCACGATATTGATGTCCTCTGGTGGGGGGGTGCATCATATGGAAGTCGTGTGAGCTTCGGAGGTGACGGCTCCGCATGACCCGAGTCCAGAAGGGGCTAGCTAGGGAGAACGGCCTTGGTGGAAAATGCCTACGCGCCTATATCTAGCTAGTTTGTGGATTGATGACCACACTGCCCGAGTCGCATTGCTGACTAGTAAACTGAAGGGGCCGCCTGGATGTGAAAAGCAGCACTACGTTGTCTGCACAGGCACGTAGTCACAGGTCCAACGAGCCTGGGATGTGCATGTCCGAATTCGACGTAAGGCTTAACCAATAGGGGGCCAAAGGAGGATCACACCTGCTATAGAGAAGTCTATAGCGAATAGTGTACCTCGGGGATGGGTGAGCCCAGGGGAAAAAATCCACAAAATATAAAACATTTTCGATTAATCAAATAGTAAATATGTTGCTAACTTGAAATTGTCAATATTAAAACAAAAGTTGATTCATTAAGTTTACGAATATGTTTGCATTGAAGATAAGTCGACAATTAATATGAGAATTATTTATTATTCGATTGATAGTCATAAAATAATATCTATGAACATAAAGTCAACGATTATTTATTTGAAATTTTTTCACCTTCTCCAAGATTGTAAAAGGAATATTAACAATCTATTCATATTTTAAATATATTCTATTATGTGCAATTGATTGATGATTAGGAGTACATGCTATAAAATCGGGTGTAAATCAAAAATTTCTCATTACAAATACATACTATCACAAAATATTATGCATTCTCTCACATCAACAACAAACTAGCCGGATTGAAATTGAATTGTATCTGCTGCGGGGCATATTCCGAAAACGACTCCAAAAGTTCAATAATGAAAATGGGCACCATTTTTTGGCATATTTTACAGGGATGGATAGCTAGCAATAGCAAGTGTTTTACTAGCAAAGAAGATGTAGATTATCGATTTTTTAACGACATTGCTATGTGCTACTCTCATTTCAAAAGAAAATTCTATTTAGTTTATTGCGTTTTCAGGACATTTTGCGATTCGGAGTTTTGAAGATAAACGCAAAAAAACTGGTTTTTCACGCCTTAACCCGACGTAAAAACTCGTGTAATTCTTTTTATGAATTTGATGTGAATGAATTATTAAGTAGCCCGGGTGAGCCTGCAGTAGAGGTTAATATCTTCATTTTTATTGTAATTACTATTAAAAAAAGAATATGATGAGTAATTTTTTTTAATTCGAATTTAACGATAAGGTCGCAGCAATAACCGGCTGCTGTAATTAAAATTTATGTCTATTTCATTGAACAATTGTCATTCACAAGTATCCCGCTCCAATCAAAATACTCTTGAAAAATACTTGAACTCCTACTCACTTCAGTCGATAGTAAATCCAATATTTTCTTTTTATAATTAAAATTTTCGAGACATCAATGATATTCAATGTCATTTGCTTCAGTTTCATAGCTTAAGTGCAACTCCTGATTTTACGCTTTATTTGACAATAAACTCATGCAACTGATGATAAAAACTAACTAAATTCATAATGTAATATAATATATAGTTGTGTCTATCAATTTATTATTATAGTTGATGTCGAGTAAATCAGTGTACATTATTGTGGTAATATTGTCTTTGAGGTAAATTCAGAGTTTGCCATGCATTAGCATTGTTATATTTAACCTCGCAATGTAATTCGCTTAAAACGGATTGGTAATGTCACAAGCATAGCATGGACGAAATTAAAATAAAATAATGAAAAGATGTCGTTTTTAAAATTCGCCCTAATCGATGTAATTATTTTTCATCACCTGAACAATTCAAAGTGGCAAGAGCTCTTTTGATTCTTTCTGGCATTCAAATAAATCCAATGAGCTTTGACAAAGAAAAAACTTTTACACACACCTCCACGTAAAATTGATCTAGAATTGAGTCCTTGTAGTGGAAAAAGTCCGTTTTAATATTTTGGGCTGTATATCCGTAATGCCGTTCACGATACCTCCGTTGATACAAGTGCCTGTAAAGACAACTTAAAATTCCATTGTTTTTTCTGCATTTAATCTTTAAATGCTTCGAATTACTATTACGAAATTGCTTTCACTTTATAATCATCCAAATGCTTTTTAAATGTCCAACTACTCGTATTTAACCGCAATTACAAAAGCGTACCTACGTGTACTAAAGTCCCTTAATCGGCTTTGGTGAATATTTGAACCACATAGTCATCATCCGTTCATTTATCACTTCATTAATTTAAAAAATTTTGAAATATGTTAAGTGACCATATCGATCAACATTTAACAAACGATCAAAGCTTTCACCAAAGTAGGCTTTAACTTAACAATAACATTTGATGGTATAGCAACGAAAGTGACATGCAAGATCTTCTCAAGAAAATCCGAATCACCTTCAGTGATTTATCTATCATCTGGCAATATGACGACCTTTTTACTCACAATAATTCACAGTACATATTTGACTATCAAGAAGATAGTACACATAGTTGCATTACGAGAACCTTGTACACATACGATAAAATTATTGGCTATTTATGGTTGCCATTTAAAGTTGAAAACTTTATAGGATTAGTGAAAAAGAGTGATGCGCTAAAAAGAAGTATGCACGCAAAGGTGTTAGACTAAGAATTTGCATAGCTTGACATTAACTGAACTGATCGACTGCATTGCATAATGTCTGGAAAGTTTATGGACGTCGATGAAAGGCCTTTTCAATGAAAGAACAAGATATGTGCTTAAGCATCTCGCGTTTAAAGTGTGGAAATCGATGTACAAGCTTATACTTTCAGTTCCATGACGCTTCGATTTCATGTTGTGTTAGCCGGTATCCTTGTAAAATATCTGGTCATTTGTGGTCTTAAGAAATTTGATATTTTCTGTTAACAACGTTCATTTCTGATATTAATGGGCACTGTTTAACAGGGCATATTGCGTAAAATACAAAGAAAACAATGTCTCCATAAATTTGTAGATTTTGTATGTATTTGAAATTCAGACCATTGTGCCAAAGGCTAAAATCCCACTCATATTTTAGAAAACCATTTGACCATTTATTGGGTCAATAACTCGGAGGCGATGATAACACCTCTTAAAAAAGGCAGTGAATATCAAGAATTTGATAATCTCACTTCCTAACCAAGAGCCCAAGAATCGAATATAAACTATTGCGCCAATAATAATAAACTTTAATAACATTTCACACATATTCATAAACATCAATTCGGCAACGCACATGTTTTTGTGGATAAGTCATGTTAAAATAAGCTAGAGTTCCCTTTCAATAATCCTTGAAATTATTAATGGAATTTGGCGAAGGGATAAAACCAATTTAAAGCCAGAAAAAGTCACGACTATTATAATGACCAAATGTTCACGATAATTTGTTTAAATGCTTTTGAGTAGTTGTCTTAAACCATTACCGAAAACCTCAACAATTAGAACTGTTCTCTTATTAGGTAAATTATTTTGTCCCCTGAACGCTATTGCGCCATAAAACCTTGTATTCAAAAAATTATATGCTTTTGACTATATGCATCTTGTGGTATTTGCATACATATCTATTTTAGACTCGAACAATGACATATTCAAATACCGAATAACTTGAGGTCACTATCCAGAAACGAACAATTGTTTGCAATAGTCTTTTTTATTTCTTTGTCAATGCAAAACCATTTCAAGTGAACAGCAATTTCGCAATTTCGCAAGTAAAACATATCATATTTAGAAATTCCACCCAATAGACGAAATTGCGAAATTTTGAAATTATTGGTCGTATACATTCAAAGTGGAATGACATATAATTGTTAAATGTGTGAAGGGCTCTTAGTAGTTGGAGCTGTACAGTAGTAGATATGTCGCCCACATCATTTGCATACTTTGACTTATCCCGGATCGATTGCATGTTATATTTAAAATAAATATAATAGATATTTAAAATATTCAAATTGCGTGAATACGTACAGATGTACATACATATGTGTGCACGTAGTATGGATGAATGTTATGCTCTGAATTATGGAGTATCGGGGTAATACCCAGTTATTTAGTATCATTTTCAAATAAAATTGAAAAAGTGTCCAATAGTAGCAGCGGGGACTTTATGAAAGCTGATAAATCTCCGAAACTCCCAAATATATTTAAATTCATAACAAAAACTCGGCTTAGAACATTAATTGCATTCATAAAAACGAAAGACTTAAGCGAGTAACTCATTATTCACATATATTTTATTTATCATTATTTTCAACTCGACTTTAATGATAGTCAGAAATTATCCTTCCAGCTGTAAAAAAACAGCTTCTAGCTCGTGAGTATGTTTTGTAAACAAATGTCATGATCATTGCAATCCACCGATTAACATTGAACTTCGACATTGTGACTTATGCATCTTCCGATACTTCATCAATTTATTATTATCGCATTGGAGCATCACTGAATCATCGCAAAATATTATTATCTGTTGTTATGGCCCGAAGTGGTCATTGAGTAAAGCACTATTGCGAAAGGCCTTGCAATATCATCTGACACTATATTTATAGCGAAGATCAGCATTCGTTCTTAGTAGGTTTGTTTGCATTACGGTCATTTGTCGGTGCTATTTCAATTGACGGAAATATAGCTATGCAAATTTTTCTGACAATCAAGGAAACATACTGTTGATTTGCAAAGTCAATAAAACCCAAAGTATTCCAATATTATAAGCTGAATTTCATACGGATCTTTGCAGCGAACGGTCATTGTAAATTGATGTTATATTTCGAGGAAATATAGTTTAAACTTGTTTAAACGTAAGACAGGATAACATTTTAGAGATTACCGTTTTTATATAATGTTCGCTGCTGACAACTTGTCATAAACGTCTCTTTTTTATTGACACCATTTGGTAAAATGGAAGTTAAGTTGCGCAATTTTGTAGAAATATTTTTATTAAGAATTAAGATGGCTGGATTTTTGCAGGTTGCGGACCTCCAATTGGTGGGGACTTTTTCCCCATAATCTGGGAGCCATCCTCAACCATCCTGCAAAAATCCTGCGATGTAGGATATTTGCCGTTCGATGGCCATATTTTGGCTTATTCTTCTATGTATATCTTCGGCTGAAAGTTCGTTACATAAGTCCTGAGTTCAAAAAACACCGTAAACTGATAAATGTTTGTTGTTGTTTTGCCTCTGTGGATCCGCGAAAGTAAAACTCATTATTTTTCTTCAGATTACCAATATATTTCGGGCTGAGTAGTCCATCTTCAGGGTCGCATATATTTAAAGGACAATGATTTTCACAATAAAAATGAATGATAAATAAATAATATATTAAAAAATGTACCTAATAATAGAATAGGACTAAAAATTTATTAGGCACACTTTTTAATATATTATTTATTTCACCTTTCACCTTTATTGTGAAAATCATTATCCTTTAGATATAAGCGACCCTGAAGATGGGCTTCTCAGTCCGAAATATATTGGTCATCTGAAGAAAAATAATGAGTTTCACTTTCGCGGTTCCACAGAGGTGGACAACAACAAACATCTCTGAAGAATATCGATCCCGGCAATTACAAAAAACATAGGCTATTTTAACATTTTCTCTTTTTCTATTTCTATTTTTCTCTACGCGATAAGGCTAATCAGCCGACAGGTACTGAATAAGAGCTATCAGAAACCCGGCCTATATGGGTTTCTGATAGCTCTTATTCAGTACCTGTCGGCTGATTAGTCTTATCGCGCAGAGAAGACACACACCATATTTAGAAAGCTTTTCCATTGTATTGAATGGAATTTTTGTTTATTTTGCATAGCTACGCCATATTTTGCTTGTTTAAGCCATCATCTTAGATTGAGAAAATCATTGCGCACTTTCATCCAACAGCGTAAATAAGCAAAAGATAACATAAATATGCAAAATTAAATTCAATATAATGGAGAAGCTTTTTGAATATTGTGTGTGTCTTCTCTGGGCGATAAGACTAACCATTCTATAAGATCTACGAGAGAATGGGCCATAGCCTTTTTTACAATTTTACACCGTAAACTGAATTCGCTCACAGTGAGACTCGATCATGCACACCGAAGGTAAACGCACTAGCCCCTACACCATCCAGACCCCACATTTTAATAGGTCGTTAAGCACTGATTTGCTTTTAACCTATTAGTTATGAAGTTCCCTGACAAAATTTTTTTCTTTTGTCAATTATTATGTATCGATAGAATGATCGAAAAAAAATTGCAAGATTTACAAGCCGTCTATAAAGGACACTATGCACAGCGGTCAGTCAACTAATGAAAGAATCGACACGGCGAACTCGTATTGTATCCGGTGAAAATATCCACACTGGACAAATTCACTATTTGTAATCTCACACCTCGGAGTGGCCTTTCCAGATACAGATCGACATCTATTAACGACCTCAACTCGTTTCTCAGCACGATCAACCTTGATCGTCAGGCGTAGTCCTGCCCATCTGCGACTAGGGCGATAGCACAATAGGCCCATTGGCTTCAGTGCTGCGAAACCCTTCGGGTTCACACCCCTCTACAATCTGCACAAAACGGTTGTACGTCCCGCACTCATATATGGATCAGAATGCTGGACCATGTATGAAGGTTACGCGAAAGAAATGACAGCGACTGAAATGAAAATGTTACGCATGTCAGTTGGTGTAACCAAAAGGGACCACATCAAGAGTAGCTACATCCGAGGCAGCTTATCTATAGACCAACCAATCACCGAAAAGCTCGAAGACCGACAAATGGATTGGTATTGCCATGTTCAAAGGCAGAACCCCGCAAACAAAGCGATAGCAATGGAAGTTCCACTTGATGGACCCAAGGCCAGAGGCAGACCGAAGAACACCTGGATGTGTCAAATGAAAAAGCAACAACAACGCGTTGGTCTCGGTGATGACACGATCCAAGATAAAACTGCCTGTAGAAATATGCTGAGATATTACCGCCAAAACGGGCGATGTGCCTACACCGCAGGTCGAGCAACGCGAAACCATGGAGCGGTATAAAGAACGAGGCAAGGAAGAAGAAGGAAAGGTAGTTTTATGTAGTTTTTTTTCGTCCTCCGACCGTTTTTGTGTATCTCTTGCCGTTTTTGAAATAATCGCAAAATCCGAAAAAATGTCCCCCCTTTTTTTAAGGTTGCGGACCCCCAATCGGTTGGGACTTTTTATGCCATCATCTGGGGACCTTCCCCAACCATAATCAAAAATAATTTCCGATGTAGGATTTTTGCCGTTCGATGGCCATATTTTGGTCCAATTTTCTTAGACTAATAGTTTACATGTTGAATACATGTGTGATCGAAAAAAATAGTTTTTGTTTGTAAATTCATGTTGAAAATGTCGTTAGCCTAATTCTTATTCTGTTAAAATTATGGTTCACGCATCAAAATATGTTTTCATTGAAAATATAGCATTTAAACTTATGCGTTTGTAAAGTAAAAACGGGGCTTTAATATAAATGAATATTTTGAAATAAATTACAATGCCTACTAGTATAGTGATTTTAGCTGAAAAAATGATGAAACCCAAACATCCAAAAAAAGAGCTGCTTTTGATGCCAAATTGTTCTATGGCCTGACCGCATTACGCAGTAAAAAGTTAGACTTTTTTGCGCGTCACATTTGGGGGGAGGGGGTGGCAAAGGGGTAAAATTATGATTTTTCGCCAATATCTTGTTAACTATAATATTTACAGCAAAATATTCTGAGGACGATTTAAACTAAACAAAATTTCCTTTCTAATGATATATTATATCATATACCTTCTCTTGGCAGATTATATACTAGACCTAAAAACGATCGGTGTAATTTCGATTTTTTGATAGTTACATTTGGCGCTCTAGCTCCTGAAGTAATTTAATTGGAGCCATGGTAATGGGGATAACTATTCCTAACAATATATAGCTGTCCCACACGGAGACTCGGGCTGCCCCGACAAAGCATTCTCCTATATCCCCTATTAACATTTAAAAAAAGACATACCTGCAACTTATCGCCGAATCACAGCAGGCGGGAAAAAATTTGGTAAACGTTAAGGCTAAGTCCCATTAGACCCTCCACCAAATATTATATATTATATATATATATATATATATTATTATTAATATTCCATACAAAATGACCCGAAAATTGCCTACGAGCAAAACTTTAATTTTGATTGACTTGTTCCCTTATTTCTTAATAAACAGGTGGCATTGAATTTGAATAGTTTGTATGGGAGGTACCCTTTGTTTTGATCCGATCGAAGTAGTATTTAGTGGAGGGTCTAATGGGACTTAGCCTTAACGTTTACCAAAATTTTTTCCGCCTGCTGTGATTCGGCGATAAGTTACAGGCATCTCTTTTTTTTAATGTTAATAGGGGATATAGGGGAATGCTTTGGCGGGGCAGCCTGAGTCTCCGTGTGGGACAGCTATATATTGTTAGGAATAGTTATCCCAATAACCATGGTCCAATTAAATTACTTCAGGAGCTAGAGCGCCCAATGTAACTATCAAAAAATCGAAATTACACCGAATGTTTTTAGGTCTAGTATATAATCTACCAAGATAAGGTATATGATTTAATATATCATTAGAAAGGAAATTTTGTTTAGTTTAAATCGTCCTCAGAATATTTTGCTGTAAATATTATAGTTAACAAGATATTGGCGAAAAATCATAATTTTACCCCTTTGCCACCCCCTCCCCCCAAAATGTGACGCGCAAAAAGTCTAACTTTTTACTGCGTAATGCGGTCAGGCCATAGAACAATTTGGCATCAAAAGCAGCTCTTTTTTTGGATGTTTGGGTTTCATCATTTTTTCAGCTAAAATCACTATACTAGTAGGCATTGTAATTTATTTCAAAATATTCATTTATATTAAAGCCCCGTTTTTACTTTACAAACGCATAAGTTTAAATGCTATTTTTTCAATGAAAACATATTTTGATGCGTGAACCATAATTTTAACAGAATAAGAATTAGGCTAACGACATTTTCAACATGAATTTACAAACATTTGTGTAGTTTAAATCGTCCTCAGAACATTTTGCTCTAAATATTACAGTTAACAAGATATTGGAAAAAAAAATCATAATTTCACTCCTTTGCCAAACCCCTCCCCCCCCCCCCCCCCCCCAAATGTGACGCGCAAAAAAGTCTAACTTTTTACTGCGAAATGCGGTCAGGCCACAGAACAATTTGGCATCAAAAGTCAGCTCTTTTTTTGGATGTTTGGGTCTAGAGCTAAAGTCACTATACTATACGTGACAATTTGAAATTTAACCTGGATGCTACCCTCTATGGTTTTTTGCGCGTCTGGGTCAGCAAACCTGCCTATTATTAAAATTTAAGCAATAGTCCAGTCAAAATATCCCAATTCAGGCCTGCAATTATAACAAAATAGAGTAAGGCCAATTTTATTTGTTTTCGATTCAGCAAGGTACCAGGAGTCTAAAACTAATTTTGCTAAGAAAAATTTTGATCGGAAAGGTGCCAAAAAGGACGCTAAATAATCCTTTATCGAACGTGGGCATGCGAAATGGCGTATCAAAGGGGAATTAGTTTAATTTTTAATTTAAGCACGATTTTCTCATTTGAGAATCCTTGAAACAAATAACAAACGCCGGATATCTTGACGTCCCCTTTGATATGAAACCCCGCATGCCCACGTTCGATCAAGGATTAATTAGGGCCATTTTACATCCTTTTTCAGAGCTTTCCAAACAATTTTTTCTTAGAAAATTTAATGGTAGAATCTTCAGGTATTATACATTATAAAAAATGAAAAAGTAGTGACAGGCTAATTATATTCGCGTAGTTATGGTTTTGGAAAGATTCAGTTGATAAGTTAAGGGAAACACTGAATAATTGTGATGTTTTGTACTCTGGATTTGAACCAGGATGTGATGATACGATCGGAAATAAGTTTCCAGTCGATTAGGGGTCGGCGTGCATTCCTAGTCAACAGGATTCCGAAGCCCGCTTTCCGAGGTGTATTATCGTCTTCACTGCCAGAGTAGATAAACCGGATTTATTCCGTTGAGGGTCCCTGAAACAGGAAACAAACACCGGATACGTAATGCAGTCCACTTCCCCTTTGATATGATACGCCGTATGTCGACCTCCGGTCAAGGATAAAATAGTGTCCTTTTTGGGACCTTTGCGATTAACATTTTTTTTAGCAAAATGAGTTTAAGACAGAGATCAATGTGTTTGGTTGGGACGCAGCCTCCGCATCCCACGATACAGACGTGGAGCCCTCCGCTGCCGTAAATCGAGAAATCACTCGGAGAGCAATATTCCAAAACAGATATAATCTTTGAGTTAAAGACTCCTGGGACCCCACCGAATTAAAAAACAACAAAACTTTGACTTACTATATTTTTTTCTATTTGAAATGCTAATATGACTGGACTACTAGACTTGAAGCAATAAAAATGTATCGTTCATCAACTTCATTCTCTGATATAAAGGTTAAGCCCGGTAGTTCTTAATCATATTTTGAAAAGACGACGAACTCAACAATTAAAATACCATGCGATGAGTTTTGCTGGAACAAATAGCTTCTACATATAATCATTTATACTACATAAGTTCTTAACCATTTTTTTACAATGTAATGCTCAACTTTGGGGCAATTTGCCTTGTACTTGTAGTTAAATAAATTTTTGTGAAATTATTGAATTACCTGCAGATCACTTTACGTATCTGCACGACTGGGTCAAGCAACCTTGGCGAGACCGTCATGCATGCAAGTCTTTCATTCATTACCTTTGGCAAGATCTGAAATTGTGATAGTAGCACCTCACACGTCATTGTCATATGCCTATCAATATATTATGTTTATGTACAACTATAAAATTCATCGGATAGCTCCCAACAAAATGAGTTCATCCGTATCTAGGTGAAGTTCAAGCTTAAAGATAATTTTAGGAAGTTCACGTAGTATAGAAGAAACCATTGCAAATACCTGATTCATTATAGGTCCAACACGGCATTGAATCGGGAAGGTCAAAGTCGCTAGATTTAAACATTTTGAATGTCACCAAGAATCGTTGGTGGCGGCGTTGAACCTTATCAGTATTAGCTATTTATCTTAAGATTTGTTCGCTAATGACACACATATATCCATATGCTATATTATGTGCATACATATGCATGAATGACCGGTAGTGCCATGCTATAAATTTGATATCGACTTTTTTTTTTATTTTGGTTTAGCATACGATGATGCTTCCTCAAAGTGAACTTGATATACAGTTGTTAATATGAATAAGCGACGAGACTTGTTAATCTTTTGTTGATTGAATTAAAACTAAGTGAAAATAAAGATACAGTGGTGAATGTATTTGTTGCGTTTGATAAAAGCTACATCCTGCATTTATGTAGCTGTTATGCAAAATTCATTCAAATTTAAATGCGAAAATGTGATATAACATTGTTGCTATATAAGTACCAATGCCTTGCGTACTACATGGTGTATACTTTATATCTAACTAATGACTTCATTTGTGACATATTTCAACTAACTATTTTCCTTCTTGAAAAGAACACCGAGTGCTAAAACTCGACCTCAACATACCTACTTCTATACAGATTTTATTTTCATAAAATTATAAAAGAATATTGAAAAACTGGCTTACGAAGTGAACAATTTGCAAATGAGCATTAACGGCCTCGCGACCTAATTCCCACCCCATAAACAAATTAGCAATAAACAATTCGTTGCCTGCTGTTGACTACGGGTGAACAATAAGACTATAAATAAGTGTGGTTAAGTCTGAACCTGAAAAGTTGACGACTTCAACTTCATCCCAACAGTATATACAAGAACGTCCTTGGCTAGAACGCGATTTTATCTGCAAAATAAATGTGGTCGCCATAGTGAGATGAGGAGATTTTGTACTACGCTACGTTGTTACGTATATTTAGTTGAATTAAGTATAAGAAACTGTCACAGTAATTCATCAAAATTGCAGAGATATCTAACGTATACTCGTATGGATGCTGGCAAACAGGTGTCCATTGATTTCCGAATACTGACTGCCGTCATTGAGACTTGTGCGCACTAACTGGTCATGTTTTACGCGCTCAGTAGCATTTTTACTTTAAGACAATGGCAACCTTAACCTGCTTTTGCATAACTATTTCTGGCATCAGCAATCAGAAATCTTGGGGACATGATTTGATGTAGATACATACATACTTGTATCGGTAACGATCGGTATTCAGAAGGTGTACAACCCTATAAACAAAATAAGCGAGTTTAATTTAGGTTTAGATACAGAAGACCTATGAAGGTATCAATTTTCCGAAAGATTGTCATAACATCAGAACAAGCAGCTTTGTTAATTTGTTTTGAAAATAAAATTATCTGTTTCTCTTTCGGAACAAGATAGTACATAGTAAGATAAGCTGCTAAAGTATTAGAGGTTGTTTGTCATTAGCATTTATAAGGCAAAACTCAATGCCATGTAACTCTTACTTAATTCGATTGATATAATGTGCCTACCTAAGCAGCAAAACCCGACTTTCATAAACTTTTTCAGATCCTATTAGCTTTACCAATATGTACTACAAATCGGTTTCCATTTCCACAAGGGGGGCATAAAGACAACTTCAATTAGTGGTTTTTTATCAAGCCCGTATTATACAAAAGAAACGTACTTAAGAATATTCTCTCTACTCCCGTGATGTTGGATGTAATCACCCCCTGCAGGGGAGGTGTATCCTTGGTGACACAGAGCATTCTCTGTAGGGCGCCGCCACGTACCCGAGCTGCTCAGGGAGCCCCTAGTATGGTTGATACGCCATGGCGTATACGAAAACCTACGGGCGATGACACTCCTGTGCTCCCGGGTCATGTATGGGTAGCTCTTGGCATGGCTGACTTTCTCCCATGCTCTTGCGGAAAGTTATTCATACAGGCCGAGCACGATACGGTGGTTCCTTGGTGGGGAGATCTCACCATAAGTAATCATGTGAGCTTCGGAGCTGGCGGCTTCGCATAACCCGAACCTCAAAGTGAGAATGGCCTTGGTGAAAAATGCTTACGCGTCTACATCTAACTAGTTTGTCGATTGATGAGCGCACGGCCCGAATCGCATTACTGACTAGTAAACTGAAGGGGCACCCAGGATGTAAAAAGCAGCGCTACGAGTCTGCTTTAAGCAGACGAGTAGTCACATGTTGAATGTTATACGTGAAGCCTAACCAATAGGGGGCCGAAGGAAAATCGCACCTGCTGTTGAGAAGTCTTTAGCGAATAGTGTACCTCGGGGATGGGTATGCCCAGGGGACCATAGTCGCTGTCCATCAAGGTGTTGGACTCGAGGTGGTTGGAGGTTGTTAAGCAAGTCAACAGCTAGTGTTGGAACCCCGGGCTTGACATTAAGACCTTGTCAATAAAACGCCGAAAGTCCAAAACTTCCGACGGACGGGAGGTAAGAACGTAAGGCTCAGGCACTCCCCTGACGGTAACCCCGTAGATGGTTCCCTTTTGGGCAGTTGGTGGCTCAGAGGTAGAGATGACACTCTATCTCTGAGTCGCCGGAGCGTGGGTTCGAATGTTGTCTATAAAAATTCTCCTACGGCAGCCGATGTAAATCGTCCCGGAGCTACCCGTTATCACAACGGCCAAGAGTTGCCAAAACCCCTTTCGATTCAAGAGAGAAAAATATCTCTTGAGTCGCTACAACAACATGGTTCCCTTGTATGTAATCACACTATCGGAAGATGTTATAATTTGTACAAATGGGGTCGTACGTGAACCATAAAATAAAAACAAAACTCGCTTCGCTCGCCAACCCCGGGGCCGAGGCTAATTTCGGGCGCGGCCGAAATTTGGATACCCTTCGCTAGGACTAAAAGTTCTTTCGGGCGTACCTATGACTTGTATTTAATCCCCCTCCTTGACAAAAGTTTTGGGCTTGGTTGAAATAAGTGGGCAAATAAAAATATTTACTTGGAAAATTTTATTGGGGTTGCCGGAGCAGTGGGTTGCCCCACAGTACGATTCCATTCGTTTCGAACTTTTTAGTTGCTTTGATAAAGACACATTAATTCAAGGTTTTGTGAAATTGGTGTAAAAAATGTTTCTTAGAAGAACCAATATGGGGGGGTCTGGTTTGTATGGCAGACCCATGACCCCATGGTCCGATTTGATTCAATCTTACATATGTTTTGTGTCATCAATAGAAATACATTTGTGTGAAATTTGGTTGAAATTGGTGCACAAATAAAAAAGTTTTTCTTGGAAGAACCTAATTTGGGGGGTTGGATTTGTATGGCAGCCCCATGACCCTATGGTCCCATTTTATCCATTCATACATATGTTTTGTGTCAACAATAGAAATACATTTGTGTGAAATTTGGTTGAAATTGGTGCACAAATAAAAAAGTTTTTCTTAGAAGAACCTAATTTAGGGGGTTAAGTTTGTATGGCAGCCCCATGACCCCATGGTCCGATTCGATCCATTCTTGCATATATTTGGTGTTATCTATAGAAACACATTTGTGTGAAATTTGGTTGAAATTGGTACACAAATAAAAAAGTGTTTCTTAGAAGAACTCAAATTGGGGAGCTAGGTTTGTATGGTGAATCAAACATACAAACAGCCTGCAACAATAAGAAGCACTTGTGCAAATTTCAGCTTGCTAGCTTCAATACCCGCCGAGTAAAACGCGTCGCAACAGACAGACAGACAGACGGACATGCTCCAATCGACTCCCCAAGTCGTGCTGATCATATATGTATACTTTTTATATGGTCGGAGATGCTTCCGTTAATGCGTTACAAAATTCATGACAAAGTTAATATACCCTTTCACTCTATGAGCGAAGGGTATAATAAATAACAGGCGCGACAATCCAACATTGGACTAAGGCCGCAGGATGTGTTAGTGACATCCTATTTCCAAGATCTTATCATCATTTTTGTTGAGGTAATGAGATCAGCATCACGCTCATCAGTGTTATTTATCCCCATAAATGGGTGGGTAGGGTACTCGTATAACATCTGAGTGAGACCATAGTCCGTCACAAGCCTGTGAGTTCGAAAACACAATGGTTCACGGTGAGATTCGAACTCATGACCCTGTGCACCGAATGTGCGCGCACTAACCGCTAGACCAGCCAGACTACGTGAATCATATTTGATATTTATTGACTATACAGCGAGAGAATACAAACATACAAACAAGGCTACCATCCGCAAGAGCATGGTAATCACAATAGTCAAACATTTATATTCATCAGAGATAATAATTTTTTATAGTGGTAGTTTTTGCTGGTGCTACTAGACGGTGAAGCTGATAATAAGTTGCCTAGATATTTCATGCAAAGTCTTACCCGTTGTCGAATATATTACATCGGCGGGCACTTTGGAAACGAAAAAAGTCCTTACACGTTTGTCGTTTGCATATGGGACGGTCTGAAGCTACCAAAACTCCTCCACCCAAAGAGGAATTCTTTAGTTGCTACTACTGCAATCATAACTATACATTTTCCAACTTGGATCTAATCACACATCACATCCACAATGGCCTCAACCAGAAAAAAGCCATGTGACAGAACCGTCCTAGTGACTCTTGACCTGTCCGAAGCGAACTACCTGGCGAGCCTTCCAACACCTCCCAAACTAATTTCCTATGCGGATTATTGCACCGTACTCACCACGGGGAATGGATTAAAAAGTATATGCGCCCGACTGAATGACTACATTGAAAAGCTGGTGGAATTCTTCAGCAACCTAGTCATATCGCCGTGTACTGCAAGACTTCTCACCACTTGGACGCAGGAATTTTCGGAGGAGCTTACGTTCCGTACTGGCAAGCATGATGACGACGTTGTTCCTACTTTCTTGGGGTTCATTTAGACACCATGATAAAGTCGAATTTGATGACACAGTATACCATGCGGCCATAGCAAATATTCACACAACCGTTGTGAATCGGTCAATAAGGAGATTAGGTAGTAATCGACTCCTCTCAATGATCCCACCACCTATATTACCTGAGGAGACTAGGCTCCCGAGAACCACAAGAGCGACACTAGCCCAGTTTAGGACAGGCTGGTGTTCGCGCCTCAATTCTTAACCTCTTCTTATCTCGAATAGATTCAGAACATTTGTCCGAACTGCGGTGGTGTGCCTCATGATGTGGATCACCTGTTTCGATGCCCGGCTGCACCCAGTAAGCTCACTCCGTGGGCGTTATGGGACAATGCAGCTGCTACGTTCTTCTCCCTTGAGACAATAGGCGAGAACGACGACGAAACTTAGAACACATCCACAGACATACAGCGGTTCACACCTTTCTGCACCGCTACAACAACATTTAAAAAAAAGTTTATGTCCGAACTGATTCGTATTCTTCATCACAATGTCATCCATTAATTTCGGAGGGGTTTGAACTTCAAAAACCCCTATAAATAAAAAAAGTTTTTCTTATTAGAAGTACTTTTTAGGGGTGGGGATTGTATGGCAGCCCCATTACCCTATTGAGCGATTTTTGATTTTTATTTGATTGCAGAACAAAACCTATTTACCTAATTTTCAATACAAATCCAAAGTAATTTTATGCAGCACAACTGTCAAATTTGTATTTAAGTTTGTTATACTGCCCTGTTATGGAGCCAAAGACACGAAATGATCCTTAAAGAAGTAAAACCAAGAGTACATACTTACAACTTTATCTTTTGATTTATTCTGTAACTCCTAGAGTAGCTGCTTTACTGCCTCGCCAGCGGCAAGTTAAACTAGAGCTTCGTCCAGCGCTTAAGTTACATTGATCATGCCAGCAAACTATCGCTTACCTCATTCAATTAACAACCTATGGAAATGAAACGATTACTAATTAAACATTCAACAACTAAATGATACATACCAGCCAAAAAATCGTTCCGTTTATTCATAATTTCCATAAAAACTCCATTGTTATCATTTTCACACATTTTATTTAATAACATAACTTTCAATTCTGTATACATAACTACAAATAAACGCGCCATTCGCCTCAACCTCATCGTAACACATAGTCCTTGGGATAGTCCATGATGGCTGGGAAACTCTCCAAAGTTTCTTTATCAATGTGATCTAATCGTTTGGGAACCGGTCGTAATTGTCTAATTTGACTTGTAACATTCTCTAAAATTTCCGGTGGTACGTTGTCATCTTTGAAAAGATGTAATCGTTGCATTGTATAGCGACGTTGCAGATTTCCGTGCATTGCATTATAGACGGCTTTCCACATGACCATTGTGGGATCCTTTTCGTGAAGCTGCCAGGCCAATGTCCAACTTGCTCCACCAGGGTAGCCGGTATGATGGAAATAGACACGTTTCACCCATTCGTCGCCGGGTAGAGCGATTTCGTTGGTATTGATAACAACGACATGGTCACCGCAATCGTCTGGAAATCAAGAAAAAAATTGCAAGTGGATCGTATGTGGATGAAAGTAAATATTATTTTTCCGAAAAAAAAAAAAACAAACGCCAAATGAAATTTTAGAACTGAAGCTTATATACAGTGGACTCTCGGTTAGCGAATATTTTGTAAAACGAACAAAATTTCTGGTGAATAAGATTTCGCTCAACGAACGAAATTTCGTATAGCAAACCAAGGAAATATTGAAAATTTTAATTTTAATACAAAACTTGTAAAACATTTTAGACAAATATGCATTTAGCAATGTTCGGAGTTTATTACAACCCCAAAATGTTTTTCGTCTTGCCGGAAACATGCATTTAGCATTTTACTTTTTCATAATTTTTTCCAAATTTTCTTCATAATAATGAAAAAATATCATTTGTGCAGCAATTCTTGCGAAAAAATGGGTGCAATCAAAGAATTAAATGTTGTCAAAATACTTATGCCTCACCAGAATTACACCTCCATCTTTTCTCTTTTCTATAGCATGAGAATCCGAAAGAGGACACGTACAATATTGAGCATATTTACTGCTGTCAATATGCGCTTTAATTTCGATAAAAGAAATTTACCGTTATTCGCTTCAGTTAGACAAAACCAGTGTCGGGACTCAAGAGTATGAGATGTCAAAATAAAAATACATATGCCGACTAGTGTATACAAAAATGCAATTCAATATAATGTAAAAGCTTTCCGAAAATAGTGTGCGTCTTGTCTATACGATAAGAATAGCCATTGGCTGATTTCAGATTGTAAGACCAAACCGGACGGGTAAACTTGCAAGACAAGAGAGCTTTTGTAGTGGCCAGCAGACAAGCATTGTGCAATTCACATTGTAAGAACGCGTCTTACGAAAGAAAAAAATCGTGACACGATTGTTTTTCTTTCGTAAGATCTTTCGTACGATCGATAAGACGATTGCATCTACCAATAGTTCAGGCGTTCTGCAAAGACAATTAGCGCGTGTTTTACTTGCATTTTAATCTTGTCGACTCGTCACTTCATTGTACACTAACTTTGGAGCGTGCATGGCAACATTTATACATACTTGCTGTGTGATTATTGTTCGCCCGTTCGTGTTTTGATCGGATAGTGTGAAATGATCATACGATGGTTCTTGTCGTGCAAGTTTACCCGTCCGGTCGTTTTCTTACAATTTGAATTCAGCCATTAGATAAGGTGTACGAAAAACTGGCTCTTGAATGGGTGAATTCAGATTGTAAGACGAAACCGGACGGGTAAACTTGCAAGACAAGGGCCCATTCTCTCGTAGATCTTATAGAATGGTTAGTCTTATCGCCCAGAGAAGACACACACAATATTCAAAAAGCTTCTCCATTATATTGAATTGATTTTTTGTTAATTTTGCATAGTTATGCTATCTTTTGCTTATTTACGCTGTTGGATGAAAGTGCGCAATGATTTTCTCAATCTAAGATGATGGCTTAAACAAGCAAAATATGGCGTAGCTATGCAAAATAAACAAAAATTCCATTCAATACAATGGAAAAGCTTTCTAAATATGGTATGTGTCTTCTCTACGCGGTAAGACTAATCAGCCGACAGGTACTGAATAAGAGCTATCAGAAACCCGGCCAAGAACCATCGTTCTTACAATCTGAAATGCACAATGCTTGTCTGCTGGCCACTACAAGAGCTTTCGTAGTGGCCAGCAGACAAGCATTATGCATTTCACATTGTAAGAACGATGGTTCTTGCCTTGCAAGTTTACCCGTCCGGTTTCGTCTTACAGTCTGAATTCACCCATTGGGTTGCAATTTTCCATCCATTCCTGTTGACATATTCAACATTGGTAATAATGTTCGAAACCAAATGCCTTTCTTGAATAGCGCAGACATCCCAAGATTTAATTGTCAAATTCACGAAGATTAACGAAAATTGAAATGATGTGGACAGGCCCATGAAAGATTAATTTCACGTGTAACACTTAATTTGAATTCATAACATTCAGACGTTTGCCTACCAGCTAGATAGCTGACAATCCATCAAATCTCTTTTGCCGTACATAATAGTATGTACATACCCTGCGCGACAAATGCTTAGGTTCACCCATATTTCCTTCCAGGAAACGGTAAAATAAAAGCTGACCGGTTCGAGAAATGTTATTAAATATCACAAAGAAAATGGATGGACTGAATCTCCACAGAACATTTTGCTTAAATTACAGGAACTTATTTCATTCAAAGACTCAGTTTCCAGTGCGACAATTGCTTTGGTTCAGGGACGATTTTACCGTTTTTCATAATGTTTTCGCTGAAAACTATGTATTTCAGAAAAGTATCAATGAGGACAAATACAAAAAACAAGAGAATTTTTGTTATTTAATAGTGTGTATTTCCGCCATTTTGATTTATAATTTAATAAAGCCTTCGAGGCAGGGAATCGTATAATGAATGCAGCACGGATATTGGTATTTTAGACAAAGCTGTCTTAATTCCATGAATTAACTCTTCTTTAGAGTTGCACGTTTACCACCACTGTAAACCTCCACCCCCAAATGTTTTCTATTATGTTAATGTCAGGGGAGTTGGGCACCCAGTCTAACAAAGTCACATTTGTCTCCTCAATAAACGATTTAACCACCCTCGCTGTATGAATTGCGTCAAGATCATGTTGCAATATCCAAGGATCGCCTTCGTACATGACATTTATCTTAGGGATTTCCTCTTCTAAGAGCTGTTTACAAGATGAACCCGTTTGGCGACCTCGTAGGATGATCAAGTCGATAGTTCCATGATATGATATGACTCCCCATACCATAACGGAACCTATTCGGGAGTGATGGCGTGACAGGTACATATATTCCTTCCTAATATCATGATAATAATAGGAGAACCCATATGGACCGTCCACACAAAACCGTTTTTCATCCTGCTTCCATTGTCCAGTTCATGAATGTTGAGGGGAATTCCAGGTTCTGTAGGCGATGTTGCGGGGTTAAGGCTGGTTTTTTTCTTTAACCGTAAACGCGAATTGGAAGCTTCTCTTAAGAAACGTCGCCTTGATGCACCGGAAACCGCCCTTTTTCTGCCTCCTGCGTATCGTCGGCCATAATTTTCACTATCTCGTATAAAATTATTAACAACGTTCGAGCTCCGCTGAATTCGTATGACAATTTGTCGGTTTGAATATCCTTCTTGCTTTAGTATGGAAATTGTCGCCTTTTCCTCGGCAGAAAGTTGCTTTCCTTTTGACACTATCCACTATATGACTCACAGAGTACAACGCGAAAAAAATTGTTTGTTGCGTGGGGACGAGCTGAACAAGGGTTTTTGACTGTTTTCGACGTAAACTGTACTCGAAATCCTATTTCCACTTTCAGGGGACGAAATCGATAAGGTTTTTTTAGTAGTTAGCCACTAGAAAAACTGATTGAATTCGTCACCTGCGTGGGGACGAACTGAAGAAGGGTTCCTAAACGCTACCCGGAAGACAGACAAGAAAAACGTAATGGTCGGAAATATGTTAAATATGAGTATATTCATCAAGATGCCTTCTGGTCGGAAACCCTTGAAGTTTTAAGCATGACAGTTGCGGCCGAGCTTGCAAATGGTTTTGGTTTTAATTCTTTTGGGGTTAAACTGAGTGCGGATTATGTGTTAGTGTATGTAGTAATGAACTTCGCAGCAGAGTGTACGCTGTAAAACCTTATACCACCCTTATACCAACTTTAAGTTGTCTGGGAGGTACTAAAGAAGTGAAAGTGAAAACCTTTTTTTCTCTAGAAGAATATTGTAATGCTCATACAAATATAACTAAAGCCCCGGATAGAGTTCGAGCGGAATGAAAATGAAACGGTAATGAACCGGCATAAAAACCGTGGTGAATTTAAAATTTTAGCTTCGAAAATTGCTGCAAAGGCGTTTTACGTCCTAAATCATCTTAAAAATAACTAAAAAAAATAATTTCCCCCTTGTCCGAATGCATTTTCAACGTGAAAATGATTCGACTCTGTAGCATATTCTCCGTCGGGCGTGGTGAATTTTGCAAACGTCAAACCGATTCACTGTCCACGACGAGTTCATCGCGGAAATTATCTAATGACCGGGGAATCGAAAAATAACACATAAAATGGCAGAGACAAATTGTGAAACCATTCTCGGATTTTAGTTTATGGAATTCCCCAGCATTAACCACATATTCCACGACAGTAAGTATGCATTTTCATTGAGAAAATCGCCGCGGACAAAAATTTCATTTTCATTCCGCCCGAGGTCTATTCAGGCCTTTAGACAGGAGATGAATTATTCAGGACTGAATTTAAGGATGGTGCACAATATAAAAGTGGAAAGGTGATGCGAGGAGGTGAGGAGGATAAAAAAAAGCAACCAAATCTTGTATTATCATATTGACGAACTATTCGCCGTTTTGATATAGAAAATTCAGCTGGCTTGAGTTTTCCTTCCTGCAGACCCTTGCCCTTCTGTACCACTCCATGACATGGGGCGGCGGCGCGGCGTCGCGTTATCCTGCATGTGGTGTTTGCACTTCGTCGGTTCTGATAATATGTCAGCCAATTTCTGTAGGCAGCTGTATCCTGGTACTTAAAAAAAACAACGAATTCACATAGAACAAACGTAAGGACCGGGGAGATTTCAGTATCTGTGGCGCCAAATTTTGATGATGCCATTTCATTAATATTGGTCTGAAACGATCGAATCTGTGATTCTTTTTCGCCAAATCGTAACGGTTCTCCAGATATATGTAATTTGATAAGAAAAGGGGTGGATTTCCGCTTTACACATTGGGGAAAGTGTTCCATGTCATCAAATTGACGTTTTAATTTTAATCAGTCCCACTAGAATAGTAAGTTTTACCAATTTGGCAAAGATGTTAATAATATGAAAAGTCAAAATATATTTGCGAGCAAGAATTGTACAATTTGCTAGACAGTGAGGCAAATGAAATTTAAAATGTTATTTTTGGCGCAATGCCATTGATTTACATCAGTATGTTGCAAAAATACCCCCAAATTCCCATTAAAAACTGAACTACCCCATATAAATGTCAAACTTTGACATTGAATATCTGAAGAACCGTTAGGATTTCGCGAAAAAGGATTGCAGATTCGGTCGTTTCAGGCCAATATTAATGAAATGGCATCATCAAAATTTGGCGCCACAGATACTGAAATCGTGCCTAAGGACCTGCCATGGAGGCTGCTGTTAAGACGGGTATGCCGGTATGTATTATACTAAAGACAAGACAAACTTTTATTCCAAGAGAACTTCAAATTCGTTCATTTCAGACTAAAATTAATGAGAAACCATCTGCATGGATCTATTCCCTGAAAACATACCCATCGCATAAAATTGCTTTTAATCCCAGAGGTCCATTGAGAGAAAAATATCCCAGGCAAGGATCTACGCCAATTGTTTGAAACTTTTAAACGTTATATCACTACTCTAAATTAGAGCCACTGCCAACCCCGCCAACCCTTAAACAACAAGAACACTTACTTGTAGGATGATATATCGGCTTATGAAGACCCATCAAATGCTTTTTTATAACCTTTGCCGACTGAAAGGGATTTTGCCAGGTTGCATCGTATATGTGCCAGGTCCGAGCAAATGTAGCCCATTGCTAAATGAGAAAAACGTATAAAGCATATTACCAGTTATTTACTCGACGTAGTTTTACCTGGGCCCTTTTAATTGCAGACATTTTCAAGGACTTCTTGCTGGATAACTAACCAAAACACACAACTTAGGTTATGAGCGAAAATCAAATGTCAATTTCACACATCGCCCACTGAACTACTATTGAGAGAACATGTCGATAATGCAGTTCGTGATGGAGATATTCGATTTTTAGAACATGCGATTTTCGGAGACTATAACCAGTTAGAACAGAAACAGTGTGTGTTATAACTGAGTGCGGTGGGATTTTATTTAAATATGTGCTTGAAATAGGTATAATGCTGGAAATATAATGGCGCCAGAAACGATAATGAAGTCCCACACAATATAAATGAGTGACGTCATGTGGGCAGCGAAAGCTACTTATAGCTTTTGCCGTTGCTGCATTCATTATATTTTAAGCATAATGGCTGAAATAGAATGGATGCAGCAACAGCAGCAGCGGTTCAATGCAACTTAAATGGATGACAGCAAAAGCTATAAAGAGATTTTGCTGTAATTTCCTGCCAGCTTGACGTAACCTTGCTGCTGTTGCTGCATCCATTCTATTGCAAGCATAAGGCGACCAGACATACAACATTTTGACCTGCCGTACAGCATCCAGAATCGCACATCAAAATTTACAGCATTTTCGTGTTCACACTATAAAACCTTATCATATCATACGCAATCCAACGAGCTCCTACTTCGAATTGTTTTCCATACGAGATCAGAATCAGAGCTTGCATTAAGGCGATTAGCACCAAGCGACACATTCATTTTTGGGTATCGTCCAATGCTGGAAATGTAATCGACGCGGGAACAGGAGCGACAGTAATGCAATTTAAAGGGGTGACGTCTTGTTAGCATTTATTAGTATTTCCGGCATTAAACCTATTTGAGATCAAAGGTAGTTGATTATAGGCGATACGATTTCAAGTTGATTATATTTTCATCATTATGCTGGAAATAGAATGGGCGTACCAACAGCAGCAGCAACGATAATACAGTCCAATGCGATTTAAATGGGTGACGTCAGCTCTTTATAGCTTTTGCTGAAGCCCATTTAAATTGCATTGGGACGCTGCTGCTGTTGCTGCATCCATTCTATATCAAACATCAGAGTTTGAAAGTACCTATTGTTATATATTTATCGTCATTTCTAGACGTTCCAGTGGGCCCTTATATACCCGTTTACACTGCTCCGGAAACTTCGGTGACGCAATTTTCGGAAACTAGCGGAAAGTCGTGGTTGTTGTATAAGTCAATACGTCAACGTTATTTCTCGTTAGCGACACCAGCGCCATCTGTTGTAAATTAAGGGAATACGATTTGAGGTTGCTGCCGTATCCTGGACACACTACAGTATGTAAGTGTCACCTACAAGAACAAATAACGTTTTTATTGGATGCAAGGATACAACGGAGAGCCCCACCAGCATTCATACGAACCACTTTATAGGAAAAAGTTCTGTTATTTGGGATGTTATAAATGTCAAATGCTTAAAATTACAAAAAAAATTACACTAAAATTTGTTTCCGTTTGCAGAAATGTTTTTTTTTTGTACAAAAACTTCTCAACACATTCTATTTGGTTTTTTTTTTTCGATTTTGAGTGATGGAATAAATTTAAATTAAAAATATTTGCTTTAAATACGCAAAGCCTATTATTGTTTTTGCAATCTTTTACAATATCAGTGGCTATCGGTGGCTATCCTATAGTAAATAGTTTAAAGAAAGTTATTACATACCAGCATCATGCGGTTGAATGGCAAAGAACGCCCATACAACTGCATTTTTAACAAACGAAAAATGTCAAACTAATCGACAACGAGCAACGAACTCACATCACACAATGTGCTGGTAAAATCTTCTCTTCTGTTCCGACGGTCACCACAAAATGTCGTGCTGTTGATCTCAACACCTCAACAAAAAATCAGTTAAGATCTTGGGAATCGGATGTTACTAGCAAATCTGCGGGCTTAGTCCAATGTTGGACTGTCGCGCCGGTTTTTTTTTTTTAATTTTAGAGCTAAATTTTAGGAAAGGACAGTGGATTATGATTTTCAACACCATTTAAAGAAAAATGGCCCTGAACGTGTTTAGACTTTTACTGGTGATTCTGATTACATTCAACTGGCCTCCGTTTCTGCTTTTTAAAACGTAGCTCGTTTATATTCAGTGCTATTTTTGGCTTTTGGGCAGCATATTCCACTTGCGAGATAAATGTCCGTTTTAAAATATGGCTTTGTTTGGTTCTACAGGATCGCATCTCCTGCCGAAACATACCGAGAAACCGGGTGTGTGAAGTTAGCCAGTCATGTTTTTGAAATTAGGTCCTTTTGCTCGGTGAACCGTTTGTTCTACAGCGGCTACGTTTGTTCTTGATTGTTAACCAATTAATATCGTTTGTGCTTCTCTAATTATTTAATTATAGCAACTTTAAAATTGTGAGTGTGAACTTAGCCAGTCATTTTTAAATATGGGTCGGAAAGGTATAGGTTTGGTATCAATCGAAAGCCAGACGTTTGTTCATTTTGTAGGGCGTTGGTTCATCCTGGAAACGGAAGGATACAGGAATTATAAAGGAAAAAGAGATTAGTTGTGACGTCATCTTCACTCAACCAACGCCATCTACTCAGCTCAGCTGTACGGGCAACCCGTGTCCCGCGAACAATTTATGCAAGATCCACACCATCATCGTACAGCTGAGCTGAGTAGATGGCGTTGGTTGAGTGAAGATGACGTCACAACTAATCTCTTTTTCCTTTATAATTCCTGTATCCTTCCGTTTCCAGGATGAACAAACGCCCTACAAAATGAACAAACGTCTGGCTTTCGATTGATACCAAACCTATACCTTTCCGACCCATATTTAAAAATGACTGGCTAAGTTCACACTCACAATTTTAAAGTTGCTATAATTAAATAATTAGAGAAGCACAAACGATATTAATTGGTTAACAATCAAGAACAAACGTAGCCGCTGTAGAACAAACGGTTCACCGAGCAAAAGGACCTAATTTCAAAAACATGACTGGCTAATTTCACATAGCCCGAGAAACCTCTTATCTCACATCCGCAACATTCATATAAAGAAACATTATTCGACAGTCGGCTGGAGACATTTAGGGATACATGCTTTTCCTCTTCCTTAAAATAGGAGCCCAAGCTCTTAAGCTGTTTTTCCTCTTCCAATAGGAGCCTCATTCGGTGTTGAAGCTCATTCGACTTAAGTTACCGGGACGCCGTGAAACTTGTATGATGAAGTTTTGACATTTAAGTACTCTCGCACAAAATCAACGATCTGAGCGTTATAGCTCTGGATCTCGAGATGCAGTCGGGTTAAAGAAAAAATTAAACCAAAGTGCTTAGTCTGAAAGGGAATTCAACTCACCCATAAATATTAATTTATCTATTTAGTCAATATTGTTGCCGTTGATGGCGGTATCAAGAGCATTCCACAGTCAAGTTGTTGTTCAACATTTTACAAACCAGATTGTAAAAACCAAAGCTGTTGAAAGGGAGCAGTACCTGGAATGCTGTAACTACAGAAAAGCAGCAAACAATCGTCAAGGCTTAAGATCTTAGCTAAGCTAGCGAATTATATCGCAATCGAAAGTGACGTACCTACATTACTGGTCGATGCAAACAGGTCACTAGATCTCTGAATGAATAGTGTTCGACTGAAAAAACTGTGGTCAAATTAGGAGACACTGCGAGAAACCGTATACGTTATGGGCCGTAAGTGCAGTCGATACTCTATTTTCCACAAGAGGTTAAGGCACCCTATAAGTAGTATGTATAATGAACATTGTTTCAGACTTTGCATTGCAATTTATTTTAAATAGCATTAAAGAATCCCTTAAGAGAATCCTTCTAAATTTTACAATTCATTGTCGCTCGTATTTGAAAAATAAATTTAAATTTTGCAGCTACTAGATACTTTTTTATATTTTATTTGTCAGTTACTTTAATTAGGCTTCTGAATTAAATTATTTTATTTAATAAGGGAATCCTTATTCCTTAAGTGGGGACTGCCACTGACTGCAAGTTGTACAAAACGGTTGTACGTCCCGCACTCATGTATGGATCATAATGCTGAAACATGTATGAAGGTTACGCGAAAGAAATGACAGCGACTGAAATGAAAATGTTACGCATGTCAGTTGGTGTAACCAAAAGAGACCACATCAAGAGTACGCGAAACCATGGAGCGGTATAAAGAACGAGGCAAGGAAGAAGAAAAATAGTCTAAGAAAATTGGACCAAAATTATGGTCATCGAACGGCAAAAATTCTACATCGGAAATTTTTTTGGATTATGGTTGGGGATGGTCCCCAGATTATGGCATTAAATGTCCCAACCGATTGGGGGTCCGCAACCTTAAGGGGGAAAGGGGGCATTTTTCAGTTTTTTGCGATTATTTCAAAAACGATAAGAGATACAGAAAAATAGTCTAAAAACGAAATAAACTACATAAAATTACCTTTGTAATGATATATAACATAATTATAGTTAAATTGAATATTTCGGAGTTCGACTAGAACAAAAATTAGAATATTCTCATTTTAGACCTTTTTTAAAAGCTCCATAACTTTTGAAATAATACTAGTTCAGCCGTAAAAGTTTGTATAAGTATTCACAATAAGTTCAAGATCATTTTAAGGTAAACATTAAGTCGTTCCGTGAAAGACCCCCATTATCCTCCCATTTGAATTTTTCAAAACGGCATGACTATAACTCCCCCTAAAATTGGAGCAGAGTGCTAAATTTTGGTTTGTTGCGATTGGAGGTCATAATCACCCCACCTACCAAAAATCAGCTCATTCGGATAACAACTAAGGGTACCTCCCATACAAAGTGACCCAAGACAACTTTGTTCTACAGTTTATAAAATGAGTAGTACGTAGAACAAACTCCTAATGGGTCACTTTGTATGGGAGATACCCTTACTTTTTATCCAAATGAGCTGATTTTTGGTCGGACTTCCAATCCCAACAAACCAAAATTTAGCACTCTGCACCATGCAGTTTTGACAAATTCAAATGGGGGGACTAATGGGGGTCCTTGACCGGAGCCACTCAATGTTTACCTTAAAATTATCTTGAACTTATTGTGAATACTTATACAAAATTTTACGGCTGAACTAGTATTATTTCAAAAGTTATGGAGCTTTTAAAAAAGGTCTAAAATAAAAATATTCTATTTGTGCACAGATAGACAACAGACACAAGACCTGATGAGTGTGTCTATCTGTACGAAACCACAAAACTTTGGGAAAAAATACCAAAAATTGAGGAAATTGAGGGAAAAAAGTTTCGTCCTAATCGGGATTCGAACCTCCGACCTTCAGTCACAAGGTCAGCAACTCTACCTACTGAGCTATAGACGCTTAGAGGTCTCAAGTGCAAAGATTCCAATGTGACATTTCCGAAATTGAATAACTCGATATTTCTCCCGTTGGGGCTCTTCTCCTCCAAACAGACAAAGTTCCGCGTAGTTCCCATAGAGCTGGTAAGTTGCCATGCCATAATTACTACAGACATGCACCGCAGTTGGTGTATAGAATGGAACGATAAGTCACAATTAGTTAAAATTCGAACCCACGAAATTTGGGAATCAGAATCAATACAGTAATTGTAAAAATATTCTAATTTTTGTTCTAGTCTAACGCCGAAATATTCAATTTAACTATAATATGTTATATTTCATTACAAAGGTAATTTTATGTAGTTTATTTCGTTGGCAGACCATTTTTCTGTATCTCTTATCGTTTTTAAATTAACCCCAAAAAAAAACGTTAAAATGCCCTCTTTCACCTCTTTTTTGTAAGGTTGCGGACCCCCAATCGGTTGGGACTTTTATTGCCATAATCTGGGGACCATCCCAACCATAATCCAAAAAAAATTCCGATGTAGGATTTTTGCCGACCAAATACATATGCCATTTTTCTTAGACTAAAAAGGACGACGAATTCCGTCCTTAATGTTAATGTTTTAGGGCTTCAAGACTCTTCACGTTTCAGAGTTGAGTAGAGTAGTATCCCCATTTAAGGGGTATGGGTTCATCAGCATAATACTCTAGGACTCTTAGCAAACATTTCTTATACGAAAATTGTCTCATAGTAACGGTTATTAGGTTTATTTGAACGAAACCAAAATGTGAAAAAAAGAAAACATAGACCACGTGTTTTTCGCCTCCATGGGAAATAGGGAAATTGATGTGGCGTATATCATATTATTTCTTTCTCGAATAAAGAATATTACGATAAGAGCTGTTCCCAATTAAATTTATTACGATCTCATAAATAAAACAGAATATTCGGTGAGTTTTCATTGTTTTGTCTGGGACAAAAAAAAACTATCCCTCCAGAGCTTTGTTTTTACCGTCAATACTTCTTGACGTCGCAAAGGAAAGTTGTAAAAGTTTTGCCAAAACTGCTTTTGTATTCTGCGGTTAACTTTTCAAAGAGATTCTATTTTTTCAATATTTGCGCGAAAATCATCAAGTATGCCAACCGAACTATTTTTTGTCCATAGTGATAATAAGATCGACATGAACTTAACCGCATTTGACACTAATTTTATTTAGTGTTTAATGAAATACAGAGTAAATGCAATGTTTAGCTGGATTATTCCGTCATTGAGTGAATACTTTTTCCTTTATTTAAAAGTTTGGTACTTAAACGTCTTTCTTCGTACCTCGCATGCGTTTTTTGTCCCTTAGGTATTTTTGTTTGTTTTTAATTTAACGGCGGTGACATGCAAAAATGAATAAAAAAAACAAATCCTTACGGAAAATTCCAAGTTGTTGTCAAAAAAATTAAAAAAAAAACTATGGTGTACTTATTATTTTGCCGAAGCTGAATATCCACTTCAAAGTTAATAAAAAGCCATTTCATTTTTCGGGTCCGTCGGTATTGTTGTATCCTAATTGTTAAATGGCTATCTATTTCGATTATTACAGTAATTTTAAAAAGGGCTATGAAAATTGGGCATAAAAAATGCATATGAGGGGAGTACTTATTTTGTTGTCCATATGTGTATATATTATTGATCATGATCAGTGTGACGCGAGAAATCGCGATGTCCGTCTGTTTCAATGCAAACTAACAGTTTTTAAGCAATCGGGCTGAAATCTTGTATACAAGTTTCTTTTTAGTGTATGTCGGAACGAATGGAATTGGACCATGGCGTCATGGGGCTAGCATAGAAACCACCCGAAAATTACAAATTAGGTTCTTCTAAAAAAAAACTTTTTTCTTTATGAACCAATCTTAACCAAACTTTATCCGAGTGAAGCCTCAGAACACATTCAGGAACGGATGGAATCGGAACACTACGTCATAGGGCTGTCATACAAACCAACCCCCGAAAATTAGGTTCTACTAAAAAAACTTTTTCCTTTTTAAACCAATCTTAACCAAACTTCACCCCAGGGTGGTCCTAGTAAATCCTCAAAACATATACAGGAACGGATGCGAGTCCGAGCACTACGTCATAGAACTGTCACTCGAACCAATCCCCCAAAATTAGGCTCTTCTATGGAAAACTTAGTAGTCTGGCTGGTCTAGCGGTTAGTGCGCGCACCTTCGGTGCACAGGATCATGAGTTCGAATCTCACCGTGTTCCATGGTGTTTTTCGAACTCACGAGCTTGTGACGGACTATGATCTCACTCAGATGTTAAATGAGTACCCATTTATGGGGATAAATAACACTGCTGAGCGTGATGCTGATCTCATTACCTCACCAAAAAGCAGATAAAATCTTGGAAAAAGGATGTCACTAACACATCCTGCGGCCTTAATCCAATGTTGGCTTGTCGCGCCTGTTATTTATTTATTTAAGGAAAACTTAGAACCAATCTTAAGCCTTCAACACGTTCAGGAGCAAATGGAATCGTAACACGTCATAGGGCTGCGGTACAAATTATTAACACAAAAGAACTTAAGATTCATATAAATGTGATGGGTATTCAAATTGGCACCTCATCTGCATGTCTTTTACTTTTACTCCTGATACATATGAAGTCTTTGTAGACTCGTGGCTTATGTACTTAGTGCTAGATAAGGTCAAGGTCTGGGAAACGTTTAGCTCAGGAAAAGGATTAACGTGGTTCTAAAATTTTTCCTTTGTCTCAGGGTTGAACCCTCATTTTTACGCATTCAAACATGCAGCAGCGAATTTTGTAAAGAGTATTAGATATAGTACAACGGTACAGCAGTAAGATTTTCTTTTCTTTCAGATCATCGGCCATTTCAGTTTTCGTGTGGTATATTTTTTATTTTTTTTTACCGGAAGGCAGACAAAAAGCTTCAGAAGAACGTGCAGCCGAGCTTGACCCAGAAATACAATAATTATATTAACAGTTTAACATTTTCTTCAATTGAAACAAACCGTTTTTAAAATTGCTTTATCTTCATATATTGAAAAGTATCAGATTTTTTTTCATATTTTGTTTTATTTTTTCTTATATAATTTTTCGCCATCGTCCATTTTTTTTGATCATCTTACTGAATTTACAATATTATAATACATTGAAATCCCTAAAAATAATATTTTACACAATTCCAACATAATTACTGTTAATTGCTGTTTTCGAATTTACTTCAATTTTTCCCTTATCTACTCTATTCTATGTATGTATATAAGTAGATGCTACAACTTTACAATTAAATATTCATAAATAGAATTAAATTTTACATATTAAACACATTCATACAAGCTGAGCTGTCGTCAGCCTTATTGTATTTGTTGTTGTTTTGTTTAATGTGCTAAAGTGTTACATAACTTCTTAAAGTCTATAGATCTTTCAAATAATACATTTTGCATCATTTCTATATGAGATTTCGTTTCCACGTTTTGTGATGATTTGATGAATGTACATGAGTTGTCTACTCATTGCTATGATTTTTGTTTCTTTTTTGCATTTTGTGGATGAGTGATTTTTGATATTTTTACTAAATTTTGTTGAAATTTAATAATTTTGTTATTTCTTTTAACAGGAAACTTGTGGATATCGGTTTGTGTATCTCCGGCCAAAATAAAATAGACTAATTTGTTAAATATTATGGACTGAGATTCTATTTACAGATTCTTATGAATTGATTTGAATTCATTTCAATATTTTGATGTATTTGTAGAGATTTTGTTTAGTTTTGTTTCTATTCCACTTTTTAATACTTTTGACGTAACTTTTCTAAGTGATTTATTGTTTTTTTTTTCTTCTATTTACAAGTGTTGTTTTCCCCCGGAATATATCATGCCAACAAAACATGATTATATAATCAGATAAAAACGAAAACGTAAACTACATAATATTGCAACCATTTCGGCATCCGATTTTCGTACAAAACGAAAATCTATAAATTTAAATGTTACACTAAAATCTAAAAACATTAAGCAGAGAAGAAAAACAAGCACCATTTTTGTTTTAAAATAAATTCAATTTAAATTCATTTTGAAATATTAAAGAGAGAAAAAAATAATTTACCATTAGTAGTCTCTTCAAATTCAATCCGAGACCCCAAACAAAATAAACCCTTTTCTTAAAAAGTATTCGTACTTAAAAATCGGTAACACATTTTTGTGCAAAACAATAGTGTTAAAATGCTATGCATTGTCAAATTTGCGGTAATTACATAAATACGTTAATTGCAGTTTTACGAGAATGGATTTTGTAATTTGTAGATATTAGAGAGTTATAGCATGTCGTACATTTCACTACACTTTAACGCTATATGGAAAGGTATTCTCTATACAGGGTGTCCGGAAACTGCCACATAAACGTACCGGATTATAATTCCCCAGTTGATTTCTAGCAAAAAAGTTGTACGGAACATACCTTCTTAGCTTAACCCTTTAGCTGCCACAGGCATTTGAAGACTTTTGAAAAAAATCATTTTCTCGTACGACTAAAACTTCAATATCTCAAAAGCTAGACTAGCTAGAATAGCAAAATAACATGATTATTACAGCCAACAAGTTTACCTAAAAAATAAAACTAACGGCACTAAAATCGGATAAAAGGTTTGGTTTTTACAGAGCTTCAAAGTCAAATTTGAAAATTTGATTTTAGTGCCGTTAGTTTTATTTTTTAGGTAAACTTGTTGGCTGTAATAATCATGTTATTTTCCGGACACCCTGTATAAACTCGCGTGCATAAAAAAAGAAATCGAAATGTTTCAACTTAACGTACTCTAAAAAAAACTTACGCCTACATGGGACAAGTTTTGCGTACGCTACACAAGCGAATTATTTTTTAATTCGTAAGTTGTACGACATGCTAAAACTCTCTATGTAGATTTTATGTGGATTTATTCGATTTCTCTGTAGGAGAATCATGCACGTGTCCTTAAAACGTAATTGACTAGCAGGCCAATATAGGGTTTTAACAAGTCGTAAAAACCGTTGTGGTGTACGACTGGCCAGTGTACGTCTTTAAATTGGTAACGATGAATTCGTGAATCGTGATTGAATCGATTTCTTCTGCCTTGAATTAAGCAAAACACACCATTTATACTTTATATTTGAGGTTCTTAGCGTTTGTACGTTTCACTTGCTAAAATTATCTAAATAACTTCCTAAAGAACGAAATATTGCGCAAAATTCTTTTTGGAAAATTTTAAAACAAGAATTAAATATTGAAACCGCGCGGGTTGCGCCCGGGTGCTTGGATTCTTCCGTAGAATAAGTTTTGACACGATTAATCCGCTTTGGTGGTGCCATGGTGTGTGTCAATTAGCGTTTTAATCACTGTTGAAAGATAATTACTTTAAGACTTACTCCTAGATACATTTGACGACACTAAGCATGAATCCCATTATTAAATTAGCCGCACACTTATGATATCAAGCCATAACTACTCTGCGCCCAAATAATCACGTTGCTGGAATAACGCTGGTAATATTATGATGGTTATGTGAAAATGTGCCAGCACAAGTACTTTTGTCGTACACGCCAGTGTCAAGCAAGCTGCTTCTAAAAATAAGTAACGAAACGAAAACTGTTTTTGGGTACCGATCCATTTTCAAAAACAGTAACTTGTAGCGATAAAATGCAACTGATAATAATTAACTCGTCTTTTGCCGGAACTGAAGTAGGGTACTTGTCCGTCTTCGTGGAAGCCATAATGTTCGGCTAATTTAATATTTTCCTTTACAATAGTACAAATGTGAGCCCCCACTATCTACATAAATTTCATAAATAAATAGAAAAAAAACATTTGTCATATAACACGTAATTGATTGTGGTGGCTGTGTCCTTGGTAGAGTCCTTGGGCTGTCCATTATTATCTACTCCATTCGAGTTCTGACATTTGTGTTCTATCTGCAAGGCGTTTTGGGTTGAGATTATCGTTCAATGTATTGAAGTAGGTTGCTTGATTCTATGGACTACCTTGCATACTATCATCGCTCTCTAAGTAGGTAACATACGAGTCCGTACTGTCCGGATGATGATGAGATCCAACATCCATAGGTGGTCCATTCATTTGAGGTGGTGGTCCTTGAGGCACAGGCGGCATACCTCCGATATCATAGCCATGCATCTAAAATGAAAAAGAAATGTTTAGCATTGCTACAATTCCAATTACAGTTAATATCACTATGATATTGCCCCATTGTGGACTTTTATGATCAACTTACTTGATTTACTAGCTGCTGAAATGCCGGAGTATGTGTATTTACAGATCCATTATCTAAATCGGCGTGAAGTGCAAAATCAGATAATGCCTTCCACGGTGGCTGATATGTTGTCACTTCTAATCCCTGCAAATTAAGTGGTGAATCGTGACGTACGGGTGAACTTGCTACCATTGGTATTCCCTGCATAGCACCGTAGCCAAGTTTTCGACCTTCCTGTTCGCGAAGAAAAAAGAGAAACGAATCGTTTTAGCACACGATGTACGGCAATTGATTAAGCCAATTGAATGAAAATGCGTGTAGACTTCAGATAATAATGTAATTAGTCGGGAGTATGAACTCCGTTTCTCGCGCGGTTGCGGAAATCTGTATAGTCTACATACGCACTATCTTCAACGATAAGAAAGAAAATAATACTGACATGATAGATACTCACCTTCTCTTGCTGCATTTGTAGTTTCATCTGAATGGTTTTCTTTTTATCTTTACAACGTTTATTTTGAAACCATACTCGTATTACACGTGGCGATAGGCCGGTCATTTCTACTAGTTGCTCCTTCATAAGTGCATCAGGTCGCGGATTAGCATTATAGCATGTCCTGAAATGGAGAGAAGACCCTAGGTGAATTGGATGTTTATGTTTGCTATAAAAGATAAAATTGTATTTTTCTTTATGTTACAAACTAGAGGTTAAGAAAGTGAAAGCAACTTGTTAATTAAATTACATTGGAAAAAATTTCAACAAGAAACACCTACAGAGTCACTTTTCCTTTTGACGGAAGATCAACTAATTAGTATGTATGGACAACATTTTAATTTTTACAGTAAAAATAATTTCATAACAGAGAGACGCTAAAAAACTGTTCAATGTAATGAAAAAAAAAATTATTGTTCAGTTGAAACACCAATTTACGAATTAGAGGGAGAATAGATTTTTGAATTGCATGGTTAGATTGGTTATTAAGACATTTTCAAATTAGTAAAGTTGCGTTTTTGTATTCATTAAAAAATATTTTATTTACTGAAATATGTAATTTGCAAGCGGTTCCATTAATGACACTTTTAAATTCAAATGCGGATAAATATATACGGATATTATAATCATCCATCATTTATGAATTACACTTCATGTTCACTCATTTGGCAAGTGTGCGGAAAATAATTGTTCTGTGTTCTGCTTTGGGAAATATTCTGCAACAGAAGGGACGCTGAACTTAGTTAACAAATAAAATGCTCTGAATTGTTTCAATAGGTACCTACTGCCGTACTTGCACAAAAAAAACCATCACGTCGAAAACATAACTGCCATTTTTTCTTCTCCTAATTATAGAACTACAGTAGACTCTCGTGTTAATTTATCGCTAGGGATAACAAAATACTGAATATGTACAAACATACTAATAAATTTGCATACTAATTAATTTTTGTTCAATAATTTAATTTGTTTCATACGTATTATGAAGTGTGCTAATTATTTAGCTCAGCTGGCAAGTTCTTCTTCAAATACATGTACATAAACCATAATTAAAAGTCATCATCAGGAAAATCAATTGGGAGGCAATTTGTTTCAATCAGGGAAGTAATTAGTCGCATTACCGTATAGAACAGTGGCCAACACTTCAGTGTCAATATTCCCTTACATACATCATGCAATTAACGGCATTTTTACATACTATAGGCATATGCATCTGAAATTCATATTCATATGATTGACTATGCAGTATAATGCTAATAACGAACAACGTACAGAACCTAGCGAACCGTAAGGTTGTGATAATGAGCCTTACGTTATCATAAATACAAACAAAAAAATAATTACAAGACATCATGAGAGACACTGAAAAATATCTATAATTCCTTCTTTTTTTGTGCGTCTTGTTTTTTTCTGCATGCATAATGCGGATATAGAATAAGAGAATTGCCATATACTCGCAAAAAGAAAAGTGTTGACTCACCTTAACGTATGCAATTGCTTTTCATTAAGAACCGTTCGTACTCGTGTTGGTTTTCCATCACCTGATGGTCCTGAAGGCCGCTTTTCACGTAAACTTTTATGAGAACCGGATTCACTACCGGAATCTGAAATGCATAAGAAATAATGGATAGAACAATTAATATTATGACCATAGCGCAATTAATGTGTGACAAATTACAGTTACATACAACATACACTAAAAAGAGAGAACTGTATTCTTGGGGTCAGCCGTTAGACTCGCGAGATAAATTATTCCGGGAAGTGATTGAAAATATAGGTACATTACTACATAGACGAGTACCTTGAAGCGGAAAAACGTAGGATTAGAAAACGCCAGTGAAGCTCCTGACAATTTGGTATACTTTGTGAAATACACAATATGTACCTCATGAAGATTAAATTTTCAATCATTTTTTAAATATATTTTATCCTGTGTTTTATGAAGGAACAAAATCAGGACGTTCGTGCCTTCTTTTTAGCATTGTATCTTTATTCGTTCACGATCTAAAATGAGGATGAATCCTTCAGTAATTCAAATCAACATTGGTAATCCCTTGACTTATAATTACACATGATCTGGGTCAGGGGTGTCCACCTTAAATTCTACGCAGGTCACGTCGTTGGTTTGAAAAGCGATGGCGGACGAAACATGTTTAGGAAGGGAACGATTCAGAAACATAGGTGTCAAATTTTGAATTCGTTCGACTTAACAATAATATCTTTATGTTGATGTAACTCAGTTTAAAAATAAACTAGGTCGAATAAATAAATAGTCGAAAAATATCTTTGATTTGAGAAATCTCAAATTATTGATAATATTTAAAAGTCACGTCTTCTTTGCGAAATAAGAATGCCATTGGTAGCAATAGCAGACTAGGTCAATCTGCAATGCGGAGTCGCTCTACTTGTCCAATTTTTTTTTAAGGAAGCTGCTGCTGAACCAATCTCCACAACCAAATTTTCCTCTCAATTGTTTTCACCTATACCCTGACATGCGATATCTCTTGTTAATGTAGACGACAAAGGCTAACGGACAACACAAACATAGTCCAACCAGCTCAGAGTAAAGTAGAGAAGAGAAGTAATTTGTATCTTACTAGGAAATGTTCGCTTGGTTCATTCAGGAAGCGTTATCAAAAGAGTGGCAATTTTTTTATACTCTTCAATGGTGTAAGTCCGTATGATAGACAAGCCTGGTCTAGGTCCTAGTCCTAGGCCTGACATTGGTATATACATATTCCTTTTTAGAAAAACGAATCTGAAGAGCTAAAGGTATATACGCACTTTGAAATTCTTCACCAGAGACCACACCATTCTCAAAGAATAAATTTGAATGTGTGAGAACGCAATATTAAGGGAAAAAGGGGATAACGGACCAAATCGTACCCAAAACCAGCAGTAATTGTGATCCTAATGAATATTACTTTTTTTTAACGTTATACAGTTGTAGTATATTCTATTTGAAGAAAAAGAACATAGTAATCAGTTAATGTAGAATTATTATTCTGTTTGGATCAAATTTCAAACACGATGGTTAAGGCGCATCTACCCTTTACATTAAATGACAAATTGGCCGATAAATGTTGTCCAACTTCTGCCAAAAATAACAAATTCACAAGTTGGGGAATCGACTAAGTTTTACCGAAATTTGGTAATCAGCAAATGCGCATCCAATTGAATGTGAACTCGCCTTACGCTATATGAATGGCTGCTTAAATTGAAAGATTATACATATTTTAAAATTCTCCAAATCACCTATATGAAACTTCGAGATTGTGACATGTATGGCAGCCCCATGACCCCATGGTCCGATTTGATCAATTCTTAGATACGTTTTGTGTTATCAAGAGAAACACATTTGTGTGAAATTTGGTTGAAATTGGTGAACAAATAAAAAAGTTTTTCTTAGAAGAACCTAATTTGAGGGGTTAGGTTTGTATGGCAGCCCCATGACCCCATTATCTGATTTGATCCATTCTTAGGTATGTTTTGTGTTATCAAGAGAAACACATTTGTGTGAAATTTGGTTGAAATTGGTGTACAAATAAAAAAGTTTTTCTTAGAAGAACCTAATTTTGAGGGTTAGGTTTGTATGTCAGCTCCATGACCCCATTATCCAATTGGATCCATTCTTAGATATGTTTTGTGTCATCAAGGAACAACATTTGTGTGAAATTTGGTTGAAATTGGTGCACAAATAAAAGTTTTTCCTACACTCAGAGAAAAACTCACATAAAATTAATAGGAATTGGTCATTTTCTCCTATTAATTTTAGTCAATAGGAAAATCCGGTTATTTGACTAATAGGACCATTATTAAACTAATGGGATACAGCATCATTAAATGAATATGTTCAAAATATTAAGTTAATGTGGTATCATATTATTATTTGTATATGATATCATTTTAATGGAATAGTCATTTCACATTGCTAGAAATCATTACTTTCGCTCGATAAATATCCGTTTGTTTAGTCCCATATTATTATACCATTCACGCTACGTCACTGTGGATTTTTTTAAGAATCACGATATTTGCCCAGACCGAGTATTGAACATTCGATTCACTAGTACTATTTGAACTAACCGAGTCACGGGAAGGCAACCGAACGATCTAGGCTACAGAGCATGTTGTTTATTATCATGCGAGATACGTACATGTGCTTGAAATTCAATTAAAAGGCTTAACCTGTTAATGCAATAGGACGTCCAATAAAACAATGCGCCTGTTCTGTACCGGTTTTGTTTAGTTGTGTGATCTAATTAGATGATCCTGTTTATTTAAAATGTATGCCCTATTAACTGTTTGAAATTTAGTTAATAGGAGTACTATTGAGAGATTATGGGACATTTTTTTCTGAGTGTAGAAGAACTTAAATTGTGGGGCTAGGTTTGTATGGCAGCCCCATGACGCAGTGATCCAATTTCGGTGATTCAATCATACAAACAGCCTGCAACAATAATAAGCACGTGTGCAAACTTTCAGCTCCGTAGCTTTTATAGTAGCCGAGAAAAACGCGCTGCAACAGACAGACAGACAGACATCGTCCAATCGACTCATCTCGTCATGCTGATCATAATGTATACTTTTTATATAAAAAGAAAATTTGGAACTGTAATACAAAAACAAACAAACTCTCTCTGTCTCCCGTATACAATATCCCTGACCCTGCCGCCACCTTTTACCATTGCCATACTTCCATACCATATTGAATCGATCAGGGTCATCGCGGATGAGTTCAGTCAGTACTCTTCTTCTTTGACTACGAACAAAAGTTTCTTTTCCTTTTGATCTTTTGCCGCACTCAATTCAGCAAATATTTGTCAACACACTACGTACGTATATAATGTTCAGATATGATCAATTTTCATTTTCTTATTTCGTACATACTTCCAATTTCTTAGACACTCGGTGCTCTATGTGGCTTTTTTTTACCGATTTATTGTTTTCTATTGTCAACTTTAATTGTCGTCTCGAGTGTGTGCTGCGTGTGTCTTGTTCAATAATAATAATTCTTCTCTTTTCTCAACTTTTCTTTTTAACGCTTCGCACCACAGCACTGCCGTGATTTCTTATTCCGGAAGAGAAGAACAAAAGCAAAAAGAAAATGTATATCTTAATAAACATTTTTTTTTTCTAGATAAATAATACTCCTTTTCGAGTCAATTGTTTGAATTGAGAGTGTAGGTCAATATAGCTATATCGCGGATGATAAGATCCTTATCTGAAGACATTGGAGCTGTATAGCTATATGCTATCTACTAAGTTTATCTTGATTGTGATTGTCTGCTCGATGGTGGTATTGAAGGCATGAAGGAGTATAGGGAACGGCTCATTAGGCCAGATAAAAGTATGTATGTATGTATAAACTCAAAAGGTTTTGTGTAGTCGTTTGATTGATTCAAAATCCATTCAAAATCAAGTGTCATCTACGACGTGCTCTAATGACTCGTCGAACAAATTTGCTTAATTCAGTACAACGGTGAAAGAATCTAATAAGCCATGTAATACAAAATAACACACAATGATAAGATTTAAAAAAAATGTGTTGTATCTTTTTGCCGTCATAAAATCAATAGATTGTCGTCATACGCGCGATGTTATGCTGTTTATGTCATTTCAATTGCCGAATTTTCGGAAATACTTTTTCGATCAATACACGAAGAAGCTATGGCACGACTAATTAGCGGCTTCTTTTTTATGATCGATTTGTTTGATTTTTTATTTATATATTTCGTTGTTGTGATGTCTCTGTTTCTGCTCATAACGCCCGGTTATTGGTTATTAAATTGTCACTGTATGAAAACAAATCTTGCCGGTATACGTATATCTTTGAAGTAGCCGCGCGCATTTTATGGGCTCCACTGTCTGTGACTATAAACAATGAGGCAACACAAGAGGATGATGATGGGAACTGCTGATTTAGTATAACTTGGGATTTTCGTATATGATCTCAACCTTTAATGACTTCCACATACTTAAATAAAAAGGTCGCGTGATGTATGAGATAAAGATAGCACTGGCTGTCAATTGAATATTAAAATATTTGCATAAAATATTGTCAATATTTGCGTACCTGTACCAGTGAATGCAATCGACATGCATGCTGGGTGGCTTGTGGTGCAATACTAAAAGATTTTACCTAATGCAAAAAATGTAAGGAAAGTACATAATTAAAACGACAATATTCAGGCAGGTATAGCTAAGTGGTAAACTGTGACTTTTCGCAAGTGTTATGCTTCTTTCTATATAGCGGCGTTTGTCTACTCATATGACTGTAATTATCAAAGGGTCAAGTTGCCAGTAAATTTTTAGAAGTAACCAAGCAAATATTGTCCTATCTTCAAGTGTTTGACGGTATGACGGAGTTTGTTGACGATTTATAGACGTTTTATTTATAGTTCCTTATTATTAAAATATCGCTTATTGTGTACTTGGACTTGGAGCTACTCTTATGTTTGGTTTATCCTTTCAACTTTATACATTTTCTCTCATGCGATAAATTTTGAATTTCGTCAACAAACTTTTTTTACCAAGAGTTTCGTTTGGTTTCTTTACCAAAATAAAGTGCTTTTTTATGAAATAGGGGATTATTTGCTCTGCTAAAATAAATTGGGTGCCGCTGAAAAATCGCTGCAAATCGCTTTTATCCCACATGTCCATTGACATATACCTACCCCATATATTCTATATGACGAGCATATTCGTTTCACAAATGAACGTGCAAATTTATTTACAAAAATTAAATAAACTAAATTATCTACCTATGAATAATAATATATAATTCACAAGACCACAATTACTTAAACGAAACATGTCTGTCATAATTGCTATACTAATTTGTGGAATTAATAGTCAGCCCATAATTTAACGACTTTATTAAAAAGTCATAATTAAACAATAAAATATCGCCAGGGATTTCATTAACTGCAGATATACATATCATAAACTAAATGTTAACTAGCTTGTAAGAAAGTTGTATAATACAGACAGAGCTGCGTAAACCAACTATTTCAGTAAAATCGACTGACAGTTGACATAAAATTTGGAACGTATATGTGCTCGTCTATGCAGAAGACAGACATTGCCATCTTAAGAAAAGAAACTTATTACGTGGATTATAAGCAGAAAAGATAGCAACATGTAAATGGGTAGTAGGGGTAAGCGCTAAAAAATAAGAAATGCAAATTTACTTACCCGACATTGAGCCCAATTCACTGGAATGATTGTTATTACTTAAATTTGTATTATTGTTATTATTATTTTCTAAGGATGCTGATAAACTAGTTTGTGTTTTTTCGAGAACGTCATGATCCATCTTACAATATAATGAGCCGCCATCTCTAAGGGCAAATTCATCACCTGCAAAAAATAAAGATAAATTAATTCACAAACTAAACAAAATATAACATTACATGTAATGCGGCTAATCAATGCCAGAATGCATGAGTGTCTATTTACAAAAGAGTTTTCTTCATCCATAACTAACATATAGAAACCATTTGAGCATTAATAGTGTAGCACCAGTTCGTGAGATTGCACAATATAGTGGAGATTTTTTTTTTGTTTCTTATGTTTTTAGGATGCTAAGCACGAACCCGAAGCTTCCCACCAAAATTCCGTTGCGAAAGAGGGTCGAAATCACAAAAAAAAACCTAAAAAATATTATCAATCGTAGCGATACCGCTTAACACATTTTGAAGATTCTACGCAGAAATGTACAGTTTCAGAGTTTTAAGTCAAAAAACGGAAAAATTACAAAAATTTTGGGGTTTTTCGCAATTTTGGTCCTGTTTTGCAACGAAATTTTCGTGGGAAGCTCCGGATCCCAGCTCAGCGACCCAAAAAACATAAGAAACATTCTCCACCACATTTCGCAATCTCAAATCACGAAATGACTACACTATGATTGCTTCTACTCTTGCCCTCTGTGCCATACTGTTCTCACAATTAGTTTTGGTTATAAAACAAATATTGACGTTCTTATTTTTGAAATAATATTTTTTTTCAGATCAACTTACCAGGTAATAGGCGCCTAGCACATTGTGAGCAACGAAAACATTCCACATGAAAAATTTTCGTTTTCGCCCGCATTACATAATCGTCTTTTTTAAATAGACTTCCACACTGATTGCATTTTGCACCAAACAGTCTACAAAAGAACATATAAAAAACATCGAATCATTTATTAAATAAATAAATCAGATTAAATATTTGAATAAAATATTTGATTGAAGAAAAAATTGCGATCATATTTATTTATCTCGATGCGACCAAATAGAAATAAATAATATTTGCATAAAATTTCAAGATCAAGACTATTTTGTATGGATGTATAAGTGGAAATATTTTCAATATTCAAACAGATACGTATTTTAAAATTTAATAGTTTGCCTATTTTTAAATATTTGCCTATTGAAGACTGTTTTTGTGAATGTGGAATATGAGAAAAAAGCTTTATACATTTTTACTAACATAAAGTTGCACTTTAAATTTCATGGAGAAAACCGTACCATCTGGATACAGTAACTACTTCTAAGTGCATACAATATCTGTTTCGATACATACTACGATACTTCTTCAATATATTTTCAAAGCGTTAATCGTTTCGTTTACTGACGCCACGAAGCGATATTGTAAATTTTTACATTAAACAGACCACAAGTCGCTATATTTGTATACTTTATAGGTTATGAAAAAATGTGATTATTGGTTTGTTGACGGTCACAAAAATTAAATAGAACTAACAAAAAAGATAAACGGCAAGAGACAACAATCAGTTGAGGATGGAATAGGAGAGAATTGAAGCGAATTAGTCAATATATTAGAGTTTTCATAGAGAAGAAAAGTGAACAAGGTCACGAGATCGATGACGGTGAATAGCTATACCCTATACGACGAGGGTGCAAGTGTGAATAATGAATGCTTTAACGTGTGTCACATGACGTTTTATTTGGAATATTTTAGCTTTACCTGTGGTTTTATTAACATTTTGAAACAATCCATATATCCGTATAATGTAAACCCAATTTTCGTATTTAACCGCACAATTCAGAATATCATTCTCGTAATGAAAATGTATGATTAAAAAAAAAGAAACTATATAATTGCAATAATCAGGGGAACAAAGATCAGCTTAATGATCGGTGTGTATACTTTCATAATAGTAAAGAGGGAAAACTTCCGGGCAGTGGCGGAACAACTTGATTCAGGGCCGTCCCTCTGCCTTGTTCGGGGGTATGGACAAAAAAAACTATGGAATTTTTAAGGACGCGGGAGGTAGTATGTAATTCAAATATTGCTGAAACTCAAACAGAGAGCAACTAAAATGTGACTTAAGAATAGCAGCACTTGATCGATCAAACAGAGAAGCCTTGCGATATGAATCTTCCTGGGCGCCATCCACATCAGTAAGCGCCGAGAACGCCTGGGCAAAAACATACAGTCTATACCTATGTTTTTTGAAAATCAGTTTCAAATTTTAATAGAATATGTTTACAGATTTTCGTTGATATTATTCATTTAAGCGCCGAATCGAAACTACAAGGTCCGTTTTACTCTTCTATACAGAACAACTCCTGTAAACCTTGTATGGAAGTTGTGCCAATAAAACGAACCTATTATGTTAAATAGGTTAGGTCTCCAATGCATTTAAAAAATATTCCATTTTTAAAGGTAACTTTGGAATGCCACTGTTTTTGGATTTCCAGGTATTGCAGGTACACGCCTTGGTACAATTTTCCTTTGCATACGTTCCCTAAAAATCATGCTCTTTTCCTCTATTTTTAGTTTTTTTAGTAATAATTCAAAAAGTGTAGAGAGTAGAGTTTACAAAAGTACCTTCAAGACTAAATAAAACGAAAACATAAAAAAAATAAAACATCCTTTAATTCGATACTAAGGCCCGTATTTATGAACATACCTTAAATCAAGGAGACCTTGAGTCAAGGATACCGAAATTCAAAAAATTAAATGTCATTTCCCATACTTTTTTATAGAAATCATTTATATTCACGAGTCAATGCATCCTTGATTTAAGGCGAAACTCAAGGAGACATTAGTGGTATTCGACTGAAGCGGACATTGATCCTGTCCAAGTCGAATGAAATCGGATCAAAATTTCCCAAATCGGTGACAGCTGACTATCGTGTCATCTGCTCCCAATGCGATATTCTGAATTTGTAATTATGCACCGTTCGAGATACAATTAAAAGGAAAAGTCTCAAGAAATATTAAAATGATTAACTCTGAATAAAGTTTACAAACCAAAAATACTGAATAACAAAATGACATACGGGAAATTTCAGAGAAATTGTTCGCGGAGACATCTGGGGGATTAGTTTGGCAGATGATTCAAGTCATACGCTGGATCAATTTCCAGGATCAGCATTTTGTATGGGATTTCCAATAAATCTGGAAATGATCCAGTAAGTCGAATAGGTTTCGTAAGTTTTCAATAGACTTGAAATATAATATTTCAAGGTAGGTGGGTAGCTTGACTTGACTTCAAGTGAGGTTGACTATAGAAAATTTCAAGGTCTCCTTGAGTTTCTCCTTAAATCAAGGATGCATTGACTCGTGAATATATGAAAAAGTATGTAAATTACATTTACTTTCGGCATCCTTGACTCAAGGTCTCCTTGAGTTAAGGTATGTTTATAAAATCGGGCCTAAGTGTATTTCTATAGATCCAATGGATCCTATGAGATATATTCTTCTTCTTCTCTGTACCGCAGGCGCAGGGCAGGGCAGGGCTTGCCCCCCCTGGTCGATGATTATGGTAAAAAAAAATTTTACCGATGTAGTAAAAAAATCACTGCACTTTACAATGCTTGAAGGCGTAAGAATGCGAGTTTGATTCCAGGCACTTCGCAAAATTTTCTGCTGCTCAGACTGTAGTCTGGATAACCAAAATATTTGTATTTTTCTGGCCCTTAATATCCATAACTGGGATACCTACGCGTGAGCAGCATGAAACGATAACATAATTAGATCTTTCTTTTGCGAGAATCCTAAATTTTTATGCGTTTAATTTCATGGCTTCTGAGCTACAGAACCGTTACATGAAGGTCTCTCCGGGAAGGTAGTGGCATTTACCTTAATTCTATCTAAAGCTTTGCCTAGTTAGGGACTTTGTAAAGAAACAAGTCTCATATTCCCGTGTCTTTCAAGTTATTTTATCAAGATCATTTTGTAGCTGCAATGATACCAGGACCAGCAATGAAATTTAGCCATTTCTATTCTTTGAAATCGCAAGTGGAGTATGCAGTCCGAGAGATAAAAATAGCTCTGAATATAGACGAGCTACGGTAAAAAAAGCTGAAATTAGAATTGGAAATTGGCCAGTTGAATGTAATCAGAATCACCAGTAAAAGTCTAAACACGTGCAGCGGCCATTTTTCGTTAAATGGTGTAGAAAATCATTCTCGACTGTCCTTTCTTAAAATTTTCCTAACAATATTTCCGCGACCGACAAATTCGACTCCTAAGAAAATCATGATGTTGAAAAAATTTCGGGCTTGCTCCCCCCCTCTGACCGAAATGCTGGCTACGCCCATGCCCAAAACAAAACAAAAATTTGACTTAATTTATTTATTTTTTTAGAAAAATGTGTTGGCTTGGACAAATTTTTATTTTAGTATTCTATTTTTATAATTTTAGAGATATTCAGATTTCAGTAATAAAAAAAAACTTTTTTAAAACTGTGCTTAAAAACCTGAAAACAGACCGGTACTGAACAGGCGCTAAAGAAACCTAAAAAAAAACGGTACTAAGCAGGTGTTGAAAAAATCTGATTTTAAATGCTTGTGGCTGCTAAAGCGTTAAGCAGCTAGGTGAATATCACATGGCGAATAATTTTCCAATCCGTTTATGCGATAGTTTGCGACAGTTTTTGGTATATGAATTTCTTTGTATTGCTTAAAAGGGTTATCTTCTAAGATCTGCATATCGGAACATGTTGACCATACAGAATTGGTTAATTTTTGGAAAATTGAATTTCTTGATTAAATTTTTAATTGTAAAATGATTAGTTTTTGAAATATTATCAAAAGACCAAAAAAAAATCCGAAAATAGCGATATTTTTTGGGGGCCATCCTTGTGCTAAACAATGCTTTCGACTTTCTAGATATCAAATTTGATTTTAAACTGCTCTTATGATATATCCTAAATTCTACAATGATGCATTTTCAGAAGTTTGGCTATTTTTTTGCTTATACAGACCGGCATATAAGCAAACCTTTGGTACTGCAGTTTTTAGTATGATGTAAAAAAAAAGTTCAAGTGTTCACAGAGGGGAGGGGGAGGGGCGCGCGGCCTCTGTTCACCCCTTTGTCAATACGCCACTGTTATGCGTTATACCATACCAAAAAATTAAAGTGACTGTCGCCTATCGCCTTACAGATTGCTAGGTCTGAATTCTGTCTTGCTATAATCTACTTGGAATAGAATAAAATTATATGTACCTACATATACATATCTATATGAATAACGCGTATACGCGCTTCGGAAGGAATTTCGCAACTCGCACCCCGTATATATCAATGGGACTGGGCTCGGAACTCGCACATCGAACATAAGGAGATAAGATAATAATAATTTGCGATAAAGATAACGACTCCACTTATAACGACTCTTGACGTTACACGTGCAAAGAAACGCTGCTTTGGCTGAAATTTTGAATTTGCGCAGAAAAACATTTCTATCATTCCCTTAGATATCCCCTATTGGGATTTTGCATTTTTTTTTTCAGTAGAAAGAGAAAAAGTTTTTATATGATTGTACGGCCATTGCATAAAACGCTAAAATGCCGCATCTTTAAAACTATTAATTCTTCATGGTCACCCCTACGTTGGCTTCAAACACGACACAAAAAATGCATAAACTTTTATAGAATTTGAACACACTTTGTTTGGTGGGGACTTTTGAATGAAATTAACATTACACAAAAGAGAACATTATTTTCTTGCATCTTTCTAGAATATTAGTTTTCAGGTCAAGGCGTAATTTATTTCAATTGTAAAAATCTTCCGCTAACACAAATTCGTCTAAAATGACAAACAATATCCATGCAGATATATATAGTAGCACGTGGGAATAAACAACGTACATCTAGTCACTAGTCCAAGCAAACAGAAAAAAAGATTTGTAACCGAGTTCGGAAGCAATTTACCCAAAATATTAGTGATCAGGTGTTAATTTGTTAAGTACATCGCCAGAATATAGGTATGTGAGATTGTGACTAACTCGATTCAATTTAGTCATATGTATATGTGGATATTATTTAGTTATATCTTTAAGTGTTTTTTCTACTTTATTACGCATACGGGGTTAAATCGAAACTTACCTAACATAATCTCGTTTACAATAGGTTTTCCCATCTCTAACAAAACATGTACATTTTTCATCTAGAAACACCCGACATTCTTGACATTTTAAACAGGCACCGTGCCATTCTAAGTCGGGTGATACGTGAAATATATACTGGTCGTGAATTTGTCCGCCACATCCAACACATAGAGAAAGACGTTGTTTTTCTGGAAATAAATTAAAGAAATAATTAAGCCCTTGTTAACATTGAATATGCATTTTTAAATATGAAAATACGGGATATTTATAAGTAATGCGAGCAAAAATACTTAATCATAACGATTGCATTAATATTTGTATGAGTGTTTCGAAAAGTATGCTATGTTTCCCTTAAAGTGATGCCCAGACCAACGCGGGACATTTTTGAGTGCCCACACCGGCGCGGCGCGAATAATTCGCTGGATACTGTCACTCAAAGCTGATATCATGGTGTTGCCTTAGAAAAGGTATTAGATTTATGTAAGGAAGGGACTTAGACATGATAGAGAGTAACTGCAAGAACTGGCCAAATACAATTATTATAACATTTATAATCATGCTGCAATTTTCGTGCACTTACATCAAAATGTCGCGGCATCTTTATATTATGTAAAAGCGTAAGCGGAAGCAATCAACGTGAAATTCGATATTTTACCTCTCCATGTCTATACTTATTCTAAGGATAAAATCATTGACATGTGCAAATTGATGGAAATATGCAGTGCAGTACAACCTTGTTGAACCGTACCCTAAAAAAGTTGCGGGAGTGTTCGATTTGATTGTTTGAATTGACTATCACGTAACCGAAAACTCTTACATCTTATCTTGTGCCCGTCTAATGGTTAGTCTTATCGTATAGAGAAGACACAAAGCTTGAACATTGTTTTGTGGCTGTTTTGAATTGAATATACATACATATGTGTATGTATCTGTTTACTTAGCATGGTTACGCAAAATGCGTAGTTACATACAAGCGTGAATATTCTATTGAATTAAATGTTTACTTTGCATAGTTACGCCATATTTTGCTTGGTTACGCCATCGTATGAAATTGCATAATAATTTTTAGTATAGAATCCTTACGTGATTCCTTACGATGGCGTAACCAAGCAAAATATGGCGTAACTATGCAAAGTAAATATTAAATTCAATAGAATATTCAAGCGTGTATGTAACTACTTAGGGACAAACGCAAGCACCGAACCACCAGGATCCTTATTTCCTATCGTATACTATTCATGAATGAAACGAGTGACCTTGTATTCTTTCGGCAATCCGTTGATATCTCTGCAATCCTTTGGTGTGGCGGATCTACCGAGGTGGCGCTAGACTCACCATAAAATTGCCGAATGGGTCATCGGATCCTCTTTATTTTTCCGGTCAGTGGACAGGGTGGTCAGAGATTACCGTCAACCCGGATGTTGGCCACAGCAATTTCACAATCAACTTCGTACTACTTCGATAATCCGTCGATATCTTTGGAATCCTTGAGTCCAACGAAACGATCAAGGTTTCGCTGGACTCGCAACAAAATACTCTAAGGTGGCGTCGGAGCATCTTTTCTGCGAACTTACAAGGGGATAACCCAGATAAGTACAATAATTCACAAAATGTATGCTTTTGTTAGTTGCCAACCTAGATGCTCTTGGAAAATAGTCGATATCTCTGCAATTCTTCGGCCGAGCGATACGATCGGGGTGTCGCCACAATAGTGAAATTTATTTGTGTAAGTCCAAACAACGGGTAAAAACCTTCCTTCCTTGGAATTGATGTTTCCAAAAAAGTTACTCCTTTTACTCATCCACTTATACCATAAAACATTCAAAACTTAAATGCTCGGTCAATACCTAAACAAGTCATTCCAAATCTACATCTTTTTCGGGTACACCAACACCAAGTTGTACTACACTGCACCTGTCAAATAAATTATTTGAATAAAATGACATTAGGTAGCAAATATTCGAACCGAAAAAAAATACTGCAAAACTGGCGAATATTCGCGTTGGTGTGGGCATCTCCATACAACGCAGTGTGTTACAATTTTGACGCCGCGGAAAAATTCGCCGCGAATATTCGCTGACGCGCCGGTGTGGGCATCACTTAATACGAGTATTATGTGTCAAAGTCTTAGCTGTATTTTGGTAGTGATTTTTATCAATATTTATGGAGCACTTGCGAAGAGAATGGGGCTAGAGACAACAAAAGTACGACAAATGAGAGTCTGTGAAATGTTCATGATTAGCTAAAATTATCCATTTTTAAATGAAACTGCAATCGATTTTTAATAGTCATTTGTATTTAGGAAGTTTACTTACATGAATTTAAATAACTGACAACCACTATTTTGTTATCCATGTATGTATATTATACCTCACAAGGGGCCTATCGCTCGCTAGTATTAAATGGATTATTATGGATAAACAGGTGATTCCGAGGAACGGATTCCGGATTGCTTCAATTCAAGACCAATTGCGGCCCGCTATCTGTCTACTTTAGTGACGAATGATCGTTTAATTGGTAAAAAGTAGGTTCAAGACCTTACTGGTTTTGATGCGCAGCAGAACATGACCCATATTCACAAGGTAGTCGTCGGAGAGTGCACAGTTAAGAGACGATTTAGGCAAGTGAATGACACCTTAAAACGGCAGACTGGGCCGAGTTCCAAATTAGCCATGGGACCCCAAAAAGCGAACCTTTCACATCCTTGAAAGTGCTAAATTTAAGGACCCACACAATGGTGCTGAATATTAGAGAGTTTTACATTGTCGTTGCAAATACAACGAAATATAGTTTGACATTTCCATACAAAAATATCGCTGGCCCCCTGGTCGACAATACGCAAACGCAAAACAATTTTGCATGCCCGAAGTAGACATGGGGTTATAATCACGACAAATAATATCCTCAATTTCGACTGTTTACAGAATATACAATAAACGGACAAATCATGTCTAGAGCCATTTGAGTAGAGCTAATTAGCAGCCATTGTGGGATGCTGGATCCGATTCTGGATAATGTGTTCTGGCACTTCTTGGAGAAGAACCCCAAGTTACTGTTTGCCCTCTCTGACACCGAGGAGGAGACATAGCGGCTAATCGTTACTTTTCCGAAATCGTGTGGTTCCCTGTGCAGCAATAATATAATTGGTCTGAGAATGAGTTTAGTGTTTAACAATGCTCGTTAATATTCATAAAATCTCACTCAGTGGCCCCTTTTGAATGAAGGATATCCAGAATTGACATGCTGATACTCAGTCCTGACATGAATCCGATTGAGGACGTTTAGAACGCCTTCATAAAAAGAATTTTAGAAAAATCCAATGCCCTTGTTTTTTTTTATAAATTTAGAGGGGTTAAATTAGGAAAATTGTCCTTAAAATACCACCCCAAACGTTATCAAAACCACTTTTGATCGATATGAAACGGCTTATAATCCTAAAGTAGGTAGTAGCCAATCCTATTCAAATACATACTCAAATTTGCTTCAAGAAGTTTTGCTCAATTTTCCAAAGAAAACATAACCATAACCACTGTTTTCAGATCCCTGTGTTTTCGACCCTTTATCGTCTCGGGGCCGATGCTCTCTACAATCGCTCTGTAAATTTTGAGAAAATCGGTATTAAAATATAGGTGAGACATCAAGCTTTGACATGACATGCAATTTAAAATAGGAAATTGCGCATTTGTGCCTTCGCTTTGAATCAGTATTTATGCTCGCGAGTGTATTGAAAGTACATTATGACTAATTTTCCCCCATTTTTGTGATTCATTCTCTTGAAAGATATTCTATTAAAATCGTATTGGATAAAATAAAAGGTTTCTGATTTTCCTATGGCGGCGTCTTCTAAAGTCAACAGAAATCAGAACTAAGTGGTATGTTCAAATGAACCCTCTTTACAAAAAATCGGAGGCCCATTTCGTACTATTAACCATATACATACCTACATATGCATAATATGTAGTGGTGAACCTTGAACCTGGGACTCTGCGCGCGTTAGTCAAATGCTCTAGTCGTTATCCAGACTACTTCATGGGCGTAGCCAGGGGGGGGGGGGCGGTCGCCCCTCCCTGCCGTTGAATATTTTATATTGAATTGATATTAATATGTAATACTGAAAGAAAAAAAATCTATCGTAGATAATTTTTTTGCGATTCACTTTATCGCATTTTTGTTTGCAGTTCACATGTTGTAAAAACCACACAGAAACATTTCCATATCAATTTATTACAAGCCGTTACCTTACAAAGTAACCAATATAGATATATATGGACATACCTAATGCTATTCTATTTCGTCCAAATTTACGGGACATCAATCCTGAGCGCTATGGATGGCCCTTTTTAATGTCTATACAGTAAACTCGCGTAAACGTGAACTCCGCCAAACGTGAAGGTGAACAATTTTATGTGAGCCCATACTACTCTGAAACATGAAGTCTTGAAAGCCCTAAAACATGAACATTAAATGTCTGTTAAAATACTTATTTTTGGCTATTTAAAATAAGTTGCAATGCAATGTGTAAAAATGTCCATTCATACTATTTATAGGGTGCGTTAACCACTTGTGGAATATAGAGTATCGACTGCAGTTACGTCTGTTCTGTTTCTCGCAATGTCTCCTAATTTGACATAATTTTTCAGTCGAACACTATTCAGGGATATAGCGTGAAGTTTTGTGGGCCTGTTTGCATCGACCAGTAATGTAGGTATACGTAATGAATTGATTGCGATTTAATTCGCTAGCTTAGCTAAGATCTTAAGTCTTGACGATTGTTTCTTGCTTTCTTGCAACGAGTTCAAATAATACAAATTTACACGCCGAATAATAATTCGATTGTCGAGACACAGTGCGAGTATCGACGAACGCTCCCTGAAAGAGTTGCTCCCTCGAGATCAACGATTCGCAGAATTGTTCGCCGTTTTCGAAAACAAGGAACCGTTAATAGCCCTCGACGAGCCCGGAAATGAAGCGCGAGGAGGGACGAAATCATTGAGCGGATGGAAGCCAGCGTCGAATCAGATGCAACAACATCAACCCGAAGAAAGTCGTTTCAATTGGGGATATCATACGAACAATGTTATTCATCCTTTTGTCCACAACCGACCAGATATGTGGTTTCAGCTAGATGGAGCGCCTTGCCAAACCGCTGCAGCCACAATGGAGATTTTAACGGACTTTTTCGGCGAAAGAGTCATTTCCAGAGGATCTGCAATTAACTGTCCGGCTAGATCTCCAAACTTAACTCCACTAGATTTTTTCTGTGGGGATACCTTAAGGAGAGAGTCGACAATAATAATCCGAGGACAATTCAGGAATTGATGCAAAATATTGTAGTGGAGATCCGAGGCTTGCAGCCAGAAATATTGCGAAAGGTAATGGAACATACCGTAGAACGATCCCTTTTTTGCGAAGCCGCTCGGGCGGTCATCTAAAGGATATAATTTTTCAAACATAGTGTAAACATATCTCCCAAGTGTCTATTTTTTTATGTGAAAATTTCCAAAAAATCGCTTCAGAAATAAAAAAGGTAGGTATTCATGGTTTCCACTAGTTCACTTTAAATGGGCCACCATGTACATACACACATTCCATATTATAAAAAAAGGGAGGGTAAAAAATGAAACAAATATTCACTTTATCCTCATAAGCTCCCTGGAAACACAAATGACGACATGACCAATTGTCGCGACAGCAGATGCTTCTAATATCTGATCTGATGCCGCCATTGTTGCATTAAATATTAAATTCCAAACGATTCATTATCGACATCGCGTGGCGCTTCCACCTCAATTCAAATGTAGCAATAATAAATTGAATCGAATCCACCAAAAAGCAAAGATGACTTGCGTTTGAGTTGCGCCGAAATGACGTATGATTATAGTCTTCGGTTTCAAAGAGATACTGTACAGAGGGGTTTTAGGGACAAAACTTCAACGGACTTCTCGATGAGACATAACAAAAGTTTTCAGGTGCTTCCACCATATTAGAGAGTTGCTATATAACATCCAACAGAATATATTTTTATGTATGTACATTATACCTATATAGACAGTACAAAGACTATTTACATAGATCGACACTATATGTATCGCCGAAAAAGAGAACAGAAAAGGCTACATCAAATACGAGGAAACAAAAGTATTTTAAGCGTCCCGTCATGCTCCACCTCGTCCGTTCCAACCCTATATGTATTATGTCTTTAGTCTTTGACTCACGTTTCTATCTGGGAGCATGCTGGCGCTGGCGATGCTTTCGTATTATGGATGGCGGTATACGATACACTCTACCTTTCTTGTATCATCTGGTTCAACCGTCGTCGTCGTGAATAATTTATAAAGGCGGAGCACACAAGTACGAGTTCCCCCATTAGTTTTTTTTCTTGAATTTCTTCCAGCTCTTCAGCAAGCATGGATGGGCTTTTGTTGTGTTTTGGGTTGAGTTACACTTCTTCTTCTTCTCCACATATACCTACTTCTTGGACTCTTATTGTTGTTGTTATTGTCGTCGTCGTTCGTGCCGCTCCCTTAGTCATATGTATATATATGTATGTACATATATTTAACTCCAATGGCAATGTCTTTCTGTCGATGAAATACCCTCGTGCTTATACTATGCTTTCAAAGAAGTCGACCGAAAACAGCAGTAACTTTTCCCTGTCTGTAACTTGAGGAGCAAAGCAGGAGCATAAACTGTATGTATATGTTGTAGCATTCGCGGCATATCGTGTTCCTTTGTATCGGTATAAGATAAAAGCTGAACTTGCGCAGACCCGCCCTTCCGGAAAGATTTCATTTTCATTTTGTTACTTTTTGTTTATAGCCTTTATCGAACCACATAGGACTCGGCTCGAGGACACAGACATAACATGGAAATATGCTATAGGTGCAATGGAGTCGGGTATACCATTCCTTCTATTCTTTTAAACTTTTAAGGTATTGTATGGCATGACGTGAGGCGAGGACATCAGAGAAGAATGTTTTTTTCCTTTTTGTTCTGATTTTGTTCGCATCTTTTGTCGGGAGCTTCTGTTGCTTCTCAAGTTTTTGGATTAAATATTCGATTTGCTGTATTTAAATTTTAAAGGGATATTTTTGAATCAAAATAAAATAGGTTTTTTTTGCGGAAGTCCTAAGTTGGGGAGTATTGGGTATTTGAATTTTTTTCCTGAAAGGATTTAGATAACATGGAACTTGAAGTACCTAACTCAAATTCTGCATGTGGATGACTGTTGTTGAACTGTCCTTTTATAATAAAAAAAAAATAAATAAATAACAGGCGCGACGATCCAACATTGGACTAAGGCCGCAGGATGTGTTAGTGACATCCTATTTCCAAGATCTTATCTGCTTTTTGTTGAGGTAATGAGATCAGCATCACGCTCAGCAGTGTTATTTATCCCCATAAATGGGTACTCGTTTAACATCTGAGTGAGATCATAGTCCGTCACAAGCTCGTGAGTTCGAAAACACCATGAACCACGGTGAGATTCGAACTCATGACCCTGTGCACCGAAGGTGTGCGCACTAACCGCTAGACCAGCCAGACTACGAACTGTCCTTTTGGTTAATCTAAAATTTGTATGCATAGAAAATAAAAATAGAACCCTTAAAACCCCAATCTCCATTGTAAAAGTAATATCGGTCAATCTTTGGTATCAGTTATGTCTTCTGTCAAAAGAATCACCTTCGACCGGGACATATCTCATTCAGCATATCTAATACCTACAAATCAAAATTTGTCCAATAAAAACGAAACCCCAACATGTGAACGAAATATGCATACAAATATATAATATTATAATCTAAAAAATATGTAGGTACATACATACTTATCATAAAAAATTGATACAATTTACATATGTATTTGTATACATAAATGTTTTTGCCTTTTTTTAGATTCGTCTAAAATATGCACATAGATATTTAGCTGAGCTCGAAAATAAAATAAGAACACGATAAGAAAAACAAAAATTTGCAATAAATTACCCAAATATATATACAACATATTAATTTATACCTTGAAAAAAATATAAAAACGAAAAAAAATATATATTTTACCGACTAGTTCGAGACGAATAAAAATTTGTTATAGCAAATTTTATCAGTAACAGGTTTTGCATTAGTAATCTGTCATTTTTTTATGGTTATTCATATCTTTTATTTTGTGAATTTGTTCGTTAACGATTTATTCACGTCACCTTAAATAATTATCATGACAAGATACAATGCTATAAAATTGAATTTTAAGGTGTAAACGACACTTGATTTATCATCATTATTTCTTGGTAGGTACATATTTAGATATTTAAAATTTTGCTTGAATCCGTATTTGAGGAGCATTTTTTATAGTTGTTATCTGAGTTTTTAAGAAGTTTGCATAATATGTTTTTCATGTATATGCATGTACAAATTTTTCTTGGATAAAGCTACTTTTGGAGTGGAATATCTATGGCCTAATACGTGCCCTCCCTTACTGGAGTATAAAACCATAACACACAAGACACACAAGACCTTTCTTGAAACTGAATTTAAGTCAAAACAAGTAAAAATTTTATTGAAACGGAAATTCCTATAACCTTAATAACGATTTTCTGATTGTTTTATATCAGTTTATTGAATTTTTAGCTAACCACATTCTGATAAGATTTTACAATTTGCTAATAAATTAAAGACAGGTATTTCCAATCAAATATACAAAAAGTATGGTCTGTAATGTATAACGTATATCATCTCTCTGAAAAGGATGAGATCGTAAAATTTTTTACGATCCATTGTGCGGTTAGGCCACTACACTTTTATATACTCGTTCTCGTCTTTTTCATAATATGTAGCTTAAGACGACCGACCACGCAGCATGAGACTGCGATTGGTACGAGTATAAATGCTTTTTAGGGAGGATCAGGTTTCTTCCTTTCAATTTTAAGTGAAATTAGGCGAAACGCGCGATTGAATAGCGCTTCTGAGTTACACGTTCGTTTTGGATGATCAATAAATTGGAGGTTGCTGCGCGTTGCGATTGTTGTGAGTGTATGGTGTGCACGTCCAGCACGAGTCAAAAATGGCTACTGGAACGGTTATGATTTTTTCTTTGAATAATATGATTGTTTCATTTTAATAATTTTGTATTAAGATAATTTTGTCCAATATGGTTAGAAGAGCTGTTTTTGTTGTTATTATAGCTGCGTCGAATTACTAAGTTGTTTTAACTTCTTGCAGGGTAGGACATATCTTACACTTGAGTAAGGAAAAGCTTGAATAAACCTTTTTCAAGATGGGAACAAAAACACTCTATATGGCCTGCTAGCAACCAACAATATGACCTTTCAAGAAACAAATTGGACATAACTCGAAATTTTTTTCCAGAAGAAGAGAACGATCCGGAACAGTGGCGCAACTACAGGAGGGGCTCCCAGACACAGAAATTACAAAATGAAATTTGAAGAAACGCATTTGGTTGCAGATTTTCCAGATATGAATTTTCGATCTTGGAGTATAGCACACCATGAGAATATAAGACTTTAGAAACGTTTGTAACTTTCATATGGAAAAATTTTCAATTTCCTATCTTGGCTAGTTTTTGCATAAAACAACCTACTCTTTGAGAAGAATGATGTCGCAGAATATAGCAGTAGGTAGTCTAAGAAATATACGATATTTGATTGTTAAAAGTTATTATGTATCTCTCAATTTTGACAGGATTGCTGGGGAGACAGTACCCTGAAAAAAAAAGTCCCGACCGATAAGAGGTCCATAATTTAGGAGAAAACGGGTAATTTTTCTGTTTCTGGTGAATTATTTCAAAGACGGTAAAAGAAACAGAAAAATTGTATAATAACAAAATAAATTACAAAAAGCTTTCTTTGCATTAATCATGAATGTTAACATCAGGCCTTTCCTTGAAAAATTCTGCGCTAGACTAAAATATGAATTAAAATTAAGATTTATCTTCATTTTTGACAGTTTTCAAAAGGGTCAAAACTCTCGAAAAAATGTAAATTAAGTAATGAAATTCTGTGTGAGTTAAGCTGTAGATAATATTTGTCAAAAATTTAATCAATCAAATAACCGCCACTCTCCGCCTCATAAATAAATAACAGGCGCGACAATCCAGCATTGGACTAAGGCCGCAGGATGTGTTAGTGACATCCTATTTCCAAGAACTTCTCTGCTTTTGTTGAGGTAATGAGATCAGCATCACGCTCAGCAGTGTTATTTATCCCCATAAATGGGTACTCGTTTAACATCTGAGTGAGATCATAGTCCGTCACAAGCTCGTGAGTTCGAAAAACACCATGATCCACGGTGAGATTCGAAATCATGACCCTGTGCACCGAAGGTGCGCGCACTAACCGCTACACCAGCGAGACTACTCCGCCTCATAGTTCTCCCGAATTAAGAGTAGGAGGCTAATTTTTGATTTATTTCACACCATGAAAATCAGTCGGATTTAAATTAAGGGTACTTCCCATAAAAAGTGACAAAGTAATTTTAGCTAAAAACGGTCGTATGTATGTCGTATGTAACTATTTATTTTTCCTTAACATAGGTACATATTTGATATTGTTCAATATCCTCAAAATATGTTTTTGTATACAAAAGACATTGATTAATTGTTTTAGGAAATAGTTAAACACGCGCCGAAAAATGGTAGAATTTACGATTACCTTCGAAATTTGAAAATGCGATTATTTCGAAACCGCGTGTTTTGTCATTTATCACAGTTGTATTCTCATGCTGTGATGGTCTGGCCAACATCCCAGCCAGAATTTTAGAAACATCTATGTGCAACAAAGAGTGATAACAATTTTGACTATGACTTAAAACAACCGCATAGCATTATTACCGGGAAATAGCAACATCACCCAACTGGCGGAGGCAAATTCCCAATCTTGTGAACGATCCATCTTGAAAAGTCACTAAATTGCAATCGCTTTCTCTTTTCATAGTATAATCAATTATATTATAGATCCCTTTTTCTATATCTCAATATAAACCGTGAGTGCTGTGAAACGGAAAAAACTCGATTCGCCAGTGGGCGATGATTCCGATAGTGAAGTGCGGGCAAAACTCAGTTGCCCAAAAAAGACAACACGATATGACTTCGCGTAGCACAAACCGTTTTGCCGTCCTAAGTGACATTGATGATGACAATAATCCCGAAAAAAATGATCAAAGTGAATCTAAAGCACCAAAAATATCTCCTGTGGTAGTAATAAATCATACTAAAAGTTGCGTGAGTGAGCTCCTGGCTAAAAACAATATTAAGACTTATACCATCAAATTAATTTCAATCGGAATAAAAGTTTTCTTTGAATGCCAAAATGATAAGAACAAGTTCAAAGACGTTCTCTAGGCTGAGAATTGCGAGTTTTACACTCACCCTTCCAAAACGGAATTGCCGACGAAAATTGTTCTGGCAGGTCTACCTAAAATGGACATCATGGAGGTTTACGATGAACTGAAATCGAAAAACATAATCTGCGACGACATCAAAATTATTTATCACCAGCAACACAAATTCGAAGAGCATACATCCTATTTATTATATTTCAATCGATCAAGGGCGATAAAACTACAAAATCTACGACAGATTAAATCATTATTCCATGTGTTAATCCGATTTGATTATTATAGGAATACCCGAAAAACAGTCACGCAATGTAGCAAGTGCCAAATGTATGGTCATGGACAGGCTAACTTCTATCGCATCATGAAATGCAAAAATTGTGCCGGTAATCATGCAACCATAGATTGTAAAGATGCCGACAAACTTAAGTGCATAAACTGTCTTGGCAATCATGCAGCATCGGATGCAAACTGCCCAAAAAGAACCGAATACCTAGAAATCAAACGTCGACTAGCCGAGAAATGGAATCGTCGTAACAGCAATATTGCTAGAGACAGGTTCGCACAGCATAAACCTGCTCCCGAATTCAATGTACGCAACTTTCCAGCTATATCGGCATGATCTCTTCTCACCAGCTGAACTACTGAGCTTAACACGGGAGCTAATTGCAAGATTGAAAGAATGTCGATCTAAAGATGATCAGCTGAATGCAGTAGCAGAAATAGCAGTTAAGTATATCTATGGCTGATTTACAATCTTTAAAAATATGTACTTGGAACGCGGGTAGCCTAGTAAATAAGTACATTGAATTAAATAATTTCATATATTCGAATGATTTAGATATAATATTAATTACCGAGACATGGTTTAAGCCAACTCATAAATATTTTTGCCCAAACTATTGTGTGTATAGATACGACCGGTTAGAAAACAGAGGTGGAGGTGTTGCAATAATTGTTAAAAATAATATCGAGCATGAACTTGTAAACCAAATAATTACAAAATCTATCGAAAACATTGCTATTGACGTCAAACTTAGAGACTATCCTAATTTAAAAATTATTGTAGCATATTTTAAGGGGGGAAATTCAAACCCGGAAAAACACTTGAATTACAGAAATGATATAATCAAACTGGCGACTTAAATTCCAGGCACACCATGTGGGGATGTACGAGGCACAATGTTTGGGGAAATACCCTGCACTCACTCCATTGTGTTAAAAATTTTACAATATTGTATCCGCCGACCCCAACTTTTTACCCGTCTAACAACAGACTTCGTCCATCAACAATCGATTTAGTAATCACAAATTCACCACTACTCCTGTCTCCCCCTTCAGCGAAACATTTACTAACTGAAGGCCACTTACCCGTCTTTTTCGCCATCAATACTTCAATTATCAAACGCCAGATCAGTACCCCCAACTTTAGTCGTGCCAACTGGCCCCTTTTTGGTCAAGTAATGAATGACAAAATTAACCTTTCTGGAATTTCCCTTAGTACAATTTGTACCCCCAATGATGTAGATAATACTCTACAACATTTTCTCGCAAATATTAACGAAACTCTCGACATTCAAAAACATTGCAGTACCGAAGACATGTCCCAAAACCTCATTCGAATCACTCCCGCCTTACATTATGCGATTAATTAAAGAAAAGAACAATGCTAGAAGGATGTGGCAACGAATCCGCGATGACATGACCAAATCTGTATACTCTCTGTGCTAAGGTGAGCTCGAAAATCAAAGAGTATAGAAACATAAGCTGGAATTACAAACTCCAATCCCTTCATAAAGCATCAAAACCCTTTTGGAATATTGCTAAAACTTTGAGAAAGCGATATAATATAATACCACCATTACGAAACAGTGGCAGAATAATTGTTGACCCAAAAGACAAAGCCGAGATGCTTGGAAAGCAGTTTTGCTCACACCATGTACTCCCGCCCTGCACCACACAAAATGAAATCGAAGGAATAGTTCAAACTAGCGTAGAATCAGTCGCGAATGCACATGCAATTCCTAAAATATTTTTTCGGCCTAAAGACCTAAAGAGAATAATCCAACGATTAAAGTCCAAAAAGGCAGCAGGCGAAGATAAAATCAAGCCAATTACAATTAAAAATCTTCCCCGGAAGTCTTTAGTGTTTCTGACTCATATCTATAACGCTTGCATGAGCCATGAGCATGTCATATTTTCCTAATACATGGAAAACTGCTTTAGTCGTACCCATACTTAAGGCTAACAAAAGCCATGATGATCCCGCCAGTTATAGGCCAATTAGTCTTTTAAGCGGACTATCAAAAATCTTCGAGAAGCTCATTCATGGCTTATTGAGCAAATATACAGATGAGAAAAATATCATTCCTAATCACCAGTGCGGCTTTCGCCCTGGGTTCAGTACTGACCACCAGCTAAAAAGAATAACTTGTGACATCAAGAGAGGTTTTTCAAATCAGCTTTCAACTGGTGCTATCTTTCTCGACATCGAAAAAGCGTTTGACAAGGTTTGGCATGATGGACTCGTACATAAATTATTAGTGCTTAACTACCCAATAGAAATAGTTAAAATAATCCAAAGTTTTCTTAAAGACCGTAAATTTCGAGTTCTCGTCAATTCAAACCTATCTGGCCTCTTCTTTATACCAGCAGGAGTACCACAAGGCTCGGTCTTAAGTCCGATCCTTTACAACATTTACACTAGCGATATACCTCATCTCGAAACTTGTAATCTGGCACAATTCGCTGATGACACGGCTATTTATTTTTCTCATGTTAACCCACAGACCATATTACAGCATCTGGAGGAAGGTTTCGATATATTATATGATTACTACAAGCTTTGGAAAGTTAAATTTAATATCAGCAAAACCCAGGCAATATTTTTTACAAGACGAAGAGCTGAACAATTCCTACCCGAAAGACAACTTAAACTTAAAAACACAACTGTTAAATGGCGGATATCTGTAAAATATCTAGGGATTATACTCGATAAAAAACTTACTCTAAAACACACACATTCACGAACGAATAAAAAGAAACAATACATTTATACAGTCGCTTTATCCCTTAATAAACCGATCATCCTTACTGAATTTGGAAAACAAATTATTGTCATACAAAGCAATTTTCCAGCCTAGTCTGCTATATGCTTCCCCAGTTCTTATAACAGCGGCTCCAACTAACTTAGGGACACTCCAAACGGCTCAAAATAAAGTCCTCAAAATTATGCTAAATCTTCCCCGATGGCATTCAACGGCACACCTTCATAGAATTACAAGGATAGAGTATATCCACAACAAATGCTCCAAAAAAAGAGACAATTTTGCAAATTCATGCTCCTTATTAAGCAATCCCCTCTATAACATGCTATATGACTGATCTTAATAATAAGCATTACCTTACCATTACGTTATTTTTTTAAGTTAATTTATAAGCGTTATAGTACATAAGTTTTATTTAATCATCAACGAGGTTTTGTATTTTTTCCTCTTCTATCTATTCTAGAGAAATAAAAATCTTAAGACTTATCCTTATTTTCAAGAGTTGCCTAGGCCATAGTAGTCTGATCTCCAAACTAGCTTTTTAAGAATCTCAGCGTACATTGTTATTTTTATAAAGTATGAGAAATAAAATTAAATTGAATTGAAATAGGTGTAGTTCTATAGAACTATACACTGAAAAAAATTATCCTTCCTAGTATCCACGAATCGCATTCGTTGGCCTATTTTCATTGCCATAACGTTATTATTCGTTATGATAAAGTAGACGTTCATAAAGGTTTACGTCACGTTTTTGATTCGTTAATATTTTTCTTCGTCAATATCACGAATATTTACATTGACATGAAGAAAATATTTGTTCACTAAGTTAATAAAAACTTCTTTCTTAAAATTAATGATTATTTTCCTTGTTGTGAATTTAACGTGGAATTTCGTTAAAATTAAGGAACATGTTGAAGAATATTTACGTTACATTCAGGAAGTTTTCCTGGTTCAACGATACGTATATTAATGAATATCGCGGAAAAAATACATTTATTGAACACTTTTGTTGCGATAATTTTACCGTTTCTTATAAAGAATGTGCCATGGTTGGTTCCCCACCGTTCCACTCGCTAACCACTCGGCAAACCTCAGATATATAGTCAACATTGCTTGTGAACACTACAAATGGTGAGTTGTTTCTCTAATAATGCATATAACAATTCTTTGTCGAAGCTTCTGCAAGGAACCTTTTATGTCAATCAGTTGACGTCGATTAAATCCACATATTCTTCAATGAAGCTCAGCTAGTTTCTGCGCAGAGATAATCTCAGTTGGTTCAGAATTGAACAATTAGTGGAGAAATGTAGGTTTCATGCAAGATTTTAAACAATTCTGTTGAAGAAACTTGGTATTCTGGAGCACTTCCTAAGTCTTCTGTTCTTTAATTTTCAGACAGAAAAAAGTTATGTGGCTTCCACTATTATTGTCACTGTCATTACTCTTAGTCTAATCAGGAGCATATTTGTTGATAAATGTACAAATTTGATATTAATACTTTTTATATACATGTACCTATTATACTGTCTCGGCTTTTATATAAGTGCTAAAATAAAAGGAACTAGACAATAAAATAAATTAATAGTAATTTACCACCTGATTGGTTTTTCATTATCTACTTCATATACTGAATACTCGTAAAATAATGAACATAGAAACATTGAACTGATTCATTAAAACAATGTACATAAATTATACATACATAAGATCTACGTATAATTTTTTTTTTCGAAAACGTTTATTAGAATTATAAACCTGTACAGTCTTTTAACGAACGAGTACATTGCTATCGCTATCGCTTTAAGTGTATCTTAAAAACCTCAATAACGTATGTCTGGTTGGTGTAGGTAGGTAGTGCGCACGTCTTCAAATCATTGGGTCCCGGGATCGAATCCCACTGTAGGTGGGTAGGTAATTTATGATGCTTTTCAGAGCAGAGGTAAAATAAATGTCGTCAACACATATAGAGCTAGGTTTTCAATACTGGACTTTCTTTTAATAAGAAAAAAAGATTGACAAACTTGGTCATTAAATCAATGAACAAGTTGTGATAAAAGTACCTTAATTTATTAAACAATATACATTCTCTCAACGAATTCATTAATGCTAAATTCAATTCATATTTTCTATGTACATCAATACTTAGCAGCAATGAACATAATAAAAAAATTAAAATAATGAATGTTTCATTGTATTTTACGTCCTTTTTTCGTTCAGTGGAGTGTAATGTTCTTCAATTTAAAGAAAACAAATCGTCAATCATACAATTTTTTTTTAACGCAATACCAACGAAAGTTTTCATCTGGAGTAAGAAATGTTGTCGTACTAGAAATTTAACGAAACTAATTTCATCGGCGTTACGAACTGTACTGTTTTGGTGGTTTTTTAATGCAGTTTTTCGTTAAATTGAAGTTGTTTCATGCCATATAGGTACGACGTCTTTTGCTTCAGTGTACTTTAGTATAAAATAATTTAATCCTTATCTTGGATAGCTCTGTGATAAAAACTTGGCGAAGGAGCCTTAGAGACACCTCATTTTGGTCTTTTTTTCGAGTTATAAAGCACGCTCTGTTGGCTTATTAACTAAATGGGTACACCAATACGACCAGCCAGATAGTCCGGCCATGGTTCCCATTTCCAAAAGTCAAAATAAAATATATTTGCCCACAATGGTTCTCCAGACGAAGTCGGATAATAGTTTGTTCTCATTAATACCATCTCTTATGTCAGCCCATGACTTCATGAACCAAATTTGGATCATACCGTGTGCCCCCGTCGATGATTTTCTAAATACGCCATTGGGTGGCTAAATCAATGTTGATCAATATGTTACATATCTTAAATAATTCAATTATTATTTTGATATGTCTCATAGTCTAAACTCAAATCCAAGACACATCCTGTATCTCAAATGAAAAAGCTTTAAACTTCATAAGAGGGCACGAAACCAAATACATATTTATTTCAATATGTCACCGGACAATTTAGAATTCTCAAAACAATATTTACGAGGCGCAGTCATTTATCATACAATATATTGATGTTGTCAAAAAGTTTCACAAAATTTCAAAACATGTTATGTATTAGTTGTGTGGGGATATATAAAGGATATTTATTCCCCTACCCAACTGGCGATTAAATATGTCAAAGTAGAATTGGACGATTTTTATATGTAATTAATTGATGAAATAAATGTGTCAAGTGGCATAATTGACATCCGCATGGTTTGATATTTATATATTACCCAACATTATCTATAATGCACAAAATAGATTTTTTTTTGTCAGGGTTGCGCATCACATATGGATGTGCCTCCCATCCACAAGTGACCATAAATAATCATAGCAACTGTTGCATCTATAATCTTGTTTCTCGTGAGTCCTTAGCTCTTCGAATTTCCTGTTGTGTAAAACTGTAGTTTGCATTATAGTGCAGTCATATTAGCATTTCAAATAGAAAAAAAATAGAGTAAGGCTAATTCTTGTGGTTTTTGAATCAGTGGGCTCCCAGGAATCTAAAACTCATTTTGCTAAAAAAAAATTTGATCGGAAAGGTCCCAAAAAGGACAAAAAAAGGATACTCTTTAATCCTTGACCGGAGGTCAGCATGTAGGGTATCAGATCAAAGGGGACGTCGAGTACATTACATATCCGGTGTTTGTTTCCTGTTTCAAGGACCCTCAACGGAATAAATCGAGATTAAATGTATTATTGTGTTTTCCGTGTATCTTTCCAAAGCCATAACTACGAAAATAATTCAAGTTGTCACTACGTTTCTCACTTTTCCGAATTTATAATAGCTAAAGATTCTATCATTAAACTTGCTAAGAAAAAAATTATCGGAAAGCTCTCAAAAAGGACATAAAAGGACACTAATTACAAACCTTGATCGAACGTGGGCATGCGGGGTGTCATATCAAAGAAGACGTCGAGTACATTCCATATCCGGTATTTATTACTTGTTTCAAGGACCCTCACAGGAGAAAATTGGGACCCAATGGAAAATTTTCGTGTTTCTCGTATATGTATCTTTCCAAAGCCTTAATTTTTCGTTTGAGCCCGAATTATTCCATTTAGTGTCCTTGAAATAGGAAACAAATACCGGATATGCAATGCACTCGACGTCCTCTTTGATATGACACCCCGCATGCTCACGTTCGATCAAGGTTTGTAATTAGTGTCCTTTAATGTCCTTTTTCAGAGCTTTCCGATAATTTTTTTCTTAGCAAATTTAATGATAGAATCTTTAGCTATTATAAATTCGGAAAAGTGAGAAACGTAGTGACAACTTGAATTATTTTCGTAGTTATGGCTTTGGAAAGATACACGGAAAACACAATAATTTTACATTTAATCTCGATTTATTCCGTTGAGGGTCCTTGAAACAGGAAACAAACACCGGATATGTAATGTACTCGACGTCCCCTTTGATCTGATATCCCACATGCTGACCTCCGTTCAAGGATTAAAGAGTATCCTTTTTTGTCCTTTTTGGGACCTTTCCGATCAAAATTTTTTTTTAGCAAAATGAGTTTTAGATTCCTGGGAGCTCGTTGATTCAAAAACCACAAAAAACTCAAACAAAAAAACACAAACTCTATTTTTTCTATTTGGAGGCCTGAAATGGGATATTTTGACTGCACTAAATATGAAACAAGGTTTCAGCTAGTACGGGAAGATTTACATACAACGTACCAACTGTAGCTATATAACTATTTTAGAAAAGATAATTTTTAAAACTATATTTTTGATTTGGGGAGTAAATAAAATTTCTTAATAAATTACGCTTTTGCTATTGAAAATGTATTTTGTTTATTTTATCTTAATTTGAAACACGCTCAAACATAACTCTACACATTACAGGAGAATACAAATTAGTGTTCGTTTATGCTATATGCTAATTCTGAAATCACATTTTCACAAAATATACAACAGAAACAAGTTTTTATATTATTATGTTTGTAATGAAAAAAATCATAGTCCAGCCTCTAATCAGTTGGAAATTATGAATTTATCTCATTTTCGCGAGAGAATTTTTATAATAAAAAAAACTACGAATGAAAACTAAATCAAATGATCTTCGAATTATGTATTGGTATGAGTATAAATATCTATAAACTTCCCACACATTTGTCGTTTTTTTTCCTTGTAAATACCAGTACAGATAACTTTTGAAAACATCGGATTGAAAACTAATATTGATCTATTCAGAACCCGATTGAAAAAGTCCAGACAATTTATACAAAAGATGAATTGGCAAGGTTTTTACCACACTAACATCGAATACGAATTCTTATTTGTATGCATGCACAAGTATAATATCACTATGCCCAAAGGAGGAATAACCGACAAAAGGATGAGAAAAATAAAAAAAAACTTGAAACATGTTATGTTGATAATTTGAATTGTGCAAATTAAGTAGCCGGCAAATGTATATAAAGTGGCAAATTTGCCAATTAACTGACCAATGTGGAGGAGAAATGTTATAGTCAGGCAACGAACGTATAGTAGTAAATATATCATATACACTGCGCGACAAATGCTTAGGTTCATGGATATTTTGCTTTAAAATGATATAATTTCTATGTACTCTGATCGGAAATAATTTTTAAATAATGCTCTCTCAATTAACGGCTATTTTAGTAAATATTGCAATTCTATCGAGCAACTCGCATAGCTAACGGAATTTTTTAAAACGAAAATCGCAATTTCCACTGCGACAATTGTATAGGTTCACTTACTTTAAAGAGTTATCTCGTCGCACAGTGCGTCGTTCCATAGGCAAAAATAAAAAAATTGACTATTTTTCCCCGGAATCAAAGTTAGCCAATATCAAAGAGAACATGTTGGAGTATCCGAATATGTAAAAAAAAATTTATTTTTTCGTTTTTTTAGTAATTTTATGGACTAAAGTTGAAAAATATAAAAAATTCAAAAAAAAGGTTGTACTTTAACTTCGATTTCCGATCTTTTCGCAAGTTTTTGGCAACCATAATGATATTTTTTAGAATAAGTATGTTCCACTAAAACTCTTCAGATAATTTTTTTTTCTAAAAATCTTTTAATTAAATAAAAAATGTAAAAAAATCATTAAAATATGAAAAAAAAACTTTAAATTGAGATTAAAAAAAAACGTCACAAAACGTTTTGGGTGGTTGATATTTTCCGAAAGATACAAGTGTCTACTTTAATTTAAACTAGTATTCGTTTGCCTTTTTTTGCCTTTTTTTACACAATTGGCATTTTTACTGAACTAGTTCCTTGAAAAATGGCAACTGGGCTATTTCTAAAGTCACTTAAAGTGATAAGTTTACCATAATATTAAGCTTTTACACACCTTTGCGATAGAGGAGATAATAAATTTCAAGCACGAACAAAAAAAAAATATTATAAATAATTTTATTTAATTAATTAAATCAAAAATTCAGTTAATTGAAAAATATCTAAAAAATATAAATATAAATACATAATGCATATGGTTTTCTATGGAATTTGATTTCTAAAGTCCAGTGTAAACCATATCATGTAAAAAATATTTATAATAATATAATAATAAATTGTTTCAAGAAAATTGGTTAACCGGTTACCAAGTTACGAATTTTTATATTATAGCCTATCTTTATACCATTTATCTTCCTCACATTTTTATCAATATCTCGAAAATCCATCATTTATTCATCTTGAATTTTATACAGAATTGAGAACCTAACTAGCTAAACACATCCACCAAATTTCATAAAAATCGGTAAACGCGTTCTCAAGATATTGATATTTGACCACCCACTCCATACATTCGACGCACTGTGCGTCGTGGTGAGAAGTGTTTGTGGAAATATTTTTTTCGCGTTGTACTCTGTGAGTCATATAGTGGATAATGTCAAAATGCTTTTTTCTGTCAAGGAAAAGGCGACAATTTCCATACTAAAGCAAAAAGAATATTCAAATCGACAAATCGCAAAACGGATTCAGCGGAGCAGGCACGTAGCCAGGGGAGGGGTCCAGGGGGTCCGGACCCCTCCCGAAATGTTTGCAGAAATAATCGGAGTCAGCGTTTTGATAACATAATTTGGAAAAAAAAACTGACTTCTTCTTAGCTCCGCTATTTTTTCAGACATCATTACTCATTCACCTAAATAGCAGACATTGTTAGCTGAAGGTGCCGCTAGGAGTAATGCGGCTGAACACTACTAATTATGTGTAGCAAATTACTATTCGCATTCGGTACAGAATTCTCGTTATTATTTATCCTAATTTTCCTAAGAGTTTGGTGTTTTGAACTTTCCGCTGCTGAGGTCCTAAATCTTGCTAAGAAATAATTTCAGAACGCGATGAACAATAGTTTAGCCTGAGCATTGCTAGAAAATCCAGAATGCAACATAGTCGAGATTTCCAGCTTACACCTATGGCTAAATTAATATATGTATTAGTCATTTGAAAATGGGAAAATGTGCATGGAATAGGGTGGCCAGACATCTCTCTTTAGGTGGATATGACCTGCTTTTACTCTCTGTGCTCCCCATTCCAGCCCAAATGTCACGAACTTAAGTTCGAATCCCAGATTTCTTCCCACGATTCCCTAATAAAAAAAAACAACCACCGATAGAAAAACATCCATTCCAAATTCAGTAATCTTAAACTATATAAGTTTCACGGTGGTGTATTATGGATCAATCGACAAACTATATGCTCTTGGAAAGTATCAAGGCCTTAAATGCGAGCCAAATACAACTTTATACCACATTAGTGTCAGGGAAACTCGGCATTTAAATCATGCTGATGACCAACATTGTGAAACATGCAGCCACAATCAATAAATTGCCCTATTATTAGTTGGAGACAGTGGCGCAACAACGGGAGGGGTAGACCGAGAAATTGTGAAAGGAAAATATGAAAATAAGAACTACACAAGTTTGAGTTTTTAATTAATTTTTTTTAATTTTAGAATCTTTGCTATTAAATACTGTACCGTTCTAGCAAAAGAACTCTAGTAACACGTATTTTACAAAATCACACTGTTCATTTCGAAAAGGACTTCCCCTTAATTTCTTTCGGGGCACATGGAATCTTGTAGTAATTGGTGTACTACCCTGTTAAAATTAATCTAATACCACAGACCATAATTTAAATTTTAAGGTTAAAATCGTTTTCATCAACTTTATAGAAAACAAAAAAATAGTACGGGGGGCAATATTTGGACCCCTCCCGAAACAAAATCCTGGCTACGTCCCTGCAGCGGAGCTCGAACGTTGTTAACAATTGTATACGAGATAGTGAAAATTATGGCCGACGATACGCAAGCGGCAGAAAAAAGCGATTTCCGGTGCATCAAGACGACGGCGACGTCTCTTAAGAGAAGCCTCGAATTCGCTCCTTACTGCGCATAAGCTTGGGGAGATTTTGGTGTCATCAGCAAGTGTAAGGACCATCCAACGAGTTCTTCAAATTCAAATTTATTTGCAAATTCATCTTATATCTAATACAATATTCATATAATTTGTGTTGTGTTTTGCGTCTCTCCTCAAGAGCTATACTTGTGCGAGGAGAGAATTAATAAAGTGGTTACAATAGCTAGGTGATAGGTTTACTTATAATAATCATCACATAATTTCATAATAATAAATAGTTCCAGATATTTATTCTAATTAATCATTTCATAGCAATGCAAAAATTCTGTAAAAAATATTAATATTTAAACTAAGAAGCCAAAATTTTACGTGTAATTTAAAGAGATGAGTTACATGAACAATAGATCTGATATTAAGCGGGAGAAGATTAAATATATACGGTCCGGTGAAAAGACGATATCTCTGGGATATGTTTTTTTTAATATTAGGAACAATAAGTCTCCAGTTATTATATATATATATATCACCTCATACACTAAAGATCTACGAGCGAGTTGTCTGCAACCGATTGAGAAAGATTGTGCGGTTGAATGACAATCAATGCGGCTTTGTTGAAGGTCGATCTACAGTCGATGCGATTCAGTGCATTCGTATTGCGATGGAAAAGTATAGAGCAGCACGAAAGGACTTGTACTTTGTGTTCATCGATTTGGAGAAGGCATTCGATAGAGTACCTCGTGATCTGATATGGTTGGCCTTGAGAGCACTTAATGTCCCCGAGGCATACGTCAGGATGATACGAGACATGTATGATGGAGCTACGACTAAGGTTAGATGCACAGCCGGTGAATCAGAAGAATTTCCGGTGAATGTCGGAGTACACCAGGGCAGTGTATTGAGTCCGTTGCTCTTCAACATCATCATGTGCTACTTATTAACACGTGTCTCCGACGGCCTAGAAATATCTCTTCTTTTTGCTGATGATATAGTCCTCAGTAGCCCAAACATCGTTGCCTTGCAAGCTGCGCTTACAAAATGGTGTGACATTCTGGAGGAGCATGGACTGAGGGTAAGTATAACAAAGACTGAGTTCTTATGCTGCCAATTCTCAGACCCAAATGCACCGATACCAGAAATGTACGTCAAAGGAGAGCAGCTTAAGTCTTGTACCAAGTTCAAGTACCTTGGCTCGATGGTGAACAGCGGAGCTACATGCGATGATGACATCAAACATCGCACAAAGGTTGGGTGGATGAGGTGGCGAGAAAACTCTGGAGTTTTCTGCGATAAGAAAATGCCACTGAAGCTAAAGGGCAAGTTGTACAAAACGGTTGTACGTCCCGCACTCATGTATGGATCAGAATGCTGGACCATGTATGAAGGTTACGCGAAAGAAATGACAGCGACTGAAATGAAAATGTTACGCATGTCAGTTGGTGTAACCAAAAGGGACCACATCAAGAGTAGCTACATCCGAGGCAGCTTGTCCATAGACCAACCAATCACCGAAAAGCTCGAAGACCGACGAATGGATTGGTATTGCCATGTTCAAAGGCGTCCGCCTGAGAACCCCGCAAAGAGAGCGATATCAATGGAAGTTCCACTTGATGGACCCAAGGCCAGAGGCAGACCGAAGAACACGTGGATGTGTCAAATGAAAAAGCAACAACAACGCATTGGTCTCGGCGATGACACGATCCAAGATAGAGCTGCCTGTAGAAATATGCTGAGAAATTATCGCCAAAACGGGCGATGTGCCTACACCGCAGGTCGAGCAACGCGGAACCATGGAGCGGTATAAAGAACGAGGCAAGGAATAAGAAGAAGAAGTCTCCAGTTATTATGACGCGTATTAGCAGTGTGAGAAATAAAACTTGGGGTTCGGTTTTTTGATAAGTAACATAGAGCGCTTTTTACATATAGTTGTTTTAAGTGAAGGACATTGAGCGTCGCGAATAGATCAATGGAAGGAAATCTGTACGGTAGATTAAACGCAGTTTTAAGCATAATTTTTTGTGATGTGATCAACGTCCTCAGGTGACTGTCATATGCACCTCCCCATACGGAAATCCCATTAGATCTTCTTCTGGTTTGAAACGTTTATGGTTAAAGAAAAAGCAGCCTTAACCCCGCAACATCGCCTACAGCGCCTGGAATTCGCCTCAAGATTCATGAACTAGATAGACATCACAATGGAGGCAGGTAATATGTACGGATGAAAAACGGTTTTGTGTAGACGATCCAATATTATCATGATAATAGGAAGGAACCTATGTACCTGTCACACCATCACTCCCGAATAGGTTCCGTTATGGCATGGGGAGCCATATCATATCATGGAACTATTGACTTGGTCATCCTACGAGGTCACCAAAAGGGTTCATCTTATAAACAGCTCTTAGAAGAGAAAATCCCTAAGATAAATGTCATGTATGGAGGCGATCCTTGGATATTGCAACATGATCTTGCCCAAATTCATATAGCGAGGGTGGTTAAATCGTCTATTGAGGAGGAAAATGTGACTTTGTTATAGACTGGGTGTCAATCTCCCCTGACATTAAACATTTGGGGGTGGCTTGTTCGGGAGGTTTAGGTAGTGGTAGGTAAACATTCATTTTGTTTGTGATATTTAATAGTTCCGAAAATAACATTTCCTGAACCGGTAAGCTTTTATTTTACCGTTTCGTGGAAGGAAATATGAGTGAACCTAAGCATTTGCCGCGCAGTGTATGATTGTACATATGAAATTTCATATGCAAACAGAAGAATATGCCGATGAATTTAGATTTTCGTAGCTTCCATTCTTTTTTGATAGGCATTTCTGATTTGTTAAGTTCTTGTTCTTGAAGTTAATGTGGTAGATGGATGCTTTGGATCATTGCCATCTAGATAGACAGGCCAAACTGCAGAAATTTGTTCGTCCACGAGTGGACAAAGTGCGTTCGTGACCAGTGACAGTTGACATTTCTAAAGCTCACAAACTCCAGTGCTTCTGAACCCAAAAGTTTAAATGTGCCGAGTGTTTATTACGAAACAAAGGTTGTGGTGCGCTTCAGTGTGTTTTTGATGTGCAATTGGTAAAATAGTATACATCAACATTGTACTTATCTCAAAAATCAACGCACTGGCATGTGTATATAATAGCAAGTGACACGAAAAGACAGGCTGACAGCCACTGATATTTGGATTGTGGACAATTTGTGGATTGTACTGAGCGGTACTTTGGCAGTACTGAGCGCGGACCATGACTTACCATGGCAGTACTTGTGTTGCATGACGACTGACAGATCAGCTGATAATCCGGCATGTCTATCTAGATGGCAGTGTTTGGATCTTTCATTATGCTCTATATTTTGTGTGCGAGAAGTAGTATGGCAATTTGTTAATACAATGAGTCAAACGGACGAGTATTGTATTGAAATTTCGCTTGTAACCCGGAGAGCCTTGATTTACCTAAGTTTTCTAAAAATTCAAAAGTGTTAAATAATAAAAATAAATCCATATTCAAAGCGCCATTTTAAAGGGTTTTCCAATAGGGACGCTTGATCTTTGAAATGAAAAAAAAAAATACATGTAGGAGAGATATTTGCGAATTTTTTTTTTTATTTGAAAGGTCCATCGACCCCATTACATATGGAATATGACATCATTCAAATGACCGCCACGGCTTCGGTTGGTGGCGCGCACACGAAAGGTCCAATTTTCGATGACTCTGGCGCACAAATCGGGCTGTATTTGATCGATGGCGTGGCGTATGTTAACTTTGAGGGCATCGGTGGTTTGCGGTTTGTTGGCATAGACCTGCGACTTAAGAAAACCCCACAAGAAAAAGTCCAGCGGGGTCAAATCGCACGATCTCGGTGGCCAGTTCACGTCGCCTCCGCGCGAGATGACCATGCCCGTAAATTGCTCGTGCAGAACATCCATCGTAGCGTGTGCTGTGTGGCACGTAGCGCCGTCCTGTTGAAACCACATGTTGTGCAGATCCATATTCTCGATTTCAGGCCAAAAGAAGTTGGTTATCATCGACCGGTATCGCTCACCATTGACGGTGACGGCCACACCATTATCGTCTTCGAAAAAATACGGACCAATCACGCCTCCGGCCCAAAATCCGCACCAAACAGTTACTTTCTGCGGATGCATTGCCACTTGGTGAACCTCGTGTGGATTGGTCTCGCCCCAAATACGGCAATTTTGCTTGTTGACATAGCCATTCATCCAAAAATGCGCCTCGTCGCTGAAGATGATTTTTTTGCCAAAATCGACGTCAACTTCCAACTGCTCTAATGCCCAGTCAGCGAACACACGGCGCTGTCTATGGTCATTAACCTTAAGCTGCTGGGTCAGCTGGATCTTGTACGGCCGCAGGCTCAAGTCACGACGCAAAATTCGCCAAGTTGTCGTCTGCGAAAGGCTGAGTTCCTGTGCCCGACGCGGAATTGACTGCCGCGGGTTTTTGCGGACACTGTCGCGCACAGCGGCGATACTCTCAGCAGATCTCGCGTTACGTCGACGCACGGGAACCGGCTGATTGTTAACTGACCCGGTTGACTCGAATTTGTCCACCAATCGACGGATAGTCGACTCGGCAGGACGATCATCGCGACCGTAAAACGGGCGAAGTGCGCGGAACGTTGCTCGAACTGAAGACCCATTTTCATAAAACAATTTTATGATTTGCACGTGCTGCTCGACACTGTAACCTGCCATGGTGGTTTGGGAGGACGGAATGAATATAACACACTGCATTTGACAGCTGTCACTCAAACAACATGGCCGCAATCAGCTGTCAAAGTTCAAGCGTCCCTATTGGAAAACCCTTTATATAAACTCCGAAGAAATGTCATTTAAATTATGCAAACTTTCGACCAAACCATAACACCTATAATAAATATGCAATATAATAAACTGCGAAACAAAGAACAAACAGCAGACTCGGACAGAATTGTATAAAAACCCATAAAGCATAGTTTGCGTGAATAAAATTCAGCAGCAATCAGCACACATATGTATGCACACATCTCTGCAAAACCTGTACCTGCTTGCTGCGCGGTAACGGGTAAGCCGTTTCAGAAAGAAATAGCCCAACAACGGGTCGCAGCAGCAACTACCCATACTGCATACAATATAAAAACGGATAATATATTGGAAAACATGGCGAACAAAACCGTGATCAGTCCTCGTCGTATAACCATCTTTGCGATTTCTTATCTTGTCGGAAATCTTTAAAGAGTCGATGATGATCATGCAGAAGTTGGCCATCTTTATATCTTTTCTTCGGACAAGCTTTTTTGTTTTGTTCTTTTTTGATTTTGTTATGTCCAACTCCACTGAATTCCCTTATTTGGAATCATATATGTACTATCATCAGATTATTCTCATTGTAGTGCAGTCATATTAGCATTTCAAATAGAAAAAAAGAGAGTAAGGCTAATTTTTATTGTTTTTGAATCAGTGGGCTCCCAGGAATCTACAACTGATTTTGCTAAAATAAATTTTGATCGGAAAGGTCCCAAAAAGGACAAAAAAAGGATACTTTTTCATCCTTGACCGGAGGTGGCCATGCGGGGTATCATATCAAAGGGGACGTCGAGTACATTACATATCCGGTGTTTTTTTCCTGTTTCAAGGATCCTCAACGGAATAAATAGAGGTTAAATGGAAAATTTTCGCATTTCCCGTGTATCTTTCCAAAGCCATAACTACGAGAATAATTTAAGTTGTCACTACTTTTAACACTTCCCAGAATCTATAATAGCTGAAGATTCTACCATTAAATTTGCTAAGAAAAAAGTTGATCGGAAAGCTCTGAAAAAGGACGTAAAAGGACACTAATTGCACACCTTAGTCGAACGTGGGCATGTGGGGTGTCATATCAAAGAGGATGTCAAGTACATTCCATATCCGGCATTTGGTACTTGTTCCAAGGACCCTCAAAGGAGGAAATTGGGCTCAACTTAAAAATTTGTGTGTTTCCCGTGTCTGTATCTTTCTAAAGCCATAATTTTCCATTTAAGCCCGCCTTATTCCATTTAGTGTCCTTGAGACAGGAAACAAGCACCGGATATGCAATGCACTCGACGTTCTCTTTGATATGACACCCCACATGCCCACGTTCGATCAAGGTGTGAAATTAGTGTCCTTTTATGTCCTTTTTCAGAGCTTTCCGATCAACTTTTTTCTTAGCAAATTTAATGGTAGAATCTCCAGCTATTTTAGCTTCTGAAAAGTGATAAAATTAAGGACAACTTGAATTATTCTCGTAGTTATGGCTTTGGAAAGATACACGGGAAACTCGAAAATTTTCCATTTAAGCTCGATTTATTCCTTTGAGGATCCTTGAAACAGGAAACAAACATCGGATATGTAATGTACTCGATGTCCCCTTTGATCTGATACCCCGCATGCCGACCTCCGGTCAAGGATTAAAGAGTATCCTTTTTTGTCCTTTTTGGGACCTTTCCGATCAAAATTTTTTTTAGCAAAATCAGTTGTAGATTCCTGGGAACCCACTGATTCAAAAACAACAAAAACTAGCCTTACTCTATTTTTTTCTATTTGGAGGCCTGAATTGGGATATTTTGACTGCACTATTGTACATTCATATAACGAACATATTGTATGTTCGTTTGAAGGCACATATTTGATTTCTGCAAACCACAACAGGCGAAGGCATGATAAGAAGAATTATTCCAAATGTGCTCAGGGAATTGTTATGTCTGATTGCACGATCATATTTTGCATATGAAATTTTTCAATTGATTTTACTGCGATATACTGTAAAGGGAATTCGACGAAATGTATGTGTTGATTAATGATCTAGTGTAAAGGATAATTGAAAATGCAGGAGGACGAAATATGCATATGCGGCAAATGATATTATATTAGGTAACAGCTTTGGAGAATGTAAGGAATAAAATTAAAGAAATTACCAAATTATCAATACCCATAGTAGCACAAGATAACCTCGGTTAGAAATACAACCCGATTTTTGGTTATATTTTAGTTGAATACTGAACTATATCGGTTATTATTTCTAAAGTGAGTCTAAACTTGAATATTTGCTTCAAAATTAAAAACATCTAGTTTAATTTCGGACAACTTTGTCTCCCGAATACCTGAATATTGTCTTCGCAACATTATTGTTTTAAATGTAACTCAATTGTAGTTCTATGGATAAATTCGTAATAAAATAACGTAATTGTTACAGATACAACATTGTTTAAAGTGTAATACAATTGTTGGAATTTGATCCAAAAGTATCTTTTTGATATTTGCAATTATATTCGATACAAAGCTTCGTAGCACTAATCGAAATAACTACAATAATAATAACTTACAGCGATAATGTCTTACAGACAACGATCTTACCAAAATAATGGTACGTTTACATACAGGCAAAAACTATTCTTTTACGGTTTAGCAAACGTTTTTAAAACGTTTTTACAACCATTTTCCTAGCAATATTGCCGTATAACAATGGTTATATTTCGGTTATATAACCGTTTTATAACTCGTTTGTGCTACTTGGGTAGCTACCAGCGTCAAACTAAATCCCACACAATTCACCTCTAAGGTTTTAAGGCCCATTTATACCATGCAACCATTGTGTCACCTAAGAGCTTCCAATGTGGACCGTGGCACAACAACAATTTGCACGATTCAATTTGAAAGTTCGGTTGAATGGTGTAAATGGGCCCTTACAGTTACTCTCGGCATAGTAAACTGATTCTATTCTTCATATCTTTCTCAACTTTCGATTCTACATAGTCGAGCGACTACGCTTTAGCAAAAATTATTACCATTCGAAAGTACGATTGAAATTCATAGGTATGGGAAGGACCTTGTTTTAAAAAAAAAAGTTAAAGTCAACCATAACGGCATCACTCTGAAATACAATTCCCATTATGTAACATAATTTTAAGACAATTCCCATTATGTAAAATAATTTTAAACATTTATTGAACTTTGACATTGCCGCGTTCGTTAAAAGCATCCAAGGCACACGGCGCACATCATTTTGAAATACAAAACGGCCACAAGCGCAACACTCTTACAATACCTAACATGATCGGCAAAATTTGCACTTTTCCTTTTCATTCACCTGCAGAAAATTTTAGCTCTCTAATAGCCGTCAATTTAGTGTATCGTACCTACTCTTAAAGGTACTGAGATAGGTTCTGCTCTACATAAGAAGATGCATCTTTTCATATGACTATCATGATCATGAAGCAAATACTTTTTTTTAGCACCGATTGAAACTAGTTTACACGAACAACACGCTGGAGTGCAAAATTTAAAAGAATAAGTTTGATGTTAGTCTCTATGCTGGTACGGTGAATATACAAGAATAACATCAGCATCCCGACAATATTGTCGGAAGATCAGTGCTCGCAATCTTTCCGACAAAATACTTGAACATGTCTCATGTTACCAATCTTTGGTGTGCACCTCTGTTGATGCTGATCTGGATCTTGAGTAATTCAATGCAACTAAAGGCTGTAAAGGTATTACGAGAGACAACGTGCGACACGAAATGATTTTACGCGCGAGCGTCTTTTGCCAATAGGTATAGAGGTCCAGATGTGCAGATTCATTGCCGCGAGATCGAAAATGCATTCGTGTGTATAAAACATGCCGAGACAAAACTGCAACCTGATGATTTTCTAGATCTTTTTGCGAGCTTATTAGTGTACATGCCGCCTTGTACAGAAAGGACTCACGATATTGTAATCTGGGTTGTTTTGTCTATTTTTTTAGATACATGTGCGTGAAGGGTATCTAAACCAGATGGTTAGATCGGAGGTATCGAACCGATCATAATAGAGTTCTCCAAGGGCCAAAACAAACTACAGTCTTGACTCAATAATCCGAATCAATTATTGCAAGTGGTAACCCGGACCATCGGAACATCCGGATTAGCGAAGTAACTTTTTTCTCAGGAAAAACAGTCCAAATAAATAAAAAAGAGGAACAAAAGCCGATAAATGTATTATTTCTTTGAAATTAGCCAGCATCATGTCATTTGCCAAACCGTCCCGTAAAAAAGTACGAGATCACATCTACCATTTCACCCTGAAAATCTCAAATATCCGGATTATAGAGTCAAAATTGCTGCCGAAATCCGGACTATAGAATATGTACATAGTGGAAACATTTAGTGGTCCGGATTAGCGCGATATCCGGATTAAAGGAGATCCGGATTACCGAGTCAAGACTTATTAGTGGCTTTATTTCAAGGAAACTTAAACCCCCATATCATAGATGATATATTAATACGCACTAATGTTTCTAAGGCCGCGCGGCCTAATACTTGGATTGTTCCAATTTATTCGCTATTATCTTCAAATCGTATGAGCTGCTAGTATAACTTACATAGTGTCCCGTGACATCCACTACATACTGACCATGACCACACCTAATTTTGTGGTATAGTTAAGATGAGAGTCAACTTTATTCGCTAGCTGATGGGAAAAGCTATATAAAAAAGTATGCAGTTCCACGATCACAATTTACTAAAGTTCCAAGTTGTAAATATTTTGTCGAAAATGTAAAATTTATACAAAAACAAGCTGTGAGAGCTTGTGTCGCTCGCTCTAATACCTTGCTCGCTTCGCTCGCTTTAACATCCCCATACACCAGAAGACTTCACCTGCCGTATAACGATCTCTGCAGAAACTGCGAGGATGTGAACGCTGTGGAGAGTATCTTCAATTTTCTTTGTAGTTGCTTGCTCTGTTACCAGCATCCAGGTTGAAGGTTATCTCTGACCACCCTGTGCACTGATCGATGACCCTTTAGGCAATTTCGTAGCGAGTCCGGCGACGCATCAATCGTGTCGCTCCACCATTGCGGAGATATCGACGGATTTCCGAAGTAGTACGAAGTTGATTGTAAAATTGCTGTGACTAACATCCATGCTTTATGTACGCAAAATCGTAGTCATAGGAGTTACACTGTATTTGATCCAGTGACAACTAAATATTTACATTAAAAAATCAAATGTTGTCGATGAAAACGTGATTGCAACAGGTGACTCTCATACAAAAAGGAATTAGGTTATAAAGGGAGGACGGGGACAATTAGGGAAATCAAATACAGTCAAACCTGTCTAATCGGACCACTGACGGGACCGATCAAATTTGGTCCGATTAGCAGGTGGTCCGATTACTAAGGGATGCCAGAAAAGTAAAAAAAAAAATAATGAAATAATTTTTAAACGTTATTCATGAACATTGGACTTGTACAAAGGTCACCTATGCCTTATGCAATTAATGTTTTGAAACCGCTCAACAGCGTAACTCCTTTGTGACTTTTTTTTATTATAAATTCTCCCTACACTCAGTTCCACCGAAATTTTGAATATTCTTCAATATTTTATCAAGCGTTTCTATAATCAAAGTCATGGTTAATGGTTCAAGCAATCCTCCCTTTAACTTCACTTGCATATTCTTGTCTCACAAACTCCAGAATTGTCTCACCACTTCATCTACTCAAATCTGATTCAATGGTTGATGCTGTCTACGAAATTTCCCGTGGTCATGGGAAATAATATAGCTCATCATTGTAATCGGAACTGAAGTGAATGTAGTAGCGAAATTTCTGAGATTTTTTTAGTCAACAAAATATCTTGCCACGTTGCTTGTCTGTTGGTCAAAAATTTCCGCGTACTATAAGTAAGAATCAATTTGAAGTTTTGGTCCGATTTTGGAGATTTATCCAGTGGTTGGTCCGATTGTGGAGGTACGTCTAGTACTGATCCATCTAATTGGAGTCACCGATCGTGGTTCATGGTCCGATTAAGAGGTGGTCCGTTTATAAAGGTTATTTTGTATGAAAAACCAAATAATATTGACCAAGGGTGGTCCAATTAGAAGGTGGTCCGATTATAGAGTGGTCCGATTAACAGGTTTGACTGTATATAGTTTACGACCGATTCCCAAACCTAGCAAGAGTACACAACAAATTTCACAAAAATCGGTCCAGCCGTTTCGGAGGAGTTTGGAAACAAACTTTTTGGGGATAATTTTATAGATTATTCGCTGAGGCTGATTTGCAGTGTTAACTTAGAGAATAATGGCCATATGAAACCTATACTCATAAACCTTCTTTATATGTTTCTTGAAAAAAAAATTGCTTAAGAAACAACACAAGGTATTTTGACAATTAAAAAATAATACTCCTGTGCTTCGAAGGGCTTATCGCAGACTTTGTTTCTAGCGAATATCGACAAATGACTCCTGAAAACAATATTTACTTATCCGATACACATTTGCTGGACCTAGCCCTATGCATATGCATAATCAAACTATATGCCGAGCTCACCTTTGACTCAATTATTCAAGTGCAAGAGAATTCGAAATCGTCTTGGGTTGTGTTAATTAATTTTATTCGATTTGCTTTGTATTTATGTGTTTTCTTTCAAATATGCAAATATGCAGAATGCAGGAAGAAGAAGCTGAAACTGCCTCGGTTGTTCGGTATACCCATGGACGCTAACATATACCGACCGACAGTATCTTCGAGTCTGTTTTATGTGTTTTTTTCTTTTTTCGTTAAATCACAGATGAAACGAAACCTTTCGGGACAAATTTATATTAATGGGCTCTATAAAAAAAATTAAATGGTTGGAAATTGTCTCATTAACTGATTTGGCGGAGTATTTGATGTTTGAATTCCCCATATAAGAGACAAAATTATTAGTGAAATCCGATCGATTGATGTTTGATGATATTTGATGTGTTTTAAAAGTCCTCAAAAAAGAATATTTAGGAAAATTCAGAAGTTTTTACTGACGTAGAAAACTTAAAATCGACTCATCTTGCTTCTGTCTATATGCACAGTCTGTTGTACAGCCTCAAATAGAGTAATTTGAGGCCGAACATAACACAACGCAATTAATCGGCTATAAAATACCTTGCGCTTTGCATAATATCCTTCCGGACACAAGTTCCAACTAGACTTCTTTATACATATCGTATCCCAATAATTTCAATACTATAGCTCTGGTATGGATATTCTTGTAGAAGCATGTCGTCAGGGACAATTAACGCCCCATATAAGAAATGAAAACTGTTTGCGTATAAATTCAACACTTGAACGACTGTTACACGATCAATTCAAAATGAAATAAAATTCTTTAATTAATTACTTTAACTCTTTTCAAAGAGACCGAACTTCGTTTTTGTTTAATGATTTTCGTGCGGCACTATCGTGTTCGGTTCGGAAAAGACAGAGTCAAATAATCAAAAGACGAGTATATGCTAAGAAGTTTATTCACATACCTATATATGAGAAAGAGACAGGGGGAGAGGTAGGATATTGCTTCTTTTTAACAAAAAATGAAATAGAAAAACGAAAAAAAGAAAAATGAGAAGTGATCTTGTTAAGAGACGAGCCTAAATAAAATGGTAGCGGCGCCTTATTGAGAGATTCCCGTAATGATTCTCCATTAATTCTGAAAAGTAGGTATTGTAATTTGTACAGGGTTTTTTCCTTATGCAGTCCTAGCGTATCAATAACTTAACATATTTGTGAAATCGTATAGTCTTACCGTTCGCACTGTGTTTTTTATTATTTGAAAGGAACAAGTTCTATATGAACGAGATCTACCTAACCTACTTAAAATTCACCTATAGTCGAGATCCACACTTTTTTTTACACAATTTTAAGCATTCACTTCTTATGAAAGTATACCCCATTTAAGGTGAATTCCGATGCTCCAGGAGTGAATAAATCTTAGGGCTTACAAAAAAACTATGAAAAAGTTGTGAATTTAAGCATTAGATGCGGAACCATACAATGGGCATGAGTATCTATGGGATTCCCTTCATATCTTATTGTATGGCTCTTCTCTTATCTTAATGATCGCTCTTCTAGAGTTGTTTTCCAAAATTTTACCTCTTCCGAATTTTGTCCATCATCGGGTGTGCCACAAGGATCCATTTTAGGTCCCCTTCTTTTTTTACTTTTCTTAAACGACCTACCATCTTGTCTTAACTGTCACTCTCTCTTTTACGCCGACGATAGCAAACTTTTTTCAACTGTCTCATCTATTTCTGATTGTATAGCTTTGCAATCCGATTTAGATTGCTTTACGTCTTGGTGTGTCTCAAATGAGTTGGATCTTAATGTTTCTAAATGCTCCGTTATGGTGTATTCATTAAAATCTACTCCTTTCTCTTTTCAGTACCAAATAAACTCTATTCCTCTCCAATGTGTTTCTACGATTACTGATCTAGGGGTTATTTTTGATTCTAAGTTACGTTTTATTGATCACTACTCGTCGATTATTAGCAAATCGTCGAAACTAGCTGGGTTCGTTTTACGATGCTCCTCTAGTTTTCAATCTATTAATACATGTGTGAATTTATTTGTGACGCTAGTACGCAGCATATTAGAATTCGCCTCGGTAGTTTGGTCTCCATATTCTTCTGTTTCACGTGATGCTTTAGAAAAAGTTCAGAGAAAGTTCTCTAGAACCTTAATGTTCAAATATAACTTTGCTTATAGGCCTTATCAAGATCGACTAAATTTCCTAAACCTACCATCACTAAACAAAAGAAGAGACTGTCTTGACCAGTGTTTCCTCTACAGGTTATGCAAGGGTCTTACTAATTCATCTCTGGTAGAAGATATAAAATACCGGGTTCCGTCTTACAACACTCGATCCGTTGCCATTTTTAACCCTCCACAATCTTCACTTTCTATTTATAAAAATTCTCCGTTACTTAGAGCTATGAGAAACTATGACCGATTGGAGATTGGTTCGTTACCTTCTTCTTATTACTCTTTTAAAAAAACCGTACTACAAAAACTTTAATTGTTTTTCATTTAACTTTTTAAATTTTAACTTAACTTTGTTTGTTTTTTTTTTCTTAAAAAAAAATTTTTTTTTCTTAAAAAAAAATTTTTTTTTTAACTTTCTTTTCTTTTCTTTTTAGTATCATTTTTATTAGTTTGTTATTTCTTTATATTTTTATCCTTACTTTAATTCTTTAAATTACATGTTTTGGGAAATTATTCCCGTTTTTGTAATACTTACGAATTAAATAAATAAATAAATCTAAAGAACTGGTACAACTTTTCCCATAAGCAGTGGAGCTCGCACTGCGATATGACTATTGACGATTGTATATGACACAGATACACTTCCTAATGATCCTCGACCCACAATAAGGCTCGACACCGGTTTTCAACCCAAACCAAAGTTTATAATTTGCCATTCCGTTTGGTTGGTGATTCTTTGGTATCAATACCAAAGCCAGTGTGGCGTCTGGCGAATTTACCAGCTGACTGAGTACGCTCAAGCCTAGGGCATCTAGTTTTTTTTTATTTTCAACAGAATTCAGAGGTTAAGATGAAAATCTTAGTGCTCATACATTATTCTGATTTTAGACGTTATATCTTTGATCCTTTTCAGCCATATTTTTTTTTTGCGCTTTTATTTCGAGTTTGAAAGATTTTAACTTACGTGCAACTTCATATGGGAGAAAATATAAACAGAAATCGCACCAGAATTCGTAGACAGCTCAGTACTTTTCGCTCAGAAAAATGTCACTACCCCTATTAGTACAGTGATTTTAGTTGAAAAATAATGAAACCCAAACATAAAAAAAGAGCTGACTTTTGATGCCAAATTGTTTTATGGTCTGACCGCATTACGCAGTAAAAAGTTACACTCTTTTGCGCGTCACATTTGGGGGGAGGGGTGGCAAAGAGGCGAAATTATGATTTTTCGCAAATATCTTGTTAACTGTAATACTACTACACGGAACTATGGAAGGTACCCTTTGTTTTAATCAGATCGAAGTAATATTTGGTGGATGGTCTAATGGGACTCAGCCTTAACGTTTGCCAATTTTTTTCCAGCCTGCTGTGATTTGGAGATAAGTTACAGGCGTGTCTTTTTGACAAATGTTAAAAGGGTGAATATGGGTATGCTTTGTCGGAGCAGCCTGAGTCTCCGTGTGGGCCAGCTACATATTGATAGGAATAGTTATCCTGATGACCATGGCTCCAATTAAATTACTTCAGGAGCTAGAGCAGAGATGGGCAAACTTTCTAAGGGGAGAGTCAGATAAAACCACAAAATATCTAGGCGGGCCGGGAAAAAAAACGAAAAAAAATTGTATAACTCACATTCCCCATATAAATAAATGGCTTAGTCTTACTCAACGTAAATGCCATTCTATAAATGTCGATGTTCCTTTCAACAACTTTGAAAGGTTCCTTTCAACAGCTTCCGTAACTCTTAAGTTTGTCTTCCCTAACTGCAATAGTTTTTTGTCTTATAAAATGAGTAAGGTCTTTCTTGAATAGTTGTTTGAAAAATAAATTCAATCGCATTACTCCTGATATCATTGATTAATGGACTTCTTCCCTGGAGCTTAAAGTTCAATTTGTTGATGTGACTGAGAAGATCTGTAAAAAAGTCTTCAGGCCGTACACTACTACTACTCCTCTGATGTTTGTGATGTTGCGTGCTTAACTTAACTTAAGTTAATATTACATGCGACAATGCCATACTTTAAACACAATGAGAAATTGTTATCCTGTTCTAGCTCCACATAAATTATTTTTTTTTGCACTATGTGTAATTTTTAGGGTTTCTTCAAAACCATGTCGCGGGCCGGATCGGCTAGCCCAAAGGGCCGCATTTGGCCCGCGGGCCGTACTTTGCCCATGACTGAGCTAGAGAGACAAATGTGACGCGTAAAAAAAGTGTAACTTTTTATTGCGTAATGTGATGAGGCCATAGAACAATTTGGCATTAAAAGTCAGCTCTTTTTTTGGATGTTTGGGTCAAGAGCTAAAATCACTATACTATATCCCTGTGAACACGTTTCAGTGTTTGCGTTTGCGGTAAGCAGAGCCCTCTACTTCGATAGCGGGAAAACAAATTTGAAAAATTTTGAAGAAATGTATTGTTACAAAAAAGATAGTGCCCCATATGTTTTATGTTTTCTGATAAATGTTTCTTGTTTGCATTCACACACCATTTTTGCATGTGCCTTCTGGTGAAGGATAACCAAAGCAAAAGTCGCTCCAGAACTCGGGACCGCTCACTTGTGAGTGAATGCACTCAATAGCTATGAATGTGTACAGCGTACAGCTGAAACTTGTAGAGGTTGTTTGAGTGGTTTAGTTTCTTTTGAGATATCACGAAAAGCGTATTTTAGAAGTTAAAATTAATGGATAAATTATATAAACAATATTGTCTATACAGCAATTTCTTTTTTGGGAATCGAAGTGGGGTATGTTGTCATGGTAACCAGTATTATCAACCGGCTAGTATGACAACATACACCACTTCTTCCCCATTCTCAAACAATTGATGAAAACTATGAAAGTCTTAGAAATAAACCGCCATTCAAAATAATTTGTCGCCCATTTGGGAAATCCGGCCCAGGATACAGTTTTCATTGTCGGACTCTTAAGTATAGCATGCAGTTCCTTGGATACGATTTTAGACTGGAAACGAAGCTTTTCGGCCAAAAACAAATATTTTTTTTATTCGTTAGGGATTTGTTTAACAAACGTAACGAACAGCAATCCGAAATAAATTGTGTTCGTTAACCGAGAATCCACTGTACGAGTACTAAGCTTCTATTCAACAAGTCTATTAGGGTGACAATTAGTTATTTTGCAATTATATTTAATCGATTTTTTAACTTGATGTACGGCTTTATCTTTATTGGTATTTCAACCCTGGACAGGACTCTTGTTGGTACGAAAGCAGGATTTTGGTGCCAAAAAAATATTTATATTCGATATCATTACAAAGAACACTAGATGTAAATTGTTTTACATTTAGGACCTTTTTCTGGCTTGATAGTTCTCATGGATATTTGGGAAAAATGGGAATTTCGCTCTTTTCGGTGTCTTCTTCTTCTTTTTCTGTACCGTAACCCTTTGTGGGGTATGGTGCGTTCACTCAGCCGTTTATAGGCTACTTCGAGTCAACGTTTTTTTTGCATATAGTTTCGGAGTGTATATAATGTTGCAAGCACTATATATTTCCTGGACCACGCCGAGATTCGATCTCCGGACCTCTAGATTACTAGCATCGTAGAGAGCGACTCAACCAAGTGAGACACAGAGCACAGTACAAAACTATGGTAACTCTCAAACTTCCAAACGCTCTTTTATATCAAAACCTTTTTTATTGTTTTTTTTTTTTTAACTTATCGACGCGATCGTTTAGATATTGTTTCTTCGGCATTCTTTCTTAGTTTATTTTTTCCTCGGACCTATACTCAAACCTGTGATGATCCGCACCGTACACTCCTTTCGGAATTCTTTGATATCATTTTTGTCCGCTATATGCGTTAGCTTTTCGGCATTGGAAGCGAACGAAACAACAAGCGCTGATGATCATCGCGTTGCACACAAAAAATGTGTCGAACAGAAAAGGGATGTGATTAAGATCAGTATCGTTTTATCTACGTCAATCGCAATGACAATCTAACATGATCCGTGCAGAGATGAAAAAATTGTACATAGGTGTGTGCGACGATGATGACGCGACGCACACGGGCGATGAAGTTATGCTCGCATTGTCGGCATGATTACGCGCGATTAATGACAATACAAGGGAGCAGGTTCGATTTGAGCGGTTTTGAATATGAAATCGAGATCTGGTATGGAAAAAAGTTCCTTAGATCCGCCATTGACATGAGACTACTTTGGCTGAAAGCCGCTCTTTGTGAACCGTACTTATGCGTTCAAATTTATGCAATTCTTTAATTAGCAATTAGACTTCCAAAATCAGATTTATTAATTGTTGCAATAGAAATGGCACAATGTGTTCGGTAAGATATGAGGGAGATTTAAAGTTGCGCCCAGGCACGCAACCATTTCACTAGCAGCTAATTTACTACAAATTTGGAAGTTTGTCTGGAGGCAGAAGTAGATGCCAATTGGACGCCGCTGGTCGCCAGGTTAATTTGTTAGCGTGTCTGGACGGAAGCGTAGAAAATCATATTTTTTTTTGATTCACTAATGACCTCGATAGGCTGAATCGCTGAACGCGCTGTCGATATGACAATTTGTCGCAACTATTATATATTAAATGTAAGAAGTATTAGTAGTTTGACTTTGCTTTACAAAGCTTGCGTCAATACTCGTAGCTATTAACAGAAAAAGTAATCAAGAAAAGATAATTGTTGTGTTTCGCCAGTAGCTATATGTATGAATGGGGTAGGGCTCGTTAATATAAAGCAAGCCAGTAAATTGTCCATATACAATATGTATTTATTTTTTTGGCAGGAATTTGTTAATTAGGATGCTACTGTGTGAAATACAAAATGTTTTTCTAAGAAAGTATTAGACTTGTTTACACCACGGCTTGAATATATTCCTACATAGTTCAGTTCCTTTATATCGTTTATCGTTTAAAAGGACCGGAGAAATATTCAAATAATATTCAATAATATGTTTTCAAATTTGTCAAACAATACAAGAAGAATAGAAAATTGAACAATTCAACGGTTAGCATTTAAGTATAATGATTCAATGAATGCCAGCAATCGATTTACACAAAGAACTATATATGCATATGTTAAACACACAGTTTGTCTACCGATATCCCACACTACCATACATCCTTTGAATATTGCGACTATACAGCAATTAATTTCTTAAAATAAACTTCAAAATTAGAATAAAATGATAAATTTACCTGAATCGCTCGAATCGACACCGACACTCGCAGAACATGTTCTAATTTGAATAGTTGAGATGAGATATCGGGTGCGGTCAGTTTGTCTTTTTTTTCCTTTTTGTGCAGAGTGAACTCATTAAAATAACAAAAAGATGCCGACACATTCGAAGACAACTGTCCAATGTTTACTCTTGTTATTTATTCAACATTTTGGAGAAAAAAATGTATGTAGTTTTCTATCGATTCAATATATACTTATTTTATTGCATTATTTCAATTTTAAGTTGATGATAATGAACTGATTTTATGGGTATTTGATTTTTTTGTTGTTACTGAATACGTATGTTGGCACACGTGAGTATCTTTTTATAAGAGAACATGTCTCGCTCATAAAAATTTCATTATTGTACTGAGCGAATACTTATAGAAATATTCCCTTTTATATGTATTGAAAAATAACGGCCATGTTTGTGTAATTATTATCAAAATTTGTATATGTATTTAAATTGAGGGCTAGGCTATCATGGATAGAAGTCAACTTCAATTCTATTTTGAACAAAACATTGCATAGTAATTTTCCTAATTGACACTTTTGAACATTTTACCGTTTATTAACGTAAATCAGTATAGTCAGTTATACCCACGTCCCATTTGCTTGGAGGAAAGTTAATGTAACTTTCATCCATAAGCAAGGTAACATACCTGAGGACCTACCAAAATCAAACATGCCTTTCAGTCTAACCTCCTTTCTCCTCAAAACTATAGAGGGTTTACTTGACCTACACATCAGGAGTTTGATGGTGAGGAATAACCCTCTACATCGCACTCAATTTGCTTATGTAAAGGGCACGTCGATGTTGACGGCACTTCACAAGCTCGTCACCACTATTGAAAAATCTATAGATGAAAAAGAGACTTAGACATCGAGGGTGCCTTTACAATACTGGATACGATGCTATTGCCAGAGCCCTCGAGATGAGAGGGGTGTCAGTGCCTACCATAAGGTGGATTGACACCATGCTGAAAGGTAGGGATATTCACTCCTCACTTGGGTCTCACTGGCCTAAAAGTAACAAAAGAGTGTGCCCCTTCAGCTACTCCTATATTAAATGTCTGTGCAGAACTGAGCTTAGACTTTTAATAGGCTTTCTTACGGATCATTTCGGGCTCCGCACTCCGCTACCATCTTCACAAAATTTGTTTATCAAGGGAGACCCATAATGTTGGCTTTGCCTGAAGGAAGACGAAACCTCCATTCATTTATTATTGAAATACCCGGCGACCGCCAGGTCCAGGAGATCACTCCTTGGATGTGATTTACTAGGCTCCAGTATGATTAAGAGCTCCTCTCTATAGGATCTTCTAGCCTTTATTAAGCTGGTTGACAACCTTCTAAATTATAGGACTATGGCACAATATACCTTTTAGGTAGCACATTGGTAAAGTCCACTAAAATATTATTATTATACCTACGTCTCTGATGGGGATTATAATAGAGTGGCCTGTTTCTATAAGGACTAATCTTCACGGGAAACCCCTAAATGTAAGTTCCGACATGTAGTTGCGGTATAGTTTAAATGTATTTTTACATGAATTCTATTCGAAAAAAAAAACTATTTTATCCAACCTAAAAAATCTAAAGCAAAAAAAAAACAAAGATAAACACACTTTCCGAATGCAAAATTATGTATTATATGTATTATAATTATTACATAATTCTCTATATAAAGAATTGACTAAATAACCGAACCTGCCTGCAACCAATATCAACATGTGTTTAATCGCTAATCAATCTTGTTTTTTTTTGCCAAGAAAAGCTATATTTGGTGTTGAATTGTATCAAAAAATTTGTTCGCAACAAAACCACAATTTAAAAAAATGCAAGTGATTTACGATTTACGATAAAGAAGAAGAATCCATTCTTTTGAAATTTAGATTTTAGATGAATTTATAGCCAGATTCAACGAAAAAAGCTAGTCATTAAAATCGAAAGCAAAACAGAAGCGTCTGCTTAGTAAAATTTATTGGCATGCTTCTATTTTATTTTTGAAGCTATATGGAGGGAACGAAAATGCACGATTACAATCATCCTCTGAACATAACAGATTTTATAATCGATATTATTCTATTGAGTAATCACAGTGAAGCCCTATGTCATTTTAATGTTCACATAACAGTCCACATTGTAGAAGTGACAAGGCTCGACTGCATAATTGGCTCGGTTGAAAACTATATCTAAAGGCGCAATTGTATAATACACCCAGAAAAAAAATTACTTTTATTAAAGAAAAATTGCCTAGGACGTATGAAATTTGGGCTATGATTTGGAGCTGAAAAATAGCCTTTTTGGGAAAATGATAGAAGTATCATTGAAAATATGAAGTGAGTATTCGATTATAACACTGAGATTGTTTATCGATTCTATGTAAAAATTTCATTGAATTTTATTAAAAAAATGGAAAGAATATTTTTTATTTTCTTTTTCAATTTTTTATTTTATTTTTTTTATTTTTTATTGTAATTTTATTTAATTTCAAATTTTTATAATTTTTATTCATAAAAAACCTTATGCCGAAATTTGGATTCGAACCCTGTCCGCCTGCGTGCTAGTCCGTTCACATTGCCATGTGGAATGTTGTCAACGTTTCTAAAATCTTAACTACTTGATACGCGGTGCAATACAAAATTTTAAATGTTTATACATAGAAAGGCTATGCAAAATAATAGTTCCCATGAACGAATGAAAGAATTTGACTTACTTCATTCTAAGTCATTTGTTGCATTAGTTGTATGTGGACATGTTTTAATTCTATTAGGTACTACTGAAATCATAAACTCTATGAAAGTGTATTTGATCCAATGGCATTTTCAATTAATTATATTCAAACTTCATACGTGTAAAGAAATTTTCTGTTTACTAGAAGTAAAGTGAAAACTTCATTGGTTTTAATACACGTTTTTTTCTGGGTGTAATATATGATAATAGATAATATAGTTATTATAGTATCCTTAAGCCTACTCGAGGTCTTTCGAGGCATGATTTTTAGGTAGTTTATCGCTATTTTGAGGGGTTTCATAGAAAAGGTACAAAATGAGTTTGCGGGTTAAATCCTTTAGTGGACCACTCAGTGATAGTGCTTGGAGCTATACTGGTCGGTCATTTACATGTATCCTAAGTTGATATTTTGCTGTTGCTGCAGAATTTGCAACAGGGACTTAGCTAGGATGGGCTTCGGGAGGGGTCTAACGCTGGAAATTTTGGTAATGCTATATTCTTGGCAATGAGTATTTTTAATTCGGTTCATTTCTTTATTTCCCGATGCATTTCATTAAGTACAATGATGACTGAGAACGTTTCTATTTTAGTTGTTAAGATGGAGCAGTGGAGAATCGAACACCCTGAGTTTGAAAAATGAACCTTTAATCGTGGCTTTAGCAAAAATGTACACACAAGACTCCATTTATTTCTTCGGGAAGTTCTTGAAATTAGGGCCGTCCATAGGGTTGGGCGAACTGGTCGATCTCCCAGGGTCATCACTTTTAAGGGAACACTACTCTCAAGGAACCTTTACTTTCCAGGGCCACTACTCGGAAAGAGCCTCAATCTCAAGGTCAATGATCTGTTCTGTTTTTACATGTTTTTACCTTTTTTTTACCCTATACCCATAAGATGGTAAAGGGTATATTGTCTTACATGTTGTTGCACATTTTGGATTTTTTTCTTACTGAAAGAATATCTGGGCTCTGCTCATATGATAATTATATATTCAGTCTATCACATCGTATGCAAGTCCGTCTGTTTGTTTGATGATATAGCACATAAACGGATCTTCAAAATTCTTTTATATGCAATGCAGACAAGACAAAGAAGCTGCAAAAAGCGGGTGATAAGAATTTATTGCATGTGACAATTAAAATTCCTTCATGGACGTATACTGAATGACTACGAGGCCCGTCGTATTTTATGTATATGTTCACGATCCCAATAAACTATAAAAATGAATCAGATTTCATTTAATTACACCCTCTTAAAACTACTGGATTTTCGAAAATGCAAATAACGCCTTTTATAGCACGAGAATACATCTTATTAAATTAATCAGATGAATTTTATTTTTGAAATAAAAAAGAATAAAACCATTTCAGCGAGTTATTTACGATTTCAGATAATGTAGGTATGTATAAGAATCGATGCAATTTAATCGTAGGTCGCTATTGCTGTCCGATTTTTGATCGACTCCCACGCTACACTATGGGATAGGAAATATAATTTCGATATGAAAAACGTGTAGACTTAACTGAAACAATATTGCAAAAGATATAAGTATATGTAGAGTTTCTCTTTAACTCTAAACTACATCTCTACGCCGAACGTACATACTTCAGATTACCATACACCCGTTCACATGACCGATTTATTGATCGATACATTTGTCAAAGATATATTCTATGTAATACATACATACAATAAAGTGTAACTTGGTATCTTCGCCGACACAAATCGATACGGAGGCAATTAAATATACGAAATTGGGAACATAACACCCATCCCATAGTGAGTATGGGAATTGGGATGCTAATGCTATACGTACATTTAAATATTTAGAAAAAAATCTAAAACTTTTCTATGGCAAATTAAATGATGCTGACCGATTGAAATGACAAAATTATTTGTCAAAGATACTGTTCATAGTGTTGTCGTCTGGCACTCGAAAATGCGATCGGCTGTCAAGATAGTAATCCATTATGTCTGCAAAGATTGTCGCGCAAATGATCTCCCGGCCATTGTTGTGTATTCATTAGACATCAGATGTATACATCTAGACATTTTCTGCGGGAGTTATTATTCGAACTTATTCACCATGTTCAGGACGGGATTTTATTCGGATCTATTGCCATAGTGTATCGGCAACACATTTGCATAATATGTAAATATTTATGGTAACCTGTATTTTATTTTTAAATGTATGATACGAAACCGATAGTATAAAAAAATGTTTGGTTAGAGTTGTCGAGATTTTAAAGGAAATAATGAAAGATTTAAATTATGTCAAAATGTTGATGATTGCGAGAAATATCCTCAACAAATGTACGTCACTGTGTTCACACCGTTTTTTACGTTTCTGTTACCGATAATTTTTAGAAGTATAGTAAGCCGTTCAAAAGAACAAAAGGACAATTTATAGGAATAAGACACAAAAAAAATGAAATGCGCATTGCGTCAACGAAACGGCTTGATAAAGCTCCCTAATTTCGACGGGAAACTGCGTTTATCTTAATTTTAATAAATGCCATTAAATGACAAGGTTCTATTAGGGATCGCTAGTGATTCTGAGTACCATAAGAAATCAATTAAACTTAAATCATTCCTTTTACTAGCATTGAAATGAGAAGTTAGCAGCAACATAGAACAATTCTTAAACTTTGATAACGGCAACCCTAAATATACCCAATCATCACGATCAGGTTGAAAAATCACACCTTGATACAATTGCATTTGATTTTGTTCATGTTTAACACCTCTGCGCACCACATTTTTTTTTAGGTTTTATTTATGAATGAACAGTGAGTGATAAACTCCCGCAAATATTTAACATTATGATCCTCTTCCTGCCTCCGATTTTCTTTCGTGTCGTCGTCTCATATTTTTCGGCATATTTACAACCTTATTTTTCGAAACGACCTGTTACGTTTCATTTGTTAAATAAATAACAATAAATGAAAAAAGAAGTTGTTAGGGATTACCATACTGAAATGTGATCGCATCGGAACATAGTTTCTTGACAGATCCGTCGTTCATATTTTTTTCCAGGTGATATTGTGCTCCCTGTATATTTACCACGAGACGGCTCAGTAGGTGTGAAATTTTTGGCCGTTTCCAAAACTCGGCCGATTATAATATCGACATGTGCGTTTGATACTTATAGTACGGTGGTTGAATATAGCACGAACAAGCGTAACAAGCAGAAGAACGTTAAATATACACCGCCACACTGACCACGTCGTCGCAGGCATCCAACGAAATGAATGATATAAAATGTAACACACTATTTAATCTCTTTGCCATGAGTGATTATCTGATGTACCGCAAAATCGTGCCTTTGGGGAAAACCGATATTTTAAGATGTTTTATAGGTCCACCTAACCTACAGATAGGCCTGTTCCAAAAACCGGGATCCCGGTACAAAACCGGTGTTCACTTGGTACCGGACCCGATATTCTAAAGTACCGATATCCCGGTTTTTTTGGTACCGAGTTAAAAAACCGACCAACGAGTCGGTTTTTTGGTACCGAGTTAAAAAGAACGATTCACTTCAACCATGAGCCGGTTTTTTTCAGGTTTTTTGGTACCGGTTTTTTACCCGGTACTCAAAAAAACCGGCTCATGGTTGAAAAAACCGTCGGTACTGAAAAAAACCTGAGTCGGTTTTTAACCCGGTACTCAAAAAACCGGCTTATGGTTAAAAAAACCGTCGGTACTGAAAAAAAAAACCTGAGTCAGGGAAACCGCTTGTGGTACCGGGTATTGAAAAAAACCGGAACCCGGTACTGAAATCTCGGTACCGAACAGGCCTACCTACAGAACAGACGATGTTGTCAGATAAGTTTGGAAGTTTTTGAATGGAATTTAGTTATATGGAAGGGTCATATAAATTTGGTTCAGTAAACGCGACGAATAAAGGTACGTGCTGTTATGAATTTTAGCGGTTAGGAGGATCATTAGGTGCTAACTGACTGAGAAGCACGTTCCACGTTAGAGGTTCGAATATCACACTTCAAGAAATCGAATTCTTCATTTTTAAGTACTTTTTATCGGCTTGCCACCGAATTACGTAATTGTTTCTATCATAGATAAGCATGCTTACTATTCATACATCCAAGCTCGAATATTTCTTAGTTCTCAATTTTAATAGTGAAAGTTGTAAGGTTCGAAGTCCCGCAGTAAGTCAACTGAAGGAGATCTCATAAAAGAATGCTTTCCTTTATACGAATTTGGTGGAAATTTTAATCTGTAATAACATCTTCTTAAGTAAACTGTAGTATAGTAAATACTAATAATTCTTTTCTGGGATACAATAATTACATCAATGCCATATTTTGAAATCGGGATACTCGTTGATATGCTAAGCCATCGTTAAGTTAGAAAAATCGCCAAACACTTACGTGATAATAGGAAGAAGTTTAAGTCTAATTAGACACTTACCTGTAAAGAAATAAAAATAAGAATTAATTAAAATGAAAATAATTATTAAAATGTATTTATAGTTCAATAATGAGGTGAAAAAGAAGGAACATACGAAACATTTAGCTGTGAACTGACAGTACATCCAGTGATTCATGTGCGTCACGCTGGTGTGAACACCAACAAGTCGCTGCGGATCCACGACGAAATATCCGTTGCCGCGTTAGTGTGAGCACCACTTAATTGCATTTCTAATTTAATTTTCAGATACAATTGTATGATTGATAAATTATTATTTAAGGTGCGTTCAAACTTACATATGCATATGTGCATATGCATAAGCAATAAAAAAATTATTTGCCTGTGTCCACCGATCGGCCTTTACAGCAATATAATGTACCTCTACATCCTTTTTAGACTTAATAATAAACTAAATTATACTACATGAGTTTGTACCATATAGGTGAGGTTAGGGGACGTTGTAGTAGACTGTTAAATGGTGATCTTCTAAGACAAATGAACAAAAAATATATCTAAAATTTGCAATAAAGTCAGATTTACTAAAAAAACGAACCAACCTTATCCTTTAAGAACACATATAATATCACATTAAACAAAGATAGGTGGAGTGTGAACATGTATTTTACCTCGAGTCAGATTTATTTGGGATGATGTCTTCTTTTCTTTCCAAAAAAGTGAATCGACTCAGGTATTAACACTTATCTTGATGCTAATAGTAAAAAAATCATTCAACGCAAAATTGGAATGCTTATAAATCCTAATCATATCTACACTTAATAGATCGTCAATGTTTTGCAGTTAATCTTCCTGCCGTAAAGCGCTTAACATACGATTACACCTCTACTCGCGGCCCCATAAGAAAGGTGTAGGCTAGTTGTAGACATTTTACGAGTTAGGAGTTGATTTCATTATAATGTATATGAACGTGCGCTCATTCTTAAATACCACCTCGTTGTTAACGATAGTGGTGCGACGCGGTGTCGGTTTCTTTCATTGCAATCATCACGAAAGGGTACGGCTAATTCATATACGCAAATTGAAATTAAAAAAAAAAACAAGCAGTTGTATATATGAATGTAGCAAGAAAATCGAAAAAATGTCATGCAGTTTAAATTGTTTAATCCACTTTTTGTTCTCGTCCGATGTGCAATTTTCACGCATTAAATTTTAATTTATTCAAATCTGTCATTTATACCCAGTGCTTCGTATTAAGTATGTACATATATGGATGGCGACATCTCGTGCTGCGCCGCGTCGTGAGGCGTTTGACACATTGATTTTATGGTATGAGTTGCGTGATTTTCATACAAGAACCGCATGATGTTATGTATTAGTAATTAAGTGATTTGAGTGGGTTGATCACGAGAATAATGCTCTAAGAAAGTAAATAAATATTATTATATTTTATTATAGTTTCTGTAAAAATCGCCGAATCCGAATGCCATTCGGTCGACAATATTTTTCAATAATTGCCACTCAGTAGTTTGCATATTGTTACCACAATTTTTTTTAATAAAATTGAACAGCAGCATGTTAGCACCTTTCATTCATTTCTTTTATATTTACCTGCGAAGCAAGTCTGATTCGAAACCCGATAGCAATATGAACCTCACTCCTTCATTCATCAACACTTTCTACGTGTCCTTAATCGAGACATTTCGCCTAATGATACTGAAAAGACGCCAGATGACATTCCTTTTCGGGCTGAATAAGCGTCAACCGAACGACATTTTCATTCATAAAATACTCCAGGAAAAAAACAGTCGTAAAGATAGCAGTCATAGTTTCAACTCGTCTCGATATCACTGCATTTTTGCTAATGTGTAAAATAAGAAACTGAAAATAAGACAGGCTGAACCAATGACAAATTTGCTACTACGAAAGACATTTATACGCATACGCAACACAACATATTCTAGACATCTCTGCCAGAGGTTAAAGGTATGACGTATAGTATATCTACAATGGTATGGTGTCCCGTCGTGTTGTCGTTTGGTCCCGGGTATGTAATTGGATTATAGATAAAGGAACATACTATATGTACGTGAAGACAATTATGTTTTGGCATCGGAAATTTGCTTTTTATTTTTCGTCTTCTGAGGTTTAACTCCTCTAATGACCCACATCGTAAACTGCACAAGGGAACATAGACACGTTCCGAATATAACTGCCATAAATTTGATAGCACAACGCTGTGTTATTGGTAAGAGTTGCCGGACAACCTCTTTTATGATTTTCGGTTAATTTCTTGTTAACATGACGCGCTAATATAAGAGATATATGACACTAAAAACAGACGGAATGAATTGAGGCCTTGAATGAATTTGTGGTTTTTGTTAAATAAATACCTTTGCTGATTTTACCGGCATGACTCATGCTTGAAATAGATTACGCGCATCAGCATCGGCATCATGAAACGTCAAGCGCAATGCATTTTACATTGCTCACAAATATGTTGAGCAGAAGACTTGGCATTCAGCATATTTGTCAGCTATGAAATTCTGCCGATGCTATGCTGCTGATGCGCGTAATCTATTTCAAGCATCATACTCATAGGTATTTACAGCCACTGGGGGACATAGGGCAACAAATAGTCAACCAGTTTTTAGATATTTGTCTATATAAATGTTATTTTTAGTAATATACTAACTTTTGTGATATTATCTATAAAACATCATCTAAAAATGTACATAATAAGAAAGAAGTATAAATAACTAAAACTTTTTTTTTTTTATTTTCAAGTGGCAATCGACTTTACAGATAAAACAATAAGCCTTGATATGGTCTGACAAAAGACATCTTCTACAAATTGCAAAAGAAAATCGTTTGCGCTTCGTTACCCCAAAATTTCTACGAATTGTAATTACGTATCGTATTTCCTTAGAGAAAACATAGTAACCCATGCCATGCGTTAGTCCAGAGTGGCTATGTGATCACACAACCCATATGTGTTTGACTCCAAATTAATTACACTACACTCCACGAAATAATTCAAATGTCAAAATATTGTCGATGCAATTATTAACCCTTCTGACGCCGCCTACGAGCTATTATGCCTAAGGTGTAGCTGAATCTTCTGTGAAATCAATCTTCAATTTTTGAAGAGGTCTAATTTTGGTTCTAGAAACAGTTTACATACTGTGTCTTACGATGGTGCGCCGTTTTTTCGATTCTTTAGACATAGTTTACATTTCGCCGAACGTTTGATCGCATTTGTGGCCGTAGGTTCCTTTGAAATTTATATGGAAAGAGGTGGAAAATATTGTTGAACGATATTTTTCATCAAGATATAGTACCAATGGTCTGTTTAGGTCTATGTGCCGAGAGAAGGGTTAATTATCAAGTCGGCATTTTAAGAGAGTAATAAATATTACGCGGATTTTATATTCTCAATTGTAAACAAAAAATTGACGTTTGGATAAAATTTTCACGCATACTATGAACTGCACTAGTGTGAGAACGGTGCCATTTTTATTTTCTGATGGCCACTCTGTACTAACGCATGCTTTCTCTAAGCGTATTTCTTACGCCAAGTTTACTTTTATCCGTATTAAGCCGGCCCCACACCGACTGGAGTGTGGCAAACACCGCACAAAAGATTGATACGAAAAATCGTGCAGCAGTGTGGTTGGGCGACTCCAAGGTATCATTCATGGAACCGGTCTTTTGTGCGGTGTGTGCCACACTCCCCACTCCGGTCGGTGTGGGGTCGGCTTTATAGTGACGTATGGAAAAAATGTTGACCTATAGAAAAATATCATTACTAATTAACATACAGTGCGTACTCGATAATCCGGACTAATAAAAACCGGGGTCGATCCGGACTACAGAGGAGTTCGGACTAGTGGAAGCCTTTTATTTGCTCTGAATTTCGAGGAAATTGACGATTTTAAGAAATTTTTTTCGGAGAATCGACTTTCTATTTTCGAAGAATTTTACTCTGTTATTCTACTTATTGTTGTTTCCAAGAGCAAAGAAAAAAGTTGTTTTTACTTCGGACGATAATATTGCTGTTAATATGAGAAAAAAGTGAGATTCGGACTAGAGAGGCTCTTGAAATTCGGACTACAGAGTGTACAATGCAATCTTTGAGGTGATCCGGATTACTGGAGATTCGAGGTTTCGAGGCTTCGGACTATCGAGTACGCACTGTATTTATTTCTACAGGGTGCGCCAGAGAAACTTACTTATTTGAAAAAAAAAACTCCCGAGCGGTAAGTTAAGCGGGTAGAGGGGTATGGGAGGGACGTATCTGGAGGGGTAAGTCCCCAAGTTTGCTTCCCATTCTAGTCAGTTGACATCATGCTCTAGTCTAGAGAGCAGCGGGCCTTCTCCGTCGAGACTTCTATTCTAACGGTTGCTCACTTGTTGCTATACGTAACGTGCCTTCTGCGCTCGCTTTGGGATTCCTTCCCACAGACTCGTTCGTGGCCGTAATTCGAGCCACAGTACAAACATTACGAGGCTCAATGAATTTGTTGCGAAAACATTTCCCGACCGCCTCATATCTCTCAGAGGTGATCTCCCATGGCCGGCACGCTCTCCAGATTTGGCTCCAATTCCAAAGAGATTTTTTTATGTGGTTATTTGAAATTCCTGGCTTATGTCGATCGACCACGGAATAACATTCGCGACGCCATTGCCAACATACCGATTGGTATGCTGCAAACAGTGGAGACGAACTTCAAAAATCGACTTATCGAATCAGTGTATACACAATGCGGCGGTCGCCATTTAACCGATGTCATTTTCAAGACTGGGATATTGTATAAACTAGTATGTATTACATTTCGAAACCGACTCGAAATGCACGCTGTGTGCCGCAACTCGCTGGAGTATGCATACTTGTGCTGTCCCACTATGGACAAACTGGACGGTGGATAGCTCAAATCATATTTTGAGCATGCTACATCCACCGTCCAACAACAATGTTTTTGTTGCTTTGTTTAAACCCGCTCTCTGACACATATAGTCAGAAACGCGGCCGTATCGAATCGGTGGCTAGCCATTGCTTAGCCCCATTTAAAATGATTCGATACCAGGGTGTATTTCGTGTCCTATATAAGAGGATCGTACATCTTTGCCTGGTTGAGTCCGGTAATGCTTTTCCTGGTATTACATGACTATAGTCTAGTAACTAGGTGATTTCAGATTGCAAAGTGTGGTGGAGATAATTTTTTTTTTGTTTCTTATGTTTCTTGGGGTGCTGAGCTAACGACTAATTTATACCCGTAATTTGTAATCTTATATTCTATAATCAGAGTGAACGAAAACGGATTGATTTCGCCGTACGTTTTCAGAAATCACCGAAAAGTGTTCACTGTGTGCACTGTTTGTAATTTCATTCATTCCACAACCGACAATAATATTTTGCCTATAAATCGTTCTAAGTTTAAAAATGTGCTGGTGCAGTCATCGATAGTCATTTACAACATATTTCGTCACTTCAAACTGACCATCCATTCTCTTATCATTGAGAAATTAAGAACATTGGCAAACACGCGAAACTGAACAATTTTTTCGGGTGTCAGTTAAAATATTGGAGTTAGCCTAAATGTGCTGAATAGAGGAATTTAGGTTTAAGACCTGGGTGCTTACACGTTTTCATTTGAAAAAAAAAAAAATCAAGGTTTCATAGAAAACACCCAAAATAGCGTATTTTCAAGTTCTTTGATTTGATAAAAACTAAAAAAGTCGACTTTTTCAAATCTCCGGGACACCCTGTTTGCTTTGTCCTACCAACGTCTAAGTATTTCGTGCTAAAGACTGTTACGATTCTACACCTTCCTACCAAATTTCATTACGATCGGTAAATGCCCGGGGCACCCTGTTATCTTGGCGATACCAATTTTCAAGTATTTCATGCCAAAGACTGTTACCATTCTACACACTCCTACCAAATTTCATGACGATCAGTTAAGCCGTTCGCGAGCTATTTAGTGAACAAATTTTCAAATGTCAGGGACACCCTGTTATTTTTGTCCTACCAACTTTTAGGTATTTCGTGCCAAAGACTGTTACCATTCTACACATTCCTACCAAATTTCATGACGATCGGTTAAGCCGTTCGCGAGTTATTTAGTGAACAGACGGACGGACAGACGGACGGACAAAATCGATTTCATAAGGGTTTTTTGAAAAATCTAAAAAACCCTAAAAATCAAAGTGTTTGAACAAGGATATGTCAACACATATATGGTTCATATAAGGTTACTAGATATTAACCAATCCTTAAGCATTTGCTTATTGCGTGACTATGAATAGTTAGACCCTTAAGGGTTCCCTTAAATATAAGTGAGGACTATGAATTCCACCCTTAATTATTAAATTAATAAATAAATAAAGGTATGTACGTATATATACATACATGTAGATGCATACAATGTGGAAGCGGCAAAACTGACTAAAGAAAAAATCAGTTTATTTACGTGTATGATCTATCTTTACTTTAATAATACTTTGCATTACTTCACCTTTAATTTATTCAAAACTATATAACTATATGTATCTAACTTACGAACTTGTCATCTTCAATGAATGGAATTGAAAGTAAAACAAAAGAATGTTGAACATTTTAACTGGTTTCACATTGACCACGCTAGCATGCTCGTTACGTGTGGCTGGCCGCACAAAGAATTAGCTAAGCGTGAATTGTTGATCCCAAAATAATATTTCTGATTTATTGATTGACAGAATAATATTAATAGTATCCTACTATTCTGTTATGTATTACATTTAATATAAAATAATAAATAAATAATGCAGTTATTTCTTTCAAGAAAATTATTATACCACGAAGACCAACATATCCAAAAAGCAAAAGTCAAAATGTTAAGTCAACAAATTAATCCAAAAAATAATTTTAAAAATTCATGTATGAGAAATAAAAAAAAAAAAAATATTAAAATCTGCCGAAAACATTTTGTATCCAATCGTTGTGCGAAAGGCGTGAATGATTGGGTTTATTTTGACACAAAGATCGAATGATATCTTTTATGCAATACAGGTATTCGATGTAAAGAATTCATTCTAATACTATGCTCTTCACTTGGATAGTGGTCATAGACTAGCAAACCTTATGAATATATTAAAAATGCTTACTTTGCTTAAACATCTTTTTTTTTGTAAAGTTAGGTAATAGAATTGAATGGGTGGCTGGAAAAAAGTTGTATGTTGCATTTCATAAATTTTTGGAAAACGTCATAAGAATATAAGTTGTTCCGACACACTTTGAAAGAACATGAAGTAACGAACATGAAGTAACACATACAACATTCTTCCACTTCTCAACTATGCTTTCACATCTTCCATAGTCATTGACCTTATTGGTTGATTATTTATTATATATCTAGAAGGAATGATACACAAAATGGTCTGAAAAAATGCAACATACAACGTTTTTCCAGCCACCCCTTCAATTATAAAATCGAATTCACCTGTGCTCCAGAGCAGAACAGATATTGCAACAATACTCGTAGCAAAAGGATGAAATACTGAACTGGAATTCTGTAAGGCGACAGTTGCTTTAATTTTTGTTATATGTACTTTCTAAAAAGTGGGGTATGACAAAATGGTATAGAAAGTGTCGAATCACTCCCAACTATTTGCACTCTCCTGAGTGTACCAGGTGTTTTCAACAAGGTTTTATGAAAACCTCTACAACGATCGAGTTCATTAAAAAGTTCTTCAGAGTAAATTTATAGCCCGTAGAGTTCAAAAGAAACTGGCCAGATTTGTCACACTAAGAGCGATACGTATAGTTCAAAATCTCCAAAACATGAAATTTTGTTGTATTTTTTTAAATATCGTTATAACGGTAACATACTCGATGAAAAGTCGTCTATGATAAATTCCGTACGGCTCTCAGGGGCCAACACGTGTGATGTTCCCACCATATAACAAAAGAATTTTTTGGATTTACGTATAAATATTTGGGTAATGGTAATATATATGTAATCATAAAGGTATTGTCTAGAACAAACAATCTGTATCTTCTTCCGAAAAGGAACTAAGGTCGATGAAACTTTTAAATTATTAAAGGTATTGGGGAACGATTTTTAGAAATATCTCTATACCGATAACTTTAATGAGAAGAGATCCAAATTTGAAGGGTCTATGGCGCTAAAGAGAATTCCAAAAGTCATATGCGTAGCGCCTCGTCGGCCCCCCAGCCGAAGTGCTTAAAATAATTTGTATAAAATTAGTTGTTGCGCATTTATTACATACTGACTGAGTAGGTAAGTAGCCCGCAAGGCCTCTGGTTGTTCTGTATACACGTAAAAACTACAAACCGCACTGTGCAAGATAGGTATGGCATTGGCAAAAACCAAAAAGACAAACTTAATACAGTGCCGCAATATTATGGTTTAATATTGAGGTAAGTCTACTAACCTAACCTATAGTAGGTACTTCTCGAGCTAAAGGCTTGAAACCAAGACATTTTACATTTAGGCCCTCTAAAAGTCTAGGCATTATCAAATTGTCGCGACTAATTTCATCTACATATAATCTTATCATATATTCAAATTAAATCTGACGATGTTCCTTTGGCGGCATTTTCCCTTGATCTGTTTGAATTCTTTATGATATCTACTACTAAGATTTTTTTTAAATACATATGCATACATACTTAATTCTAAATCTAGACCACTTCAATAATAATTATTCATTTCCAGCCAATCACATGATTCTACCCCATCGTCTATAGCCCGTCTATTTGGTGGAGTTCGAAATACACCTTGCTTTTTCCTCTGAGTTCCAAACATATAGTTTTGACCGCGCAGCATCATACACATACTGGCTTTGTCACATCACATAACACGCTGACCCTCATAAAATACCTTTATACAGTAGGCCCGATAGTTTCGTCCCGTCTGTGTCTGGACATAATGTGGTCAGTATGTGATAAAAACTTTTTTTATCTGCTTGGATTATTGGGACTTCAATCTCTTCAATGCTGCGTGCACAATATACATATGACCGTAGACACTATTCACAAAAATTTTTATAACACTGTTGTGCTATACGACGGCCAAAGTGAAAATCATCGTCGACGTGTTTGACTGCGTGAATACGAGAAGGACTTGGTGCAGTATAGTTGATGCACAGTGTAATAGAGGTGAAGCGCTTGTGGTCGTCGTTTTGTTATATCGACTCGACGCGGTCCCAAGAAGGTACACCATATAAAATGAAAGAATCAAAAACAACAAAAATGTCGCGTCAAGATAAGATTTTGGTTTCGAGGCGCCATCGAAATAGGCTCGAGACGCGGGACGAGACTGTTGTGTTTCGTTCGAGTATACAATACGATAGAGATGATGAGTGTATCTTGGATATGGCAAAGACAGAACCGCGATGACGGCCGGAACTTTTTCACTATGGGAATCATTAGAGAGTATAAAGGCATGGCATAGTCATAATCGTAAACTATAGCCATGTACGGTAAGGTTAATGTCAAATTAGCAGTACCTACCGATCTCTACTCAGCGATTCACATACTGAATTTTGTGCTTGAAGATAACTTCATAAACTCAGATTGACTATACATACATATATAACTATGAGAATGAGTTTAATCCGCTTTGTTGCGAATCATGCAATAACAAAGTCTAAAAAAAACTTAATTTCAGCGATAGAATAAGAAGCCGAAAGGTGGATTCTTAAATCAAAGAGCATTTCACGAAATAGGATCAAACTAAACCTACCCCTCGGCCCTCGACTTGAAACAAATTCTTTATTTATCAAAGAACTTGACGATGTCACCACCATTATCATCTTTACCACACAACAAACGCTATCTGAGCATCATTCGTCTATATCAAAAGAACCATACTCGCATACACCCAACCATCTCGCACTTGTGTTGGCGCAGTTACCTGTCGACAATATTTCACGGCACCTTAACCGCCTCAAGGTGTTAGATCACAGCAGGTGATATCAGCAGGAATCATCATTTTTCTTAAAGCAACGCCATGCTATTCTCTTGTTCGGCTCTTCCGAACGGGTGTGGCACTTTAAAAAATTGTTATAATGCGTATAGAGAGCCGTCTTTCTTTTTCCAAAAAATTAATTAATTTGTTATGATGGTCAATTAGTTAGTGATATTTATCATTACGGTCGATGGACTTTATGAGTGTTATGATAGCTGCTACCGCAGTTTTCTTGGTTCAGATGATAATCGCGCTTATATTAGATATCTCGCAGCATGCGGTACATATTGTGGCTTCTGAATTTCTGGATACGCATTTTTATTAGAGTTTTGTGGTAGATTTGTCCAGTTGATGGTAAATTAGTAAGCTTTTATGATTATAGCAGTGAGTACAAAATAGAAGAAGACCTACAATATGTTCTTATAATCACTATGACATGAGGATACGATTTGAACATAATAGGTGGCATATGAGAGCAGTGCTCGCATAATCTGCGGATTTTATATGATATACATACCTACATAATAAAAAAAAACTAGGTGTGGAAAAAGTGAGTTCTATTACCTACTAATCATTGTATGTATCAGTATTGCCTATATTTTGTTTTGTTTTTTTTTTCACTGTCTTACCTGACATTCTTATTAATGCAGTGGCACTTTTCCTATACATGCATACCCAGATCGACCACACTCATTAGCATTATTTTGCGGACGATGACAAAAGCAAACTGTCTCAAGTACTGTGAGAAAAATGCAAAAAAAAAAAACGGTTTAATTAAACATTAAAAACGGATGTCATTAGTCATATTAAAGTATGGGCAACAGCATCGGCTATAAGACGAAAAGTCGATGCACTTGTCTCTTTGTCTTCAGTAAATAAAACTTAAACTTACGAATGTCATATAAGTTTTAAACCAGTAGACAGCTTACACACATGACATTTTTTATGTTTTTTAACCGTGCACTTGCTTGCTCGTCGCTGTGCTAGCACAGTGGCGGTACGATCTTAACAGACAGATTTTATGACTGCTTTTAGGTTTCACCTGTATGGTGCTACTGCTGTAATTACGGCCAATCTACGCATCCGCGCGGTAGCCACATACAGACCATCATCTGGATCCATATCATCGTATAATTTCACAATTTAATGAGATTGAACTGCACTTTTTGACATAGATTCTTCCATTTAAAGCCCTTTCGTTCCCGCGCCCATCAAACATCAGTAAACCAACCAAGAAGATCGTTAATTGTGATGGAGCAGCGCTACTAATTTAGCTGTGCTAAAGGTGACGTGCGCTCTTAACCAAAAGTGCAAAGCTTGCGGGAATCACTGAGCCATGTTACTCGTACAATGAGTATTGTGTGTAACTTTGCCACTCATAAACGAAGATGAAAGATTGGCATTTTCACATTAATGACCCCAAAATTAATGGGAATATGTATTATAAATGCAATGCGATTAAAAAGAATGTGTGTTGTTTTAATGGTCTAGTGATATTGTACTTATTATAGGTATATTAATGCAAAAAGCATTTGGCAATTTTCATTGCAAATTTTACGGGAAGTATTGGGTTTAGTTAAACTGTCATTTACATCGATTCGATTATCAAAACAGATATTTAGGATATGTATGTAATTATGTGATAAATATTATAGTAAAGGAAATTAACGAAAATTGCTGCGGCAAATTTTTACATTAGAAATTTTAAAAAGCGTTGCGCTTGGATGAGTTTTGCAATTGAGGACATTCTCGTGATGAAAGTTAAATATGTAGTAAATTTTGATAATATGAAGCATTGATCCCATTCAAACTAAACCATTGGAACGATAACGAAGCTTAATGCTTTGTAAGTTAAGAACATACCTATACTTACATTATGTTTTCGAAATGAAATGATTGTTCGCCATAAACATCTTCTATACGGTTGAATTTTTTAGTCGTGCGAAATTTTCAACTGTAAGTTATGCAAGATTTCGAGATCTGGTACATTATGCATTAACAAAAACAGTAATAGATTACACCTTTTCATATGAATATTACAGAACTATGGTCGAATAATACAATCGAAATAGTGTTTTATGAGTACCCATTGCCATTAGTATATTCTTAGTTCCATTACTGAATCAATTAAAAATTCGACGTACACACTACTTCCATTTCATTCAGATTTATGAACACTTCAAAATGTTTATAAAGAATTTTTCAGCGTCTTAAACGAAAGATTTATTTGAGTATGTCTGAGTGCGAAGTAAATATTAGTCGATCGAACATTTTATACGTGCACAATACGTAATCACTTCACTATTTGTATAATATTAGTCACAACAAGTACAAATAAATATTTAGACTGTTCTAAATCTAAATACTTATGTGTAATGAAGTACTTGTACCTAATAGATATAGTAGATGAGAGAAATATTTAATGTTGCAAGCACTATATATTTCCTGGACCACGCCGAGATTCGATCTCCGGACCTCTAGATTACTAGCGTCGTACAGTGCGACTCAATCAAGTCAGCCACAGAGCGTGATTTGAAGGAATATGTATAGAGTTGGCTAAAAATAAAAGAAGAGTTTCTATGTTATTCTATTAGTCAAATAGCTCAAAACCCAAACATAAAAAAAAGAAATTTTTGATGCCACATTGTTGAATACACTGCTGAATATTCGCAGTAAAAAGTTACACTAATTTGCGCC